>CM057006.1:74478910-75978910 GCA_029891345.1 Dryococelus australis | reverse complement strand
CAGCAGGGGGATCAGTGGTAGGTTGTCCCATCGCGGCCAGCAGGGGGGATCTGTGATAGGTTGTCCCATCGCGGCCAGCAGGGGGGATCTGTGATAGGTTGTCCCATCGCGGCCAGCAGGGGGATCTGTGGTAGGTTGTCCTATCGCGGCCAGCAGAGGGGGGGATCAGTGATAGGTTGTCCCATCGCGGCCCGCAGGGGGGATCTGTGGTAGGTTGTCCCATCGCGGCCAGCAGGGAGGATCTGTGGTAGGTTGTCCCATCGCGGCCAGCAGCTGGGGGTATCTGTGGTAGGTTGTCCCATCGCGGCCCGCAGGGGGGATCTGTGATAGGTTGTCCCATCGCGGCCAGCAGGGAGGATCTGTGGTAGGTTGTCCCATCGCGGCCAGCAGCAGGGGGGATCAGTGGTAGGTTGTCCCATCGCGGCCAGCAGGGGGATCTGTGATAGGTTGTCCCATCGCGGCCAGCAGGGGGATCTGTGGTAGGTTGTCCCATCGCGGCCAGCAGGGGGGATCTGTGATAGGTTGTCCCATCGCGGCCAGCAGGGGGGATCTGTGGTAGGTTGTCCCATCGCCGCCAGCAGCAGGGGCGGTCAGTGATAGGTTGTCCCATCGCGGCCAGCAGGGGGGATCTGTGGTAGGTTGTCCCATCGCGGCCCGCAGGGGGATCAGTGATAGGTTGTCCCATCGCAGCCCGCAGGGGGATCTGTGGTAGGTTGTCCCATCGCGGCCAGCAGCAGGAGGGATCAGTGATAGGTTGTCCCATCGCGGCCCGCACGGGGGATCTGTGGTAGGTTGTCCCATCGTGGCCCGCAGGGGGGATCTGTGGTAGGTTGTCCCATCGCGGCCAGCAGCAGGGGGGATCAGTGATAGGTTGTCCCGCGCACGGACACATCTACGGTCCGCCGCGAGCGACGGCGTCACGTAACACGGGTTTTGCTCTCCTTAAGTACCGAGACACCCTGGCGGCAGATCCTCTCCCCTGCCTCGTTCGCCGAACGCACCGTCCAACTCCAAACAGGATTTCCCTCCGCTTCGAGTTCACTGAGCGTGAGTGTGGTCGTACTCGCGACCGCAGCTTCGATCTTGAACAAGTTACACGAGGGACGTGATCACAGAGGTTTAAAGTTTGTTCGCTATAAATTGAGCACTTTGGAACTCAACCTTAGAAAAAAATCACTGCTCCTACCTGCATATGTTTCAACGGGCGCACCGAGTGGCATGCATCCAGTCAAGTTCGTAACCATGGATGGAAAGTAGTTCCATATCTTAACGTCGAATAAATGTGTAAGTTAACAATTTGTGATAACTTAAATTATCTCTTTCGTTTTCTGTTATTTTAATGCATCTAAGTGTAAAAAAAATACCATATTTGTAATATTTATTTTTCTAATAATTCTACATTTTCACCTGACCGAAGCATGAACAAAGTGATCAGGCCCATGGCAAGTTTAATTTCATATAAGACGGAAGAATACACTACGGGAGTGCAAGTGGATACTAAGCAGGCCTTTCAAAAGTGCTCATTTTATCGTGAGCCTCCTATAGCTAGATGTTACGCTAGTCCATTCACCGTTACTTCAAACTTTTCTAAAGTCCTGCTTATATTCTAGCCTCCGGCCAAGCCGAACGGGGCTCAATCCCCTTCGGACGATGCCGCTGATCGGCGGGTTTTCTCAGGGGTCTCCCGTTTCCCCCTCCCTTTCAACCCGGCGTTGCTCCGTACTAACCTCAATCACGGTAATCGGGTCTCAAGGCCTCGCTGATAAGAGCCGCCCAAATCTATACACCCATTCAAACTAATTCCTTGGTATTCCTCCGCCTCACTCAAAAATACCGTAATTAAGTCTACAGAGGTACACCAAAGAGACACCACACCACATTCGTGCGCACTCGTGTAGTAATATTTCGCATAAGAACTATTTATAAATAGGCATTAGCAACACACCTATAGTCTCACTGTTTTAATATATATTATTAAGGAGTATAATGTCAAGAATTTTAACTAAAACTAAACGCTTGAGATAAATATCATTTTTAGGAAACAATTATGCACCTCATACATGAGGTGATTTCTCAAAGGTTTGATTCAAAAAGTGTGAAGAAACTGCAAACAAACTACTCTTGCTGTTTTAACTGCAGAGTCTACAGCGATTTACAGTGGACAGCAAGTGTGGTGTTACTACCGCCCGGGAGATTCGAGAGCTTGAGTGAGTGAAGAGATTTGGACGGCTCTTAACATCGAGGTCTTGAGAGCCTATGAGGGTGATTGAGGCGAGTATGGATCAGCGCCGGAATGCAAAGGCCAGGGAAAACGGGAGATTCCGGAGAAAACCCGCAGAACAGCGGCATCGTCCGAGACGGTTTCCGCGTGCGAAAATCGGGGGGAAGGTGTTGCTCAGCTGGGAATCGGGCCCGATTCACCTTGGTGGGAGGTGAGTAGTCTAGCCGCTAAACCACCGCGGCCCCCGGGAGATACGAAAGGTCATCGGTTTTTATCATCCGGAATCCGCCTCGCAAACAAAACGGAGCCAAAATGGCGACGAGGCCTCTTAACTTCAGGAGTAATAAGGGTGAGAAAAATAAACAGGCCTCCGAACCAGCAGAATACTAATCCAAAGAGCGACAAGATTCTCTTCTCAGACGAGGTGCTGCGGGGTCGAGGAATGGTGAATCAATTCTCCCGATCTCTCCAGGGGGACGAATTTCGTGCATTTCTGTCCACAACATAGGACATTAGGCCCTGGAATGTTGATATAAGCACGCCAGTAACACCGAAAGTTGACTGGAATAAAGGCTTTAGTAAGGAAATCACATTCGGATATAACTACATTAAAACATATTTAGAGACTTACGTTGTTTGCGACAAAAACAATCAGACTTGTGGTTTTCTCTTAAAAAAAAAAACACTTTGCTTATTAACAGTAAATACTCATAATAAATAATATGTAGGCTCTATTTTCAATAAACGAAGGTTTTATTATGCAACACCTATTCAATTATAATACTACCGTATCTCCAGAAAACAACTTAATGAAGATTCGAAATATTGATGCTGGATTTTGTGTGCGACGTCCTTGTAATGTGCAATAACAATACAATAGTAAGACCGTAGCTTACAAAAACATTTCTCCAATCAAACTCTCCTCAATGTTACAAGTATTTCAGTTTGACAAACTTCAATCATGCAAACTGATAAGGACATATCTAAGTATGGTGGTAGTTATCAACAACAGTTCAACGTTCTCTGGTTGCTATCGCTGAGTGTCACTGTTCAGCCAGTTAGGGAACATGACTATTCTACTCTGTTGTCAAGCGAGAAATTTACTTTTCAGATGTGAAGTATAGTGTAGACACTAATTTTTATAAGAAATGCCTGTTCGTTGAATAGGCTGTCACGTTCGCTTTTAATTGAAGTTGTTGACCACCCTGTAATTACGGATAATTTTTAAAGAATATTTATTGTAGCGATTGAAAGGAAACATATTTTGTTAAAAATAATTTCTCAGCTGTACAAAACTCCAGTTGTAAAAACGTATTTTGCCATTGTATCACAAGTAACTATAACAATATAATTTCATCAGGTGCTAAGCATAGCAGTAAAAAATAATAAACCAGTTGCAAAGTTTGTGTCAAGTGCAGAAAGTGCGCTGTGCTTGTGCTGCGCATGTGCTTATCGCTAAAGCTGCGACTTTTTATTATGTCGGCTGCAGCCTAGGCTTTATGGAGACGCCATTTTGTATGCGGTTCACCGTTAGTTCCAGGGCACTTTTTAAATCAACCACAACTAAGCAGCACGCCCCCATTGCAATCGGTAACAACACACAGAAAGTATTTCCACATCGTCACGTCGAATTAAAAGTGCTACATAAACATTTGCGAATAAAGAAGTGATGTCTCTTGTTTTCTATTATTTGAACGCATAGGCAAGATTTAACAAACTTGTTAAATATTTTATTTTATAATAATATTACGTTTGCGCTTGACTGACGCATGAGTGAACTGATCAAGTCCATATTGACGTTAATTTTACATATGGTTTAAGAATACGCGGTATTAATACTTTTAGATTTTAAGCAGGGCTTTCAAAAGTGCTCAGTCTGCAAAGCAAATGAACAGCCTCTATTACGTTTGGTTTTTTTTTTTTTTTTTTGCATCCAGCTGTTGACGAAATGTCTTGGTGTATCACATTTGTTCCATGGCCTATAATTAGAGGTTAGGTACATTCCTTCGTCCTCAAATAGATGCAATACTATTACGCACACACGCAACCTCTTTTCTTGATGAGAGGTTTGGTCGCGTTGTCTGAGCTGCATTGACCTTCCATCATGGCAGGTCGGGTTCGAGTCCCAGTGCAGTCGTATCCAGGTTTCCACATGTACAAAACGTGTCGGACGTTGCCGTTCCGAAGTGGTACAGTTCCTCCGCCATGGCACTTCTCAGTCTTTCAGACTTGGAGCCTTGATCAATGCCAACTTTCTGGTGTGACGGGAAACTTCTAGTCTCACATCTCAAAGCCCGTCATTATATCTATGTTACTCCTGACCTAGGGTGCAAGGAAAAATTAAAATTAATTAATTTAATGAAAAACGTTCTTCAACCTAAAATATATATATTTTTTTCAATTTTTAAGTCTAGTCTTTTATGTAAACTAATATTCTAAATAAATATAAAATTAAATTTAACATAGTATAAGTATGTTAAAAATATATAATCCCTATTTTTCGTACAAGTCTCGACACTTGGCAATATCAGTATATTTGCATACAGCTAAAAATAAAACAATGTTTATTTTACTATAATGCCAAAATATATTTTTCGTGCAAATTTGTGATGCGGTTTACCCATATTTCAGTTTTATGTTCTGAGATATATTTTGAAGCCCAAATAGCTACGAGATTAAAAATTATAACCTTTTGATTGCAAACAGAGAACTTTTGAAAGCCCTCTTTATGATCTACTTCTATGCACGTTGTGTATTCTTATTTTATACTTAAATGCATTAAAAAACAGAAAGATAAAGGAAAAATTAATTAATCACAAAAGTTTACCATACAATTTCAATATAACGCTAAGACAAAAACTACTTTTCCTCCATAGTTACAAACTTTACTTGGTGGCATGTCTCTCAGTGCGCCATTCAAATATGTTCAGGAAAGAGCAGTGACTAATTTTTGATTTCAAAAGTGCTCACTTATCATAGGACAAGTTTAAAAAATAAATTTAAATTTGTAACTTAACACTTTACTTGAAACTTACTAATTGGTTTCTTAATAACTTTTTGAAGTTTGTAGGAAACAATATTCTTAATCAATATTCTTATATTTATTCTAAATCAAATATCATACGTTTTTTTCTGTATCGAACAACATGTATCTACAGCAAAACAACAAAATATAGTCGACTATCTTTCCTGTTGTAAAATGTTTATCTCATGTGGTAACAAACTACACTACTGCCCGTGGCCGTCACTTTTGGCGAGAGTTCGGGGAAATTTCATAGACAAGTTGGCTATCAAATGTTGCCCATAGAATTAGTATGCAATTTTCTTCAGGTGGCTTACCTGACGTTTTACAAAAAAGGTTGAGTTAACTTGTGATAAGGATATTTTTATAATAAGATTGAACATTTAACGACTAATTTTAATAATTAGTTATCCGTAAATATTAAACTTGTGGTCCCTTATTTCAAATAATTTTTTGATAAGTAACGGAGTATTCAGCACAATTGAGTGTCTATGAATATAAACGGAATACAGACAGACTGGGTCTTCATATCCGTGAATATTTTTAATATAACGTATATTACAACATTTCACAGATTATTTTCCCCACTTTGTACTTCATGTATTAAATTAATGCTCTGTGAGTGGGGCATTAATATCATGTCGAGTTGTATGCATGAATCCTCATTGGCCAGATGTCACAACTCTTTCGCAAACGCAAAAAAATATACATTTTTTTTTGTTATTCTTGGCATGCTGATTAATAATCACTTGGCAAAGAGCCATTCATCTTCCGTGTGAACGAAATTTCCCATTAAATATTTTACTATCCATAACGTGTTAAGTCATGGCTGAAATTATTCGTTTACTCGCATGTCCCTTAATAAATTATCTATATTCGGAATAAATTAGGGACCACGGTGGCTGAGTGGTTAGCCTGCTCGCCTCCCACCAAGGCGATCCGGGTTCAATTCCCGGCCGGCTCACTCCGGATTTTCGCATGTGGGAATCGTGCCGGACGATGGTCGGTAGTTTTCTCGGGGATCTCCCATTTCCCCCGCCCTTTCATTCCGGTGCTGCTCCATACTCACCTCAATCACCCTCATCGGCTCTCAAGAGCTCGATTTTAATAGCCGCCCAAATCTCTTCACTCACTTACTCGGGATAAATAATTTGTTCAGCTCCAGCTTCAAATTGTGTACTGCCAATAGGGACGCTTTAAACAGCAAGTCGTGTGTTTTCAAAACATTTTTATGTACAATCGACCCATACACTGCATGTTGATTTACAATTAAAATTCATGACAAGTAACGTTTTTTCACGCGCACGCACGCCAACAATTGACTCACAAATTCGCTCATCACAGCGAGCAGACTGATTGGTCAGAACGCAAAGTTTGCTCACTTGTCAACATATTTTCTTCCGGCTGAGATTCAGCGTTTGTTTGAATGCGGCAAGGACAAAACATGCCGAACCGTCGGGTACAGCTAAAAAACAAATTTGGCCTCGACCCAGAAGCTAAGACAAACTAAATGTATTCTTGTTAATTGTTTACACGTGAGTAATAACAAATTGGGTTTGTCTGTGTTGGGGACACGGCCGCTTGTTTTTGCGTCTACGTTGACTCGCTCGGACGCCTTCATGTATATTTCACGTTCCCGGCACCGCTTCACTCGTTCGTATGGGGTTTTATGGGTATCACTGGATTGATTTTGAGATGCTCTTTCCAACCGCTTACGATTTCTGTATTTCGACTTGGTTTATTTGACGAGTATAGGCCGAAATTTTGTCAATTTTTCTTAAGGTTTTACACTAATACAATTTCACCTCAACCACGTCACACAAATGTTTTTATACACGCAATCGATTGATCTTGACGAGGGCTGTCGAGTGAAACTTAAACGAGCGTCGTAGCTTCTCCTAGTCAAAAGTTATACTTTGAATTTATTAGACGCGGCGAAAAGCGCTCAAAATTGTGGCAATACCTCACCCCTCTTCACCGCCCCGCGATGCTTCGCAGTCCTCACTCAACGTAACATATTCTTTGATCCTTTGGCAATCGAGTGGTGTTATTTTAATTTTGAATGTAGAACGATCTGGAGCTGCAATGCCAAACGGTATCCTCCGATTTTTTGAGCCGCCTTCAACCCAGCGCGGGTTTCATAATACTCAAATGCTACCTCACTTTGCCAACAGTATCCTAAACCTCCAAATATAACTCGCGAGTAGATGACGAGCTCAGTTATAGAAAAGAGCAACAAATCTTAAGAACAGGTAGCAAACTCGTTGTTAAGTTAAATTACTAGAGTATCTGTGTAAACGTTGCGCAGTCTCATTATTCACCCAATAGGCAGTCAGTTCGATATTAATATTTGCAACAGCCAAATATGCAGGCAGAGGATTGAAACAGTAACTGACAAAGCACACTAATTTTCGGTTTAAATTGCAAGTTATTTTACTTACTATTGTTTTACACAGTCTGCTATCTTCGCCTGCTTTAACACTCCGTCTTATACGTAACAAGCATTTATGTTTCCAAATATCAATACCATAGTGGTGAACATTTCTTAACAAAAGGTTACGTTTACGGGCGACGCAATAAATAAAATTTTCCTGGCCTCATATAAAGTTGATATTTCGTGCCACAGTACAAGGCACTCGCAAAAGAGGTGCGCTCCGCGACGCAAACTTTTGCAACACCTTAAACGACGTTGAAGATGCAGAAAACATACGGCCCGGACATAACTGGTCACGCCAAGGCTGGCTCCTCTCACACCTGGTGTATGAGCAGCATGGGTCAACACGCAGTCTCGGGAAAATGCGCCGTTGTAGCGCCGTGTCGCAGCCCCACCCCAGCGATCGCCAGGACGACTTGGTCGTACGGCTCGTCAGCTCCGCCGCATTGGATGCGCCCCGACGCTCGTAGCATTTGTGCGAACACCAGCCACGTACGATTGAAAGCATCGCACGCTGCAGTTTTACGTTGTTGCGAACATTTATCTGTCACTCTCGGCACTTCGCATCCAGGAACAAGTTTTCAAAAAAAAATAAACATTACGACAGGACCGACACACGTCTGCGCTGGCAAGGGCGTAGCTTAAAGTTACGTAGCGTAATAACAAACGTGCAGTCTTTACACCAAGCTAGCAACTTCATACTTTTACGTTACGTGCAAAGCATTCCGGCCCGAGACCGCGTTCGTTCGTAACTTGTATCGCCTGCCACAGATCGGCGCCGATCGAGCTGCGCGTGTAGCATTATGCAGTGCTTGTTCTCCTTGCAACGAGCGTCAGCCGATTGGGACCTAGCCAGTGCAGCGCCACGGCACGCGACACGTGGCGCACCTGGCGGCGATCGCCGTAACAATCATTTAAACTGCGCACGGTACAATCAAGTACTATTTGAAATGTACCAGCATTAAATAAATATACAATAAGCAAATAAGATTAATAAATTCTAAAAGATATTAAATATTCCACTACATGGTGTATACAATAGCAAAACAATAATCGGCCGGCCGATTAAAAAAAAAATACACAGAATAAAAGTACTCTACACTCGCGCCACGGCGACCAACTGTTGCCAACCTTGACAGAAAAACACTAGGCGCCGAATTACGTGACGAGTTATCGTCACATTCTGTTAACGTCTCGGATTTTCTGGATTGCCTCCCACTAGGGTCGCAAATTTAAAGACGTATTCACGTCAAAACGTAGGGCGGTCTCGCAACAGGTAGGCCACGCAGCTCTGCAGGAGAGAG
This sequence comes from Dryococelus australis, assembly GCA_029891345.1. Taxonomy (NCBI): domain Eukaryota; kingdom Metazoa; phylum Arthropoda; class Insecta; order Phasmatodea; family Phasmatidae; genus Dryococelus; species Dryococelus australis. Next base: position 75,969,929 of record CM057006.1, on the reverse strand, counting down.
AGCCGGACTGAAACACGGAGACCGAAGTGCAGCAATGCCACGATCGTATAGTTTTCTCGGAAATATCGCACAAACCTCTTCCAGGATCGTACTAAATCAAAACTGCTCCTTGTAAATAAATTGCCACTCAGTACTTACGTATGGGCTACCGATATATTTTCAGTAAAAACGCAACGAGAATGAAAAATATATATTTTTAACTTATGAAGAACTTTAAAATAGGAAGCAAAATCGAGTCAGCAATGCGGTGACTGCAGTTTTTAGCGGACTCTTATATAAATGCACTCACGGCCCCTAAGGTAAAAATTAACGTTGCTGTTCATTTGGCGTACGATCCGGAGTGGCCACACGAAATAGCCGGACTTGTACGGTCAGGACCGTACGTTCGGTAACGCTGCTGGGGAGTTTTATTTCGGAGGCAGCAAGCGACTGGACGAGCAGTCTGCCCTGGGACGACTGCCGCGGCGGGATTTAACGAGCCAGGATCTGTATCGAGCTGACGCAGCCCCTGGGGTGGAAGTCGTTAACCATCCCGCTGCCAGCAGCTCCCGCTTGCACACACACCTATACATCTGCCCCGTGTGCCTGCCAGCCTGCCGTCTCCCCGCTGCTTCAATACTCTGGCCGTCTGCGCCGGCCGTAATGAACGCCCGGCTTGCACCGACTAACAGATTAGGCTATTTTAAATATTTCTTACCATTGCTACGTCCTTGACCTGAAAGACGCAGCAAAATGGACTTCCAGAGGAGTCCAGCAAGTTTAGAAAAAAAAAAAACCCTCATTGAAAGTGCACAGAAAGTGCATGAAAAGGGAGTAATATGAGACATGAACAAAGACCACATAAAAAAAACGATTTAAGTGTTTTACTCGAACTTTTCTTCTTTTCTTTTCAAATTTTCTCAAACAATAATTACCATTACTTATAACTCTAGAATTTTTTAATATTCTACTTGGAGCATTGGCTAGATTTTCCATAGTACCAATTAAAAGCGTCTTCATAAAAAAACCCTGAATGCAAAAATTCTGCGTTTGTTATTATCACAGCTCAGGCCATTCCAACTTACAAATATTATTTGGCCAACATTTAAATACAGTTTAAGTGAATGCACTATTTAAAATGCGAAAGTTAATGCAAAAGTAAAAATATGTGATTTTTTTACAATAGTTATACAAACCAAATAATGGCCACGCCAAATTATGGATTATATTTGGCCAACATTAGAATTGATGTTTGGATCAATCCAAAATGAAACGCAAATTTTTAAATTTCAATATTTAATAGAACACACAAGTTCTTCGCCTTTATAGAATACTATATTTTATTACTGGCATTTAAAAACAACTTGCCATTCATAATATCCTGAGAAATTTTGATATATTTTGCCTCTAGAAAAATCTCCAATAAGGGAGTGAAACAAATCAAATATTCAGCTGAACTCACAATTTCTGGTAAAAACTTGAAAAAAAGTTAAATTGTAACTTTCTTTCTCTCGTCTGATTTTATGGCTTCACAACTAGGTCTCTTCATTTTGAAAGATTTGATTACCACATTTAATATTTAAATTTTTTCTTTACAAATTAATGACAAATGTTGGCTGTACGGCCATACAAAGGCCAAAATTTGGAAAACTGCACATCAGTTTCTTACTTAGCAAATGCAATTTTTGTTTGAACTTTGCACATTCAATACTTAATGACAAATGTTGGCTGTACAACCACACAGAGGCCAAAAGTTAGAAAAATGTACATAAGTGTCTCTCTTTACCAAATGGCATTTTGTTTGAATAATATCTCATTGCATTTTTAATTTTCCAGGAATGATATTTAAAATTTTATCGTAAGGAAGATATCATTAAAATTTTCTGCAGTAGGCAATTTTTGGTGTTAAATTACATTTTATTTTGTATCTTTGCTGATTTTAAAGCATTCTCATAATTATGCTTTTATAAATTTCCGCTATAATGACGCCTATGGTAATTATCAGGGCACAATGTGTGCCTGGCCTAAACCTGCCATACTGCCTCAGTATTTTTATTATTTTACAAACTCATATTTTATTCTTTTCTACTTATCTCAGTGCAGTAGATCTCCTTGGGGCGAAGATCGACCCTCACTGACCCCAAGCACCACCTTATATACTAATTTATCTTCAATTCGCCAAAAAAATTAAGGCTTTGCCAATAACAAAACATATGGCCAGTTATGGATAATCAGTTCATTTGGGCTTAGAGGGGAATCTTGAATCGCCGACGAATCACAGCAATCTTGCCAAAATATTGTGATCCATCTCTTCCACATCGACACACTTCCGGCGCACGCACGTGCATGCAGGAAGTAACATTGTGTACCAGCTTGATTTCCTAAAAGTTGGTAGCACTTCGTGAGCGTGCGCAGCAGGTGTGGGGTGATGTCACCAGCTGCCAGCTGAAGCAATTAGCAGTGCCGCTACCTGACACCCGACGGTGGCGCACCACTCATGTGCTCGCAGCGGCACGGTCAACTAGCAAGGCAGTGGCGACCAAACCATAACAGGTGACGGGTGTGTTGTCGTGATGCCGCAGTTTCTCCACCGCGTTGCACCAGGTCGATAATTTGGCGTGCCGAATCACGCTTCGTCATAGACGCCCAGATCTCCCAGACTTCCAAGAAACAGGTATTATGACAGCAAGTCTAGGCTAAATTGCTAAATTGCTGTTTAGGTACGTAAAGATGTAGGCAAGTATTTTCCAAGAAAACGACCCTCAGACTGTACGGTGTTGTCAAGTTGGGACGCCGTCACATCATAAATGAGACAAAACTTGTGGTCGTTATGGAAATAACGCTGCACTTGCATTCGGGAAGGCCAGGGTTCGGTTCCTTGTCCAGCCATCCTCGACTTGGAATTCCAGCATTGCGGAAATCTGAGCATACAGGGGTGCATCGTACCCCTTTTCAAATTCTGTGGATGGGGCGAAACGTATTATTTTTACACCGCAACAAATTATTTTATAACCATTCTCTTCAGTTATTTAGTCAATTTCGCAGTAATAGCCACATTTAATCCACGAAAATTTCGCGAAGTGCTGCAGTTCATAATATTTCTATCCTCTTAAGTTTACTTGAAAAGAAAAATCCTAATAACTTGGACGAAAGGTTGTCCTTATCTCTCACACACGTTTCTGCTGGCGTTATCGGCACGAAATACGTCGTAAATACGTTTCCTTTAGAAAACGAAATGCGTTTGCTAACGTGAAACAAATGGAAAAATCTGTTCACAAAACAGTAGAATAAAACACACAGAATAAAATTAATTGGTTCTGGATAAGTTCAGGGCAGTTGTAAATTCATTTTTTCTCTCATTCAGCCAAAGGAAGTCCTTGACAGTCACATACAACAAAATTTCGTACGGCAAGATTCATCGATTTTAGCGAAAGTATGTTAGCGTTAAAGAAGAACGTTAACAATTTGTAAATACGGCTGGCATGTATTTAATAGTGGGTGCGCTTTAAATAGGTATTCCCGAAATCCCATTTCTTTTCGCAGCCAATATACAACAGACTGTTCAAATTAATTATGTATAGTTTCATAGACTCAGGTATGAAGCCGCATACCCTTCAACCCCAATTCTGAATTTTTCCAGCTCTAATGTAGGCCACATCATGGTAGGTTTGTTAACATACGACATGGGTATGGTTTATTCTACTCAGGTTTGGAATCTCAATATGCTTTTAGTTTGGCAACTAACATTTTTCACCCTGAGGTAAGTGCTAGTTTCCCATGTGTACCGGATTTTCTATATTTTTACGTTAAAGACAACGAAATAATTGCAATAATTATACATCAAATATAAAATAACTGTGTAACTAGGTTAAGTCATTCTCTTTTATTATTCACGTAGCTTAAAAATTTAGTTATAGGTGACATATTTGGAACACTGAGCACCTAATGGCGGAAATTCTCCCTATTCCAAACTCTTCCACAAGAAAACCCCACGACAGTGGGTATGAATATTTAAAAAAATATGCGATGACATTTGCCGCTCATTCAAGATCGCTGAAGGTCAATGACGAAGCAAGCTGCGCAGTCGCATGAACAATGGGCCGACGTAGCGCCGTCCTGTAGCAAATGTAGCCGTCCTTTAGCTGGCGTTTGTTTAAACTAACGCCAGCCTCAGACATAGCTCCCTTTGGTATTTTGATATGATATCAGGTGTTCAAATTGGTGAACTTGTGCATTAATACATACTTTAAAACAATTCTGAGTTGACAATACCACCTCGAATTTCATCTGGACTAATCGCAGAACAAGCTCGTGGTCTACGGCCTTCAGGTCTTCGGGAGTCGTCGGTGGGTCTTTGTAGACCCGTTGCTTTAAGGTTCCCAACATATATAAGATCATATGTGTTAAATCTGGGGAACGTGCAGGCCATTTCTAGTTTAAAGGCCGACCGATCCAACAAGCACCGAAAGTTCTGTTACGAAATGTTGTCCGCTCTCTGTGCAGAATGAGCGCGACATCCACCGTGCTGGTACCACATGGATTGCCTTATGTGCAGTGGGATGGCATCCAATATTTGCTGCAAATGTCATCATATTTATTACATCTTCATACATAATGTCCAGGGCTGTTAGTTAAAAATGATCATGCTACTTAAAGTAATGAATTTGACCCTTGTATCTTCTTTCCCTTCCATGTATGGGGAGATTACCATCAGAGAAATGCAAAGATGGAATACATGGAGAAAGTAGGATAGTAAATTTATGTATTCATAGTTGTGAATTTTTTATATTCTTGAACCTTACACCTACTGCTTTTCTGAAGGGACTTAATAATTCAAAGGTGTATAAATCAAACACAATAATCTGTAGTGATTTAAATTTGTGCGAGAGAGTGAGCTAAGAGAAATATAACACAATCTGATATATTATGTCTTCGACGGGCTGTTTAAAGTCGCTGAGTTTTGGCTTACAAACAAACGAACTGACGAAGGAATGTTTTAGAGGTATGTTTTTGAGGAATGAAAGATATTTTTCAGGAATGAGTAATATTTTTGAGAAATGAGAAATATATTTGAGGAAAGTTATTGAGGAATCATCAATTTTTTTTAGGAACGAGGCATCTTTTGAGGGATGTTTTTGTGAATTGGGTAACATTATCTGAGGAACATTTTTGAGGAATGAAGAATACTTTGAGGAATGAGGAATACTTTGAAGAATGTTTTTGAAGAAATCGGGAATATATTTCGTGGGGATTGGTGAGGAGCATTACTGAGGATTGGTGAAGATTGGTGAGGACTGGCGAGGAAGATTGGTAAGGTTTGACTAGAAGTATTGCTGAGGATTGGTGATAATTAATGAGGAGTGTTACTGAGGATTGGCGAAGATTGGTGATGAGGAATGTTGAGTAATTCTGAGTTTTGGTAATAATTGATGAGGAGTATCGATTAGTATTTGCTGAAGTTTGGTGATGATAGGTGAGGAGTATTACTGAGGATTTGTGATGAGTTGGATAAGAGGATTGTAGAGGTTTGGTTAGAAGGATTGCTGAGGAGGATTACGGTGGAGGATTACTGAGGAAGGTTTCTGAGGACTGGTGAGGAGTATAACTGAGGATAGGCGAGGTTTGCTGAGGAGGATTTCAGAGAAGAAGGAGTAAGAGATGGAGGTCTAAGAGGAGGCTGAGGAAGAGGAAGGCGATGAGTTAGTCTGCAGGTGTTAGTTGTCAGGAGAGAGTCTACGCAAGTAAGTCGGCAGGAGAGAGTCGACATGAGTCAGTCTGCAAGAGTCAGTCGGCAGGAGTCAGTCTGCAGGAGTTAGTTAACCGGAGTCAGTCTCTCTCAACTTAGTCTGCAAGAATCAGTCTGCAGGACTCAGTCATGGGTTTTTATGAATGGTCGGTATGGTTGTATGGCCTGCTTGGTTGGCCTGGTGGGCTGATGTGTTATTTTGGTAAAGACTTTAGTTATGGTCCGTTAAGAACAGTTAGTCTCTATGGTTGGTCAGCATTATCAGATGTTATGGCTGCCTTATATTGATAGTTGTTAACTGGATGGCTGGTATGGCTGTGTGACGTGAGTGGTTCATATGGTTTGTGGGTGTTTTTGACTGACATTACTGGTTTGTATTTTAAGCTGTTATTGTTGGTTTGTAGAGTTGGGGGCTTGGTGACTAAACAGCCAATAGTAACTGGCGAGGCTTGGTTTCCTGCTCGCCCCGTCGTATAAATGAATGGCTGTACTCTGCCATCTTTATGAGAACCAAACCCTCAGGGTCACACACATCCAACTTCGTTTTTCACATTAGGTATGATTTTTTTTCGCTAGGTGTATTTTACGATTTTTTAAAAGTCCTCTCCGCCCCCTTATTTTTTATTTATCGAGTATAAGGTTATTTGGGGTTAATATCAAGGGCTACCAGAATCAATATGGTGGTCGAAGACATCGATGCAATTTTTGCCTCTATGTTAGAAGTTTTTCGAATTCTTGTGATTTTTCTCACTTTTTGTTTGGGTGGTGACAGATGAGAAGCGTGAGGTGTAAGTTAAGTTTTTAGGGTCGAGTGGAAGAAGTGGGTTAATACCATATTTTTCGTTATTCAGAATTTATCGACTTTTTGGAATTTTCTTCGATTTTTTATAATTGGTCGAATGTGTGTGTAAGAGAGATAAAAAAAGAGGGGGTTGGCTTTCATGTTGGGGTTAGTGGGGTAGTGTGGTGTCACATTAAATGTACCTCGATTTTTAGATATTTTTTTTGAGAATTTTGTTATTTTATTGGATGGGCAGGTGGAGTTGGTGACATGTTGATTAGGATAAGCGGGGAGAGGGTGCGGTAACACTATATGTTCCTTGATTATTAGAATATTTCTTCTATTTTTTTTCAATTTATACAACATTTTATATATTTTTAAATTTTTTGGGTTTAAGGTCAATCAAGGTCACGGGAACAGGGTCAATGCTATGGCCGTGAGGTCACTTAGATTCGAGACAGCAGTCGGGTGACGTCACAACATGGCGGTCGGTCCGCTTCAGCTCCGATCCTCAATTCCCTTGTCTAGGGACTTCCCTTTTTATTCTACTTCCTGACAGTTTTCATGCTTCTAATAGTGAGAGTAGTGTAAATCTATTGTAAACTTTTGAAATAAATATATTGTCTATACGGGTTGCTATAACTTGCTCACTGATAATTACAAACATGGTAGCTAACATTAAAAAATTTCTCAGTTACTGTGCACAATAATACCTCAAAACACTAATGATAAATTATTTTTATTCCTATTTAATTGGTTTAAAATAGTATAAAATTATGTTTGCTATTAAGTGTGTTATATAAATAAAGTATTTCGAATGAAATGTAATTTTCTTACAATTGCCACTTCGCTTGTTCTACACTGCTAATTAAAGAAAACCAGGCATTTGTGGCAACAATACAGTAATGAATCAACATTAAACTAATCATTATCGTTGATAGGCATAACGAATGTTATTATGATTGTGAACTGTCATTATTAATTCCATCTACTTATGCCCTAGTAGAAAGTATAGTGCTCAAATAAATGGCTACTAAAATTTATCTGCATAATTTGGTTTTACGCCTAACATCCCATAATTGATACCTTTAGCTCCATGATGAGGATAATTTTTACACTTTGCGGAATGATACATTATTTGCAGAGCCAAAGAAATGATCACTGCTGTCAAATGTGTTTCAGTTCTATTCTAAAAAAAGCTTTTAGTCTCTCAGGTCTACAACATGACATCAGGAAGCTTTGAAATGCCTTTGCTCTACGTGAAGTTTATGCGAATTATGTCTGCAACGGTAGAGCTCCACTACATGCCATGGGAGTCTATGGAACGAAACGTAAATGCCACGGATTTGTATCGAGGAAGCTGAGCAGGCATGGGCTAAACACATATTTTTTTTAAAATAGGGATGGGCCGATACTGACACCGATACCTATTAACTGGCCGATACCACGACCATCGGCATCGGTGACATCTGCACATTATTCGTAGATTATTAGTCACCGATTAGTAGCACTAATTTATTTAACACCATTTTAAATAACCCGGCATGGTACATCTCGTAAAGCATTAATTTGCAGCATCCATAAATCAGATATTCTGTCCGAAACACAAAATATTTCGGAACAATGGTTTTTCGTTGATTTGTTACCGTTGTTTACATTTTACCATATTTACTGTTGGTACATTCGTCTAAGATTGTGTGCGTCATTCGTTTTTCGACACTAAGTGAATGCAAAACAACTTAGTTAATCGACAACTGGTGCTATCGATAGTATTGTTTACATCCCGCAAGAGTTTTTTTGTTTTATTTTCTTCTTACATTTTTATTGTTTTTACTGTATTCGTAGGTTGGTGACGACGAGAAAGCAACGTGTATTCTTATTCTTCTTATGCATTTGCTGCACTCGTAGGTTGGTGGCAATGAAAACAAATCACACATTCTATGACACTGTTGTTATTATAACAATTAAGTGAAAGCAAATACACTAGATTTTGACGAGCGTTGTTCTTATTGGAAACTGTCGGCTGAGGCTGTGATTAGATTGTTAAAGGTCTGAATAAGACTCGACAAGTAATAATTAGAAAACTTGTCGCAAATATATCAGATGTCATTTTATCCCAGGATTGAGTATGGCTCGGCCGACAATGGAATAATAAGCGAAGCTATTTAAAAGAATAAAAATATTTCGCTCAATTTCAAGTGAATATTTAATATTAAATTGATTTCAATAAGTTCTTTTTTAATTGCATTTTAGGCTGTTGGTTTAAGCAAATGCATGTTGAAGTTATGTATGGTATTTCAGATAACAGACAACCTGACGTTTTTATGGTTGACTTTAATGAACTCAGTTTGTAATGATTGCTCTATTGTCTGGTAACAGCTTTCCCTTTGATTGTTAAGTCACTTATTTGCCCAGTTAAGTTGTCTATCTTATTGTTTATTATTAAAACTAGTGTTGTATTTATTTTCTATACTGTAGACACCCAGTGCAAAGTGTTTAAAATGTCTACAAAATTGAATATTTAAAGTTAAGTGATAAAAAGTATTTTAAAATATTGGTAATAGGGAATTATGATTGTGCTAATCAAAACTGGTATCGGCATTGTTGTAATCTGCGGCATCAACAATTGAGAATCTGTATCGTTGGTATTGGCAAAATGTTGTATTGGCACATCCCTAGTTTTTAATAATCCTCTCTAATCATTTTGTGTTTTTTTTTAGTAACACGTAATTAAGAAGCGCAACCATAAATAAATTGTTTTTAATATTCTTGAGAAACCATTACCTTCGAAGTACCTCTATTTTCTGTCTTTAGAGAAACTAGTTTACTACAAAAATCCGATAAAAATTATCTGCCAGGGATATCAGCTAACAATTATTATGCGAGGATTGTCTGTGTATTATTAAGAACGCGGTGTCAATTGCAGGTGCGCATCTCTCATGCGCCGCACACGCTTTTTGACCCTGTACTTTTCAACTTAGATTCCAAAAACGAACACTTCTACAATCCATTCATGGTCACGTCTAACTTTTCTGAAGCTTTGATAAGGTCCTTCTTTCAGGGTATTCCTCCGCTCATGCAAACATGCCTTAAATATAGTATGTTACTGAAACTCTGCCAAAGGGACAACGCACCGCATTCTTGCACAATAAGATAAATAAAAGTTTGCAAGGGAACTATTTCTTACTACACATTACGAACATGTCTATTTCCTCCCTATTATATCAATGCTTTTTTTTAAAGAATTATTCCGATTTATAGATAAAATATAAATAAAAGTTCAATTCAGGTTAGTAATAATTTGAAAGAGAATTGTTTCTTATTACGCATTATCAACACACCTATTTTCTCCCTATTTTATAAATGTTTATTTTAAATGAAATATTCTGATTTATAGATAAAATATGAAGAAAAGATGAATTTAACCGAACATTAGATACTTTTATGTCAACACAAGTACAGTATTCTTTTGATATATGACATATTTATAAAACAACCAAACACATCGTACCTACATAGGGTGTATTTTTCAAAAATTTGGTTCAAAAAGTGTAAAGAGACTGCGAATAGACTATAGCTAATTTAACCTAGGATAGTAGGGAAGTAAGTATTATACATTTAAAAATAATATCACCTAAACTAATTAATACTACAGGTCTAAACAATTCGTGAAATTGCGGATAGCTGCCGGTAAATAGATACCCAGGAATCTTCTTAAAATTAGAGACAGTTCTAGTTTTTAATTAACGAACTCCCGTTTATGTTAAAAAATGTTCCGTAAATATACAAAACCTCTATGTAAATTCCCGGAGGTTTTGTATATTTACAGCTTATAAAGTAAGAGTGCGTTACTTTATGATGTTTTCAAATAATATCCCGCATATTATAATATTTGCTGGCGTGGCAATTTTCTAGTTACAGATTCGAAGTCTGTACTTCGTGTAGCCTCGACAGTTGCGGTTCTCTAAACCCGAACATGTTGATAATACTCAGATATTCCACATTATGTCCGTGTATTAACTGTTCGTACACTTCCGTAAATAGTGTTGTCAGTATACTGAAATATTTTACAGTGAAATTTCACAGGGATTTTTTTTTTTAATTTCAAATAGCTTAGGGTATACTAGTCTATTCGCAGTAGCTGCACACATTTTGAATCAAACCTTCGTTCTGTTGGCTTCCATACATGTCTTGTGCCACGAGCTTTCATTCTCCTCTTTAGATAAAAAAAAAAAATCTTATTGACGCGAATACGTCTTTACATTTGCAAGCATAGTGGGAGGCAACCCAAAAAATCCGGTGATAACAAAATGGGGGGATACAGTTTGGCATTGCAGCTCCGAATCTGTCGTCTTCATTCTAAATTCAATTACACCACTCGATTGCGAAAGGAACTAAGAATATGTTACGTTGAGCGAGGACTGCGAAGTATCAAGCGGCCGGTTTGATAAGATGGGGGGGGGGGGGGGGGGACGCAATATTTAGTTCGTTTCGCCGCATCTCGTAACTTCCGCAAAGTACAACTTTTCATTAGGAGATGTTACGACGCTCGTCTAGGTTTCGAACGACAGCTCTCGTCAAGGTCAATCGATTGTGTTTATAAAAAACATCTGTGTGGAGTGGTTATGGTGCAATTGTATGCGTTTAATGCAAAAAAATAAGAGAGCTTATAACGATTCCGGCCTATACTCATCAAAAAGCCAAGTCGAAATACAGAATTAGTATACTGTTCGAAAGAGCATCTCATAAGTAGTCCAGTGATACCCACAAAACCCCATATGATCGAGTGAAGCGGTGCCGGGAACGTAAAATAAACATTAAGGCGTCCGAGCGCGTCAACGTAGACGTATTCACACAAAACAAACGGCCGTGTCCCCAACACAGCCAAACCGTATATTTTTTTTTTGGCTCAATCGAACGTTCGTTTATATTTACTGTATCAATAATAGGCTAATATTTCGTAATATATTTAATGAATGATAACTGAGAGAAAGTGGGTGCGCTGGTAATCTCTCGGCAGAAAAATTTAACAATTAAATTACTATTAATCTGAGAGCGCAAGAATACTGTGTGTTGTCCCTCTGGTGTAAATTTCTGGGCTTCGTTAAGCATTGTTTACATGAGGCGGAGGAATATCCTGGAAGTAGAACTTTAGCAGGGCTGCAGAAAAGTTGGAAGTAATTATGAATGGAATGTATATACATTAAGTGGGTCGTTTCCACAGGCTCACTAGCGACAGCTACATCCACAACCAAAAGCGGTCATCAGTGGTGTTTATATTCCACAGACGCAAGGTAAGCTATGCTTACCCTATACGCATTGGAAATGTTTGACCCTTAATAGTTTTCGCCGTAACTTTAAACACACTTAATTCCGAGTTTCCCCGTTTCGAGAAACAAGAGTATTCGCAACTCCCTTACTGTACACGCATAGTGCTGCTATCTAGTATTTGTTTCCACAAACGGGGGCGACTAGCGATGAATCGAACTCGCAAGCAACAACAACGCCGCATGATCGACCGCGTTCCTTTCGGCAGGATAAGCAGTCGTTCTGTTTGCGTCCTCCAGTCCTACATTTTCCCTTGGAAAATGGATGGAAGTGTTCGGGAACGTGGGAGTTGTCCTATAATTTGTAATATCTCTCAAAATAATATTCAGTTTAATTAGTATTACGCTCATTTCGTTCCCGTTTTTATAGCTAATGTTGGGTATTATAAAATGGTACACACGTTTGGAGGGTAAGCAAAGTTGGTAGTAGCGTTTGTTAGTAGAAATTGCTTACTCTGTGGAAAAACTCACTATACGCCACAGGTGGCCATGATTAGGTGAGGTGTGACGTGTTTATCAGCTCGCGGACCTCGGCGCAAAGTCGTAAAGTAGCGTGACGTCGGAGCCTGGGTACAGAGACGTAGTGTCCAGCTCGCCTGTCACGGCCAGGCCACGTGGTCTCGTGGCGGCCGTAGTAAACATGTCGGGAGTTTCAGCCGCCGTTGTGACATACTGTTCATAATCTCTCCCCTTCGTGACGAAACCCATCCTTCCCCCCTCGACAATCTCTCCCATCGTCATCCAGCGCCCATCCTTCAACCCCGCCACGTGCTAGCCTCTTATCACACGTTCACTATACTTCTACTCACGGTAACTTCAAACTTTCCCGCAGCCCTGCTGAACTTACACTTAAAGGATATTCCTCCGCCTCGTGCAAACAAAGCTTAACCGAGTATACGAAATTACAACACAGGGACAACGCACTGTATTCGTGCGTACTCAGTTTTGAAATCTCACTGTTTGTATTCGTATGAGTTATAAATCAGGAATGCCTACCCTCCTTTCCCCCTTGACATTATGACGCAAGGAAATCAGCCCCCCACCTCCAAACTCACGCATTACACTCAAATCTTTTTTGGTGGTTGTTCGTGCACGCTATGAGCGCACGCCCACAGCACAGACCGGGGGCACATTTCATTTCTACATTGATTTGCTTGTTTAATCGTGTATGACAATGTTTATCTACAACTATATTTTTATATTATAGTATATGCAAATTTTTTAAAGACATTAAAATATCTTGAGTTTTACGATCGGCAGAGTCCACTTGATTCGGCATTCTTTGTCATGGAGCGAGCACAAAGTTTAATAGTTTAATTTCTATTATGCATATTTAAACATATCCATGACAATGGTGCACATTATGAAAGTAAACCATGCTTGACTACCATACATGTTATACAATAAAAATTCCAAAATTGGAATTAAACCCTAACCCCAATCAAAAAATATTATAATTTAAACAACGTTATTGAAAAATCTGAAATGGAGTATATAAGTTTACTATAACAAGCAAAATCATAGCACTGTATACATATATGCAAATCGTATCAATGAAATTTTCAAAGCTGAAACATATAAAATATTTGTTATTAAAAATTTCCCTTCTAAACTTTTATGACTATGGTGCTGTTAACGATTTTAACCAGTGTAATTAAAGACATAAATAGAAGCTTAATCCTGAGGCAAAAATATTAAAAAACCAACAAATATTCTGCACCCAAATGGTGTATGAGTTATAACAAGCAAAAACGTAGCAATATATTCATAAGATTCAAAAGGCTTGAATGTCATTTTCATGTTAAATATTAAAATGTAGAAACTATTAGCAAGTTTATCAGCACCGCTATGTAAAACAAATTGTGCACCCCTAAACAGCATACAAGCAAAATTTATACAACATGTTATTCAAATATGGTTGGCGAGACCCTAACTTCAAGGTCTGGGAGCTACAAGTTCAGTCGTGCATTCGTTGAGAAATGTGACAGCACATTACATTATAATTATGGGCGATGAAACGTCCATACAACATAGAACTTGCATACATTGAAGATAAATTAAACGGCAATAACCCCTCGCATTAATTATTACACAATTTACTAACAAGTTCGTAGAACTTCAGTGGAGAGGAGGGGAGGCGAGAAGTAGTAAAAGGGACGAAGTAGTGCCACGTCAATCAGGGTTCTGAAAAGGGATGAAGTGGCACACGTTTCGGCCTTGAAATGAAATGGTGTTAAGGGAGAACAAAGATAAGCCGTCAAAAGTCACGCTGTCTACAGTGGTGAATGAGTGGAGAGGTTTCGGCGCCTCTTAACGTCACGGTATTGAGAGCCGATGAGGATGGAGTGGGAGTTCCTCGAGAAAACCCACCGAACAGCGGCATCGTCCGCCACGATTCCCACATGCGAAGTTCCGGGAGCGACACCCCCCCCTCCTTCCCCTGAATCGAACCCGGTTCGCCTATTTGGGAGGCGAGTAGTCTAGCCACTACACCACCACGGCCCCCATCTACAGTGGTAACGTGTTCGCTTGCATTAGAGTTTTCAGCAGCCCCACCTTTTTGTATGAATAAAATACTATAAATATGCTCAATTAAATATATTCTATTTGCTTTGAGGAAACCTTAAGACATCTAAGACCTATTACTTACGTTTACAGTGTTATGACTTCAAAACCTAACCCGCATTGTTTTTAATAACGCTATCGACAGAAAAGCAGGCCAATGTTGGACGTGGAGACTTGGCAACTGTGCACCTCGTATGAGTACGATACCGTAATTCCGCTCTATTGTTACACTTCACGTCATTTCTCTCGGGTTCGTCGGATAGAACTGGACAATCTCGACTCGATATATCGAACTAGTCGATAGTTTCAACAGTCGGTAACAGTCGTATAAATTAAGCCGCAATTCCACTGCTGTCGATAACACAGGCACAAATGAATCACATATCTTCAAGTGTATTAACACCTCCGATAAATGTCACGTATTCAATACCTTGGTAGCGAATTTCCTGTTAAGGTCTCGTAGTATTAATGTCTTGCTTGCAGGGGACACCTACGATAAATAACGAAAATAACCGACACTAAAGATTTAGTAAGCGGAATGGTTTAGCCGCCAAATTCCAGTACAGCACGGCAATACGCCATAAAATGGTATTAAACAAGTCGATAGTTTCTGACAGAAAAATAGCCACAGTGGTCTACACTATCGTTTGTCTTC
Source organism: Dryococelus australis (assembly GCA_029891345.1). Taxonomy (NCBI): domain Eukaryota; kingdom Metazoa; phylum Arthropoda; class Insecta; order Phasmatodea; family Phasmatidae; genus Dryococelus; species Dryococelus australis. The sequence goes on along the minus strand of CM057006.1, from coordinate 75,954,876 downwards.
CAGGTGGTGATGGCTAACATACTTTAACAATCTTATTTATGTTAGATTACGAACGGAAGGTGTATCCAGCCAATCAACTAACGAATTTATCAAAACAAGTTAGTGTTTTGTCACTTAAGGTGTGTCATGTCAACATAAATATGACCTGAGGTTCGTTTTTAAATAATAAACCTATTAACACATTACACGGATTTACTTTTTCAGTTGCGCCAGCATAAAAATAATTGAAATACCAAATACGCTAATTTATCTTCCGGTAATAGTTAATCACTCTGACGAAATAGTTATCACAATAGTGGTTCAAAACGGTAACCTTATTGACTTTAGAAACGAACAGATAACCGTGCGTTAAAAAGGCGAATAAAAAGTACTATAAAAAGGGATGCATTCTGTGTAATGAAATCAAAACGCGTATTGTTTACCGTACTTAATATATCCGTATCGTTCACAAGATAATACCTATAAAAATATGCGAAAGACAATGTAAAGTGCACAGTTCAGTTAGGAAACCAATACGGTTAACAAGGAGTAACAATTTGTTTGATATATAATTGGATTATAAAGTGGATAAAAATAGAGGATGTTCTTAGTGTCGAGCAGCCCATAAGTTATGAACACTCTATAAGCTTTAAAGAGATGTATGTCTACATACCATTTCGAGTGGAACCTTATAATTATCAATGCCTGCACACTAGCCATAGTGACCATGAATATGTTAAATTTTACGTGAGTAGGATATATATATATATATATATATATATATATATATATATATATATATATATATATATATATATATATATATATATATAAATGATTGAAGCATTATAAACGAAAGCATGGTTTCAAATATTCTGTGTAAATCGTACAGCAGCGGTATCGGGTTATTTAAATGAATTCAACAAGTGCAGCCCCTCAATTCGCTGAGGTGTCATACACCTATCTTCGTCGATAACTAACACCCTTTTTTTCATACGCATACACTGATCGACGCCTAACTGTGCATGAATAAACGTTACAAGCTTTCAGACGGAACTCTGGATTTGATCTAACTTTCCAGTCGCATTTTCAAAATATTGCTCTAACGGTTAGCACGGAATCATTTCTTCAACGTTCACAAAGAACTATTTGCTTCAACGGTGGTTTTCAGTGGAGAACTAATATGCTATTTCGCTGGGTTGTAATATGCTGGTTATACAGAATTGAATCTAAAGGAACTGCTACTTTAACTTTCATATATAGATCTATAGCGAATATAGAGCCATTCTGTCCGTCAAGTAAAAAAGTATATGATGGTAATGTACGTACATACAGTTCTATAGAAATGTTATGCGAAGTATGGCATAGCGCGTTTTTTACGCGTGGGTGTCCTTAAAAATTAACATTTTAAATTGTTATAGATAAAATCTGAAACAGAGCCTAGAAATTCCTGAAAATCTCGGTATATAAAACCACCCATTTCACATAGAAAATTTAAAACTCTTCCCCCATATGCATAAGCCAGCTGAGAAACAACCCCGCCATTTCTAACTTACCTTTAACCTGAGAATGTTACACCAAAACCAGTATTTTTTGCTTATCCTCATCTGACGAGTCACTTACTTTTAATAAATTCGGTATTAAACCACAGTTCTACTGGAGAAAGATGACATTATCGTACAGATTTGAGGTCTCTAAAGAGGTGTCAGTGGTGTCATGTCAAGTATCCTACTATTACTCAGTGTGTCATGGTTCGACAGTGCACACGTATAAAGAGGTTAAGTTGACAATATGTTAATTTAATGCAGATGTATTTTGAACTGTAATATGTATTCATTTTGCATTCTATTTTGAACTAAATTATCAATTTTTACACATTTCATGTATGTATTTATAACATAAAAATGCACGCAATTTTAATGTTTGTAAAACACACCAATCCAGGCAACCGTCAGTTTTCTATGGTAACTTCACACCTTATTCTAAGGTTTGAAATATTATTATTTTAATATCCTAATTTTATATATGCATGTTAATTTTTGTTTTCGGTAATTATTTTGTGATTTTTAATGTTAAATGAATAATTTTCTTAAGTTATTTGCATGTTGTCGATACTTTGATTTATTTTATTCTACGAGGATTGCCGGAAGTAGTTAGGCATTGGCTAGTTGTAAAGTGAAATGCCGGAAGACGAGACTTCTTCGAAGGACATTTAGGATGGACGAATAGTTTAATTTATTTCTGAGATTTATATATGGGGACTCTATAGTTTCGGCCTAAACGCAGCGCTACGCCTAGGTCCCAGAAGTTAAGTACAGGTCGCTGCATCAACCAGTTTGAGAAGAGGGTTTACGGCAGGCGTCTAGCTAGATTTGCAGCGTGAGTTTGCAGCGACGCAGAGGACGTCGATCTGTTAGGCGCCTGGCGCCATGTCTGTGAGGTGAAGCCATCCATTTTTTAAGTCTGGAGGCTTACATTCGCAAATACCGTCACTAATATTTTTATTCTCCAAACTTTAGCAGTGTTTAAAGAGTGTTTTATCTGGAACTTTGAAAGTATTAAAGGGTAATAAACCAGACTTAGTTCGCTGGAGCAAATTACAATTTATATTTTAGAACTCAGTATAGTTTCCTTGAACAGAAATTTATAATTATGTTGAAAGTGATATGGATTTTTCTGAAGTATTCAAAAAAGGTAATATTTTTCCCAAGTAAAGGTTGAACTGTGAGAACTTAAATACATCTAAAGTATTTTCGGAGCTTATATAGTTTTCTGAAGTTTTAGTTATTGACGAGAACTACTTCTGGAACGGAACTAGTTTCTTTGGAATTTTTGTTTCAAACCAGTGAAATTTTAAAGCGTTACTGGAGTAATATTTTATTTTAATTTTTCTATTTTTAATTTTTCCGTAATTGATTTAACACTATTCATTGTAATGATGGCGGTGTTTAATTTTTGGTAATTAAACATAATTTCAACTTTTGGTTACAGAATTTCAACTACACACTAATTTGAAAGTTAATAAATATTACACATTTTATTGTTATATTTCCTGAGTTTAACAACATTTTGGTTTTTTTTTTTTCTTATTTCCTTGATATTAATAAAATATTTTTAATGTTATCATATGTTTCATTCCATGGAGTGCTGTGTATTTATGCATGAGTGTTATGTATATGCATTTTTTTAGTGTTCCAGAGTTCCTCAATTGCAGATGGTAAACCAAGAGTTGCTAAAAGGTAGTATTTCTAAGTATATGTACACACACTCACTCACTGCTCACTCAACCAGTACTTGTGGCACCCATAAAACTACTTATGTATTCCACGCATTAATAACATTCAGTAACAGAGGTTCATCTAGTACGAAACATTGACAGGTGCAATCATTCTAAAGGTCGATTTTCAGGAAGACATGCTTCAGTTAAAAGATAATCACTTAACTTCGTAAGTTGTATAATATGTCTTAAATTTAATTTTGCGTATTGCATAAACTAACAGCGTTTGTATTAGCCGTTACGGATAAGTTTTTATTTATACCTTGCGCCTGACTCTACGCTGGGTTGCACCCAGCGGGATATAACCTCCCCCCCCCCCCCCAAATTGAAGTAAAATATTCTGAAATAAAATTCAAAAAGAATTATTACCACTTTCATAGTTTTTAAATATAAGTATTATGTTTTTAGTCTTGAACATGAAGGATGAATATAGCATATTGTTGTTCCATTTTTTCATATAGGCCATCGGTTGTAAACAATTTTCGAACCAAAAATTTTTTTTTGTGTTATAGCATTCATATTAAATAAACAAATTGTAATTTCCCCCGCCCCTTTCAGTTAATTTCTGGTCGCGTCCCTGCACATCGTAAAAAAATTTCCTTAATTTTTATTTCAAAGTGCCGTACACTGTCCCTAAAATAACTGACAAATTGATTTTCAAAAACGGATTTTCAGTAAATTTCGGGGAACCACTCCGTTAATTTCACAGTAAGCGTTATGTACTTCCAGTTTAGAATAGAAATAGATACTGAAAATATCTTTAATTTTCGTTACATGTGTGGTATACTGTGTTTAAAAAAAGATATTTTGAAAACATAATATATGTTATATTTCAACAAAAATTCAACCCGAGTTAAGAAATCAAAGTCCGCGGTTCTAACTACTTCCCCCTCCCCCCTTACATTTTCCTTCATTTGACGTTGACGAAGCTCTAGCGAGACCAACTTGATGACAACTTGCCAGTGCGACAGGCGAGCTGATAGATAATATGCCGCGTCGGGGGCGCCGGGCCTCGAGCCCGCGACCCTCCGATTGCAGATCGGCCACCCTGACCTAACGAGGGCAGGGCTCTCCACGTCGTTATAACTCTCGCACAATGCCAGCGGTATAACTAGCGTATTTCTACCGTTCTCACAAAAGCAACTTGTTTCAGTCTCCATTAAGGTTAGTGTATTTTAAGCGTTTCAGACGCCTGATGATAATTTTTAATTTTTCAAATAATAGGTCTTATTGGCGTGAACAACTGTTGCGGAAACAATAATTTTCTGTTTACCGTGGCGAAGAAAGCTTCGTGGGGACTCGGCATTGTTCGTCCTCGAAACCCGAAGCTATAGCAAATAAGGCAACTTTCCGTGTTTTGTATTTACGGACTTAACTCCGTTTTTCATCGTTACGAAGTGCGTTTCCGTATATCTAATGTAAATTTCCGTAAAAAATTCCGTACATTCTAAAAAAAAATTTGTAATTTTTACTGAGAATTTTTTTTTTTTCAAACTTTACAAATGCTTATAACAGTACAATTATTTTTCTTGTAAAACTACAAGGCTCGTGTTTGTAATAGACGTAAGGAAATGTTTGTACTATACTGAGCCGTATCCACGAGCTTCAGCAAAATGGCGGACACTCAACAACGTAAAACCGTATAAAGCTGTTTGTGCAAAAACTATGGGTGATGTCAAGTGTAGCTGCGTGCTAGAAGAAATGTATTGCAATTTTGAATTACGTAGAACACTTAAAACAAAACAAATAATCATAATAAAACGACAATTAGAGTAAAAAGTGAACGTATTATTCATTATTTGTTAGTGTTTCCTAACTACTACGAACTCTTAAATGGGCTCTTAATACCCCGTTGTTAAGAGTCATCCAAACCTTTCAACCCAACAACTAAACTCTTAAAACAAAACAAATAATCATAATAAAACGATAATTAGAGTAAAAAGTGAACGTATTATTCATTATTTGTTAGTGTTTCCTAACTACTACGAACTCTTAAATAGGCTCTTAATACCCCGTTGTTAAGAGTCATCCAAACCTTTCAACCCAACAACTAAACTCTTAAAACAAAACAAATAATCATAATAAAACGACAATTAGAGTAAAAAGTGAACGTATTATTCATTATTTGTTAGTGTTTCCTAACTACTACGAACTCTTAAATGGGCTCTTAATACCCCGTTGTTAAGAGTCATCCAAACCTTTCAACCCAACAACTAAACTCTTAAAAATAAATAAATGTAACTATCCTTCTTAGTCGTATAACTACAATATTATTTTATATGCCCTTTCACCTATATTTACAATAAAAATTAACGTTAATTCCGTAAGTCAAGTTCGTCTTGTGAATAAAGGCGCCGGCTTACTAATACAGGCCGTGTGAGTTCTAATCCCCGTGCTGGAGAGATGTTAATTTTTTTCGTAAATTTAATTTTAATTTTTTTTTTTACTTGTTCTCTGTAACAAATTAATCACATTTGTTTTAGAAGAAAAAAAAGTAATTTCATGTACACTTCTCGATAATGTCAGATGTATTACAAAGAAACGTTTTGCAGATATTACGAGAAAACGCTTTGTAGTTTTACAAAGGATTTTCTTGGCAAATTGGTTTCCAAGGATTTTTTTCGTAGTAGTAGAAAAAACTATTTTAGGGAGTGAAATTATACGGAAATTTTTTACAGTGCAGTCTCCTGGAGGAAAATATTATGAGAGGCGGCGATTTCGATCGCTCAGGCTGCTTGCTCATCGTAACAGGCACGCGAGGAATTGCCATAAAGAGCTGCCTCGCAGCTGTCATCGCCACCCACGTGGCGTAATAAACTATTCACGTGTCGCAGGCGCGCTGCGTCGGAACGCGAAGGCGCGACCACACAACGGCTGCTTTATGTCCACCCCACCCCCCACCCCCTCCCCACGGTGGGGTGGTGGATGTGGCGTTTTCAGTGTTTGTTGTGCGTCCTGTTCGCTCGCCACTGCTCGGCAAGCGATACGCACTCTACACGCCAAACCATGATAACAGGCTCCGAACCAAAACGCTACATGTTTTAAGTATGTCTAGTTTCAGGGACTTATGGCCGGTTGCACCATTGTGGTTCGAAATATCGATCCGAGATCGCATCTAAGATCGACACCGAAAACTGTTGCTCCATTCGAGTTCACAGCTGTACTGGATATATACATGAAGTTAATTTCGAACCGCCGAAATTGGCGGTTCGAAATCTCGATCCGAGATCAGCAGCCATCGTCGACAAATGTAGTTTGGAAACACGCCAACATATAAAACTACGTTAGATTGTTTTCTTAGGCAATCAAAACAACATTATACGCATTCAGTAAAATTCGTACAACAATAATTCACTTAAAACAGATTAAACATCGCACATCTAGTTCTATCTGTACTGAAGAATACGAATACTTCCATGACGTCATATATTACGCACCAATAGAAAAATTTGTCACATACGTAATATCGATCTCTCACTTTGGAACCAAGATCGACAAATCGGAGATCCAGAATCATGAAATTTCGTTGGTGCAACACTTTTACATTGGAACCAAGATCAAACTGGATCCTGGTTCGGAACTAGGATCATTCGATCTCGGATCGGGGAAGAAGTTGGTGCAACCGGGCTTTAGTCTTCAACCTTTGGTAGAACGTAGATTTCACGTGACTAAATTCTAGCGTATTTTATAAAGTCATTAATTTTAGCATGGACAACTGTCTACTATTTTACTTGATTTTATTCCTGCTTGTTATTTGCTCGTATTAAAAAAAATATACAATTGGAATACAAATGGATTATCACAGTGTTTTAACGACACGTCAAAAGTGTATCCTCAATAAAAATATGTTTCTGTGCATTATGAGTTCGGAGAGAATTAGTAACGTACTTTTCAATCTGTCGGAAACTATTTTAGTTAATTTGTTGCGTTTTTGTGTTTCGTGACTGCGTCAATTTATTTATTAATTTCAATATCACTGGTCTGTGGAGAGTTTTTCGAGGCTCTACGTCTGGTTTAATTAGCTAATGGCTAAACGCGTAAAATTTCAAGGAATACTAAACAAAACCTACTACATGTTAAATAAGATTGTGATAATCATTGAATAATACACATAGTATTTTATAAATAGTTATTTGCAATACAAAATCAAGAATACACATGATTAGGCAGTACGTATATAGAATTTACCATCAAAATTCATTTATAGCGTCTGATGGATAACTTACTCTTCTAAGTAGCAAAAATGCACTCAGGCATTTCGTAATTTTAAAGTGGAGATGAAAACATTAAAAGTGTACAGATATATCTGCGAACCAACAAAACTATTTAGTTATAACTTGTCACGCTTATATATTTAGAAGATGGATAACAGTACAGCCACAAAAAAAAAGCTCGTGTTAGTTATCAGATTCATTTAATTGCGTAAACCATCTGAGGAGTCCAGGTGAAATTTCTACGAAGAGAATTTTAGCTTAATTATCAATAATAACGCATTTATGGAGGGTTGCTTGTAATTTGAAACGATATGTTATACATATGTGCGGCTGCGTTTCGTATCTCGAAGGATGTTTTTGGTTACAGACGTCATTTTTGCACGTATAATTGATTTCCTTTGCCACAGTAAAACAATTTTTTTTTCTCTACCTAACACTTTTCATGCATGTCAATAGTTTTGAATAAATCTATTTTTTTTCCTTTAATTTTGTTTCGCGAGTAGGCAATAAACACGTATGCAGCTTGAAGATTATTCCGTACGAATAATTCAAAACCTAAGTGGATTCTATTCATTTAAGACATATTTTATTCTGATTTGACAGCTTTGAGGCACCGGTTCCAAGTAGGCCCAGATGATTCTCTCGTTAACTAATTAAGACATAGAGTTATATTCTTCTGCTAATGTCACCGACATTTGCCTGCTCATAGCACCAGAACAGTAATAACCCTGTAATCAAACAGTACGCCAGATGTCTGCGTATATCTGAGTTCCAAAGGATAGCGTGTATGTGTATATATATATATATATATATGATTATAATTGTTTATGTAATTAAATAAACCCTACCTACATAAAAGTTGTTGAGAAGATGTGTACTAGCATTTCAAAGCATGCTTCTATGCAAACAGTGTTACAGTATTTGGTGCTCTTTCCACCACATTCCTTCTCAAATGGACCATATTCGTACTGAGCTCCATGTGTTGCTAACATCTGTGGCGGTCTGTTGCGTTGTGTGTGGTCTCGAGTAGTCTCGTAACCCCCTTCCCCCCCCCCCCACTGTGAACACCTTTATAATCCTTTGCCTCCCTTTTTGCCTCTCCTTGAAGCCTCATATCACTTTACATTCACAGGGTGACAGGCACAATTGAAAGAACTTCGAAAACACGTTTCTCTCCCGATAGGGCACAATGCTCCATATGTATTAATGTTTTTCTTTTTATTATCACCATCACAATCAACTTTTTCCAGTTAAAAAAAAAATGGAGTATATTCACATGAGAGTGGTGTACTCATGAAACTCTGTGTCACATCACCATCGAACTGATTAACTCCCAACAGCGTGCTATAGTGCACTAACAAACACAACATAGACAGATTTGAAGTTATATCTATGGTTACGGAACTAAATGCTCCGAGATCTTTCAACACTTTTTGTAACTTATTTTTACTGTATTTAGTATATATTCGAATTAGATAACAGTATAGGGGTTTAGTAGGTCCTGGGGCACTGGCTGTTTACCGAGGTTGCGAGGAGGACTCGCCTGTCATGACGTCACGTGCGCGACAACACCATTTTGTTTCCGCATTCGCTCGACTGTTACAGTGTTGTCACGTGCGCGACAACACCGTTTTGTTTCCGCTTTCGCTCGACTGTTACAGTGTTGTCAAGTGCGCGACAACACCGTTTTGTTTCCGCATTCGCTCGACTGTTACAGTGTTGTCACGTGCGCGACAACACCGTTTTGTTTTCGCATTCGCTCGACTGTTACAGTGTTGTCACATGCGCGACAACACCGTTTTGTTTCCGCATTCGCTCGACTGTTACAGTGTTGTCACGTGCGCGACAACACCGTTTTGTTTTCGCATTCGCTCGACTGTTACAGTGTTGTCACATGCGCGACAACACCGTTTTGTTTCCGCATTCGCTCGACTGTTACAGTGTTGTCACGTGCGCGACAACACCGTTTTGTTTTCGCATTCGCTCGACTGTTACAGTGTTGTCACGTGCGCGACAACACCGTTTTGTTTCCGCATTCGCTCGACTGTTACAGCGCGCCACTGGTGCTGAACCACTTCTTGTCCGATATCTCCCGCTGGAGTGCGCAGCAGTAGCCGATAGCTCCACACCTCACTACGTATATTTATTTATGAATTTAAGCACGTGGTGTCATTTATCATTCTCGAGAAGGTGTTAGTAACGTACAGGCTCCTAGCTGGAATGTACAGTCGATGGCTCGGGAATGAGCCATCGAGTGTTGTTCGCGTTACAAAACAGTACAGATTTCATCCGTACCACGCATCACTTCGTCAACCATTTATGAGCCCGATTACGCGAGGGGGTTGGAATTTTGTCGTGCTGTTCGTTTGGAAATGCGGGACAACAGACAATTTCTCCAGCGAGTTCTTTCCGCCAGCGAAGCAACCACATTTGGCAAACATGGCAACAAGAACTTGAGGAATATGTGTTACTGGTCAAGTGAGAACCCGCACTGGCTGAGGGATGTCGAACCCCAGGTACAGTGGAGTGGAATGTGTGATGTGGGCGGATCGGTGAGTTTTTTTTGTAGGTCTCTACTTCACTGAGGGTACGTCAAATTGAAACAAAAATGTAGAATTTATTTCGGAAGTGCTACTTGCTATCCTTGTATATGTTCCTTTGGAAATACTCCAGTGTATGTGGTATAGGCTGTTCACGGTAAAGTGAGCTCTTTCGAAAGCCCTGATTAAAATATACTTGTATGAACGTCGTGTACTCTTCCACCTTATGTAAAATTAATATTGCAATGGGCCTCATCGCTTTATTCACGCGTCGATCAGTGAAACTGTGAAAATATTAGAAAAGTAAATATTTTACAAATCTGCTCATTTTTACATTTCCATGCATTAAAAAAAAATAGACAGCACGAGAAATAATTTCAGTTATCACAAACGGTTACTCAAAACTTGTTACTCGGCGTTAAGGAATGGGAATACTTTTGATCCATAGTCACCAACTTAAATGGGTGCATGTCTCTCAGTACACTCTAAGAAATTATTTGTAAATCTACCATACCAGTGTATACAGTGACCAAGCGCGAATGGTAAAATATTTTCCCATAGATGCATGTTAACGTTGCTATAGATGCTCCGGAAAGAGTCAAATACGTAGGGAAGTCCCCAACTTTGTATAGTAGCGATGCTAAACATTCCCATATGTTCAGCCTTTTTCAATGCACTGCATAGGTTAAACACTTCCATTACAGTTTAGGAAGATTGCCAGAAATTTTTTTTACAGCGTATATCCGTTAAAATATATTCAAGCAGCGGTAGTAACTATTTTTATTAGGTTGATTTCAAAAGTGCTCACTTTATCGTGAACAGCGTATACCAGCATGACGGGGGTCCTGCACACAACTCACTCTTAGCTAGAAACGAACTCAACAATGTTATTTTCCCAACCGGTGTATTGGGCGCATGGGGGCATCATCCCATGGCCAGCACTTCCACCTCACTTGATTCAGTTCAGACTTTCATCTTTGGGGTAGAGAAAAGTAGAGTTTACCAGCAAGTATCGACGACTCCACATGACCTAAAGCACTGCATCAATGCAGCAAGCTCTAAGCCATCAAGTGCTACAGTTACCTCCATTCTGCCACCTCTCGCCAAACGACTGGACTTGCGCATTGCGGTTGATGTTGCTCTTTTCGAGCACATGATGGACTAGGCACGATATGGATGAGCTGGAATTGGGACGCCTTAATGTGAAACAAGAATAACCAGTTACTTATCCGGCAGCAACTGATCACAGCAACCTGGAGCCTGTGATAGATGTGATTATCGATGTTGTTTGGAATATTGTGGTTATACGATTGCAACTACTGCTACTGCAGTAACTGTACCAGACACTGCACATGTTGATGTTAAAGACGAATATAATGTGTTAGTTTGGTTGCAATTAATTCACCAATCAGTCGTGTCTGTTTTTCAGTCCACACCAACGTAAGAAAAGCTTCGAAACCTTGCAGTACATGGTGTGTTTCAACGTACGGATGATGTTTACAATTTCTTTTTCTCCGCTAAGTGTGTGAGGTGAAGCAAACGTAGGACTTTCCCGCTCGCCATCTTCCAGAGGACGATGCAACTTATCCCGTCACAACAACTGAGTGACTGAAGAAATTTGAGGTACTCATAACGTCGACGTCTTGAGAGCCGATGAGGGCGAAGCGAGGTGAGTATGGAACAGCGCCGGAATGAAACGGCAGGTGAAACAGGAGATCCCCGAGAAAATCCCGCCCGCCAACGGCATCGCCCGGCGCGATTACTACATGTGAACACCCGGGAGCGACCCCGCCTGGAATCGAACCCGGTTCGCCTGGGCAGGAGGCGAGTAGTCTAACCACTACACCACTGCGGTCCCAACCCCACCACAGCTACAGTCAAATGTATACACCTATGAAGACCCTCTTGCATCTCAAAAAGTGCTCCTCGGATTTTCAAAATAATCACGTCACTGAACAGGCCGCTTAATAACAGGTTGTGCTATTGGGAGAAATTGGTATACTCGCATTTAAAAGACCAAAGTTGATATCGATATCTCAGTACTCATTACATCTCCGAACAAACATAGACGTATCTTATGAGCTCGGGAATGCCATATACGAATTCTAAATCTAACTTTCGATACATTCAGCTGTTCGGAATATGTTTAAGGTTAACATCTTAGCTGAATAATCCTGCGTGAGGGTGTGTCATATATATACATATTCTCTGCCCATAGTTATTCTAAATCATTTGATTAAATCTCAGCCTCTCCTACATTAATATAATTTATTTTATAAATCATTTTATAACGTCGAAATAATTATGGCAATTAAGTTTGTTTCAACGACAGTAAAACATAGTTAAATCCAAGAGAGTCACGTAATACACGTTCTATACAACTCGTCTATATCAATCTAGTACCAGTCTAGACATTTCAAAATTTAAAATTTTAGTGTCTCAGGTATTGTTTAAATTTGATAACATAATTAAACCTTGTAAACCTACGTAAACTTTGAACTATTAAGACAGTATAATATAGATCCACATTAAATATCGCTCTCATTAAATCTCAAAAGTAATAAAGCTACGCAAAGTGTAGAGAGTTATTTTTATTTCATAATGATTTCATAAATATTGTGTAGTAATTCAGTGTCTAAGCTAACGTAGTTAGATTCCTCACAGTACATATATTATATGCATTTACTCAACAAACGTACGGATCACTAAATCACACATATATACTGTCATTTAGTAACGTGACAATTTGTTACATTAAAATATATTCTGTTCCTGGACTGGAATTCTCGATAGGTAATTAATTTACGATTATAATTAAGTTGACATTATGTCCTCGATTGCCTTTAACTGTCGTTGAAAGATATTAAATTTCTTTACACTCTAAAAAGTCCATTCAGTTTTCATTTGAGTCTGCTTTCTTTACAGGAACACATTAGTGTTTTAATTTAAAGCGAAGGATAGATAATCACATGGATTCCGGTTAATAAAGGTTTTCTTTGTTCGTTTGGTTTTGGTGGCAATATTACCTTCCTTTATAGCGGAGAAATATACATCAAGTGAACTAATTTTGTTCACAGCAAAGAAATGACACTTCATTCCAAAGGCACCGGCTTGGCAATATTTAAGGTTTTCTGTCGTAGATTGTAGTTCTCAGTACTTACATAACTCTTGTCCCGACGCAAACCTACATATGAGCTGTTCACGGTAAAATGAGCACTTTTGAAAGCCCTGCTTAAGATGTACTTGTGTACACGTTGTGCATGCCTCCGCCTTATGTAAAATGAACATTGCTATGGGCCTCATCACTTTATTCATGCGTCAGTCAAATTAAACTGTGAAATTATTAAGAAAGTAAATACTTTACAAATCTGCTAATTACTATACTTAGATTCATAAAAAAAACAGAAAGTGTAAGAATTAATTAAATTAATTACAAATGGTTAAAGAACGCTTTTTTTCGACGTTAAGATATGGAACTACTTTCCATCCATCGTTACCAACTTTACTGAGCGAATGTCACACAGTTCGCCCATTATAATACAGGCATGCAGGGAAAGTGTCTTGTTTCTAAGGTTCATTTCAAAGGTGCTCACTTTATCGTGAACAGCCTTAAAACCAATATATTCTGCAGTTATGAAACTGCGGCTGAGCAAGTACAATGCCCCTGCAGACGATTCATTTTTGAAGTGTAGTGATTCTCTAAATACGCAAACCTCAATTCTTAATTAGAGGTGACATAGTCTGGCTCATGTAACCACCTGGCACTACTTGCCTATCCTAAGTAATCGATACAGAGCAATCGTACGTTGAAAGGTAATATGTTAGAAGTCTATGGTACAGGTTCGAGTTGGGAGTATGGGAGTCTTTTTTTTTTAAGTGAATATAATTTTTAAAGATTTCATACATCTCTCATATTTACTAGTCGCGGTTGTTTTTCAGGGCACAAATTTCCTTTACATTGTAACTGGCTCCACCACAAAAACGTCTGCTGAGATACTGTAATGACAATGCAAGTTTATGGTCTACTCATGATTTCTTCACACTTTTCGAAACAAGTCTTTGAAAATTCACCCCATGTATTACGTGTCTGGTTGTTTACTAAACACGTCATTGATCACAACACTTTTATGCTTCTCTCGCATATAATTGCCTTATTTCTGATATAATTTAACGTTTACTTATATTTTATCAATAATACTTTGTGTTTCATTCATAATTAAAACGAATAAAAGCAGAGTGAAAATAGGCGTGTTTGAAATGCCTACTCAGAAATAGTTCTTATTCAAAATATTATTTTACTAAGTGCGCATGAATGAGGTGCGTAGTCACTTTTGTGTAATTTTCTATATATCCAAGATGTATACATTAGATGGGCTTCAGAATAGTTGAAAGTAACTGTGAATAGACTATATAACAGTCGTTGCTATATAAATAAAACATAAATAATTTTTGTGTGAAATCCTAGTTTGCAGTTGTTTATATTTAAAGAACCTTTATTTTTCGGCAACAAATAATGTGTTCCATAAATGAAAGCATTTTAATTTGTAAAATATATTTCCCATTAAAATTAATTGCTTTTCTTTATTTAGTGTTATTCCAGTGACTGCTCACGTGTTCCCTCGCGACCAGCAGTCACGACCCGCTATAAGACGTCTGGCAAGCTTCCAGAGTTCTTTACGCCGGACATTTTGGAAACTCCCAGAATGTTAGCGTCGATTTCATGCAGGCGAAAAATTCAAATCCCTGTGACGTAACCAGGATATTGGTTACTATCACGAAAGTGTGTGAACGTGACTGCCGTGATAGGTCCTGTTTACACACACGATCGAGACATGCTGTGATAGTTAACCTCAAAAGGGACACGTCCGACAACATTGATATCTTTTTAAGAGGGTGGTATTTATTGGGGTGGTTAAATGTCATAACAGGATATTAATGACATGGAAACATATATTGTTCCCGTGGTTTATTATATGTCAATAAATATGCCGTCAATACTGTTGTGTCATACCTATATGATAATATACGGCCTGTCATTTCGCCACATATAGTAAAAGCTGCGACAGATTCAAAATAATTCAGCAATGTTACTGTCAAAGTGAACAAATGTACAAATTCGTGACTCGCACTATCACGACAGTGATGCTACACAGTTTACACTACGATAGTTGCATGTTCTGTCACGACAGTTACTATCAACTATCCAGCTCGAGCTGGTGGTATCGCGATAGCGCTATCGTGACGGTGCGACAGTAGCTATCGCGCAGTTTGCACGGTTTGTAATGCGGGAGTATCTCTCGCGACAGGAACTATAGCGATTTACCATCGCCGTGTAAACGCGCCGCTCAGACAGGCAACACAGGACATGTTCGGGGGAGTAACTGAAGAGTTGTACGGGCGGGGGAGGGGAAGTAAACCCCCTTTCGCTCCACGCTGGCCGGTTTGCATCATGCTCGCAGCGAGATAGGCCGGCCCACACGCGCCGTCCCTCACCAACAGGCGTCGAAGGCGACATCGACATGTATGCTGGACCACACCATTGCCGACACCCTGGCAGCACGTGGAGCCCAGAAGCGTGGTTTGTTAGCGAGGAACTGTGCGGTTTTTCCAGCCACGCCGTCACGCAACATATGTGGGACACAGGACGTAAAGTATTAGCCAAAATGGAAGACTGTGAGTCGAGAAGCTGGTGCCGGAATCACATAGCCCCGACCAACACAGCACGACACGGCCGAAAACGCAACCACGACACATTTCAATGTGACTACTTGAATTTACAACACGACCGACACTACGCTCTCGGGGTATTTAACCTAACTATTTGGAAGGCGCTGATAGGCTACGTTAGTCTCAAAGGCGGCGAACAAGGGGGAAATTTGCAATACATAATGGTACAAATTGGTATCGCTGATGCATACAAAGGTAAAATTATTATTTTTAAGCGTTAGGTACGGTAATTTTCAATTGATTTTTCTTTTAAGCTGCGTATTTGCCATTGTAGGAAAAGCTTGCAATACAATTTCGTTTTGCAATGTTGTACAGCTTGTGCGTCATGCTGCACGACACAACAAAGAATATAAATAATTTCTAATCCAAAATTGCTGGTCGTGCGACAGAATCGGTCGGGCTTACGACAATCTATCTTGTATTTCATTGGCTGTTGGCCGTCGTGTCGTTCGCGTCGTGGCTATGTGATTCCGACATGAGACATAGAAGCCTTTTAAGCATTAAGCATTATATTCGAAAGGTGATTTAAGAAATCAGTGTTTGTCTTAAGTTATGTACTGTACACAACAATAATAATATTCAATGCTTATATGTGAATTACAAGACACTTAGAATTACGTAAATATTTCGCGTATTCTTAGCTTTACTTATACAATATACTTTGGGATAATCACATAGAGTTACCCATGTTTCCATTTATAGAATTTAATATCAAAATTGTCAGAATATGGATGCTCATGGCAGGTGAACAAGTGCCGGATTTAAAAAAAAAAGTTTAAAATGTCTCGCCCATAGCTTCAAAGAAAAACACTTTAGCTGAAACCAAATCATGTTAAACTAGTTTTTTAAAATTCGTACTAATTAATATTTTAAGTCCAAATGCTTATGTTAAAATTTCTACAGGGTACCATTCTCAAGTAATTAAACTATACACAGATAAATGTTTATCTTAAGAAATATAAAAAAATTAATAAATACGCTACCTGAGCACCGTAAATGCTATTTTATATTAATAATATAACGCCTTTCCAATGTTTATATATGTAATCATGCAGTGGCTTTTAGATTGGGTAAGATTTATAAAACACAATAAAAGAAAAATTAATTTGAAATATTATTGGAAACAAATCTAATAATATCGGCAGCGTAAAATAAGCACACTCAAAAACCACAATTTGTAGTAAATATAAAAGTGTAATTGAGCATGTAGTAGCGTTTCGTTTTATATGAAAGCTGTTTTATGTACTTTGTAACCCACAAAGTTTCCATTCACTAAAACGTTTATAAGATAACGGGTTATTTTCAGTACTCATAATGCCATTCGGGGAGTCTACTCAATAGTTCTACATGGAAATGTGAAAAATGTGACCGTCATTTTCTGCTAAGAACTCCGCAGACGTTTTACTGAAATTTATGAGTGGACTCTACGTGTGAAAATATCGAGGTAAATGCATGGATATGTTGTTTATTGAATAAATTATGGTAATAAAATAATTTTATTTCTTTACGATATTTCATATTTTACAATATTTCGTTAGAGTAGCAGAGTTTTAATTTTGTTGCTAAATAATGCTTAATACGCTTCAGCTTTTCAAAATGTTTAAAATGTAAAATAAAATCGTTAGTGCAGTAATTAAACTGAAAGAATACGAAATTATTTTTACAGAATTTAAAAACAAATTGCTTTTAATTTAACTTACATTGATAGTAAATGTATATATTACTGTTAATTTTCTATAATAAATAAACTTGAAATATGACTTAATATTAGTGAAATAAAACAGAGAGCACTGAAATACAAATTCATATTGTAAGCCCTATTATAAAATATGCATTAATAAAATATGTATTTTAAATGCCGTGAGTATATTTAGCCTAAAATGCAGTGAGGGAAAATGGAACAAAGTATTTGTTTCTATAGTGTCAAATACATATTTTGTTGCCCTAACTAAATATATATTGCTGAGCAAACAAAATTTGAAAAGTAGCTATATTCCTTTTGTTTGTCTAACAAAATATATGTTTGAATAAACAAAATCTCTATGTTGGGCCAAATAAATCAGAATGTCAAATAAATATTTTGTTGAATCAACTGTATATATTTGTTTGACCACTCATTTGACTGCCTTCGTTCGAAAATTGAGGTCGAGAATTTATTTGTATTTTTTTGTGACAATTAGAATAGTAACCGTGTTTGTTAATGCATATATTGACGCTTAAAAATCGTATAAACACATTAATAAAACAATACAACAATAAACTGACAAGGAAAGCTGTAAAACTTGAAATATTTTATTGCACACGTTGTCCAATATATACAGTATATTGTAACACCTGGCAGTGTTAGCTTATTTTATTTTACGCAGGGAAATAATATTATCTTTGATTGCCATAATTTATGTTCTGATATCAAGTGTCTGAGATGATAGTATGCAAAATGTACGTGACAAACTGTTTTGGAAGACTTTCGCAGGTGGTAGTTTAATATTCAAATGTAACTTTATCAATGCAATTGGAATTTTTAATTTTTTTTTTTCCTTGGTAGGGAATAAACAAGCCAGGTTGGCATTGCCAACGGCGATTTTTATTAGGAACGAAAAAATCGAACTTTAATGGCTGTTATAAAAAAATGTTCTAAGTATGGCAGCAGCATAAGCATAAGTCTCCACGTAAATGTTGATTAGAAGAGAATGAATATTGAAATAATCCTTTGTGCTTCACCACAAGTCACCAATCGAGGATAGAGAAAGATTTAATCCTGCATCGTTAAGCTGCCAATATAATGTGTATGCATTACAAGTAGTCAACTACGTAGATGTGATGTTGCCCGCGCATCGTCAGAGGACCCAGGCCTAAGCGAGCGTAGCATCCAAATACGGAGTTCGACGTCCATTTTCCCGGCCAGGAGAGGTACGAAGAGCGAAAGCAGCCAGCCCACGGAGTTCGGTCAGCTACTGCGAATCCACAACGAGGCAGCTTGGACGAGAGTCGACGCCAGGACCGCGGTACCAGTGGGCGGCCGAGGATGACCAGTTCCTGATGACGAGGGGCGAGATCCGTTTTAGTGGCAGGTCCTTCCAGCAGCAGTCACCAGAGGAGTATTGCGGTTCTAGACACTACTACAGTGGTGTATCGCCCAGAGCTAAGTCTAGCGCATATAATTATGTAAATTAGTGCTGCATGAAGACTGAAAAGAAGGCCAATCTTTATGAAGCAGCTAAGATATGGGTGGATCTGGTACGTATATTGTGTCAGTGTTGCATGCCTTTTCTTGTGTAGCAGATCAATGTAGGCCTTGCTATCTTTTCTGATACGTTCGTAAGGTTGCTAATATTGTGTCTGATAATGATAATTCATATTCGAAACATACCAAGGAGAGTCATTACAATTATGACATGCAGATTCAATTTTCTAAATAATAAATCCCAATCAAAATAGTTTATTGTTTGTTGAATAATTTTAAGGGTGATTATCTTCGTCAACTAGTGGTCTTAATAATTCAATTCTTCATTTATTTTTCTTTATTAGATATCCCGCACCTTGGTCTGGTAAAGTCTTTAATTAAGAGTAAAATTTGAAAATTGCATGCTATGGAGACAATTCTTTTGAACTCATACTGACTGATAAGTTGATGGAGGCTTATACAAATTCAGTAGCATAAGTAAGGATAGATTGGTCAAGTTATATGTTCCTGAATCAGTTTCTACAAAGATGAAACACATTTTATGTAACAGCGCATAATCTAATTAAGCTAGCTGGAGCATTACATAACTGATATTTGTCAGTTTTTCTGTGTGTTTATTTAGGCGTGTTACAATATATATTTGAAAACTTTCCGGTTTCATCAGTTGTCACATTAGTTGAGATTACTAAGGCGTAGCGCTTGAGCGCATGTGACCTAGGTTCAAAACTCGGTAAAACTTGTAAAATGTTTTATATTGGCCCAAACTGTACATGCAGCCAAACAAATCTTGGCACCAACCAAATCTTACAGTTTGGGCCAACCAAATGGACAACAAAATTATTTAGTTTCAGGAACAAAATATTTTATTGCTTCTATGCAAACAATTGAATTGGTTGCACCAAACGTGTCTTTTTCAATTCATCAAAACCTTTCTCTCAGTGCGCCATTTTTTATCCTAATGAGTTTAAAGGAAGCTACATGTCATATATTCAGCTGTGATAGGAAGCCATGGGACATAGTAGCCATTGAGATACGTCAATTCGCTTGACTTTTGCGTGGATATCATTAATGGTTTTATTTTAAAATTGTTATAAATCGATGCGCGAGGAAATGCAACTATATTAAAACATTTGGAGGTGTAAAATATACGGCGTGAATGTCATTTATAAATTATAATTATATTACCTTGTGTTTAGTTACTTGATAAACAATCTACCAATAATCACGCATGCAGTACGTGGTCAGAACCCTGGATTTTTCGGAGTTCGCAATGAACTATCTTCTTTTCCGTTGGTTTTCAGTGGCGAAATAAGATGCCATTTCGCTGGGTTGTAATATGCTGGTTATACAATTGAATTTAGTAGAACGGCTGATTTACCTTTTATATATCTTGCGAATATAGGGCAATTCTGGACGCCAAGTTTAACGGTATAAGATGATAATGTGTATATGCTGTTCACGGTAAACTGAGCACTTTTGAAACCCCTGCTTACGACCTACTTGTATGCACGTTGTGTATTCATCATCCGCGTGATGTAAAATTAACATTCGCATGGGCCTTATCACTTTATTCATGAGTCGGTCAGGTGATATTGTGAATTTATAGAAAAGTAAATACTCTACAAATCTGGTCTTTTTACACTTCGATGCGTTAAGAAAACAGAAGGTGAAATAAATAATTTAATCTAACACAAAATTTAATCTAACACCTTTAATTCGACGATAAGACATGGAACTTCTTCACCTCCATCGTTACCAACTTTACTGGCCGCGTGTCACTCAATGAGCTCGATAAAATTCATGCAGGTAGGGGAGCAGTGGCTTTTTTCTGCGGTTGATTTCAAAAGTGCCCACTTTATCGTGAACAGCCTTTATAGAGATCTATATAAATTTTAACACGAGGTATGAGCTACAATGTTTCTTTCGTGAGGGCGTGAAATAAAAAATTAACGTTTCAAATAAT
The DNA here is from genome assembly GCA_029891345.1 of Dryococelus australis. Lineage (NCBI taxonomy): Eukaryota > Metazoa > Arthropoda > Insecta > Phasmatodea > Phasmatidae > Dryococelus > Dryococelus australis. Next base: position 75,933,992 of record CM057006.1, on the reverse strand, counting down.
TGTGATTAAAATCTGAAACGAAGTCCTGAAATTTGTGAAAATCTTGTTACTACGTATCATCCATTTCACATGAAAAAAAATAAAACTTTCCGCCCAGGTTGGTAGGCCAGCTGGCAAACAACTGCGCCATTTATAACTTAATTTTTATTCCGAAAACCTCTAACCTCAAACTGTTACACCAAACCAGTATATTCTACTCATTAACTTCTGATGTCACTTCATTTTAATAAATTCGTTATTAATCATATACCTACTGGAGGAAGATGGCACTATGTGACAAATTTAAGGTCTCGATTATAAAATCTCTAAAGCGATATTCGTGATTTCATGGCACGTGTACTACTATTACAGAGTGCAAAATGTCATCCTGCGTAATGAAAAAACTGACAGCGATTGTGTTTCAGGATAAGCTTTTATTTATATTTTGAGCCTGACTACGCAGTACCCTTGAGGAGGGGGGAAGAGGGTATCCAGATACAACCCCCCCCCCCCCCGCCCTCCTCTAACACACACTGAATGAAAATAAAATTTTGAAAATATTATTACAACCTTTATTTTTTAAATATAAATAATATACTAATCTTCCTTTATAAGTTGCGTGAATAACTTTTTTGACAGATGATATTTTTAAGTGCATAGTTCTAAATATAGCCTACTCTGTATCCAAATTTGAATGTAAGTAAGCGACAAACGCGCCAAAAGCCCGGTCAGCATTCAAATGCACGCAGCCCTACCAGTACGCTTCACCGACATTTCTGTCGCTGGCAGGTACAAAGGCCGATGTGGTAATTGATTTACCTTACGCGAGTGTGTCACGGGGACTGTGATCTCTGACGGACCAGCCGGGCGGGCGGTATGAAAACAGGCATTCGGGAATGCAATCAGTGTTGCGACATGCACGCAGTTCGCTGCTGGAATATTGATGAACTCGCGTGCGCGTGTACTAATTCTCCGGGGCGCAGGTAACTGTGGCAGTTTCCCCCTCTTGCTGGCGTTTCAAACATTCGCACTGATGTCGACGCATGTCGTCATCAGCTCAAGTGTTTATCTGCGCCGCTGTGCAGCGAAGTTGCCTGGAATTGGATTTCGAAATGTGCGGCTCAGGCAGAATTTCAGAATAAAGACCAGGAACTGAATTGCTTAAGATACGAATGGCAAGGTTTTCTCTACGGCGACAGAAGGGAATGAACTATTCACTATATAGATTCACATTTCCTCCTACAGATATAGTAGAAGCATGGAGTGGTTCGCTACACATGATTTTGCGAAAAACCACAGAATTACTCTGTTTTTAAATATATGTATTTTTAATTTTATCAGAAAAAGACTCTATTGTTTCAATTCTTAAAATATTTCGAATAAATAAATTATTGCATACGCTATTTTTAAAATTGCATTTCTTAATGCATTTCTGTCCAAAGAATATTTAAGTTTTTACTTTCATTTCTCTGAATTAGAATATATCTTAATAAACAAAATTTAAGCCCAAAATTAATAATTTATTTTAAATTGCATATTAACATTACCTTTTTATTACACTTTATCATTATATTAACTCATTACACTTTGCAAGACTTGATAATGACAAAAAGAAAAATGCACTCCGTTTTGAGTGTTTTTATTGCGAGAGTGGCAGGTTTCTTGATTTTTACAACTATGTCCTTCTCCCAGAACTTAAGTGAAAACAAATTATGATAAACAAGATGACGGCCAGCAGTGGTGCGATCTAGCAGACGACAGTTGACCAAATAAAGAAACATGTTGACCAAAGGTAAAATCCAATATGGTTGACACCCGACCAAAAGGACAGAGAAGGTGGAAATTGGCGCGGGGGACAGTGAAACGGCTGAGATAGTTCCTTGGTGACTAACCAGGCATCTTGTCCCGGAATTGGCCAAACTGCACCACGATTATACCTTAAAATTTGACTTGTTTTAACATAGACCGAATAAAAATTTTAGTTCCCCTGCGTAATCTAACGCTTTGAAATTTGTTTTGACACATTGAACAAAATTTCCCACCTGTTTGTATCTTTTATATTGATAATAAATTATTCGTAAACACTAAATTGAAAGTTACTATTCTTTAAAACTGTTGTAACATATTTATCGGTTTATCTGTTCTGTGGTACTGTTGTGATGGTCGTCTATTGCAACTTGAAGAACTCTACCAAAATTCATTGACATGTTAAACGACATCGAATTGAAATTGAAACTTCTTCAAGTGCATGCACTAAAAGAACTTCCGAGGACATTAGAAACTCAGATATTCCCAAAATGCTAGAGCTAGACAAGCTAATGAAAGGAATGTCACCATCTCAAATGCCAAAGATACGTCAAGTTTGTAGTTCATTCAAAATTCAAAATCTAATATTTTAATGAAAACTCCCGGTCAGTATCCGGCTTTGTTTAAAATTAAAAGAAAACTTAAACACTGCCTAGCACCTTCCAAGTGGAGCCTAGGACTGCATAGCCCCCTCCAAGTCGCTCTTAGGATTGTGTAGCCCCCTCCAGGTGGTTTCTAGGACTGCCTAGTAACCCTCAGGTCGAGCCTAGGTCTGCCTAGCACCTTCCAAGTGGAGCCTAGGACTGCATAGCCCCCTCCAAGTCGCTCTTAGGATTGTTTAGTCCCCTCCAGGTGGTTTCTAGGACTACCTAGTAACCCCCAGGTTGAGCCTAGGTCTGCCTAGCATCCTCCAAGTCTTTCCTAGGACTGCCTAGCAACCTCCAAAATTTACCGCCAGAAAAATAGTTTTCTTATTATAAGTCTAGTATTTTAGTTTTGTCCCAGGGACTTTATTTCTGTATGCGCAAGTGTTACCTTTTGTTGTCGTGAGAGTTAGTACAGACAGATCTTTCTAATTCACAGTCAATGAGGCATTTTCTGCAAAACATTCAGTGCTCAAATTTATAATACAGGCATTCTCAAGTGTTCACCTCCCGCAATATTTTATATTCGTTACAATATGATATTCCTTGCGTTACTAATACTTCTTAGGGTAATATACTTCATCTCAGAATTTTTTTTTGTATTAAACTTTGTTTACTTAATTTTCTGATGTGAGAAATAATTTTATAGAAAAGCCTTCAACTCCATATGCTATTTTGGTAGATAGTGCTACCAGAGTCACTGGTTTTTAATGCTATAGATTTATTAGAAGGCAAAATTCACTGTCATTTGTTTATACCAAATTATGTTATATATAAGGCGTTTGCTACAATTAGAAGGAAAATATTTCTGTATGTATACGTAACAAAATGTTCAATTCACATTATTTGTTATGAAATGCACTAAATGCTCCGGATAAAATTAGTCAAGCTTGTTGTAAAGACGACGCCTGAGTTAATTTTCAGGTCCGCTTAACTGAAAATAACAAGTTGTGGGAAGTTATCGATATTACTAATTAGTCTGGTGTACCCTACATATGTATGAGATAAATTATGTTTAGGAACACAAACACAGTGTAAATGTACATGCGCGTAAAAAAAACGGGGAGAAGACGTTTTCACATAATTTGGTAGTGACTGGTCGAGTCGTTTCTGAGAGATAATAAAATATAGTAATAAATAATTTTCTTGACGCTGCCTTCCAATAAACTACTAAAGCAATTCTTTTGCAAATTCTGTACACATGGTAACAACGATGGCACACCAAGTTTGATTTAAATCATTTTAATTTTACAATAGAAATGCCACGTATCTCCACAAGAAAGAAACTATCGCTTTGATTGCAGGCGGCTACTTACACTTTTACGTAATAATGTCTGCATTAAAATGCAATATGAATCGATCGAAATTATTATTTTTATTTATGACCTGAAAGTTTGAATTTTAGTTTATGTAATAAAATACATGTTATATAATTATGAAAAATATAAGCGAAACCAGCGATTATGTCCGAGGCCACTTTGACCCTTGACCGCATGTCCTTTGCCGCGATGAACTTCTGGTGAAAGTACATTTTTCGCACATGCGAAATGCATTTTTTGCGCATCCGGTGACCTACTTTCATGGAGAAGTGCATTTTTTGCACCTGCACTTTTGCATATGCACTTCCGGTGCAAAGTACTTACGGTTCGATTCCCGAACAAGGTTTTTTTTTTTATCCGATTTGAAAAATGTTTGTTTTTGAATACTGGGCTTGGTTCCCGGTGGGGGTAATTTTGAAATTTTTTTTTAAAATAACGGGTTAGATTCCCGGGCAAGGTATTTATTTATTCTATCTTTGGATTTGGGATTGTTAGTTTTTTGTAGTTCCAGGTTCGATTCCCGGACAAAATATTTCTATTTATGTAAGTTGGACTTTGGAATCTCTTATTTTTGAGCTAAATTCCCAGTGAGGGCAATTTTGTGAAATTTTGTTTTTGGATTACCGGGTTCGATTAATGGTGAGGGTAATTTCGGAAATATTTTTTTGAGAGTTCTGGTTTCAATTTCCGGGCAAAGTATTTATATTTTTTATGTTTGGATTTGAGTATGTTTGTTTTCTTAGAGTACCGTGTTCGATTCCTGTACAGGACAAATTTGGTTATTGTACAATTAGCAATTACGTACTAAGAGTAATTACAGATGTTGGTTAATTGGTATCGGCTCGTCGACTGTTGGTTCATAAATTGGATGGGGGGGAAAGGGGGAGGAGAATGCATTTGCATTTACTTATTCAATCACTTGTGTTTTCACGTCGATGTTGCTCCATCGACTGTCGAACCGCAACTGATGCACTCGATGACTGCTGCTCAGTAAATGAGCGGAGGGTGGAATGCAGTTTAATTGTGCAATTATATAAATACGCACACGTGTAACCATAATCGTGCAAGTGTGCACTTGCGTACCGAGATAGGTATTGAATATTTACCAAGAAAGCACTTGCATAATTAGCAATTACCCACTACGCAATTACCAACATCTTACACACACATATGTCCGCACCCCATGACAGCTTGCTCGTGACTGAAGGCCGTTAGTCATGTGCGCTCTATTACCGTCAATTGTTTTAGAAGTTCCATTAGCATTACAAGGTAAAAATATTATGTTTACATAGTTTGTATTAAAAGTGTTTATGTGTTATTATTTATATTACTATTATTCATTATTGCGTATTTATTCCCAACACTTTATGTAACTCCCCAAGATATAAGGTAAAAAAAGAAATGAAACACACATTAAGTTTTAAATACAATTTATTAACCATCTACTAACTCAGTACAACTCCAAACATGTTTATCTTCTATATGCATGTCTTCTTCTATATTCTTCTTACACAATCTGGAGGGTTAACCCTCGCAGTTAAAAGGTGAATCACTGCCCTTCCTGGTGAGTGATGGTCTCGCTGGTTAATGACGACGAACCAGAAACAACAGGTCTCGCATATGTTGGTAGATACTTTGCATTGAAGTTACATGGTGATTTACACATGTAGTAATGGTCGATAGAGGTGGTGGTCGAAACAGTTGTGGTTGATAGTCATTGAAGAGGTTGGTAGAGGTAGTTGAAGCATCTTGTGTTAGTTGACAGGTGATGGTAGATGTATCGGTTAAAAAAACAGGTGTCGGTTGACAGACAGATGTTATGCATGGTGGATGTTGGCGAGGAGGGGATGAATTTACTATGGAATTCTGTAATCCTCCCATATCAACGTTGTAACTTTATCTGGTCTGACATTGTTTGTCGCCATTACTCGGCAATGCCACTTCAGTTACACGTTCGGTGAATATCTCATGACCACGCGAACAGAAGGGTAATTGGGTCCCCATAACCCGTGAATTCTTACTGAGGCAATCCCTGTACAGGATGTACTTCAACACATTATGCTTTACGCCCTTCGCTTTACTCATACACTGTAAATTCAAAACATTGAATGAATAAAGTTTATCGCGTAAGCCACCAAGGTGTGTGATGATTCGACCACCACATTCATCTATCATAATTCCTGTTCACCAATGGGAACTTTTGCGGATTATCTGGTGCAGATTTTGAAGCATAAAAATGTAGTTAAATCAGGGGAAGTACCCTTGAAAACAATATTACAGCTCATTTAAGAGACCAATAAATTGGTATAGCAATATAGGAGAAGCAAACTCTGCCGAGCAAATTTCTGTTTCATTTAGTTGTAGTAAAATTCATAGAAGTATAATATGAACAAATCTAAAATGGCAACCCCAGTGTCTAAAGACATGTTTTAACTAACATATACCTTTTCAATGTCGATCAGGGCTAGATTTTCATCAAAGAATTCCATGCCCTTAATGGAGGTGGCCCAATCAGTTCTGCTGCCCTGTAAATAGTGTCATACTGCGATACAACTCCGATGTCCCTTTCCTGGCGGACATTCTGCATAGTCTTTCCGTAGACTGAATTATTTATTGATAAAAAAACAATTTCTCGAAAGCATTCGCAGCCTAAGCTCATTTCTGGATATTGAATGTGATATATGGAGCCATCCATACCTCCTGCTCAAAGCACAGAACGCTATCAACAGCATCGAATTTGACTTCACTCTTCAAATAGTGCTTTAGTGTTTCCCCATGAATAATGTAATTGTTCTGCAGCACAGTAGTTAAAAGCAATTTATCAGTAGTTCCGTTAGGCGGCATGCCAGGCAATGGGGCAAGAGGCAGATCAGCTAGGGCATCATGACATTCATCCGGAAAGGACAAGACGGTTTCTGTCCCTGTTGGCAAAATTCCACATCGTAAACACGTCCGATTCAACCCACTCGAAATTACCAATAGGCAGCTTTAATTTCATCGTATGACTGTACCGGCTGTTAACGTCAAAGTAGCAAATGTATTAGTCTGCCACACTGGGTCGTACTTATCTCCCATGTAAATGTTGTCTTCAGCTGCCTTTTGGAAACCTAGATAATACCACCCTTCACCCCTCACTCTATGAAATGTCACATGTCCACATCAGTGATTAGCTCCATCCACACACCTGTTATAAGTAATAAAGCATCCCATGAGAGATAGGGAGCTGTCACATGCATGGCGGGGTCAAGAACATATCCTACAAAACATACATTTCGTAATTCTCAAATACATCTGCCAACAAACATGTGTCGACGTGTAAATACTGGATTGCAAATTCTAACAAATTCTGACAATGGGATGCATTCCACATGGATTGGGCATGAGCATAATCTGCATCGCTAATGCCTTCGGCTTTCACTATATTATGAAATGCGTCTTTGGGTTGGAGTAAGGTATGTCCCAGTGATAAGGAAACACTACTTATCTCCTTTCAGCCAAATCAAACTGTGTTGTTGTCTTGAAATTATAAGCGCGTGATACTCAACTGGGAATATGATAAACTGCCTGCCAATGTCTCCAGAGATGTATTCAAGAAATTAAATGGGTCAACGAAGTGCATATTCTCATATTGGAAATTTCCCCCATAGGGAATAATTTTGGTAATTCACCTATAATTTTCCAAGGTGGTTCCATTCACATTGATTTTACGTGGAATTTCGATTTCGATGCTTTCATCAGGTTGTGTGAAGTGTCTCTCAGCAAATGTCTTCATAAGGAAGTGGACATAATTATTTTGCAGATTATGGAATACAGCTACAAGTTGGTTTTTCTTAAGTCTGATCAAATGTTGCATTCATTATGTCCGCTGCCTCTGACTGTACCTGTCAAATGATAATAGTCGATCACAAAAACTTTGTTAGCGGCTTATTACAAATGTGGCAAATTTTTCGAGCAATAAGCCTAGTTCTCTCAGCTACTGTCAATGGCGGCATTGGAACAGTTACTCTGAATATGTCTGCAACCCACCTTGTCCACTCAACTAACTTGTCAAACATCCTATACATGCAGTCTTCACACAAAAACTAGTGATCGTATGTTACACTAGAATCGTAAGCAGAAAGCTACAAGCATATCCTACGTGCTTGATAATGATTGTTATGCTGCCACTGCCAGTGTGTGGTGCAAGAGGACATGGGTTTCAGATAAGCTTCAGTATTGCATTACACAACAAAACACATTCTTTGCCAATTGGCAAAATATTTAAATTCAAGGTACTTTTCTTCCTCAGATAAGAATATACACCTCACAGCATCGTGTTGTTGGCATAAATAAAGTTTCTCCTAACTTACAAATTATTTGAGACAGTGCTCGCAAATAAAAATTCTGTTACATTTCTTAGTCAACTGACTGTGAAGCAGTACCACTGTCACGAATTGCTAACATGTTTACATGGCGATAATATTGCACAGGAGAAATGCGGTTGGGTATGACAAGCCCCTCCTTACCATTATCCAACGATTCATTAACAATATGCCTATATTTATCCACTACAGAGTAGACATTAATATAAATATTATTGAGCTCCTCGAAATGTCTGATTTCACGCAACACTGCAGGAGTCTACAATCCTTGCATATTCAGAACACTGTAAAGTACTTGATACGAAGAGGATCTGTAAACATGAGATGTGGCAGGAAGTAAAGATGCTACTACCGCGTACAAGAAGCACTCGTCTTCTGAAAACTGTAAATTAATGCAGGCCTGTCGACTAGCAATGTACTCAGTTAGGAAGGATGTGCGAGATGCACCTATGGTGAATGGTCTGTATTTGCGAAATGTGAGTATCCATCTGCAATACCAGTTTCATTACACAATTTCTGCCCCTCACCGAAATATCTCTAAGTTAGATGATGAGATGAGGGGTAATGTTTTCCGAGTAAATTTCGCCAACATCGGACGAATGGAGGACTGGTGTGGCTTTACTGCAAAAGTAAATGTCTTCATAATATTCTCCTCAGCAACAGCGTTCTTAAAAAACCTAACTGCTATGGAGGCATAAATTATGAAAGGCCTGTGTGCCTCAATGCTAATGGACAAAACAGATGCATTGAATCTCTGAAAAAAGGAAAATGTCCATGCCTGGCTCTACTTTATTGTTACGTATTTGTGAATTAAGAGTATCACACAACCTGATGGAACCGTGGAAATTGAAAATACAGGTAAAATCAAGGTGGTTGGAACCAGATTTGAACATTATATATGCATTACTAATCTTATTCCCTATGGGGAAAATTTCTAGTACGTGAAATTGCATTTCTTTGACTTTTTAATTTCATGAGTGCATATCTGGAGACATTGGCAGACAGTTTGTGTTCTTTCCAGTAGACTATTTCCCCCTTATAGTATCCAGAGAACACGTAGTTTGATTTGGTTAAAAGAAATTGAGTAATTCCTTATGACTTCGTTAAGTCCATGAAATGTCTGGAGTGTAACTCACACCCACCCAAGGACGCATTCCATAATATAATAAAAGGTGAAGTCATTAGCTATGAAAATTATTCTCATGCCTAATCCACATGGAATGCATCCCATCATCAAAATTTGCTAGAGTATGCAATCCAGTATTTACGTGTGGACATGTTTTTGTTGGCAGTTATGTTTGAAAATTTCAGAAATGTATGTTTGGCAGGATATGTTCTTGACCTCGCTAGGTATATGCAAGCTCCCTGTCTCTCATGGGATGCTTTATTACAGTAAACACATGTACGTCTTGAGCTGATCATTGAAGTAGACGTGTATCTTTTTATAGAACATGGGATCAGGGGTGGTATTGCCCAAGATTCAAAAAGGCATGCGGAAGCCAACAATGTTTACATGGGAGATAAGAACTTCACCGGCATGGCAGACAAAATCATTTGCTATTTCGATGTTACAGACCTACACAGTCATACTTAGAAATACAAGCTGCCTATTGGTAATTTTGAGTGGGTTGAACCGGATATGTTTTCGACGTGGGATTTTGCAAACATGGACAATGATAGGGACACATGTTTTTTTTTTTTTTTTTTTTTTCTCGCAGAAGCGGATTTGTATTTCCCGGATGAATGTCACAAATTACTTGGTTGATCTACCTCTTGCCCCAGTATCTGGTTTACCGCCGAACGGCAAAACTGAGAAATTGCTTTTAACTCTCGCACCATGGAAGAATTACATTATTCACAGGAAAATACTGAATTACTATTTGAAGTACAGAGCCAAACTCAATGTTGTTCATTGCGTTCTGATTTTTGAGCAGGAGGCGTGGATGGCTCCACACATCACATTCAATATCCAGAAACATGCCCAGGCTGCAAATACTTTCGGGAAATAGTTTTTTAAATTAAAGAATATTTCAATCTATGGAAAGACTTTGGAGAGTGTCAGCCTGGAAAGGGATATCAGGGTCGTATCGCGGTATGACATGATTTATGGGGCAGCAGAACTTATTGGGCCAACTTCATTCAAGGCATAGAAAATCCTCGATGAATATATAGTCCTGATCGAAATAGAAAAGTTCTTTGTTGCTTTCAACAAGCCTTTAGACACTGTAGTTGCCATTTTATATTTGTCCAGATTATACCTTTATGATTTTAAGTATAACTTTATGAAACAAAAATTCCCTCAGCAGGCTTCACTTCTCCTATATTACGATACTGATTCATTGATCTATGCAATTCACTGTTATGATGTTTACAAGACTATTTCCCATTATTTGGATACATGTTTTGATGCTTCTAACTCTGTGCCAGATAGTCCACAAATGTTCCCATTGGTGAACAAAGGTGGTGTTACAGGAGTTTTGATGGATGAATGTGGTTGTCGTATCATCACACACTTTGTTGGCCTGCACCCTAAACTTTATTCATTGAATGAACACAGAGTCTGAATAAAGTGAAGGGGGTAAATGCTAATGCGTTGCAGTACCGCCTGTATGGGATTATGAGGATTGCCCCTATCAAATTTTACTGGTTATGGGGACCCGATTTCACTTCCGTTCACGTGGTCATGAGATATTCACCGAATGTGTAACAAAAGTGGCGTTGTCGAGTAATGACGGCAAATATTATGCCGGAACAGATAACGTGACGACATTGCCACGGGGGCATTATAGAATTCCAGAATAAATGTATCCTCTACTCATCAATGTCCATGAAGTATAACATCTGCCAGGCATACCATCCGCCATCGACCACAAGTGTTTCAACCACTACTAGCTCTACCAGTCACTTCAACCAATGCCTCTACCAGTTGCTTCAACCACCACCTCTACCAGTTACTTCAAACACCACTTCAACATCTGTAAACCCTCATGTCACTTCAATGCAGGCTTCTAAAGGTTACTCTGTGGAACCAATTGATTCTAGATCGTCATCATTCATCAGCGAAAACAGTTTTGCCTAGTTCATCACCAGCGAGGGTAGTGATATGCCTTACATCTGCGAGGGTTTACCCTCTATCATATAGAAGAAGTAATGTATATAGAAAGGAATATAGAAAATATGCATATATATAACATGACTGCAGCAGTACGGGATTTGTTGATGGTTAATAAAAAGTGTTTAAAACTTATTGTATTTTTCATTTCTTTTTACATTACATTATCTTTAATAGGGTGGATTATACAAAATTCTTAAACTTCATCACTTGAGCAAAGTGCTTTTCCTTCTACACAAAGTGTCGGTGATAAATATGTCCTAAATAAACGTTGTATGATATAAATGTTTTTAATAATAATACAACATAAATGGTTTTAATAATAAGGTATGTAAACAAAATATAATTTTCGTATGTAATACTTTTGGATTCATATATGGTGGTGGAGGGCATGCGAATAATTGGTCGAAGGTAAGAAAGAAATAAGTAATGAATGTAATACCTTCGATATATGCGAACAGCCTTCAGTCGAGAGCTAGCTGTCATAGTGAGTGGACGTACGGGGTTGGTGATTGTGTAATGGATAAATATGTAAGTGCATAGCTACTGATTGCAAGATTACATCATTGCTAATTGCACAGTTATGCAATAATATATTTACACAAAGCAAACTGCATTCCCCCCTCCGCTCATCAGTGTTGATCCAGCAGTGAACAAGTCAACACCTGGCGTGTGCATCTCAGTTGCGGTCTGGCTGCGGACGAGTCAACATCGAAGAGACAACATGTGTGAATGCGGAAGTAAATGGAACTGCATTTCCTCCTCCCTCCACTCCTCCTCACTTGTAAACCAGCAGTCGATGGTGCATTGTCTACGAGTCAACATGTGTGATTGCGCAATAATCAAAATTTACAAACAAGCCCTGTCCAGGAATCGAACCGGTATTCCCGAAAATTAAAATCAAAAGTTGGCCTAACCTGGTACTCCAAAAACAAAAATTCCCAAAATTGCCCTGTCTGGAAATCGAACCCCTTATCGGAAATGCCCCAACCGAAAATCTAACCCAGTAATTAAAAAAAAAAAGTCAATATCATTCTCTCTCGGAATCGAACTGGAAGTGCACTGCACCGGAAGTTCATGTGCAAAAATGCATGTGCGTAAACTGCAACCAGAAGTGCATTGGAGAACGGTCAAAAGTGCATTCAAAGTAAGGGAAAAGTACATACAAAGTAGGTCATGGGGTAAAGGTCGAAGGTTACTCGAGGTAACTTTAAGCCAGTACCACCCAGATAGTTCTAATAATGCGTGTTCCTTCCACTTTCCTGGTTGACCAGCTGTCGTTAAGAACGTTATGCCTGTCCGTTATCATTGACATCCATATCAGTATCACTGTTTGGAAAAGTGATTGTGTATATTCTGCAACCCAATCGGAAAACCAAATGTTATGACGTGAGTAGTAAATGAAAATCATTTACTTTAGCTTCGTCTTTGCTTCGTTGGTACGTAATGTAAGTGTGAGATAGATATTATGTTACGAAAGAATCTTATTGAAGTAGCACATCAATAATAACATGAAACCAGCATACATATTAAAAACAAAAATTAGTAAAAGAATTTTATTAGATTTATTAAGTAATAGTTGTGAAATGAATTTTAAATAATCCTCTGTCATAGATAAATATATGTGCAGTTATTTTCTTTGAATAAGAAATTAAAAACAGGTCTATAAAATTTGTAATGTTTCCCTAATGTGTCGAGTAAAGGGGTGGCACTAAAACATATGTTACCCTTTTCTCTTTTGCTGCCGTATCAAGGCAGTAAAGTCGTAGATAAAAAATATAAAATTGAACGAGGGTAAATTTGAGTAATTTTAAACATTTTCTCTCCTGACGGTGACAAATAATGAGTGTGTGCACACAAGGTGTTTTTAAATATCATGTCTAAATTTAAACCGTGGCATATATGAGCTAATATAAAGGAAAATATATCCTAGTAGCTAAATTTTCGGAACAACTATATACCTGTGAGCACGGGGCCGCAGTGGTGTAGTGGTTAGACTACTCGCCTCCCAACCTGGGCGAACTAGGTTCATTTCCCGGTGGGGTCAATCCTGGTTTTTCGCACGTGGGAATCGTGCCGGACGATGCCGCTGGTATGCTGGTTTTCTCGGGGATCTCTCGCTTTCCCCGCCCTTGCACTACGGTGCTGCTCCATAATAGCCTCGTTTCACCCTCATCCGCTCTCAAGATCCCGAAGACTAGAGCCGCTGAAATATCTCCACTCCACGAAAGCGAACTGAACTGACGCGTTATTTGGAGAGCGCCTTCTCATAGGACACCATAAACTCGAGGTACGTGTCCGCCACTAGTGGTTGTGTATTAATATAGGCTATTCGCGGTAAAGTGAGCACTTTGAAAGCCCTCTCATTTGGAATAATAAGCAATAAATATATTTTATTAAAACACTAGACGTTAACATTCGGGTGCGGTGAAATCTATACATACTGTGTTCATTACTTGCTTGACAATATTTATTTTAAAAAGTGTTTAAAGGGTAAAAAATTGTTGAAAGGAAAAAGTAACTAGGGCCTAAAAAGTGCTCACTTTACCGTGAAAAGCCTATACACGTGTGTCAGACTACATGGACAATGAGAGATCAGCTATTGGGTAGTAAATTATGCCAAAAATGATTCCATTGTATTTCCAAAAAGACACTAGCAGCGGTGTTGGCGATCTAGGGTCCCCACGTATTTCCAATGTGGTCTATGTACAGGCGGTCGCCTCACTATGTGCCAGTTCCATTCGCCTTCGTGGCATGCAACTTGTTGAACACGCAAGTACGTGAAGTTGCGGACTCCCGGCGCTGTGTTGCTAACTTCGAATAGATATTAAAAACACTGGGTGAAGTTTTCGAACATATTGCTACTAGGAATTCTTGTTTGTATTAGCCCATGGGTACCGTGGTTCGAATTTCGACATACAGTTTAATACCAGTTGTACAAACATATACAGAACAAATATAGTATTCTTAGTTGTTGCTTTTCTGGCATCCACGTCTAGTTTGATGTAAGGTGAAGACATTCGAATTTGCAATGGTATTCAATTATCCAAAGCCTTGATTTTTCAGGGATGTTTGGTATCATCCCGATCTGTGTTTATTTTATTTTTTAAAAGTATGCATTTCTGGCTGCAAAATTTTATGTAATTAACTTTTATATAAATGCTGTCTTTGTGACAAGGCCCCTGATGGGCAGAAGCTTTAAATTTGCTAAGCAAGTTTGTACGATATAACTTGCAATAAATAAAGAAGTAAGAACATCTCATTGTTTATTTTAAAACATACTTGTATTTCTAGCTCAGTAAATTGCATTAGAAATTATTTCAAGACATTTTACCTGTGCAAAATAAACTATACTTTTGCAAATATTCGGTGGTTGACAAACACACATTACGAAAAATTAGGAGCAAGAAGAATAAATATTTAGACATATCTGATAAAGACTTTTATTTATAAAACACTTCTCCAACCTTACAATCTTCGGTTATCTAAGTAGGTAGCAAACAGAAAGAATTCAGTCTCTTTTATTGAGATGTATAAAAACCCTGCGGTAAATATATCGATATTAATAACATAAAATTCTTTGTATTTGCTTCCTTGGCCATTAAAACATCTTTTACAAACGTTCTAATGTTTGCAGTAAGAGACATATTTCATGTCACAATTGAAACTCAACACACTTGTCACTTCCTTCTTAATGTTTCCTATTGTCCACAGTTTTGCCGGTCCTCTGTTGTAATTCCAAAATACCACATGGATTTAGTCATTTATTAAAGTATACATTTTTGATAATACCTTTTGTAGTTTTGCAACAATAAATATTTTGTAAAGGCAGGATGCGAACTGCAGTTACTGAAAAACATTTTTAATTCCATTACTTTGCATAGCGAACTTTGCAAATATTTCGACAAACATTATTTACAATAATATTTATATTTTAAGGAAAATGGCAGCGTAAGATAAAGTGATCTTTAGGATAAATTTATAAATTGATATGCCTGAGAAAATTACAAGCCTTCATTTCGCATTAATTGCTAAGCAATATGTTTTTCCGTTGTTCATTCCCGTGAATTTTGAAAATACAATAGTTTATATATCTTATTTTACTGAGTACAGAAATATCTCACTGATGGACTATAGAATTTGAGGTTAAGGTTTTATTGTATTTTGTTGATACTGCAACTATTGCAATTAGAAAAAATACTTTTTCCAAGCAGGAAAAAGAATAAAGTATATTTCCCGAAAAAAAAAATCATCTTCCCCCCCCCTCCACCCCCCCCTCCCACCCTCCGTTTTTTGAAGTTGTTTCAGGTTCTATACATTTCCCCCCAAAAAAAATAAACTTGAAAATATTTTGAATGGAATACCTCTTAAATATTAGTTTCGTGATATCATTTTAACTATACTAAGTGTTCGTGAAATAATGATCGACACAAACTTCATGTATTAGACAAACAAAATTAATGAATTAATCATAAGTGTAATTTATGTGTTCAGTATTGATTCAGGTATTAAGAGGCTGCGCTTTGAAATGAAAGCATGTATCACGCCCATAGATTTATTAAATTTAACTAAATAATTCCCATAAATGATAATACGACGAATACGCGATTTTACGAACTATCAATTACATTTTGTGCTGTACAAAACATGTTCTAAATTATATTTCTCACCATTATCTGAAGAAAGTTTTATCACATACTGCCGAGAATAGTCACCATCAGGAAAAAAGAACATTAATAATTCGTATGTGGAAATGTAATATGGTCTGACACATCGCATGTTACAAATTTATATTACTTTCAATAAACAATTATTGGGAAATAAATGTTTTTATAAATAGAATTTTATGCTGTTAGCAATGTGAAATCGTTTTGGGAAAGTTGATTGTCTGCTTACCCTACAGCAAAAGCCATCACTTAACCAGAAATGCCATTTTAATTTCAATTTATGCTTTGAACATCATAATACATATTTTAATTTATAAGTACGAAAGCAACTCACATTACAGCGTAACATGTCTCGATGCCAAAAATATGGTGTACACGAAATGTAAGTGTGTGTGTATATATTGTTTTGAGACGTTAAAACACATATTTAACTGAACTTTTCATTTAGTAACAAAGGTATATAACATGTATTTTTATATATTTATATTTAACAAACTTTTTGTGAGAACAAAAAGTGCACAATTTTACCAAAAATTAAAAGCTCTGTCCTGTGTGAGCTTTTAAAACCATATTACCGGCTCTCATTTTTAAGGCTGAACAAATCCTCCCTGGAGTTTAAAAAAAAAATGTCTAAAGTCGAATAATAAACACTGTACGTCTGTTATACCTGGCCGAAGCAGTCATCTTCAAACACTATTTTGCCAACATATTTTGGGGTAGCGTTCATTTTGTCTTGATGATACACCATATAAAGTTCTGATAATGAGTAATAAATTTACGTCACATAAATGAGCGCACTTAATTACTCGACAGCATAAATCTTCTTTCGCCGCAGCGCTTTCATAAGGATTACTGTTAGTTATCACACTGATAAATTATAAAATTTAATATGATAAATAGTTTCGATTTAAAATTCTTTTCACTGATAAATATGCACAAAACGCTTAACTGCAACACACTTTATGACATCTGCCTTGTAAATTCGTTACGAATACTTTATCTTGCAGCACCAATAGTTTAAGTATTAACAAGTCTTTTGGCTGTGTCTCAATTCGTTACATTGCGACAGGATAAAGCGAAAACTGCGATTGGTTCACTTTTAAGTGAGCTAATTCCAAAGTCCTGCAATAATTTAATTCTTTTCCGTCCGTAATTTTTAATATATCCGTCATGTTAAACTGAAGCTAAAAACGTAGTTATTATGAAATACGCTCGATAAAGTAATTACGTAAGAAATAATAATATGCACTCTTTAGGCTTGACCAAACTCCAATGTGTCACAAATATAAGTATATACATTTCAGCTGCCGCTAAATTAAAACATACTGTGAAGTAATAGTCTAGGTTAAGGTGGGTAAGTTTACAGAAAACTATTATAATGATTTGAATTCTATATAAATTATGTACGTATCTTTTGTGCCTTTATGACATCGTAGTCTTTACTGAAATAATCAGTTTTTATATCTTGTTAATCTCGTTGACTGATTTTTGCTTCAAGTATTTACTAATATGTTTGAAAGAAAGAATAAAATTGAATAACTATTTGTTATTTTGAAATAATAATAAATATTTTCCATGCTTTCAATTTTCTTTAATGTAGGCCTGTGTATGAATTTACTTTGTATGATGTAAGCTGTCCATACGCTCCCAGCACAAAATAATAATGCCTTGAAAAATAATTAGACTAAGATATGAAAACATCTAAATAATGTTCATAACCCACTGATGAGCAAGATAACGGAGAGAAAACAATCTGGTCTCATATGCAGTAGAACATGGCTTTGTTCCCTGGTCCGAACATCCTGATTTCCAGTGTGTTCATCAGTTCAGAATTTGAGCGGTTCATTCTCAATTTGCGCTAAATATGATCATTTTTCAAAAACCCCCATCAAACTATTTCACTCTGTTTTCGACATTACTTGTGAAAA
Organism: Dryococelus australis; assembly: GCA_029891345.1. NCBI lineage: Eukaryota > Metazoa > Arthropoda > Insecta > Phasmatodea > Phasmatidae > Dryococelus > Dryococelus australis. The sequence goes on along the minus strand of CM057006.1, from coordinate 75,916,176 downwards.
ATAAATGCGAGCAGACGGCCGGGATTTTATTTTCCCTCCCAAAGTTGGCATATAAAGTATTTACTTAACCGTGAACCAATCTGTACGTGGGCGCGAGCCATCGTAAACGGCCTTTGAAGTAGTGTGTGTACGTACGAGCAAGATGGCGACACGAGGCGGGTAATTTGAGAAGAGTGCGCGCCAGTCAGTCCCTTCCAAAAACGAACGCCGGGTACTGGGACAGCCTTTTTGATCCCCCGCGCACACGGTCGAGGAGGATCACCTCGAGACGAATCACCTCGGAAGCGCCAGACGGACACTTGTAAAGGCTGTTCACGGTAAACCGAGCACTTTTGATAGCCCTGCTTCAGATATACTTGTATACACGTTGGGTATGCCTCCTGCCATATGTAAACCTAAGGCCAGGCTTTACCGTGCATGGGAACATAGGTAATCAAAGGCTAAATTCGGAAAAAAATCTATCAAGCATTTTTTGTGAAAGTACTTTTCATTAAAGTTTTTTTGTTTAAGATTGAACGCATCAACATTTTTTAACCATTTAAATTTTAACTTTTTGATTTTAAATGCACTTCTAATTGTTTATAAAATTTAACGATTTTATACATAATTTAAACCTATATTTGAAATTAAAAAATTAAATTTGGAAGATTTACAAATCTAGATGAGTTCAATCTCTAACAAAAAATCTTTAGTTGAAAATAATTCCACAAAAAACGACTGAGAGATCTCGTCCGAATTTAGCCTTTCATTCCCTATACGCCCATGCATAGTGGAGCCTGGCCTTAACATTGCCAAGGGCCTGATCACTGTACAATTATTGGAGAAGGTAGTATTTTACCAATTTGGTACGTCTTAACACTCGTGTGTATTAAAAAAACTGAAAGAAAATCCAATCATCCCAGTAGCTACAACATGTTTACGTAACAATGTTAATTTAACTGTAAAAACTGCATTCCCTTCGTCGTTGCCAACTTTACTGGACGTATCCCGGTCAGCGTGGTCGTGAAAATACGCGCAGGAGCGTACAGTGGTATTTTTCAAAGGTTGGTATCAAAAGTGCTCGCTTTCTCGTGAACACGACGTGGCCGGTGGAAATGTCAGCCGCCTTCACAGGGAGGATAGCGCTGCGTGTGAAGTAGGCCGGCGCTATACGGATATCTCCTGTATATGCACGCGCTTCTTGACGGTGCCGCCCCCGGCGCTGGAGGTGCGCGCCGGGGGCACGGGGGCGGCGTGTCGCGGCGGCGGCGGCGGCTCCGGTATGGACGGACTGCTCTTCTTGGCGGTGGCGGCGTAGCACGGCGGCGGCTCGTGCAGCTTGATGAAGTGCGGCGACTCTGTAGCGGCGGCGGCGGCGGCGGCGGCTCCGGGGGCGGGGGTCGTGTCGGAGGAGCCGCTGGACGAGGACGAGCGTCCCTGTGGGGCGGGCCTTCCCCCGCGCCGACCCCGGCGCCTGCGGTCGCGGTGGTAGTATATGCCGGCGAAGATGAGCGCGTTGAGCAGGAGCAGGAGGCAGCCGACGCCGACCGTGACGCCGAGCGCCGCGGTGTAGCTGTAGTAGTGTCGCGTGGCGAGACGCTGCAACAGCCCCGCCTCGTCCTCCTCCTCCTCCTCCCCCTCTTCGTCGTCGACGTCGCCCAGCTCGTCGTCGCTCGTCAGGTTCGGCGTGCACTCGACGAGCGGCGGGCGCGCCGACGTGGACGCGTGCAGCGCCGGCTGCAGCCGCGTGAACGACTCCGGCCGCACCAGGCCTGCCAACACGGCCAACCTCAAAACGTACACTCCGCCCTCACCGCCGACCCCACACTAAAGATGAGGTAGACCGATCTCGCTGGCCGCGCATAACATATCTCCCTCTCCCAACATTGAACTGCTTTTCTGCCAACACGTCTAGCAAAAATGGCGTGGAATTGGTTTGAGGTTAGAACACTGTTTAGTAAACAAGTGCTTTTGAGATGTTTTTATACTTCCTCTAATCAATTTGTAAAGCTTTCTGATCACCTCCATACTGGTAAAAGTATTTTATTAATATAAAAGTGCTTGTCATTTAAAAATTAACATGTAAACAAACACGTTCATTACTGTTGACCATGCGACTTCGACAGTTGTGTAGGATTGGGGTAGGTCAATGTTGGGTACATGCGCAGAAGACGAATAAACGGTCTACCTCATCTTTAGTCTATGCCCCCGACACTTTTCAAGCAAATTTAAATTATTTGTCAGAAACTGCGCAACTGCAGGAACAATAGGGGAAAAAAAAAAAAAAAAAAAAAAAAAAAAAAAAAAAAAAAAAATTCCAAATAGTTTTTGGATAAAGACTGGAAAATCAAAATTTTCCTGTAATCACTTTACCTGCTTAACAAAATACCCACGAGTAGAAATAAAATAATTTACAGTTGACTTTTTTTCAAAGTTATAGAAACTTTACTTTTTTTTGTCTTAGTAGTAACCTACTATTATCACCAACAAATAATTTTATAAACTATACCTTGCCCCAAGTTCCTTTGTTCTACTTTGGTTACAATACCAACTTCAACACTGCACAATATAATAAGCATTCATTAATTCAAACTTTGGAAGGAAATTATCACTGCCCGTTAACAGAATATGCGCTACCATAGACACCATAAACAACGGTATGTAGTCTCAAAGACAAGTTGGGAAAAAATCGGTCAAACAGTTTGCATTTCTTATTTTTGTTTTGTAAACATTGTAGTTGGGTACAGGCTGTTCGTGGTAAAGTGAGCACTTCTGAAAGCCCTGCTTTGACGGTGTCGAACACAAAAATATTATTTTATAATTTGTACCAAACGTTGTTTAATATATACTCACTGTATGTCATGTATTAGTCTTAGGTTTATTCGTGATTGAGTTACGCGCTGCTGCTAATTTTTTACGCTTGCTGGAATATTTGTTTTCTCTTTAAGGATAATCATTCCTGAATATTCATTTCGGCTTAGTTCCCGCGTAAATTTTTAGAGGTCGCTTATGTGGGAATATTTTTGTTAAGGTACGTCTTTGCGTATGAGGTCATTAGGGCCCAAGTAGCTGTTGTGGAACAAGTGCATTGACCCTACTGGACTATCACTACAGACGGAGGGTAGCCGTAGGACAATTTTCATTTTTGCAGCTATGTGCTATTCGCGGTAATGTGGGCATTTTTGAAAGCCCTACATTTCTATCCGTTTCGTACCTGTTAGGAAATATAAACTTGCATTTCTATTGGCGTAATAACTTTATTCGCGCGTCAGTGAAGTGGAAACGTGAACTTTTAGGAAGCAAGGTATTCGTTAATGTGTCAAATCATACTCTAATTTGTACAAATAAAAAATTGCCAGCTTGATTCGGCATAAAGTTACAAATTACAATCCTAACACAACGTTAATTAATTCGCTGGCAAGTTAACTGGGATCATAGTAGCATATATGCAATAATGAGCAATTATGTTTATTCGAATGCCAATTACAGCGGCGCTGACATTACCATAAACCGCCAGTAGTTTCCTAGCAAGACACTTTTCTTTCCCTTTGCTCGTGGCGCCATTGTGCGGACAGTTGTTCCGGGAGGAAGGGAAGGAGTTAAGGCCGACGGAAGGCACTTGAATGGCCGCACGATGGAGTTACGGGCAAATTGAAGCGAATACAGAGCTACCTTGTGCCAGTACACAAAAGAAGCTCGAAAATGCGGAGAAAATTTTTACGCCTTAGCCACTTATATACAAGTTATTAATAACTTTATAATTATTTTGAGAAAGATGTTTTTAATAAATGCAACTACAATGTAGACAGATATCGGTATATTTGTAACGTTTCAAATTAATTTTTGAACATATTCCTTTTCCTCGGAAAGCATACATTTTACAGTGAGTGAGGTCTTAGAAGAGTTTATCAGCTCTAATATTGGAACGGATTTACTCTCAGAGTAATTCTATGTCTTAAGACCACCTCGAACATAGATTTCCGCTAAGAAACCTAATTGTGGAAGTCTACATTGAAAAAAGCTATTGCCTCGTTTTGAAGAAGTATTTTAGCAAAATGGCGCACACCTTACGCAAGATGTTTTCTGCTTCATCGAGTTTATTAGTTAAGACTTGAAAAATGACTGAACAGAAATGCGTAACTAAGAAAGCAAATATATTCTTACTTTTGTTTGCTTTAGGATTTTAATTGTCAGTTTCTTAAGAGAAGTGACCGCTTTGCGTTTATTTAAAAGTAAACAGAGGAATATTATAAGTTTCGACAAGCTTTCGGCATGACTGAAATCTATAATTTGCTTGCTGAATTATATCTATTTTTTTCTGTTATTGCAGTTTATGTGCTGTAATATTATAATTTTTGTTCAGTAAATTATAAATAGCTAATTAAATTATTTCCTACTAGCTTTCCGAAGCACCAGTACATGTTAATTAACCTTGTCTATAAAACTCGATTTGGAAAGGACCTAGCTAACTTCGAACTGCTCACCAGTTGGCAGCATCGACAGGCTGAATTCGTTGTTTGTATCATGAATATGTTGGAGTTGAAAACTTGGCTAGGAAATAATGCTTTCTTTGTTATTATGCTTATGAGACTATATATTTGTGAATATGTACCAGATCTTGAATATTTCTCTTCCTAACGACGCTTTATTGCGTATTTTTCTCGCTATAGTATGTTTATTTGAAACGACATCAATAAGGTAGACATTTTCTAAGCACTATCATTTAAAAAAAAAACCCTTATTGGCACTCTGAAGACAATCAAGATGTATCTGGAAATATTACATCATGAAATACTGAATTTAAAACAATTTCTATCCATAGAAATAAAAGGGGCAACACGGTAGTGTCGTGGTATGATTACTCGCCTCTCACCTAGGCGAACCGGGTTCGAATCCCGACTGGGTCATCACACAAATGTTCGCAAGTGGGAGTCGTGTCACCCTCTCACTCCGGAGCTGCTCCATCCTCACCTCACTTAACCCTCATCGGCTCTCGAGACCTCGATTTTAAGAGCAGTCTAAATCTCTTCACTCCGCTCAACAATCATAAAAATGGCTGATCGATAACTGACATAATACAAAGAAGACATGAAGATATTACGGAATAGAGCCCCAGGTATTACAGAAGTGTTGACTTCAGCTAAAATTACACGAGTACTACATTAACTCTTTGGTTAAATTTGTATATATTATTGATCGATAAAATAAATAAATATTGAGAAACTGCTGTGCCCTACCTGAATAGTAGTGATCCCCTCTTTCGTGGAAGTGATGATGCCTCATACTAACATCGTCGTCCCCTGGCTGATGGAGTTGTGGTATGAGATTAAGCCACACTGCCATCTTGTGGCCTCGATAGTGGCTCTTCATTTTTGGTTTCAGCGCTGCAACATAAATTGGGAAAAACTTAGAAATTCTAACTCTATCCCTAATATAAAAGCAGAAATACAACCGAGTTATCAAGACCATGGTCCTAGAATGAAATTTATGTACACTCGCTTCTTTTCACAACATGGAAAGATTACACTTTAATTGACCAGATTTGTTTACAACCATTCACGTGTCACGTATCTACGAGTATAGATAATTTTTTATTAGTGAATATCTTCTTTCAGTAAATTTGTAAGCATTTTAGTGTTTATATCAATCAACACAACGAAATATTGTAACTTTAAACAATAAGTTACTGATATAATTAATGAGCCTACTATCCACTACAATGTTGCAAATAATGTTTTACAATGTTCTTAAAAATTTAGACGGTAAATATTCTTTCACGTCTCGTTTCGATAAAAACAAGCGGTTTGAGAGTAAAAGGGAAATTTCCTAGATGTCTGCCGGTGACCTTGGAGCCTCTCGCCCCATCCCTGTAATCCCTGTGTGCCCGAACCTTCCCTTCCCATCTATTGTCGCCATCTGGAAAATATGTCTTCGACCCACTAAAAAAAAAATCAGTTAACGGGGCCTGCCATAGTGCTAGTTGATTACTAAATTTTATAGAAATATGTTGTTGGTCCAGGAGATTTGACATAATTTTAATTGGTCATGTGATACTGTTTTGCAAAATGGTGGACGAAAGGGAACTTGCGTGGCCACATTTGATGGTTCCAATATATATTGACTGCCTACTTTCAAATTTAAATCGTAATTAATTACCTGATTTCGACGATATAGCATACAAAGCCATTTTATAAGTAAGTGTCTGGCATACTTAAGACGTAATTTTTCATCTGCACAGTACTATTTTTTTTTTCAAGATTTGGTATCAGTCAATTGTTTCCCGAGATATGACAAAAATATTACTTATTTATGTAGTGTTATCTTACAGAATGGAAGAATAAAGAGATTCCGTGTTGATGCATTTGATGTTCGTCATACAAGTTGGTCCTGAACTACAGGTACAAAATGAGATAGAAAACATCATACGAACAATGTCGTACAGTAACTCGTAAGAGAGGTAGCCACCCTTGAAACTCGATATTTAAAGTAGTTCTACCGGAAAATAATGACAATTTTTAAGGCTGAAAGAGCCAGTATGTGAATAATGTTTTCATTAACCAAGACACGCCACCTGAGAAGAGTTGTGGCGTACTATCATCCCCTGCATTGAGACACTATGGGGTGGTATGTTATTGCCATGCCAATGTGTGTGTAACCTTCGGGTATTTTGTAAAGGCGTCATAATCATACGTTACTGCACGGAGACACGTTGCCTTGATGTAACACTCTCAGGCGAACAGTGTTTGAGACAACGGGCAAAGTTTCCTTGTCTGTCGGTTGCCTGCCAGGTACGCAACCCGCAAGGCAAGGTAGGTCGTACGAACGTGGCTTACTGTTCAGTGTGAGAATGCAGGTAATGGTGACGGGCTATGCGGGTAGTTATAACTCAAAGGGGAGCACCGTAGAAAGTAACTGAACGAGATCGTGCCTTGCCAATCATACGCGAGTGTGCGTTTTTTTTTTAAATTAACTATTCAAAATGGCAACCACCACCTTCGATACACAAACGACAACGGCACACACTCGACTGTCTGACGTGGGCAAAGATGTGTGTAGTGTTGCAAACTACAGTATAGTATTCAGAAATCCGGACGCGAAGTTCAGCTACCGTGTTGGCCGGGGTCTCGTATACCAATGTCTTGAGACGTCCCCGCAGAAAGAGATCAGGCGGCGCCAGGTCTGGGGAACGTGGTGGCCACCTCGCTGGTCCGCCTCTGCCTATCCAACGCTCGCCAAATGCGGAGGTAAGGGGATGGCGGGCTTTCAAACTGAAGTGTGTGCTTGGGGCTTGGCCGTGCCGGTAGGGTACCACATACGCTGGCGCGTGTGTTGATCCACGCCCTCCAACAGAATGGGCAGTGTGTCCTCTGAAAACTCTCAATAAAGGTGACCAGTCGAACGTGGCGGCAAGAAGTGTGGTCCAGTGAGGTTATTGTCGAACACTTCGGCCCAGACGTTGACAGCGAAAGTCACTCGATGACGGTGTTCAACCATTGCATGTGGGTTTACATCATTCCTAACGTGTCAGTTTCGACTGTTGAGAACGCTATCGTGTGTGAAAGCAACATCGTCCGTCCACGGGATGCAGCGAGGGAAGCCAGGTTAGTCTGCGCAGTGATGCAGAGACCAGCGAGCGAAATTGACGCGGCTGGAAACCAGGGGGGCCGATTGAACACACCCTTTTCCGTGGGCGCGACGCAAACTTTGCACTTACGTTGCACCAAAATGGAATTAAGTATGAACAACCAGAGGTGCAAGCAGTTGCGTACCGTCGCAAAAAAAAAAAAAAAAAAAAAAACAGAGAAATCTGCGCTCAGGCAGATACCTCGGCGCAAGTGCAATTACTATGGCCGCGCATGCTCAGTCGACACATGTAGCTAACGAGCAACATGGCTGTCATTTAGAATTGTCAAAAAGTACGGCTTGGTTAATTGTTGTCGGTGGCAAATTGTGTAAATGACTAAATCAGAGTAATTTCAACAACAAATTGAAGTTAAAAAAAATGGCATTTGTGTTAGTGTGTACACATGTTGAGGTGAATAATGTTTCATTAGTACATGTACAGCAGTATCCAATTATTAGGATACTATTTCAGCAACATGCCTTATGTATTAAACTTTTCTGCACGAACGTAAGAGAAACTGTTTACGACACATTGAATATTCTGGCTTTGTTTTGATGACACTCAAAAACGCCAAGTAGTTTCTTCATTAAATAATATCGCACAATAACTTAAATTACAGATAGAATGGAGAAAGGATATTTTCTGGCGAATGTAACAAAAACTACAAACACCTTATGGAAACCTAAATATTCAACTTGAGCACTGCACCGATTGCGGGAAAAAAAAAAAAAAAAAAAAAAAAAAAAAAAAAAAAAAAAAAAAAAAAACACTTTATGAAGAATAGCATGTTTTCTAAACAAAAAAAGCAAACACTATATTAAGGCGGTTATCTTTGAACACAGTTACAAATCGTATTAACGCTAGTAATATACGGTATAACGTCCCTTCTTTAACGTCAATAACATCAAACACAGAATCTCAACCGTATCTATTACTATGTTGCATCGATAAAATTTTAATTTCTTGTCTGCTAAAAATATGTAGTTGTCCACGTATAAATCATCTATCGTCACAGTTGATCAATTAGTGAAATAAGGGGCTCTCCACGTCCGAATGTCGCAGTATAAACATAACACCCGCCTGTTATCATTTAGGTTATAGCTACTACAAGATATCAAAGACTATTCAGCGCTATAAATACATTATTCACCACAACTTAAAAACACAGTAGTGCATGTAAAATCCTTTGCAGCTTATATATCAATGTGGTCGTGAGGACCTTGTAACACATTATTTCATTGGTCACTCTAGTTCGGGTAGTGGGAGTGAAATTGTGTGGCCAAAATTGCCCCGCCCACTTGCGTTTGGTGTATTAAACTGCACTCGTGGCTTCGGGTGCAAGTGCAGCGGAGATTTATTTGCGTTGCGTTGCGCTGGTGCAAATGTTAGGTATAGGCTATTCACGGTAAAGTGAGCACTTTTTAAGGCCCTTGCAAAGTTTTCCTGTAAGCCAATTGTTTTACTTACCGCCACATTTTAATAGTAACATTGTCCCGTGACTAACAAATACGGTGTGTACTTTTAGTGCTCTCAATAATTAATGTTTGAGGCTACAATAACATATATTCATTAGTGGTTAATGCCTGTTGGGAGTGCCTTAAAAAGTGCTCACTTTATCGTGAAGCGCCTATACCTATATTTAATCGACCCCCCAGCTGGGCGTAACGCTTGCCACCTTTCCACGATGATATGGGTGTAGTTGTCTTTCGTGCAGAACTCTCAACGCACTTTGGTAGCTCACATGCATCGCGCGAGTAATTCCACGTGTGCTGCACGATGGCGAATCGGCGATGCGTCCCAACACTTCCTCCTCAAACCTGGCCGTCCAGACGTTGCGTATCACGCCCGGGGTCATATCCCGTTCGCTGCAAATTGTCCCGGTCTCGTGCAACAGTCTGTCCACAGACGTGAATATCCGGTCACCTGGATGGCGTCTGTTTGGAAAAGGTCTGGTCTTACAGACGCTGTTCTGCTCTTGCGTTACCAACCGCGGCACCATGCACGAGATGCGTGTCCGCCATCTTGTGCACAGGTATACTGTGTCTCCACGTCGCGAACCAACAGTGCGATGCCACCCTGTCACACACGACAGCGGTGCTGACTCGCAGCTGCGCGCGCAATGGTCTCATGTACTATGACCTGCCCTGACGTGCGGGTTGCGCACCTGGCAGGCAACTTGTCTTTTTTCTTGCAAACTGTTCGCCTGAGAGTGTTGCATCACGGTATTGTTGCTTGTGCATTAAGGAAAGGTAGTATAATTATGGCGTCAAACCCAGGGGTTACACACACACATTGGTATGGTACTAACATACCACCCTCTAATTTCTCACTCTACGGGGATTCTATTACACCACAATTGTTCACAGGTTTCCCGTCTTGGTTTAAGAAAACTCTGTACACGGAATTGGTCTTCCATCTCGTGTAGGTTATATTATTTTTCCGTTAACACCGTTTGACACATCGAATTACAAAGGTGATACAGGCAATTCTATGATACAGGCAATTTTATTTACTAAGAGCCACTTACAGACACTGGAAGATTAAGTACTCTGTGTAATTTTACACGAAAGTACGTGGCAGCACAATCTCCACACATGTTCGTGTATTTTTACATGGACATATGTACGTCTACTTTAATTGCGTGTCCCATGTATATTTACAAATACAATGCCAATGTAATTATACTATAGTTGTTATTATTTTTTACTAATCAGATTACGTAATTTGTAAATTAACACCCCTCTTATTGTTAATATACCAATATATTTGTATTTTTTATAATATCATTGTACTATGTTATGAATAACGCTACTGTAAATTTACACGCGCTGCACTTGTTCTTTCAAATTACACACAGAAAATGTAAAATTACCAAAAGGTTGTACATTTATTCTTACACTTTTTTTACAGTGTAATTCAACGCCTCCGTGCACAAAACTGACTCAGTGTTTTGATAGGTAGACCCTGGCTTCATGAGACGTTTATCTTTCCTCCTTGTAGCCTCACTGTATATATATATTCGCTAATGTTCTCTTCTAGCAAGTTCGAAACATTCGAAAAGTTCTGTGCTGGCTGTAAAAAAAAAAAAAAGGCGGCTGGCATGTACGAAAGTTAAGAAGAATTTACGCCGGCAATTTCACGCGTTCGGTGTGTGCGTGGCAGTGAATACAAGGAATTTTACTGCCACAATCCATCATTTTCCTACTTTTCGTCCGTTCGTACGCATTGCTTAAGTACTTATTCCCCTAACTTGAAGTATAAACATTGCTGCTACATTGAATATTTGTTAATACAGTTTTTTCTCAGATTGTGCAGACAGGCACACATAGGAATAAGTCATCTCTGCTACATTCAGACAAGAGCAAGTAGACGGGCAAAACAAATTTGTACATTCTTTTAAAGATGACATGGCGAGGAAATAAATCCAAGCAAGTACGGGGAAACTTTAATTATTCCACAGACAGTCAATTTTAATTTTTTTTTTTTGAGTTTGCTGCTTTCAGTTACGAAACGAATTTAATTGATCAATTCGTTGCCGATCGCTATCGAAATGTGCTGTAGTGTTGCATGAATGATTAAAAGCAACAACAATTTTTTTTAAGAGGAATGAATTTATTGCACCCACGTAAACCAATTTACAATACATCTTGCTGTTCAACCCAAAAAGAAATTCATAAGCCTTTGCGGTAGGAAAACAAGATGCCTATAATACTTTGGAACTAAAACCGGATATCAACATGTTCAAGAATCAAGTTCCCGGGATCATAGAAGACAACGAATAACGCGGGAAAGCATTGAAAACATAATTACCGAGGAAAAGTCAAACAGCGGCGGAAGTAAGAGAGCATTAAGAAACGTTTGCGACGGCTCTTCGCCAACTGATGTTTATTATTTGTGGCTTAGCAACGCGGCAAATTGGCAAGTCTTTGGAGAATGAAACTGTTCTTCGCTCAATGAGGAATGCGGAAGGAATGGATTATGGTGTTTACAAACGAACCGATGGCCTGGCTGAGATTTAAAACCTTATACTTCCCAAAGTGAGTCCGCTGTGTTAATATTGCGCCGCCTCGCGAGATGGGCGTCGTTCCCGTTTCTGAGATGCCAATAGGATATATTCGGTGCCACAATGGCGCTCGTGCTTTTTAACCAACTTTCCGAAGGAAGACAGGCTTATGCATTCACCTGATTGTCTGTCTCTAATGTATGTCCTCCACTAATAACTTCTAAACCAGTCAACCGAATATCACCTTACTCGATCCACACACAGTATTTAGCAAGCATATCTGACTTTCGTAGTTTTAAATCACCCTCGGCACCTATTTTCAAAATGATGAAAATCTTAAATAGTAAGATCACTAAGTTATATTACGGGAACCATGTACCCAATTTAAACTAATCTTGGTACGTTGATAGTGCATGATGGAAGTACAAATTTATAAAGCGGTAATGCTATTGGTCGGATATTTTGAGAGATAGTGGGAAATGAACAAAAATAAACCTTTTACGTTATCTCTCGGGATATATTCAACCGATTCCTTTAAAATTTGTAGTATAAGTAATATAATTATAGGCAATGTTAACACTTTAAAATTAAATGCATTAAGAAATTATTTTCTAAACGGCGGCCATATAACAATTGTAGTGTTTATTTGCTATATATACGACACAATTTAACCAATTTCAACATAGCCTCCTTTGTCTACCAGCTTGCTTGTATGATAGCCCCGAATGAAAAATTAGTTATGTCATATCCAGGGAAAAAATTAACCGATTGCTATCGAATTTGGCAGAGAAGTAGTACTACAAAAGTCAATATAAAACTACACTTGAATAAAGGGTTACGCACTTATTTTCAAAATTTCTACTTAACATTCTATGCTGGCAATATCTTTTACAAAAACTTAATACGTCCATACAGAGCCTCTTTTGTCTCATAGTTTTGTAAGATAATGTTACACGAATAAATTAAGTTCTGTCATATCTCGGGAAACAATCAAATAAGACCTACCTAATGTGATAAACCTGTAGTACTATGATACGCCATGTTAACGGGCATTTTTTTGTGGGTTTAACTTTTTTTTTTTTTTTTTCAAAATTGCCAGCAAATAAATCTTTTTTATTTAATGTGTAGAATGTGCCAATATATAACAGTCTTGTTCTCTGTCAATGAAGATAGTGTCACATAAGAAAAACGAGCTTTTATTTCATATGTCAAGGAGCAATAAACCGATTCCCACATAGTTTCGCACACAAGCAGTTCTATAGCTGGCCACAAACACTTACACGTTGTAAGAGTGCTTGCCTGGCATTATTCATCAAATTACTACCATATAAATCGCTTAGATAATCAACGAATTTAAATTAAACGCTGCATGTTAAGAGTATTAATTACTTTCAACTTACATGTTTTAAATGGGCCAAAAATGTTTTTTTTTTTTTTTTCGGCAGCAATATAAATTGTATGAATAAGTTTGTCGTATCAATTAAATTATTTAAAAAATTAATTCAACTAAACTTTGTATGATGACAGTATCGATTAGAAGAATCATACATGTTCATACAGATCCAATTTTAGGAGATTTTTTACAGTACCTCTAACTGAGAAACCATAACTTTTATGCCATATCTCGGAAACCATTCAGCTTGTTTCACCTAATTCTTCACACAATTAGTGCTGCGATGAGCTATATATATACTTGGGCCTACATGATTTAAGTTACTCACACACTTGTTTTCAAAATGATTTCCCAGTCAATATTTGAGGCTGGGAATCCGTGTCTACCGAAACTTTAGACTGATCACAACAGGAGTTGATGCTCCAAATTTTACCTCCGTAATGCATTTGGTTCCACGCCACCTTACGGTCTACCAAGTGCTCTGGGTTCAAGTCCCGGGCAAGACATGCATGTGCTTGTATTTGTCTCACCAGTATTGCATTTTTTTCCTGGTTACATCTTTAGTGATATCGCTGCCAACGAGAGGTCGACCCACCTATAATATAACATTTTAAGAACTTCATCAAGAGTATTTGCAACCATGTAAAGAAAATGAGGCTCATTATTTACATCGTCAACTTCTTGTAATTTTGTTACTCGGTTTTTATTGACTAGCTTGTTCGTACTCGTTCAAACCACAGAAAAATGCTTAATCAAATTCAGAATTTCATAAAATTACATTATCACTATTAAATTTTAGGCCAGTAAAATTTTTACTAGGAAACTATATTAACGGAAATATACTTTCAATAAATACGAAGCTTGCTCCGTAATAACATAAAATCTAACTGAACTCCCTACATACGAAATATGTAACCTCTCCGTGATTGCATAAATTTATTTCATACCTATTTTTAAAAAAATCCTCAAAATGGAGCTAAGTTAGGAATTGCTGAAGGATTACTTTCAAGTTTTAAGTACATTTAGATATACAGAATGTTCCGCGACTCAGTTGACATACTTCGGCAGCGTGTTATACATATAATTGGCAAACAAAAAATGTCATATACACAAGTTAACTATGCAGCCCCATTTCAGAGTTACAGGGACTCTAATTCAATAAAAACGAAGATCGGAATTACTGAATGTCTTTATCACAATTGACTACATTCATGTTGTAAGTCCCACACATGCTGTTCAAAATGTGCCCAATCTGACCGTAGTGCCCAGTCTGTGTTAGTGTGTCGAGGCGAGTGGTTGTGCAACTATGCCAGGAATGTTTACACATGCAAAGTACGCAGACATGGTGATTGTTTACGGATACCGTGACGGAAATGGGCGTGGTGCAGCAGCTGAGTATACGCGCAGGTGGACTGGAAGATGAGGATCAGTCCTCCCCCTTTGGACTTTTTATTCTGGGGCTGCCTGAAGAGTAGGGTTTACAGCGGACGGCGACCAGACACACGAGACCAGTTGCTACAGGCGATAGCTCGCACCACTTATCATTTTAGAAATGAACTTGCAGGCATGCAGCGGCAACACGCCATGACAGGCTACAGCGTATTGCAGCCTGTTTACGGTCAGATGGTGCACATTTTGAACAGCTAATGTGAGACTTTCGACATGAATGTAGTCGGTTACATTACGGACATTCAGTAATTCCAATTTGAAATTTTGTTGCATTTACATCCCTGTAACTCTGAAATGGGGCTTTACAGCCTACTTGTATATATGACATTTTTTCTTGCTAATGATCTGTATAACACGCTGACGAAGTATGTCGGATGAGTCGCGGAACAATCTGTATAGATATTTAAATGTACCTAGACTTTTGTTAGGTTATGATAGTAGTTTGTGAGTTAGTTTATCTTAGGTGATATCATGTTTAAATTCGATGTATTAAATGAAAACACAAACAAAATGCCATTCTTTTATAATTGTATATTTATAATTATATATGTTCTTTCCTTTTCAATTAATATATACGAGTTCATATTTAAGTGCATTGCATTTTCATTTAAACGACTAAAATGTTATTGATAATAGGTGAAAAAATGGCGAACAAGCATACATTTCTATTGCACTAAAAAATTCTGGTTACATGCTAATATGGGTCCCCGAAAGATGAATTTTTGCAATTTTTCTATAAAACATGCCATTTGAGAAAGATATTTTAAATTTTATAAATTTGTCCTTAAATAATATTTTCGATTTGGTACAGGCATCATCGCTATTTAAGAAGTTGATCTGTGATCATTGGGTCATACGCCTACGTTAATAATTCTCCGTTCGCCCCTATTCCTGCTTTCGCACACACATCTTTACGAGTTAACACCTTTTATTTAGACTTCTCAGGGTAAGAACAAAGCACAGCTTTATACATGGTGGCGATTTATACACTTTGAATCTTGGGGCTAACTGGAGCCCAAATATTGGAAGGTAGTAGTACATACGTAATTTTTAAAGAAGAAATATTTAATTCTTTATATGCTCTCTCAATAGATAAACCACAAAATAAAAAAAGGGTAATTTGTTTACAACAGTTTAAACAGTAAATTCGCTTCCTTAAATTTTGAGATAATCTTACGGTAATTTAAATGCGCATGAAAACTGCTTCCAGAAAATATAATTCTTTATATTTTGCCTGAGGAACACAATTCAAGTATTACTGGTGTAACAATTGTTTGCTCTGACATATTACTTCTAAGTGTCTATATTTGTTTGCACTAAAAACTTGAGAGATACTGATTTAGAAATAGCTGTAAGGAAATCCACCACCTGGCAACATAGAAGTATTTACGGTTGAGCTTTCCTGTTTGTCCAGATTTATTTTCAAATGTGTCTAAAATTCAAAATTTGTGTCTTTCATAATTATTTGCAAGGAATCCTCTCAATTTGGCAGTATTTCTTCGTATACAATTGGCACATCTATATTTTTTGTGATAATGTTTCAAATATAATTCTAACCAACATAAAACGATAAGTTACTGAAAACTGATCAGCCTACTTTCCTCTACGTGGGTGCAAAAAACAATTTTGTGGAGTTATGGGAAGCTTAGATGGTAGGTAGGCGTTGACGTCTCATTGACAGCAATAGCATTAGATATGAAACCAGAAACATGTGAGCAATAACACGACAATTAAAATACACGAGTGACTTACCCGGGATTACGAATTCACAAAAACTCATAAACGCGCGCTATCAATTGCATCACCGAAGTAGGATTCAGAGCAGCAAAATGGGGTGTATTCAGTCTAATGTTTTGGTTGATAAGGTTCACTAACCTCAAATATTTAATATTTAAAATGCCATCATTTTAAAAATAAGTGTCTTAGCCACAAAAAAAAAAACACAACATTTATATGGTCTACCATAACGCTACCTGTGTGAAAAATTTGGTGGAAATCGGTTGAGTCATCTCCGGGACTATCTGACAAAATTTCTGAAAAAGAGGCTCTGTACACGGTGTTTCTAATAGAAACCGCCAGCATAAACCAGTTGATTAAATTTGCTAAATTTTTAAATACAAATGCCAAGAAAGCTAAGTATTTCTATGGCCGCCATTTTGAAAATAATTTTTGACCACATTTATATCATGTAATTTTACATGGCTTTCTGTAGGTATGAAAAAATTGTACGACATAGATTGAGTTCTTCCGTAAATATGACAAAATGTTCAATTTACTCACCTGACACTATTTTGTAAGAAATCTGGCAAAAGAGGATCTCTGACGGCATAAATGGTGCTACTAATAAATACTGTTAGCGTACAAAACTAGGTTGATTTTTTTTATCGTTTCATAAAATAACATGTTAATCTAAATTATTTATATAAAACCCATTAAAACATGCCTGCCGCACACCAAACTTGTTAATTTATAAACATTTCTTCACCAATAATTGCGTGAAATTCTGGTGTGAACAGGTTTGTTGCTCCTTGAGATATAGCATAAAATCCTCATTGTTTAAGGGACTATCATCAAAAAAGAAAAACAAAAAATTTATGTATTAGCACATTCGATGATTGTCTTGCGTAAAATATACGTTATATTTAAATCTGTTATTTAGTTTCGTAGATATAGCACACTAATCTAAATGTTTGTATATGCGTTATTTGAAAAATAAGAGACTTGCACATTAGCAATATGGCCTACTCCAGAACAAACTCTTCGTCAATTTTGAAATAAATCAGTTTATTGTTTCCTGTGATACAACATAAGAACTGTATTATTTGCGGTTATCTTACAAAAAGACGAAGAAGTGAGGCTTTGCATGAAAAATTTTGATGTATACAACAGATACTAACAGCATACAAAGCTAAGTTGTAATTTATTCTTTAGTTTCGTAGACAGAGATGTCTGAGCTAAAATATTTATACTGTCGTCATTTTGAATATATATGTGTCTGGTCATCTTAACATTTATCCGTTTACATGGCCTGCCATAGTGTTACTTGTTTGCAAATCTTGTACAATCGATAGTTTTTCGGAGCTATCGCGTCATTTCAATTTGTCATGTGATACTATTTTACAGAATGTATTATATACAACCAACATACAAAGATTTATTCGAATAAATGTCATGTTTTCGATGATATACAATACAAAACTAAAAGAGCTATACTACCACCATTTTGCAAATAAGTGTTTAAAATAACTAAAACATATCGGTTAACATCACCTAGCTCAGTACTTGTTTGCTATATTTGGTAGGAATTCAATTGTTTCCCGAGATATTATACAAAAACTTAATTAATTCATGTAAAGCTATCTTACGACATGGTGGACAAAGGTGATTGATTTTTGGCTTATATGATGCTTGTAATAGATACTGTTAGCATACAAAATTTGGTTGAAATGGTATGGCAGTTATACCAAATGAACCTTAACTATTTGTATGAATGCCATTTTGAAAATAAGTGCCAAACTAAGATCAATTACTTGCATCTACCTGCCCTATCATAGTATTACTTACATGCCAAATTTGGTGAAAATTGATTTAGAATTTTTCGAGATATATAGTAAAATCATTATTTTTCCATGTGGTGCTATCTTCCAAAATGGTGGATCAACAACAATATTCACCTCTGAATACAATAATAACAAATTTGGTTGAAATCGATTGGATGGTTTCCGTGATGTGACATCACGCTAAATACTGAAATGGCCGCCTTTTTAAAGTATATGCTGGAACCAGCTATATTTCATACATCAAATTTCAATTTTTAATGTCAAAATACCCTATATTAATATAAGAATAATTTGTGAACTTTATTAAACTAACGTTTTAATTATGATTTTACCCTTCTTTCCTTCGGAAAGAAAGATTATAAGATCACTTTCCTGTATTTCTGTCTGTGTGAATGTCTGCGTGTATTGTGTCTGTGTGCGTTTCCTTCCTTTCCAGTTATTGAACATGTCAATCGAATTTCAGCAACCTCGGTACATACATAGATAGAACTGACAATAATAGTTTCGATAACACCGAGTATTTACTTTATAAATGTCAGCTATTTTAATATTAAGGGCAATATGTCGTATATAGGGAACCTTTCAAACGGTTTAAACCAATTTTTTTATTCATGGCAGAGCATCGTAAAATTATAAAATTAAGAAATGGATATCAATGTTAGTAGGCCATTTTGAATGATAGATCCAAATAATTACACAAAAATATTACATTATTTATGAAAAGACCATTAAACCAATTCTCACACAACTTGGCGTGTGAGTAACCTTTTTGTTGGCTAAACCTAAGAATTTGAACTTGATTATAATTTTATTTTCAAGATGGCCACCATGCAATTATTTTACGTTCATTATATATTTATATATATGTAAATATCATACCACTTGAGGAATTTCGATCATTTTTTATGTTTAAAGTGTCTATTACAAGCATCATATATGCAAAGACAAATTCGCTTTTTGAGAGCCATTTTGTAATATAGCACCCACGAATAAATAAACATTTTATGTAATCTATTGGGAAACAATTGACCGAACGCAATAAAATGTCCAAACGAGTACTGCTCTGGCAGACGATGTAAAAAATCTATGTTTAGTATGTCAGGCACTTATATTTGAAATGGCGGACATATAAACGTAGCAATGTTGGGCAAGAATGCTAAATCGTCGAAACCCTGTAATCAGTTACAACATATCTTTGTATGGTGGCAGTTGACACTACAGCTATCAGTTGCATCTACACAAAGCATATTTTGTTTGCCATTTTGTAAGATAGCGCCATATGAATAAATACATTTTCTGCCATATCTTGGGAAATAACTGGCCTATTCTTTCCAAATTTGGCAAACAAGTATTACTGCAGCAAATGGTTTTTTTTTTTAATTGCATGTTTTAAATATGTGAGACACTTACTTTAAAAATGACGTAACATAGGCATTTCACCTCAGTACATTTTGTCGACGAAACCATGAAGTAAATTCCAACTTAATTTTGTTGGTTCACTGTTTATATTACAGCGTCCAAAATCCTCAGCTGTTATAATGAAGTCCGTCAATTGTCTCGCAATAAGTTTAAAAAAATATTTAATTACACCAAAGTTAAGCGCAAATAATTACATATCCAGTAATCGGATATCAAAGAAAATTATACTGTAGCTTAAAAAAAATTAAGTAATATTGGATTTAAAAAAAAAAGTTCCTATAGTCTAGACTTTAAATGACTTGCTTGCAGTATTCGCTTCTCTAAAGCGGGCACCTCTGACTCAGGTTTCGAGTACGGAATCCCGGCTGTAGTCGTGGGATGCGAGTCCCAATATCCGCCAGAGGAAGCGAGCAACAAGACCTCGCCTTAATGACTCTGCATAAGACTGGAGAAGGGTGAAGTGAAGGAGCAGGGGGGAAGGGAGCGATGGGAGGTGGGTAGCTTATTAAATGACAGGCAAACATGACACGGACGGAGAGACGCTCTACACGCCGTAAGGGAAGATTCGCTCTCGTGAGCTGATAAAGGCGGGCACCTGACTTGCCGGTGATTCAATATCAGAGCGCTTCCATCTCGCGTTTGCGCCGTCGCTTCGAGCTGACTTACTAACAAATCCCGAGGAGCATGGCCGGGCCAGTGTTGCCAACCGTGGCCGAATTAGGTGTATGACGGCGACAAAATGCAGCCAAAATGATGTTCGATTTATCGGCATACTTTTCAAAGGAAAGGAAGGATCGCTTTCCCGTCTATGTGTATGTGCGTAAACGCGTGTTTCCCCCCTGCCCCCTTCACACAATTTTTTAACGCGTTAACCGAATTTCACCACACTCAGTACACATATAGTACTAAGTAAGGACACATGATTTTTATGGTTTTCGACAACACTGGGCACTTACTTTCAAAATGGCGGCCATTTTTAAATTTAGGGCGTTATGTTATATCTCCGAAACCTTTGTACAGATTTTAACAAAATTATGCATGCTAACAGCGCAAGTTGTAAGAATTAAATTAAGATGTGAGTAGAGGTGAGTAGTGTTGTTTGTCCGCCATTTTGGAACAAAAATAAAGCTTTTACGTTTTATCTCGACAACTAATAACCCTATTCTCGCCAAATTTGGCAGGTAAGTAATACTATGATCGGCCAGGTAAGTGTCAGTAATTGAACTTAACAACACACATATTTTCAAAATGGCGTACATACGAATATTTTTGTTTATTTGGTATTACTACCATATCCTTTGACCAATTTCAACCAACGTTTATACACGCTGACAGTATCTACAACAAGCGTCATATAAGCCAAACTACATATACTTTTGTCCGCCATTTTGGAAGAGATCGCCACTTGAAAAAATTAATATTTATATTATACCTCAAAACTACTGAACCAGTTTTATTCAAATTTGGCAAGTAAATACTACTATAATAGACCAAGTAATGAAAGTAAATAAACTGTAATAGGCCCTTATTTTTAAAATGATTGCGGTTATACAAATATTTTAGGTTTATTTGGTATAACTACTATGCCGATTGGCCAATTTCAACCAAATTTTGTACGCTGATAGTATTATTACAAGCAACATTTAAGCTAAACAACAACGATTTCTCTCAGTCCTTTAGAAAGATAGCACCCAGTGTAAAAATAAATCTTTTACAATACATCTCAAAAACTACAGAATCAATATTATTCAAACTTAGCTTGTAAGAAACCCTCTGATATTCCAGGTAAATATGAGAAACTAAAATTTATTACGCACTTAGTTTCAAAATTGCGGCTATATCAAGATTTTATGTTTATTTGGTATAACTACCATACAATTTTATCAATTTTAAACAAATTCTGTACACTGCCAGTAACTATAACAAGCGTCATTAAATAAAGAATAAATGTTTGTCCGCCATTTTGTAAGGTAGTGTTATATGTATTAATCAAGTATTTGTTTAATTTATTGGGAAGCAATTGACAGATTCCTACCAAATTTGGCAATCAAGCAGCACTTGAGTTGATATGTACAAATATGTTTCAAATATGCCAGACACTCATTTTTAAAATGGCAGACAACAGATAGTTTAGTATAGTATGCTCTATCTCCGAAACTTGATATGCTGGAACTATATAAAAAAAACTCAAATGTGTTTACACGGAGCCTCTTTTGTCCTCAATTTTGTGAGAGTGTGCCTCACGAATAAATAAAGTTTGTATGTCATATCTCGGGAAACAATTTTCCCATTCCCCTCAAATATGGCAAACAAGTAGCACTGGGGTAGGTGATAACTGACACGTTTATGGAATGTCAGGCACTTATTTTCAAAATGGTTGCCAAAATACTATTTTACATTTATTTGGTATTACTACCATAACATTTAACCAATTTCATCCAACTGTTGTGCAGTGACAGCATGTATTACAAGCGTCAAATAAGCAAAAAAAACACTCTTTGTTCGCTTTTTTGTAAGATGCTGTTGATTGGAAGTAAGTTTAATTTTACACGTTTTCCTGAATTCAAATTCCTACTAAGTCACTTTTTTTTTTTTTTTTTTTTTTTTATTGTCTTTGTACTGTTTCACATGTTTCCAGTTTCATCGCTAATGATATTGCTGTCAATGAGACGTCAATGTCTACCTGCCATCTAAGTTTTCAAGTACCTTACTAAAATTGATTTTCACCAATGTAGAGGAAAGTAGGCTCATTAGTTATAATCAACTTCTTGTTCGTAACTAATGTACTCGCATTATATTGCATACATTTTTTTTCCAATATATGGCACCACGAACACTATAGCCGTTCAATTAAAAATGTTATCATCTTTATGTAAATATCTCATGAAAATGGTTTCCACAGTTGGCAATAATATTTTTGAAAGTTTTTCGAACAAGATTAGGACTTTTTTAATGAGTACTAATATAAGTATTTACATTGCTGAGAGTTATTATTGCTATTTTATTGTGGGTAGTAGCCAGCAATTTCTTCATGTTTGGATCGTTAGTTTAATTATATTTGTAACGGTGTTACTAAACGTATGTAATCTACATGCTGGCTTTTAGGATGGCAACCCTGGGCTAGGCGACTGCGCCGACGGACCATTACAACCTTCGAATACGGACTTTCACTACTGAAAATGATTGAAATATTAAAGATTTTCGCCGCGTTTTTAAAGCCAGTTTCCTGGGACGATACCATATTTTCCTTCTGCTGCTTGTGTTAATCGTGACGCCATCGTGCAGGAAGATATGTGAATATCACAAAACACGTTCCTGTACATAGCAGAGACAAAAGCACCCTCCCGCTTTGCCATAGTCTTCAAATTCGTTTTTGTAGTTCATACACACTGTCGAGTGTAAGTGAATTAATAATTGTGTCGTTTGTGATTCCGAACAAATATTTACGTTTATTTACCCCACGGTGTTTAAGGGGACTGTGTAGCGGCGCGTCAAAGTTCAGGAAGCGAGGGAGCGATACGGGCGCCTGTAACACGCACGCTTAGCGCCTCATCGCTCCTACGCGCAAGGCATGCAGTGTTTCCGTCATGACGCTGTACTGTGCAAACTAGATCTGTAACAGTGTGGTTTTATTACATGCGACGAAAGTACACAGATTAAACTACGTCCTCATCTTTGTACTTTCTCTTGCCGCTTAAGGGAACTGCATAGGCAATCCTTAAAAATGCTATATGAGACCACTTTCATGATTTTTTTTTCCACCATTAATACGCTTGATGTGATAGAAGCAAAAAGTTAGGGACATAGACAATAGTGTTTTCTATCCTTTCTGGCAAAACTTCGTATTTCTAGATGTTTTATTTTCCGAGATACGCGTTAGACGCAAAAAAAAGACGATTTCACAGAGAACATTTCAGTACATAGGACCCTTAGCTGAAGTGTTAGATATTACATGGCCCGAATTAACAACGTCTCTGTATCAGTACTGTTGATCTCCAAGAATGATGTTATATGCATCAGCATTCACCGCATCATCAAAGTTATCTTCAAATGCACAACAATGATGCCAGACACCCCATACCACAACTGCTATGAAATATTTATGATCTTCCAGGATATCCAAAAACGTGTAAATTATGAGTGTATAAAATCAAGCATCACTTTAGAGCAAGATATGTGGCAAGCAATTTTAGAGCAAGATATGTGGCAAGCAATTTTAGCGACGAAGCAACGTGCGATACTTAAAACGTAAGAACATTTGAAAGGCAGTCGTAATTCGACTAGTAAAAAAAAAAATATAAAAAAAAAGAATTAAAATCTATAAATTGTCACCGTCAATGCGAAAGAGGACTGTCCTTCACACCACAGCAATTTCAGTGAAAATGAAAGTGACTTCTTCACCACAAAGTCAGAAAACAGCAAGTCCTACAGTTGAAGCAAGTGCAAGCGAATTATTTCTGATGGTTACGCAGCGCCGGAGATTGCATTCCGGTAGAACATAAGGTTTACGCTGCACAAAACCTTAACACGTAAGTGCCTGGCTGTAGGCTCCAAGGGACACTCCGGTGTAAGTATGTGAATGGCTGGCCAAAATTCGACAGAAAGTAATTTTCCCAATCGTAGACACTTTGATGGGTATGTTTTTGTCAGCATGGCACTGGATTGAAAGTGTCATTTCAAATAATAATATGTGTTGTTGCCATCATCTTACGTGTATTTAGAGTAGGATTTTAAGGTACACTCCATCTGATGATTGCGATGGAGGATTGTGAGCGATTCGTGAAGATTGCGGAGGATTTCTGAGAATTGGTAAGTATTTGTGAGGATAAATTAAGGTTGGTGAGAATTGGTAAGTATTGCTGAGGAGGAGGATTGTGAAGGATTTGTTAGGAGGATTGCCGAGGATTGGTGAGGAGGATTGCCGAGGATTGGTGAGGAGGACTGCCGAGGATTGGTGAGGAAGATTGCGGATGTTCGGGACTGATCGTGTTATTGATGTCTGGGAAGAGCACGAAATATTTAACTGTTTATAATCAGGGCTGGCCTCGTACATTTCCGTATCTTAAGGGCCTAGCATTTTTGGTTTGTAAACAATAGAAAAAAAGGCTTAAAAAAGTGTTAGTATATCATGGTAATTACCGTGAATACAACATATTCTTCAGAGGGTCATCAATTGTGGATCGAATGCTCTTTATTGCCGTATTTTGATGAATTAAGAGAATATAACATCACTAATGGAAAAACTCTTACTACCTCTTCGAAAATATGTAGTTCTACTATATTGACAGTTTTACCAACCAGATATATCGCTCGCCAACGTTAGAAGAGTAGACGTGTGAAAAACTCGTCTTCAGCCTTATTAAATTCTGGATAGTGTTCATAGAACAATTAAGTCCCATTGTTGCATTGCATACTTACTTTGTTGATGAGGAGAACACAGAAAAAGCGAGTAAAGGAAATTACTGCAGCGCTAGTGATATGTGTGACGGAGTATTTTTGCGTGAAATATACAGGATGGGTATCGAAATTTATAATAACTTTCTTTGATTAGATTTATACAAGATTGTGTTAGGTTTACCTTACAGCGGTAAAATTTGAAAACTTGGTGTGTCAAAATTTAATTTTGATTAACACAAATAAAAATAATTACCTTAAAACTAAAAATGTAAATATTAAAAAATTATTTTATTCCATATTCTCCTTCCAAGTTAGCATCACCGATGCCTATGAGAAACTGTACGAATCGGGGAATAATCTGAACATAGATCTGCAGAAACTCCGATGTGATGTAGGTTAGAACATGCTTAAAACTATCCTCCAATGGATCCAAAGTCTGTGGTTGATGATGTGTAAAATTTTGCCTACCCCTCAGGAAAATGTCATGTGGAAAGAGATCAGGGCTCCACACTGGCCATTATTTCGGACCACAATGATACAGTCAACGATTTGGAAACTGGTTAACAAACCACTCACAGGCATAGGTGGTAAAACAACCCTCTGAACAATATGTTATAACCATGATACTTATCATGATTAACTAACCCTTTTAAAGCCTTTTTTCTATTGTTTACAAACTAATAATAGCCTTAAGATACGGAAATGAACGAGGCCGGCCCTGATGATAAACAGTTATATCTTTCATGCTCTTCCTAGACATTAATAACACGATCAATCCCGAACATCCGCAATCCTCCTCACGAATCCTCGGTAATTCTCCTCACAAATACCTAAAATCCTCAGTAATTCTCCGATATCTTCATTAATCGCTCACAACCCTCCGCAGTCATCAGTAAACTTAGCAATCCTCGCCAATCCTCAGAAATCCTCCTCACCAATCCTCAGAAATCCTCCTCACCAATCCTCAGTGATCCTTCTCATCAATCCTTACCAGTCCTCAGTAGGCCTAATCCTCAGTAATCCTCCTCACCAATCAATTCAGCAATTTTCACCATTCTCCCTCAGCTATCCTTACGAAATCTCCGCAACCCTTACTTATCACCCTCGCCAATCATCTTCCACAATCCACGTAAATCCTCACAAGTCCACAGGAATAATCATCAATCTTCAACAATCCACAGCAATTCTCAGTAAACCTTCACACCAATCCTCTGCAATCCTCAGGAACCCTTCTAACCAATCCTCAACAATCCTCAGAAATCCTCACCAATCCTACTCTGCAATCTTCTTCAATCCCTTCGCCATCCTCGCCAATTGTGTGTTAAATCATAAATCCATAATTAATACATGGGATTGTCGTCTGCCCCCCTAATCAATTCATATAGAAATTTAATTCATTCACCAACTGTCTCCATATTTTACATGTTTACTGAATTATTTGGTTTTGTTGCAGAATACCATAAATGCATTTTTATTCTTAAAGTCTTTGTTAGTATCACGATGCGGATCTATTCTTCAGGAAACGAGTCCTCAAAGGATACGACACACAAAATAATAAAAAAATAACAGTCATAAAAATATAATTTTTGCACATTACACTTTTAGAAGAAAGCATTACATCACATCAAGCGATATAATCCCTGAGCTTTAGTTCACTAAAGATCGAAGATATATCGTTAAGGTGAATTTGACATCTTGATACAAAGGGATCAAATGTCTTGAGTCCATCAAAAAGTTCATTTGGGTCTTTGGGAAATATGTAAACAGTGTTCTCATCATAATCTGTATTCTTCATTTCGCTTGTTGCAACAAATGCCGTGGATGGGTGTGTCAGATCATTAATATAATCCCCATCGTCTTCAGTACCATCACTTTTTTTTTAGGTACATTTTCATTAATGCCGTATTCATGATCATCTTCACCTACTGCTTTGCATTCTAAATTAAATATTCTTTAATTTCTAGCAGGAGTTGTATGGTCATCGGTAGTTAGAGCTAATGGTTGTTTATTTCGAAGTTCGTCGATTTTACCTGAAAGACTTGCAAGTGTATATTTCGCGCAAACCGATTCTACTGGACGACACATGCCACTCATTCCATCTTTATCATTAACTGCCTCGTCATAATCCTCAGTGGAATCAGTATCCATCGATGCAGCGGGAGGTATTGGCAGGAACACTTGCTGGCTCTCAAACAACGAATACTTGCGAATCTTGATATGGGTCTTGAATGTATTTCCTTGCATAAACTGCATGTGGCCTTTGTCGCAATGTTTCTCAATGCGAAAAGGACTCATTGTGCTGATAGTTCTCTCATGTTGTCAAGCATTTTAACGGAAGTTGAAAACTCGATCGCAGAGTGGAAACTGACAACAGTCAGGTGGCGATTATTCATGTCGCTCCTGTGTCGTGCAGGAAAGTCGGTTTGTGCCAAACTTGCAAGACTGTTGCGTAAAATCTACAAACTTCAAAATAAACGACCATTATCTCTTAATACTGATGATCATACAATTCCTGCTTCAGAGAAAAAGGAAATTTAATAAAGAATATTAAACAGGAGGTGAAGATTACTACGAAGACAGCATTGATAAACATGTACTTGAAGACAGTAATGGTGCTGAAGACGATGGCGATTTTATTGATGCGCTGACACACCTGTCCTCCACATTTTTTTTGCAGCGAGCGAAATTGAGAAAGTAGAAGACGCTCATAACTCTGGTAATATACTTCCCGAAGATCCAAATGAACTTGTTGATGGAATCAGACATTTGCATCAAGATGGACATTTCTCACACAATGAGTTATCTCCGATCATTATTGAACTGAAGTCCAGGGATTATCTCACATGATGTGATGAACAGCTTTCTTCTGAAATTGTAGTTTGCCAAATAATAATATTTTTAAATAAAATAGTTGTATTTTTATTTATTTTATGTATCGTATATGTTCTACTCCTCGTAACTTCATAGTTTGTCTATGAGAACTCATTTACTAAAGTATAAGAGCTGCATACAGTGTATTAACGAAAACTTTAAAGTATATAAATGCATACATAGTGTACTGGATACAAAATATTGATTAAGTTGGCATGCACACATTTGTAGAAAGCGAATGAATGTAATTTCTATACACATGGATGGAAACAGACGACGAACGCATGGATTGATGATTGATCGAAGGATTTGTGAGGATTTTGGAGGCGGACTACTGAGTTAGCTGAGAATTAGTGAAGATTGCTGAGTAAGAGGAATTGTGAGAATTACAGAGGAGGATTCGTGAGGAATTGTGAGTTTCTGAGGTTGTGTGAGGATTGCTTGGGAATAGGACATGTGAGGATTGATGAGGAAGATTACTGAGAAATTGTAAGTATTGGTGAGTAGGATTACTGAGGATTGGTCGGGGTTGCGGAGGACTCGTGAGAATACCGAAGGTTTGGTGACAATAGCGAAGGTTTGGTGACGATTGTGGAGGATTGCTGAAGTTTGGAAAGGATTGGTGAGGGTCATTACTAAGGATTACTGAGTATTGGTGAGGATTGGTGAGGTTTAGTTAGTAATGCTGAGGAGGATGATTGCGGAGGATTGGTGAGAGGGAATACGAAGTATTGGGATTTCTAGCAGTATTGTTGCCTGAGTAGAACACGAAATATAAGACTTTTTATCACTTTATCACTTCTTATGCCTTCAAAACAGTCAAGGTAGTGAATAATATGCACATTCTGACATCGTGTAATAATTCTACTTAAAGAGAGGAGACTGGAAATGAGTAACTGAATGAGAGACATTTGCATAGTTCCACTATACTGTATGCACAATATCGGTATAAATTTAAAAAATAGAGGCTATATTTAGGCTTACATTTTTATCGGATAATTAACACAGATTTTCGATTTGATATACCATATGCCTATAAAACCAATATGGCTACCAGAATCAGACATATGCTTGAATGGCTTATGGTCAGAAATGCTGAGTATCTTCGGGTACGTTTGACAATCCCGAGCCGAAGGCTTCCGAGCACCACTTGCGTCGAACTGAAGACCTCCAGCCACAGAGACGCACAAGTCGCACAGCCATTCATTAAAAAATCTTATGCCCAAACATATAAATAGTTATACTGTTTTTTCGTTTACATTATTGGCAGTGCCGATTATAAAAGAAAGGTAATGAAACACCAGTATATATAGATGTATTATATATGTATGTACAGATTGTTATGAATATAACTCTTACTGGCAACTGACAGGTGTACGAACCTAATAAAACTATCTGATAAAAAGTATGTGCACGACCCTATACAAATATAAACACGAGCCTACATACATGTAGCTACGACCACCGTTGCCACCATAAAAGGCGCAGACGGCTCGATGTTTGTCAAGTGCTATATGACACCGGCAGAATGGTTTGAGCAAGGAAACCCAGTGATTTCGAACGGCGTGAATGTGTTGGTTGCTACGTTTCTAAGCTAACCGCCAGGGCCGATTCCACCCTCCTCGAGATTCCGATTCCGACCATCGGGTACAAGATTGGGAAGTATAAATGAGAAGGCATATCCACAACATAACCAAGACCGTGTAAGATATGGGTTTTGACCCACAGGGACCATCGAGCACTGAAAAGAGTGATGAGTGAACATCGCTTATCACCATTTGACACCATGACCCGTGAGTCCCACAGTGCGCTGGGAGTTACGAGTACCTACTGGAGTTGAAAGCTCAAGCACCTGTCTATAAGCAGTAAATTTCGCCTGTGAAAGCGAAGCACCGTGTATGGTGGTCTAAAGAGCGTCGCCATTGGAATGTGGATGACTGGAAACACGTGATTTGCAGTGATGAATCACACTTTACTATGTTGCATTCAAACTGGTTGTCGGTGGGGGGGGGGGGGGGTTGGGCATGGAAAATGCCAGGTGAACACTACAGGCCAGCACTGTAGGGCCCACGGTGAAATTGGATGGTGGTTGAGTAACAATGCGGGGATCTTTTCCATGTAATCGACTTGGACATATTACAATGCAGTGCACATTAAAGGCGGAATGCAATAAAAACATTTTGGCAGGCTGCATTTTCCGTCGGTATAAAACCATTCTAGAGAAAATAACTTAGTCTTTAAGCATGACGATGCTCCCTGCCATAAAGCACGATGTGTTCGTGGGTGGTTTTTGGACAATAGGATTCCGAAAATGGTCTGGCCAGCCATGAGCCCCAACCTCAGTCTCATTCTATACCACTGGGCTGAAACAAAATGACGACTGTACGCCAGGAACCAACTATCCACATCACACACTACACTAGCTACATTGCTGAAGGAATGTTTGGCCATTACCACGGCCTCCTTGTTTGGCCTCCTACTCCAAGTACACAGTCTTCCCCGCAGGATTTGATCCGTAATAAAGGCCAGGGATTAATAAAGAACGAAAACTTAATGAGGAAATGCCAACACTTCCTCTTGCTGTCCTCCTTAAATGTGTGTGTGTCTCCTACACAAAATATCCCAACATGGCGGAGTGCTTATTTACAGTGTACAAAAACGAGCAAGTTATATTTGCGGCGAGGATTGAGACTTTTTTGCATTAACCGTAAACAACGTTTATTTCGCTCCCTGAAACAGCCTCATTAAGGCTATTCCGGGACGTGGCCAATTTGAAAAAACACATTCTGAGGGAAGTGAAATCTCCCACGGCTCTCGCCCCAGGTGAAATTGGCTCTTAGAATTCACGCCGGCCCACAGCAAAAGTTGTGCCACTGTACAGGAGTACCGAAGTTTCTACGACTCGTGTAGAGAATGCGCTTATTTACAGTGCACAAAACTGGCTAGTCATATTCGTGGCGAGGATTCACGTTTCTTTTTGCACTCACATTATTCTGCAATAATTTCACACCGTGAAATAACGTCATTACAGTTACTTCCGGGAATAGGCCGTTTTTGACCGAGGCATTCTGAGGTAAGAAAAGTCTCACAGAGCTCTGGCCTCGAGCTGTAATGGCACTCATAATTCATGCTAGTCGGCAGCGAGTTGTCCCACTGGATGAAGCACAGAGGGTCCTGAGACTCACATCTAGAACAATGTTGGGTAATTGCAAATGTGACGTGTTTGCGTGGAGGGGAAGTGGTTGTAGTATAGAGGAAGTGAGGGTGGCAGAAGGCGAAGTGGGTGGAAGTTGAGGGGAAGTGAAGGAGAGGGTGGAGCCTGGAAAAGTCCTGGAGGGGATATGCCCTGCTTGGCGTCGCAGGGACTTCACTAGCGCTCCGCCTCGGCGACTCGACGCACTATTGACACAGCCGCCCTCCTCATTAATTACAGCAGCTGCCAATTACGGAGTGCTCCCGGGCCCTTTGTGCGGCAGTTATCAGAGCAGCACGAGAGAATTAGTTGATGCTACACTGGTAAATGAGGTGGTCGTGGCGGATGGCATGGGGGAGTGTGGGCATATGCGTAAAATCGTTTCGCCTGTTGCAGAGACACAGTTGATGTAGCATCGTTTCTCCAATTGTTAAAGACGTTCCGTAATTGACTACTGATTGTTCAAATATTGCGCAAGTTACACTCATTTTAGTTGATGCCATACCCAGAAGAATTAAGATATTGTGTTCCTTTAATAGTTTCCGTAATTATTTCTCACTCACATTTTAAATGATTATGTCACAAATAAAAGGACGGTTAATCGTTTGCAAAAAGTTAGTAAGGTTAGCGGAAATATATTGTTTCAGTTAATTTTAAACCACATTTCGTTTATTATACGATAGATAAAGATGCATTATAACATATTTTTTCACGGGCAAGTAATCCATTTCTGAAAGTGACATATTTTATATAATTTGTTTAATAAATTAACAGTGAAATTCCGACTGCGATTTGTAATTATGAAAGACAAAGTAGAACAAAAGATCTCGAAATGACATGTGTGTTGTGTACATATTGATAGTATTTGGGCGACAGATAAAGATTTAATTATTTTCTATTGAATGTCCGTGTCTTTAACGGCAATCGTTTCTCATACTAATTTTCACCTTCATTTTTTTTAGTCATAAAGCATTAGAAGTACTTTTTAATATAATATGTATTTTTTTAATTAATCTTTACCAATTATGCCTACATTCACCATACTTACAGCCATTTTACTGCAATCATAACACCTGTTCTCCAGTCAAAATACAGTCGCTTCCTTTTAGTCGTCTGTTGCAGAAAATTAAGCGCTGAATGTATATTACACTAAAGACGAAACGATGCTTCAATAGGAGTTAACTGTACTGTTGCAGTTAGCTTCCTAACCCGACACACGGAATTTGTAATTGCTTTAATTTGCTCGTGGGACCATCGTGTATCCTGCCATGTGACTAAAACCAGCCATTTCTCCATCGCTAACTAATATGGTTAAACATTATGTGCTGCTACGTGGTTATAGGTGGAGTACAAGATGGCAATCGTAGATAAAGTGGCTAAAGCTAGGACAGCGCTCCGCGTAAATGGAGCTAACCTATTACCAGACTTGTACGTTCTCCAGACCCCGGTGGTGTAGTGATCAGACTAATCGCCTCCAACCCAGGCGAACTGTGTTCGGTTCCCGGCGGATTTTCTCGGGGATCTCCCGTTTCCCCCTGGCCATTCTGGAGCTGCTCCATTCTCGCCTCATTTCGCCCTCCTTCAGCTCTCAAGACATCGACGTTAAGAACCGTCGTTCATATATTCCACACTCCACTTGTGTGTTAGCAAATTAAAAGTTAATTAATTTTTTGGCAGAAAAGTAACTTCACGTATTACTTTGAAAATTGACTCAATCAAGTTAAAACTAGTAACCATTATTACCCGAAAAAAATATTATCTGAAAGTAAGCTTAAATAAGGAAACAAATATTGGTGAAAAAAAGTACATTTTTTTCTAGGTCTTGTGAAATAATTTAAAATCTACAGTTTACTTTATTTAGCAAAAATTAATTTATGATTTCCTTAATTACTTTATTGGCCACGTTTATTACACAGTCACCTATTATGCAGGAAAACTTCATTTTCGTGTCATAATTTGGGTTTAAGAGATATCTATTTTTGGAAATGTTTGGTTATAGAAAAATTACAATAGTAATACTTTTGTCACTAGTTATTTTTGTGTGGTAATTTCCTGCTTTGCAGAAAGGCAGGAACTTAATGATAAGACATAAATTATTAAATAAATCGCAAAACTTATATTTTATATAATCCTACATATTCAGTTATTACTATAAATTCTAAATTATGACGCGAAAACAAAGAATTTTTTCAAACGTGAAGGCGAGCTTTCAAAAACGCCGTACATTAATTAACCATATAAAATTTAATTCAAACTTTAAACTATTTTTTTTTTTACATTCAGTGTTACTTAACTTTTTAAAGATATTTCTTAGAGTTTTAACTTGAACTTATCTAAGCTAGAAATTCCACAGCGATATCTTAACACCTGGTAGTTAATTTTTAAAAAGTAACTTGTAGAAGTCTGATTATAACTGTGCTACATTCTGTGTTCGGGCCGGGCATACTGCTGAAAAACGCAAAGCGATTCGGTTATATGTTCTTACATTGTATAGGTCTAATAATCAAATAGGACATTTTTTATTAAAAAATGATCCGCAGTTTAATAGCACTACAACAACATTTAATTAATATTTGAATATATTTTTTATGCAACGTACTGTACTCTCGGACTTGCGTAAGGCATGTTTTAAATTCCGATAGGGTTGACATGGGTGAAATAAATATAGGACTAAATTTATATGATAATACTTGTAATGGAAATCATTTCCGATATATGTAAAAAAAAAGCCTATAATAATAAAACAAGTAGAGCTACAAAATTTTCATGGCAATAACATTATATTTTTAATCATAACAGCTAGGACATCTCAGGATGGAAAGGGATACAAACTTAAAAATTAATTTTACATAATTAATAAGCGCGGGTAAAGTGACAATCTCAGTGTAAATGAAAAGTTGATTATATTTATAACAACGCGTAAGTTATATTTAAAAAAATGGTAATGGTAAACTCTCTGAATGTTTCAAAATTAATGTCAATTGTCTCGTTTTACCCCGTGTATATGGCAGAATAGGATGAAAACTCAATACAAACAGTAGCAAAATTAAATTTAAAAAACAAGAAACTCTTTAGAATGTTCCCGCATAAAGACTGCTTCGTCATCTTCACTGACAGGACCACTACAAGAATTATGGGCTGGTATGAGACTACTCAGCCATAACACAGACGTTAAATAAAAATAAAGACTGCTTCGTCATCTTCACTGTCAGGACCACTACAAGAATTATGGGCTGGTTTGAGACTACTCAGCCATAACACTGACGTTAAATAAAAATAAAGACTGCTTCGTCATCTTCACTGTCAGGACCACTACAAGAATTATGGGCTGGTTTGAGACTACTCAGCCATAACACTGACGTTAAATAAAAATAAAGACTGCTTCGTCATCTTCACTGTCAGGACCACTACAAGAATTATGGGCTGGTTTGAGACTACTCAGCCATAACACTGACGTTAAATAAAAATAAAGACTGCTTCGTCATCTTCACTGTCAGGACCACTACAAGAATTTTGGGGTGGTTTGAGACTACTCAGCCATAACACTGACGTTAAATAAAAATCACCACAATAAAGGTACTCAACTCTTTCTTCATTTTCATAGCGCTTGCTTTCTTCGGTAATGACCTTTTTCCTTTTAGGTACTGTTCAAAAGATTATTAAAAATGGATTGTTTTTTTTTTTTTTTTTTTTTTAATTTCTTCTTTTGTTTTTAAATGTTTTTTTTCCTTATAGCTACTTCTTTCGCCCTTCTCTTCTCTTCCCTTTACTCTCTCTCTCTATTCTGATTTGTCTTTTTACTTTCTTCTTTCTTCTCGTGGGCGATTTATAGTTCATAAATATTGGGAGATTCGATTAAAACAGCAATTTTTCCCTTGTTTTTTCACTCTTCTTCAAGTGTTTTTCAGTAATTTGTGACAGGCCATGTTGAGTCATGGCTGTGCTGTAGCAAATGGAATGTCCCAGTTGTATATAATTTTTGTAATAAATATCATAAAAAATTTGTTCAATTTTCAATTTATTAGTACTGATTACAATTGTGTATTATATACATTGGAAATAATAATTATAGAGTTTTAATTTTAATATGTTTTATTGGCGAGGTTGAGTAAACCAGGAAAAATCTAAATTGATAGCGTAATGGGTGCGAACCCATCCCCTACTCTGCAGGGTTATTTTTGTGACATTCTTGGGACAGAAAATTAGGTCAGTTTTTCAGTTACATTGTGAGAGGGGGGGGGGTCTTTATGTCTCGATGGCGGACCAATTCAGGACCCCCTGCAGAGATATTAAATATTAATATGATAATTATTGATTTTATAAGGGAGCTGTTTATAATGTAGGCAGAGATTAATAGTAATGCACACACACAACATTTATTTGAGGTGTAAAAAATGGGATATCCTTAACCAACAAATATGTTCTCTGTTGATTGTATCGGAAGTGTCTTATTACTGGTCTGAACGTTTTCCCGCGTCTTCGAGTCTCTCTTACGTATTCTGATGTTTATTTCACAGTCACTGTCTGTGAGTTACTCCGGGAGGCCGAGCGCGTCTCGCGAGGGTGCAAGAACTGCGATGTTTGCGATCAAGGGCGCGTTTACACGGCGATAGTGATTCGCGATAGTTCCTATCGCAAGAGCTACTTTGGCATTACTATCGCCGTCTAAACTACACGATAGTTTCCGACGAACCTTCGCGATGGACTACCGCGGTAGCAGCTCGAGCTAGATAGTTTATAGAAACCGAAGCGACAGAACATGCAACTATCGTAGGGTAAACCGTTTAGCATCACTATCGTGATAGTGTGGGTCACATATGTGTACGTGTGTTCACTCTGACAGTAACATTGCTGAATTATTTTGAACCTGTTAATATCTGCAGCGGTTCTTAAACTATGTGGTGGTGTGACAGGGCCTATATTTCATATAGGTATGACAAGACAGTATTGACAGCACATTTACTGTCATATAATAAACCACGGGAACAATATATGTTTACATGACATTAATATCCTGCCACGATATGTAACTATCCCAACAAATACCAACTTCTTGGCAAAAGGATATTGATGTAGGGCCTATCAATGTATTTACACAAGTGTTGTCTGGACCGACACTCTAAAAAAAAAAATTGTAAATTTTACTGAGAAATTCTTTGTAATATTACAAATGCTTGTAGTAGTACGAAGATGTTTCATGTAAAATTACTCGTTTGTAAAACTACAAGGTCGATGTTCGTAACAGACATTAGGGAATGTTTTTACTATACTGAGCCGTATCTACGATCTTCAGCAAAATGGCGGACACTCAACAACCTAAAACCGTATAAAGCCTGTTTGTGTAAAAACTATGGGTGATATAAAGTGTAGCTTCGTGCGAAAAGAAATGTACTGCAAGTCTGAATAACGTATAACACTTAAAACAACTCAAATAATCATAATGAAACCTGGCCGTATTATTCAGTAACGGTTAATGTTTGCTAGCTACTCAGAACTCTTAAATAGGCTCTCAATACCTCTTTGTAAAGAGCCATCCAAATCTCTTAACTCAACAAATAAACTATTAAAAATATTTAATTTACCTATTCTTCTTAATCGTATGACTACAATATTATTTTGTCTGTAGTTGCAGCTGTATTTACAGTAAAAATAAGCATTAATATCGTAAGTCCGGTTGGTATCGTGGTTAAAGGAGCGGGCTAATAATACAAGGGACGTGAGATACTTTCCCCGTGCTGGAGAGATGTAGTTTTTTTTGTAAATAATGTTTTAATTTTTTTTTTTTTTTCAGTTGTTCTGTCATACTAATTCATCACATTTATTTATTAAGGTGAGAAAGAGCAATTTCATGCACACTTCTCATAATGGCAGTTGTAATACGAGGTTATCATTTGTAATATTACAAAGAAATGTTTTGCAGATTTTACTTGTAGTTTTAGAAAGGATTTCCTTGGCAGCTGGGTTTCCAAGGATTTTTATCGTAAAAGCACAAACAGTTTTTTAGAGCGTGTCGTGGCAATTACTGTCACACTCTTTCGTGATAGCTACTATCACCGTACAAAGGCATCCTAAGATACTTGCTAATTGGCAGGAACCCTCAGAGTTCGGGGGCGGCTAGCGAGAGAGCGGCACCCACGTAAGTTTATTGTAATAACGCTCCCAAGAAGTTAGCCGGACAAGTCTGTTACCTGCGCAAAGAAGCATGCCAGCTGGCGCATCATCGTGACGTTAATAACAGCGGTGTGAACAATAGCGAACCGATTCTCGGCTTCTGGCCAACAATAAGGAAAAAGTAGCGTGTTTCATTCTAAGCTTCGCCTTGTACCGAAACATTGGCATTTCTAAATTATCACCAAGATGACGACGTATATGTGCAAATTTCGCTGAAAACTAAAACCCAGTGAGGTATACCAAAGCGAACGTCACGCATTGCAATTGGTAATACAATCTCAGGTGATGCAGTTTGAAATGCCGAGGGACAGGCACTAGGAAAAAAAATCCATTTGACACCCAGGAGAACCACCCGGGTCGGGATTATTTATTCCAATCTTCATCTGTTTTGGTTTTCTAGCAGGAGGTTCAATAATATTTGATGGTCAGTGACGAGAGCAGGGTTAGGGTTTGTTATAGGGCATACACTATCATCCAAATGCATGTCAGTGGTAGCTACAGGTTGGTATTTGCTATTCACGGTAAAGTGAGCACATTTATTTCCCTCTCAACAGGCATGAACAAATAATTTATATATCTTATTGCTGCCTTAGGCGTTAACTTGTGAGAGTGGTGAAATCTATACCATGTGTTTATAATAAAAAGGAGCAGAAAGATAGATATTGTATGAAAGTTAAATATTTGAAGGGCCATAAAAAGGGCTCATTTATACCGTGAACAGCTTTTAGTCTCCATCCGAAAGAAATTAAAATAATGAGGCCAAATTCCGGTTTCTTAAAACTGTTGATCGCATTTGTCATTGTAACATCCTTTACAAATGCCGCACCAAAGATTAAAAGGGCAACAACCTTTTGCTGGATTGCAGCGAAACCATTTTCTAATAGCAGCCTCATAGAAATCGCTTAAATGTTTAAAACCAAATTGTAACATCCAACGGCTGGAGCCAATGAGAGGCGTGGGACGGCTAAATAAGCAACAACATCACATTCCGAAGTAAAGATAGGCTTATGCAATGACCTGGTTGTCTGTCTGGAATGTACCCCCTCACCCCTGAATAACATTTAAAACAGACAACCTAATTTTATCATACTGGCGGAAATACTGAAATTTAGACCAGTCTCAAATCCCAGGAACCAAATATCCTATTTAAATAAAATATTTAACATTCGGCGTGTATTGTATAAGAAATGCCTCCTTTAGACAGTTATAATGGTTTTAATCTGCAATTTAAGAAAATAGCGTAATTTGAAAAAGTTAAGTTTTCCATTATATCGCGGGAACTTTTCCACCGATTTAAAACAAATTTGGTACATTAAAAGTAGTTTATAGGTAGGTCTAGGACAATACATGTTTGCCTTAAAATCCTCGATTTTTTCTTGAATTTCATGCTATATGGGTAGGTCTAAGACAAACCATTTTTGCCTTAAAATCCTCGATTTTCCCTCGAATTTCATACTTTTTTACTCCAAAATAAAAATTACACAAAACCTTGAACGAATACTGAACATTATATTTCGCGCAAAAATTAAGCAAAATCAGTCGCTTACGCAGCAAATCAAACGAATTTAGAACAAAAAATGCAAGCTAAATAAAAGCAAAAAAAAATTAAGATAATTTAATCCAAAATTATTTAAATGAAGCTAAAATCGGATTAAATATTATGTTATTATTCTTTATGGATTATATTCGAAGCTCTAAAACTTTTTTAAAACTTCTTCTATATGTTCAAATTCGTTGCCAATTTCTCGAAGTACTTCCTCATTGCAAACTCTATCTAAAATCATTAACTGTAATTTTTGTAGATTTCGATAGAATTTGAAAACTGTATTTCGGAGTTAGGGAGACTTCATATCTATGGTGTACGCTGGAAAAGTTGGTTTAGGACCTCCTTTTAAAATGTTGGTCAGACTGCGTGGTAAACCAAGCGAAGCCATGTTTATTTATAAAGAAATATTTATTTAGAATTATGAAAAGGATTTTATATTCAATTAAACAGCTTAACTATACATCTAAAAATTCATATTAATCTGTCAAAACATTTTGTTGTTTCTGTAAAATCGTGTACATCTTCCCTTTATTAATTTAAAAAAAATTTATATATCTTCAGTAATTATTTCTTTAAAATAATCATAAGTTAGATTCCTCTGGCTAATTAGAAAAACATTACAATTGGTTCCTGTTTCAATAGCTTTATCAAAACCCACACTAATTTTTTGTTTGTTTTTCTGTAACTAAAGATGTTTTTCTATATACACAATTAATAACAAATAATGGTCTTCGACCAAAAAATGAATAATAATTGATATCACGTTGAGGGTTTACAGCTTGATTATAATAAAGTTCATTATTTCTGTATAGAGTATCTAGTTTTTATTTTGAATATCTGAAATCATTATAAGCAAGAAACATTTTATCACAAAGGCCATTTTCAATATCTAGATTCCAATTTTCATTAGGAAAAATTTCATTTCTTCAGTTTTTAAACACAATATTTCTTAAATTACAGTGATCAAACACAGAAGTATGTACATACTCTCCAACGCGTTTTTTTCTATTAGTTTGAAAGTCTACAATTACAAAATCAGGCATATCAAATTGTAAATTATTAAACTGATATATCAAAATTAAAAACAGTTGTTCCAGCAGGAACTTCTTTTTATAAAAATTGCCAATATTTAAAATTAATTGGTATTTTCGGATGTTTGTATATTTTTTCTTTAGTTGAAATGTCTGTGTTAGTTTCGAATTTAACAATTGGCCACATAATTTATAATTTTTGAATAACAATTTTACCTTGATCAGCATAACTTTTTTCAACTGCCCCATCTGCGTTCTTAGTTTCATAAACATATAAGCAATTGCTATCACACGAATTTCGAATAAAAGTAATTTTAAAACCGCCTTTACAATAAAATTCATTGTTATCACGAATAAAGCCAAACAGATATCTCAGTGTATGTGTGATTTCATTTGTTTTATCACTATGAACAGATTTTACTTGATGTTTATTATCAATACCAATTCTAAAGAATTTTGCTCGCTTGGAGATCTTTACAAATTATGCATCATTGTAGAAGTTAAACCTGGGTTATAAACAGCCTCAACAATAAATGTCCATGTTTTGAGATTTCTATTCTAGAAAAATAAAAAGGAAAAAGATAGTACAAACATCAATATTATCTAATTTTGAGTATTTTGCCTCGTCTCCTTTATCTATCTTTAGATACCTACATTGGTCAAAAACATAAGCATCATTTGGGAAAGAAAATCCGTCCCTATAGGAATATAAAATTCAATTCTATTATTGTAAACATTGTAATTCACCCTACTTTGATCAGTTGGAGAAAAAGTCAGTATTTCAAAACTCTTGATACTTTTATAACTCGTTTATAAGTAAAAAAAAATAACATATAAATTAAATATTCATCAAAAGCAGTTTCTCGAGTTAAATTACTCATTGAGAAATAGAAAATTTTTAAAGATAATCATGAAGCAGTTTATGAAAAACATAAGCATAAAGAACTAACATTAATTCACGAATCACGAAACATTGGGTTAAAAGTAAAACCAGTAAGTGAAGAAAATAAAAAAAATAATAACAACACTAGTTCCAGTTGCAGCAAAAAATTTAGATTATCCACCAATTCCAGAAGAAACAACATTTGAAAGAGAATTATTTTCAGAACATAAATCTCCTAATTTGGAAGAGCAAATGCGAACTGTACCTATAAAAAATTTAAGTCTTGGCACATCTGATTCTACTATAAATCACAGAAAATAAATTGCAAAATGAATAAATGTTATTGACACTCAATATAGATTACGTGCAGGAGAAATTTTTTACATTGGTAATACACAAGTAAAGATAGATGTTAATAAAATAACCGTTAAAAATTAAGACTATGAATTAACGGAAGGACTTTCTTATTTGTTAATGAAAGAAAAAGAAGATCTTGAAGATAATTGTACTGATAATGACTATGAAAGTACACGAAAATTGTTTTAGATACCAACACTGCATTCCAAGAATATATACAAAAAATAAAATAAACTCGAATAGAAGTTGGAAATACAAAAATATAATAAAACCAATTTATGATAACTATATAAAAGAATCACATTCAAGAACAGCATTATAAAAAACAGAAGAAATGATTTCTCCAAGAACTCCTAGATCCGCAGAAGGTATAAAAAAAAAAGAAATAATTTACCAAAAGAATATGTTTGGATGAATGATGTTAGAAAATTGGTTGATAGATTATTAGTTATTCATGGTAAAGAAAATGCTGGAAATAAAAATTATTACAATAAAAAAGCAAACATAATGAATATGTTGAACAATAAATGTTCTGAGTTTGTTATTAATAATCCAAAAGGAATTCCATATCTAATAGGAGTTTTAATGTAATTACACAATCATTTTGGAATTCTGAACATCATAGAAAAGGTATAATAAATTGGGCATTAAATAATTTAAACTTACCTGAAATGAATTTGTCAGGTTATAATTATTGTTGTCCATTTTCAAAATCGAATGAAAGACTGGGAAGACGTAATACAGGAATAAATTAAATTAGATGGTGTCTGCAAAAAAAGTTGATTCTGCAGCTATTACTTCAACTATGTTTACAAAAAGAAAATTAGGATAGGACATTAAAATTTATTAATTATTGTAAATTTTTTTCCTTATAAGTGAAGATAACAAATATAACTTTTGATATACCCATTGATCAACTTAGAGATTTGGGTATAGATAAATTTTAACAAATGATCAACTTGAGAGAAAAAAAATTTAAATAAGGAAATGTTTTATATTAACTTTACCACTTCCAATGATCAAAAAAAATATTAAAAGAAATATCTCGAAGTGTTTTATATTATGGAGGTTTAATATCATTTTTAATTCCAGTTTTAGCTGCATTCGGTGCTTTAGCTGGTGCAGGTATCTCAATTTACAATTTAAATATATCATCGCTGTATAATATTTACATTCAAAATATGTAAAACACTAAATATTAAGTATTCCAGAAATGTTTATATAATTGATGAATTACCAAAAAGTGTGCACAAATATGAATGTGCTGTGGCTAATTTCGACATTTCATCAAATCCTGGAACTCATTGGGTTTGTTATTTTAAAGAAAACAATGATTTTTACTATTTCGATTCATTTGAATGTAATATTCCTACTAATTTAACTAATTACTTCAAAAAGAGAAATATTTATTACAATGATAATATAATTCGGAGTCTTAATTCAGTTATCTGTAGACATATATGTTTAATTGTGTTACATCTTTTTTCGAAAGGATTCTACGTTTCATGATATAATTTCTGTATTATTAAATGATGGATATATTTGGGAAACCATTTATCAAATTTAAAAAAAACTCTGACACTAATGCTTATGAATTTTTAAAAGTATATATTGAAAATGCAATATAATTGTTTCTGCTTTACAATATCAAATTGCCTATAGATTGCAAAGATGCATTCAATAAAAGATTTTTTGATATAGAAAGAGCTAATAAATTACAAAATTTCAACCAATCCGTTTTAAATTATTGTGAAACACTTGTTAACACAAAAGTTGAAAAATGCAATGAAGAAAAATCTCATATATTTTATTTACCTTTAAAGTGGGATAAAAAAAATATTTTTCACCTGAATAATAATCAAATTTTTTTTTACTTTTTTGATGGACTGTATTGTTTATAAAATTATTACTGTTAATCTCAATTTACCTCATAATACTGTGACTGTTATTTACGGTTTTAAAAACTGGATTTTAGTAAGCCTTTTGATGTTAACATAGGTGATTTTTATCTTTTAAAATAAGAAAAAAGTAAATAAATAAGTTATTATGAAGGATTGATGACCACAATAAGAATATTCATGAAATATAATGATTAAATATTTTTTTACTATTAAATGGAGAATGCTTGGTGCTTGAAGTGTAAAAAAGTTACGAAAAATAATAATATAACGAGTAAAAATATAAAAAATGGACGATTAGTACAGAAAAGCAAATGTCCAATATGTAAATCTAATAAATTAACAATAAAAAAATTTGCCCACTGTAAGATAAGGCATAATCAATGAATTATGTAAATCTGCTTAAAAACATTTTCCAAGAAGGAAAGTAATTTCGTACGATATTCACAATTTATGGCAAATTGCTCTTGTTGAGATGAATACTGGTAATTTTAAAGGAATATAACATATAAATAACAGATACAAATATATTATGACAATTATTTATGTTTTTTCAAAATGTGCATTTGCTATACCTATAAAAGATAAAACTGCTAAAAATGTAGCAAATGGTTTAGAATGTAATTAAATAAAGGAAAACGACATAATTTTCAAAGTGACAATGCGTCCCAATTTTATAGTAAAATATTTAAAGAACTTATGCAAATATATAACACCAATCATTATTCTACTTTCAGTGAAATTAAAGCCAGTGTTGTAGAAATATATAATCTCACAATGAAGAATAAAATGTGGAAAAAATTTGCTTTAAATGGCAATTATAAATGGGTAAATATATTAGACGGTTTAGTTAAAGAATACAACAATTCAAAACATAGTACTATTTTTATAAAAAAAAATGAAGTTAATAAAACAAATAAAAAAATAAAGACAAGTTTTTGCGAATATGTTTACATAACCGAAATATAAAGTCGGCAATATTGTCCATGTGAGCAAATATTAACAATTTTTGAAAATTAAATTACTTGAACAACAGAATTGCTTACTATTATTGAGGTTCTAAATTACGATATACCACTTACAAACTGAAAGATACAAGCAGAGAAGAAATAAAAGGTAGTTTTTATGAATATCGCGTTATGAAAACTAACTATCCCGATGAATATTTGGTAAAAAAAAAAAGTTTTATAAAGTGAACGGATAAAATTTATGTAAAATGGTAGGGTTTTGATAGTTCACCTAATTTTAGGATTAATAAAATATGTTTTGTGAATTTAAAATATTTTGCTTAAGGGTGTGTGGTAGAAGCCCTTAATGATATGTAACTGTATTTCTTATTGTTGTGGGTAACAGGTTTTTTACCATCTGATCAATCTAATAATTGTTTTGTTTCTTTCCAAGATTTTGCACAGCTTGTGTTGCCTGAATCTAATCTACTTTTAAATCTTCACACAGTATTTTTAATTTGTTTTCAGCAATGAAGCAATCTAATTCCTAATTTAAATAGTTTTGTTTGCAGATTATAAGATAATTCATGATCATTACTTAAAGGCACTGGTTCT
Source organism: Dryococelus australis (assembly GCA_029891345.1). Taxonomy (NCBI): domain Eukaryota; kingdom Metazoa; phylum Arthropoda; class Insecta; order Phasmatodea; family Phasmatidae; genus Dryococelus; species Dryococelus australis. The sequence goes on along the minus strand of CM057006.1, from coordinate 75,871,840 downwards.
GGAATAACCGGTTTCAAATAATACATTTCTGTTAAATGATTTTTAGTTAAATTATTGATATAGTAAAATAGCTCATTTATGTTTTTAATTGCTAATTCTACAATTTCAAGTAAATAAGTGCAATGTAAAACAAATATATCTTTTTTTATTTTTATTATGAAAATAATTAAGCAACTCGAGAATTTACTTCTCTCTTGTTTACAACATACACTTTCTTATGAAAACAAATATTTAAATTATCTTGTTCAATATGAGAAGAATTAAAATTAGAATTTCTGGTGATTAAACTATTGGTTTTACACACTTTATAAAATTATTAACTGAAGCATATCGATTAGATGTTGCAATGTACATATAAATATTCTTAGTTTTTTGTTTAAATTTGTCTATAAAATTTGTCATTTTCATGTTAAGATGCTCTAGTTTTTTTATTTTCCAAAGCGAGTTGTTCTTTTTAAGTTTTTCTTCTTGAGCTGGAATAGCGAGTTGTTCAGATTTATATTCTGTTATTTTTATTTACTCGTCTTTTAACTCAAATGTTATTTTTTTTTTTGTAATTTATAAGAGCCATATTTTCTAATTGAAGGAAGAATTTCTTTAGTAACCCTTTTTTGAAATGACTTAGCTTCTTCCTTTTTAGATGATAAAATTAATGAACAAAGGCCAGATTCGTTAATAAGGATAGCAAATTTATCATTACTTCTTAAGAGAGACTGCCAGTCTCCCTTTAAATTCTCTAACATATTAGTATGATCCGTATTTATATTTTTACTAATTGCTTTTTAGTATTTTTATATTCCAAAATTTTAGCCATATCCTTTCCTTTAAACCAAACTTCATTATTCTCACCTAACATAACAGTTATCTTTTTTTCATAAAAAACTATGGTATTTAAATCAAATAATGCAGTCAATTCATTACCATTTCCTACTTTTAATTTTTCCATTTGTTTGTCTAGTGATTCCACCATATTGTAAACACCAAGTAAATATGCAGTAAATAAGTCTTTATATATATATATATTCTTTCTAATAAGGAAATCAAAAATTGATATAAACCAGATACATGAACAAATTTACTTATATTTTTGTTACTCTCAATTAGCACCATTTTGGTGCTACCCCAAATATTCATATAATTAAATTGATTATTATTAATTTTATAAAAATAGGATATCAAACCTTAAAAAGCTTAATTTTCTAAATGATTAACAATATGTTTCATTTTATTTATAATTTCTTTATATGATTCAACCTTTATACCAAACAATGAAATGCTATTTTAATCAACTCTGCTCAATTTGTTTGTAAATTCATTATATTCCCTGAAAGTTTCATTAGTAAAGAAATAGAGTAAACCATTTTTATATCTTAAAGCCAACTCTATCATGTTTGATAAATGAGGAAATCTTTTGCTAATTAGACTATTCTACTTTATTTGGAAGCAACATTAATCTGTTTCATCATAATACATCTTTTCTTAGAAGATTAAAGTTTTTCCTGAATATGAATAAAAACACCATTAATTTTATTTTCATTGCATAATCCAATCGAAGAAAATCCTTTTTGATATCTGTTAATAGGCCAATAACATAGATAATCGACCATATACATTTTTTCATTAACAAACAGAACTAACTCACCTGAAGGTCTTTAATATACAAAATAATTATTGAAATGGCGTGGTAAAAACTGAAACATTACAGCTATCAAAATTGGCTTATTGATTATTCTCTTGTCATTCAAACTTTTTATCCAAACATTTTTATTGTAAAAGATATACAAACCACTATCAATAATTAAAATTGTTTTTGTGTATTTGTTTTTCAACAATTCAATTGGTTTATTATTATTAAAATTATTTTGTGTGGATGGGCCATAAAAGTTTTGGATGTTTTGAATGCTGTCTGGTTACAAATCAAACAAATTGATATTAAGAATTAGATACATGATTGCATTTTTATCATTTGCATGTTGTAAACCAAATGCATGGCTGATTTCATTGATCAAAGCTGCTAGATAAATAACTTTTTATTCAGGAGGGTTCCTCCTTCCATTATGCCAATGTTCTTGTTTATTTATATGAATTTCAACAAGACTGTTTTGTTGATTTGGAAAAAAAATGTATGAGCTAGTGCACTACCATGGGGAAATAATGTATTAGGACAAAATTCACATAATCTCTGATATCTATGTTGGTTTTGTTTATAAGATATAACTATGTCTCCAGATTGTATATCATAAACAAATTTAAAGTTTGTGTGCTTCCACTTTAATGTTTTTTATTGCATATGTTGGTGGTTGAGTAGCTACTGAGTATATTATCTTTAAGACCACATATTGGCTTATTGATTAAATTAAGAATTTCTTCATCAAGTTTAGCATCAATTTTCGAAAGTGTTTTTGCATCATCCTCTAAATATCCATATTCACTTAAAAAGTTGAAAACACATTCTGTTCGATTCTCTTTTTTGGCCAGTTAAAATTTATATTTGTGATAGCAAGCATGATTATATGTCTTCATTTATGTACAAAAAATATTTATTAGGTTGTAAGAATGCTAATTATTTCAAACATACCACTGTTTAACCTGCATAAAATACATTCAACATTCGTCCATCATTAATTCAATGCACATTTTTTCCTATGGTGAGCTTTATTTTTTTTAAATTACCAAAGGTTTATGGGCTGTTACAACATGCCAGGGACCTACCAGGTTTATGGGCTGTCACACCTCACCAGTGATCTGTGATATATTTTTCCATTCTTGATATTGAAACCAGCAAAACTCCAATTGGAGAAACCCAATTGTCTCTCCACTCGGGCTGACTGATTTTTATTTTTTTAGTGGAGAGGTAATGAGGTTTTTTTATAATTTCTTTAATTTTTTTTATTTTCTAGAACCCCCCTTCCCATATGATGTTGGTGCCATACAGCATACGGGAACACTCCAACTTATACATATATAATGTTATAAGTATAGCATAGAGAGCATTTTTTTCTGGAGTTTAAGAGCTTACTTATTTGCATCTACTACTTATATTATTAATATGAGCATGAGCAATCAAATGTCTTTTAGCTCAAATTGTGTATGACTTGGTGATAAATCATACTGTGTAACATGGGCGCCTTCACAACACATACTATAATTTATCTGCACAGACCAGGTTTTGAACCCAATGACTTTTGCAAACTTAAAGTCGCACATCTTGTCACTGGGCTACGGAGGCATGAGGCTCGCAGCACTGAATTAAAGGCACCTTTATGGCCAGTGATTCGGCAAGTGTGTCACAACTGTGCATTCCTGAGTGCAGCCAAGGTCGAAGAGTTATTGTCAAGAGTGACTCGCCAAGTGTGTCGCAATTCTGCAGTCCCATGTACAGCCAAGGTCGATGAGTGAGACCATATCTTTTTTTCTTCTCCCTGCAAGCAGCCACCTTTTTCCTGTTGAGTGTAGATGCCAGCACAGCAAGGAAAGCTTTATGCTGTCACAACTAGATTCCATTACAATAAGGAAAGCTTCCTTCTCTTGCAACTAGATTGTGTCATGTTTGCCAAAGCAGATAAAATAATTCTTGTGCAATAAGTGCAAATTTCAGTTACACTTATTATTGAGATGAATTTATTTTATAAACGTATTTGATTTTATTACAATACTTACCTTCTTTCTTTTTTCTATTCATATCTGAAATGATAAAACCATAGTCTTCATTCTAATAGTGTGCACAAATCTCTTCAAATTCTTCATAAGTCATGTTCCCACCAACAAAATTGCTATAAGCGTGTTTCATACTTGTTTCATCTTGTCTAAATATATACAAAAAATTTGCATTATCCCTTACTAATTGTCTAGGTACTTTTGAATAAGTCTGTGCAAAATAAAATTCATCAACAATTTTATGCCTTCCCATATTAAAGTACTCGTGAATAACATCTAGATTTTCTAAGATATCATAGAAAATAACTAGAGAATTGTTTTCACATTGGTCTAAAAGAATCATTTCATCATTGCTATTTAAAAAAATAAGCCATGTTTTGTTAAATTTGTTGGATATGACATCAAAATTATTTTGTAACTGTATATATTTTGGTTGATTTAAACTCTTGGAATAAACATACAATTGATTAAAATTTATTCATCCTGGCTTATAAATAAAATTAATCATCAAGTTGGTTTTTCCATGGTCACTAGGACCTATAATAATGGCCCTTGTATGGCCAGGTAAAAGTTCGCCATTCTTTGGATTTGTTGCATTTTCTTCGGAAAATAGAACACCAACACGCCAATCGACTTTTTTCATTTGTAACAATATTTTTTTTATTAAATGGATAGTATAGTATTTCAGTTAATAAATAATATTTCCATTGTAAGGAAAAAAACCTCATTGCGATATCATCCATAAAGATAAATCGATTGCTTTAATTAGTTTTGATACGAAATTCGTAGCTCCTAATATTAACAATACCATTACATTGCTTGATAAAAATGAAGTAGCAAATATTCCTAGAGGGCAATGCAATGTTGCCTCATTAAAAGAAACAATAAACTCAACTGAACCGTTTTCAATTAATAACATTGAACTAACATCACATAATGTAAAAAAATAGAATATCTATTAAATATAAGTTTGGTATTAGATTTGATGATCGATTATCTGATATTCTTGGTTTTGAAAGAAATATGGCTCTTGAGAATGACAAAATTGTTGTAGATACTAAATAACCTAATCTTATTCCATTTAAAACAGCAAATGTTCATTTTAACTTGGCATATAGAATGTTTATAAAATACGATGAATCTAATAATTTTGAAGCTGATATAAATGCTAGTTTCCCACCAACAACGATGTTAGTTTTAAAAATTCTGTTGTTCACAAGACCGCATATCCAATTTTTTATCAAATTAATAACAAGCAGTTTAATTTTACTGTTTTAAAATTGGGGATGAAAATAGTAAACTGATTGATTTCGATGCTTCTGATATCGATATTGTTTTGGGGATTAAATACGTTTAAAATAAAATATAGAAATATAGTGAAATATAATATAAAATTATATGTTTAATAACCCCATGGTAATGTATCTATATCATCTTTTTAATAAAAAATCATGTGTTTGTCACAGTTGCATAAACTGTCACCAAATATTTTGTTTTCTTATCTCTTGTAATCTTATTGTTTTTATAATCACAATTTTCTTTTCTTTTTGTATTAATTCACCCAATGGTTTTATGTTTAATTGCAAAGCATTTTCATGATTTAGAGCGCATCCTTTAATTTTTGTAACTTGTTTTCCCAAAAAAGTTTTATGACCATAGACAGCTTTTTGGTCTTGTACTTGTCCAATTTACACAATAATCATTTCTTCTAAATTCGTCTGTTCATTCACCTAACATACAACATGTTTTAAAAGGATTTTTTCCATCATCAATATAAACCAAACTGTCTGTATCATAATATACTAATTTATCACCTAATATATTAGGCATTTCATAAAATCTTAAATGAGCATTCGAAGTAGCAAAATCTGCTGTAAATGCATTTGTTGCAGTGCTATCTTCCACATAATTATCGTTGTGTTTATAGGACACTTCAATTACTATGTCATTGATTTAAACAACATTAATTGTTTCTATTCTACTGCCTAATAAATATTTGTACCAACAAGTTTGATCAGTAATATATTCTGTTTGTGATAAATTGTGTCCCTGTAAAATTTTCCCCAAGGTGAATTTAAACAAATTTTGGCATCAACACATTTTCCAGGATTTTGTTAAATTTTTTCAATATTTTATATGACAATTTTTACGTGTGTTAATATGATTATCTTTTGTGTGTTTATGTGATGGTAAATATTCTATATTTACTACTTCACCACATTTCTTGCATTGCTTACATATTGTATTATTTTCCATTTGGAGCATTGATTCCAATTTATCTATAAGGAAAGAAATTGATTATAATAAAAAAAAAAAACTTTTTTTACCTTAGTAAATTTTTTCTTGAAGAATAAAACAAAATGTAATCGCTTATCAAGAAGTTAAACAATTTATATGAATTGACTAAACGATATAATCTTGAAATTAAAGTATTTGCTACTACAGAATTTAAAATTTATGAATCTAAGTTTGGTAAAAAAAATTAATTAATTTTAGTCTAGATGGAAATATAAAATTACATTACCATATCGCTATGTAAATATGTTTGATAAAAATGCTTTAAAATTAATAAACGAGAAATAAGTTTTTATAATGTATAAAAGTTTAAAAGAACTGGAAAATGGAAAATCTATACATGATATAGAATTCTCTTAAAATGCATAAATTCTATAATAATTTGAATCTATCAATTGTATTTTCTTTCATATTTCATTTTCATTTTTGACTTAAATTTCCTTGACTTAAATTTACTTTGTTGAAGCTTGAATTTTTTGGTCTAAATTGGTTTGATTTGCTGTGTAAACGACTGATTTTGCTTAATATTTGCGCGAAATATAATGTTCAGTATTCGGTCAAGATTTTGTGCAATTTTATTTTGGAGGTAAAAAGCACGAAATTCGAGGAAAAATCGAGCATTTAAAGGAAAAAATTAGATTGTCCTAGACGTGCCAATATAGCATGGAATTCGAGGAAAAATTGACAATTTTAAGGCAAAAATAGTTTGTTCTAGACCTACACAGATAGCATGAAATTCGAGGAAAAATCGAGTATTTTAAGGCAACAAATGGATTGTCCTAGACCTACCCATATAGTACTATTAACAGTATATCATGTAAGCATTTAATTTAGAAACCGATAATCTTAATAGTATGTAATTTTGGAAGAATGTGCAGACAGAATAATATAGGTTATACAATATATCTCGGAACCAATTAACCGATTTAAACCAAATTTGGTACGTTGAGAGTGCATGACATATTGAATAGCATTAATGTTACTAACAAACCATTTTAGAAGATAGTGCCACATTAAAAAATTATGATTTTATGTTATATCTCGGTAACTACACAATCCATTCCTTCGAAGTTTAGCATATAAGTAATACAAGTGTAGGTTATGTGCATATATGGAAGTGAAATAGATAAGGCACTTATTTTTAAAATGGCGGCTTTGTAAATATTATAAATTTATTTGCAATATCTATCATACTGTTCGTCCCGTTTCGACCAAACTTACTATAGTGAAATTATATTTTACAAACATCAAATATATCCGTACATAGCCACTTTTATATGCGATTTTGTATAATAGTACCACATAAAATAAAGTATTCATGTTATATCTCGGATAACAATCAACCAATTCCTACCTATTATGGCAGTCAAGTAATACTACCATATTATATGCAAACTGGCATGTTCTAGTGGGTAAAACTATATATTATTTTCAAAATGGTAGTCTAGAGAGCAATTCATTAAACTATACTATATCTACAATATCATGTAACAAATTTCAACTTAACTTTGTAAGCTGGCAGTATCTATTACATTCATCAAATTTGTCTACCCAGTGCCTGTTTTTTCCCTTGTTTTGTAAGATGATGCAATAAAAATAAGTAAAGTTTTGTCATATCTCGAGAAAACGAGCAACATGTTCCTTCCAAATTTTGTAAACAATTAGTACTTTGGTATGCAATATAAATAGATACGCAATTTTTTAAGAGGGCCAGGCGCTTTTGTTTAAAATAGTACCTATATAAACATTTTAGGATAGCATGTTTTATCTACAAAATAATGTAACGGATTTCCCCCTAACTTTGTAGGCTGAAAGTATCTATGCAAGAATGAAATAAACGAATACATTAAATCACTTGTACGCGACTTTGAAAAAAGAAATAGCACCACATGAAATATTAAGTTTTAGTGTCCTATCTCGGGAAACTATTAACTCATACATACCAAATTCGGGTGAGAAGATATATAAATTCCGCGTAGTATAACTTTTAACTAGGAGAAGCTACGACGCTCGTTTGTGTTGCAATCAACAGCCCTCGTCAAGATCAATCGATTGCGTGTATACAAAACATTTTGTGACGCGATTATGGCGAAATCGTATGCGTTTAATGTAAAAAGTTAAGAACACTTAACACAATTTCTGCCTATACTCGTCAAAAAGCCATGTAGAAATACAGAAATCGTATACGGTTGGAAAGAGCATCTCAAAAGCAATCCAGTGATATCCATAAAACCCCCATATGATCGAGTGAAGCGGTGCCGGGAACGTAAAATAAACATCAAGGCGTCCGAGAGCGTCAACGTAGACGTATTCACGCAAAACAAACGGCTGTGTCCCCAACACAAAAATGAGACTCTCTATTTGCTGGTTTATAATATTTTGTACGAAAGCGCCAAACGAGAAACTAAAGTTTCATACAACAAGTAACAACCTATAAGATTTTGATACGACACTATAAACCACTTTGCCGTCATCCAGCGTGATGAGTGAGTCTCAAACCAACCTGTTGGAGGTAGACCAACCTTGAATTCTTTTTATTCTTCCTTATCGTAATTATAAGTTTGGAAATGTTAATGATACTCTCAAAGACATGCACCCAACTACATTATCCATTTAACGGCATTCTGTAGAGGCTGGTGACTAACTGTCCCGTTCACTCAAGGTTTATAACTTTGGACTGTCTTTTAGGGTCTACTGAGATGACACATTAAATCTTATCAATAATTTCAGTAACCAGAGAAAAAACTGCAAAACGGCGACTTTCTTGAATAATGTGGCTCATGCACCGAATTTATTTTCTGGAGTTTGAATACTACATGTGGGATTCCCACACAATAAATCCTTTAACACAATCCTGCCCTGTTTTATAGGTGATGCTGTTAAATCTGAGGCTTGGACCAGTTCTCTAGGCTATTTCATAAGCCAATGATCTCAAGTCTTCCACCGTAAACAAAAAACCTACTCTCCATGGATATTAAATATGCTACCTGTTTATCCTCTTGTTCTGATGTGAATACCATATTAAATATTCCTTCTTTATTATCTATTTTGTATGTAATCAGCACCCTTCTTCATAATTTTTAAGAAGATATATGTAATTTAAAATGCTGAGAATACTTTAAAAATTCCGTTTTATGGGAAATAACAGCCTGAATTGCCAATGTCATCGAACCACATTCCCACTGTTGTCTAAGAGTTATTTTTGCGTATTTTCTTATAGGCTGTTCACGATAAAGTGAGCACTTTTTAAGACCCTCGCAACAGGCATTAACTGTTAATAAATGTGTCTTACTGCAGTTTCAGACATTAAATTTTGAGGGCGTTGAAATGTATACACTGTGTTTATTGGTCACATTGCAATGTTTCTCTTAAAAAGTAGCAGGAAGAATGAAACTGGATGGGAAGAAAGATTTATAAGGGCCTTGAAAAGTGATCACTTTACCGTGAACAGCCTATATCATCTGAAATCGTAAACTAATTTTGTTTACGGCCCTATCGTAACGTAAAATATAGCTCGACGGAACGGAATACTATCTCTTTCTGCCCCACGATCACGTATTGGTATGCAATTTTTACCAGGTTCTAAACACATTGAGTTTATTCCAACAATGCCATCAATTACAGCTAATTATATGTTGCTTTAAGAGTATATGTCATTTAAAGTATTATCTGTAGTGGTAACCTGCTTACCTTGGGAGGAAATTCATGAAAAATTACCGAAACACTAGTGAAAATATCGAAAACGTACATTCGCTTTGAATAAATTTTCCAAACCAAATTACAATGGCTGTCTCAGGTTCTTCCCGACTTGTTAAGTTAATTCTACTTCTCTCAGTTAAGTTCCAGCGTCATCCAATAAATAAATTACTGCCACCCGGTCGTGCTCCGCTATCCTGTTTTACCCGAGTACATCCATTTTCCCCCCCAATTTTGCAGCAATATTTATTTTTCTAGTTTTACCTATGGTTTTGCAATTTCGTCTTTATTAATTTATATAATATGTGTTGAATTAGTATCACTTATTTATTGACATGTTTCTTGTACACGAGTTGACGAGCCATACTTACATTACATACACAAACTTGATAAAAAATGTCCTAGGAAGAACAAAACAAAAAAATATATATTCGGAGGTACAAATTTTAACATACCGCCCACCGAAAATGGTACATTTTCTTCACCTTAACCATTTAACAGATTAAACTGATAACTAACAGTTAAAAAAATATATGGACATATTTCACCCACTATATACTACATCACAAGACAAGTGAGATTATATAACACAGAAAAACCAGTTCAGGGGTAACTGACAAATTCTTTTCACAGGTCTTTGCATAGTTCCATTTTGTGGTCCTTAGAGTAACTACTCTTACAACACCGTCCGTATCAGGATGGATTTTCAGAATTCTTGCTGTCTTCCATTGTAAGAGAGGTATGTTTGTGTCCTTAACCAATTCCAGCAAACCTTCCTTAACACCTGGTACTGTAACATTTCATTTGGTCCTTTGATGCAGAGTGTGAATATACTCTGAGCTCCAGCATTTCCAGTTAGACTGCTTCAATCTGCACACGAGTTGCCAGCGATTCAAGCGGTTGTTCGTCACTGCCAACAGGTTTTCTTCAGATAGGTCAACAAGTGGTGCACCAACTAGAAAGTGGCCTGGAGTCAGAACATAAAATTCTGATGTATCAGGGGAGGGTGGGCAAAGTGGCCGGGACTTCAGTTTGACATCTCCTCAAAAATAAGAATTTGGTCACCTATAACTCGCCTCATGAGAGTCTTGACAGATTTAATAGCCACTTCCCATAATCCTCCAAAGTGAGGGCTCCCGACCTGATGTTGAGCTGAACGAGTTGTGTTTGAAGAGATTGCCACATTGGTTCTCCAAACAAGGCTTGCTACAGTTCTCTCAGTTTCCTTGCTGCACCAACAAAATTTCTACCTTGGTCAGAATACATGTCAGCAGGGATCCCCCTAAGTGATACAAATCGCTTGAGAGCTGTAATAAAGGCATTTGCGGAAAGTGAAGAAACCAACTCCAAATGCAACGCCTCGATGGACAAGCAGATGAACAAATACAGAAAGCTCTTCATAGAAGTTGTCTTTCGTGTCTTGGCTGGTTTGGTGACAAATGGTTCACCAAAATCCACACCACCCTTTAAGAATGGACAAATCTGACTAAATCTGGCCACTGGCAAATTTCCCATGAGCCTTGGGACTGCACTTAAAACAACGAACACATTTGTGTATCTCCTGTCTAATGATGCGTCGATCACTTAGAATCCAGAATTGTCTTTGAATTACGGAGTGGGTGGTTTGCGGTTATGCATGCAAGTACGCAACATGAAAAAAATCGATGATTAAAATTGCCAAATTACATTTGCCTGGACTCAAAATAGTCGTAGAGGGTAAAATGGGGGAGATTGCGCGCTTTAGGTGCATAGTGCCCAATTCCTGTCCCGACATTGGCCTGATTTCATTACATCATAAGGGCCTGTCTACAATCGCGCTATCCCCACCTGTGCGTTAGGACAAGGATGCGCTGATTGGTACACGCGACCCTCTGACGTCACGGTGCTGCCCCAAGCTGCCGTGCCCCAAGTTAACACGTGTCCCAAGTTGAGGCGTTCGGTAACTGATCTTTTGTCCGAAGTTGTGTCCTAAGCTGATAGAAAAAGAACAAGACTTCAAATACTTTCGTGCGCATTCGCGGAATGTTTACGTTATTAATGTAAACAATGGATGTGCAAGGTGGGATTTCTCAAAACAAATATGATGAAATGCTAATAAATAATTAGTGATGTCTTCGTTCGGCCTGGCAATTTTATTTGAAAGCTAAAACTTTTAAAAAGTAAGTTTAAAAAATAAAATTTGAATGTGAGTTGGCGATCTTAGTTAAAGTAAAACCGTTAAAGCGTTTATTATAAATAAATATTCAAATCATCAATTTGGTAAACATTAAATAATCAATATTTCAGCAAATTTAAACATCACTACATAACAACAAATAATGTGCCGAATTCACTGCCACCTCGTGTCAGATTCTGTAAGCTCACTTCGGACAACGCATTTGTAGACAATAATCCGAACGCGTCAATGTGACGTCACTTGACGCCGAGTTTCTGACACGTCCACGCCCACAGGAACGGTCGAGTGTAGACACGGCCATAAAATACGTGGATTTAATTTGAGGTTAGAAAACTGCTCATGTAAACAAGTGTTTTGTTATTTGTTATTTTTTTTATATATAAAATCCTCACGCTACTTTTAATGTAACTAGATTAATTAGAAATTGATGGAAAATCATCTTATCCTTATGATAGTGTCTTGTATTTTCAAAATTAATGTGCAAACACATTCATATGTGTCGACCATGATACTTTGACAGTGGTGTTGGCGTAGGATAGATCAATTTTCGGCACATGCGCGGAAATTAATAGTCTGTCTACCTCAATTTATATTTTATGATAGAAACAACTCACATGTTTAGATAGAGGGCAAATCTCTGGATTACGGAAAGCAGGGTAGGAGTTCCGTCGAACTTCTGGACGTTTGCGACCGCACTCTGCGATGTTGTTGGGGGCAACGGGAACATGACAGATGACAAGAGCATCGGGCAGGCTCGGTGCAAACCAAAATTTCACCAGAAGACAGGAATTTTTAATTGTTTGACAGGCGCGAACTGAGAAAGATATGCACCAGCATCATAAGTAACTCATATTCCCACCCACTTCACTCTAAGAAATTATTCGGAAATTTATCATACCAGTGCTTGGTGAGAAAGCAGTAATATTATGTTTTCCCCTATACATCCATTGTAGCTTTCCTAAATTTTGCTCAGGAAACAGTCAAATGGACAGGGAAATTCCCAACTTTGTATAATACCGCTGCTAAACATTCCTAAATCTGCAGCTTGATATGTGGGATTATTTCCTAAACTTCCATTACAGTTTAGGAACTTCACCAGAAAAATTTGACAGTGTGTTTCCAGGCCACTTACAATAGAAGATTAGTAAATATCGACTTCTCTTACGTCCCCTCATCCGGATAAAGGCAACTTTGTTTGAAGTTTGGTCGTAATCGGGTGGCAAGGATGGCTGCGGATTTGCGACGAGTCGTACTTCGAGACGAACTCAGGTTTTGTCTGGGCGGGTGTGATAACTGTGTTTGGATACGAAGGCCGACTCGACAGCGCAGAACGACACACAGCCAGAACTGGTAGCGGGCCCCGACGTGCTACAGACTAAAGATGAGGTAGACCGACTATTCGTCTTCTGCGCATGTACCCAACATTGACCTACCACAACGTAACACAAGCGTGGTCAATAACGAGAACGTATTTGTTTGTATCTTAATTTTGAAATGGCAAGCGCTATTAGATTATTAAAATACTGTTGTACTTTTTAAATCTAATCAACGTCCATTACAAAAATCGATTTGCAGCACATGTACCAACATCCCAAACCATTTGTTTACCAAACAGTATTCTAACAACAAATTCAATACACGTCGCGTTCTTGCTAGACGTGGATGCAGAAAAGCAGTTTAATTTTGGGACACGGTGTCTGGTTATGCGCAGCCAGCGAGGTCGCTATACCTCATCTTTAGTCTATAGTCCATATACGATGGTTCTTGGTCGTCTCTGGTGGGTATTAGAGGAATACTGACTGGAAAGCTGTATATTCCGGAGATTTTTTGGCGTCACATACTTCCGTTCATGGCTCTGTAGAACGGGCAACTATCCAACAGTGGAAAGCCAGCTCACACCAAACATTCGTTTCCCAGGACTACCTCCATGCTGTTGACGCACAGGTCTTCCATCTCCAGACTTGCCGTATACAAAAATTGTGTTTGACTGTGTTGGGGACACGGCCGTTTGTTTTGCGAGAAATACGTCTACGTTGACGCGCTCGGATGCCATGGCGTTTTTTTTTTTTTTTTTTGCGTTCCGCACCGCTTCACGCGTCCATATGGGATTTTATGGGCATTGCTGGATTGCTTTCGAGATGCTCTTTCCAACTGTATACGAGTTACGTATTTCGACTTGTCTTTTTGACGAGTATAGGCCAAATTTGTGTTAAGTTTTCTTAATTTTTTACATTAAACTCCTACAATTTCACCATAACTACGCCACACAAATGTTATTATTCCTTTGGCAATCGAGTGGTGTAATTTAATTTTTAGTGTCGACGATAGATTCGGAGCTGCAATGCCATACTGTATGCCCCGATTTTGTAATCATCAGGTTTTCTGGATTGCCTCCCGTTATGGTCGCAAATTTAAATACGTATTCACGCCAAAATGCATGTGGCAAACAAAGAAATCGTTTTCAGACATAATACTGACTCCATGTCAGTAATGTACCGCCGCACGTATCTAAGCTGAGGATGGCGTAACACTGTATTAACTGTGCAATTTTGCTTGTTTGCTTGTTTTGAATGTGCTTGTTTCGAATACGTGATTCTTCCCACATGTTAGTCTCTCTGCATCGAGTTTCATTCCACGTCTCTATCTTCTCCTTCAGTTTTCAGCAATTTCTCTAAAAACTATTAGACAACAGATAAGCATATATTCGCAAAACGGTGATTCTATTCTTTTATAGTTACTTACCATTTTGCTATAAATATTAAGCCTATTTAAACACACAATGATTTTCTCAAGTATTAATGAGCACTAACTTCAAAAAATAATTAATTCAATTGTCCACCTCTTTGGAATGAATGTTAAGCTTCAATTATGTGTATTGGATATACTAGGAACTATTTCACAAAACTTTCACATATTTAGTTTCACTAATACGAAATAATAAAACGCAGTATCCTAATCCTTAAGCTTTTGGGGAATCGTATCAAGTATCTGAATATATATGTGTAGGAAAAGTAGGATAATTTTAAGTAAGTTAAGTTGTTCTGTTTCTGCGCGGGTTACATTAAATTTTTAAAGTATATAGTGTTTAAAGTATTTTATAGGCCGTTCACGGTAAAGTGAGCAAATTTTTAAGCTGTTTCATCAGACATAATAACCAATATATACATTTAAGTGTGGCCTCGGACTTTTGGTTTTGGGTATGGTGAATGTATACGCTGTGTTTATTACTCGCATGGCAGTGTTTACATTAACAAGTGGTGGAAGGATATAAATTGGTTGAAAGAAAAAAGTAACTAGGGCTTCAAATATGCTCACTGTACATGCTGAAGCGGCTGTGTATGTTATTGCAAAGACCTCAAATAAAGGCAAAATGTAAAATAAAAATCATCATTCAATATGTATGAAGCTACTGTGTTAGCGCAAGAAGCACGCGGTTCTTTCATAGCAGTGATTCCGTGTTATATTCGACGCGTGTAGGGAATGGGGCGGACGTTGCTTTAGCCGGTGGGTTTTCTCCGTGTGCTGCCATTATCTTTCCTCTGTACTCTATCGCCACCACATCACAGGATATTACACCTTAGGCATGACTGGTATCTACGCGGCACTCCTTGGCAACTTGTCACTTTGTGGTTGATAGTCCTCGCATTGTAATGTTTTATACACTAATGTATTATTGCTTCAGATGGCAGTTGGACAATACTAAGGCACTGCTTCGCCTTGCTGACCCATTCAAAGAGCGCCGAATTTATTCGACCGGTTTAATGAACAAAAATAATGTTTCTTTAAGCAATCTTCATGAATTTGCTCTCTTTGTTTTTATTGTTTTATTTATATTAGCCTACATGCTAGCATTATATTTCATCAGTTCATTTTAATTTATAGGGAATTTATTTGGAAATCCATTAACAGATTTGTTTTCTTGTAATAATTTAATTTTTATTCCAGTATAATTTTCGTACTAAAGAATTGTATTTAATTTTTAATTTAATGTTTTGAAAATACGTGTATCAGCTTCAATGAAAATTGTTGATAGACTGATGAAGTCTATTAAGCTGTTTACGAGAAGTGAATAATTAGTTTTATTATATTCGTATATTTATTGTAAGAATACTTTGTTTATTGGGAATATTTCCGACATTAAATATATATAATATATAGTGTATTAATTAAAGAATATTTTTGTTTAATTTTAAAATTAGTTTTTTATTATTAAATATTATATTCTCAGTAACAAATAGTAAAGCATTTAAAAGAATAGTAAGATAATAAAATAACATGTAATGTAGTATTAAGATAAATATAAAAAAATATAGATGATATAACGTCAGCTTGGTACTCACTGAGGCTAAGGTAGAGCTGCGTACTTGTCTCGTATGTCTCCCAGGTAAGCGCCCTGTAGCGAGTTTTCTCCTTCAACGTCCCGTAATCAGTCTTCTGAACCCTCGGCTCGTTAGGGTCCCTGCAAGCACAAACAACGTTCACCTTAATTAGCGAGCGTCGCTGATAATCGTTTCAGCGGGAACACGAGATTTTCGGCTTAGATTACCCCACATATTTTTATATCGTCTCCCGACTCTTCAGACTGCTAAGAAGCACAGGGATTTTAAAACACCCTCTTCTTCTCTCTCTCTCTCTCTCTCTATCTCTCTCTCTCAACACACGCACACATCCGGTGAGTAGGTTTATGTGTAAGTAGGGAGGGAGAGGAAGGAGGGATAGAGATATACCTCTTGACATTAAATATTGTTTTATTTTTATACACAATATATAATTTTAATAAAATATTGAATTGTTTTACAAATACTAATGAAAAATATTTACAATATCATTAGTTATCGAACAAAGAAGATACACATAAACGTCCCACCTACAAATTATGTACTGATGTATTATAGTTATTTTTAAATATTCTTAAAAATATAAAAGCATATACTAGCACTCCGTGAGTGTTTTATAACATCACGCGTTACAGAAAGTTACGAGAATTTACAATTTCTGTAAAACATGAATTTGACAGAATTATAGTTTGTATCATGGCGGTCATTAAAAATGACAGGACCCTTTGTACTGAATGCAAGCGCACTAGCGCTCGCGTTCTTTGGCGGAAGTACATGTTTTGCGAAAATATTTCATATTATAAGTGTTGGCAGCAAAGTAGTTCAATGCTGGGACACGGAGATTGGCTGTGTGCAGCCAGCAACATCGGTCTACCTCATATTCAGTCTATGTACAACATTACTGCGATTTATGAACAGTAACAGACGATTAACTGTCACAACGTAGTCTGGTGTGCGCTCTTTGCTCTAACAGATTTATTTCCAATTTATATATCAGCCAGTAAAACGTGCTTCCGCAGATCGCTTCACGTCGCATGGGTAATCGATGCATTTCAATTTTTTTTTAAGAGCTACGTGGAGACATCTCACTCTGCGCTAATTCACACTCTAAATCTGAATCAGTGAGTATTTCACTGTTTCAATCAGTTAACAGTATCTGACTAACTCAGCAGTCACTTCAGTGAGTTTAATTAATGAACCAGTGAAAAATGCCAGTTTTTCTTCACTTATGGATTCAGCGGCATTTTACACTGATTTATTAGTCTTTATTTCACCGTTTTTTCAGTGATATGTTATTTTTCTGACGCGTGAGTTTGACAGCATGTAAAAATAGCCGTCAAACAACGTGTAAAAATGGTCGATAAACAATGTGTATCAAGTGAAATAACAACGTATGACTAGTAAAACCAATACAAAATTCTTTCTGAAATGAGTTTCGTATTTCAAAACACCATTTTATGAGGCAACATTAACATTCAATCTTTCATCGCGTTCACGTCATGTGATCATCACAGCGGCTCTCTGTTTGAAGGTTTAAACTGCGTATAATGCGGTGAAGAGAATACGCTCGTATGCAGACCTACTATTCTTTTGAATATTTCTAACGTTACCATTAAAAATAAACTAGAAGCAAGGGCGTGCAATTTAAAACCACGCGCTTTCAACGAGGGACATAAGAGATTTTATTTCTCACAGTTTTGAAACTTGACTTGGTAGCTCAGATGGAGCTCTGCCCTCACAACTCGGGTGTAGGATGACCGACTTGTAGCCGGAGGGTCGTTAAGTGCACGACCCGATCCCTTCGGGGCAGATTCTCAGTTCGCTTGTCGCACTGGGACTTTTGAAGCAAGTCGGTCTAACTTGAGCTTGTCAACGTCTCAACATCAACAAAAACAACAACAAATTTAAGAAAGAAAGGTGGCAAGGTAATGGTCTGGAGGGGAATTGGTAAAAGGGTGTGCGTGTTCAATCCCGGCAACATGCGGTAAATTTTTTACTTTTTTAATTTACGGTAAAATACGCAATATGAGATGTAAACTATAGCAAATATTTTTATTTCTCATAATTACTAGGCTAAATTAAATAAAAACCATATTTTATTCGCCGCTGCTGTTGGCCGTTGCTTATCGAATCAGTGATGATTTTTTTTTCACGTCACTAATTCAATTAGTGAGAATTTTTTCACTGATTCTAAGTGGAGCCAT
This sequence comes from Dryococelus australis, assembly GCA_029891345.1. Classification (NCBI taxonomy): domain Eukaryota; kingdom Metazoa; phylum Arthropoda; class Insecta; order Phasmatodea; family Phasmatidae; genus Dryococelus; species Dryococelus australis. The sequence continues at coordinate 75,853,475 of CM057006.1, read as the reverse complement.
TTTCACTGATTAGAGTACCTTAATTTCACTACGAATCAGTGGTTTCCCACTGATTAGAATTTTTGAGGCAAGAAACCAATATTCAAGAACGGAATTTGAGCAACTTCATGTATTTCGGTCAAGTTCCTTTCAATGGCATTTAATAAACAAACAATAACATACAGCAATGGTTTAGGTAGTGAATATTTTCAACGTAAATTACTGGTGAATGTTTTTCGAATGATAACTAAAATGAAAGATAAGATCGGTACATATGCCAAAATAATATAGTTTATAAATTCACTAAATTTTTTATGTAGAATTTTGTAATAACCAACAGAAAATAGTTTTTAAAATCTAACAAATTTCACGTTCAGAACTCCTGTTCTAAATATCGGTTTAACGATATTTACATGATTTTTTGTAATATTATGTCGATAGTATTGTTTTGTAAATTTTAACTCTACTATTTTGGTACATTTACTTATTTTGTTGTTTATATCGTAATTTTTCGCGGAAAGTTAAACATTTTTTTTTATACAGCAACAGCCAATATATATGTCAGTAAATATATAATATCTACCCCATTAGCTACTTTTTCATGGCCCAACATTAGCCTAACGTTAGAAAACGTAAGTTGGCCCAACGTCAAAATGTCACTCGGGGCAACGTTGGCCTAACGTGTATTTTTTGTGTTGGCTGCCAACTGAAAAATGACGCTCAAACTGCAATGTTACGGCAGTGAAAATGTATGGTTATCTGCCCGCTTTCCTAATTTCTCTTTCTTTCATACGTATGCGATATCAATTAAAAATCCAAAATGCTGTTCGTTGGCTTTACGTTGGTTTATCATGTGTATTTTATAAATCACCAATCTAATATGACAAGCTACTAACTAACGTTGGTATTACGTCAGTTATTCGTAGTATTTTGATGACTTGCTACAGAGTATTATTTTCTCTTTCAGAAAGGCGTTCACGCAGTCATTTTTCCACAGCTAGCAATTTTTTTGCGATGACGTGTTATTGCATACCTAGTGCCAGCTAATAAACTATGTTCTGCCAACGTTGGTTACCAGTATTTCAAATAAATTTTACCCATTAACAAAACATTTTAAAGAACTCATTTACCCTTTTATTACTCATCACATACCATTTTACATTTCGACCTAAAAAATTCACGAGTGGATATCAGATTTGAACCAACAACCCTTTGACTACCAGTCCGACATCTTATCTACTAGATTACTGTAACTTCTCCCCAATAGAGAAATAGGTATTAACATTGTATACCAGTTGTAATATACAATGTAGGCCAAATATATAAGATTAATGCCAATTGCCAACTATGTCTACCAACATAATGCCAACATTCAGCCATCCACGACCATAAAAATCTATTTGAAGCAAAAATAATATGTATTAAAATCCGAACTGGTAAGCAAACATGAACAATTATTGGTAATTTTTTCATCCCATATATAATATTGAGCACTGTAAAAGATATGTTAGTTACGTAACATTGGCCAAACTGCTTAATAAACTAAATAAATAAATACTAATTATCAACTCTTTGGTTTCCAACATTATCCCAACGTAAGACCAACCAAACATATTTAAAAGAAAAATGGTAAGTTATAATAAATACATTTGCAATTCATTAAATACAGGAAAGGGGCAATGTTTTCATTAAGAATACCTATTCCCTAATGATGACTTAAAATGATGGTTATACTGTACGTTTGCAGAACGATGTTTATAAGTTGACATTATGTATGCAATAACACATCTTCGCAAAACATTGCTAACTGTGGATAAATGGCTGTGTGAGTGCCTTTCTGAAAGAGAAAAGAATATTATTTAGCAAATCATCAAAATACTACGAACAACCAACGTAATAACGCTAGTTAATAGTTGGATTTCTGTAATATTAGATTCGTGTTCTGTAATACACACATGATAAACCAACTTAAAGCCAACAAACAGCATTTTGGTTTTTTGATTGATATGGCATATGTTTGAAACAAAAAAAAAAAGCCAAACTTGCAGGAAACCATACATTTTCATTTGCCCAATAAAGTAGGTTGAGCATCATATTACAGTTTGCAGCCAACACGAAAATACATGTTGGTCCAACGTTGCCCTGAGTGATATTTCGACATTGGGCCAACTTACGTATTCCAACGTTGGGCCAACAAAAGTTTATGTATGTTTGCCAACTAGTTGCCAACAATCAGCTAACCATTACCATATTTTTAATGCAGTTAGTGTGTTTATTTAAAGAAACCAAATGTTTAAGCAAATATTGAAAACTGATTTTTTCTCATCCGAAAATTTCTATGGAGCATTGTTGAAATTATGTTGGTTACACAACATGGGTCCAACTAACGAAAAATTACCAAAGACCAACCGTTTGGTTCCTAACATTGTTCCAACATAAAACCAACTTAACATATCTAATAAAAAAAAGGCCGGTATCGTGAAAAACATTTACATATCATGTAATACAGGAAATAGGGATTGTTTCCATTAAAAATAACTTTTCCCTAACTTTGACATTGAAGTGTTGGTTGTATAAAGTTGGCCCAACATGAAAATTAAAACCAATTACCAACTGCATATCTACCAACTTGTTGCCCACATTCAGCCAACCTCGACTATCAAATTCAATTTGAAACGAAAATATTTATATATTAAAAAACCGAAATTTTAAGCAAAATTTAAAAGTTTTTTTTTTTTTTTTCATTCCAAAAACAGCATTGAGCATTTTGGAAATATGTTAGTTTCACAATGTTGGCCCAACTAGAAAAAAAAGTACCAATCGCCTACTACTGTTTGGTTTCGAACATTGTCCCGCCATAAAACCAACTACGCATATTTCAAAGCAAACTTTTCAATATCGTGAAAAACATTTGTATTTCAAAAATGGCGGAGAGGGACATTGTTTTAATTAATAATATGTATTCCCTAACTTCGCCATAAAATGTTGGTTTTACAACGTTGGTCCAACATAAATATACGTACACATCACCAACAGTATGTCTACCAACTTGTTGCCAACATTTAGCCAATCATTTTAAAGATTTTAAAAATTGCTCTTGCAACATGTTGTGGCCTTTTTTGATGTAGTTAGGCGTTGATGTATGTTTTTATAAGGTATCTCATTAAAATTTTCCAGTAAAAATGCTTGGTTGGTGTATTACGTTGGGCCAACGTTGTATTAATATGTGTTTTGTAACCCACCATATTGCCAACCTTTCAGACCAAAATGCCAACCATTGAGGTAATCCCATCGAAATATATGTCAATTAGCTCCAATTCTTTTTATTTCAGTTTCCGAATTTTGCACACTCGATACCGCCCCATAGCCCTCAGCATCCCCCAAATGCACGGTGGTTGTACTCGTAGGGTACAATCGGGAGCTAAGGTCTGGATCCGACACCCTAGCATGGCGTGGGTAAGGCTCTCAAAACAAGCACAGTGAGTTATTCTTTCCCAAAGTTATATGTTGTCCGGTCTCAGAGGTTGAGGCAAACTCATTACAACTTACCGGGCGGCCTTTCAGAGACTTTGATTAAACCGGACGTCGGGAGCACGCGCCTAACCACTTCGCAGCGTGTAATATCCTGTTGAAAACTTGCTCTAAGCTCGTTACGAATTGTACATGAACGCCTACCTAATTACGCACTGAAACGTGTGGGAACTGTACTTCAACACTGTGAACAGCAGTTGTCAATACAAAATCTGTTGGTGATACAGTGAACACTTTTGAAATAAAACTTACATAACAATTCACTGATGCCCCTACATGTACACATTTAAACGCGCGCACTGAGAAACATGCGCCCGATAAAGTTTGCAACGATGGAGGAAAATTAGTTCCGAATTATAACGTAGAATAAAAAGTGTTAGGCTACCATTTGTGACGTCTGAAAATTATTTCTTTCGCTTCCTGTAATTTTTATTCAACGAAGTGCAAAAAACAGCACATTTGTAAAACATTAATTTTTCTAATAATTTCATAATTTCAGTTGACCGACGCATGAACAAAGTGATGCCCATAGCCATGTTAATTTATCACAAAATGGAAGAATACACAACTTTCATTAAATTTGATCCTAACGCGGGCTTTTAAAAAGCGTTTAGTTTACCGCGAACAGCTGATGCCTATAAATATTCTCCATTATTTTATTCATTTTTTTTAGTGTGTCCCCTTGTGGTGCGCTGATATGTTACGTAACTTTCATTCAAAAATTTAGAAAGAAATATTTTACTAGTCGTCTTGAAACCCTAAAAATTCACACGACTGACTGACACAGAACATAAAACTGCAATAATATGCAGTAACATAATTAGCTTTCACGGTAATTTTTATAGAAAATAAATAAAACATTCAGGCGCTTCGTCTTTCCTTTTCCTGTACTATAGCAGCGTATATACAAAAATTACTTTACATTTTCGGTATGGAAATTGTAGGTAAAAAGTGATTATCGCTATTATCGTTCGTAATTTTGGTACAGATTTCTGTGATAACAATAAAATCGCGAACAAGATACACTAATAGGCGAGGAATTGGGCGGGAAATTTCTGATAGTGTAAAATTACAACTAAGAATTTGTAATTAGAGCTTTTGACGTGAACACGTCTTAAAATTTGCATTCATAGTGGGATGATATCCAGAAAATCCGATGATAACAAAATCGGGATATGGAGTTTGGCATTGCAGCTCCGAATCTGTCGTCTACATTCGAAATTCAGTTACACCTCTCGACTGCCAAAGGATCAAAGAATATGTTACTTTGAGTGAGGACTACGCGAATCATCGAGCGCGCGGGGTGAAGAGGTCGGATGAACCTTGGTTTCGGGGGGCGGGGGGGGGGGGGGGGGGGGGGGGGGGGGGCGAAATTTTGAGTTCGTTTCGCCGGGTCTCATAACTTCTGCGTAGTATAACTTTTGACTAGGAGAAGCTACTACGCTCGTTTTAATTTTAATCGACAGCTCTAGTCAAGATCAATCGATAGCGTGCATAAAAAACATTTGTGTGGCGTGGTTATGGTGAAATTGTATGACTTTAATGTAAAAAGTTAAGAAAACTTAACACAATGTCGGCCTATACTCGTCAAAAAGCCAAGTCGAAATAAAGAAACCGTATACAGTTGGAGAAATCATCTTAAAAGCAATCCAGTGATGCCCATAAAACCACATACGATCGAGTGAAGCGGTGCCAGCGTAAAAATCAAGGCGTCCGAGCGCGTCAGCGTAGACGTATACAGGCAAAACAAACGGCCGTGTCCCCAACACAGCCACGCCCCGTTTCTTATTTTTTTGACGCTTCTACACTAGTGTGATGCAAGTGTTGCTTGAATTCGTATTTCTATATTCTGTACTGAGAATTTTTGGTGATAAGTCTGGACGACACTAAGCTGCGCAATGGAGGGAATAAGTATTCTACTTGAAAGTTATGGTTTTTTATTTGTTTTACAAACAAAAAATTGGAAATTGTAAATTTTAAAATTAAATTCCTTGTGGTTTTTATAATTTAAATTAATCATGCTAGCAACTTATGCCCCATTTGAAAAAAAAAACCGTCAATTATATTGTAGCTCCAGAATAATACATTTTTTAGGCAGCAATATACGACGGAAATTTTTCATTACTTTTTTACATCTTAATTGTTATAAATAATATGACTACTTACATTAAAACAGCAGCGAAAAACATTATTTAAAAACATCATACTGGTTTGCGAATTTATATAGATGAATAACCTATCTTCCGGACTCGGTAAATTTACTTCTTAATGCACCAATGGAACGCAATACTAGTCGCGTTGTTGGCCCAGGGAGCAAAAATTCAAATTTGAAAACTGCAGTGGTCACTCGAATTTGTCGAAGACATGTGTGGACGTAGAGTGACGCTTGTCGAGAGATCGATGTTTCTTTCCCACCGAGTGTCGGTCCAGATCAAATGTAAGTCGATGTGCGATACGCGTGGACTCGGGGGTTTCTAGATCACTGTGTTAAAAATAGCATTTTTTTAATAGTTTCAGTCCTGTCTGGAGTGTGTTCACGATTTGAGCGCAGAATTCATCAACATTATAAATATAATCAGCAATGTTACGTAATCGACTACAATTAATAGAGCTACATATTTAGGCGGGTTTCAAGAAGTGTTTAACATGCGAAATAATGTCCAGAAAATTACAGGTGCGCGTATAATATTAAGAATTTTGGGACATGCAAATAATAAGTAGGCATAATTACTGCCGGACAAGTGGGGGTTAAAACACAACGGGCATAACTGAAAAATGTCTGAGCTCCCAGAGAATTCAGAGATTTTCTTCTTTGTGAATAACTGAGTGAAGAAAAACTAACACGCGATCTTTCAAAAACTGTTGCTAGTCCGCTTATAATCCTGTTGCAGCCAGGAAGATGAATATTTTCTGTCGAATGTTCGGTCGCTTAGGTTTTTTTTTAAACAGGCACGAGTCACGCCAGGTCACCCACCAACAGTTTTGTTCGACTAATGCCTGGTTTCAATACTCAAGTTACACGAGCGGTTAGAATGTTCGCCCTCCAGCCAAGACGAACCGGGTTCGATCCCCGGCATGGTCACACCTGCGTTTTCGCAAGTGGGAATCGTGTCGGACGATACCGCTGGTCCGCAGGGCTTCCATCCGGGATCTCCCCTTTCCCCCCCCCCCCTTGCCGTTGCATTCCCGGGGCTGTTCCATACTCCCCTCATTTCACGCTCATCGGCTCTCGAGCCCTCGCAGTTTAACAGTCTTCCGAATCTCTCGATTCTCAACTCAGTTCATTGAACTTGTCATACCGATGAACGTTAGAAAACACGCCAACAAATAATGTTCTTATTTCAACCACCAAATTGAAAGTAATTTTTCGTGCTCGTTTAAAACTTATCTAGAAATAATACACAAACTGCACACCCAAAAAACATAACTGTTACAATAACAAGTATATAAATATATATATAAATTTACTGCAGTTATATAGTAATATAAATTCATTATTACCATGATAAATCAAATGCCCCGTAAAAAGAGGTCAAATAATTTTCTAGGAAACTAACTAACCGAAATACTACATCTCCGTTAGAAAAACTAAAAATTATGAAGTAATAAATTCAAAATAGCAACTATGTTTATTTAATACCTATTCATAAGCTTCACGTTTGGAAAATAATCGACGAATATACGATCGAAAATCTAAATTTTTTTGTGGTTGTCGTATATTTGCAATCAATTTTCAATGACAACTGGCTAACTATTTTTAGAACCACAATAGTTAATGTAACATGCCAGAAGTCACCCAAGTGTACACCTACTATAATAAAATCAATTTATATTTGCCTAGGTAAGGAGTGGAGCACGTTTAAATTTTGTGCAAAAATAATAGTGAAGAAAGCTCGTCGTTCTCTGTATCAGGAATACATGAAAATTCTTTCCAATTGTATAGTATATGATCACTCTCTTCTGCAATAAACAATTCCAGGTTAGCTCTGGGCTTTAAAATATTAACTTGCGCATTGTGTTAAGCTGTAGTACGATAAATATAGCTCATGAACGTTATATTTCTTCTAAACATGAAGTCCTTGCGTGAATATACCGTACTACATTCCATTTTGTCACACCTTAATGAGCTTAACCATAATTCCGGTGCTTCACCAATGCATTAAATTCAATATTTTGCGTAGGAAATAAAATATATGGTTATTTAGATGTTTATGAAATGTGTTTATATTTTTATGCTCACACGTGAAATATGATATTAACATCAAACTTAAGTAAATGTGAATACAATACTTCCTGGTACTGGATCTGTAATTTTTTTTAATGGACACGGGAAATAAAAGAAAAAACAATTGCAGCCCTCCGGAATTGAATCCATGCCTTCCTTAGTGCCAGCCAGATATCTCCTGCATGATCTGAAATAAAACTGAGATTTTATAATGATTACTACAGCGAACTTTGGAGTCGTATATTATAGTAAACTAGCGATCCGCCCCGGACTCGCTCGGGTTCGACATATAAATATGGCGTTGGTTAGTTTTAGAGCAAGTATATACACTAAATGCTTAAGGTAACTAACATAGAATTAATACTCTGTTGTTTAAAAAGTCTTCGTAAGTGAACTTTAAAAGACAAAAATGGCTACTGTGAGTCATCCTTAAAAGATAAACATATGCTGTCCCGGACTTTTTGTAGACCTTCTTGAGTTCTAAAATTGTGTTGTATGACTTAGTCAGTGCACGCCATGAAAGCGGCCGAAAAGCATATTCTTCCGACTTTATTATAAAACGTCGTCATTTCTCTACTATTATTACACTAAATATGAATGTATTATATACCTAAACCTTCCACAAGAAATTCTCTAAATGATGGCGAAAATCCTATCAGAATCCATAAAGTAGGTTTAGCCAAATACACAGACACACGCGGCCGGGCGACTTTGCTTTATACTATGTACAGATTTATTCATTAGCGGACATTACTTTAACTAGAACTGAAACAATATGTGGCTAGTAATGTGTTTCAGGCTCCATACGTTTGTTTGGCAAACGTGACGTACCTCTGGTGACTCACCTATCGATCCGTGACTGAAGTAGAAAGAAGGGATGGAAAGGACGAAAATAAGTTACACCCCAGGATTTCGCAGCGTTTTGGTATTGCTATAACATTCATGACAAAAACATTCGCCTAAGATTTTTTCTAGGCGCTTGCCTTTGTGTGCTGTACTTACAGGCTTTAAAGATATCGCAAGCTAGGATCTAAGGTGACATTCACACGTGCTTTTAAGTATTGCGTAGCTTCTGCGCACAAAGTGAACAGTTCTGCAACCTTGCAGCCGTGATATCACGCAACATAATGTGAGGGGGGAGGGTGCATAGCTGATGACTTCGTGCAACAAGAGTTGCGGTGGACGCAACCAGAGTTTGTGAATCCCTTTTGTAAATTAATTTTTTTTTTCATATCCAAATAGTAGATATGCAACACAAAACACAAGTATTTCTATCTAAGGAATACGTATTAACAATTTATAAAAAGCCATTCCTACTCACCTACTTAATTCAGAGAAATTCTTACTGGTGAATATGTCTTTATAATGATAATTTTTAACTCCTCTTAACATTCCATTTTTTTTTGTTCCTTGTTCCTCTTTGTTGGTTAGTTCATCACAAAACGGAACCTCACACTACCACAGGGCAGTACTCTCCAATTATATGCCATCAAATGCCTCTGAATTATCGTACGTAATCAGTACGCGCCTCTCCATCTCATCAGCTTTCAAGCATCGTGGAACCACGCTGGTATAGTCTATTCACGCTAAAGTGAGCATTTTTTAAGGCCCTGATACATGTTTCCTTTTAGCCAATTTCCGTCTTTCTGCCACTTTTTAATATAAACATTGCCATGTAACCGATAAACATAGTGTATACATTCCACCACTCCCAAAAGCTAACGCCGGAAGCTGCCATAAAATGTTTTATTAGTGGTTAATGCCTATTGGGGGGGACCTTAAAAAGTGCTCATTTTACAGGGAATTGCCCATATAGTGTTTCTAATACTCGCTTCCCAGCAAGGTGTGCAAGTTCGATACCCGGCGGGGTCACCCCCGGATCTTCGCATGTGGTAATCGTGCCGGACGATGACACTGGGCGGCGGGTTTTCTCGGGGATCTCCCGTTTACCCGCACTCTTCATTCAGTTGCACGCGATTCAACGCTACCAGTTCAAATTGTTTAATTGCTCGTCAGATAGTCATTTTGAACGTTATAAATATACCGTGACGCTGTGAGACAGAAGCCTAGTACGTCGGCAAATGGTAACGTGAATTATGTGGGTCTCAAGTGAACTAGCAATTAATAATAAACGGAAAGCTTAAATTGATATCTCCAACTGGTTACACGGTATCAATTAAAATATGTTAATGGCACGCTGTATTTCTGAATAACGTTATTTCCGGCAGAGATGAATCGTACTTCCTTCCACGTTATATGTTATGGTAATCAAGTTACTGGAAACTTTTTAGGCTCTGCTTAATTTATCTTTTGAGCCACTTTTTAATATAAACATTATCATTTGTCAAACAAACAGAGTGTATACATTTCACGAAACTCAAAAGTAAACGTCCAAGGTTACAATAAAACATATTTATTAGTGATCAAGGTATGTTGGGAGGGCCTTGAAAAGGGCTCACTTTACCGTGAACAGCCTATAACTAGCCTACCTGAGTGATAATCATATTTCCTCTCCTCAGTAGCACTGTAATCGATCTAGATGTTTGCAAGTGATAGCAGCCTCGCCCTTGTATTATATGTAGGTCGTGACAAGCGGGAGTTGTTTAATGTGTCTCAAGTTTGATTTTCAAGTTTCGCCCATACGTTCACAGAATATTTATAGCTACAACAAATACACAGCAGTTAATATCACGAACGAAATAGTCTGGCTGTCGCTCTGATGTTTGCATAGACACATTTTAATTGGCTTGTGCAAACTTTAGCTAACAGTCTCTGTGCCATACTTGGTAAGGCTAACAGCAAGCGAATTATTTTGCTCCATGTTACCATATCATCGTATCAGAGGATGGGGTAGTTGCAAGTGAAATAGCCGATATTATGACAACAGAGAATTGCAACTGTAGTAGTAAAGTGGACACTCCAATACAGAGAAGAGAAAACGAGATGAATCGCAGAGTATTACAATTTTTTATTAATGAATTAATTTTTTGTCTTTTCCCGTTTTTCAATAGTTATTTTCTGGGATTTTCTTTCCTCCAGTAACCCTCAAAATAAATTTTCAGTTGTAGAACTTTAGCTAGTCAATGATATCTTGTAGTTTATTTTTATAAATAGTACAATTGTATGTATATGGATATATGTCAGGTGTATATGGGTTTGTGTATGCGTGTATGTGTTAAGAGTAATCGTGTATGTTCACTAATGAGGTTACTTTTATTTTATTTAAGTTGCTTTTATATATTTAAAATAAGCTTCTTTTTACGTTTGTAGTAGACATTAAGTTTCGTGTCATTATTTAATTTCTTTTCTTTTCAAAAAAAATAAGTGTTATATTTCACTATGCAAAGTGGTTAAATGTAAGACAAGGTGATCATACCTTTACTTCGCCACAAAAAATAAAGACGATTTATTATTATTATTATTTTTATTGTGTGCCATCTATAATTGGTGCACTTCAAATGATATAACTTTAAATTTAAATAAAATACTTTGTATTACTTTCTCTAGAAAAACACATTCCCCTCTTAACAAATATTTCGTAAATAATGTGCTTATTAATAGAGTTGAATATCTAAACGACTTAGAAGTCATATTGGCTCTAAATTACATTTTCACTATCATATTGATATTTTATTAACTAGTGTTAGTCTAGTTTATTACTAAGTATGCTATCTCTTATGACTCTTTGCTATGTTTATATTATTCGTTAGTTAAATCTAGATTAGAATCTTGTTCAGTAGTTTGAAATCACATAACATCGACCGATTCAAGTAGAATATAAAAGTTCAGAAGAAGGTATTTAAATTAATTTTTCTCAGCTTTCACGAACAAAATTATAAAAATATGTAAATAAATTTCTAAATTTAACTTCAAAAGAGCGCTGTGATATTAATGATGTTTTATTTTTATTTAATGAATTCTTAGCATATTATTCATGTTTAATAGGTACTAGAAAAATAGGTCTTAAAATTCAAATTCATAAACATAGAATACTATATACATTCTCTAGCTCTGTTGCAAAAAGGATTTAGTAAATATATGCGTTAATATGTACAATAAGAAATTTTTTGAATACGATGTTTTCATAGGGACAAAAATTTCATTCTTAGATCTTAGTAAACATTATAGTAATTAGACAATTGTGTATTGTTTATAGATTGTTTATTATTTATTCTTTCTATTTTAATTCATTTATATACGTTTGCTTTGTGTTATTTTTCTTTCATTATTGTCCTATTCTTTATTGTATCGTGTATGTGTTTGTTTATCGTTTGTTCTGTTTTTGTAGTGTTTTGGGTATGTATTTCTGTGCCACCCTGTTATGGGTATCACATTACGCATGTATAAATAAATGAATAAATAAATAGTTATTATAAATGCGTACTACCCAGACATACGTAACATGAAATCGCACTAACATGTTGGATTAATATAAAAAACATAAATTTACGAAATTATATCTATATTTCGTACAACGTGGTGTAAAGCTCTTTAAAAGAATTGCCAGTTCTTTCCTGAGCTATGAAATGGGGCAGCTACGTAAACGAGCTGTTAAATTCGCCAAACAATAGTGGCTAATTTCTAGGACCGGTAAACTTTAGTTGCAGCCATGTCAGAACAACGAACTTGGTTACCAAAGGTATTGCCAGGAGCCAGTTCGCCCTACGGCTAGCAAAGTAGCCAACGAATATCGAAAGAACTCACCTCTTGTAAACCACGATGCGAAAGCGTGTCCGCTGCTTGCGTTTCAACCAAGTGAGACTGAGGCAGGTAGGTGATTGGGCTTAACGTCTCGTCGACAGCGAGGCCATTAGAGACGGTGCAACTGGCACAGGGAAGAGGACTGGGGAAGGAATCGGCCATGGTCTTTGTTTGGGACCCGTCCCAGTATTCGTTCGCCTGGAGTGATTTCGGGTAACCATGGGGAACCGAAATCAGGATGGTCGGGCCGAAAATCGAACCCGGGCCCTCCCGAACTGCACCACCTCGCTCGGTAAGTGAGATTGCGCACTGTTAACTGACTAGGCTAAGATTCGGAAACGTTTGGATATGGGTTATTCTACTCGGGATACAGAAGCTTAACGCTAACAGCTCGGCATTCGACATCGCCGCCAGGCAGCGATGGTGTTGCTTGTATATCGCATTTCCTCCGTTTTGCACGCAAACAATGGGGATTGCGATATTCGTTGCATAAATGTATGTATGTTTATTTAACCTTTCGATTCGTATTGAGTTAAACACTGCTTATAAAATAGACATTCCTCTTCGCGCTAGAGCAGGAAATTTCCGAAATATGTCCAGGTGTTGTATAATATTCGGTTGTGAAACAAAATTTATCAAAACGTTCACTGGAAAAAAAACAATTTTGTGGTGACGAAAAAAGTTCAATAGGTGACCACAATATTCCTTGTCAGTATATACATGACAAAAGATTTTATTGTGCCATCAAAACTATTTTGTCATTCCAGTATTGAGTGGAAACTAGATAATCACGTTTGTGATCACCAATAAATTCACTGTGCTTTTAGACAATAATGTGTTCTTTAGTTGCAGCGAAAATTTTTCGATGCTGGAAGCAATACTGTTTTGTGAGGTTCACAATGGAGTTTTGCAGCTTATGGACTTCAGCAGGTAATTATGGTCTCACAACAATTAAACACTAATTTCAAAGTCGTCTAGAGTGGTATTCTGCAAGTTCAGCGTGTTACTATTACGCTACCTAATCACCTTATTTTGCAGGTAAGTAGTACTATGATAGACCACGTAAACGTAAGTGATTAAACCTTGACAAGGTAATTATTTTCAAAATGGTAACAATACAATTTTTTTTACGTTTATGTGATATATGTATATATATATATATATATACCATACCATTAAAAATTTTCAACCGATTTTTGTTAACTGAAATTATCTTTTAGAGGTAACTTATATATATTAATTGAATTGCCCTTAATTGTGATTTTCAGAACATTTCGTATTCGTAAAAACTACTTAGTAAAATTACGCACACTGTAGTTTCATATTCGTAAAAGCTGCTTTGTAATATTACGCAAACTGTAGTATTATATACGCTACCGTGTTGTCTTCAGCATTTATATAACAGAAACACGATAAGAGTTGCACACTTCACCTAATGGAAAGTCAGCTTTCTGGAATCATTTACGTGTAACATTAGCTTACTTGGAATAGAGGAATGATATAATCCGTTCGTAAATACTTAAGATTATCCCTCATTAATTGATTCGTAACCTGATGCGAAGAACTGAACACAGGCAAATATGGTCCATGGCCAGACAGAAGGTGGCCTCTTCGAATACGTCAGAGCGCATGCGCAGGATAAAACAGATGTAGTTTTGCAGTCGCGGAAAAAATGTTTTAGTGTGGATAACATGAATGCTGCTGCTGCCAACTCAATATTTCGTCGCAGCGAATAAGCGATTTTTGAAAAACAAACATATGAGTGAGCATTAAATATCTTTAGTGCTAATCAATCTACGTGGTTTTTGAGCACCATAATCTGTTTTTTTTTTTTTTTTTTTACCACCAACCAAATTTCGCCTTAAAAAGCATCAACCAAACATATTTGTTGCCACTAACAAAATTTTTGATCGGTGTTAAATAACGATTACTTTTATTAAGTCTGAACGTTAAAATATAATTCAAACGTTAGTTTTTATGATAAACGTATTTATTTTTCTCTTAAATCTTTAATTGATATTTCACCATCATAGTAATATTTCCGAAAGCTCAATACCAAAGACAATTATATTTTTAATATTAACCCCTGTAAACTGCATTAAGTGTTTAAACACACGCTGCAAAATTATATTAATGCCTAATATTTTGGCTGGGGAAAGTATTTAACACATTTTGAGCCAAACACGAACTTTTACACAAAAATATTATAGCATTTTTTAATTAACCGTCGGATTAAAAGCGGCCTCTTTGGAACAGGAGCTCGCTTAGCTGCGGAAAGATTGCCTAAACTCCCTCATGAGGAATATCGTTCAGTTCCCAAACTGTGTAGAATAAACTATAACCTGGGCTTGATTTCCGATCCAGCCATCTTGATTTCGGCTTCCCCGTGGTTTACCGAAATCACGCTCCAGGCGGACAGCGCCCTTCTCTGATCACACGGGCCTCCGTAATGTAGCAGATAGGGCAGTCGCCTTTCGCGTAGGTGAACCCCATTTGATTCCCTGCTGTGTCGCCCCCGGATATTCGCAGGCGGGAATCGCGCCGGGCGATGCCGCTGATCGGCGAGTTTTCTCCGGTGTCTGCCGTTTCTCCCGACATTGCATTCCTGTGCTGCTCCATACTCGCCTCGCTCATCCCTCATCGGTTCTCAAGACACCGAGGTTAAGAGCCGGCCAAATATCTACAATTTCCACTGCACCCTCCGTTGAGTTGTGATTATCTCAGTAATTAGTTTCGTCTTTGATCACCGGACTGTCTAATGAAAAGTTCAAACTACAGTATGCGTTATTCTACTAAGTTATTTTTACGAATAGGAAATGTTTTGCAAACTTTAAGTGTAGAACAACTCAATTTATAGATATACTAACGACCCGTCCCATCCTTGTCGGGTTGCGATTTACAGATATGCCTTTGTTTGGGTTTACAGGAAGTATATACACTAAATGCTTGAGGTAACTAACATATGATTAATACTGTGTTGTTCAAAAAGTCTTCGTAAGTGAACAGCTATTTTTTAAATGACCAAAATTGTTACTGTGGGTCATCCTTAAAAGATACACATATGGTGTCGCAGACTTTTTTTGTATAGCTTTTTGTGATCTACAATTATGTACAGTACATTAATCTGATGTATATCTTATGGTTTAGTCAGCGTAAGCCATGTAAGCGCCAGAAAAAACGGCTTTTTCCGACTGGATTAGGAAACTTCGACATTTCTCTACTATCCTTAGATTAAATATTAATTCGTTGTATACCTACACCTTCTTCAAGAAATTCTCTAATTGATGGTGAAAACCCAAAACAATTTATCAAATAGTTTAGAATCCTTATCCGAAAACACAGACACACGCGGCCATGCGACTTTTTTTTAAATAGATATATGATGCTTCTGACAGATGATTTTAGAGTACAAAATTTGGTCGAAACATTTTTAATGGTATGACAGATATGCAAAATAAATATAAAAAATTTGTATTGTTGGTATTTTGAAAATAAGTACCTAGTCAAGTTAAATAATTTATGTTTACTTGGCCTATCATATAACTACGTACCTGCAAATTTGATGACAATTGGTTTAATAGTTTCCGAGATATAATGTAAAATCATTATTTATTAATTTCGTGTTATTTTAAAATATGGCGGACCAACAACAACATCCGTATCAAAATTTTATGCTTACTTGATGCTCTGTTAGCACACACAATATGGTATCAATTGGTTTAATTATTTCCGAGATATGACATAACTCGCAAATATTAAAATGGCTAGCATTTTGAAAGTAAGTGCCCGACATGGTCGAAAACTATATAAGTTAAGTGTCCACACCAAGTATTCTATGTGTACCAAGTGTGCTCAAATTCGGTTCAAGCGTTTAAAAATATAAGTTGGGGGGAGTGTGGCATAGACACGCTCAGACTCACACACACACATACGCACACACAGTCAGGAAAGTAATCTCATAAGCCTTTTTTTTTTTTTTTTTTTTTCCTTCAGAAAGTAGGCTTATAAAAACGAGTCTTCGTGATTTTTGTTTTTAGTCGCGTCGTAGTCGTAGGGTCTACCCCGACACTTCGGCAAACATTTCAGTCGCCATCTTCACGATAGAACAAACTGTTACTTTTTCTGCGAACCGTCAAGATGGCGATTGAAACGTGTCGCGATACGCCGGAATGCTTCTTGCATTCGTCGCGCTTGAAATCCAAAAGCGGAGAAAGCTCAGACTATAAACGCGGATGACTGCAAAACTTGAAAGTGTGGCAGATCTTTGCTAGTACTTTCTTTCAGCCTGACACTGCTGTTGTTCAAAGTGTTGATAGGTATAAAATATAAATACTTTGGCTATAGTTGGTTCATCAATAACACACACACACACACACAGACTTCAATAATTTGCGGATCAGTATGACATTTTTGGGGAAGTAATGTAGCTTTACACACACACACACACACACACACACACACACACACACACACACACATACATATATATATATGCGTGTGTGTGTGTGTATGTGTGTCGAAACACGTTTATAATATTTTTAGAGCAATGGAAATTAAAAAAAACCGGCTTAGTATATTATCGACATTGAGGTTAGTTGCTTCCATAAGGGTGAAGCGGGAAAATAATTGGCCACAGCATCGTCCGAGCCTAGACAAGTACCAGTGATCCCAAATGCTAGTTTAGTCGCCTGGCAAACAGTGCCCTAAAAATCACCAAAACAGTAACTTTTGAAATAACCAAATGTTTCCGTACGATTTCGGATGATGTGTCTTTGTGGAAGGGTTGATATCCCGCTAAGTTAATCTTACGCGATCCACGCAACTGGAGACTTTTTATTTTCACGTGGAAAGTGCGCAGCTGAAATGCACGTACAGTATTCCGGCTGCCCCGGTGTGCCAGCTTGAGAGGCACGTACTTATAATCACACTTATATTTTCCATAGGGGTTGTTTTGCCTCTCGCGACCATCTCTTTCGCTTTACGCAATTCTCCGCTTTCTTCGGGGGTTACTTAGCCCCGGGTTTGTTTCGAATGAGTTACCTGAGGCCGGGGTATTTGCACCACCTTACAGTCAGTTACGTAAGTAATTTAATTGAAAAATGCTACTGAAATATAATTGTAGAATTTTGGTGTTACATATTTGTAGCCCGTTAATCTGTGGAGACGTGACTAGTTTAGAACAAGAACGCTTCAGTATTTTCTATGCCCTCCAGAAATTTCATAAATAAATTTACAAAAGTGTAACATTTCTGACTCTGGGTACACTACACGTTCCCGTTGCGTTCGATTCGCCACTGCAGTTGCTCGCGTAAATAAACCGATCATGCGATTCCTTGCTGTCACCAGAGGTGTCGATTGAGGCGTCCTTATAACAAGTTGTAAGTAGCGGGAAAACGTCAGGGGTTAAGCGGTAAACAAAGGAGGCGACACTGAGTACGCCCTACACTGGTGTTATTGGCA
This sequence comes from Dryococelus australis, assembly GCA_029891345.1. Lineage (NCBI taxonomy): Eukaryota > Metazoa > Arthropoda > Insecta > Phasmatodea > Phasmatidae > Dryococelus > Dryococelus australis. The sequence goes on along the minus strand of CM057006.1, from coordinate 75,835,579 downwards.
TTATCGTGCATACCATCGTGAACACAAATCTACAAAACATTTTATTAAGTTATGCGAATTAAATTTCAGTGGTAATAATTCGTCTTAAAATTTCAGTCTCAATCATTATACTTATTTTAACAAACATTCTTTATAGCACATTTGATTTCTCGTGCTATTAAATGTTTGCTCTTATATTAACGAGTTCTAGTTTGGTTTTGGTTTTATAAGTGGTTGATAGAAGAATTTCATGTTGTACATTGGTGCGCGGACGCTTCATGCAAATTTTGAAATTACAATGGGTAAAATAATACAAAAGAGAAGATTAAGTTTCTGGGCGATCTTAATAATACAAACTTTTTGGCGAAGGTACTATGTGATAAATAATAAAATACCTATTTATGTATTTTTAATACCAAGACATTGACAACAAAAGTAGGAGCTGCCTTTCAGAAGAAATCGAAAAGTTTTTAATATAAACTAGCAATAAAACTAATTTAAAAGGCGAACGCTGTGCAGTTCAGCAAACAAGCTTAAAGTTAGCGTATGAGATCAATTTTGAAATACAAAAATATTTGCATGGTATAAATGAGTGTAGCATTATTTTTAGGATGGGCTGGTAAGGTTAGTACCACGATAGTATGATTTTCTACCTTCCTATATCCCTCCACCCTCCGAGATTCCATTACAAATAAGGAGTCAGCGTACCGTCAGAGTGACGTATTTTCTACCTTCCTATATCCCTCCACCCTCCGAGATTCCATTACAAATAAGGAGTCAGCGTACCGTCAGAGTGACGTATTTTCTACCTTCCTATATCCCTCCACCCTCCGAGATTCCATTACAAATAAGGAGTCAGCGTACCGTCAGAGTGACGTATTTTCTACCTTCCTATATCCCTCCACCCTCCGAGATTCCATTACAAATAAGGAGTCAGCGTACCGTCAGAGTGACGTATTTTCTACCATCCTATATCCCTCCACCCTCCGAGATTCCATTACAAATAAGGAGTCAGCGTAACGTCAGAGTGACGTATTTTCTACCTTCCTATATCCCTCCACCCTCCGAGATTCCATTACAAATAAGGAGTCAGCGTACCGTCAGAGTGACGTATTTTCTACCTTCCTATATCCCTCCACCCTCCGAGATTCCATTACAAATAAGGAGTCAGCGTAACGTCAGAGTGACGTATTTTCTACCTTCCTATATCCCTCCACCCTCCGAGATTCCATTACAAATAAGGAGTCAGCGTAACGTCAGAGTGACGTATTTTTCTCCCTTGCGTAATATATGGTGGCAAATCCAAAGATGCATGGTGTTCCTGACTACAGGCTATTCTTGGTAAACTGAGCAATTTTGATGTTGAAAGCGCTCTCATTCAGAATAATAGTCGATAAACATATTTTATTTTAGCCTTAGAAGTTTACTTCAGAGTGCGGTGGAATAAACACACTGTGTTTATTACTTACCGTGCACTCGTTAAAGGATTTAAAAAAAAGGCATAAAGTAAAAAGAAACTATGACACTAAAATTCCTCACTTCACCGATAACAGCCTTTACGTACCATGTCAATATGGATTAGAAGCGTTGGAGCATCAAGTGGAGCCACATGTTATACACGAGGGACATTCTTACTTTCCCTGCCAGCTAGGCGGATGAGCGAGGGAAGATATACTGATGGAGTAGCGGTGGAATGTTGATCAGGGAGGAAATAGGACCACTCCAAAGAACCTACACTTCGCGGCACTTTCCACCACAATACCAACACGAGAAATCCTGACGAAAATTCCGGGAGAGAACCCTATCATACCGCGGGTCTCTAAACATCAAATGGTGCACATCGACATTTTAAAATGACTTCAGATAGCAATTTTAATTATCTGCGGTTTTGTGATACTCTCGCACGTGTACATTTAACCAACGTTATCTTTTTCTTTCGTCCTACAGTACTCGTATAGTGTGAAAGCTAGTACTTATATTCTATAGGCTGTTCACGGTAAAATGAGCACTTTTGAAACCCCTGCTTAAGATCTACTTGTATGCACGTTATGTATTATTTCGCCTTACGTAAATTTAACATTGCCATGTGCCTCGTCACATTATTCATGCGTCAGTCAAGTAAAAATGTGAAATATTTAGGAAAGTAAATATTATACAAATCTGCTTATTTTCGCACTTCGATGCATTAAATAAATAGAAATCGAAAGAAATGATTTAACTTATCACAGATGGTTACCGAACACTTTTCATTTGACGTTAAGATATGGAACTATTTTCCATCCGTCGTTACCAACTTTACTGGACCAATGTTAATCGGGGGTAGTTACTTTTTTCTAAGGTTCATTTCAAAAGTGCTCACTATATCGTGAACAGTCTTTATTAAGAGAACATGTCTGTCGAAGTGGGGTGTTCTCGCGAACTTGAGTGCATAGGATTTTGTCGGCGCTTACCAGCGAGATCTTGAGCGCAGGTGAGAGTGAAACGAGGTATAGATAACAGCGATTGACTGCAAGGGAGCGAGGAACAAGAAAACCCCCGAGAAAATCTATCCATGAACGGCAATGACCGCCATAATTTAACATGCGCTGGGAAACGATCACGGTTTGCTTCGGTGAGAGACGAGTAGTCTGACTACTGCACAACCGCGGCCACCTCATAACCCTAAGACGAGAACGCCTAAAGCGGTACACGAATAGCTCTGCACTTTTGAAATCAATCTTTGACAAATGTCAGTGGTGTTTCCTGCATATATTTTGATGGGTGGTACACCGGCTGAAAAACGCCCAGTCAAGTTGGTAACGAGGGCGGAAAAATAGTTCACATTCTGAACGTTTACAACAAACGCGAAAAGTACCGGCCAGGTTCGGGCCGGTAAAAGATAGCCGACAAACTCAGGCCAGATGATGCCGGCCCGCTGTCTATGCCGGAAGCAGCCGGATGGATGGCAGCAAGACGCCGGGCCTGTGGCGGCTGGATGGTGGCAAGAAGACGGGCCTGCGGTGCCTGGATGGTGGCAAGAAGACGGGCCTACGGCGGGTGGATGGTGGCAAGACGCCGGGTCTGTAGCGGTTGGATGGGGGCAACATGCCGGGCCTGTGGCGGCTGGATGACGACAAGACGCCGGCCTGTGGCGTCTGGATGGCAACGAGATGCCGGGCCAGTCGCAGCTGGATGGTGGTAAGACGCCGGGCCTGCAGCGGCTGGATAGTGGCAAGACGCCGGGACTGTCGCAACTGAATGGCGGCAAGACGTCGGGTCTGCGGTGCCTGGATGGTGGCAGGACTCTGGGGCTGCGGCGGCAAGATGGTAGGCCAGCGATGGTTGGTTGTCATTACGATCCCTGGCCTTCAGCGGTATGATGTACAGAGATAAGCTGTATAAACATGAATAAACCTTAACTTTTCGATTTAAAAAATTTCGTTATTGCTGTTTCCTCATTATATATATTATTTTTATTTACTTCTCAACTCATTATATGATTAGATAATCTTTTAATTGCCGAGTGCGGGATTCGAACCTAAGACCCTTGAGTTGACAGTCCAGTATATATATATATATATATATATATATATATATATATATATATATATATATTGTTGTTGTATTTGTCATTGAGCTCAAGGGAGACCAATTTGTTGACAAATTCCCAGTACGACAAGCAAACTGAAAATCTGCTGCGTGGGAGGCACCGGGGCACGAACGCGCGACCCTCCGATTACAAGTCGGCCACCCTACCCCTGATCTATGGAATGCCTATGCACCACGAGGTAATTTGCTGATACTCTCCAGTAATATCAAATTTATCATGACGCAAATTATTGTGAGAGAATGTATAAATTCCATGACAATATAACAAATAATTTTAAAACACTGATTATTTAAAAACTGTTTCTTCGTTTCTTCAAAGGTTTGCAAACAAAATATTTTTTGTTAGTTTTTAATATGTCTGTCGGATGGTTGTACAAAAGAAAAAAAAAATGAAAGTAAAAAAAGTGCCATGGGCTACCATGTATTAAATACACTATCATGAAAAAAAAAAATGCTAACAGTTTACACAAGGTCTAAAAAAAGACATCATGTCATTAACAGCTAGCCTATTCAACAAACACTTTAAAAAATTTGTCGGTAAAAAAATACATATTTGTATCTTTATTGTGATAAAGAACCATGTCTCGAACACGTTAGCGGGCCGGAATAAATAAGATGGCGTTCAGCTTACTGAAAAAATAGAGATGCTATATCGGAATCGGGCCAGAATATAATTTTTGCTATTGGCGACATGTTGGCTGTGAGATATCACGCCGACATAATTTAGGTGGTATCCATATGTTATGCAAAAAAAATACAGCGGGCCATTGTCTTTTTTCTAATAGCTTGCAATCTGTCTCGATAAAGACATCACGCTGTTATCAGATGGCTATCTTCTGGCATTGAAACGACACTTGCCGGCAATACACGTATTGGGCCGACAATTTGCCGACAGGTTGTCTTTGCTGGGTTTAATTTAAAGTTTCACGTGAAAATTGATGAATAGTTAATCAATTTGGTTTGTTTAGGTTTTTTGAAATTAATACAAATATAATAATTAGCAAATCTGCAAAATGCTTTTTCTATTAACTTTACAGTTTCGCTTGACCGGTGCATTAATAAAGTGATCATGCCCCTGGCAATTGTAGTTTGATAAATGGTGTAAGCATACTGCGCTACGTGCATACGAGCAGACTTCAAGCAGTGCTTTCAAAAGCGGTCCGTTTAACGCGAACAGGATACGCAGGATGTCTCGTGACGACACGGCTCACCTGAAGGAGCTGATTACTCGGGTCAGTAGGAGCAAAAAAATGGAATATCTACGCGGTGTAATTCGCAGTGCTAAAGCGGTATTCGCAACAGAGCGACGCGATGCGTCAGAGCCTTGACGCTGGCGTCGGGCATCAAGCACGTGGCACGAGCAACGAACATTGCTTTTGACGCTCGTAGTCAGCGTCGGGGAATAAGAAGAAGAATAACGTCGCTGTGCTTCACAGTAAATAAACTTCGCGAGAAGCTGAGATAGAGAACAGCGGAAATATACGTAACAGACGGTTTGCATAAATACGCACTGGAGTGCTAATTTATAACAATTTTAGTTACCTTTAGGAAAACAAAAGGAGGTTTTCTTTTCCGATACCTGGAGAGTCGTTCCTGTTGTACACCGTTTCGAATTTTAATATAATACTTTCATCAAAGGAAAATATATATCACTACCAAATAACAATTTCACTAACTGAACGGCAAACAAATCGACTGTATTTCGTTCGCTTTTTAGCATTTTAGCATTTCATTGCAAGCTTCCTTGCAGGATACCAGATGGCAGCACGGTCTATGTCGCCGGCGGCCGGCGTCAAGAACACAGCAGCTCTGCTGTGAAGACGCAAATAACGCTGGTCGTTGGCGGCGAGCGTCGGTCGCGACGTACAGCATCGCGACGCTCTATTCTGAACACCGCTTTACGGTGTTGTGATCCGCAGGATCGAGCCAATGTGAAGCGCGTGCTAATAGCACTGGAGGGTGGCCCGGGCCTAGTCCGTCGTAATCAGTAATCTTATTTGCGATGTTGCAGCCCGCGCACGTACAGTTTCCGCGAGCGGCGTGCGCTGTTCACATGCGTCCGGTGTGTTTCAACTATTCCTGTGAAAGCTGATCACCATCTGAAGCAATAACATCATGTATGTTTACTTTCATTGTATGTAGTGAAGAGTGCATTGTAACTGTGCCATCCCCCCCACTTCCCCCCTGAATAGTCATTGTTACATGGCTTTCGCTGAACATTCACCCTCCTCTAAATCCTAAAGTAGTCTTATTACAACCAATGTTGATATATCAGTTTGTCTCCTATCGAGCCGAGTGATAAGCTTCGCCAGTTAGTCGAAATCATCACGAACCACCTTATGTGTGACTGAACGTAGTGTGTCAGCGATCGTCACGCTCATGTGCTCAGTTGAGCAAAGCCGTGTTTATTATTTGAGCGTAATGGAAACTGACTTCATTAAAACTCTATGGAAAGGAATTCTCGAATGCGGGTTGTGAAAGAAGTGAACCGTCTACGTCCTGTTTTTCCAAAAAAAAAATTATGGGGCTGTTGAAAAAAAAAATTCAGCATGACAATTTTTCTTCTTGCCTGCGAAAATTATAAGATTCTTAAGTATGGGGAATTATTTTTAGCATATGCTTTCGCAAGATTTCTTTTGCGTGTGGTAGTAAATTAGCTGCAAATTTAATACTATAAAACAGAAACTATTGAAATTATTACTAACATGGCAAACAATAATTCATAATTGAAACTCGTGCTTCAACTAATACCTAGGACATAATACACTTACATATAAAATTTTCAGAAACCAAAAAATTTGGATATAACAAGTTATAAAACTACAAGGAAAACGAAACGTGATTGCACATAAAAGGAATGCGATAATAGAACTTATTTGTAAATTACAGCAAGTTATATTTACGTAAAGACAAATAAGTAAGCATGCATGAGAACAAGAGTGTGTACTTCTCAAATATGTACAGAGAAAATCTTATCTAAGGACATATAAAACTACAAGGAAAACGAAACGTGATTGCACATAAAAGGAATGCGATAATAGAACTTATTTGTAAATTACAGCAAGTTATATTTACATAAAGACAAATAAGTAAGCATGCATGAGAACAAGATTGTGTACTTCTCAAGTATGTACAGAGAAAATCTTATCTAAGGACATATAAAACTACAAGGAAAACGAAACGTGATTGCACATAAAAGGAATGCGATAATAGAACTTATTTGTAAATTACAGCAAGTTATATTTACATAAAGACAAATAAGTAAGCATGCATGAGAACAAGATTGTGTACTTCTCAAGTATGTACAGAGAAAATCTTATCTAAGGACATATAAAACTACAAGGAAAACGAAACGTGATTGCACATAAAAGGAATGCGATAATAGAACTTATTTGTAAATTACAGCAAGTTATATTTACGTAAAGACAAATAAGTAAGCATGCATGAGAACAAGAGTGTGTACTTCTCAAGTATATACAGAGAAAATCTTATCTAAGGATACATAAAAGAAAACGCCTTTTGTTTTTGACAGCCGTTTCACAACAATCAATCAATTGTCTCGATTATTTAAATATTAAATGTTATGGAAAATTAATTTTTGGTTACTAAAATGAGATACATAGTTTTATAACACGTAATTGGTTTTTTTGTTTCCCCAAAATAAATTTCTTGGTTATGTTACATTTTCGAACCCTGGGGAGAGTATTTTGCAAAATGTTCATACTCTCTTTTTTTTCCGCTTCATCTGTATGCAACAAGCACAAAAACAGAATCCAAATTTTTCTATTTGTGTCTTTAAAATGTATAGCGTATTTGTTTCGAAGTTTGTACACAAGTTTTGTAGTGCGGGCATATTTTCGTAGATGTGTTTAACTCTTACATTCCTATATTAATTTATGTTTTCTGGTGTTGCAAATACGGCATATTTTTATGCGAGCTGTACCTTAGCTAGAAAAGAATTTGTAACGTTATCACAACCAATAAAATGAATATTTTGTGTTCGGTGATAAGGAATATACTTCAAAATCGGAACAGTCACAACAGTTCCTAATTTTCGAATGAATTCGACTGAAGAACTACTGAGAGTATTTCATTTGAATAAAGTAAAATTATAATGATCGTTTTTGTTGCTGATAGATACTTATGCTGATTTTTAGTGAAATGCAGTGACTAGACAGTAAAACCTCAGTGCATTTGACCAATTCGACAGTAGATAACAGCTCATTAACTAGACATTCAATGAAATAATGATAAAAATCACTGATTCAGATTTAGAGTGCATGAACCAGTTATAACGTAGTGGAGAGATTTGGACGGCTCTTAACATCGAGGTCTTGAGAGCTGGTGAGCGTGAGGCGAGCTGAGTATATAGTACGGCGAGATTGCAAAGACGGGGAGAAACGGGAGATCCTCGAGAAAACCCGCTGACCAGCGGCATCGTCCGGCACGACTCCCACATGTGAAAATCCGGGAGCTGCCCCGCCGAGAACCGAAAACGGTTCACCAAGGTGGGAGGCGAGTAGTCTAACCACTACACCAGTCATAATGTAAAGGAAGTAGCGGGGTTTACAAATAATTTACAGCATGGAAGATCAGTGAGGACTGTGCAACCTGCACTATAAGAAATTTTTCTGGTAAAGTTCCTAACATGTAATGAAAAATTTTACACAGTATACGTGGCCTGGGACAGTTACCATACATTAGTATACAAATACAGAAATACTTATCACGGCTAATACGAGGATTTGGTACTGACAGTACCCATTTGACTGTTTCATATACTTGTATAGTGGCGCTATAATGTGTGTATAGTGAGAAACATCACTATAACAGTTCTCGTATCATTCCTAAACACTCGTGTAGTACATTTCCGAACAATTTTCTACAATGGCCATGATGAAATATGTCCATTAAACACTGCTATAGGCTGTTCACCGTAAAGTGGGCACTTCTGAGGTCATACAGTTACATTTTCCTTCTGCCGTTTTCTATCCTTCGGCAACATTTTTAAATAAAATTTTGCCATATAAGTAATAAAGTGTGTGTGTATATTCCATTACACTCGAAAATTAACATATACTATGATACAATACATTATATTTATTGACTGTTAAGAGGGCTTTCGAAAGTGTTCTATTTATGGCGAATAGCCTATAGGGTCGACAGAGCAATACTCGAGTTTATAACGGCACGCTGTGAAGGAAGGTTTGCGTCGCCTAGCGACAGAGTGATGCAGTACTTGTGCCACCGTTCCTCTCGGAGATCAATACCTGTCACCTTCAGCGGCGCTTAACGCGTTTTATTCGCTGGTCGCTCAGATAGTGGGCTCTTACTTTTCCATGCGCATACAGAGTGACGTCGACTCGAGAGCCGGTGGGGCGATGATAGTGGGGGACATTTGAGCAGCCTACAAACTCGTGAGCAACGCAACTTCGCCTACAGCAACGAACGCGAGAAGCCTTCACAAACACCCATCATTCACTTAAGTTCCAGCATGGGATAAGTGAGAAATTTTCTTGGCAAGTGATAGGATAATGTTTATCTTACCTCGAAACTAAGTGTCGTATTCAAAATTACATCAGATTACGTGCGTGCCAATGCAATTTCATAGTTAAGGGGAAAATTGTTCCTGTCAGCATTTTAAAAAAATGTAATCTTGCAGCCTGCTTGTAGACGATGAAGAATGTAGAACTATCGTTCATGCATCGCCTTAAAACTGCATCTTTTATTATATTTTTAAAATGAGAAATTGAAATGATTTAATTTCATTCCAATATCAACACATAGTGGAGAGTATTATTGTAGCTGACCTAGTATAAAAACAATTGCCCGATGAAAAATGCATTAATATATTATATATATATGTATGTATATCATCAATACGCTCTTTACGATAATTTATTTTGGATATAGGTATTTCTGTGCTAACACAACTATTTAAGATATATTTGTGTGAAATATAGGTCACATTGTTTTATACTACTCAATTCGTGGCAACATACGTGCGTAAGAATGAACTCGAAATATACATATATAAGATTCTTAATATGTCTTCCCTTTCACTGGAAATACATTTTATTTAACTTATATCATGAATTATACTGTCAACATGTCTCATAAGTCATGGTAGTGCACGAGAAAGCAAAGATGATACAAAATGGTGGATAACTACATATTTGGGGAAAATAGTGTTGGAACATTTTTCCGAGAAGAAATATCACTTACGTGTACTTTTTTTTTATACTAAGACATAAGGCACACATAAAACCAGGCTTAGTGATTCTGACTGCGTCCTAACGTGAGTCGATATATTCTCAATGTTTGTTCCCTGCCAATAAGTCAATGGTACTAGTAAGAGACTACTTTTAATAGAAGTGACGCTGTTTCTAGATAACGTACGCAGGCACATTTCGGAATATTTATGATTGTGTCTATTTTATTGCCTTTTCACGAATACAAATTGTAATGGTTTTCACCGTTTAATGCTGCACACAGAGCGTACAATGTATAAAGCACAGTGAAAACATTGTTAATCATACAACCATTACAATAACAGCGAATATTTTCACATTTATTGCGCTTAAAGGGGTGTGTTAAATATGTGCCGAGTTTTATTTCCGCAAAATTATGTTGATAATACATATAGATATGGTCAAATTATTTCATGGAAAAATAATTTAAAACATTAAAATTAATTAATTATTTTATGTTTAAGAAAAGCACATGGGTTTCTATGTTTTAGAAAAAGCTTTATAAACAACACTACTGCCTATTCTTGAACGAAGTTACGTCGTGGGATCAGATAAGATATAAACTCTGCCAAGAAACCTCCTTTTTACATGTAGGAAGTTGGAAAAGTTACACACAAATTCTAGCAATCTCTGTATGTGGCATCTTTCAATTCGCCAAAGACTACATTATTCAAATAAGTTTTTTTTAATGTAAATTTTCCTATAATTCGAAATTGACATCGTTGTGGCATTTTGCCATGTTTCTAAAAAACAAAACAGCTAAAAAAAATTTTTGTCTTTGTGATCTGTAACGAACATTTGGCCGTGCAATTAAACACTACGCCAACAACGATACAGCTGTGGCATTTGTATATTTCGACCGCAAAGATGGCTCTGCGAACTGCTGCGCTCTGCACGACACACCACAACTACAAGGGCGGTGCTCGAGATGTCGTGGAATACACCACAGAGTAGATTAAGTACTTATAATAGAATACTTCGCACCTCACCCCCACTACCCTCTTAGGCTGATAGTTGTGACCGAAAGTCGAGCCGGCAGGCTATTCTCACAGCTTCTCTGCGAAGAACTTTCATTTTAGTTTTCAATATGCATGCAGCTGACGTATATAATGTAATTTACGCATTCACACATGGCTATTTAAAATATAGGTTATTCACGGTGAAGTGAGCACTTTCGAAAGCTCTCTCGTTTTTAATAATAGCCTATAAATATATTTTATTGAGGCCTTAGACGTTAACTTCCGAGTGCTGTGGAATACGCAAACTGCGTTTGTTACTTACCTGGCAAAAATATATTTTGAAAAGGTTGTTAAAGGGTAAAAAATGGCGGAACGGAAAAAGTAAATTGGGCCTCAAAAGTGCTCACTTTACCGTGAACAGCCTATTAAAAAAAGCAGCACTTGGTCACTAAAGAACGGCTTAAAACAAACTTACTTGAAAAATTGTAAGGTGATATTGGTTTCTGATACTGTTGGTGCTATGCAAAATAATACCTTGTATATGGTTTCTGTAACGTGTTTACGGAAGAAAATGATAAGGCATTGGCAAGAACGTATAGCAGAAGCACGGATATGTGCAGCTAAAATGTTTATTTGCATCTTAGTATTGAAATTCTCCGTTATGAAAAGAAACTAATCCTGTCAACTTAGAAACATTGTGATGCTGTATTGTGGGAGCAATATTACCCCCGCTCTCTTGAAAAAGTAAATAGGCTTTTCTAAAGTTGACTGAAGTTGACTGAAGTGGCACTATTCTGGCAGAGTTTGCACAAACGATGTTTGTGCTTATATTTTATGTCTTCTGGAAATCATTATTTGTAAGCTCCACAAATATTGCAAAGCAGAATTTCTTTATTATGATATTATAAATTTGACACTGCTTATACCAGCGGCGTAGCTACAGAGAGATGGGGGAGAAATGGTTGTAAACCCACCCCCCCCCCTTCTTTTAGCCGTAACGATATCAACTATTAGAATTAAACTAATTAATACATCTTTCCTTTTGATACAACAATAATTGTTGTAAACTATCAGGCATTTTTATAATGTCAAGTAATTTTTCTTCTAATATTCTTCTTGGCACATGCGTCACCGCCACTAATGTCAGTACAACCTCCCTCCCTCCCTCCCTCCCTCCCTCCCTCCCATCAGTCAGTGCATCCTTTCACTTGAGAAATGTCTAGATACGCCACTAATCAATAAACCAACAGCCTTCACACAGAATGATTTTTGAAATATATTTTATGGATGTTATCATTCAAGTACATAATATTAGTGTTTTAAAGATTACTTAGAAAAATAAATAATATATTAGCTGATCTTAAATCACGAATGTGCGTTTTGACCGGAACCTATAAATGAGGTAGACCGATTATTCGTCTTCTGCGCATGTACCCAACATTGATCTAGCCAAAAATAATACAGCTGTCAGTTACATGGCCTACGATGATGACCATGTGTGTTTATATCATAATTTTTAAATTATAAGCACTGCAATATTAATAAAATACTTTTACCTATAAGGGTTTAATGAAACTGCATTACAAGTTTGTTAGAGGAATTATCAAAACACCTCAAAGCACCTGTTTTTGTACGTTGTATTGGCAGAAAAGCACTTCAATATTGGGACACAGAGACTGGTTGTGCGCGGCCAGCGAGATCGGTGTACCTCACCTTCAGTCTATGATTCGTACAACTCTGTATATACTCAGATTTGAAAATTATTCCTTTAAAGTGTATATTCTTTACGTAATGTGGTGACACGTTATAAATTCTATATTTTCAGGAAAGCAATTTTAACAAAGCCTGAAAATTAAACTAACACTACATGTTGTATCGTATGTGCCGTCTGTATAATGCTTTAGAAGTGTTGAACACGCCCAATGGCTTCATTCACTCATTAGTAGAGATGCCTACTTTTCGCAGGAAAAAAACCACTGATTTGCTGTATTTCCAAAACACTTAAACGTAGATTCTCCTTCATATCTGGATTATTTTAACTGGTGCAGTTTTTTTAGAGTCTGCCAGCGAATTATAGATGCTTACGCCTAGAGAAACCTGATTCTGAATGGCTTTTTCCCTAAGAAATGTTCTATTAATAAGACAAACCTCTAATAAAAAAAAGGGAAGCTGAAGTTGCGCACATATAATATTGAACTGTACGTTGCGAGGAATTATTTTCACAAAAATAAGGTTTCCCTACTCATTAGGCATTGAAAGCATGCGTAAGACATCGTTATATAGGTTCGCTTTTTCAGAACACGTCTATATTGTTTGACACACTGCACATTTGTTGGCCAAATATTTCGGCAGACTCTTTGCATAGCCAATCGTTAGTTATGTTAGTCTAAACACTACGAATGTCAAAGTGAATATAGATGCAGAATATAGACATGTCAAAGTGAATATAGATGCAGAATATAGACATGTCAAAGTGAATATAGATGCAGAATATAGACATGTCAAAGTGAATATAGATGCAGAATATAGACATGTCAAAGTGAATATAGATGCAGAATATAGACATGTCAAAATGAATATAGATGCAGAATATAGACATGTCAAAGTGAATATAGATGCAGAATATAGACATCTCAAGTTGCGATATCACTATGCGAAAATCATTGTATTACATTTTTAGTAGTTTAAGAAGTGCAGGCAAATTATCTCTGGATTAATGGTCAACACAAATAAGAAGTTAACGATGTAACTAATGAATCCACTTTCCCCAACTTGGGTGGAATACATCTTCTTTATATATAAAATCCTTTGTACGTGACTAAACCGCATCATCACTGACAAACCATTGGACCAATTGAGACCATATTCATACCATATGTTATTGAGATGGCGAGTAAGATTTCTAGATATGTTTCATTCCGATACGTGGCGCTGGATTCTAACTTCTATATTTATGGGCCGATTTTGCTCATACTTGAAGGAAATGTTTGTTGATTTAAAATAAATGGGTTTATTGTGCTTTGCATTCGGTAGGTTAGGTAACGATAGGTGGCGCTGGAGTCTAATTTCTATATTTATAGACCGATATTGCTTGTACTTGCAGGAAATGTTTGTTGATCTAAAAGAGAAAAATGCCTGCGATACCACGGCCAAACATCGGTCGACTTATCAGACGTAATAGAGAGGACGAATTGAGAAGGAAAAATAGAACGTGAAAGAGGCGGAACAACGTTCGCTGGGATCAGCAAGTTTTAAAATCGTTTCTTAAAAGCTGAGTTGGCAGGTAGGACTTATCTTGTTGAAATCAATATCATTAGAGATGAAGCCACAAACATATGCAACAGTAGCGAGGCAATTACAAATTCACACGCTCCATACCTAGGACTCGAACCCAGAAAACATTGTATCATAAAACTACAATGTTTTTCATGTGACGATCTTTGCAAATGGAGGACAAAAATGTTATATATTAGCACATGCGATGGTTGCATACGACCAGTATACAAAGTAATGCTAAAATCGATTGCATAAATTCGTAGAAATTATTTTGTAGCCCCTATTCTGATCATGTCTGAAAAAATGAAAAAAAAAATACATATAATTGTATGTATGTCCTACCACAATACCAATTTTATCGCCAAATGTGGTACAAATGGGTTGGTCGTTTACCGAGTTATGGCAAAAACTTAATTCTTACTGTGGGGCTAATTTACAAAATGACAGAAAAACCAGGTTCTGTTTAGACGAATGTTATGGTTGTAATTGATACTGCCAGCATATAATGTTAATTTGGAAATTTTTTCGTTAATAAAAGATACTAAGCTGAAATATGTATATAGTGACCATATGTATATAGCCACCATATAGAAACACGTGCTTGAAATAAGTAATGACCATGCCACTCCTACAAAGAAAAATAAACATGATATTGATGATGAAACAGGAGGTGAAGGCGGTCATGAAGATAGCATTGATAATGACTGTGACGATAGCGATGATGAAGTATCTGATGATGAAGATAGTGATTCTCCCGACGTTCCCAAACATTTCACCAACAGATTTCCTTTTGCAAGTGGCGTGAAAAAGGCAGAAGGCGTCAAGAACGCGCTTTAAATAATTTCCCGAAGATCCGAATGAACTTGTTGATAGACTCAGTATCGCACATGCATTTTTTATGTATATTTAGTCATAGATAAACAGAAGGATCGGGGTTATAACAGATTATACTGTTGGCTAATATCCATGACCTGCAAATATCCTAGATAAACAGAAGGATCGGGGTTATAACAGATTATACTGTTGGCTAATATCCATGACCTGCAAATATCCTAGATAAACAGAAGGATCGGGGTTATAACAGATTATACTGTTGGCTAATATCCATGACCTGCAAATATCCTAGATAAACAGAAGTATCGGGGTTATAACAGATTATACTGTTGGCTAATATCCATGACCTGCAAATATCCTAGATAAACAGAAGGATCGGGGTTATAACAGATTATACTGTTCGCTAATATCCATGACCTGCAAATATCCTAGATAAACAGAAGGATCGGGGTTATAACAGATTATACTGTTGGCTAATATCCATGACCTGCAAATATCCTAGATAAACAGAAGGCTCGGGGTTGTAACAGATTATACTGTTCGCTAATATCCATGACCTGCAAATATCCTAGAAATTTTAAAATAGACTGTAGAAATAATGAATAAAAAAATTAGAAAGTGTATGATAACTAAATAAATTAAAATTACATTTAAATTCTAATGCGTGTTTAATTTCTTATACGGTCCCTTATACTTTTCTGAAAGACTTATTAATGCAATGGTGCAAACAATCGATTGCGAAAGTCTGTTTCCGATAAAAATTTACGTTAGCGTGTGCAGGAGGAGAGCTATGGTTCTATCCGTATATGCGAACGAAATAAATAAGGGGAATATTTCTGAGGAATGTTTCCCAACTAGTTGGTTGGCCTGGTTAGTTGGCTTGTCATGTTAGCATGACCCTTTGGTATGATCAACTTTGGTAGAAATGTTTTGGCGAAAATTTCGCGAAGATTTAATGCGAAGAGGTTAGCTACGCTACTCTAGTTAGAGACTTTTTTTTTCGAGATTGTCCATCATCGTTTACACGGCACGGTTGGTCTTCTTGGTTGGTCTGGTCAGTTTTACAGTGAACTTGTCATGTCGGGAGATTCTCTTGTGCTCAGCCAGTCTTGGTTGGAGTCAGTCTTTGGCTAGTATGGATCATCTGTGTGGTCCCTTGTTTTGAGCAGCTAGTAACGGACAATTCTATGGACTGTGATTTTTCTCTTCTTTTGAGTTCAGTGCCACTGGGTCAGAGGTCAAGATCGACAACAATCAACATGGTGGCTGAATCGGCAGTTCTTCTGACGGCAAAATTGAAAATTAATATACTAGTGTCATCTAGGTGATGAAATGTAAACAAACGACAAACGAAAACATTGATATGGTGGGCGGACGCATTTGACAGAATGAGCATGGAGAGGGGATAGAGAAAGGAATTTTAATACAATGGTAAACATTTTTGGCTGGTCAAACGAGAGTAATCAGCCACATAAACTCACTGTTGCGGTGAAGGGAGCACAAGTGATCAACCAATCTGCAACATTGGTGGAGAGAGTGGAAGGGAACTGACTAATAACCATTGAGCAACATTGACTAGGTTCAGTCCTCCCCTGGACGTGGGGGCGAGGGAACCTCCAAAAATGTTAGTTTCTTTTAAATACATTCTCAATAACAGTTTTTAATAACATTTTTTAAAATAAATTTTTGGAATTTTTTTTTTCGAGAATTTTGTGATTTAGGTTAGGAGTAACATCACGGAGTCAAATCGAAAGGACAAGTTCAAAGTCACTTGAATTCAATATGGTGGTTTGGTGAAGTCATTGCACGGACGGCTCCAGTCTCACGTCCACTCTAAGCTAAAATATTCGGAATTTTAACTTTCACACAGATGTTTAGTAAATCTCTATAAATACTTTTATTGTTTTAAAATAATATTTAGCAGTTTTCATCGTTTTTTAGGAAATTTTTGTAACACTTTTGTGATATCTGTGTCCGAGGATATCAAAGATTAAGGTTTTAGGTCAAGGTCACCCAGATCCAAAACGGCAGTCGGGTTACATCAATGTAATATTTTCCTCGGTTTTAAATTTTATTTTCTAGAGTTTTTTTTTAGTTCAAGATCATTGAAGTTGACGGGCTCAGGGTCAAGTTCAAGGACATGGGTCAAGGGTAAGGTAACCTGGATCCAAGATGGCGGTTGTAGTCAGTAAGGTAATATGCTCACCACATTATATAAATTTAGATTTATAAAATTTGTTATATTATTTGTAAGGTCATTGGGGAAGAGGTTACTGCGTAATCAAGCATGTTGGTCGGATAAATCGATGTATTGTTTTCTTCGGTTAAATTTTTTTGGAACTTTTTTGTGTATTTTTGCTGTTGTCTTCATTGTCATATAAGGTCAAGCTCAAAGATCAAGGCGAAAGTTAAAAAACGATTTCTCCAAATTCTTCCAATGGATTGTTTTTGCGTATAAGAGGATCGTTCTTTGCAAATGAGATCGGTACTCCTGAGGGGAAAGCGGGAAATTTTAAGGGGAAAGAGCCATTTAAGGGAAAAATGGATATTTGAAGGGAAAATATAAAAAAGGGGAAATTCAAGATGGCGGTGATCAGCGCCTGGCTCCTATCACGGATCCGGGTTTGCCCGAGCTCTCCAAATCCTACTGTCCATGTCATCTGATGCCTTATCTCGTAGAATTTGACTCGCGCTATTTATAATACACTTCCACGCCCCTCAAGCCCTGTAGGCTCTCTTAAATTTTCCGCGTATGGGAATCGTGCCGGATGATTCCATTATTCGAGGCGGGCTGGTGGGGGGGGGGGGGGGGTTTTCTCGAGGATCTCCCGTTTTCCCCACAGTTTCATTTCGGCGCTGCTCCATACTCACCTCAATTACCGTCATCGGCTCTCGAGACCTCGCTGTTAATAGCCGTCGAAATCTTTTTAGTCGCTCGTTTATACTTTTACAGTAGGTTCTCTATCTTCTACGTCGAGCGAATGCGCGTCCAACGTGGGTAAGGCCTGGGTTGGCCTATTTGTCTTTCACACCAAGTTTGCCAGCAGGGACGCAGGTGATTGGCTTCGACTATCAGAAGTTGAGTCGAGTATCATGATGACCAAGAGAACTATAACTGCCCTGAGCTCGAAACGACCGTATTGTAGACGATACTGAAAATAACTAAAAACATTCGTTATTATTAAACAATTTTTGTGGCTCGCTATGTATGGCACAATTATAGAAACACATAAGACTAGTGCCCGCGATAACCAACTTAAAAATCACCAAAAGAGGTACAGAGGCTTTGAGGCGAATTTGTCATTTGATCAAGTATTTACGATTGTGACATACAGGTAGGGGTTATTATTAAACAATTTTTGTGGCTCGCTATGTATGGCACAATTATAGAAACACATAAGACTAGTGCCCGCGATAACCAACTTAAAAATCACCAAAAGAGGTACAGAGGCTTTGAGGCGAATTTGTCATTTGATCAAGTATTTACGATTGTGACATACAGGTAGGGTCCCGGAGTTCATTTTTAATGACCACAATAAAATTGGAAAGGTTTTTTTTTTTTCATTTAATAATAGTTCTTTATACAGTTGTTTTCGAAAGCATCATAAAAAAGGTTAAACTTTTGTTTCCTATGATGTCGCCTTGTTACGCACAGAAAATTTTGGAAACTATTTTGATAATCCTCTACATCTCAAACAAGAACAGCAAACCCGGGAGATCTGCAACGGTCTGATTTTCCCACGTGGAGCGATAAACCAAACGAGCAAACCCTGGGCGCAGCCAAATTCCTCCTAATGAGAACAAGACTTGCACGATATGAAAACCTTAGCATAAAATACTTTGCAAATGCACGGAATTTTGAAATGAAATGCAGTAGAATTTTTTAAAATTGCATGTGCTTGTCAATCTTTTAAAGTGGTTTAGGTGTAGTTCATTGACTTTATATTCAAGGAAACGAGTTTCTTTTTACAAGAAACGTCATGAAAGCAGAAATACGAAGAGGATGTAAAGAAAACTGAAATACTACATGTTCTACTACAGGCAGTATCCAGAGAAGTCTGAATATATCTCAAGCAATTTATCAAAAAATATCGTCTCGCGTTTTAGGTAAGTAAAGAAAAGGAAAAGAAAAATAATTTAAAAATGAATTGAAAACAGCTAATTTTATGTAAGGAGAAGTTATAGAGCATTTAAAAAAAATTCCAGTAAAACAAAAAATCATCAAAACGGAAGTGTTTTTATAGCGGTTTTGATATATGAATGAGTTTTTAATTACCGCAATATCAAAATTATTAAACGAAATTTAACTTATAAGTCTGCCTCGTTTAGTGACTGTGTTTACAACATAACTACTCACATGTGAGATTCTTTTCACGCGTACAAATGCATTATTCATTTTCAGATTGGAATTTCGTTTAATAAGTTAGTAAACAATTATTTTCTTTGGACAACTAAAAATTTTAAGTGTAAGTGAAAATGATACAATACATTAACTACAAAAAACCGATACCATTTTCATATAATCTGCGGGCCAGAAGTATTCCGCTCTTAAAATCTCCGGTTGTAAATCCCCCGAGCCAGGTGTAATAATTATCTAAGATGATTTTTTTTGTAAGGAAATAACTTTGAATGTTATTTCACAGAAATACTTCGATTACGGGCCTCGTCTTCAGTCTGCTGATGAGTCTTCTCTCTCGCCTAATTCAAGATGGCCGACACAAAACGACATTCGCTCACGCGTGAAAAGCTCGTCTCAGCCTACATCAAGCCTTATTTTAGTTACCGTAAGTCTTACCTGCGAACGTAAAAAGGGTCCCTAATTATTTTAATTCTGGTGATAATTGTACAGGTGTCCGAAATTAATATGCCGCCAGGATTTAATTAGCGAGCAGAAAGGACACGTTTAACAAGGAGAGCGGAAATAATTTGTTATACGAGAAGACATTCTTTCACTTCCTTGAGGTATGCGGCACCAAATAAACAGGGAAGACACCTTTCATTAGGACAGTAACGATAATTTAACTATATTGTTTTTCCCTCTTCCTCAAGCAGCAATATTTAGAATTCTGGCTGAACATTCTGCCAGATGAGGCCGCCGTACAACTCTCTAGGCTTTTAATAAGACTCCGCTGCGTGGAGAATAAGGTTATAATACTGAGAGAAATGTTGGTCGAAGGAAACAATAAACTCGTTTCTTTAAAGCATGTAACGTTTATACAGCCACGGATTTTGTGTTCAAACATTTTAATAGTACAGTTTCAGGGATTCGTCAACTGGAATATGCATTATGTTACAAGATAGAATTCAATTTTATTGATTTTCTATTATTCCAATTGCCAAAAAATAAAAAAAATTGTCAAGAGCAATTGCATACACATTTGTCGAAAATATTTTTGTCGGCAAAATTTAACTTTCCCTCATTGCACAGTATATACTACACAGTGTTATGGGCAATATAGAACTTTCTTAAGTCAACAGGTGTCACAAAAACCTCCTTCAATTTTTCCTGCTTCAAAATTTAAAATAACTCGAAGTCGATTAATTAATTTACTTGACATTTTTCCATATTTACTACGCTAACGTAAAATAAAATTAACGTACATTTTTTCATGGCAGAGGGCAAAAGACGACTCTTCAAAATCTCTTGGAAATGTATTTGTATTGTATGTGGTAAGCAGAGATATTAATTACCTGTTTATAAATTAATTATTAAAACGAAATGTTACTGTTTCCTTTTCACGAGCTGAACCAACCACAAAAATCAATGCTACCGGCTGTTGCCACCCAAAGAAAATGGTTAATCTTTGGAGACCACTTTGCAGTAGCAACAAAACAAGGAATCCAAAAAAAAACCCAAGCCCGTATTCTAATTGACACTTAAGAGTTTACTGAAAGGTCTCGTTATCAGAGTTAGTCTTCTAAAATGACGTATTTGATATTTAAGTATTTAAATTTTTGTATTTAACGAAACTTATTAAAACACTAAATTACCAAATAGCAACCATATTGGAACAAGTGACTCTCATCGGTGTCCGAATTGAACGATAATAAATACTGCAACACTAATAGGCCTATGCTAAATGGCCGATTCGAACACATTCTAAGAATATAGCAAATAATTGGATCTGGCTGTCACGGTCGTAGAACAGATAAACGTCAGATCTTGTATGCAGTAACTTGGTCCTATGCTCGTGAGAAAGCCAATTAAAGTAAAGGATGACATATTTGAGTATGTGTGAAGGATAAATGTGGCGACTGGGGACTGTCGGCATTATAACATCTGTAAAAAATGCTGCATTGAAAAGAATACAAAGCATTATGAATTAAATAAAGAGAAGGTATTATGGGAACGTGGGAAATATGTTAATAAACATCTCTCAAAATGCATAAAAATTCTAAATTACACAGTACAGCACTAGATAATTTAAATGAAACTCAACACAATAGTTATCCAACAAAAACATGTAAAGTGTGTAATGAGATTAAATATATAAAACTATTTTATTTTCATAAAAATATTAAGGACAAAAATATAACAAAATGTAAAGTTTGTTATAATGAATATATAAAGAAATACATGAAGAAATATAATTATAGTAAGAAGTTAAATAATTAATAAATATTGCTTTTTATATTAATATTACTAAAATTTTGTGTTATTTGATTAAAAAAGCAAGGTACCAAATAGCCTATAAAAATTAAAATATAATAACATTTTTTTCTTCTAAATACAACTATCCAAAATGGAGGCGAACAATCTTGAAGTTGAATTGGGTGAGAATACAGTGTGGGAGCCAAGAATAATAGGTAGAGATTTAAAAAATAAATATAGCTATAATCTAAGGAGCGATGATTTAATTAGCCATTTGTATACTCTAAGAAGGAAAGATGATTTAATTACAGCTATTATACCATTTAGCATATACGAGCAATGAGAAAGAAAATTTGGAAATTTACCATTTTTTAATGCAATAGCAATTAATTATATTCAAAAAATGGAAAGAAATTGAAAAAATAAATAAATTCCACTTTCTAATAATCTATTTGTAAAACATGACAGAAAGGATTTTAAAAGAACCATTCCCATTTTCTCATAATCTATTTGCAAAACAAGAGAAAAAGGATTTAAAAGAAACATTCCCATTTTCTAATAATCTATTTGTAGAAACTAGAAATAAAAGCCAGCTGGTAAAAGAAGGGATAACAAAGAATATTTTTACCAATTTACTTTTGGCTGACACAAATATCAATGAATTATATCCCATAGATAAAAAAGAATTAACAGAAACATTTATATTTTATAATAATTTATTTTTAACAAAAGAAGTAGAAGAACCAATAAAAACTACAGAGTTAAAAAAGGTTTTAAAGGTAGGTTATCCACATATAATATTGAAAATAATTTTAATTTAGTAGAGCCTAATCACTTCTTAAGATCAGTAAAAATAAGTTATTTGAGATAATACACAATAATCTTAAAACGTTTAGAGGGTTGGAAACCAGCAATAAATTATATACTAATTGTCGCAAGCAGTAAAATAATCAAGTAGAATCATTTACACTTCAGTCATTTAATCACATAATATTAAACGAAGGAGAATTTACAAAGATTTATAAAATCGTAACAGAGGAATTACTTACACAATTATCTGAATTTAAAAAAATAGGTTCTAGTTGGGCTTTAGATAGAATAATTGTAATACAATTAGCAATAAATAATTATAATCCACTGATTGGAGCATCATATATTGATCTACCAGAATTTATTAAGAATAAAAAAGCATGCATTAATGTAAAGATTGACGATCAAAAATGTGTTTCTTTGGGTAACAATATCTGCATTGTTTCCAGTAGAAAAACATCCACAAATAGTATCTACATATAAAAACGCGGGGCTTTATATTGATGAAGTAATGGATGAATGTGAATATCCTATTAAATTGATGATATACCAGAAATAGAAAATAAAATTTATACATCTACCAATGTATACTATATTGAAGATGAGTCTACAGTATAGCCAATAAAACTTACAAAAAATAAAAAGGAAAAGTATATAAATTTACTTTCTTTAAAATATGATAGAAATTCGCATTATTGTTGGATTAAAGATTTATCGGAACTACTTTATGCACAAAAAATAATCATTAAAGTAATACTTATATATGTGATATGTGTCTTCAATTCTTTTATTCTCAAGAGAATTTAAATAAACATACAGAAGACTGCTCCAAAAATGAATCAGTAAAAATCACCTTACATCCGAAAGGAGAGCAAATAAAATAAAAAAATTACAAACATACAATGAAGGTTCCTTTCACAATATATGCCAATTTTGAATCAATTTTAATGAAAATATCAACAGTTAAGCTAAATCCAAGAGAATTAAGTAAACTTAACCTTATCAAAAAAATATCCAATTTTAACAGAGGATGATATCGATAATGGTCTTTATGAGAACATACTTAAAAAAAGATATAATCTTACAAATGATTAAACAAATACCATTGATTTAAAGTTGAATGACGAATCATATACTATGAAAAATCAATTACACGAAGTATCTGGTTTTTGTTATTATATTGTATTTAATTATGGTGATTATAAGCCGCCTGTAGTATATAGAGGCCCAAATGAACATAACATTTTTTTTACAATCAATAAAAAGGGAAGTAGAGGAGATTGGCAAAATATATTTAAAAATTGAACCAATGCATCTACTAACCAAAGAAGAAAAAATATTATATAGGGAATGAGAAAATTGTACTATATGTGGATATGAAAATACGGAGGATAATAAAAAAAAGTACACCATCATGATCATATAAGTGGAAAATTCATTAATCCAGTATGTAATGATAATAATTTACAATTAAAATTACCCAACATTGTACAAATTTATTTCCACAATTTAGCTGGATATGATGCACATTTGTTTATTAAAGAGTTAAGGCTGTGATGAAAAAAATATTGATTTAATTGCAAATAATAAAGAAAAGTTTATCACTTTTGGGGAAAAAAATATATATAAAGATGAAATGTATAGACAAATTTAAATTTATGGCCAGTGGTTTAGCTAAATTATCATCAAATTTAACCAAACAACGAAGGAAACATACACAAAAGCATTTCCCAGAAGAACAGATAGATTTTGTTATTAATGAATATGTTTATCAATACGATTATATGGATAGCTGGAATAAATTTGAAGAAACAGAGCTTCCACCAAAAAGTTAATTTTGCTTTAACATGAAATGTTTCTGACATAATTGACGCTGATTTTGAGCATGCGACACGTGTATGGAACAAATTTAGTATTAAAAATCTTGGTGTATATCACGATTTATATTTAAGAAGTGATGTATTAATATTAGCAGCTATATTTGAAAATTTCAGAAATACGTCTATAAATGCATATGATTTAAATCCTGCGTGGTATTTTACTGCACCAGGATTATCTTGGGATGCAATGTTAAAAATTACTTATCAACTGCTCGATTTATTACATATCTATAATATGATCTTAACGATTGAAAAGGGAATTAGAGGTGGAATATCATAATATCATAACGTTGTAAGCGATAATGTTAAAGCTAATAATCAATATTTAGAAGATTTTAATTCTAATCAAGAGTCCAACTATTTAGCATAGCTCAATGCTAATAATTTGTATGGTTGGGTAATGTCTCAGCATTTACCATATGGTGGTTTCGACTGGGTTTATTATACATTGTCTCATTTAGATTACTGGAGTAAAAAATATCAGATTTGGAGAATAATTCTGAGTATGGTTATATATTAGAAGTTGATTTAGAATACCCACAAGAACTGCATAATTTACATACAGATCTACCATTTTGCCCAGAAAATAAGGAAGTTCCAGGAACAAATCAATCTAAATTATTAACAACTTTACAGAATAAAGAAAATATGTAATACACTATCGTAATTTAAAACAGTGTCTAAATAATAATTTAAAACGTACTGAAATACACAGAACAATGGTGTTTGATCAGTCCGATTGGTTGAAGAAGTATATAGATTTGAATACGGAGATAAGAACTAATGCTAAAATTGACTTTGAAAAGGACTTTTATAAGCTGATGAAAGATTCTGTGTTTGGCAAGGCAATGGAAAACATTAGAAATAGAGTAGATATACAACGAATATCAGATGCAGAAAAATGCGAAAAATTAGTACCAAAACAAAATTTAAAAATAAGTAGTATATTTAATGAGAGTCTTGTGACCTTAAATATGAATAAAACAAATGTAAAATTTAATAAGCCTATTTATGTGGGTATGTCAATTTGAGACATTACGAAAGAATTGATGTATGATTTTCATTATAACGTAATAAAACCAAAATATGGTGATAACATTGAATTATGTTATCAAGATACCAATTTGTACATTTATAACATAACAACTGAAGATTTTTACGAAGATATGAAGTTGATGAAACAAAAATTTGATACTAGTGATTATCAAAATGATAATAATTATAACATGCCTCAAATAATTAAAAATGCTTTAGGAAAAATTTAAAATGAATGTAATGATAAAATAATGAAAGAATTTGTTGGTTTACAAATAGAAATGTATGCTTATAAGGTTGACGACAAAGAAGATAATAAAATCGGAAGGAATAAAGAAATGTGTTATTAACAAATGAATAACATTTGAGGACGGTTTGATTAAAGAGGAAATACGATATAGAACAATGAATCTAATAAGAAGCATAGAGCATGAAATATATACAATCGAAGTTAATAAAATTGCATTAAGTACTTATGATATCAAAAGTCTTATACTAGAAAATAAAATATATACATTACCATATGGATATCAAAATGAATAAATTCTAATTAATTTTTATATTACTGTATGATATATTTTGGATATATTAAAGGCGTCCGGTGACACCTTTAAACTTCTTTAGTTTCCAAAAGAATATCGATATCAGCACCATCGAAATCAATCAGTTTACCATTTTCATCTCTAATTTCCAAAACAATATGATTAAAACCTTCATTATTAATTAAAAAAGAATTGGATATGTGTGCTCACAATTAATAGAATCTCTATATCCGTAATTTGTTTTTGGTGGAAAATTGGTTAATATATATGTTTCTAAATGATGTTATTCATCAAATTTGATAAACATACCATATGCCAAATTAAATTGAACATTTTTTGTTATAAAAGGGTCAAAATTAGGTAAATTAGTACGTACAAAAATCTTGCCTTTTTCAATAAGCATATTTCTTTCAAAACCAAGGATATCAGACAGTCGATCGTCAAATTTAGTATCAAAATTAGATTTGATAGATATTATAATTTCTACATTACCTGCTGTAATTAAATGTTATTTGTCGAAAATGGATACAATCGAATTTATAGTTTCCTTTAATGATTCGATGTTGTATTGACCTCTAGGAATAGTTGTAACTTATTTTTATCAACATTAGGACTCGTGTGTTCTATTGTTATTTTATTGTTGTTTAGTTGGTGATAACAATTTTGTATGAAAACTAAAAATTGATTTTTCATTATGGTTGATATCATAATGAAGTTTTTTCTTTAAAATATAACCATTCTTTTTTAATCCAAATACTTAATTGTCCATTTATTACAAAAATTATCTTATTAAATGAAGAAAGTTAAATAGGGTGTCAGTGTTTTAACTCAGGAAGATAATTCCGAAATTAAAAATTATGGTGAAGTCTTGCCTGATAATATGAGGGATATAATAGTAGGTGAAAGGAATTGTGATAAACTAATTTGATAATAAATTTTATTTGTACCGTAGGGTGGATAAATTTTAGTAAATAGTATGTTAGTTCAAAAAGTTTAAATCAGCCAAAATATATTGAGTTACGAAATGACTTTAATATGTTATCCAAAAAGATTAAAGTTAAAGAAAATATGGCATTTTTTAAAATAATAATGATGAAATGACTCCTTTACAGCAATGTGAAAATGATTCTCTAGTAATACTTGACGATGTTATTTTAGAAAATCAAGATATAATTCGCGAGTATTTCACTAGAGGAAGACATAAAAATTTCGATAAATTTTATTTAGCCCAAACATATTCAAAAATACATAAACAATTGGTAAGAGACAGTACAAATTTTTTGTGTATATTTAGACAAGGTGATACTAATTTAAAGCACATTTATAATGATTTTGTTGGTGGAGATATGACTTATAAAAAATTTAAAGATATTTGTGCAGGGTGTTGGGAAGAAGATTATGGCTTTATTACAATAGATTGAGTAGAAAAATAAAAGAAGGAAAGTATAGAATTAAATTTAAGACTTTATTACTTTTTACAGTTTTTGAAAACAGGTTTATGTTAAAACAAACATTAAAATGAACGTCAACACGAACGTCAAAAACGAACGTCAGAAACTACCATTAAAACAATGTGCATTTCATTTTTGCATTTTAATTGGATAATTATAAAAATATTTCAATTTTACAGAACATATCTTTTACTAATACCAGAGTTATGAAAAAATATCTAAACCTAACAATTCTACATACATTTTATCGCCTTCAGTTTTTAAGACTGTTTCGACCCATTGGATAGTCCGTTTTCCTAATTTATAATTCATGAAAACTGACTTCTATTTCTTCTCCTTTAGTATCTTTTAATTTGTAAGTAGGCACATCATAATTACAAATAGTAAACAACTATGTTGACAAATTGGCAAAAAATTATTTTAGTTTGCTCACGTGGCTGAGAATGCCAACTTTGTATTCAGCTTGCGGTTTTGGTTCAGTAAACACGTATGGCGATATGAAAGTTTTTTTATTGTTTTTACTAACTTCAATTGGCTTCATGCCACTAGTGCTACGTTTTGTATTGTTGTATTCTTTCACTTATTCATCTAATATATTGACACGTTTATAATTACCATTCAAAGCAAATCTCTTCCACATGCAATTTTTCACTGTGCGATTAATTCCTTCAAAAACACTTGCTTTCAATTCGCTAAAAGAAGAAAAATGATTGATATTATATTTTTGCATAACTTGATTAAATATTTTATTATAAAATTCGGACGCATTATCGCTTTGTAAATTACGTGGTTTTCTTTTCATTATTATAGCAATTGCTACACTTCTAGCCGTTTTATTTTTTAGATAGGTACATCAAATACAAATTTTAAAAAACATCAATAATTGTCATAATATACTTGTATCCATTAATTATACGCGATTTGCCTTTCAAATTGCCAGTATTCATATCTACAAGATCAATTTGTCATAAATCATTAATATCAAACGAAATTATTTTTATTCTTGGAAAATTTATTCTTACGGGCTTATATGATTCATTAAATATTCCCTCTCTCGTAGTGGGAAAATTTTTCTTATATGTTCATCTATTAGAATTGCTTATAGAACACTTACTTTTCTCAACTAGTCGCCCATTTTTAGTATTTTCAGTTTTTATATAATAATTTTTGGTGACCTTACACTTCAAGCACCAAGTGTTCTCCATTTAATAGTAAAAAAAAATAATCTTTATATTTTACGAATAATCCTATTATGGTCTTAAAATCATCATTATATTCAGATATTCCTTTTTTTATTATTTTAAAAGTTAAATTATCACCTTTGCTAGCATCAAAAGGCTCACTGTGATCCATTTTTGTACCCCTCTTAATAACGACTAGATCATTATGTGAAAGGAATTTTGTAATAACTATTTTATAACCAGAAAAATCCACAAGAAAAAAGGAAATTGGATTATTATCTAAGTGAAAAATATTATTTGTTTTATTCCGCTTTACATATAATTAAAATATATGATATTTATTTATATTTTGTAATTGAACATAAAATTCTTTATCATAATATTCTTTGCTTTTATTTTATCTTTCAAATCAACAAGTTTATCACAATAAGTCGAATGTTTGGCTTAAATTTTGTAATTTAAAATCTAATGCTTTATGAACAGCTTGTTTACTTTTTTCAACTTTCGAGTTAACAAGTGTATCACAGTAATTCAAAACTGATTGGTTTAAATTTTGCAATTTCTCAGTTATTTTGTAATCGAAATATCTTTTATTGACAGCATCTTTTCCATCTACAGGATCAGCCATATTATTGATTCTACGATTTCGAAGAGAAACATACTCTGTTGTTTAACCAAAAACTTTGCTTATTTGGTCTCGTAAAGCGGAAACAATGATACTATATTATGATTCTAGGTATGTATTTAAATCAGAAATAACGGTATTGCATTTTCAATCTACGTCCCTTTTTAAAGCTTAAACTGCTATATGTTTATCAAAAAATATTTTATTGGCCTCAAATTTTCCATAAATGGGATCAGCTATATTAACAACTCTATTATCTATATTGAAACATAAGATTTTGTAAAATTAAAACAAGTGGTTAGTTTACTTTGTAACGCAGAAACAACTGAATTGCATTGCGAATTTACGTATGGTTTTAAAGCATAGGCACGTGTTAAAAAAATTTATTTAAAGATTTTATTAATGGGTTCCCAAATATATCTGTCATTTACTAACAAAGAAATTATATCATTAAACTCAAATTCTCTCGAAAAAAGATGTAATACGATTAAACATAGATGTCCACAAATAACTGGATTTAATATTCTGAATTTGATCATCATTGTAATAAACATTTCTGCTTTGGAAATAATTCGTTAAATTATTAGGAATATTACCTCCAAATTAATTGAAATAGTAAATATTGTTGTTTTTTTTTTAAATAACAAACCCAGTGAGTTCCTGGATTTTTTTAAATGTCAAAATTTACTACAGTATATTCATTTTAGTGCATACTTTTAGGTAATTCATTAATCATACATACACTTCTGAAATGCTTAATATGTAATGGTTTTGCGTATTTTTGGATATCAATGTTAGATAACGGAGCTATATAATTTTTGGCCTTCCTCTTTCGCAACTAATCCTTTTCCAGCTCCATTGCTAATTATGTCTTTTTTGTTCTTCTAATATTATTATATTTTTTAGTTTGTTCAATGGAATTATAAATTGCACTAGCTCGTCCAGCTACACCACCAAGTGTACCTAAAGCAGCCAATATAATTAGTTTAATTCCTCCACGATGTAAACCACTTCCAGATTTTTCTTTGGCCATCATTTTAACTGTTGGCAATGATAAAGTTAATTTGAAACTTTTGCCTTCGTTCAATTTTGTTATTTTTTCTCTCAATTTGATTTTTTTTTAAATATATATATACCTAAATCTTTAATTCCTCAAAGGAATGTAGAAAGTTATAACTGTAATCTTCATTATATATATATATATATATATATATATATACACACACACACACACACTCACTCAATAAAACACTTTACTTCCCCAACCTAATTTTATTTTTGTAACCATAGTTGAGGCAACAGCAGCAGAAGCAATTTTTTTTTCCAATTGGAGTATTTTTATCCAACATGATTTCTTTAGCTTCGTTTTGTAAAATTTTATCATCATCATGTCTGGATTCTAAATCTTTATGATCTATATAAGCAATATCGTGATATTTGCATGCTTCATCTAATTTATTTACTCATGTGTATCCCCATTCTAGTCTTTCGTTTAATTTTGTAAATAGCCCACTAGAATTATAACTAGGCAAATCCATACCAGGCGAATTTAAATTATTTAATGTCCAATTTGTAATGCCTTTACCACGATGTTCAGAATTGCAAAATGAGTGGAATTACATTTAAAACTCTTATAAGATAAGGAATTCCTTTTGGATTATAAACAAAATCAGAAAACGCATTGTTTAACATATTCATTATACTTACATTTTCATTGCAATAACTGTTATGTCCAGCGTTTTCTTCAACGTGAATAATTAACAATCTATCGATTAATTTTCTAACATCTTTCATCCAAATATGTTCTTTTGGCAAACTATTGTATTTTTTATGCCATCACTAGTTCTTGGAGAAATCTTTATTTCTTGTGTGTTTGGTGCTGATTTTGAATGTGATTCTTTTATATAGTTATTATAATTGGATTAATTATATTATAATATAATAAAACAATTGCTGTATAATTTACATAGTAATTAGCAGTGTATTTACCCTCAATGGCTTCTTGTGAAATTTCTGTTAGCAAATTACAAAGTCCTGGTGTTAAAAAAATACCCTTTGCCTTTAACTTTTATTGTATTATCGTTACTTGTGTATAACGAATGTAGAAATTTTCTCCAACTCCATGTAAACCATATTTTTCTTTAATAACATTTATTATTTTTGAATTTTCTGCTCTCAGATTTATAGTAGAAACACCTGCTATAGGAGGTACATTTTTCAATGGTAGAGTTCTCATTTGCTCTTCCGTATTAGGAGAATCTTGTTCTGCAATTAATTCTCTTTCAAACAATGTTTCTTCTTTAGTTGGTGGATAATCTACATTTTTTACTGCAACAGGGACTAGCGTTGTTATTAAATTTTAGTTATCTTCACTTAATTTTTCTACTTTTATTGCCAATATTTCGTAATTTGTCGATTAATGGTTTTTCTTTCTTTTCACTTTTTTCATATATTTTTTTTATGATGCTGTTCGTATTTTTTATATTTT
Source organism: Dryococelus australis (assembly GCA_029891345.1). Lineage (NCBI taxonomy): Eukaryota > Metazoa > Arthropoda > Insecta > Phasmatodea > Phasmatidae > Dryococelus > Dryococelus australis. The sequence continues at coordinate 75,804,088 of CM057006.1, read as the reverse complement.
TCAATGAGTAATTGAACTCGAGAAACCCCCTTCGATTCATCCATATATATATATATTAACTTATAAATTACTCATAAAATTATTGAGAGCTTCAAGAGGCAAACTTTTCCCCCAACTGATAAAACTAGGGGGAATTTAAATGTTTACAATCATAGAATTGAAATTGATATTCCTATAGGAGACGGTTTTTCTTTACCAAATGACGCTTATGATTATGAGAAATTTTTGTTTACAAAAGAGACATAAGTTTGGAGCTGATGCAAAATATTTTGAAGAAGGCAATATTGATGTTCGTTCAACTTTTTCCCTCTACAATTTTCTAGAGTAGGAATCTCAAAACATGGAAATATTATTGAAGCAGTTGATAATCCAGGTTTAACATCAACAATGATGAATGCTTTAAGATAACCAAGCGAACAAAATTATTTATAATTTATTGGAGTTGATAATCTACATCGAGATAAATCTGTTTCTAGTGAAAAAATAACAAAATATGTTAAAACAGTTTCTTGGATTAAAAAAAATGAAATAATCTATCCTCTTAGATATATGTTTCGTTTTATTCGTGATAACTATGATGTTTATTTGAAAGGTGGTTATAAAATTACTTTTTTTGTGATTCATCTGATAACAACTCCTTATTTGTTTATGAAACTTTTGATAAAAATGAAAAAGTTACGAAACATCGTCCTGATTCTGGTAAAATTGTTGTTTAAAAATTAGAAATTTTATGGCCTATTGTCGAATATGAATCGAACGTGGCCATTGAAATTAAAGAAAACATAAATAAAGAACCTAAAATACCTATTAGTTTTGATTATTGGCAATTTTTAGAAAAAGTAGTTCCTAAAGAAACAAAGGTTTTTAGCTTTGATATATAATATCAGTTTAATAATTTACAATTTGATATGCCTGATTTTGTAATTGTAGGCTTTCAATTCAATATAAAAAATTGTGCTCAACAGCATAAACACGCTGCTATGTTTGATCATTGTAATGTGAGAAACATTTATTTTAAAACCGGTAGAAATGAAATTTTTCCTAAAGAAAACGGGAATCTTGACAATGAAAACGCTGTGTATGTTAAACAATTTCTTGCTTACAGTGATTTTAGAAATTAAATAAACAAACTAGATACCGACTACAGAAATAATTAACTTTATTATAAAAAACTGTAAACTTTGGTGGTGATATTAATTACTATTCATTTTGGCGGCAAATGCCTTTATATGTTATTGATTGTTCACAGAAAAACAACCGTAGTTAATGAAAAAACAAATATAAGAATTTGTGTTGATTTTGATAAAGCTCCTTAAGAAGAGAGTACCATTTGTAATGTTTTAATTAGTTAACGAAATCTTACTTAAGATTATGTGAAAGAAAGAATTACTGAAGATTTATAAATTTTTAATATTATTAAATGGAGGAATCAACTAATTGTTCCGGTGGTTTAAATGAATTTTTTGAGCTCATAGTTGAGTGGTTGCATTTAAAAGTTTTGCGATTTTTTAGAGAAATAGAATAATTATTTGATCGAATAAAAAATTGCAATTCTAATTACAATTTTCTCATGGTATCACTTTTAATAAAACATATATAAATTTTTAATATTACAAATGGATCAAAAAATTGATCTTTTAGAAATTTGGGATACTGGATATGAAATTATTAAAACAGCAACTTCCATTGATAAAGAATTGTTCATTGTTTTATTTCAAAATCGTTTTAAAAATCAATTAAATGTTTCAATATCAGATAAATTTTCAAATTTTAAAGAAGATATTTATGATTTGGATTTGCTGTGATGACTGGGATTATGTACTCAGTATTGGTTATGGTTCTATATTTTTAGACTTTAAAATGTCTTATTGGAGTTTTACTTTTCTTGAATAAAATTTAAAATTTTTATTAATTTGTATCTTTTCACTTGTTTTTAGCTTAAATTTTCTTGCTTTTGATCGTCTTGTCATTGAATTCCAGATTTAAATTTTTGTTTTTTTTCTTACACTTTCATTACAAATAGCAAGAAATAGTTAATGCAATTTTTCTTGTACTTTTGTTGCAAAACGCCTGTTTTTAAAGCATCAAATTTTTTACACGGCCCTTTTGCGAAATATTGCAAAATTTGTGTGATTTTAGGCTTAAACTGCTTGTTTTTCAATGGTATTTGCTTGTTTTTTTTAAACAAAAAATTGTTGTTTCTATGTAATGTGAAATAGCTGCTTGAAAACGATAAATGTAATTGTTTTTAGCTAAAATTTGCTTGATTTTTAGCGTTCTTTCAATAAATTTCAAATTTTGAGTTTTTAATTTTTACCTGTACTTTCGTAACAAATAGCAAGAAAAAGTTTATGCTATTTTTGTTGTATTTTTCGTTAAAATTATCAGAAAAATTGTGCTGCGCTAGGACCCGCATTATACATCTACTTTTTATTAGCTCAAAATATTTTTAAAAAATTTAAATTTTCTTTTCGAAAAAATATTCAAAGTTATATCTCATTTATTTTTTTATAGTAAGTGTGTCAGCAATGCCGCATTTTTTTTGGTAAAATAACTAAATAAACTCATTTTTGGAAGATTTGGGCATACGATTCAAATTTATCACTAGAAAATGCCTGGTACATAAATTTATAGACATTAAAAGGGGCATTATAGGTACTTTACCAATCGATTACAAATTTACACATAAAACAGATTACACAAAATGCAACAAAATTTAATTACCTATGTAAATTAACTGTTTATATAATAGTGGAGGACAATCATAAGTGATAAAATATTTATACTCTCTTACTGATGTAATTATCATTTAAATTTTTTTAAATACTATCCATTTTAGAATTAGCCGTAGGATACAAGATAGCGCTTTAAAACTATATACCAATACATTATGTTTTACGTTGGTCATATTTAGTCAAGACAACTTCACCAACAAGGGAAAAGAAGAAATCCCACTATAAAAAGAAAAAATAGTATTTTTGATGCCATGCGTATTTTCCGAGCACATAGCAAATATAATTATACATTTCCTTTTAGAGTACATGCTTGAATATTCGGTTCACCTACAAACTTCGTGTTAAGTAACCACTTTATGATGACATGTTTCCATAAAAAGTTTACAGTATATGAACTCATTTCAATTTTTTTTTCATTGTAATCTAGGCTTTTTAAGACGGACAGAAAGTGTATTAAAAATATACCTGAACATATGTATACGGAGAGCAAATTGAAAACAAACAGCTATAAGAAATACTGCTATTTATTTTATGCTCTCCCTATAAAATTCTTCAACAGTATGTTTGATATTTGTTAACATAAAACGTACTATACTACGCAAATGTTAAGAATCCATTTGGCCTGTTGCTAGCTTCTATGGTGAAAATAATGTTACATTCGTCAAACCGCGAATAGGGTGTGCGCTGTGATTGTCATCTGGCTTTCTTTTTTATATTAAAGCGAGTCGGTATAACAGCGAACGTTTAGTGGCATCTCCCAGTGAATTTAAGAGACAATAGTATCTTGAAATTTCAAGCTAGATGAAGCAATCCGCCCAAATAATTACTCTTGTACGCATTACCCATAGTTACAATGTGAGTTTTTCGATCTTGACGATGCATGATTGTACACTCGATTATTTTTGCAGTGTAGAAAAGTGAACCCCTCATTATAAGATGGATTTCAAAGAAAATGCCTGTCATGCGTATCTACTAGCGTGGCTTATATGCTGCGAATAATACTTACAGCATTGTAAAATCTGCGAAAATATTTACCCTAAATGTTAGAATTATATTTTTGTTTCAAAAAATATTACGAGGTTACATTTTTAAAGATAGAATGTTCTTTAAGAATGTTACAGCAGAAATTGTCTTGATCAAAACAATTAACACTGTATTTATGGAAAATTTCTTAATATTGTAATTAAATTTTTAAGCCAGAATTTTTTCTGAAACACATGTTGAAGTTCGTATTTTAATAAGCGTTTCAGCTTTATGCGTTACTTTAAGGCAATGGAACTTAGTAAATTCCAGTCACGATCGCAAAACCTAGTGCGTTCGTTCTGTATCCTCAATATTTTTCCTCATCTCTGCCGCTGCGGGGTTTTTATAAAGGGGACTATTTACCAGGGCCCAATAACAGTCAGTGATGCTTGCTTGTTTAAGTGTGGGTATGGGATGGAGCGTGTGCGTTTGTGTGTGTGTGTGTGTGTGTGCCGCGCCCGCCTTGGGGTACATTACGGGTCGCTCGTGCCTCGACTACACGAGAAGCAGAGAGAGAGAGAGACCGCACTATATTCCACTTGCGGAGATCAGAAGATTTCAATAGATGGCCGGGAAGGGAAAAGTGTTTTCGCTCGCGATAAAGCCGGGCGTGGCATTCCTGGCGTTCTTGTCAGTGGAAGAATGGCGCCGAGGGCGAGGGAAACGCCGCACGTGATAAGACACGAAGGCGCACATGGCGCTAACAGGTGCGCCCCAAAATCCGTTCTTTCCATCTACCCCCCCCCCCCCCCTTCCGGTCCATTTTATTTTTCTGCCCCCATTCCCGAACCGAACAAAGTGTAAGAAAAACTTCCCGCGGGCAGGAACAAGTTTAAACCCTCCCTGCAACAAACTCGTACGGAATATATTTTATTCGTTACATTTTTTTTCGTTATCGCCGGGCCGAATTCGCCACCATCGAAGGAGCAAACCCAGATAAGGTGGTCCTGAGGGCCAGCTTCGCCAGCTTCGAAATTGGCTTCGAAAGTTTACAGCTTGGTAAACGTTCATGTGAGAACGGAGCTCTTCCTAGACGCTGTGGTAGGGCGAGTGCAAACGTTTCACATGGTTGGCTCGCGATAAACTTGAACACATTTGGGAACTATGTTCAGATTCCTTCTTTCTGGAAACAATTTATCCTTCGGACATAAGTAAAAAAAATGTTACGTGGGTATCTCTACTTTTATACGTGTTTAATAAGTGATTTTACAAAGTTACTTCCAATATGTAAGCGCGTGCGTGTATGTGTCCCCAACGTGTAAAATATGCATACATATAAGGTGTGTTAATTTATGTGTAAGTCGACGGAATGTTAACAGTATGTAACAAAAGAAAACTAAAATATCTGTACGCATATACGTTCTAGGATTCATGGTTCCCGAGATAAGAAATGCATAGTAGCTGCTGGAATTATTAATACCCCGTATTTAATAAGTCGCTATTCGTGTCTCTGCAGACCTGCATGTGCGCCTGTTATTCATTCTTACAAACGGTGCTCGAAATATACACGTTAAATCTGAATGCACGCCTACGCATGATATATGAGTGACTTGACACGTCCGAAGATCCCAGGTGTGCTACGGATCTACTTGTTCCACACAAATGATAAAGCATTGCAATGTCCGTATCTGGCTGTGGCGGACGTCTGAATCTCTCAGTATCAAGTGCATTATTCCAATCCAAAATCTACCAATGCTATCAAAGGAATTTCCTACAGGAATGGATCGTAAGCACGTATTTCCAAAATTTTCGGCTAATAATAAAAAGGATAAAAATAATTTCACATCCTTTTGCCTTTTCTTTGGTTCCAGATTTGGCAAGGAAAGGAAAAATCTATATAAATGGCCAAGACAACTTGTAAATTTGTTACTTATGATTGTGAACCAAATTTGTCGGAAGTTTTGTCTCTAAGTCAATCACTGAAGTTACAGTGATCAACCATTAACAAGAAACTTATCATAAAACCTCAATCTTATATATATACCCAAAATACATAAATTAAAAAATGACTTTTTTTTGTATATGTATTTTTTTATAACTCACAAAAAGGGAGAAACAACCAAGCAGCATCTAAATGAATCTCCTTAGTAAGCAAACCCTAAGTTTAGTTTTCACTCTCTGTCAACTCACTTAGAAATCAACATTCAACCAGTCCAGAGCCTAAAGGACTCCCATTGCCCTAGATCCTGAGATGCAGGTTGGGCTCTCTGATCCACAACTCACTGATACTATCACATTTTCCCAAGTAGAGCCTCCAAGTCCCATCATATAGAATGCTTATCTCGAGAACGCTGTGCCTCATTGTCCCAGACGCACCTCGATATGTCTACTGCGCTGTAATAAGCGCGAGATATAATCTTTGCTTAGTCGTAACTTGAAGTTGCTCATAGTTTTCTTTCTTTCCAAAGATGCATACAAGTCCCTTTACAGTGATTACTTCCGTAGCCCTATATTTAATTAAAATATACTCCCAACAACTCTCAACCAAGTCTCAGTAGTCACAACTAATAAAAATTCCTTCTTTTATACTTAATATCTCAGTGAGGCATAAATCTCTCTTTTCTCGCTACAGCTACTCACCGCAATGGCGGGTCTTAGGGACATGGAGCATATTGTCTCGCCGAAGGGCGGCCACCGATTGAATACCTGGCCGTCTCGCCGAGTCTGACCTCAGCCAACTTTTAGCCTACTTTCAGATGGAAAGATAGGCTAATGCAATCACCTGTATGCCTGTCTGGAATGTATGTTCCCGTCCTCCCTAAACTAATTACTTTTAAACCCGACAACCGAATTTCACCAAACTACAGACACATATAGCATTTAGTCAGGACATGGGCTTTTATATTTTTCGAGCAAGCCACGTAGGAATTTTCAAAATTTCTGCCACGTCAAAACTTTGGGATGTATGTTTTATCATTGCGGTAACTATTCAACTGTATTCAACCAAAGTTGGTGATTTGATAGTGCATGCTATAAGTACTGAAATTAAATAGCGATAATTTCATTAGTCTGCCTCTTTGCAAGAGAGTGTAAATTTAATATTAAGATTTCAAATATATCCCGGGAACAATTTGACCCATTTAAACTAAATGTGGTACGTTTGCAGAACATGATGTACGTATTGAATTAAGAAAGAAATAATGTATTTAATGTACCATTTTGCAAGATGGTACATCATGAATATAAAGCTTTCATGCTATAGCTCGGTAACTACACATCCGATTCCTGCCATATTTGGTATATAAGTATTTATTTTGTAGAACAATGTTCAAATGTAAAATTAAAATGTATAAGATACTTATTTTCAAAATGGCGGGAATATGCGTAGTTATTTCAGGTTCATCTACAATGTTCACAATGCCTATTGATCAGTGCCAAAAAAGTACCCCTAAAGCGTATTTTACAATCATAATGGGTGTCAAAATGTTACCTCTTTGGTCCGCCATTTTGTAAGTTGGCTCCATGTGATAAACTACGCTTTAATATATCTCGGGATACAACCAACCGAGTTCTACGAAAATTGACACTCAAGTAATGCTATTTTAGGTTATGCAAATTTAAATGTTTTAGTGAGGGCTATCATTTTCAAAATGATGTACACATAAATACTATAGGTTACTATGCTATATCTCTGAAACCATGAAACCAATTCCCACTAAACATTTTGTACCGGCAGTATCTATGCAAGTATCAAATAAGTTAATATATAAACTCATTTGTCAGCAATTTTGGAAGATAGAACAAAATGAAATATTAAGCTTCCGTGCCCTATCTCGTGAAATAATTACCTGATACCCACCAAATTCAGATTACAAGTCAAATTTTTGCAGTTCATATAAATTTATATGACTTAAGGAAGTAGTAACATGTTTAAAAAATAACAGCCATGAAAATATTTAGGTTAGTAAGCCGTATGTCACAACTATTTCAGCAGACTTTATTATGTTGCAGTATTCATGATAAACATAGAAGGTGACAATACAGTAATGAAAATAGCACTAAATGAGAAAGTTGAGCTTTTACGTCATAACCGGGACAAACCAACCAATTCCCGCCGAACTTGACACATTATTTGTGCTACATTAGACCATGTTTAAGGTTTATCTGGCGATAGAAATATAAAACATTTAAATCAATTTGTCATACCTATTAAAAACTTGAAACGGGTTGAGTTAAACTTACTATGCTAAGAGTAGTCATTAGAAGCATTAAATACGTTAATAGAGAACATCTTTTGCCAACTTCTGTATATAGAGCCAGGTGAGAAAATGAAAAAAAATTATGGCATATCTTAGGAACCAATCCTCGAATACCCACAAAGGTTTGCACACATGTAGTTATACTGTGGACCATGTAAACTTATATAATTTAAGTGAGTCAAATGTTTTTGTAAATTGTGCAACATAAATTTGTTAAAATAATCGAATCATATCTATTAAATAATTTGACAAATTTGAGCAAACTTTTTATACTGGCGTATATACCTATTCGAATTCATCAAATATGCCTATAGATGACCAGTTTTTAGGCCTTTTTGTACGAAAGTGTCAAACTAGAAACTAAAGCTTTTGTGCCATATCTCAACCAGTCGGCCAATTTTCACCAAATTCTGCGTACAAATAATGCTGCTGTAAGCTATGTAAACTTATACGTAATTATCTCACTATTATAGCATTTATTTCTGGGTGCATCTCTAATGATATCGCTATGAACGAGACGTGAAGAAGCACCTACCTTGTAAATTTTAAAAAAATGTTATCAAAATGATTGGCATCCATGTAGAAGAATGTAGACGCGTTAGTTATATCGATAACTTCTTGTTATTAACTGGCAGGCTTATAAATCCCGCCACAGTAGCGAGGGCCCCTCCACACATCTGCGGGTACTCCGGCAAGCATTTCATTATCTAGGACGGTAAGAGCATGGGATGCGTCTCAGGGCAAGAACCTATACGCCTTGGGTGGGATTCGTTATGTTAAAAATTGACGAATTCAACGCGACTAAAGCAAGGTTGTATGGTGCCATGGTCGCAATCGTAGCCATGGCTATACATCCCCGAAGAACAAGGGTCTAGAGGGAAGAGCACAGAAAACTAGTGCAGAATGGAGAAAGCTCTGGGAAAATCCGTGCAACGGTTACGGAGGGAAATTTTTTTAATAATTTACTGGATTGGGGAGGGAGAAAGAAAGGAAAGTTGGTAGTTATCGTAGACTATAGACCCTACTCGTGTATTTTATGTTGAGCAGCACGAAATGAGTGAACGCGGAGCTGATTTGTAACCAGAGTCGCGAACAGCTCAGAACAGGAAACGAGCTAACCCAATTATAATTTGTGTGTCACTACAACAATGACAACACTTCAGGAAAATCAGGAATGAGTTCGATTCGTTTGGCGCAACTCGTTAAAAAGTACAAAGTTTCTATTCCCTTGAGAACTTGAGTGCGGCAACCCGCTAATCAATTCTGCTGTACCGGAATAGGGGCAACAAGGCGTTGCATTTTAATTGATACTTTTAGAAATTTTACATTTGACTTAAACGGGATTTACGTTTCAGTCTCTCAAATATCCTGTAGCAAATACTGCATCATAAAAAAAAACACTAAATCCGAACGATAAATATAGTCCAAAATCTTGATGAAACCTGATGGAGCCAGGTGGCTAAATTAAAACGAATGTGGCGAAGGATAGTCCGGCACAAGGTCAGAGTATCATATTAATTTAAGAGTAATATTATTAGTATTATATCTACTGTATACAATAAATCTAGTATTCAATATTACAGACTCAAATAAATTACCATTACGAATAACAATCAACTAATGAATAGTTACACCATGGCGTAAACATCACCCATTAATAAAAGTTGTCAATAATTCACTAATTGACTTACCAACACCTATCAACATCTAAACCTGATGGAATTTTGGTTCATTACTACGATTATGTTTAATAAATCAAATTTAACCGGATTATTCCTTGTAATACACTATGCACCTAATATTGAATTAGCTTTTAATAGAGTTAGGCACTTCTGTCGAGATGTATATAATGGGTGACTTATGCGAAAAACTTCATGCAAATGGGGCATCAACATTTTGGTATACATCTACCTAAATGTAGGGCGTGGGTTATAATATGGTTTATATAAATATATTGAAACATGATCAGCAGGTGTTATTATTCTACTATTTGTTATAATAACAGTTTTCACAGGATAAGTATTACCATGAGGACAGAAATATTTCTGAGCGGCTACGGTAAACAAATCTACCATTAGCAATTCCATACCTAGGAACAGATATTGTGCAATGAGTATGAGGAGGATTCGCTGTTGATAATGCAACATTAAACCGATTCTTCACAATTCACTTCCTAATACAATATCTAATCTTAGGTATAATAATTTCTTTTATTATTTTTACACCAAAGAGGATGAAACAACCCAATAGGATAGGATCGGGGGAATATGCAGACCAGGACATGACCCATAAATCTGTGTGGGAAGCACATATCTAGATTGGCTATGGATGCCATACAGAAATGTGGTGGCACCTGATCACGCATGTGCAACATGCGGCGTACCACACCCAACAGGAGTGCCTGGCAAGGCTAATGTAACTGTCAGTGCGTAACATCACAATACGTTTTGCCTGTCAACAGGAAAATGAATGAGTCTGCCAACACACACTCCACATTCGTATCTACCCCGGATTGTACACAAACAGGGTTTTACTGACTACCAACAACGGACTCACGTACGTATACTCGTATCTCGGAACCACGACACGTAGGTCATATATTAACACGGAATTGTTTTCTTCGAGGTGTACCGTACACATCCCAGAAACTTCCAACGTGAATCAACATATATTAAATCAATTGAAGGCCTGTTAACACGGTAAATTTTTTTTACTACTGGCCACATGCAATAATATTGCATGAAGTTTCGGAAGTTTATTAGATATCCCTTGCAGTTTAGACACTATAGTACTCCACCTCGGCATCTTAAACTAGCACACATATCCTGACCTCACTCAGTTGTAGAACTTGTGGAGTAATGCCAAAGCGATCCTAGGTTAGGACGGTATCCAGTAAAATGTGGTTAAAGAAATAATACAATACTTCACTTGCATGAAAATAAACTGCCCCTCGCGTGTATTTATCTGGAGTGGCGAAGAAGAGGTCTTCAAGCGAACATTAAGTTCATTGTTTGAAATATGCTTGTATACAATATGCTTCTTCGAATTACTTAGAGCTGTATACTTGGTTCGTTTTTAAGTATTCGTATAAAAACATAACCCCTTTGTTAATTAAAACGAGGTGTCTCAAAAATTATATCTGTCAATTTTTTCGTAATAAAATAAATTTAAATTTTGTTAGGAAATTACGTTAACCAAGTGTTATATATATATATGTGTGTGTGTTTAAAACTACAATAAAAGATACACAACTCTTCGACAGCACAAAATTTTCTGGTAACGAAAAAGAAAAAGAAATTTCCGTCACACTGAGTTTAAATTATTTGAATAGCAATTGTTTCTGGAAAATTCAAAACTCATTAGGCCTCCTTGCATAACACATAGCACATTTTGTTCTGACTTGTATGTTTTAATAAATGAGAACAAAATAACCCTATAATGCATTACTAAAAAAATAACTTCTTATACGAATACTTAAGAACTAAAGTTTCGTCGTTTAGCAGTGAATGATTTCGTAAAACCGCGCTGGTGCAATGTAATAAAAAACATAGTGCTCAATAAAATAATAAAGTCAGTATTAGCAATAGCCGAGTGAATGGCTCTGAAATATTGAACAATGGAATACTGAAAACCGTTTAAGTAATTATCTTGGGCTAAAAAAGGCAACTTAATATTTTAGCATACTTGCCGTTATACAAGGACAGGTAGCTTCCTACAAACAGTAAATCTGTTTCTCTGTGACGAATGTAGACGAACTGAAGAATTATTATCACTGGCTGCTGTTAATCACTGCCACACGTTAATTCGTCTCTTTTTACGCGCGGGCTGTAAAATACTGGTTAGGGGCTCACTGCTAGACAGTCCGCATATGATACGTTAAGCAATTAACATGCAAATTTTTTTAACCCGAGGCAGATAAAAAATATACTACGAGTATGAAACCGTGTGAGGACTTCTGAACTATATCTCACCATACCGAACAATGCCGGTAAATGGCAGAACGCAAATTATGTACCAACAACTGTGAAACATTTTTTAAAACTAACTCGCTCTGTCAGCATATGATAGTATACGGCATTCTATCAAATATGACGTTACCATGTAACCTTTGGGTAACATTAAGAACGAAAGAAAAACAACTCTTTTGGGACTTATAAAGGCTTATTATCAAGTGCCGTTGAATTTCATCATTAATGCTATTTCCAACGAAAGTAAACTACAGTCCACTCATTGAGCCCTGCTGAAGATCAATTTCCAGAATATTTATCCGCCTGATACGAACGAAGTTTATCCAAGTATAGAAAATGACACCAGAGAAAATACACACCACATTCGTGAGGACCCAATGTAATAATATTTTGCTTAAAAACTATTTCTTACTAGGAATTTCCAACACACCCATTTTATCCCTGTTCCTAATTGTATTAATTATTAATGAAATTTTATAATTTACAGATGGAATACAACTAGAAGTTCTTTTTTTTTTTTTACCAAAAAGCGAGGTACTTTAATTTTAACACTAGTGTAAAACGCTTGTGATACAGGATACATCTAGGAAACAAACGTAAGTAATATACGGGGCGATGTCTCAAAGGCTTGATTTGAAAAGTGTGAAGAAACCGTGAGTAGACTTTATAACAGCCTCGCCATGAAAGACACGGGGGAAAGACCAACATCAGAAATCTTACTACCGCGAAGTAATATACGGGGCGATGTCTCAAAGGCTTGATTTGAAAAGTGTGAAGAAACCGTGAGTAGACTTTATAACAGCCTCGCCATGAAAGATACGGGGGAAAGACCAACATCAGAAATCTTACTACCGCGAAGTAATATACGGGGCGATGTCTCAAAGGCTTGATTTGAAAAGTGTGAAGAAACCGTGAGTAGACTTTATAACAGCCTCGCCATGAAAGATACGGGGGAAAGACCAACATCAGAAATCTTACTACCGCGAAGTAATATACGGGGCGATGTCTCAAAGGCTTGATTTGAAAAGTGTGGAGAAACCGTGAGTAGACTTTATAACAGCCTCGCCATGAAAGATACGGGGGAAAGACCGACATCAGAAATCTTACTACCGCGAAGTAATATACGGGGCGATGTCTCAAAGGCTTGATTTGAAAAGTGTGGAGAAACCGTGAGTAGACTTTATAACAGCCTCGCCATGAAAGATACGGGGGAAAGACCAACATCAGAAATCTTACTACCGCGAAGTAAATTTATGATTAATTATAAGATTCTGTAAAAGTTATTGATATTCGCAAAAAAATTTGATGTTAAGTTGAAATCACAGTTGTGAAAACGAAGCTGGTGTTGACTCTTCTGCATAGAACTTAACGGTGTCAAACATGGATTGAACTTGCTAGTGACATCTGACTGGCGAAATCTCATTTCCTGAGATACGAAAACGTCTCGTATATTGTTATCATGGTACACGATGCTATTCGTGTCATAAATAACTGACGAAAAAAAAAAAAAAAACAATATTTTTATCCAACGCGGGTAGGTAAAATGGCTTATGCATTACAATATTTCCAAATATTGTATACAGGCAGACTTAAATTAAGGACATGTCATATAATGTTAAATACCTCAGGTTTTGGACTTAATTGTTATTTATACCGGGTACTTCAATGAAATAGAGTTTAAATTTTACCGTTTAGAATCAGTATTGGTTGATAAATACTAAAAAATTACCAGGATCATAAAACCATTATTCGGTAATATTAAAAAAATTCACTTCTAAAAATGATTAGGTTTATTCTATACTTATTAAAGGCCTATGTGTTTAATTTTTTGATAATGTTGACATATCATCAAATTCCTATTTAAAACTATTAGCCCTCCTTCGTTAAAGAATTTAGAATGATGTTTGGTTTCAATGTGTAACAGAAATGCAAAAATATAAACAGTTGGTTGAAACAAATTTTTATTTTTATTTGAAATTAATTTGCAGCAAATTATATCATCACTTAATAACTGAGTCATAAAGTGGTACTGTAACGTGTCTATTAGGGGTATAAAATGTCTCGTCGTGGACGAACACCTGAAACATAAAATAAAAACAGCACTCTAAATACTTCATATATTTTGATACGACTAGAATAGCTGATAATATATTTGAATTCTGGTAACTGTCATATACAGTAATAGTTGATTCAATCCATAGTTTTCAATTTAAAATTTACCAAAATTTTCTGAATATTTGGGGATACGAACAACAATATTTATAATTATGCCAAAACAAATGTTTTAAAAGTCAAAAATTTTATCGACCACTTAATAATTTTGAAAATTATGACTTTAACAAAAATGCTATCTATGGATTTGTTTTAAAGGAACTTTCAAGAATGTGAAACTTAAGTTACATTATTGCAAGTTTTTTTTCATTTTGGTATTATAAGGTTTTACATAGGAAAACTGTGTATATTATAAAACATTATTTACACAAATATACTGGCTCTGTCGTTTATATGCACTATTATTCCAAAAGCAGTAAACATATTTTATGCCAAGACTATACATTGCATATACTATAAATATGTGTGATTGTTTTGATAATTTAAATACATTGTCAAAAACATACTCCTTCGATATGTATAATGTAGCTGAAATTGTTTTACATTGTATTTTTTGAGAATTCCCCCACTGAGAGACCTTTCCAAAGCTTTAAATCTACATCTATCAAATATTTTCTACGGGAGTTACGACATTTTTCAACTGAAATAAATATTAGTTGATATTGTGGTAAGCATTCGTCCCATTTCATTATTTAATGAGTAGTTTACTCACAATTCCATGCATAAAACTTCCTTTTATACAATTGTCAATTACACACACAACCTGTGGTATTAATGTAACTCGTACATAAATGTTTAGAAAATCGAACAATAAATTTCTACTGTTATAAGCGTACGTTAATATTTTTCAACTTTGTGAATATTATTATTGAATGAATTGCAAATTTAAAGAGTTTTGTATTTTAGATTATTAAATTTATCACTATAATTGTTTTAATTAATTTGATATGTGCGTCAGGGCCACGGAGATTGCACCAATAAAATTACTGGAAAATATTATTTCTGGAAGTAGACTAATTACTTACTCACGCCTAATTTTTCTCATTATAGTAGTTCATATATGAGATGTTATTTGAACAAGTTTACAGAAACACACTGATCTGTAGTATCTGATTCTGTTAGTAATCTTATTATCTTTAAAAGCAAAATATTCTGTGACATGCTCACTGCGCTTGGAATAAATTACGATCAAGATGTGGAAGTTCGTAGTTCCTAAGTGTGGTATTCAATGTGGGATTTCTGTAATGAGAAGTACCAAATCACTTTAGTATCGCGCGGAACAGAAATTAACAAAAGGAAAATATGCAGTGGGCATATATCATAAGTATACCGAGAATAAGTACACCGAATTATTAACTCGGTGTACTTATTCTGTAGCCTACGCCTTCGACTCCTTCGAACCCACTCAAAAATGCCCATTTGGAACTCTTCTTCGTTTACAATTCAAAACATTTCGCCATTTAAAATAAAGAAATGGGAGTTATTGAACGTAATTATTGCTGGCTTTTTTTTTTTCGTCATTCAGGTACTGTTTTAAATATCTTGTGTTTGTCTATATCTGGGTACGCGAACAACTGGGACACGAAATTATGATATTGCATATTCCCAGGAAAGTTTTGATATCTAAAACCTTTTTTTCATAGTTTTGTGAGGGATGTGTACTTTATTCAAACTGAGGTCGAACAAAAGGCTTATACTTATCTGCCAAATTTCATACCATTGCATAAATCATTAGTATTGTTTGTATTTGGTAGAGCGCCAATTAAAGCGAAAGAATTAATTTTACTCTTCCCTATTTTCGTACAATGTATCAAACAATAACAATCTTGGAATTTGTACCTTTTTTACATATTGAACGTGTACTTACACTATAATTTCTGTCAATTTAATCATAACATATTAGAAGCAATATGGATCAGGTTTTAATATATGTTGTTTGTATACTTTTGTCTGCTAATTGTAACGACAACTTATTACAATTTTAGGTGACTACATTTTTGGACATTCATAGAATTATAGATATTGAAAACTATTTATTACATCTTAAGTAAAACTAAACTACATCTTTGTCCAGCACTTAACAGTAATATTATATTTACCATACTACGTTTACCACACCATATACGATACTGCACAGAGGTGCCAGATACGCATAGGTAATATCACTTACTTAAACAGGCCAACCATCTCAAAGAGAAAACACACTATTGTTAATGCTATTACATAACGCATACCAATTAAACTTATTAAAATTCATATTTTTTCATTTACCGACAATGGTATTTTTATAAAAGGCCGTATAAAATAAATGCACACAGGCTTATCAGAACAAATCCTAAATGTAGCGGAGATTGAAAAGTACAATGTAAGGAATATCTATTTTTCTTCGTTTGAAAACGAAATTTATCTTACCCAATAAAAAAAAAAAAAAAACAAAAATCTTTACTTTGGTTAATTAGTGATCGATTTGCAAATTTCCTGAGTTCGAATTTTAAACAATGGTTTACATTCGTTTATTACTGTTTGAAATGTGTCAAAAATTTTGAACATGGCCTAACACAACTATTAGAAAAGATATTTAAATTAATTATAAATAACTCTATCTGGAGATTCAGACGAAGTAAATTCTCCAATGCATGATTACTATACCTCAAGATCATACATGGTTACACTTCCGTAAGAAAGGTTGGAATATAAAACATATTTGAAGTTGTGCGAAATGTTTAATTGATGACAAGGTATAACTTTAAAAATATTATTATTAATTACACAATGCTGACGAACCAGCCAATGCAAATACGTTACTTCAAAATAACTATAATTTAGTAACAATCACAACTTGGTCCATGTAACAATATAGCACTAAACGTTTAACGCATTTTTACGTGCAGCAAACTTTGTCAATAAATAGATTGAACAGTAAATGCAATATTAATTTAGCAAACAGAAGATATTTATCAATCAATTATAAGTCAGATAGTAACATAGCACAACAATACGCAACTTTCCTACAACCAAACCTGGTATTTTATAAAATGCGACATAAGACATACACACAATTCCTTAAAAAGCACAAAAGTTGCACAAATTGTGCACATCATATCTTAGTATATTCAACGGTGTTACTGATACTTTACGTACAGTAGAAGGTTACTAGGTTATCGTTTGTTAGTGACAGGAATCATTAAATTTATATTTCACTCTCTGATAGTTTTGAGTATCTTACCTGTCACCTAGGGCACGAAACAATATATATATATATATATATATACATATACATAGATATATAGATGATAAAAATTATTTAATGATAAATATGGTATACAGTTTTATGATATTTAAAGTGTAGAAAAGAAATGAAGCCCAATAGTATTTAATTGAGTTTGGTTTTTATGACATAAGAGAGTTGGACATTATTCATTGATTTAATTGACAAGAGAATGATTGCCATTGGTCAAAAGTCTGTAATAAATATTTTTCATCAGCTCAGTACTAACCTAAAAAAAAGATTATTTTTACACTTCTTAAACAACAATTAATACGGATTTTATAACCGATGTAGGTTTTAAAGTTGGCGTCCATGTCTGCCTTTCCAGTAAAAAAAGGTAGTTTTGTCATGCAGTAGGGTATCTGCACTTACTCACGGTATCCTGTGTTCGATTCAAGATCGTGGTAAGTCAGATAGTTTTCTTTTCAGTGGTAATCCACTCCCGAATATAGGACAACGATGTGGTTAATTTACTTCCGACATCCTCGTTTCCCTTCTCCACTAGACAAATTGTAAAAAACTTATACTGCGATGCATAAAAAAAGCTTTCTTTTATCTCTTTCCATTAGCGCCCATTGTGGATGTGGGCGTGCTCACAATGGCGTAACGCGGCTTTAGCTAAGAGGTGGAAATCAATAACCGCTTATAGCCCCGATTCCAACATACGGACAGTAAGAGAGTTTCAAAGTGCTTTCAGCGTCCATTATAAACATGACCATTCCTTGGCCTTTATCTTGTTTGCCCATAACGATGAAACTAAAAAATAAATATATTTATACTTTTAATTTTCAGTATGGGACTAAATAATTGTATATGAAATTATGACGACATTGTTCTATTTCTTCTCTACTTTTGCCTGATTATGTACCATACGCCATTTTATTTCTAAACTTCTACAAGCATTTATGACTCTATCATTTAAAAAATATTACAACAAAAAGATACCATTTATACTATAACTCTGTACTTTAGCATCTTATGTATGTCTTGAAAATATAACGCGTTTCCCAGTCAAAGAAATTTAAATATTTACAACTGTTAAATTAAATTTTTGGGACACTTTCCACTTGGCTTTCGTGGTTAATTAAAACTTTTCTTTTTACGCAACGATACTATTACCCTAAGAAACTGCCTGGAGGGGCTCAGTTTAGAAGAAATAAATTTTCACCAAGTACCCTTGTACACATGAGGATATTTTTCGACCAACGTACAATTATTAGACACATGTATCCGCATAAATCAGGAAAGATTTCATAAAAGGCGCAACACTGAAAATATTAGCTGAGGACGTTTTTATTTCTCAAGATAATAACTGAAAACTGCAACAGTAGTTATAAAAACTCGATTTAACTTGGGGCTGCGGTGGGCGAGAGGTTAGCCCGCTCGCCTCCCACCAAGGCGAACCGGGCTCAATCCCCGACCGGGTCACCTGATTTTGGCATGTGGGAATCGTGCCGGACGATGCCATTGGTCGGCAGGTTTTCTCGGGATCTCCCTTTTCCCCCCTCCCTTTTATTCTGGTGCTGCTCCATACTCACCTCAATCACCCTCATCGGCTCCCAAGACCTCGCTGTTAATAGCGGCCGAAATGTCTTCACTCACTTACTCAATTTAACTTACAAAATATATTATTGGAGACCACTAACCTCGTAAAAAAAAAAAAAACCCCTTTGACAAAGAGACGAAGAAAAATCTAACATGGAAATACAGCGATGGCCATTTAAATTTTAACGCTAAAAAGGACGAACCTGGCGGATACCACATTGCGTATAGTAGGTTAAGACATTGAAATTATTATTTGCTTAACCGAGTGGCGCAACATGTTCACCAATGGTGACTCCCATAATGGTTATATAAGTAGAGAGAGAGGGTAGACGCTGAGAGGACATGAAATTCTATTGGCCCACCGTTCGTGTGCATAGATGGAGCGAGCAATCAAACGGCGTCGAAGAACACGACAACCATATGAAAAGTTTTGCGCCTTTGATCGCGGGAGAATCGTGGCCTATCCGGATTGTGGATTATCCTCCCGCGCAAAAAAAGTTATCTCATTGGAAGAAATGTAACCACGGCGAACGACATGCCAGGAGCCAACGAGTGCGAAGACAGACACCTGGTGTGCGCATGGCGACTATGAACCGTACAGCTACAATAGACACCCTCGCTCAGTGTTTCAAGTGTGTGCCACATCAATCTGTGTCCGCACAGACTGTCCATCGCCGCTTGCCGCATCAGGGAATCGTGTACTCACCACAGCAGGCTCCTACGACTGCAATGCTGCGGGGAACGTCGCGCCTGTACACTGTAAAAAAATTTGATGTAAAATTCCCATACATGTAAGGGAAGCTAATTACATCTACCTGTAGGGAAGAATTACCTCTTAAACGTAGAGCAAATTTACATAACAAGCAAAGTACTATTCCCTAACTGTACGGGAAAAGTACCTGACAAAAAAGGGGGTGGGGAATCACATACAAGTAAGGGAAAATTATCTATAGTGTATAATAAAATTACATTAAAAATTACCTCGGAGCATTAGTACTGTTAATTATTGTATTATTTTTATCACCTGACGAATAGTAACCGAAACCTCAACACAAAAATCCTTGAAGCTTCCTGGGGGATGGGTGGAACTATGGTCCTCTACCACGATGGGCCCATGCGCTATCCATTACACCACGACGACAGCGTGAGAGCATCAGTGAATATTAGCGTGTTACAGAATTGTTTCTTCTGCCCCCCTCCCCCCCCCCAAATTCAGCCGTTGAGAATGCTGAAGAAATGTTCGCGTCGTAAGGTAATTTTCCCATCCATGTATGGGATTTTAAATTACCACGTACGTGAATTTTACTCCAGAGTGTGGTAATTTTACCTTACCAGTAAGCAAAGCTATGCCCCCCCCCCACAACTTTATGAATATTACCTTACACTTGCCACGTAATTTTCCCATTATATTTTACAGTGTACGTACGAACTGCATGCCATCACATTCTCCGACGAATCCCATTTCTGCTCGTGGCACCAGGGCAGTCGCGTTAGTGACTGGCGGTCCCAAGGAGCACACCTGGCTGAGTCCGATGTTATGCAAAGTCATACCAGCTTAGCACCTGGAGTTGTGATATGGGGTGTCATCGGATTCCAGTCCCACTCGCGCCTAGTCCGCATCGCTGGTAGCTGATCGTCAACCGTGACATCTCGGAGGTGTTGGGGCCTGTTGTCGTTCCCTACCTTCAGGACAACCGGGTGGCTCTGTACCAACAAGGCAATGCGCGATCACCTGTGGCGCACATCGTCCGACAGTTCTCGGGTGACCGAAATGTAACGCGCGCTCACTGGATATCTCGGCCATGTACGATCAGACGATGACTCGCTTGCCACAGGACACACTCAACAACAATGGATGAACTTTGGTTACGCACAGAAACAACATGCGAGGAGGAGATATATCACAATTTTGCAAGACGCCAGAGGGGCGTATTAGAGTCCGTGAGAGTCCGTGTCTGAACACCGACGAAACCTCCTTTCCAAACCTCCGCCTAAATCTATCGCAATAAGGAAAGGGATGGAAGGGAAGACATAACCCTTAACACCCCATTGTATCATCAAAGACAGCAGCAGCAGAGTAGGTATGTTAAATCTGTACAATTTGTGTCCAGGATTGATGGGTGTCAACCTTCTACACATACAACACAACCTTCGTTTTCTTTTCTTCATGCCTTACTTTACCTCATCTCAAAATTAATATATATATTTCTAAATTACCAATTACTCTCTTAGAACAATCCAAAATATAGATTGCTTACTTTAAAATAATCCAAAAATTCGAATAGCTCGTTTTAAAACAATCCAAAACGCTTATTACTGACTTAAAACAAAAAAAAAGGGGATTAAAGCATTCCTATATATTAAATAATTAAGAAAATTCCAATGGCAAATATACATTCAATGATCACTTTGATCAATATAGTTATTATTAACCTCAAAATAACAAATTTCCCTTAAAAACGTAAATGATTTCCATTAAAACAACATTCATAAAAAACAGTACTAATCATAAATATATTCCTTCAAATCTTAAGTCAGTAACTTTCCTTCTTAATTTTCTCAATAAACATTTCCACAAATGAACTAATACAATAGTATTCTTTTACCAAATTACACTCGAAATTAACATTTTAAAATAATAGAACGTCGGACCTAAAGTGGTCTCAGGAGCGAAAATTATATGCCCGTAAATCCCCAATACCATCTCCAACCAACTCACACCACATCACCACACCATTTTGGCAACACCCCAACCAGAGAAGTTTGGAACATGAGGGTATTCTCCTCACCAGGGTACTCGAAAGCGTAGGTATTACTCTTGTCTGAAGGCTGTTCGTGATAAAGTGAGCACTTTTGAAATCAACCTTAGTGAAATGTCACTGCCTCTGCTTGCATATATTTTAACAGGCATATTGGGTGACATGCGTCCGGTAAAGTT
Organism: Dryococelus australis; assembly: GCA_029891345.1. Lineage (NCBI taxonomy): Eukaryota > Metazoa > Arthropoda > Insecta > Phasmatodea > Phasmatidae > Dryococelus > Dryococelus australis. The sequence goes on along the minus strand of CM057006.1, from coordinate 75,782,300 downwards.
GGTAACGATGGATGGGAAGTAGTTCCACATAGTAACATATTAGGTTTTATGGGTTTTTAACGCCTCAAAGAATACAAATTAACATATTCATAAAACGTTTACTTTTCTAATAATTTCACATGTTTTCTTGACCGACGAATGAATAAAGTGATGAAGCCCATGGCGATATTAATTTTACATAAGGTGGAAGAATACACAACGTGCAAACAAGAAGATCTTAAGTTTGTTTTTCAAAAGTGCTCATTTTACCGTGAACAGCACATATCAATCAAAACCACATTCACATACACGCACCAACTTTGTTTCCGCACACCACAGTCCTTCCCGTTTTCAACTCTGCGCACCCATTTGTGCCTTATTATCGATGACACCATACAACCCCCAATCCTTCCCTCGCAGACCGACCAATTCTTCTTCTTCCCCATTCTGACAGCAATCCATGTCCCGAACACTCACTCTCGGCGAATTCAACCAAAACTTCTCAAAGTCGAAGCAAAAACGGGTTGTCCCTTCACGAGTTCCAGGAAGTCCCCACTCACTCTACTCTGTATTAGCATTGTTCCACTTTTTCACCTGTGGCAGGGAATTATCTAAATCCCGATTTCCCATATCGGTGACCCATCTCTGACCACAACCAACACTACTTAAAAGCCTGGAACACCCAGCCGCAGAGCCTAAATCCACAACCCCACATGGACCTAAGTACGCACAGATCTGCGCGCAGCTCATACCAATCCAAAGTCTGTTCATCACCAATTCTCAAAAAAATTCCGGGCACTGATAAAGTACTTACTCTCCTCAGTACTCGAGCGAGCAGTAAACTCCTATGTCCCATTTCAGGATGCAAAAAACTCAATGTCCATTACCACCAGTAAATTTTCTTAGTCCTACTATCGCCATAGTGAAAAATTCGAAGTTCACTTTTAACTGGGACATTTTTCTAAGTCCCACGATAACCAGAAAAATAAACAAATTTCACTTTTCGCTCACAAACTTTCTAAGTCCTACGCAAAGCTCCCCAAATTATTTCTAAGTATAAACTCCCTCGTAATTTCGACTAAGTCTGTAGAAGTTATATAGGCTGTTCACGGTAAAATGAGCACTTTTGAAAGCACTGCTTAAGATCTACTTGTATGCACATTGTGTATTCTTCCGCCGTATGCAAAATTAACATTGCAATGGGACTCGTCACTTTATTCATGCGTTGGTCAAGTGTAGCTGTGTAACTATTACAAAAGAAAATGTTGTGCAAATCTGCTCATTTTTACACTTCTATGCATTTAAAAAACAAAATGTGAAACAAATAATTTAAGTTATCACAAACGTTTATCTGACACTTTTTATTCATTGTTAAGATATGGAACCACCTTCCATTCATTGTTACCAACTTTACTGGCCGCATATCACTCAGTTCATCCATTAAAATGTATACAGGTAGGGGCAGTGACTTTTGTTAAGGTTGATTTCAAAAGTGCTCACTATATCGTGATCAGCCTTTACTTATCATCTTGTTGCCAGCAGGCATCCGCGCAGGCAGCGTCTCCTTCCACGCTGGCATCCGGCCCTAGCCAGCGATGCCACCCTCGATCCCACACCTAGCACCGGTATATATAGCCGCAATTATCCCCACTAGGCAATTCCCCTCTCCTGAGATCACCCGTCGTCGACAGTAGCGCACTCTTTTTTACCAAACATTTTAAATTTTACATGAGAACCCCCAATGAGCACAAAGCCGATGAAGCGAGCCCCTTGCATCTCCTCGAAACTACTAGCCAAATACCGGAGCACTGCAGCACAGGAGCTACACAAGGGGTCAAACGCAAATAGCCACAGACATGCTGAAAAAAACAAGTTATCTCAAGGGGAAAATACACTTGCCGCTTTAGTGACGGAGACCACTCCATCACAATGGAGGTCTTAATTAAAGTAGAGGAACTAAATTTGATTTCAATTTATTCCCACGGTTATTATCTACAACGACGAACTATATACACTATTACACTTGTTATTCCCAGTTAGTTGAATATTTAAAGTATATCTCTTTTGTAATTAAAGTCCTTCCAAACAGCTCTATAGTAGTTCTAGTCACTTGATTCTCACTCATTATCTACGCATATTCAGTATGGCTATTGCCATCGTTCCAAATGTCTAACACGCTCGCACTCAGTTCAGTAGTCCCCACCTGTCTCACCTCCACCAGTGGCGCGTAGCGAGTTTTTTTTACAGGGTAAGCATTTTCTACTAACAAATGCCACCAAAACAAAAACGAAATGAAGGTACTAGTAATTAAACTAAGTATTATTTCGAGATATTACAAATTATAGCAATATTCCCGTTTTGCCGAACACTTTCATCCACTTTCCAAGAGAAAATGTAGGACTGGAGGACGCAAACAGAACGACTGCTTACCTGCCGAAGGAACACGCTCGGGCGTGTGGCGCTGTCGTTGTTTGCGAGTTAGATTCATCGCTAGTCTCTCCAGTGTGTGGAAATAAATACTAGATAGCAGCACTATGCATGTACAGTACGGGAGTAACAGAAACTGTGTTACTCGAGTCAGAAACGGGAAACTGAGAATTAAACGAGTTTAAAGTTATGGCGAAAACTATAAAAGGTCAAACATTGCCAATATGAATAGGGTAAACGTTGCTTACCTTGCGTCCATGGAAAAAACGCCACTGCAGTCTTTACTGCACCGATGCTAGCAGTCCGCAGACTTAACTCCCGCTGCGTCACTCTCGTCACCAGTTGACGCTCTGATGGCTCCTAGTTTCGTTGTCTTTGCAGACCTGTTGAGTGTCACGGAATCCTTCAAACTGTCAAACTCCCAAAAATCAGAAACTCAACTGTCGGCTCGTAGTTCCGTCGCAGATTAAGGTTGAAGTAAATTAACTGCCCATGGAGCACTGCACCCGACTATACAATGTGAATAACTTGAAAAAAAAAAAAAAAAAAAAAACAGTACATACACCATAATAATTGTCACAAAAGTGCCATTTAAGCTGTGTGTGAAAGAAGAATCTAAATATTTTGCAACATTATAAAATACGTTACTAATAAAATTTTAAATGTAGAAAAATAATCAATTAAAGAGTCTGTATTTTTTTTAAATTTAATCGCATTTCCATTCTGGACGTTTCAGAAAGCAGAATCTGCAAGAAAATCTTCGTCATGGAATACCGCCAAAACGTTTACTATGATTGTGTGTAAAAAAATTGTAGTATTAATGTAGGAAATATTTCTTATAATTTTTTTATGTGTGTCCATTTGTAACAAATATTTATGGCTAAAACTGACGTAAAAAAATTAATTATAAAATCGATATATACATTATTACTACTATTTTATTCCACACAATTACAGTAAATATTATGACGATCTTCCTTGAAGAAGATTTTCTTGTTAATTCTGATTTCCGAAGCATCCAGAATGGAAATGCGCCCAAATTTTGTTAAAAGTGCAGACAAAATAATCAATAATTTTTTACATTTAAAAATTATATTTTAGTAAAATATATTATAATATTGGAAAATAAATACATTCTTTTTTCACAAACAGCATAAATCGCACTTTTGTGACATTTTTTGTGATATCTGTAATGTTTTATTATGAGATGTTCATATTGTATAGTCGGGTGCAGTGCTCCGTAGACAGTTGCATTACTTCAACCTTAAGTAGTCTAGGCGGCCTGATCTGAAAGGTTCCTCGCACTACAAGTCCGGCTGAGAGAGGCAAGGGCGATGAAACGGTACGTTCCTTCACTGACAACCACAGGAATTAAATCTGCCGGAAGTCAGGAGCGCGCGAGTCGCGATAGGCCCATGGCGGTGGCACGGGGGCGGCTTGCCTTTGTGAATCGCTGCCCGCTTCTTGCCTTACCACTCTGGCCTTGGCACGCTGTTTCCTCGCTCCTGCAGGATGGGGCTAGGGAAGCGAAAATATCGCTCTTTCAATACCGCATTGTGTAACAGCAGTTATTGGCGCGCGTGGTGCGTGATGAGGCCACGCAGTTACGATTTATCCATATTCTATGCGTAGATACATGCGAAATTCAGGTAATTATTTGGCATCAGGCTGAAATTCACAGGACTCTATATACCAGAGCCGGCGTTATTTATCCATTGGCTGCTTCATAGATGTGAAGCCACGCCCTTTTTGACTGAACTACACGTGATCGGGGGACACAACTGCGAAGTGTTCATTTACTGGCGCAGAGTTACCCTAGGTGTGTCAAATAAAGTATGGGCCAACGAAAAACTGATTGCAAAGTTATGTATGTTTAAAGTTCAACGCGCCTCTAAATAATAACGCGAATTTAGCAGGTCTCTATATATACGGCCTACTTAGCTCACATGCCATCTGCGAGTGATAGGTATTCTCTCTAATAAATATAGTTATGATAGATAACGTTCTATTTGTTGTAAAAATTTTAATAGCCACAAGTGTATATGAACATTTTTTTTGACTGTGGCAAGAGCTTACATAAGTAAATATTTTATTTCTCATAATGAGTTGAACAATAAACAACCACTTAAAGGAAAAAACGCAACAAAATACGATGAAGAATTCTAAAAGGTGATGGTTATTTCCATATAAACACGTCAATAATAATATTGTATTACTATCGATAACGATAAGAGAGACTTTCATCCAAGTAGCTAGAATGTAATTCCATCGGGATTGAAGAACTATACAGAATGGGACCTTATGACATACGAGGAAACAGAAACTAAAGGAAAGTTTTTGATATTATTTGCAGCACAGAAGCATACACTACCGAGGAGGAAATATTGCAACAAAATGAACAAACTGCTTTGTTAAGAGAAATGCGGGGACAAACATAAATATATATATATATATATATAAAATAGCAAAAAATTTGGTTTTGGAAGTTTGTTTAGTTGCCCTGTTTCCTGAAACAGATCATGTAGACGGATTCCGATGAAAGTTACAAATGACGGGAGTGGCATAAACGGCAACACTGCATGAACATTCCAGCCAACGTTAACGTCCCCCCTGTTACTGCACGCGAAATAATAATCCTAGATTGATATTAAAGAATAATTTTTATGTTTTTTAAAAATAGCTTAGTCCAGGAGACGTTGTTTCACAGCTCGGTTCAGTTCAGCACAAAACGACAGCACTAATAGATACGAAACGGCAAACAAAATTTTTGTGTAACTGGTTGTTTTTCTACCACATAACACACCCATTATTTTGAACAATTAAAATTTTTAATTAAGGCAACTTATTTTCGGGTTTTCCAATTTTTTATTGTAATTGAATATCTCAACTTGCTTCATCCGGGACAGTTACCTCCATCTTTCATGCTGAATGTCAACTGGTTGATATTAGGAAGCCTGGTTGGTGTTACGACGACCGAGCGATGTCGAAACTCAGTGGGCAAGGAGACGTTTTAATCTATTGGATTTTTTTTCACACCCGGCGATCGTGGCGGGTCATTCTTCTGGAAGAAGCCACACGAGTCGCGTATTTCCCATTTACTCCCGGCCATGAGCGCGAGACGTACCTGGGCGTAAGTTCAGTCAGTAATAAGCTTCATACGGCGCCCAACCAAGCGGGGCTTTGTCCCAGAGACGAAGCCGCATTACTATACACGCCCGCTGCGCAGGGAGGCAGCCTGTTTATTTCGAGTTTAGTTGCGAGTTCTCCCAGGAATTCACGAGCCAGTTGGCCTCCCTACACGCCCCCACCCCCACCCTCCACCCACAAATTAATATCCGTAATTTCCCTGCATCAAGCGTGTAGATTCGTTGCCGCATTGTTCCGTCGTTATACTCATCACAGTCTTCATGTGAACGAGAAATAATATTGTTCATGAGGACATCTCACTACCTTTGTCATCCTATTTGATGAATAAAGCAATTTCTTGTACAGTTTACAAAATCGTTATTTAATAATTAGTTGACAAAGACTTTCTCGTAACGCCATGACGAGCCACTGTTTTGTGAAACCTACATTATGGTTGAAAATACAACGTTGACGAGTTTTACGTCAGCATTTCTTAAAGTGGTCTTTAATCCACTTGTAGCGTTAAAGAAAATATTCCTGGCAACTATTATAAGAAATTTCTTTCGAAAACTACAGAAATTTATCACAGTTTACGTTAGTAACCGTGTCACCTTTATTCCCAAATGTTACTTTGTATTATAGTTTCGATGTTTTCGTTACCCCTTCCAGCATTAGAATAAATTAGGTTAAAGTTCTAGAACATTTTCTATTGCACGCAAAAGCTGTCGATTGTCTAAAATTCACTAACATCAGTTAGTAGTAGGGTATGATATGTTCATGACAAAGGAACCTAGGAGAGGGATTTCGGGCCGACATCTTGGATCCCACCGTTTTGGAATTTTCTCTCAAATCGCATGTATCTACCCAAAAAAATCTCTTGTTTTGACACAAAATAACTCTAGAAATCCATTAGTTTGCCCAAAAATCGCTTTTCTTCCTTAAAAAATTTCCCGATTTTCCTTCAGAGGGCTCTAGCCGCCGTCATGAATTTCACTTTTTTTCCCTTAAAATTGGCATTCTCACTCAAATTTTACCTTTTCCCCTTAAAATTTCCATTTTACCCCAAAAATCTGTCATGTTCACCTTTAAATCAGTATTCCCTAAAAAAATTAACTTGAAAATCACTTCTTTCCTTAAAATGTTCTAAAAATTCCGAAAAATTTATAATAAAATTCGTCAAAAATTCCAGTCACCGGCGACCATTTTTCTCTAAATATTTATTTTTTCTCTCCAAAAAATCTAGACATAAAAAAAAATTAAATAAATCTTTATAATTAAATATCTTAAAGACGTTAGTATGAAGTGTTATACGTCACCGGACTCGTCTTCTCAAAGCGCATACAATCGTGACATCATTCAGACTATGTAACCCAATGCCAGGACAACCATTTTTTATTTAAGAGACATGGCCCTACCTGCTGCCTTGCACCTCTTTCCTCAGTGTTTCGCAAGTCTGTGAACGTGTATTGATAAGCCCGCGAAGCACTCCGCTGACTGGCCTTGTCAAAACAATTATACATCTAGGAATCGACACATTTATAAATAGCGAGAATTATTTTATTTGAATTCATCATTTGAAATTGCCGAAATCTTAAAAAAAAAAAAAATGTCTTTAAAATGTATCTTTTTATGGAACATCGGTTTAAAAAATTGAAATTATGTAAATTTCACACTTTCGCATTACAGCCGGTAACATTAAGAAAATTAATAAAAGTTTCTCATGGAGACATGGTTCAATCCCACAACTTGGTGATTAGAAGTCCAGTATTTTGACCCCTTTTTTTTTGGTGGAAACGGGATAACCCCGAGAAATCTCACTGGTCAATGACAACGTCCGCCAACTACCCAGGAAGTGAAAACCCGGCTTGGCTTTGTTTCTACCAAGGATCGAACAATTTACCCCATATTGTAAACGCAGTCCCACTTGTACACCACCGCGCGCGGCTACCACTAGCGTGTACAAGTCATGAAAACTCAAGTAAAACAAACATTTCGCACTGTTACATCAGCCAATTAACTAACTGTATTGGTACGAATATACGCGATTATTCAACTATGATGTTAACAGCGACTATCTTCCGAAACATTAGGATTTCGAATTCGTTAAAGGCACTAAGGGATTCACAACACACCGTATCCAAGATTTTCGGAAACTACCTGTCGAAATTCCAACCTCAGCATCTGTGGGGGGGAAAACAGAAACAGGAAAATCTAGTCACGAAATGTTCGGAAAGGCCATTTAATACGTTTAAATCGAGGTTGAATTGCGGCAAACGACGCCGATTGTCCGCAGCCGTACGCACCTGCGTGTACAACAAGTTGCATAAAACGAAGGCGAACGGCGGTGACGCTACATGCAGCCAGCGCCTGTACATAGGCCACCACGATACACCACAAGCTCACCTGTCACTGTGGCGAGCACCTGTGTGTGGGACAGCGGCAGCCCATTCGACAGACAGGCAGCGCAGTGTGCCGCGTGCAAGCACAGCCCGTGTATCAGTTCGCCTTCGTGTTATACAACTTGTTGTGAACGCGGGTACATACGGCTGCTGACACCTGGCGTCGTTTGCCGAATTTCAACTTAAATTTAAACATTCTGAATGTCCTTTCCGAACATTTTATAAGAAGAGATTCTTGTTTCTCTTCGCCCACAGATGCTGAGGCTTGAATTTCGACTGATAGTTTCCGAACATCTTTTATATGTCTGTTCTGAGATACCGATTTCCGATTTAAATTTATTTTTTTTTTGTAATGAGATGACTCAACGTACGCCGCCTCAGCTACAATCAAATGCACACACCTATGAAAATTTCCTTATATATCGCAAAATGGTCGTCGGATTTTGAAAATAATCACGTCACTGAACTTGCCGCTTGATAACATGTTATGCTATTAGGGTAAATTGGTACATTCCCATTTAAAAATTCAGTAATTTATTACATTTCGGAACATACATAAATGGTGTGTTCAGTCTCGTAGTGCCACTTACTAAATTCGAAATCAAAAGGGGCCGTGGTTCTTAAGTGGTTAGACTACTCTCCTCCCACCTGTGCGAACCGGGTTCGATTCCCGACTTGGTTGCCACTGGATTTCCAAATCTTGGTGTCATGTCGGGCGATGTCACTGGTCGGTGGGTTTTCTCGGGGATCTTCCTATACCCTCGCTCTTGAAATCCGGCGGTGCTCCAGACTCACCTCACTTCACCCCCATCGCTCCTGAAGACCACGATGTTAAGAGACTTCCAAATCACTTAATTTTTCAATCTGCTGGAAATCAAAATTGCGTTACTTTTAGCGGTTCAGAAGATATTTGCATTTAAAATCTTAGCTGAATAATAATATATATGGGATTCTGAAGCCAATGTTGCGAAATTTATTCGCGAAATAATCAGAGCTCTAGTTATTATATGTTTATCATGGTTAAAATCGACTAATATTCATATTATAAATATATGTTTTGTATAAAAAAAAAACGGTTTTTGTTTAATTTTATTTGTTTTCGGAGATTGTTGCAAATAAGCTTTGCCGCAACTGAATGGTAGGGGATAGTAGCCCTACAAAACCTTTGGAAAGTCCCAGGCCGACTTCCGGGTCGCCCAGGTTAGGTGGTAATTAACAAAGGCAATCCTTCTGGAGTGATTTTATCGGGTTACCCAGCTCCCTCCCTGCCTCCTCCTTCTTCCAGCTCCAGGCCTACTAAAACAGAGGTCGCTGACAACGTCTCCTCTGGGATTACGGTTGAATATGCTGGCGGATTTTATCGGCGCACCCAACTGGGAGGAGCGAAGCAGGGACCGTGTTATCAGAGTCGTAAAGTCTCTTCCAAGAGCGACTGGAAATTATAACACATTTCGTTAGAAGGAGAAAGCGTGCAGTGAGGGCTGATTTTATTTAATGCGCCGCTTCTAGCTCGAAATTAAACGCGTACACCATACTATATGAAGATTTGTTTCGCTCGGCAAATCACGATTAAATTAGTTTGGTTTGGTTGCTGCGTTTGTATTACGAATTCGGCTACCGTACGGACATCTTGGATTCTCTCGAAGAATGTAACCAAAATATTTCAAACAACCTACAGCAGTTAAACTGCTAAATAACATTTAATTCTCCTGCTCCTCTAGGTTAGATAATTATGGGAGAAAATATGTCGGTTCCACGCCACGTGTTCAAACGCAATAATGACGGCCAAGTCAGCACAGAGATGGTTAGAGAAATCGAAACAAATCCGATAGTTCCTAAACTTTCACCAACGATTCATCGCATATATGCACGGTTTAAATTATGTTGTATGACTTTACTTATGGACGTACAAAGATTTAGTAAACTTTTGTTTTAACGTGTACAATATTATAAAGAATAAAATATATTTACTCATCCAAACCAAATGTTGGCCAAAACTTAATCGCGACAATCGTTTTTTGAAACTATTATATCTATGATAATTTCTTTCATTTTTCGTTGTAAAACCTTTCTTCGCGTACTTTTATTAAATATTTTACTTTTTTATAGTTTATAAACATTCTCCTCGGTGTATTGAAACAGTTAGCAGTATTATACTGGAGAAGGCGGTAGTTCATATCAAATGATAAGTAATTTATCACAGTGATATTAACTTGTGCAAATATTAATATTTGTGGTGTGACTGTACAGTGACTTAAGTTTCTTTTGTTTTCATTCACCTGAGCAATCGTGATAGCTACATCATACGGAGCGGAGCGGAGTAATATGTAAACAGCGCAGTTAAATACTATAGCAGTAAGCTCTCATCGTTTTTCCTTTGCTTTACCTAGTTATTGATGAACAAATAGTCATAAAATTTCATAGATACTTAATGTTACACATTTACAGCCACAGCTTGATTGAAGAAAAATTTTTGGCAAGCCACAAAATTAAATGCAAAGATCGTAGAATTATTCTTGCTGAAGGAGTAATTGGAATGATGGGTATTCAGCACGTACATAGGCATTTTCCTAGAAAATCGTTATTCATACTGGTCGTCGGAGTCAAATATCAGCTCTAATGATTGCCACATGGTTATACTAATGTAGAACAGTATATTTTCCGCAAACTCAATATTAAAATATTCATTTCAATTTTAATCATTTACTGCCTGCATACAGAAAAGAAAATAATTCTGCCAGAAATCTCTCAAACATTCATACTTTGGGTCTGGGTATTTCATTTTCACTTAGTTAGCACATAAAATATATTAAATATACAAAATCATATATATAGGTTATATGAAAATAACATAACCAGAAACAAAGCACCACATAACAGGAGCCTCTAGAAATATAGTGTGTGGGTCGTATTTCAAAGGTACGTTACAGATCAGGACATAAGTTCAATGTCATTATTTTAAGTTACGTTACAGACGTGATTAGGTTCTTCTCTTTGCAAGACAAAATGGTGCTTCAAAAACAACATATGAAAATATAAATCTGTTTGATGAAGGTTACTTCTAAATACACGGAAACGCATGAAAATATAATCGGCGCTAAATTTCTCTTCTTATCAATTATATTATATAATTATGTATTTTTTTCTGTAACCTTTTCTCCCTTGTATATTGTAAGCTACATATAATCCTTCATTTTAAAATATTTTCTTCAAAAATTCAATTATTTCTGCAACGTGAACAATAGATAATAAAATTAATGTTAACTTTAGTTGCTTGAAACAATATAAAATTATGTAATTGTTACAGGTGTCATTATTTAACATTTAAGAAAGTGAATCATTACAAGCAAGAAATTCAGTAAGCATTTTGTTTACACACGAAAACTTTGGCAAGATATTATGTTGTAACATCTGGTAATTTGTAAATATTTCCTGTACTTGTTTTGTTAATTTTAGATAGGATAAGCTAATAATTCATTGCATTTCTTTATGTTTTCAAAGATATTATAGCGGGGTGTGTAAAGATGATAATCAGGGCAGTCTCTATATGCTAACGAAACTGTTATGTTTCCCATATTATTTATTGTTGATGCAGAAACGTTTGTGTTCATCTCTATGAATTTGGAAATGTATTGCAAAGGTAAAGAGAAGTCACTTCTAATGAGAAATTTCATTTTGAGCAGGTTTCGTTTTTTGTTTTTGTTAGGAATATTATGATTCGTTTTTCAGAAAGGCAAAAGAATGTCGAGGAGTCAGAAAAACTGATATTGAAAATGTAAGAATTAATGAAGGACCATGAAGAAACGACTTCGATCCAGGAACTGATGATGACTCGAGGAAGGAAGATAGTATGCCACTGCTAGGGATCCATCGCTGCATCTGGAGTGTAACGGCCCATCAACATTTCGAGCCACTGCGGAAGTCCAGAGACCAGTGTTCTGGCAGAGAACTAGATTGATCGACAGACAACGGAGGAGAACCATTGTCATCTCTAGGCGGTATTTCGTGCAAGTTCTATATGACCGTATATCTTATTAAATGTCAACCTAAATTTTTTTTTTTTTTATATTCTTAAAATGAATATTTTTTCTTTCCTCTCGCTATGTTAGGTAAATTATTTTTAATCTAATTTTCAAAAAGTCGCGTTCTCTAAATTAATTTTCTTTGTAAAAAATGTTTTTAAATGTGGCTTGGAATGTGAACATATGCCCCTTTGTTCATATTAATAGTTGATAGGGAGAGCACACTATTTGGTTCTTTTTGATATTCATTAAAATAACGTATTCACCTCATCCTAGTCCTTGTCGTTGGTAATTTAAAGAAGGGTTATTAATTATGTCGTTATTTTCGCATGTTAGTTGTATATTGGTATTTTTGTCCTATTCACTTTCTCTATGTAATTTACATCGTGTAATGTTACCTACACTTGAATGAGGAACTGATTTTCTCGCTATTGAAAGGTCCCGAAGCTAACCGTGGCAAAAATATATAGTAAAATTAAATTTGTGACGTTAGAGACGTGAAAGCCAAAACTCTACTCTTTCCTACATTACAGAAAAATTTGCGCCCATTCGTGGGGAATATAATAACGAAACTCAGCGACTGATTATATATTTAATCAATGGCGAGTTTACGTCACATTGTCTTAAAAAAAACTGCCTTTTTTATGTCTGAAATTTTCTACATCAAATTTGCTTCCAGTTTATCATTACGGGCGCGTTTAACTGCTCTGGAATTAATTACTAGAGAGTCCTTTGCCCGCTACTTGATATGCTGCGGTGGTGTAACTTCAAGATTTCCATCAGCTGATGTGTGGTACTTGACGGAGTTACACCTTTTGTTTCTTGTAGCAATGTACGAAATTGTTTGATACAACATTCTGGTGCATTCAATGATAGCCGCTGTGTTGTATTACAACTGTATGGCTTTTTATAGCGGTGCCCATCAGTGTACTATCTACATATTGTAAACTTATTTAGTAACTGCAACAGAAGCATATGTGGTGGTCTTGTATGTAATTGTATCTGCATCTTTGAATATAATCCTACATCCTGTAACAGTCCTACCTCCTGCTGACCTAGTCACTGGTGTACACTGCACTCTGTATTCTAATCCAGTTACTGTTTAACGTAACATACAGCCTAGGAGAGGAGACTATTTAGGGAGTACGAAAAATCTAGACGGATTGGTAGAATATAATTCATTAACATAACACCTTTTATTACAGCAATAATTATACACTCTGTGATAACCGTAAAATACACAAATATTAACAACACGAATATTGATTCTCAACAATTACAACAAGTAAAAGTTATTATAGCTACAAAACTCCATAGGGACCACCTAACGTTGCCAGAGTTATTACGTTAGGAAGACGGTAACGGGGACTCGAGACGTAGCGTTACGCCCAACTGCTACGCGTATTATGCTCACCAATATCGCAGACTGCAGAATGGCCTGGAGCTCCTCTAGGCCTGGTCTGAAGTGATGCCCTCTGCTTCTAGTCAACTCACTGACTTCTTGAAGTTGCGGTGGCCGTCCGAGGGAGACTAAAGTGGGAAAAAAGGTGGAGGGGGGGCGCCCTGCGCGGCGCTTAAATACGCAACAGGTCCTCGGTTATGTGGAGAATGTTTTCCAAACAATTCACTCGCCCACAAGCTATACTCTGGTGAATCTTAAGAGCTTTGTATGCGGCGCCTTGGCTGCCGCTACAATCCAATAATTTTTTCCCCTCTACAGAACAGATAGTTCCTTCAACAGAAGAACTTCAAAAACATGTCAATTGTTTCCGCAACAATCTAACATAGCATTGCGTTTCTGACACACACGTTTGCTTGCTGCTACCCTGAAGATCCTTTACAGAACTCTTCTGTTCTCACTTCCATGCTGATTTTTTTTTTTTTCAGTGTGGGCATACTTTACACTGTAAAAATGTTTCTTCTAAACTTCTTTCACTGTAATGGAAGTTTTAAACATACAAACTGTACGAAAAATTACGGTATATCAGGCTGAAAATATAATACTGCTAGGCGTTGCTGTTATACAAAGATTGGAACTTAGTTAGGCCTTTGTCTCTTACATGAGCAAAATGTTGGAGCGCTTCGCTGGACATGTGGGAATTTTTACCTTTTGGAGATTTTCTACTTTACGTATTCACTCACGACCACGTTCTTACGGTGTATAAAATTGTTAAAATAAATATATATATTTAAATTTTTTTAAATATTTTATTAGTTACTAAGAATTCCTCACAAGTGTTGTAAAGTTTCGTTCAGCCACCTACAGTTAAAACTAGCAAATTATATATTTTACAGTATAAGTTATGCAATCACTTAATTGTCGTTATACATTATTAAAGTTGCTATCGCGTACGCTTCTCGTTGACATGGCGTTAAAATAATTTGGAAGTGGAGGGAAGTGAAATAGAGGTGCTTCACTCTACACACTGAGCCGTAAACCTTGGATACTATTATTTGTAAATTATAACCTAAACATTGGGTTCGTCTTGATATTTTCGCTGTTCTGTCAGGGTCTCTGCATCAGAAGTTTAAAAATACTCATACGTATCCCATACTGCATTGACTCGGAAAGTGTACCCGCAGCACGTCATCATTTCTGTTTGCGAATCGTACATCAAAGAGTTTATTGTGATTATGGTTGTGAATTTTATGCCATCCTCAATTCTGACACATTTCATAAATGTACTTCCACAAAGCTTAATTCTACATATGTATATACTTCAACAATAAGGTGTCTTTTCTGTAAATATATTAATGTGAAGCAACATCTTTTAAAGTAAAATGATACCACGCGTGTTTTTTATCAATAACAAATACGCTTCATGAGAAGAATTGAAAATATACGTTTGCGTTTGAAATACTGCTCCGTTTTTGGAGGATGTTTTGTGTTCTGACCTTCCGTGGCACAGCCGGTTCGTGCGCCGCCGATCTGGGGTGCGGGAGGCTCTGGGCTCGAATCCCGGGTTAGGCATGGGTGTTAATTTAAGTTAGGTTACAAGTTAAGCCGCGGTTACACGGGATGCAGAATTAATGCACTTAAACAAGTTCAGCTATTGAAGAGGTTACATTACCTTCGAACGAGTTCCGATCGCAGTTGTTTCTCGTTCAAAGTGAACAGTTTTCACAAGTCGTTTCGAACGACTTCTCTTCTCTGCTGCTCTCCTATTGGCTGCTTCCAAGTAAACACAAGCAGTGTAATAAATATTGCTGAATTTGGCGGGAATTCCTGCACTTGTTGAATTAAACTTAATTTTTAAGTCGAATGTACTAATACCCACCCATTATGCCACTACAGTAAAAGTGTAGGTTTCATAACAATTAAAAAGAACAACAGTGATAAATGTTGGAGACTATTATTTTAGGTTCCATGTTTGTTGATGTTAGAATTTCCATTGATTTCACTCTGCTTTGGGTGTGTGACCGCGAAAACACGTTCTGTTTTCAAACGTGTTCAGACATGGCTACCGAATGCATTTAGCTGAATGTGTTTAACAGAACTCGTGTAACCACGGATTTAGTCTGTAAGCCCTCCCCGGCTAAGCTTCCAAGCGTAAAACCAGCGGACGTTAAAAAACCTTTTACGATACAATACAAAAACAAGTAAATATATAAATAAACTCTAGTGACGATTTTTTATTTTATTTTTTTTCATTCTTTGAAAGTATTCCGGACGTAGTAATAAAGTTTGAACAATACTTCGTTTATCGCGGAGAGAAAGAAAACGGGGAAACGTGTGCCGTAATTATGGCTCGTAACGTTGGAAACATCGTGCCGTTACAGACAGTTTCGGGAGATGGAACGAGCTACTAAATTTATAACTGCACAAGTTGGATCCTTCTCTCGCTGCCGCTCCTCCAACGCCATTTTCATTTTATGTCCTGGTTCGAGAGAACTCCGCGCTCTTAAGCCCCGACTCTCTCTTCCCCCCCCCCCCCTCTCCGGGGGCAACCCAGTCGATGAGAAGAAGGAGCGACGAAAAGGCGCGAGCGCGGATTGTGCCGCGACGACCGGGTGATGTGCTGGGAGTGAGAGGCGCGAGGAAGAGGGGTCGGCGCCGCGCACGGGAGGAGGGAACATTGTTCGAGATGAGTCAATACCCAGCAGCCATCACGCGCAAATGGACCATTTCCACCGGGAGCCCTGCGGGAGGACCAGTTGGCGTGTGCAGTTGGGCGAGTCGTGGCGAAAGTTACGTCCGCAGCGGGCGGGATTTGGCACTTTGAGAGAGGTGTCTTGAAATGGCTGCGGCCGGCCCGCGTTTTCTTCTCAGCAAGTCGTCTTGTATTCTTCCTTGTGTTTCTATACTAGATCTCTCTCCCCCCCCCCCCCCAACCCCGTTTCATTTCGAGGTATCTTTGTTTCAGATTTAAAAAGTGTTAAGTGCCAAGATTCGTAATCTATACAAATAAATAAAATATAAGTGTCTGTCTGTGATTTCTGTGTTTTCCAATTTTAATTATTTTTTATATAGGAAAATCTTTTACTAAGCCATTTTAATGTTAAACTTTTTCATGTCTGTCTGTACGACTGGATTTAACTTAAAAAATCATTTAAAGTATTGAAATGAAATTTACACAGTCTAATCCCTGGACTAACTTAGTATTTTTCCAGCTTAATATATCAAACGGTTCCAAAGATATTATAGTCTTCAGGGATGTACATGGGCACACAACAGGATTACTGCATAAAAAAAAGCATTTTTGAAACAATAGCTCTGTCATTTCTCCTTTCTTTTTTGTCTATGGGCTGTTCTTTCTTTTCCAAGAGCCGTAGTGGCTCAGTGGTTAGAGCTATTTTAATTAGGCAATAGTTACTTAGTAGATAGAGATATCTCAAATGGGGCCGCAGAGGCCCAGTGGCTAGAGCGATTCAAGTGGGGACGCAGTGGCCCAGGGGGTAGAGTAAAACCAAGTGTAGATTATTATTGTAAATTCGCAAGTAGTCGCAGGTAGTTGCGATTAGTCGCATGTAGTCGCGGCCAGTCTCGGGTAGTCACGGGTAGTCTGTAAAACCTGAGCGAAGTGATGGCGGGCTGCTGGTATTTTAATATAGTTCAATAGAATAACTTTTTCTTTTAGCTAATTAATAATAATATGTTTAACATGGTTTAAAATAATTACATTCATATTGGCTCCAAAATTGTTTCTGTTCACTCTAGCCGATTTTCGGAACAGTACAAACTACAATCAAGATAATAATACTCTCTCATTAGAACTCCATTTGAAGCGTTGCACTTTTGGCAATGTGCGAAGATCCCAACACAAAAAATTGTTGAAAATAGGAGATGATCTGTATGATTCAATTTAATTCATTATGACTATTTGATAATATGTGAAATTAAGAAAACTAATTTCCAAGAACTAAGCAAACGTTTGTAATAACGATACATTAATAATTGAGGTGAATTTAACACCCTCGCACACGAGAGAAGCCTTTCAAATGAAATGTTCACAGTTGAAAAACATTGCATATGTACATATATGATAACACATAATAGAGTGGCAAAAAAACACATATGATAATTAGTTACATGAGGTAAAGAACTGCATGTATTAATTATAATATTATAAAATACTGCTGCCAGCGTAGGTATATGCTGTAGGTAATAGACGATACATTTTTAAAAATGCATGAATAAGAAATTGAAATGAGAAATAAAACAGTAACTGCAGGGCTATTGTATATATCTCCGAAAATAAATATTCCAAGAAATAAAATTACTATAAGTTTATAATGAACCGCAATTGTTTAGAAAGCATGTTGTGTATGTTTGAATTTCTTATAAACACTTTAATTTGACCGATTATTATAGTCAATCAATACATAAAATTTATGTCTTACAACACGTGAATGATTGCTTCAAAATTTGTATTTCTGCCTATCATCGACTTGAGGTGTTACGATTTGTTTCCTGCTAATTCTTGCGATCGGAAGAAACGATGAAAATACATCAAGAATTGCACTTGCAAAGGTTTTCAGGTCAAAACCGTGCGATTATCAACTAATTATGCATATATGTTTAACCGAAAGATTTGTCGTTATAATATTATACAACGGCACTAATTTACAGAGTAGGTATAAATTGGCGTATGTATTGATATAAAGAAATAATAGATGTTACTTCCTTTTCTACAAAAATAACCAAATAAACATATGGGTTTTGATATGGTAGAATTTTATCTTCAGTATAACTTAACATGACAAGAAAATAGTTTTTATTTCTGAACTTAGTAAAACCTCTTAAGTTTCTAAGATCCTAACTACCGTTTCACATTCATGCAAAATATATATTATAAAGGCATAAATATTTTGAGTTTATCGCAAATTCATAATCAATAATAGCAGATTTAGTCAAACTAATATATCGTTACACTGAAGATGTGGGTTTTAATACGTTTAAGATATGTTTTATATTGCATTTTTGCATGTAACCAAAATCAAGATGATGGCAACAAAATACTAGCAAATTATTCTTATGTTTTTTATACTTCATTACTATTTCATAATAAAACAAATATTAAATAAAATAAAAATAGCCTATGTGAATCGCCTTGGACTTATTAAAATTCTGTCAACAAGTAAACACATATGAACTTATTATTAAAATTTTGTCACTATCAAAATTTTTACTAAACTTTTGTGAAATAATAATATGTAAAACGGAAAAATCCTAATCTTATCAAAAAATTTACACAAATATCATTATATCAGATTTACATTTTCATATAGGCTCTTCTTTTAAACAAAAATACTTACTATTTTCAAAACGGAACGCGTATTTCCAGCTTGACCCATGAATTACAAAGAGTTTATTTGAATTACAAAGAATTTATTTGAATTACAAAGAATTTATTTGAATTACAAAGAGTTTATTTGAATTTACAGTTCAATTCCTATCGTCGTATGCTCCCCAGACAAAAATTACTCAATTCATATGTGTTATATATTTCTAAAGCAGATTTCGTTGGTGGAAGATGATTGCGCTGCGCAACGGGTTACGATATAATAAATAGCGAAGATGTGGAGTAATCCATCGATTATTGTGTTCGTTTTGAGAAAATGGGGCACAAACAAACGATTTTGACTTCAAGAAAAGTAATTATTGAATTTGGACACACTGTGAAAGAAACAGCCTATTATTTAGGTGTACGAAAGCGTACCGCCATACTGTATAACGATTATGAGAGAGTTGATGCACACATCAGGCATTAGGAAATAGGGGCTGTCCGTAACCCTGGTTGGCGTGTCAGTTGAAAGGGGGTTAGGGTGTCATCAACAAAGTGACTTGTTTTATCAAAATTTTTTTTTCATAAATGGCTGATTTTACCCGAACATTGCTTTCTTCCCCCAAAAATTTGCTGAAAAAATAGTGCAAAAATGTTTTACTTAAGTCTTCAAATAAGCTACGCGGATTCGACGCTCCTTGATGCAATAGCCAACCAGTCCTCAAAGCGCAAAGAGGATTCGAGGCTCCTCCCTATAAGCGCATTATAGCCTACCCACAGCAGCAAGGCGGACTATAGGCACCAAGCCAGACCCAGCAGATCAGGTGGGTTAGCGACCATGTTTGACAACATTACTGTGCACAGTTCGCCATGCTGGATGCAGGTAAATTTGACCTAAACCCCAGTGACGTTGAATTCATAATTAGAGAAAAAATCGTAAAAAATTCTGGCATAAATTATGTAACTAACCCCAACCCCCATATTAAATTAGGGAGAACTTGACTATGCTCCCAGTCACCTTAAACTAGGGAAATCGAAAAATTTGTAAAAGTCGAGGAGAAAATTGTATTACTGACCCAAGGTGGCAAGTTTTATGTAGGTGACCTTGAGTGTTCGAGTCTCGGTAAGAAGGTGGAGCAGAAGCCTTCCATGGTACGACGATCAGCAAACGAATGATTAGTCGGTTTCCTTCTACATGATTACCAATTAATCACTGACAATAGAGTCCAATAGAGGCAAATCCAAAGAGAATTATTGACTCTACGTAACACATGTATCCTCTCTCCTCCCTTCCAACCGCTTCTTCAACATACCATCCGACTCTCCACATCCTTACAATTTTCTCTCTACAGCTCGGCACTCCTCGCCATCCACCTACACCACCAACACACCACGGCCTTCTCCTCGGCGACATTAAACTCAACAAGAAATTATCAATATAGCCAATGAGCCCACTTTCCTTTAAATGGATGCAAATCATTGTTGAGACAACTGCAAGAAAATGTACGCGATTTATGTTGTCTCTGGTCTGGCCCTATTCAACCTTTCAACCCGACATCGTATGCAGTCAGCTATATGCACGTGAACATTTTTGTGGAAAGTGAAACAAATTTGAATAAATTGAACATTTTATTCATATCACGTCTTATTGTTTGCCTTTTTCACTTCTCACTGGCGTGTTGTTGCCCGGCACGACAGTAAAATAAAATTTTTACGGCACTTGCGAATGAAGAACTTCGTGCACATTTCGCCTGAATCAACAGGTGACATTATGGCCGCCGCAGTTGCCATTCCTGCTGTCGGCGGTACCGAGCGCTGTGATCGCCCTCCCCTGGTGGCGGGCGTGCGTTCATCATCTGCACAGAAGGTCGGCGCGCAGTTCAAACTGCCGTTGGAGTGACTCAGTTTCATCCTTATTTGGACATGTTGAGAAATATGAACTCTTATTCTATTATCATTTCTAATACCCCTCTAAGAAATATTGCCGTTTGATATCTCCCACTACCAAGTATAACGACTGTAGTTCAAAATATGGTAATACTTAATCCTATTGGCTTCTGTATTTTCAGAGCAAAATAGTAAATTCTCATTGGCGTTTGCAATCTGTTCACCCATCTAAGAATTATTGGCAAGGTAACAGTATAAATGCCTTGTCTTTCTGCTCGTTCGGGGTCAGATGATTTCGGCCTCGAGGGAGCATCACCACACCTGAAGTTATGTAATTCATCAGTATACTTTCTATTCTCTTCAAGCAGTAGGTCATGACGTCACTTTGACGTACTATCATGAACTTAAAATTTTAGAAATCTTTTTTGCTTACAAATAGAATTTTTGATGACTCTCTAAGGAAGATACTTTATTTTCTCCTCGGAAGTTAAGGCTTGCTAATTGCGAGCAGTTGCTCAGGTCAGTGGACGAGGAGAGAAAAAATGTAAAATCTAATTTCGCTAAGAATGGAATTCAAATGCAGGCAAGTCCAACTCAGCCTATAGTTTAAAAAATTCTGATATATTTTTCAAATGCCATATTTCCTTGTAATAAATGGCAAGACGGTGGCAATCACTTATGAATTTCTTGTGGGAATTAAATTAAAGTTTAAAAACGGAGAGTTTTGGTCAAGCAAGACCCAGTCAAAATAGGGGTTAGGCGAATTAATTTATAATTCAGCCAGTAAATTGGTTCTGTCATGAAACTGAGAATAAACAAATAGATTTTTTTTCCATGTTGGAAATATTTTTGATACTTACCCAAAGGCGTAAAGAGCCCTTTAATGATGTTTTCAATAAGTTAAAATGGGCATAAAGTTTGCAAAACAATTTTCATATCAGTACCTCAATTCCCGTAAGTGGATAGTATGTTTGAAGAACACGCATTATAACAGAGATTATTACTCTGAAATCATAGTATCTCAATAATGTATTTTTAATGGAGAATTTTAGAAAACACTAGTTTTCAAAGGAGGTGTATCATCACTAGCTATTTTTATAATGTCGTAAATGTTTTTTCCTTAGAATGAGTGTACACAATATATATATATATATATACATTGATGTTTTGCATACCAAGGAAAAGAAAAGAAATGAATAAAAATAACTCCCTGCACACTTCATGTTTTTTTTTTTTAACTTAGCTCAGAAAATAATATACCTGACCTACTTGAAAAAAAAAAATACATTTTAGTGTTCGCTTTTGCCATTTGTTTACTTTCTGCTCAGGCCCCCATATTTTGAGTCGCCTTGGGTCAAGGAAGCAGCAGAGGTCTGATTTTGATGAATTAATTAAAATATGAGATTGATAGGTGGGTCTTGATGACTGATCAATAGCTATATCGCTAGAGATGCACCCATAATCACATTGCAATACTAGCGAGATCATTAGAAATAAACACGTGCCTAACGTATCACTCGAAGACAGAATGGTTTATTTACTGTAGGATGACATGTAACCAACTAAATCACGGACGTAGGATTCAGAACATAACTTCATTATCAACTTGAAATATTTTCAGGGCCATCATTTTGAAAACAAAAGCGTGAGTCACTGAAGTCATGTACGGTTTCGTTGCCTACCATAACACTGCTTGTTTCCAGAATTTGTAGAAATGGCTTGACCAGTTCCCGACATGTGGCGATATCATGCTAATTTCGCGATATAATACCAAACACCCTACAACAGACTCTGTATTAGCATATCTGATGCTTGAAATATATATTGAAATATGATAAATTTAGCTATGTTATTTATATTGCAACCATAATGTGAGCAAAGGCAGACCACATTAACCATGGCCTACTGTGCTCTACAAGTGTCAAAAGTTTGGTGATTGATCACGGACATATAAATAAAAAACGTAAATTTTCCCATGTGGTGTTATTTTCTTTACTGGAGAATTAAACCGAGATTTATCGGCACATTTTATGTTTTTCATGGATACTGTTACATACTACGTCACTTGAAAATGTTTGAGACATGTGCAAACTGATATAAAATATGTACATTTCTGTGGTTATGAAAAAAAAAGTGAATAACTCCTTAAGTCATAAATTTATATTGACTAAGAAAGTAAAACTTGCGCCTGAATTTGGTGGGTATCAGTCGACAGTTTCCCGAGATACAATACTCAAAATTGAATTTAAATTTGTTTCTATCTTCCAAAATGGCGGGGAAATGATTTTATGGATTAGCTCATTTGATGCTTGCATAAAAACTGTCAGTATACAAAGTTAGGTTGTAATTGGTTAATTTTTTTCGTAGATATAGAATGCTATGCTAAATGTGTATGGTGTTATTTTGAGACTAAGCTCCTGGCTCCCTTAAAACAAAGCCTACCAATTTATATGGCCTACCA
Source organism: Dryococelus australis (assembly GCA_029891345.1). Classification (NCBI taxonomy): domain Eukaryota; kingdom Metazoa; phylum Arthropoda; class Insecta; order Phasmatodea; family Phasmatidae; genus Dryococelus; species Dryococelus australis. Next base: position 75,759,274 of record CM057006.1, on the reverse strand, counting down.
CAGTATTATTTGTTTGTAGAATTTGAAAGGAATTGGTTAACTGTTTCCCGACATACGACAAAACTTTTCTTATTCGTGTGGCACTCTCTTACAAAATGGGGAAAACAAAAAACTATCTATCGGTAGACAAATTTGATGATTGTAATTGTTACTGTCAGGATATAAAGAAAAGTTGAAATCTGTTAGATGGTCTCGTAGATATAGCAAGATACTTAAAATTGTTTATACGGCCGCCATTGTGAAAATAATAGTCTGACCGACTAAAAATGTCAGTTTACATGACATACCGTAGCATTACTTGAGTGCCATATTTGGAGGAAATCAGATCACTGATTCCCGAAATATAACCTTAAATATTTATTTTCATTTGGCGCTATCTTACAAAATGGAGTAAAAAGTTGGCTATGTAATAAAACATGTGACGCGTGTAAAATATAATTTTAGTATATCATGTATGATCGAAATTTGACAAACATTATTGTAGATGTTGCAAATAAACCTAATATATATAACCGCCATTATAAAAAAAAATTCTTACTTATTTAAATTGCATGTATGTTCATATCCTACAAGAGTATTATTTATATGCCAAATTTGGCAGGAATCGTTTGTGTAATTACCGAGATACGGTATAATTATTTTTAATGTTGCACTCTTTGCCAAAATGGCCGTTTTATTATATTATAACTATTCAATGTATAAATTATGCTCAGTCAACCTACCAAATTTGTTTTAAATTGGTTAAATGGTTCCCTAGATATAATGGAAAATTTAACTGTTCCATTTTTCACTATCTTCCAAATTGACGGATATATGCTGCTATCGCTTTCTAAATTCAATGCTTATATAATGCACTGTCATACCTCCAAATTAGTTTTAAATCGGATAGTTGGTTCCCGTGATATAATGTAATAGCCTACATTTTCAAATATGAGCCACTTTGAAAATAATTACCCAGTGTGATTGAATATTATAAAATTCTTATATACTAACGAAACACTATATGTGGACCTAGTTTGTTTAAACTCTGTTGTCGGGTTTAAAAGTTATTAGGGAGGGACCTACATTCCAGACAGACAACCAGGTATTTGCATAATCCTATCTTTCCTTCGAAAAAAAAAGGCTGAAAATTTAAAAGAAAAAAAATCGTACAAAATGTGTGAAAAATTGTTTTTACAAACTCCAACCCCACTATAGCTCGACCCACTCATCAATCATTTATACCATAAAATTACTACCCGTCTCTCCAACCCTCAACCTTTATTCGCTACAGTGTTAACCCTAACCATAACCCCTTACTGTCCCACTTTCAACACCTCCACTCTAATCACCGAAACCTAACCCCTCTTCCTCACTCCTGCTAGTTTCCTCCACTCCATTTACTGTCTACAATTACTACCCGTCTCTCCAACCCTCAACCTTTACTCGCTACAGTGTTAACCCTAACCATAACCCCTTACTGTCCCACTTTCAACACCTCCACTCTAATCACCGAAACCTAACCCCTCTTCCTCACTCCTGCTAGTTTCCTCCACTCCATTTACTGTCTACAATTCGACAGATTAGTTCGCTCCCCTCAACTCCCACCAATTATAGGCTGTTCACGGTCAAGTGAGCACTTTTGAGGCTAATTTTCATCCTTTAAACACATTTTAAAATAAATATTGCTAGGTAAGTAATAAACAGAGTGCGTATATTCCACCGAACTTGGAAGTTAATGTCTAAGGCTACAATAAAATATATTCATTGACTATTATTCCAAGTCAGAGGGCTTTCAATAATGCTCACTTTACCGTGAACAACCTGTAGTTGTCATAACTCGACTGATTACTCACAAAAGTTCGACTCTCCGTTCCCCACAAACGCATTTAAATCATCCCTCCTCTCTTGTTCCCTTGAAATTCCGCTATCTCCATTTATACACAATAGTTCGAGCCTGTGTACCAAATAACTATATTCCATTTGCTGTTAGGTCGGCCCAAATAACTCCCACACGCATTTATCTTCAGTATCTTAATACGCTACTCTACCACGAGGGTATGCTAGTGCCGAAGATATTTAATGTTGACGTAACATTGCGCACTCATGATTGGCTATTGGTCATGCGACATCACGACCTGTGCAGATAAATGTGGCCGCAGTATCACTACGTCACAGTTCTTCGTCTCATACAGCAGGCGATAGATCATCTTCTCTATCCTGACCTTCGCAGCTATCATTCTGTTATGTTATAAACTTTGTTCGCTCTTCCACTACAGGGCGCATGTTATTATCAGTCGAGCTTGTAATTACGCATATATTTTCGCACCAAATAAATATATGCTCAAATATAACATACCAGCTAGAACCACTGAAATTTTGGAGAATATAAATCAAGATGAAGTTTTCGTCTAATGTGTGTTTCTGCGACTGGCATTGCTTCCCGACTTCCTCTTTAGTGGCACTTCTGCTGGACTGCCTATGTTGCAGGCGATACCATTAGGAAACATTCACGTTACGCCATTTGAAAATGGGAATTTACAATACCACAATATGCTTAATCAGAGCAATATATCTCACTACTGTCTACTAGGGCTGATGACGAGGCCCGGGTAATTGAGTGCCTGGGTACCTGTTACAGTAGCGAAAATACACCTTAGGTCGGGTACTGGTATACAAATGGCCAGTTGTCGGATACCTTTTAGGCGTAGTGCATGTGGTATCGGGTACCCGGTGAGAAGGTGTTCGCGTACATTTCCGGTGACGCGTTAGGCTCCCATGGTCTATCACGAATTGTCGCTCGGATCGATGCAACCTTCTGCTATTAGGTTTTCCTGTACGACGCCATAACACTCGCAGTCACAGTGCAAGGAACTCCATTAGTGCCGTTGTCAATTGTGTTACCTGGTCGCGTCACAATAGCAGTCAGCGTTCTTCGTTTGTTTCCAGTTTCGTGGGAGGAAATCGCAAAATGACAAAACCAAGTTGGGTGTGGAAATTCGCGGAGAAGACGGGTCGAAACACAGTCGAATGCGTATTGTGTGGCGACGAGTTGTCTTACAGCGGGTCTACATCTGCGAAAAGTTAACATTTGTCGTTCAAGCAGAAATTGTGTTTCAACAGCCTAGCAGATGACTCGTTAACTTCAAACAAACCAATTCATGTTTGCAATATTGCTCGCTACAGTTACCCTCAGCCACTGTAGAAGGAGTGTAGGAGAGAAGAGAATTGCAGCAAGAAGTAGTGTAGCATAGTAACTGTACTATATGGGATGAAAATACTATGCTCGGAAAGCAGCTTATTTTTGCATGTTGTTACGTTTTATAAAAAAGGTGTATTATTTTTAGTTTATAAAACCTTACAAGTTGGGGTAAGGCGTAACTCAATTGTGAAGAATATTGATCTTTTCATCGTCCGGAGCCACGATGTCTTAGCGGTTAACCTGCTCGCCTCCCACCTAGGCGATCCGGGCTCAATTCCCAGCTGGGTCACTCCGGATTTTCGCATGTGGGAATCGTGCCGGACGATGCCGTTGATAGTCGGGTTTTCTCGGATATCTCCCATTTCCCCCGCCCTGGCATTCCCGCACCGCTCCATACTCACCTCAATTACCCTCATCGGCTCTCAAGACCTCGATGTTAAGAGACGCCTAAATCTCTTTACTCACTCTTCATCGTCCCTATATTGAAATCATATAAATTACAACGCGTTTACAAACCTTTTAGTAAGTGTTTAACTCGGAGGAGCTGTTAACGATTACTTGTATTATTATTTAGTTACTTAATTACTTTAAAGACACACCTTATTTAATAGTCCATAAGGAACGTCATCACCTCGTTCATGATGCCGAAGGCTAATGACTAGACGTATGTCAGCTGACTTCACGGCCCCAACTCTGGACGTCTTCCTGGTGCAGTGTCTGGACGACAAAGATCTCGTTCGCCGTGTTTTCATCCGTAATATTGCCCCGTGTATAGTAACAACCGGCCCTACCTGCAAGAGGTTTGATTAGGGGCCCAAGGCGTCGTTCCACTTCCTCATGTGCTCTCACAATCAGGCTAGCACGCATGTTGCTGCACATAACGATGTGTAAATAACGACATGCATACGAAAACCCCTCAACATGGGAAAAGCAATAATATGATGCATGGCAGGGAGAACGAAATATGATGACAGCGTTATCAGTAGTTGCGAGAGAGAAAGGGCCACACAAGTAGTCCTGGAGCCTTTATATTAACAGTTAAACAGAACAGAGAACTAGCTTACACGGACACCATCGGAAATCCCATAAAACGAATACACACGCAATGACAGAATAGCTCTAAAGAATATTTCGGGAACCCGTGCTGATCGATGTCCCAACATGTACGGAAACTAGCCACTTTCATCACTCTGTATGCCAGCCATGGCTTATTCAGCGAAATCGACACATATAATGATTTTCATCTTCTCAGGCCAGTCAGAAGGAGTAGAATTATATAATTTCCACCGAGTAACAGCCCTATCCGGCTTGATTTCATAACTCGGCTCCGTAACATATCAATGCAAATATTCTTCCAGGACTCGGTTACAATATTGTGATTTGCAATTGTGTACAAATAGGGTTTGAATTTTGCTTAATATTACCCTCTCTTGTAAATTCCCATACTAAAGAAAACCTAAAATTTTGTCAGCAATCGTTGTATGACAAACACTAACTTTATACTACACGCACTTTACTCAAGAGCATCGTGTACCCTTCGCCGTAGTGCAGAGGTTCCTGTGAGTAAGTTGATAATTAGTGACAGAGATGTACTTATTAGTAGTAAAACTATATTCGTTGCTATTTCTCTTAGATAACCGACTTCCCAATGAATATATTTTTCAAAATCTAATACCTACCACTGCCATGCTGTACCGTGACGAACCGGACCATATTACAACACTAGGGAGCTGGTTGTTCGAGTTAACTGATGCGCACTAAATGGCACGCGCATTTGTTGTTATTTTAAGCAATAGTTGAAAATGGAAAGAATAGAACAACCACATATCTCTTCCTTTCTGTCTGGAGAACGAATCGTCATTTCTGTATACTTACAACCCTGAAGTAGCTGGACCTTCAACCACGAGGCAGTATACCAGACAACCATCAAAGAAGGGCCGTTTTGATAGCTTGTTAACTCCAAAGCAGTTAACTTGTTTATGTCAGGAAGTCATTTCACAAGCTCTAGAGTGTATGATTGTGGAATGCCACATTCCACTGTCCATTGTATACAGTGAGGGTTTTGTTGAATTTACGGTGATAGTGGAACCAGAATATAAGGTACCGAATTTGCAAGCAATTCAAGCTCGGCTCGAACTAGCTTACGATCAGGTTAGGGGCAATGTGGAAAATGTACTTAGCAAATCATCTGCTTTGTACCTGACGACAGATTGATAAATTTCAAGAGTGCAAGATTCATACTTCTCCGTGACTGCGCACAGCACTAATGAGAATTGGAGTTTGCGTATCTTCCATGTGTGAACAGTGGCTACTGAAGATCCCCCCCCCCCCTCCCACAGAGAACTTGGTATCATCCATACAGACAGTTCTTGAAGACTGGAGCATAGCTGGTAAAATTGACGCTGATGTTCATCATAATGCAAGTTCTATTGCATTTGCGGTTCGTGTTTTAGGAGATGTCAACCACAGTATAAATTTTCAGTGCACATCCTCCAACTATCCATAAAGGATGACTTAAATGTGTACAGAAGTATTCTCCTGTTTGTGATAAAGTAAGCTTCGTTTTGAGTCACTTTAAGCATTCCATTGTTGCTTCTTCTGCCTTGCAGACAAAACAAATCTAATTTGGTCTGAACCATGGACTACTTATTCAAAGTTGCCCTACATGGTAGGATTCCACCTTCATTATGTGCGACACTTTTCTACACAATCGTAGTCCAATCAGCATTGTCCTGGCAGATCGAGTATACACAAAGGCTGCCATCGCTGTCAAGATTGAGATCTGTGAACGCAACTGGTCTCTACTAGAAGAACTGATCACTCTGTTGAAACCTCTGAAAGTTTCAACTATGTTTGTTTATATTTGAAGCATGGCAATTTTGTCAGTTGTCCATCCAGTGAATAGAAACCTACTTGAAAACCAATTATATTAGAATTTAAAGGACAGTGACAAGAAAGGTTCGTAAATACGCTCGAATTAGCGATTCCACAACATGTTTCTTCCCGGATATAAGGACTTGCTCACTGAAGACGATACCGCAGCAGTTGTGAACCAACAATATATTTGTCAGATTGTAACCGATTTTTCCACACATACATTGGAAGACCAGCTTAGTAGACAATCAGGTGATAGGAATTTGGATTTTGACCTTATATGTTATACACCCAAACAGAGATCGGTTGGCACTTCCCAGTTTGAACACTGTCTCAGTGAACCTCAGGCTAGACACAATGTAGAACCTCTTGAGTGATGGAGAGTTCGCGAAAAGTCCTACTCCATGTCAGCTCTTTTAGCAAAAATATATTTGGGATGTCCAGCACCTTCCGCTAGTTCAGAGAGAACCTCTTCGACTGCAAGCAATATAGTTACTTCTAAACATAGTTATCTGTGCCCAGAGAATGTTAAGTTGCTTGTAGTTTTACACATTGCCTTTGACCTTGACGGCTATGGAGCCGTAACCTGCATCATAGCTAACTAAAGTCCTACATGAATGGTTGATGCCTACACCAGAGTTAAAATTTACAAGTCCTGACATGGGGTAAAATGGACTTGGCTATGTTAACAAAATTTTCCGTGTCCAGCACAAAAGAAAATTTATTCTAAGTCCTACACAAGGTGGAATGGAGGTGACTAAGTAAGAAAATTTCTCGGAGTATTACACAAGGGCGATCAGAAAATTCCGCCGTCCCAAGAGTAGTGTAAATGTAGTTTGAATTAAAATTAAAACTCCTTGTTTTCCTTTTTATAGTGTGGATATTTTAATTGTTTTAGAATTTTTTAAGGGATTTTAAGGTGAAAGGTCACCAGGTCAAGGTCAAAGGCCAAGGTCACCTGCATTTTTTGGCCTTCGGTAGGTTCAGTAGGTTAGGAATTTTGGGCTATGGTACATTAAGTTATGTTAGTTTGACATATGGTAAGAATGTTTGTGTCCCAGGGTTGGTCAGGACTATAAAATTTGTTTCGATCATTTGGGTTAATGTAGATGGTATCTCGAGTGATATATCTTTTCCAGCATATCTGTCTTGCGATTGTTGGTGTATGTCAAATGGTGTGGACAGCATGTGTGTGCATCGGCGAGTCCTAAATGCTAAGGCATGCTTAAGTTTAAAGTGTTTGGTATGGATTGGTCAGCATATTTTGGCTGGTGTCAATCGACATGGTGGATGGTATGAGAAGAAGTTGATTGTGTCACTGGTTTAGGTTGTATGTTTGCTTTGTATGGTCAGTGTAGACGAATGGTTTATGTATGCTAGATTTATAGTGGGTGGTATGGTTGGTAGTTATAAGCGGTGTTGGTATGTATAACAAGTACATAGGTGTTAGGTTACGGGCTGGCCTCAGCTGTATAGTTGATTGGTACATCTGAGTTATGATGTATATTGTCTTTGGTGTATTGGGTGGTGCAGTTGATTAGTATGACTGGATTGTTCTTTGGTTATAGGAAATTGTATGTAGGTTGGCCTGGTATGACTTGGGCTATAATGGATGGTTGGTTGGTATGGTTACTAGTATATATTTTGGCTGGTGTCGACCAGTAGAGCAGAAAGTATAAGCAGTAAGTACATTTTTCGTAAGTCGGTGTGGACTGAATGGTTGAGGTGTGTTTTAGTTATAGTAAGAGGTGCGAGCGATGAGTATATTTCGTCTGGTGTTGGCCGGTAGAGCAGATGACATGTATGAAGTATAGTGGCTGGTATGGCTAGTTATATGCGTAACGGGTGAAGTTAGATTGGCTGAAATGGTTGACTGTTATGATTTATCAGTAAGTCTGAGGTATGGTGTTTGATATGGTCTATATTGTTAATAGCACGACTGAGGTATACTAGAGTTAGAGTGAATGACATGGTTTGGGCTGTATGTTTTCTGGTTGGTATGGTTATCTGCTCTGTTGTTTAGCTGATGTCTTCAGATGGTATAGTATTTTGGTATACCGGAGGGCTGTCACCGTTGTATGTTATGGTTTGTGTCTGATGGCAATGATGACATGACAAGACACGTCGGAGTTATGATTTCGGTATATTTTTTCTCAATATTTTGTCATTATTCATAGTTATTTGTAGTGTTGGGAGGTGGGGAGTTAAGGGTATGGCTTAATGTTTATGGTGCTGGGATCAGTGGACGTTAACTTGATATGTTCTTAGATTTTTTAGCTTTTTTTGTAATTTTTTTTATTTATTTAATTTCGTACGTATGGGGTGCGGTGGCCAGCATTTTTATTGATATGGATAATTGGTAAATCAGATGATTTGTTTGAGGCGTGGTATGATTTTTGGCTGATATCTCATGGTAATTATACCATCACAGACATGCTGCAGTTACGATTTTTGGTATATTTTTTCTAAATATTTTGCGATTTTTCTTTGTTGTGTAGTATTGGAAGGTGGGTAAATGCTGTTCACGGATAAAGTGAGAATTTTTCAAATCAACCTTAGAAAAAAGTTACTGCTCATACCTGCGTATATTTCAACGTGCAATCTGAGTGAAATGCGCCCAGTGAAGTTGGTAACGATGAATGGAAAGTAGTTCCATATATTAACGTCGAATAAAAAGTGTCACGTTACCATTTGTGATAACTAAAATTATTGCTTTCTATTTTTTATTTCATTTTGTGTGTCGAAGTGTGAAAATGAGAAGATTTGCTAAATACTTACTTTTGTAATAATTTCGAATTTTCACTTGACCGACGCATGAATAAAGTTATGAGTCGAATGGTAATGTAAATTTTACATGAGGAGGAAGAAGACACAACGTACAGATAAGTAGATCATCAGCAGGGTTTTCAAAAGTGCTCATTTTACCATGAACAGCCTATATAGGCAATGGTAGGGGTCGATGTTTAGGGTGCTGGGATGAGTGTGAGGTTAGTGTGATATGCTCTTAGATTTTTTAAAAATTTTTATGATTTTATTTGTAATTTAGGAGAATTTGTTTAGTATATTTTATAATTTTTTTTTTTCCATTATTTTTATATAATGCATTTTAGGTAAATTTTTAGGGGAAAATGGTTTTTTAGGGTAGAAAGTTTGGAAAATATTTAAATTTATTTTATTTACTTTGACAGAGGTCAGCTGGCGACTGACTGTTGTGGTGAGGGGACGTGTTCATGTATGTGCTTATTATAAGTGTATAGTTGTTGGTGATTGCGTAATTAAATAATTAAAACTACATTTGTAATATTCTTGGTCAGTTGACGATTGGCTGCCGTGGTGAGTGTATTTGTGTGAGGTTTGTGATGGGCTGGTGCTTGCATAATGAATTATTGACAATAATAATAATAATACAATCTGTAAGAGTCTTTGACATTTCAATTTGGCGCTGTTGCGGTTGGAGTATGTTTGCAAGTGCGTAGTTGTCAGTTGTATACCGGCTCGGTGAAATGGTATAAGTGGTTGATGTGTTTATGTAAACCAGGCTGTTAGCAATCGATGAGGGTTGGGGACATGGAGAGATGCTAGTTTGTGTGCGTGTATTCATGTGTATGCATGGATTAATGCGTGTGTGTCTTTATGTATGTTTGTGTGTATGTGTTTTTGAGGTCGTGTGTAACAGTCCGATTTTTTTTTTTTTTTTGGATTTTTTGGGAATATTTTGGAATTATTTTATATCTATAAATACATATATAATTACACGATTACATCATTACTCGTTATCATTAGAGCTGTAGCGAGTGTATTACGTGAGCTGGCCGAGGGACGTTGGCGAGGTCACATATACAGAACAGCTCTCGTAAGTGTATTGCATCAGAAGTGTAAGGTGTAAAATAACATTTACATTCCTAATATTTGCATTCTCTAAGACTCGAACCCCCTAGTGGAAACCGAACCTCCATATCGCAAGTGTAGTGCACTAGAAGCATATTTGTAATTTAAAAAAATTGGTGCAATTTACAGAGGTGATGCATGTCGGAGGGACCTGAGTTCGAAGCCCGGAAACATAAATAACTTCAACTTTCTGCATCGAACTTAGAAAATATCGGGAGACGTTTTTCCGAGTGATGGGAGGATTTATATATAGAGCGTGCTGATATCTTAGCATCAGGGGACGCTAAGATGGATTTGGAAGCTTTCGCTCGCTATACTATGATAATGAATGCCTGCCTATGACCTCAACTAACAAGGAGCCACGACCCGCAATATAGCTAACTGCTTGCCCCACAGCGCCAATTCTGCGATCGCGTTATCGCCTGTGTTCAAAACGCTCGGCGACACGAGAGAACGCCACGTACGATAGGTCCTCTTAAAAACCAAAATCATATTTTAATTTGTAAACCAGCAATCCAAAGAAGTTTATTTTTATTTTAGTTGTTCTATGGTTTACTGATATGAATTCTGAGATAAGAGGTTATGATCTGAGTATGTTAATTTCACCATATTTTTGTGTGATATATATGTGATTGTTTTATTATTTTCTTTCACTTTAAAACGTAATAATCTCTTTTATTTTTATTTCGAGAAAGACTTAATGTTTTAATTATATTTCCGTTTTGTTTTACCACAAGCAGTTTTTCTCAAATAAGATTAGGTTTTTAGGAAGTTGCCGGAAGTCATTGCTTCTGGGGGGGGGGGGGGCCTTTGAAGGGCCAATTTAGTAAAGGTTATTTATTAGACAGGAAAACGTTACCATGCAGGTACATACCTGCTATCGTCTTTTACAACATCAGCTGGTCCTCGGATAAAATGAAGTGTTGGTGTGAGTTTAAATCTAGCAATGGTTTGTTCAAGATGTCTGGCCTGTGGTCTACCTGACTTCCAGTTTGAGGTATGAACAAATTTTCAATCTGGTGTTTGTTAATAGAGCAGATATTCTCCAAAAGAATGCGGTGATCTATATTTCTAATATATGTATATGTGAATAAACAGTATATAAATTCTTAGTAATATGTGTATCTGCTTCTCTGAAACACTTATTAATTCAGTTTAAAACAACATTTATGCGAGTGCATGTCGTAGGATTGCTATAGTACTCGTTATAAAATGCTGCTAACTAATCATCATTGCCCTGCCAATGAAAAAGTTATTATTAATGTGAAAATATATTTCCTCCTAATGTTATCTTCGCTCAGCTTGAACCCATGGTCACACCCATAACTCCATAGTTCCATAATTACTCCATAGCACCATAATCGCTACATAGCTCCATAATAACGCCATAGTTCCATAATCGCTCGATAGCTCTATAATCGCTACATAGCGCGATAACCGCTCCATAGTTCCATAGGTCCACATTTTCTTAATATTTAGCAAAAATACTGAAAAAATTTAATATGAGAAATGTTTTCCAAATTCTAACGTACATGACAAGAGTGTGGTGGTTATGTTAGGTGGATGTCGAGAGAAATAAAATATATATAAATTCCTGACATGGGGTAGAATGGCCGTGACTAGAGTAAAAAATATTCCGTGTCCTACACAATATGAAAATACTTTCTAAGTTCTTACATACATTACTAAATTGAAATATTGCTTGGATGGTCAAGTGGATAGCGAGAGAGATAAAATTTATTCAGAGTCCTGACATGGGGTGGAACATATACCAGTATGACTTGGTTGTATAGTTAGTTTGCTTGTATGGTTGATTGGTATGACCTGATCACATTTTCGGTTATTTTGGCAGTATGAAAAAAAGTATAGCTTAAATGGTTGCGAGGAGAATGGTTTAATTGTGTGATTCGTTTCTGTTTAGTTGGCATGAGAGGGGCAGAATGCTTATCTGGTATGGTCGGGTTGTAGAGCGGAATGGTATGATGGGAATTAAGACAATATGGGTGTCGTAGATGATTAAAATAATGTTATTGATCGTATAATAACATGGTTGGAATAACTGATTGGTTCGGCACCTGGTATGGCTTGATTATATGTGTAACTGGCAAAGTTGTATAGGGCTGAAATTGTAGTCAATATAGTTGACTTTTATTTTTGATCAGCAAATCTGAGGTATGGTGGTGGATATGGGCTGTATTGTTAATAGCATGAATGAGGCAAGCTAATGTCATGGTGAAAGGTTCTATATCTGTTTTGGTATTCAGTACAATTCGATATGGCTGTTAAGTAAGGCTGGGAGTGGAGGTGAAGACGGGTCTGGCGATGACTAGAGTATGATGGTTGAATGTCGAGAGAAATAAAAAAATATATATTCAGAGTTCTTACAAGATGATTGGGTTAGGTTGAGTTGATACTGAACAGTTTATGGAATAGTGTGTTGGAAAAAAAAATTACAAGCATTACATTATATAGGAGTAGGAAATATAGGTTTTTAATAAGTTCAACACAGAAGTCCCTACATATACGAACTTAAGTCTGGGGTAGCAATACAATATTATATGTAAAATTATATAATAATGTAAATACTTAAAATGTTAAACTTGAAAAGAGAAACTTATTGCTGGCCTACAGATGTCTGGCGTCATTTGGTAGAGCAGATGGCATGCATGAGTTACAGTGGGTGTATCATTGCATGTTTAGGTTCCTGCCATCGGGATAATTTTGTGGAGCCGTTTGACAGTGGAAGTAGTAAAAAGTTTGTCGAGAAGAATATATGGTCAAGGTTTCTGGTCAGATGCTTGCTAAAATGGACTGCCTTCAGCTGTGTATAAGCAGAATATATTAATAATGCGAAAAGGGACCATGCTGGTGTAAAGACAGTATGAGAACAGCGTGGACAAAATATAAGAATTCTGTTTGTAGTCAAATAAAAAAGTCTTTAATTTCTCGCGGATGTATCCTACCTGATATATAGAGAATATTATGGTGCTTGATTTATTCACGTATAAATTGAATAAAAATCCGGGTAGGAAAGTTATACTACTAAAATAGTTGAGATAATAAATAATTAGCATTGCACAGTTTTTAGTCTTAAAGAGAGAAGTCCTGAAATGAAGCTGGGAGAACTTTTTCCCTGTGCTCTACTTAAATTTCAGTGCAACTTAAAAATAATAAAATATGTTAAAAAATAACTTTTTTATTTGACATGACCTATGCCTATAAAATGATATGATTATATAGGGCTTAAACATACATTCCTGGGGCTAGAAATGGTGCTTCCATATTTTAATTTCGCGAGACTGCCAGCCTCCTAAGAGTTCGCAAATTATAATTGTCTACCTAAATGTCTGTACATATACACTACATTTGCTTATAGCTGCCCGACTTGCTACATAATTATTTTAAAAAGAATATATAAGAAAATAATTACACGCGATCTTAAGAATTCAGACTCCGGTTGAAAGTTACGAGAAGTTAAAGTACATCACATCGCATGGCTTTACATAAACTAAAACGGATCTAAAATATATTATTCATAAGCATTATATAAACTGGTTGAAAAAAAAATACACTAACAAGATTTCTGTAATTGTATGAGGGAATGTAGAATCTACATTTGGAACGTACATCACAGTTTTAAGAAGCTGACTTGATGTGAGGTCGCTGGTATAGTGATTAGCATGTCGGACATCTAGTCCACAGGTTCCGAGCTCGAATCCAGTCTGGAAATGGGAGTTCTTTCTATTTTAAATGTTACCAACCGTCATGGGAAAATGTGAAATTTACAATATTCAAAATTTTTAAACCGATTTTCCATTAAAAATAAATTTATACTGTAATTATCAAAGATTTCGACATTATTCAAATGATATATATTTAAATAATTTTACTTATTAATTAATGCATTGATTCCTGGATATTAGATTGGTAGGGCCGATAGTCCCGTGTCCCGCTTAAGGTAGCAAGCATTTGTTTCTTTTTCCCGCGCGATGTCTGTGAATAACGTCACTACTCACGCATGTCGATGAGGTCACTCTTGACGAGTCGCTGTAAGCTGTCTGCCTTGGTGGACCTGCCGCAGCCGATTCGCGGGCCTGTCGGCATGGTGATGCATATGAGGTTACAGGGTTAGGCGACAAATGTAAAAACGAATCGAATAAAGTAAAATACTAATACAAAATATTGTTTTGCAAAATATAAAGTATAGAAAATAGAATATGTTTTACAAATTCCTGCTTGGAATGTACTTTACAATTATTATTATATACCTTTTCGTGTATACAGAATTACATATTTTAATTTGTAAATACACACTCACTATTCGCGCCCTCTTGCAGGCCATGAAGGAACTATATAGATGGTGAAATGGAGCAACTGCGACTAATCGAACAAGTGTGAGTAATCAGAGGAGCAAAGCGACTAATCGAACATGTGTAAGTTATCAGTCAAGAAAATGTGACTAATCGAACAAGTGTGAGTAAATGACCGAACGAATGGCGTTTAACGAAGGTGAGATATAAATGAAAACAAAGATGTAGAGTGAAAGACAAGATGGAATGAAAGAGAGAAACTAAACAACAAAAAATGGGAGGACTCGGAGTAAACCTATGGCCTGATATAGATAAAGAGACAAGCGAAAGAGAAAAGGAGGTGGAATGAAAGACGAGAGAGTTGGAGATAAAGAGATGGAATGAGAGAATGAAAGAAAGAAACGAAATAGCAAAAATATAGGAGGATTCCGAGAAAACCTATGGACTGATAGAGGGAAAAGAGATGGGATGAGAGAAAGCGAATATGAGAGACAAGAGAGGAGATGGAATGAGAGAAAGATATTGAATTAGGGAGGCAAGAGAGAAGGATATGGAATGAGAAAATTTAAGAGAAATGAAAGAGCGAAAGAGAGAGCATGGAATGATAGTGCATGAAAAAAACAAGGCAGTATGGTGGTATGACATCACGTCCGTATGTGCCTTCAAAAGACGAGTCCGGTGATATACAACACTTAGTACGTACGTTTTTAAAATTTTTAATTTAAAAATGTATTAAATAAAAAAATAATTTATTATAATAATTTAATGATGATATTGAGATCGTATGCACCTTGAAAAAAACGAGTCTGGTGATATATAACACTTAATACTTACGCCTTAAATTGTTTTAATTTAAAAAATATATTTAAATTTTAAAAAATAATTTATTTAAAAAATTAAATTTTATAGACTCCACACTATGCGGCTGAGTTTAGGATATTTCAACCGCATCGAGGAGTTACGTCAGCCGCAATTAGGAGCAAGCAAATTTAATGGAAAGACGGGAGATTTCGAGGAAACATGGGAAATTTATAGGGAGAAAAGGAAAATTGTAAAGCATATTTGGGATAAAACGTACGATTTTGTGCGGAACTGAGTGATTTGGGGGGGGGGGGGGAAATTGGATTCTAGGTGATTCAAGGTCAGATCCTTGATCCTCTCCCTGATCGCTGTTGCCCTCGAAGGAACATTATACCACTACCGAGAGTGTAGCGGATCGAGCCACAGTGGGCAAATGCTGTGTTGATGAGGGCGGGGCGTTAAGGGTTTATGATGGTCGAGTATGATATAAAGCCAATAATTTGTTGAAGGTTGGTAGTTAAGGGGGAGCCATCTAAATAACTAATTGCATTTATGAGGGTTCAGTTGCATGTTGGTCGCTATAGTGTAAGTTTATATGCTCCGCACTATTTACGACAATCAAACCATGTACGTCCTACATGCAAATCGTTAAACTTTAATTTAGTTTTTACCCAAAATGATTCTAAATTTTCCGCATTTCTTCTTATTCCTTTTTTTTTCTGTCCATTCCACCTGCATATTTGAACGACATTTTTTTTATGTTTTATTTGCGATTTCTCTCCTTTTTTGTCTTCGAGATGGCCTGGGGTCAATGTCAAGGTCGCGGATATCCAGGATGACGGCCGCGATCAGTAATAACATATTTCGCGGATAAAAAAATTACAAAATTTTGTGATTCTTCTCGATTTTTCGGGTTAAAAGCCACGAAAGGTGAAGGTCATATAAACCTGAAATCGCAGTCATGGCCAATAATGAAAATTTTCCCGATTTCTTACGATTTTTGGGTTTTATTTCATACTAGCTGTTCCCGCGACTTCGCTCGCGTAGACTTTATGATTTTTTTACATATGTTTAAAATAGAAAAAAATCTCTTTGCTTAGGTTTCATGGTGTTATTAAAATACAGCCCTCCATCGCTTCGCCCAGGTTTTCTGCAGTTATTGAAATACATACCTATTGGTTTGAAATATTGTTACTTTATTATCGGAAATAGCCTTATCGTCGCGTTAGTGTGGATTGTTCGATAATGTGTTATTTTACAATTTTTTTACTAAAAATAATGTATCTTTTTATATTACGCGTATTATATAAATGATTATTTTAAAAAATATCGTTTTAACCATGCTTTTTGACAATAATCCTTTTGCAAAGAAATAAGATGTGAAATATAAAGAAAATTATATGAAAAAAATGCATTTACTTAATAACCATTTGAGATATCGAGATAAAATAAAGAGCAGATTATAAATACAAATGAATTCTATGATCTCGGAAAGTTTGATTAAAATCGATTTAGCCTTTTCTGGGCGTATTCTGGACAAACATCCAGACAGACAAAAAAAAACCGGTATTTATGCTTCAGTATCGTTTGAATAGTACATTACGCTGAGATATTGGTATCAATTTTGATATAACAGACAGACACTTCAATGATATTTATTAGTATAGATTTCCAGATTCAAGGTCACCCCAAGGCTAAAGACAAGTAAATTGAAGATTGCGTTCGGGGTAAATAATGTAAACAAACACGGCCGCAGTTCGCTACTTACCCGCTGGAAATCACTCTCAGCCTTAAGTCCACCTTGCTCATTTCCAGACATTACTGCTCACGCTTCGAATAGCCTTGAGTCCAACTTGTTGATTTGTGAACATTTTCAAAGTATTTTTAATTAACTTTACGAATTTTTAATAATAATAACAGACAAATGTAAAAAATTGTTTTCGGGAAGGAAAGGGGGGAATTTTCGGGTAAAATAATAGATTATTGAAGTAATATCGGTGTAGAATGTAATATTATGGCGGTCGTGACGTCACAAGATGGGTACCGGCTGGCAGGTCATTGACCCGCTCCTAAACTCCTCCTCGTGAGTCACAGACTCGACATAATTGTTTTAATCACGTCGGAAGAATCTTATCAAACAGCTTATAAAACCCTAGCAAAACTGCACCCATTAACTATTCAATATAAGAAATAATACTACTATAATTTTTCTTATAATTCACTTACCCTCAGATGCCACAAGTTTATTTATTAAACCAAACAGTAATATTGCTGACGCGAAACAGTTTTTAGTTGTACGATTTATCTTATATTTATCTACAATGTAAAAAATGATCGGAAAATTACCTGACAAATGTAAGGTAATATTCGCAAACGTGTTTAGGAAAAACATTTTTTTCCTTACGGGCAAGGTAAAATTATCGCACTCTGGAGTAAAATTCCCGTACTTGGTAGTGGAAAATCCCATACATGGATGGGAAAATTATCTCACGACGCATACATCTCTTCAGCAATTGTCTTAACAGCCAAGTGGGAGGACTGGCAGTCTAATATACTAATATTCACTAGTGCTGCCACGCTGTCATCGTGGTGTAATGGATAGCATATCGGCATATCGTGAAAGAGGAACGTTGTTCGCACCCACTCACCAGTAAGCGTCGAGGATTGTAGTATTGAGGTTTCGGTTACTAGTCGTAGAGGAAAATAGGGGTAATCAAATTATTAACGGTGCTAATACTCCCAGGTATTTTTTAAATATATTTTATTATACAATATAGCTAATATTCCCTTACTTGTGTGGGATTCTCTCTTACTTGTATGGGATTCACACCCCACCCCCCTACTTTTACCAAGTTTTTGTTATGTAAATTTGCTCTACATTTAAGAGATAATTTTACATTACACATAGAGGAAATTAGTTTTACTTATGTATAAAGGAACTTCACATAATTTTTTTTTGCAGTGTACAATCATAAGTGAAAATTTACGAAACGACACACCAAATTGTCCACCAGTTAATAGGAATTATTTTGTGACGTTAAGAATTGTAATTTAATGAAATACGCTACTAGAAACATTCAGCCGGTCAACAAACATATCAAGAAGGCGGAGAGTATGTCCCTCTTTCAGCTTCCCGACAAAAAATATCCTTCATCTGTATGCTGTACACGTCAACAAGAAGGACGCGCTGTCGCAAAGCTCGGGAATACTTGGACACAAATATCACATATAATACCAGCGAGTCAACTGCAGTGTCGCGGTTTCCTGTTATATCCCACAGCGTGTTTTGGCGACAGAAGTGCTTGTTGACAATTCTGGTTTGCGTATACTGCAGTAGGTTTAAGGCACGGCTTCATCTCTTTTGAACAAATTCTTTGTGTTCACGTCGTATTTACTGATAACGTACGATTATTGAAAATCTTAATTTTATGAGCTGTTTAATATTTTTGTGCTAAATTCTAATTTTCTGTTATCGGCCAGTTGTAAAATTGTCAGGAACATATTTATATTTTATCAATAACTTTCTGCCTTTCTGCAAGCAGAAAATTACACACGGCGAAAATTGGGTACGCACGTATCAAAGAACTAGTAAATTGTAAGTCTTCTATAGTCGAACATATACAATAGTAACTCTGAGACGGGAATTATGACATGAAAACGAATAATTTCTAAAAAAAAATGTATGGATCCGGGCCTTAAGAAGCTATTTTGACACACTCTTTAATTACTGTAGGACATAATACTTGTGGCCGTGTCTTGAATCACTTAAACGTGACATAATACTTGTGGCCGTGTCTTGAATCACTTAAACGTTATTACACAGAGCCCAGTGACTTCGTCTTATTTAATAATTCGGAACATTGGAAACGCAGCACTGTGAACCAACAGTGTTAGAAATCGGCGACTAAGTAATAAGTTCAATTTTGCCAGAGTTTCTCTCAGCTTATCTATTCTATGGTTAGAACTAGGAAGATAGTTTGCTGTTACGCAGATTTAGCTCCTTTTGTTGACCGAGGTCATGTTCCGATGCCTTAAGCATAGACAAAGTAATTGTTTACGTGTGGACTGCGCGTTAATTGCGACAGTTTTGAAATTAATCAAATTCATTACAGTAAAAGAGTGATAAATTTTTTACACTTCAATTGCTATAGCTGCTCTAGTTACGACAGCGAGAAATCAGCACTGAAATAATTTGGGTTTCACAAAGCAGTGACCGCGTGCCAGTAACCCTGTAACCATTTCACGTGTACAAACATTTAAATACGATATTTTTTTTCGTAATGAAACCGTCAGAAACACGTTGATTGCGCAAAACTTAACAACACCCTTGATACTGATAGATGCTTTGACATTTCAGCGTGGTTTCTCTGGCTGAGATTCAATGCAAGGAGACACGCGATTTTAAAAATTAACCACTTTTCATTACAGCGAAGTTTAATTAAAAACCAGCACGTAAGCAAAAATCCACACGGCTTTGAAATCGCGTGTTGCCGACAGGTCCGCTGTCAATGCACGAGATTCGATATCACGTGCATTTTTTTCCGATTCGGAAATTATTCTTCGTTTCAGAAGTATGGCGTTAAACATTTCCCATTGAACTGGAACGTTGACTGCGAATAAAATTTACTATCGATTGCGATGGAGTTTTTCTTCTTTCGCTCTCGACAGTGGTACATTTCTCTCTGCTGCTTTCCTCGCTACTTTTCATGCGCAAATTGTTTCGCGTATATTTATTTTCCTTTGGCTCTTTGTAGTTTGTTGAGTACTTTGAAGCACTTAATGCGAACCTTCTTTAATCCACTTGCATATTCGTCTTGCAAAATTATATATGTTTGTATATAATATTGCGGTATACGGAGTGGGACATCCACGTGGCCAGCACGTATAAGTGTAAGATTTTATTTAAACGTTATTTTTCCATAATTAATTTGTACTCTTCTTTGTACAAAGAGAAACAAATTGTTTTAAATGAATCCAGTATACTTATTATTGTTTCCACAATTTGCAGAGACGTGGGCACTGCCTACAATAATTAGCTGCAAAAAATATGCTTAAAAACCGGTAGGTTTTGTCTTTAAAATACACACTGTGACCAACAAACAGTCACACGATAGCCCTTTGCTCGCACTATCCTTTCCCAACAAGGAAAAAAAGTTTGAACACAATCACATTTCTGCAGCCACAGTTGTTCCAGAGGAGAGAGTTGGGTGTTCAAGGCGGCCTAAATTGTAGAGATTGCGTAAGACTTGAGAAGTGAGACAGCCGCTTGTGCCGCTAAGCTCCAGATAGACACGCCAGCGAAATGGCGTCATTTGCCAGCAGCAAGTCCCAACGCAGTTCAACAATCAGGCCGTTGACCAGCTGGCAGCGCAGCCAGAAAGGAATCTTTTGCAAAACGCAGTGACCGATCAGACGCAATTCCCGTTCTGGAAACTCACGCAATGCATGAGCGATTGTGTTCGCCGACGTCAAATAAACCGACACATTATACCGCGTCTGAAGACCTAACTATTCTGTAGTACGGGCCCATAATTTCGGACTGTATGTCAGTAATATTTTACAGCAGCTACATGTGCCTCGGTCCACTGCTTCGTGATGTAACAGAATAACTGCCATTATGAATCGCTACGGGGGCAGGTGAAACCAAATACCAGGGTCCGGCATACTCTGAATCGTGTTTTGTGAACCAGTCATCAGACAGCCATTTCAGCGGTTGCGTAGAACTTCAATTACAGTTAAGGTACACAGGCTCTCAGCATGGAGAAGATAGTAATTGTATCTCTTGGTCGTGCCACATTTAGGAATCATTTTACAACGCTTATTATGCCTGATATTGCCATCACTGGGCTGTAGAGTAATTAAGTACATCTTACGTTTGATCAGTCAGTCATTGTACATGATGTAGGACTCGAGTGGGCTTAGTCCGGATCTAGCAGATACCTGTTAAGCAGTAAACAGAATGTTGCAATATTGCAATTCAATACTTCGAGGGAACATTCCTCACACCAGGAGGATGAAAAAATGTTTGATGAACATAGGTCCGCTAATGCTTCGTTTCTTCGCTACAGCCCGTAATATGTACATAACGTACAGTGTATGGCTTGCGGGCTGGATCATGGAGCTGTGGAATGCCATCGCAGCTATAATTAGTAGCCCCATACCAGCCCCCGAGGAGCCCTGATATGAATCCGCTAGACTTCTATTTGAGGGACATTTGAAGGCACTTGTGTATGCAACCCCAGTGAACGATCTGGGCACACCCCGTAACCGTATTGAGGCGGGCTGCGAAACAATCAGGAATTTTCCAGGGATTCATCAACTCGCCCGTGTGTCCATGCAACGGCGAGTTGGTGCATGTGTTCGTGCTGATGGAAGGCATTTTGGACATTTCCTTTAGTTACGACGATAAGCCTTCACACATGTGTAACTACTTCATGTGTAGTTCCTACTGTTCTAGGTGTAGTGTCTTAGTGTGAGGTGTCGTGTATCATGCACAGTAACCCGACCCAGTCCCTGGGCCATACGCTATACGTTATGTACATATTACGGGCTGTAGCGAAGAAACGAAGCGTTTGCGGACCTATGTCCATATAACATTTTTTCATACTACAGATGAGAGGAATGTTCTCCTGAAGTGCAATATTGCAATATCCTGTATACTTAAGAGTGCCGCGTCGAATGTGAAATTCTATGGTAGCAGTTTATCGTATGAGGCAGTTTATCGTATGGGGCAGTTTCTCTGGGCCTGGGCTTAGGCCATTAGTTTAAACCGACGTGTTATTGAACTCTTGGCATGTATGAGGAAATTTTGTACAATGGCATGATCCCCACGCTGTGGCATCAGTTTGAAATAGCCCCTTTCCTCTACAAGCATCCTGACGGTAAATCAAGGGTAACTGTGTCGCGCTCTGAAGTTAATCAGACGGGTATGCCTAGCTGGCTCACTCCAAGCTCACACTCGAACCTAACAGAATATTTTTGGTATGGGCTGGAGCGCCTTTAGCTTGCCATACCCCATCGAACACCAGACAAACGTCAAACAGTTCTCCTTGCTACGTGAAAAATGAAAATAAACAGTTATGTGCGAGAGCCTAGTGACGAGCCTGACCCTAGTAGGTAAGACAGTAATAACAGAATTTTGTGAAGCGGGGAGGGGGGCCACGGCCTGTTTTTTTTTACACGGATGCCGTATTTATAACCCCCAGTAATTGATATTCGATTACTTTTGATCTCATACAATTTTTTAATTTTATTTTAATGTAATTTTTTTTTTTTTTTTTTTTTTTTTTTTTTTTTTTTTTTTTTTCTCAGGAGCTGTAGCAACTCATCAGCCATACGGCTGTACACTTCACTTTTTAAGACTTCAAGTTTCCGTGTCCACAGTCAACAACATGACGCGGCGGATAACATGCAACAACGGATCACTGCCCGGTGTATGGGCGTCTCGCTTGTAAGTAATACGGATTGTCACCGTTCCTGCGCTTCTCGTCTACGAATGGAGTAGCACCGAGCAACTAGTGCGTTTTCATTAATCGCGGAAAGAATGATCGACACATGTACAGCACTCACTAGAATACTTCACAACTGTAGCACTTGAGTACGCAAATGAAATCGCGCCAGGGCGGATTAAAATAAACTGTGGTTACATTCCATTCACAGTTACCTCCACCTTTTCTGAAGCCCTCCGAAAGTTCCACTTCTGGGATATTCCTCCACCTCATTCAAACTTAGCTTGACCAAGTATGTAAAATCACACCGAAGGCACAATACACTGGATTCGTGTCCACTTAATGTAATATTGTTTTGCATAAGAACTATTTTTTTTTACTGTGCGTTCTCAGCACACATATTTTCTCCCTGTATTTATTAATATATATTATAAATGAAATTTTATAATTTATTTATAGAATACAAGTAAAAGTTCAATTTAACTAAAGCTAGATTACTTTTATGTTGACACATATATAAAACGCTTGTATAGTCTATTCACGATAAAGTGAGCACTTTTGATTGAAATCAACTGTGGAAAAAAGTCACTGCTCCTAACTTCATAAATTTTAACTGGCGCACTGAGTGACGTGTCCAGTAAGTTGGTAACAATAGATGGAAAGTAGTTCCATATCTTAACATTAAATAAAAAAAGTTGTATGTAATCATTTGTGATAACTTAAATTATTTCTTTATCTTTCTGTTTTTTTTAACTCATCAAAGTATAAAAATTACCAGATTCGTAAAACATTTTCTTAACCAATAATTTAACAGTTTTTCCTGACCGACGCATGAATAAAGTGATGAGGCCCATGGCAATGTTAATTTTACATAAGGCAGAAAAATACACAACGTGCATCCAAGTAGATCTCAAGCAGGGTTTTCTGAAGTGCTCATTCTACCGTGAACGGCCTAATAAGTGACATATTTAGGAAACAATCAAATACGTCACACACGGGGTGATTTTTCAACGTTTTTATTCGAAACGTGTAAAGAAGCCGCAAATAGGCTATAGCTGCCACTCTGAGTTGACAACTGGCGGGCATGCAAGAAGGAAGGGAGCAGGTATAGGCTGTTCATGGTAAAGAGAGCACTTTCCTTCTAAATTTTTCCTTTCATCAAATTTCCATTTTATTTCTGCTTTTTAGTAAAAAAAAACATTGCAATGTGACCAATAGACACAGTGTACACATTTCCCCAACCTCAACATTCAATGCCTGAGGCTACATTAACATATATTTACTATAGGCTGTTCGCGGTAAAATGAGCACTTTTAAAAGCTCTGCTTAATATATACTTGTATACACGTTGTGTGTTCTTCCGCTTTATGTAAAATTAACATTTCCATGGGCTTCATCCCTTTATTCATGCGTCCGTCGAATGAAACTGTGAAATTATTATAAAATTAGATACTGAACAAATCTGCTCATTTTTACACTTAGGTGCATTACAAAATACAGAAAGCTAGAGAAATAATTTAAGTTATCAAAAATGGTTAATATATGGAACTACTTTCCCCTCCACCATTACCAACTTTACTTGAGACATGTGACTCAGGGCGCCCGTTAAAATACATGCAGGTAGGGGCAGTGACTTTTTTTCCTAAGGTTTATTACAAACGTGCTCAACTGATCGCGGTCAGCCATTACTGGCTGGTGCCAGTTGGGAGGGCCTTAAAAAAGCGCTCACTTTATCGTGGACGGCTTGTACTCACCCGGTCTTGGCGAAGTTGGTGAGGAAGTTGAGCACTGCCTCGGCGACTCCCATGTCCTGCCGGCTGTAGTTCTGCGGGAAGTGAGGCAACCCGCTGACCAGCGGCAGTCCCAGGGCGTAGGCCACGTCCTCCCCACGCACGCTCCCCAGCCTCTGCGAACACGTTCACACCCCGCTCCATCCTCGTCTCACTCGCCTCCTCGCACACTACACGTGTCGCACACTGGAATAAACTTTCGTCGTGTAGGTAGAGCTGGTGACTGCTCGCGAAAAAAAAAAGTCTACAGTAGACTTCAATACTATAAGCACTCAGAATTCAGCAACGTCAGCACGGATTCTACGTGATTCGTGTGTGGTCAGTTAAAACGCGTCAAAAGGCAATTCAGCCAATCAAGATAGGTGAATTCTTCTGCAGTGTTTTGAAGTATAACTTGTCTTGAAATATTTTCGCGAAATTTCACTACCCCTACGTATAGGCTGTTCACGGTAAAATGGGAACATTGGAAATCCCCGCTTAAGTATGCACGTTGTGTATTCTTCCGCCATATGCAAAATCAACATTGCCATGGGCCTCGCCACTTTATTCTTGCGTCGGTCTATTGAAACAGTCAAATTATCAGAAAAGTAAATATTTTACAAATCTGCTAATTTTTACTCTTTGGCGCGTAAAAAAAAATACAGAAAGCGAAGGAAATAATTTAAATTATCACAAGTGGTTAACTATAACTTTTTATTCGACATTATGATATGGAACTACTTTCACTCCATCGTTACCAACTTTACTGGACGCATGTCACTCACCGTGACTTTTTTATGCGGTTTATTTCAAAAGTGCTGATTTTATCGTGAACAGCCTTTACTAGAGTGAAGACAATGAAGTAATTTGGGCGTTTCGTAAGATACAGGTCTTGAGAGCCGATGAGGGTGGCGTGAAGCGAGTATGGAACAGCGCCAGAGTGAAAGTGTTGGGGAAAAGGGACATCCTCGAGAAAACCCGCTGACCAGCGGCATCGCCCGGCACGATTACC
This sequence comes from Dryococelus australis, assembly GCA_029891345.1. Classification (NCBI taxonomy): domain Eukaryota; kingdom Metazoa; phylum Arthropoda; class Insecta; order Phasmatodea; family Phasmatidae; genus Dryococelus; species Dryococelus australis. The sequence goes on along the minus strand of CM057006.1, from coordinate 75,733,991 downwards.
ATAGGCAAAAATCCGCGAGCGACCCAATCGGGAATAGAACCCGGTTTTCTCTGGTGAGAGGCGAGTAGTCTTCCCACTACACCACTGTGGCCCCTTTTGTTGATCCAGACAAAGTTTGCTTCGTCCAACAAATTAATTACTCCTCATAGGGTCATTGGAACATCTGGTTGTTGAAGCCACATATTGTGTGGTTCTTATTAGGTTGCCCAAAAACTGTAACATTTGATTTGTGCAAACAAAAGGTTCGTTTGACTCTACGTTTGTTAAGTATTTTCGGTTATGACAAAAATATTAGAAACCAGAAAACGATGCGAACCCAGATCACTTGCGACCGAGCACTATTCCCTAACAACCTCAACTAAAACGACAACTTATATGACGTTCGAATGGTTTAAAATAAATACTGTTAAATTATTGGACAATGTACTTAAATTAAAGTTTCTGGTTTTACTGCTTACTCCTAAGATTCCTGTAAACTTGTTTTATTTTTACTTTTATTCCATTATGGAACATCAGTAAATGCATTATTACGAACTATTGCTGTCCTGACTATTCCAAAATAATTACACACAAACTCTCGAGTTATATTTCCGTACAAGGGCAAGCACACGACTGGTAAAGCTAATATAAAGAGTTGATTAAACTAAATAGTTTGTTGGAGCTACTAATATATCTTATTTGGTCCATTGCAAACAAGCATTTGATGGCTGGAACAAATATTCATCTCAGTGCACTAGTCTGCATACATAATTTCTCCAGGCAGAGCTCAGGTGCGCAAGAGCGTGTCCGTGTTTGCACGATAATCCACTGTTTCATTCACTAAAAAATTACACTTCGGACACATGCCACTGCAGAATTATGTCGCGCAGGAAAAAGCAGGAAACAACATTCAAAACAAACACGGGGATAAGCAGACTAGATGTTCAGTCGAGAAATATACCAAAACATGACTTAACAAGACATTGTGGGAAACGAACGAACGCGCAACACAGACGAGAAAACATAATAAAGCACAAGCAAAAATCCTTTTCTACCCTGCGAGGACGACACACGCGAATAATGTGGCCGCGAGAAACTCACATACGAAAACATATCTGAAACGACTTACCTCCGAAATTGTCTTTCAGTTAATCACCGACCCGAGTAGCAAGCAAGATTAAATAACAAACCACTGATGTGTGAAACATTAGAATTAATGTGAAGATACCGGAAAATGTTGCGAGTATATTTGGCGGCCAAACTAGACTTGACAGTTCGGTATATAATTTCAGGTTGTTACAATGGCACAGCTGTAGGGCCGAGCGGTGTGTTTAAGAATGCACGGTATGGCAACGTGAAACAAATCTGCCAAGCGGGGAGAGAGAGAAATCAGGCCAGGAGGCGAAATACAGAGCGAGTCCTTTAGAAGAGGCCCCGTGGGACATTCAATCATTTCTCCGTGAATAAGGAACGCAGTAAATTCGTAAAAATGTGAGAAAGTGTTCGAAACTGTTACTTACGTCTTGTCGAGCAGAAAATTTTCGAGAAATCCGCTGTGAAACAAGTTGTGACTAAAATTATGTAAATATACTGTTTTCGTCCCCATAATTCTCTACCGTCCGTCCGTCAAAACCTTGGCAAGCTTTATCTTTTGACGTACGAACGGATGAAATTACAGCCCTCTAAACTTGCACGTTTTGTTACTCGTTCATCCTGAGTAATTTACAAGGCTGTGTGGTGTGTGCAGTGTTTGGCTTTGGCTGTCTTTTGTTTTCATAAGTTGGTTTATGTAACGGTATAATAAAGTATCTTTCCTGAAGATTGACACTTACGTTTGAAAACACGAACTCCTGCTGTACAATAGTAAAAATAGTAAAATCTTTCTTCATATGCTATTTAAAAATTTCATATAGATTAATTTCTGTTGCGTACGTGTATGTTTGTATTTTGGGTACTTATCGGTCTTTGGCGACCACTTCCAGCACCTACTATAGGTATTTTGCTGTATTTCCTCATTCCCTCGTTCCGTTACACACATGTCACACGGGGCCTCTTTTAAAGGACTCACCGTGTATAAGGAGACCGTGCAAGAAGGGTATGGTCGTTCATTGCCGCTCGTCCCGGGCAAGACTTCGAGGCTTAAGGCAATGCGTGAGGTGAGTCCTTGTCATATTCCGAGCCGATGGCGAGACGAGTCAAACAGCGGCGAGTAGCCTCCAACTAAGGCTGAACCAAATATATAGAGTTAAAACAATCATAACATGTGTGAGCATTTAAAAGTAATCAGTATAATGCGTGCTCAATAATAAATCACGTAAATAACGCAAGACCTTGGCGCTTAGTAAAACGCCTAGTCTTTATATATAAAATCATTTGTGTGCGACTAAACCGCATCAACACTGACAAACCACAAGACTAATTGAGACCATATTCACACAATATGTTATTGAGGTGGTGTGTAAGTGTTTTAGTTACGTTCCATTCCGATAGGTGGCGCTGGATTCTAACTTCTATATTTACGGGCCGATTTTGCTTTGACATGCAGGAAATGTTTGTTGATCTAAAAGAAATTGTTCTATTGCACTTTGCATTTGGCGGGTTAGGTTCCGATAGGTGGCGCTGGAGTCTAACTTCTATATTTATGGGCATATTTTGCTGATACCTGCAGGAAATGTTTGTTGATCTAAAAGAGAAAAATGCTAGCAATACCACGGTCAAATATCGGTCGACGTACCAGACGTGATAGAGAGGACGCATTGAGAAGGCAAAATAGAACGTGAACGAGGAGGAACAACGTTCGCTGGGATCAGCTAGTTTATTATAGTTCTGTTTGATAATTTCAACCAAATCATCCTTAGCAATAAAGGTACATTAACTGGACAGCAATTTGATAACACTAGGGTGACCCATGACTGTTAAAAGGTGCTGTCATTTGTCCATTCGTTGGTTCCTTCATGAAGAGGACACAGTCTGGTGCACCAAGTTGTACATTATTCGCTCGGTCTCTTTATAGAGGTATATTACTTTTCTATAGTACTGCAGGGCGTGTGAGGATTCGACAGGCAAAATAAATTAAATAAGTGCAGCCTATCAGGTCTTGAGCGCGCGAAATTCCCGTATGCGAAGAACTTTTTCTAAAACGAGCGAAAGTATATTTGTCTAAATATTAGAGCACTTTAAAAATTTTACCTAACAGATTTCGCAGTGTAATTTTATCCTAGAGTTAAATACCAATTTGAATATTCCATATGATGCAATGAATTTCCTAACAATTTTACTGGGCTGGTGTTACATGTTTTCTTGACTACGCAGAGAGGAAAATGTTGTTGCAACAAATAAAAGTTACTATTTAGTCATTTCTTTAAACGTTTATGCCATAGTAAAGTTAGTAATGTTGCATAAAATCTAATAATGATAACCATTTACGAAGTGTTAGGCCTATATCACAATAATGCAAATATGCTGTTGAAGTGATAATGTTAATAAATCCTGTACGTAATTTTTCTGCAACAATATGTATTATTACGCTAAAAATAACATGACCAAAAAATATTTTGTGATACTGCGACATTCAAGAAATGGCAACCAACACAAGTTTAGACTGACTTGAGGCTGAAAAATGGCGAATAGTAGTGAACAGCGATAACCACTTAAATTAAATTTGAAAGCATAGTATCAGAACTAAATGTATCTCAGACCAGATCCCAAGTGTAACAAAGCAGTTTATGTGCGCTAAATATGGATGCATTTCTAGTGCGTAAAGTATTTCCATATTACGTAAGAAAACTGGATATATTGTGCTAAACACCCACAATGCGAAACTACTTCAGACATGTTTAAATAGGGCTGTTGGAATCACATTAAGTTTCGTAAAGTGGAGAACGTTAAGATCTCAGGGCGCCGGTCAATTACTTTGCCAGCCCTAATTTTTTTTTCTTCGTTGGTAATATTTCTTCCTGTGGCAAAATAATTCTACTTGATTTATTTTACATCGGAATGGTTTTAAAGCAAAGACAATTCAACACCATTTTTTTTTTGCCACAACATAAACACCAACATAATTTTGACAGTACAGTAACTAGGTAACGTTTTTTTTTTTTTTTTTTACAAAAGTACTTAAACTTACATTGACATAACATAACAGGATATTACATTAACAACACCAATCGTCACTGACGGCCCACAGCGAACAAAAAATTACTGTAGTTGTAACAGTAATCATGTTGGAACATTCGATATTTTTCTGTGTATATACGAACATATTAACTTCAGGTAAATTTGAATTTGCCTGGCAATAAATGCACATTTATATTCTCATATAATTCTTAATTTTTTATGGCCGTCATTTTGAGTATATGTACCTAATCATGTTTGATCACTTACGTGTTTCTGGCCTACCTTTTTTTTACTTCCTACGTGCCGAATTGGGTGAGATTTGTTTAATAGTTTTCCAGCTACGAGAAATCTACATTTTTCGTGTAATGCTATCTTCCAAAATGGCGGACTTACAACGAAATCGATTTCAAAATTTGATGTACACGCGATGCTCTACCAGCATACAAGATTTGTCTTCAAAGGGGTTAAATTGTTACCGAGATATGACACCCCCGAAAAACTAACATGGCCGCAATTTTGAAACTAAGTGCCTGGCGTGGTCGAAAACTATGAAGTCAGGCATCCTTACTAAATACTATATGTGTTCTGAGTGTGGTGAAACCCGGTTAACGGGTTGAAAAGTTATTAAAGGGAGACATACATTCCAGACAGAAGATCAGGTATGACCTACGGAATGTAAGCTAAAAAAACTGGCAAATTTTATACGTGTTTTTGTTTCTTACGCACACGTTTCTTAAGACGAAGAGTAGATATTTTTGGTATGGCTCGGGAGCCTATTGTCGTTACGCCAGTTACGCTTATTATATAGTCCATCGCGATTTCTTGTAGACATATTTTCCATTAATTATATTGAATAAAATTTTACAGTGAACATCGATATGCTGACAGCATGTAAATATGAACCACGTCAAAAAAATTAACAAAGAAAATATATTATGAAATTCGTAAAAATTACACTGTCATGTTAGTCCGATTTTGTTCTCTTCTGCTATGTTAATTAAACGAAAAGATATCGAAGGCAATTAACATTTCATCATTAAAAATTCGATAAAACGGCATTTTTCACAACTATTTCTTCTGGAACGTTGCGAAGAGGCGAGTAAATACTCTTGGAACTGTTTCCATTGAACTATAAAGGGTTATTGTGATAATTACTGTAATTAATATCGAGTGTGCACAAATAACCAGAAGCCAAGCACAATATCGGATTATCTTCAACGCTCGTGTCGTTAAACTACTTCTGTTATATTTTCTCATATCGTTGGTCAAGTTATCAGGAACAGGAAAGAGATAAGGAACATCAGCGTGACTACGACAGTCGTGAGAAAATGTTCCATTCCCTATAATGTGTGCAAGAACATGAACACGAACGAGAGCCAGCCTCTCTTTCTATGGCCGAATTTTCCTTATCTATACTACTAAATAAAACAGAAGTGTCTGTCTATGATTTTCGAATTTTTCACATTTAATAATTTTTTCATATAGTATAATTAATAACTAAGGTATATCTAATGCAATTTTTTTTTCGTGTCTCTGTCTGACTGTCTGTCTGACCGAACGGATTTAACTCAAAAATCATTTAACGTACTGACATCAAATATACACAGTATATAGACAATAACTCCAGGATCAACTTAGTCTTTGTTTCATCGAGATATCTCAAACAGTTCCTTAATAAATTATAATCAGGGACGTAAATGGGTAATGGATTAAGCTTTTCTTAGGATAACTACATTAAAAAAAGCATTGTTAAAATTTTTTTCATAATTTCTTCTTTCTTTTTTGTCTATGTCTATATATATATATATATATATATATATATATACAGTGAGGCCGCAGTAGCTCAATGGCTAGAGCACACAATAGTGGGGCCGCAGTTGGTCAGAGGCTAGAACACCAAATAGTGGGGCCACAGTAGCTCAGTGGCTAGAGCACCAAATAGTGGGGCCACAGTAGCTCAGTGGCTAGGTAACCCAATAAGGGTGTCACAGAAGCTCAGGGACTAGAGAACCCAATAAGGGTGTCACAGAAGCTCAGGCACTAGAGAACTCAATAAGGGTGTCACAGACGCTCAGGGACTAGAGAACCCAATAGTCCAGCCGCAGCTGATCAGGTGCTAGAAGAACCCAATAGTGGGACCACAGCAGCTCAATGGGTAGAGCACCCAATAGTGTAGCCGCAGCTGGTCAGTGGCTAGAGCACCCAATAGTGGGACCACAGTAGCTCAATGGGTAGAGCAACCAATAGAGTAGCCGCAGCTGGTCAGTGGCTAGAGCACCCAATAGTGGGACCACAGTAGCTCAATGGGTAGAGCACCCAATAGAGTAGCCGCAGCTGGTCAGTGGCTAGAGCACCCAATAGTGGGACCACAGTAGCTCAATGGGTAGAGCACCCAATAGAGTAGCCGCAGCTGGTCAGTGGCTAGAGCACCCAATAGTGGGACCACAGTAGCTCAATGGGTAGAGCAACCAATAGAGTAGCCGCAGCTGGTCAGTGGCTAGAGCACCCAATAGTGGGACCACAGTAGCTCAATGGGTAGAGCACCCAATAGTGCAGCCGCAGCTGGTCAGGAGCTAGAGCAACCAATTGTGGGGCCGCAATATCTCAGTGGCTAGATCACCCAAAAATGGGGTCGCAGTAGCTCAGTGGCTAGAGAACCCAATACAATAAGTGGCTAGATCAATTTAAAGTCCTAAATATGATGCTTACATAAAACATATGCGAAGCGATGGCAGGGTGTAATTTATTGACGCCAATAAACCTGGAATAAGAATTATAAACTATTTTAAACATAAAACCGTAATTAAACTATGGTTGGCTTTATTTTAATATAACTTAAAAAAAAATATACAAACGAATTCGCACGTGTCAGTTAGTCAGATATAATAAGACAGCGCCTTTTAGGAAAGCATTGTTGAAAGTCGCTTACCAATGAATTTAGATTAAAGAGGGCTAGATAACAAAAAATTATTTACTATATAGATTTGAAAAAGGACTTTAAAATTTCGGACATTTAACGTAGTTTTCCAGAATTAATATGCCTGAGTCATAGTTTTTTCGTATAATGCAAATAACAAGAGCTTAGCCATTTGAAAAGTTAACTTGGTTTAATTTAGACGTATGAGGAACCATGATATATGTAATGACATAGGTAAACGTGGTAATTTATTTTTGTCGATTAGTTGAATAATTTTTCGGCTCGCATTTGCAAGCGATCAGGAATGTTCAGTGTCTTAAATTACGGAACCTTATAAACAGGATCCTGGACAAAACGCGACGTCATTTCGTGCAGCCAGCACTTGCGGCGAAACAACATATGTTGTGTGCTCTAAGAGCACTGAAACCTACGACACTCTGACACTGATTCGTGTAAAATCGCAGACTGTAGCTGCACACTACCCGCAACGCACAATTACCATACTTATTTATCACACACACAAGAGAACAAAATTTTTTTTCCCCCGCATTAGATAAGTTTCTCCCACTAATACGACAGATTAACCATCAAAAGGAGATTAATTAAATTAATTGGAACCAGTGAACATGTGAAATACTTTGACGGCAAAATTCGTATTCCACAAGCTACCCTTATTAGGGATTCTACCCTTATTACTGCAAGAGGAGCAATCCAAACCCTTCGTGCAATTTGAAATTCAGATTATATTCGAGGTGATTTCTCATACCGTTTTCATCGCCATCAGCCTAACGGGAGCTCGGCTTATTTAAACAACCTCCACCTTATTCCCTTCCTCATTGAAATAACCCGTGCGTTCCCCATGCTTACATCCCCATATCTATTTCAGGCGGAAGCAAAAATTAAAATATTTACTTTTTTTTTTTTTTTTTATCATTCGTAAGCAAACCTTACGTCCTCGCGGTAATTCCGATAGTATATCTACTTGTACTTCAAATGTAAGGAAGAAAGAAAAGCGATATTTTGGGAGGAAAAATTATTGTGAACTCATTGAGATCTAAGAAACTATGATATGAAAAATATATGAAAATATATAATTCTGTAGTACTGAAAATTAAAATTATTGCTTGGAAATGAACGTTTCGTCGTCAATTCAGGGAAACATTTTATGAACCTGTTATCAATACACTTTTTTTGGGTTAGTGAAGTTGGAAGCTCTTTCTGTGGCCATTTATGGTGTTAGTAACGAATAAAATAGTTTAAACTGTGTCATCTCTTGAACAAACTTTTACCAAACTTTGTTGCAAATAGCTATCTGGTATGGATTTCATCGACAGAGTTTGTACTGAAAATACACTTCTGGAAGCAGACAATTTACATTTCGAACATTGCCTACTTTTGAGTTCACAAATTATTTACTTTTGGGATGTGTATTTTTGTTACAAAAATTAAATAATTAATTTTCTTTATGTATGTAAATGTTTTATATATCTATTTAGATAATTTTTTTTACACACAATGGACTCCACCGTGTAAGTAGTCAAACAAGTGTGCTCCCACCACAGGGAACAGGGTTTGATTCTTGGAGAGTTGAAACTCCAATTTTTTAGGCCCATGGTAGCGGAAGGTTTTCTCAGTGTTCTCCCAGTTCCTCCATCACCAAATTCTATCGTCGCTCCACATTAACTTCACCCCCATCTGCGCTTGAGTGATTAGAAGCTGAGCGCAGAAGTTATAAACCAGATTTCTATAGGTTGTTCACAGTAAAATTAGCACTTTTGAAAGCCCTGTGTAAGATCTACTTGTGTACACGTTGTGTAGTCTTCCGCCTTATGTAAAATGAACATTGCCATGGGCCTCATCACTTTATTCATGCGTGGGTTATATGAAATTGTGTAATTATTAAAAAAGAATATATATTACAATTCTGCTGATTTTTATAATTCGATACATTAATAATCAGAAAGCGAAAGAAATGATTCTAGTTATCAAATATGGTTTCCGCAACACTTTTAACTCGACGTTAACATATGGAAATGCATTCCACCCATCGTTACGAACTTCACTGGGGCACATGTCACTCAGGGGGCCTGTTAAAATATATGCAGGTAGAGCAGTAACTTTTTCCTAAGGTTGATTTCAAAAGTGCTCACTTTATAGTGAACAGCATTTATCTCCACTTGACTCGGTAACCCAAACGCTAAAACCCTCAGCTGTGCGTTCATAATCACCGGTGATTACCCTTATGCTCCTCTATGTGGACTAACTTATTGCATAAAGGTCTTTCTCAACAGTTATTCCCACTTTTATTGCCTGAAGACTGTCTTCATACGGGAAGTTATTGGTTATTAATTTTTCTACACGAGCTTAAAAAAAAGCAAATAATATCCTCCATAAATTGCTGTATTCAGTGTAGTACTTGCTAAATCGCATTACCTTCTGAAGCTCGAACCTAAGTTGTTTTGTCAATTTACGTTTCAAGTATCACGCGGGTGTAAGCGCCCTTTCCCATCCACACCTTGTCCGGCACGCGAGAAAGTGTAAGGAACGGCTACGCGATTACTTACAGTTTCGTCTCGAGGTGCAAACGGTGTGGCGAACGCTGAAACTCTGGCATCCTTCGGTTCCCTTGGGAAGCACTGGCATCCTTCGGTTCCCTTGGGAAGCTCTGGCATCCATCGCGTGAGCTTAGCGTCGTCCACGAATGTCCGGAGTTGACATCGCATTCGTCAGGATCTGGCGGCTACGCTTCAGATAGACCAAAACAAAGCGGAGGCGAAGTAGATTACCTTGGAACTTATCTGTTTCCTTGGCCCCCTAATCCTACACGTCCTGTCGTGACGATATCATGTCCCCATTTTGAGCTGCGGAAGTTTGTAACTATTTCTGTGGAAGTAAAAATAAGGCCTTTCATTAGTAGTGTAATTTTTGACGGTCAAATAACTACTTCTTAAAATAACCATTGAATAACTCTTTACGAATGATAATTTATATTTTACTGTTCACTAACCAGAAAAAGTCCCAGCACAGGAACAACAGAAAAATGGAAAGGTGTTTCGTTCGAAGATGTTAATTTGAGGAAGCTATTGGTTACTTCAATAATTGTATTAAAAGTCGCTCCTCAACAACGGAAAAAAGCATTGCTAGTTAAAACTCAATTCTTCAAAAAATTATACATTCCTCTACCGCGTCATAACGAAGAGAAAACGCAATCATTAGTTATACTTAGAAAATAGTTGAAATATATAAAAATATATTTAATAAATTGTGATATATATATATATAAATTCTAAGAATGTTTATTTAGTATAAATAGATCGCAGACTTCTGTTAAAAATGTAGGCATTTAGCTATGAAATCACTAAACCGTTTTAAACCAAAACTGGTTTTCTGACAGCTCTTTGACAGAAGCACGAACTATTTCGAAGAAATATCGCATTCACTTACTTTTTATTAAAGAAAGTGCAAATTGATATACCATAATACCGAATGTAACTACGTCACACCTACAACTAAATGTCGTATTTTTTCAAGGTAAAAAACCTAAAAAATTAGAAACGGCATAAACTGTAAAGGGATTCGTGAAGGCGGCTTGAGCGATAGAAATAAATTATTTAAATACAAAAGTTAAATAATGTTTTTTTTAAAAGGTTTGCACGAAATGCCTGTGTAAATTGTCATTTTACAAATATCTTCGGCTACTGCAAAACATGTTAGTTTAAACCATTATTTTGGCTTTCAAATTACAGATTTCGTCACCTTTATTTCGCATTCTACTTAGCGATGACGAAGAATAATTCGTCTTTATGCACTAATTAAATATAATTGCACAATATTACTTTAACTTTCGAATCTTTACCCTCGATACTTACGTTTCGCAGGAATTCTTGCATAAACATAAAGAAGAAATGGTATTCTTGTAAGAGCGGCAACACGTAACATACTCGAGCACGTATCTTTGCAGCCGTGCCTATGTAGCTATTTCAATATGTTACTCAATCCAAAAGAGTGAGTTTAGTCGCGGTATAATTTTATATTTCCGGACACTGCCAACTGATCTGAACCAAATATTACTTTTGTAAATATAACACTAGCAGAGATTTTGGGTTTGAGAAGTTGGAAGAAATTTCAGTGCCCATTATCGTAGATAGTAACTATAATTTTTTATTTTTTTGTAATTATTGCCACACTGAATAAAAAGGGAAGAAACTTTATACTTAATCATTTGTTCATTATGCCGCCTCTAAACGTGGCTTAAAGTTACTGTTGTGACCACATTATGGCCTAACTCTACTGTATACGTAATAATTTTCATATATATGGTTTGCGAGTAAATTATACTTCTAGGAAGCAGAATATTAACCATTTGTACTGGATTGTTAGCCTCAGTTTCCTGTCTGTGTCTTCGTGTGTGTCTAGGCGTGAGCGTGTGTGTGTGTGCGCGTGCATCCACCTTTAAAAATGTTCAAATATTTAAACCAAAATTTGCTAAGTTCCTCACACACAAATTATTTAATAAGGATAAGGGACATTATAGTTTTCGACCATACCGGGTGCTTACTTACGGAGTAATAGACATTTTTAACATTTAGGATGCTTTTTCATGTCTCGGGAACCATTTAAGAGATTTATTGATTTTTCTTTGGGTAAGCATTGTATTAAGTTACCTTAGAATTGAGAAATGAGTATTGTTGTTGGTCGACGATTTTGTAAGAAAGCAAAAAAGGAAAACCAAAGAATAATGTTTTAACGTGATATTTCAGAAACTACAAAACAGATTCTCCCCAAATCTGGCACATAAATATAATTTGGTAGGACATATGTAAAAATAGGCGAATTAAACAGATAATTGTAGATAGAGAGATAGAGAACGAGGGAGCTAGCACAGGAGGTTGGGAGTTCGGGCGATCGGACGACCGCCATCTTGGATTCCACCATTTTGGATTTCGCCATATTTGTAACCAGTAGGTCGCCACCTTGGACTACCATTTTCGAAGCAAATTCGTCATTTTTCACGCACTATCATTCCATGTTGTTTTTATGCTCTTTTTCATTCTCTATCATTCTGAGGGTTTTTCTCCGAGTGCTTCCATTTTTTCTCTCTTGCATTATTTATTTCTCCTTTCCTTCTCTCTCTTTCTTTCCCTTCTCTCTTTGTCTCTCGCATTCGTTTGTCATTTGTTTCCGACTGCCATCTTGGTTCTAGAGTTGACTGCTAGGGGCGCTGGGGGTTAGCATATGACTGAGCTCTAGAAGTCGGGAGCTGCAGAGTTGTTCACTCATCGGCTGCCAAAACACAACTGAGCTCTAGAAGTCGGGAGCTGCAGAGTTGTTCACTCATCGGCTTCCAAAACACAACTGAGCTCTGGTGACCGGAGAGGGGCTTGGAGCGAACGCATGTCCACTCTCTGATGTTGCCAGTCGGTTGTCGAAAGGCAAATTAAGATTATAATTGCAGGAGGAGGTGAGGTGAAGCAACCAAATATAGTAAAGTGCATTCGCATAATTATAAAGAAGTACTTATTACACAATTACCAACACAGTATGCAACTGACAACTACTCACATACGCTCTCTCACAATGACACCCAGACATCAATTAACCAAGACGTAACCAGTACGCCGTCCTTTTGGATTACCTCGTGACCTTGACCTTTAAAATTCGAATTACCTTTACCTTACACTACTTATGGGAAGTCATTTACCTCGTGCCCTATTTTTTTTACCTAGTGACCTACTACTGAACATTTTACTAATTTATATTTTTAGCATGATGTAACCTATATTTGCTATTTTTGCACATCCGATGACCTAGATTATACTTTTAGCACTTCCAGTGCACTTCCCTTCTGGTTGTTCTTCTGGTGCACTTCCGGTTAGATGCCCGACGAATGCATTTATTTATTATTTTAGTTTACCGACTTCGATTCCCGCCGAATGCAATTATTAATTTTTCGACGACCACCTTTGAATCTCAGACAGGGCAGGTAATTAAATTTTATTTTGAAATTTAACAAAAACGTATTTTTGAGCTTGATACCTCCCAGCAAACACGGAAAATACGGACAAGAATCGGGCTGTTAAAAGCTAGCCAACAAACTCCGGCCAGCCGATACCGGCCCGCTGTGTTATGCCAGAAGCGGCCCGATTGAAATATGGACTGGCGGCTAACTGTTGGCCGACAGTGTAGGGCCTGCGACGGCTGGATGTCAGTACGACACGTGGGCCTGCGACGGTTGGATGTCGTTATGATGCCGGGTCTGCGACTGCTGTATGTCGCTACAATGCCGGGCCTGCGACGGCTGGATGTCGCTACGATGTCGGGCCTGTGACGGCTGGATGTCGCTACGATGCCGGGCCTGTGACGGCTGGATGTCGTTATGGTGCCGAGCCTGCGGCGGCTGGGTTTCGTTACGATGCCGGACCTGCAGCGGCATGATGTCCAGAAATAAGCAGTATAACTATGAAAACAACGTTCACTTTTCGATTAAAATTTTAGTAATTGTTATTTTACTTTTACACATTTTCGTTCGTTTATTTCTCAACATATTAAATGATATGAAAATCTTTGCTTGCCGAGTGTGGGATTCTAACCCAAGACCCTTGTGTTGACAGTCCAGCATGCTAACCTATACACCACGGGGTAGATTTCTGACATTATCCAGTAATATATATTAAATCATGACATAAATTATTATAAAGAAATGTATAAATTCCATGACAGTATAACAAATAATTTTAAAACACAGATAATTAAAAAAATTATTTTTTCAGAGGCTTGCAAACAAAATAGTTTTTGTTATAGTGTTTAATATATCTATCGGATGGCTGTAGAAATAAAAAACATTTGAAAGTAAACAAATGCCATGGGCTACCATGTGCAACATATAATCCCTTAAACTGGCTGGTTCCAGTTGGAATCACTAGCTATATTGAGTACACATAGAAAAACTTAAAAATTCGCGGAAATCATTTTGGGACAAGTTAGAATACGTAACAAGTGTGTTTACATAATGTTAGCTATTGGTATGCACGGTGTTTGACGCCACCTGGAGAACGCTGGTTCAATCGACACCTTCCACTGCGACAGCAGACAACCAATGTGCAGTTAATATCGCCATATTTGTTTCTAAGACTGTAGTCTCTAGACTGCAGGTCAATGAACTCGCGAAATTTTCAGGCCTCTAATTATATGCATTTAGATGTATACTACAACAATAAATAACCATTCGAAAAAATTGCAATATCACACTGTCCCAATAGTGTCAGTTGGACTCATTTCAGAATTCCTAACCTGAAATATGATTTTCAGAAAATACAAGAATACTCTTGTTCTATTACATCTAAAGACATAATAAACTAAAATAATAATTTATTTTTCACTTGAAAAAAAATTATGTTGGAAAGGGATAGTCACATAGAAAACCTGCTAACTGTTAACACACGGTCTCAAAAAAGACATCATGCGATTAACAGGTAGCTAATATCTTTCCTATTCAAAATATTTTCCAAACGTTTGTCGGCATAAAGGCATCATATTTATAAGCCTATCTTTACTGTGATAAGAAGCCTTATCTCGAAAACATTACCGGGCCGGAATAAATATGATAACGGCCATCTTACAGAAAAAAAAAAAAAAAAAAAAAAAAACAAAGATGCTGTATGGGAAACATTTTCAAATTGCTTGCAACATGTTTGCTTAGCGATCTCATGCCGGCATATATTCGGTGATATCCATCTGTTACCGTAAAAAATACAGTGGGCCATTGCCTTTTTTCTAATGGCAAACATTCTGTCTCTAAAAAATACAACATGCAATTAACAGCTACCTAACATCTTAGCAATACAAAACACGTTCCAAAAGTTTGTCGGCAAAAATACAACATATTTATATCTTTATTGTGATCAAGAGCTTCGTCTCGAAACCGTTACCGGGCCGGAATAACCGAAAAGAAAAGGTGCGTTATGGGAATCGGCCCAGAAACATTTTTAATATGCTTGCAGCATGTTCACTCTGCGATATCATGGCGATATATTTTCGGTGATATCCATCTGCTATCCTAAAAAACTGAGTGTTTGCTGTATTTTTTCTAATGGCTAGCAATCTGTCTTAAAAAAGACATCACGCCGTTATCAGATGGCTATCTTCTGGCATTGAAACGACAGTTGCCGGCAGTACAGGTATCGGGCCGACAATTTGCCGACACTTTGCCGACAGGTTGGGTTTGCTGGGCTGTTTAGGGCAGTAATGGTATGTAATTTTTGAAATCCAGATTCGAATTTCAGATGGAGCACTATAATAATTTTATTTCTTAATGTAACCAAAATTTATTTATGCCTTGGATTCCTGTTATGTCGAATCTCGGACAGAGTGCATATCATTATTTTGTTTTTGAACTTAATAAAAAATATTTATAATGTATTCCTGGTAAGGATAATTAATGTTATGTTATTTTTAGAATACTATGGTTTGAATCTGGAATGGGGAACTTTATATTATTTATGTTTTGACTTAACAAAAATTGATTTTAAGCTTGTATTCCTGCTTAGGGCAATCAATGTAGTGTTATTATTTTGACTATGGAGGTTCGATTCCGGGCATTGTAATTATATTATTTTCGAAAATTTTAGACTATCTAGTTGGATTCTTTGCGAATGCAATACTTGGAAACTTCTATTTGTAACACATGCACTTCTGATGCAATGCTCTTACTTATGAGAGCTCCAGAGAGCCGCACACGACAAGTTAAAGTTGTACAGACTATAGACTCCTTTGCGAGCCCCTGTTTGTTCAACAAGCCTGGCTGACCCACTGTCGCCAGGCTATAAATGATCTGAGCACGCATACCCCCAACCCCCAGACGCCAGCGAGTACTTCAACTGTGTCGAAATCAGTGTCGGAGTGGCACAAAGTAGAAGTCCAGGGTCTGGAGGAGCTCCAGGCAGACGGCATCCTACACTTCCGATAATTGGTGAGCATAACTCCGGCCAGGCAGTAAGGTGTCTTCCCCAATATCGATGTCCCGTTATAATTACCAGATTAATAATTAATACATGGGCAAGGTTAGGAGTAGCTGAGATGTAATATTCTTGTAATTAACTTCTCATCACGAAGTAAACGTGAAGTAATTGTGCTCATTGTTGTAATGTAGTCAATGTACTATTCTGTTCAGAATTTGAGTTAATGTAATCAATTTGTTTTGTGTAGCAAACTCTATCTTATTGAATAGTCATCTGTATCAAGCTAACCCCATGTAGGCCCCTGTCCTAAGGCGAAGTAATGCGGAGTGAGCGTCGAAGGCAGTAGAAATCAGGAGGAGAATATGAACGAGTATAGGAGTTGGAAGGGAGCCACTACGATGGTGGAGGCGCCATTGGGACATCGCCAAGGCAGCTAGCCATTCCGCAACCAGGGCGTGCTGACAGCGCTCTGGAGTCAGCACGTTTGTGACACGACAAGGTACAGGCAGTAAGAGGCACCTGTCAATCTGTCCTAACTGCCAGCACGACACAACAAAACTGCAGCCCCACCCACGGGCGGATCCAAGGGCCAGGGCTGCCAACCCCAGGTCCTGTGCAGTACCACTACAAGAGCTGCGAGCCGCTGTTCCCACGACCAGACGCGGGTGGCAGTACACGCCGGCGCGAGGCACGCCTTGCGCATGCGCCGCTGTCGCCATGGCAACCAAACAGACTAGTCAGCCCCGCCCACAGCAGGGAGTGAGGAGCTCACTTCCCGCTGTCACTGCTCAAGGTCGCGGCAGCAATATGTTTTCTGCTGCCAGCTGTTTCCAGAATGCCGGCTACGTTCCGCTCATTTCTCTGGTGTAACAAATCATTTCTTTCCTATTACCCTTTAAGTAGTGATTTTCTCAACCATTCTGTTTTTCATATTTAGATTTAAGATAATGAAACACCACTGTAATCACTAAACAGCCAATTTTAAACTCTTTCTTATTTGTTATTTATGTGTACTACATGAAACAATGAAAACTTACAACACAGTAGTTACAAGAGAGCTCTCGGTAAAGTAAGATGTTGTATGAGATATAAATTAAATAATTTAATTATATTTATTGCCAGGCCATGCCAGTGCCTTAGAATAACTTATCTTGATCCCATCTTAAAATTTACTCTAGTAATATAATTGAATGTAGATATAGGAGTATTTAAACTACATACATATCACAAGAATTCCAGATTTTATATTTTTCTTGGAATCTCAAACCAACCAAATATGGTTTTGACTACATAGCATTCTTAAGTACTTTCCAGATAAAGTCATGTACAATTAATCAATCTTCAATTGCAATCATGATGAAAAATTATTATTATACATGTACTTGTATGATTAGCAAAAAAAAAGTGTATACAATGTTAAATGAGACCTAGGCCTATATGAGCTGAATATTAGCCCTATTTAGTTCTCAGCTGTAAAATGTTTTGTCATTATGTAAGTCAACATACAGTCAATGGGTTTTAACTAATGTATGTGTCAGATCACAGTCATAACTTATGAATTTGAATCTTCAAGTCAATTAAGTGTTACGAGGTAGCACAATTCATATAAAGCCAATCAAAGGCATTATTCTAATATAAATAAGATGCATATTATAATATCCACATCAGGATAATCAAAAGGATATACTAGCTACACGTGTTTTCTTTGGGTACCGTTAGATGTTTTCTATGAAGAGTTCAAGGGTAAGCAAGTAACTACCATATATAATTATTAAGAAGAAATAAAACCTCTATTTTCTTTATATGTATATGTATACTGTCACAAAATAAAAACTTACAACAGATTAGTCATAAGTTAAATGAGAAAGATAATACATCATATTAGATATAATCAAAATATTTTCTCATATTATTCACTAAATATTATCTATATAGCTTTAAAAGAAAATCCAGTATTTGTTCATGATACTTAACACTTTGTAAAACTAATAATGGAATTGTAAGTATGGAGCTTGCAGCATGGGCACTTACTCTTCGATGAGTGCGTGCCACTATGAAAAATATAAAATCCACACCTAACATAAGCACAGTGTTCCAAAGTGCATTCAATGACACGCCAAAAAAAAGTGCATCGATAAAAGTGCAACAAACTGACGAAAGAAGACAGTAATGAAAAATGCAAAGACGCTATCAACGATCAAAGTCAACCACATGGTATAAATAACAAATGTATATGAAAAATTTTATTCTGTAAAAGTATTGCCTACTGTCGCAATATTGTTCCTAAAGTGTAATGTCCACGTATGTTATAACGTAAGTATTTTAGGTTCCTGTGCATGCAGATTTTAAAACTTGTCTCAAACTAAAATTTTGCGAAGTTAATGGTTACGGTATGGAACTTATGTACACAGCAATCATCACATATTGTAACTACTATTAATGCCATATCAAAGTGTTGTTAATGTGCATAATAATCATATGTTTAATGGTAATACGATGATGAGTAACTTAGGAACAATCTAAAATAAATATAACAAGTCGACATTCGGCAAATGGCCAGCTCGCTAGGAATATCGCTGCACCTAACAAAGCACGACTTCGCAGTGGAGCATCGCTAAGATCGGCATGTAAACTTCCTTTCTTACAGGAAGCAAACTATCTAGAATCCAAGCCTCCTCTGTAAGATAAATAATTTTGTATACCTTCGATTACTAAATGTAAATTTCAAATCAAACTTAAGCCAGCAGACACGTAAAATGAAATGTTTAATTGATTGGTATTAACCGTTGCGAGTGAAGTAGAACCACATGTGCGCACAAAAACTTCCACTCCCTATTACCCACGTTCACCGGCTAGTATTTCGAGGACTTTTTAAATGTTACATGTGGCGATTGACGTACCTCCCTCTTCTCCATGGTTTCACTACACAATGTGCATAGGCATTTTTCAGTGTTTTAAGCCACGTAAGAAACTTCCAATGTAATACTAATACATTTTTCCTAACTTGCCAATTTTCAATAAGTTTCAATCCAAATCATACTCTTTGTGGAACGGTGCCCCGAATGTAGTATTCCGCCTTCAACACTGCCTTAATTTAAAAGCGCTAATGCCCCCAATCGACTACGAGACGACGATCTATGCCTGAGCTCCTCGACCCCACAAACTCATCCACCACCCACCAGAAAAGGATGTCAATTTACTACCTACTCTACAGCAACCGGGACGTTCTGCTATTTCGACCTGAGGGGTAGTGTGGCGGGCTCCAGAGGGCTGCACACGACGAGTTAATGTTGTACAGACTATAGATTCCTATGCTAGCCCCTGGTTTATTCAACGAGCTTGGCTGACCCACTGTCTCCAGGCTATAAATGACCTCAGCGCATACCCCCCCCCCCCCCTCCCCAGATGCCAGTAAGTACTCGAACTGTGTCGACACCATTGCCGGAGAGGCGCGAAGCAGAAATCCAGGGTCTGGAGGAGCTCCAGGCAGATGGCATTCTACATTTCTGAGCATAATTCCGGCCAGGCAGTAGGGTGTCATCCCCGATCTCGAGGTCCCGTTATAATTACCAGATTAATACGTTGGCAAGGTTAGGAGCAGCGGCGTGGTAATATTCATAATATTCTTGTAATTAACTTGTCATCCCCAAGTAAACGTGAAGTAATTGTGTTACTTGTTGTAATGTAATTAATATACTATTCTGTTCAGAGTTTGAGTTTTTTGCAGTAATCCCTCTCTTGTTGCATAGCCATCTGTAGCAATCTACCCCCCACTTAGGCAGCTGACCTAAGGAGTAGTGTGGAGTAAGTGTTGAATGCAGTAGAAATCAGGAGGAGAATAGTAACTAGTATAGGAGTTAGGAAGGGAGCCCCTACAACGTGCAAAGGCCTAATTGGGTAATGAATGTACATACTCGCATAACCAATGAATGTAATTATTTATTTTTATAGATTACGGGATACGATACCTGACGAATGCAATTATTTATGTAGATTACCGCGTTCAATTTTCATTTCGGGGACGTAATGGTATATTTTTTTTCGAATTTAATAACAATTTATTTTTTATATTTAAGAACCATCTGTTAGCATATATTCGAGCAATGCATTTTTGTTACTAAAAATGTGCCTGGTCAATTTCGTATTATTTGTGATTACATAAATATTAATATAAATATATTTGTTGATCTATACCCATTACTGACCACTGAATTTGTTTTTCAGCATGTGGGGCATGCTAAATAATGCTTTTTTTTTTTTTTTTTTAACTTAATTCAGCTTTTCTTCAATGCGAGTTACACCCTGAGTCCCGGGAAATATTGGCTTTTTACATGCCTTTGGGACAATACCAGTGGAAGAGGTTATCCATGGAGGCAAACTGTGGACCGCAGGCTATGTCGCATTGTCTTATTTCAAGTTTTGGGACAATACCAGTGGAAGAGGTTATCCATGGAGGCAAACTGTGGACCGCAGGCTATGTCGAATTGTCTTATTTCAAGTTTTGGGACAATACCAGTGGAAGAGGTTATCCATGGAGGCAAACTGTGGACCGCAGGCTATGTCGCGTGTCTTATTTCAAGTCTTGGGACAGTACCAGTGGAAGAGGTTATCCATGGAGGCAAACTGTGGACCGCAGGCTATGTCGCGTGTCTTATTTCAAGTTTTGGGATAATGCCAGTACGACTTTTTGTTCACGTATATTGATGATGTTTGTGTCCATACTGAAAAATTTTAAAATAATTTAAAATACCTGTATCTCTTCCTTTCCGTCTTGAGAGACGCTAGGCTTACTGATATCCCGAGAAAGTAACATGGGCAAAGACCTATGACCGGTATTTAGGTTTTGTTATCTCAGGCCGGAAATTATTAATGGACTCAGAAAAAAAAAATCCGTCCCATAGTTAGCTTTCCTGTGCCAAAAACCTAATCGTCGTGGTAGATTTCTTGGAATGGTGGGCCTCTATTCTAAGTTCATACCAGATTTCGCAAATATTGCAGAGCCACACAATGTCTTAAAATGAAAAGGTGTAAATTTCGAATTGGGGGGGGGGGGGGGTCAGCAATAACAGGCTTTTTGTCAACGAAAGGTAAGTTTGGCAACTCCACGAATGTTACACTTACCCTACTTTTAGTCACCATTTATCCTCCAGGTCGATGCGAAAGTTCGAAAGTGTTGGGTGCTGTACTTTTTCAGCTAGACGAAGGCAGTTTAGCTCCTGTCACCTATTCTATTATACTGCTATCTCCCCCAGAACAAAATATTTCGGCCCACGAGAAAGAAGTTCTGGCCTCAATATTCGGAATGGCAAAATGTAGCGACTATCTCGAAAGTGGTGAATTTGAACTCCATACCGATAATCATGTGTTAAGCTGGATTTTATCCACCAACAAACCCGCAGGCAGGCTAGCTCGTTGGTTAATACGCCATATCAGTTTTACGTTCATGGTAAAACACAATAAAGGTATTGATAATAGTGTGACTGGAGCCCTCTCTAGGATGTTCGATGTGGACGAATTCTGTGTAGAAAACCGAGACAAAATTTTGACAGTTCAAACTGAAGCAGTAAAAGTTAATTCTGAACTATTAGATTGTGATTTTGAATCAGTAGTTTATAGTAATCAACCACTAAAATGTAATAAATTTGTATAGTCAATAGTGTCATCTGAACAAAAACAAATTCATCTGTTACAAGACTTCCCCCCAGCTTATTTAAGGCCCCAGCATCACCAGGGAACGGATCCAGAATGAGTGAGCATTAAGTTTAAGATAAATGCTGGACATAGAGGGCCTTAAGAGATCTGTAAAGGTTTAATTGAGCATGTCGATCCGAAAATCCGGAACTCAAAAAAAAAAATTATGCCTTAATTTTTGCGTGGCCCTATATTTCAGTATTACCTCAATACTTACTTTGGTGCGCATCTGGATCAGGATAAAACCATTTCGCGTATTAAAAAAAAAATTCTACTGGGTAGGGTTGGCTCAGAAAGTTGAAGGGTTCGTTCAATAATGTGAAGATTGCCAAAAGGCAAAGCCTAGAAATGCTAAGATCTTGAGTCCCTATAGTGCTTCTATAGCCAGATTCCTTTGGGAAAGACTATATCTTAAAGTTTTTGGCCCCTAACATCGAACTAAGTTTAGTTCTTCCTTATTATTTTGGTTGTTCATGGTTTCAGTAAATTGGTTTTTATGTTTCTATTATGTACAATGAAATCTATTAAGTCAATGACTCTTTCCGACATTTGGGTCTCCTGTAAATCTGGTGACTGATAACGACATGTATTTTGTCTCTGCAGAAATGAAAAATCTAGCCTTCTTGGGGAGTGTTATGTTAGTTCAAACAACTCCGTATTACTCCAAGGTAAGCCTTGTAGAATGCTATAATAGAAACCTAAAGGTGACACTAAGGGATTTTAAAACTGGTTTCCACAAGGACTGCGATGTAGGATTCTACCAGTTGAATTTAACGTTTAATAATGCTGTTAGCAGTGCTGAATTATTTTTCGGGAGGAAATAATTTCATCCACTTATACATACATGGAGCTTACACTAATTCTGTTGAGATGCAATAAACATTAAAGAACTAAAGTTAGTTTCAGAGGAAGCCACTAAACATTAGAAGAAATATCCTTCCAGGTTATCCGCAAGGCATGGTAGTAATAAGCGAGCGGTCTGTTACCTTTAAGGTAGGAGGTAATGTGTTTCTGTAAACTCACTACCTAAGCAACAAGGCAGCTTAGATCAGCGCTAAACTAGCGCCCAAATATATGGGCCCGTTTTTGATTAAACGGTTTCTTCCTCCCATGATTGTTTTATTAGAGGATTTTAATAGTCCAGGGAGTTTTAATAAAGGCCGTGTCACCCAATTAAAATTAAGTACCTCTAAATAGGAGGGTACAAATGGAAACCACTGGAATGGAAAATTCCTTGTTTGTAGTATTAAGAGAAAAATGTTTTTTTGTAAAATGTATTAATATGTTTTGTAATCATTCATATTTTTAGGGTTTTATAAGTGTTTCTTTTTATGCTGACGTATAGGCCCAGGGCGGCCTTGTTCTCTGTTCACGCTCATTTCATTTCTATTGTTTCATTTCATGTAGCTAGTATGATGTGTTCATGCTCATTTCATTTCTAGGGGTGCATTGTCATGTAGTATTTAAGATGTTGTGTAGTTTTTGTGTTCGCTAATTGGTAAATTTGTAATATGCACACTAGTTAGTTAGGCGGTAGGGACTCTCATGAGTTGCTATCCATTTGCCCCCACTTGTGTAGTATGACGGGAGGATTTAATCTTGGATGTTGTTTACTTTTGAATGCTGTGATGCTAGAGCAAAGCTGTTTGATTTTGTTCCGGGCTTTGAAGCGGACTGAGAGAAGATGGCAACCTAGGCCCTGATGCCTTTCTGGAGGAAGATCTGGTCTGGGGCCTTTGCCGAGTCTTGCCAATCGACGGAGATCCTGTCCGATGCCTTTGGTTTCTAACCTTGGCTATCGCTTCGGAATGGGAAGAGACGCGCCGTCTCAGGAATGAAAACTGTCCCCTCTCTTAACTACGTTTGCCCGCTCGAACTGGATCCCGACCCCTTCTCGCCGTGCCGAACTACGTATTAAGGTCTGACAAAAATTCTCTGCTTTCATTAAAAAATAAAATAAAAATTACTGCGAAATCTACAAACTGTGCCTTAAAATCTACGTGGGTGTGTGTTAAAGAACACTTCCTACGTTTTCTGCTACAACTGGGAGTTCTGCATAGAACCTCTGTGCACGGAAAATGCTGCGACCGGCGCGCTTGGCTCAGCGGACTGGCAGCGTGATGTCCTCGCTCGATACACACCTCAGACAGCGTGGCCGCGGTGGGTGATTCCTGGAAGCGCCGCTGCGTAGCGCCAGCAGCGCGACCACTATAGTAACGCAGTTTTTTGAATAAACTGCAGCGCTCTCCGCCGATTAAATCGCGGGAAGTAACATACTTACCACTCGAATTTTGAATTGAATGGAACTAAGTGGAAGTTTTGGTATACTGTGATTGGTCGGACTTTCAAATATCCCTACCCTGGAGGGGGATTATAACTGAAAATTGGTACCATATAAGCTCGGATCAATGCATTCTCGGGAAGAATGGCGGCTCCTGAGAATAGTCGTCATAAAAGATAAGTATGCATTTAACATGATAGCGACCCCTCTGGTCTAGATGAAAAAATCACCGGATATTTCAAATCCCATTTCTAGAAAGAGATATTTTTCTCATTGTAAAAATGCATGTTTGAAATTAATGCAATCAGTTGTTTTAAAGTGAAAAGAATGTTGCTCTTGGAACAGCTGAATTTAACGAAAATTTCAGTTTTATAAAGAAAGTTAAATTTTAACTGATTACTAGTTAAACATGTAACAAAAACGTAAAATAAGAACAGACATTGAAAATTTCTTTCAATTCACTTAAATATTTCTAAAATTCATGGCTGTTGTACTGTGGATTTTAAGAACAAGCCTCGATAAAAAAAATACTTTATTGGTAAAATAAAGTTACAAATGTGAAGGAGACAGTCCAGATTTTAAGGTAGTGTGTTAGTAATGATCTCAAGGAATATTCAAACTAAGACTTTTAGAAAACACATCGTCAAAGTTAAGGCACGATTTTCTTAGTGCTGAGTTGGAACTTTGAAATACTCAAGTAATTTTGAATCGACTTTAAATAATGTTATTACATAAAGATTATGTGTTCACCTTAAAATTTACCATATCGCTGGTACCTTTTTATATGGTATTTTATGAATATAGCTAATCATATCTTAGCAGTATTAATATTTCAACATATAAGCTTTAATAGAGCAGGTGCACATGCTCATAGTTTTCAGAGTATTTTCTTATATTTTATGAGTACTGGTAATCATATCTTAACAGTATTAATATTTCCACATATAAGCTTTAAAGGAGCAACTGTATGTGCTCATAGTTTTCAGAGTTCTGCTATGAGAGTTTAAAGTAATATTAATTACAAATAATATGGATAGTCAGAAGCAATGGTTATGTGCTTGAAAACATTTGAAAGTGAAATAAACAGAAATACATTGAAAAATATTTCACCTATGTTCTCCTTTCGGGTTTCTTTCCAGGAATTAAATTATGGACTTTGTCAAAAAGGTTTTTTTTTTCTGGTTCTGTTGGTATTTTTGGGCTGGTTTTATGCTCCTCTGAAACACTCTTGGTTAAGGGTGTCACACATGGGTCCAGAATGCGTATCTAGTTGGACAATATTGCGTATCGCCGAACGATGAAACATAAATAACTTTGAAGAATTAGTTCATCAGAATGTATACATATGTTGACAATATTATACATATTCTGGTTAAAATATACGTAATGGTACACATAATGGTAGGTTTCTAAGTGTGGAGGGCTAATTGACAACTCGTGAAAGTTGAGTTGCAATATTGTTCCTACTACCAGTTGTATCAAAAAAACCCCACCCCACCCCATCACAACATACATTATTCACTGGTCGTCTTAGTCTTCCTCTTCGCCATGATACATGGCATGTTCTTCTTCGTTTACTTCTTCGTCTTATTCTTCATATTATTCACCTTCTCCACACACCATTGGATTTCCTCTTCGTCATGATACATGGCATGTTCTTCTTCGTTTACTTCTTCGTCTTATTCTTCATATTATTCACCTTCTCCACACACCATTGGATTTCCTCTTCGTCATGATACATGGCATGTTCTTCTTCGTTTACTCCTTCGTCTTATTCTTCATATTATTCACCTTCTCCACACACCATTGGATTGCGGAGAAACATCGTAATGTTGAGGGGAAGTTTATCGGTATGGTGCTTAAAAGGTGCCATATTGCTGCTAATAAGAGGACCAGACGTGATAAGAAGAATATGAAACAAGTCCTCCATGGTATTCGATCTAAAGAACTTCCGGGTGTCTTTCTCTGAAGCGCCTACAACCTTTGTTACGTTCTTTTAACACTTTTTCACTCAATAATCCAATGGGAACAATGACATGCTCTATAGCATCTCTTCAATGAATTAGTATACTTTATGCATGCTTGGAGGCATGCAGTACCATTTATAGTATTTAACATACAATTTCGCATTTTGCATATCATATTGATGGAAGGCTTTGACATTTATTTCCAAGCCAGAGGAAACTGTACTTTAAAATAGTTTCAAAGCGCTGAATAAGTTCTACATTGATTCCAGTGATGGAGGCTGCTACAGAAGAATTAAAAAAAAAAACCTTAGAGTCGTGTTTCCATCAATGGTTGTTCCAGAACCTGGTTGTGGAACGTCGATCAGCAGTCATATCATTTCTCTAAACTGCTCTTAAATGTATTTCTTTCGTGCGACGAATGCTGCCTTGTTAGCTTTCATCACTTTCCAAGATCGAAACTCCAACCTGTAGGATATGCACAAAAGACACTCGAAAAATTTGATCCAGGCATGAAAACTAGACAATCCATAAGTTAGTGTTGGTAAATCGCGCAACCGTCGTAAACGCTTGTCGAGGTTGTTCATTTCACTGGGTTTTGCCTTACATATTTAGCACAACTGGGAGGAAGTCTGTGTTGGAGAACCACATACTTTGCGTCTATTATGATTAGTACCGGCTTGTGATGTTTCACGAATTCTGCTCCACCAATCTGCAACTTGTACGAATAAGCTAATCAATTTGAGTCCTTGCTTTTTCTACTTCCTGTTGCGTTAAGCCACTTGTTTCTTTTTGGAACATAATCTTATCTGGTCGGCAGTACCTAGTTAAAGAGTGCCTTGGATTATGCCACACCTCAATTTCATTAGGTGTCTTACTGCGGCTGTCAATTGAAGTTGTCGTTATTCGCAAGGGAAGATGTCTGCAGACTGCGCCTTGGCCTTCTTCCGAGTGAGTGAATACTGAAATTTCGTTAGCTTTGCATCAATGAACAGACCCAATGCGTGCTCACCCATAAGAATTGTAGGATGACTGAACGATCTGGTAACAGGATCATACGCCTTGTTCAGTTGTGCAACCCTTTTCGGTTTAAAATCGGACACATGTTTTACAATATCTGCAGCATCTCGTCGAACCTCGGAACTTAAACTAATTTATGATGCAAATAAAAATTCCTCGTGCGTACTGCTTGCTAGAAGATCCGAAACTCTTCGTTTCTTAGTCTTGTCACATGCCTCTTCAAAAATTTTTTTTTTTTCTCCGACCTCTTGAGGTTCTTGCGGTAGATATTTTCACCGCTTTCCTCACACTTCCGGGGAGAATTAAAATGTCTGATAACCAATGTGAATGTTTGTGCTGAAATTTTCCCAGCGTACGTTGACAAGCATTCCACTTTGTTTTCATTTGGTAAAATAATTTGCTACAGCTTACCTTTAGGTCGTTGTATACAGACTCCTCGCTGTATGATACATTCAGTTGTGTCATTAATTCATTAAGAACAGTTGCATTTTTCTTGGAAGAATCAGACTCTCCTCCTTTCCACACGTCGAACAGCTTTAGCCGTCAAACTCCTACTCTGCCACATAAACATTAATATAACATCTAAGGTGGCACAAGGTGGCACCTAAATTTCTATCTGTACAATGTACAATAACTGATAACCACGTGGCTAGAAATGAGAGCTTGACTTCAGTTGACCCGTTAGATAAGGCTTACTTACTATGTGATAACAAACCGTTCTAGTATTTACGCACTTATCTTATAAACTGTGTTACAAATCATTAACAGCCCCTTACAATTAAAAACCTTGCATACATAATTAACGCACATGCCTTGCTCTATAAGCTCAATTTGAAAACGTTTGGATTCCTTTGACTATAGCAGTATATCATACCCACTCAAGTGAGGTAGTGAATGCGTGTGATGAGCGGGGGATATCGGTTTGTATATAGGTCAACTTCTGCCGTGTCTGCTGAAGATAAGACCAGACCGATGTAGGAGTTTTTCACGATCGTACCATCTCCAGTTATTGTGTTAATCAGCACTTCACAAAGAGTTCTATTATGAAAAAGTTGATTACTTTCAATTTTGTCCGGCTAGATTCGAGTTCTGGACCACTATGCCATCGCACTGTAAAATAACTGTTACTGGTGAAAAACCTGTAGGTTGCAAACCATATCAGTGTTTCCCGGTAAAGTTTAAGACATTTCGAGGTATCCTAAGTAGTTTCCGTTCGGTGTTTGATTATCGCCTCTCATTTAAGAAAACTAATTTTAACCCTTTCCTCATGCCAATTATTAAAGTACAAATTTAGTTATAGGCCAAGCCAAATACTTAACCATTTTCCGTATACTTTGCGTTCTGCTAATACTGTTTGGATGAAGATAGTAAAAGTAAAATGGATTTCACTACTCACTGAAGACATTTTGGAAAGAATTGGGAATAATTTGGGGTAAATTTTGAGGAAACAGTATTTATCGAGAATTTTGACAGTGTTGTTTGGTGGAATACCAGTACACATTTGTTGCCAGCTTTGTTAAGATGATAATTTGATCCTTTCGAATTCCTTGGAAGAACACTTTGGTCCATACTGACATGGTTTTACGAAAGCTGAAGGCAGTTGGATTTGCATTAAATCCTCAGAATATTTCGTAGACACATCAACAGATAAAACATGTAGGTTTCTTGTTGCAGAATTTAAGTTGATTATGGACTCTGATAAAATAACCCCTGCAATGAAATGTCAAAAACCTAGGAATGTTTTTCTCTAAATTCATTGATGGTTATACTGACAAGTGTGTTCCCTTAACGGTGGATGTTCCCTTTCAATGGAGTGCTGAATAAGAGATATTCTTCAAAATTTAAAGTTTGCTATATCCCACCCTCCCATTTTGCAACTTCCAAATTTCGAACAACAGTTGGAACTGCAAGGTGATGCAATAAGTCGGGAAGTGGAAGCTTTTCTTCTGCAAGGGAAGACATATGAATTAAAACATATACCCGTTGCCAGTATTACTTCGACAGTGCCGAACAAGCTTACAGTACCTACGAAAAGGAAGCAATAACTTGTATATTTAGAATGGAAAAAAAAATAGTTTGTATATGTAGAGCTCTGAGGTTGATTTAAGAACAGATAATCAGTCTTTAACTTGACATTTCTCCCATCCAAAACAGCTTGGTGAATTTTGTAGATGCATCCTGTTGTTACAGGGTTAAGGAACGATCAACCTTGCTTTTGTCTTCACAATCTTTTGATCTTTCCTTTTATTGGATTTGCTCCCACTCGTGGCACAATACAAATGACGTGCTCTGCATTCCAAACACCATTTGCGTAATACAGACTTAATTAACGGAAATTTTCCTTACGATATCTATTAGAGCATTATTGCGCATACTGTAAAGGACTGGTTTGATTGTTTATGTAATAGAATATCAGGATTAAGATAGAGGATGCGGCTTTCATCAGGGGTTGGGTAACCTGGGATTTGGCACTGAGCAGGATTGTTGACCATGGCTTTCACTTGGGAGATCTAGATCTTGAACTAACAAGGCTCCTAAAACAGGGACAAAATCCCAAATAAATTACGAATAACTTTAATAACAAATTAAATTAAATGACACAATTGTACAATTGCAGACTATCGCAAATAACAACGCATCTGTGCGAAAAATCCTACGAAACACAGTTGATGTGTGGACATCTTGGTGTGTGCCATCCCCAATCGGTGCCATGAAATGTCACGCACGCAAATATTCGCGAGTGGCAGAGGTATTACCCACCGACGCACGTGTGCCAAAGTACCATTTGAAAATTACTGCACTCATCCCTTGAGTAAGGTTGAGAAGAGTATGTTTCAGTAAGGGATCACTCAGGGCAGTGCAGTCGGAGTCGTGGAGGAAGGTTAGTTTTTACCAGCACTGTACTTAGCGAGACTGAGTGTCCCATCCTCTTCCCTGGAGATAACTTATTCGTTAACCGTATTACTGCTGTGTGTTACGACTGGCTCACATCACTTATCACCGAACATAATATCTAGAGTATATTGGTTATATATATTATAAATTCGAATCAGTGGAAAACCACTGATTGTTTCAGTGAAAAGATTTCACTGATTGAATTAGTAACGAGATATTATTTCACTGATTGAATAAATAACGGCCGACTGCAATGGCGAATTTAATATGGTTTTTATCGGATGTAGCCAAATAATTACGTGAAATAAACATAGTTATAAGCTGTTCACAGTAAAGTGAGTACTTTTTAAGGCCCTTATCAAATTTTCCTTTCATACAATTTCCATCTTCCTGCTGCATTTTAATATAAACATTGCAATGTGTATAAATTTCACCATCATCAAAATTTAATGCTTAAAGTGACATTAAGATATATTTATTAGCAGTTAATGCCTGTTGGAAGGGCCAGGACGGAACCCACACCCTGCCCGCATCCATTTTAGGCCATTGCCTTACCGACTGCGCTACCACGCTAAGTTGAAATAATGTGAGGACACTATACTGTATAACTTATACTTTCGCCGCGAAGTCGTGAAGATTTAAGTTGTATGCGCTTACTATTTGTTTTTGGTTCAATTGGTACTGTTAGAATTGTTATAACGAAATATATATATGATTGCACTCTCTTCATCACATCATATGCAGTTTAAAACTTGGAACAAAGCGCTGCGATGATTACACGAAAACGAAATGAAAGACGGTGTGAAACTTGGAGTATTTATATACGCAAGATTTCCATTATTCGAGATGTTGGTATTTAAAAACATTCCTCTTTCATCAGCAGTTAGTTCAGCTCAGATTGCTAGGGCTTAGTACGTGTGCGCAAATGATCAGTTCATTATCTGTCCGACTTGGGATTTTTTTCTATTAAAATAAATTGTTAGAAGTACGTAACGATAAACATATCTTTAGTTGCACCCACCAAATCTTAGTTTGCGGAAACCAAATAAGAACCACGACATAATTTGGTTTCCAAAGCAGAATTTATACTGCCCCTGTAAAAAAAATTATTTTGATGCGCCATACAAACTTTTTTTGATTCAACAACACCTATACTTCAGTGTGTGCGAATAAACTAGTTCATACTTTCTACCCTTGGCGAAAGTCTATACCGAAATTACTGCTTCTAACAGACTATATGTGAAACGTATATAATCTCTGGTGGAGAGAATATCATTTGATTGGCTGTTGCATGTTTGGTATAGGCTGTTCACGGTAAAGTGAGCACTTTTTAAGGCCCTCCAAACAGGCTTTAACCACTAATAAATACATCTTACTGCAGAATCAGGCATTAAATTTTTAGAGTGGTGAAATGTATACACTGCGTTTATTCGTCACATTGCCAAGTTTATATTTAAAAGCAGCAGGAAAGTGGAAATTGGATGAAAGGAAAAATTTACAAGGGCCTTAAAAAAAGCTCACTTTACCGTGAACAGCCTATATCGCTTTTAAAAACTGTCCAATCGCGAGGGATACAATATAAATTCATTTAAACAGCCAATTAAAACTGCCCCAACGTTCAAAAAAACGGAGAGTCATGTGGCCTTGTAAGTATACGTAAACGATGTACAAGTAGACAGATATAAATATGGAGCCAAAATAAAAATACCGTTAAAATGAGATAATAAAAAATGTAGACTATGTTTCAAAACAAATCAATACATCTTGCAACAAAATAAAATCAATTATGTGAAAATAATATTGAATTTCTTAAACCTAAAAATGACGTACTAATAATTATTCAATACCATATCTCATAAAGCATGTGTTACAGTCTTGAGAGCCGATGAAGCTGAAGTGAGGTGAGCATGGAGCAGCGTCGGAATGCAAGGGATGGGAGAACGGGAGATAGACGAGAAAACCTGCCGGCCAGCGGCATCGTGCGGCACGAATCTCACATGCGGAATATCCGGGAGCGACCTAACCGGGAATTGAGCCCGGTTCTCCTAGGGGGGAGACGAGAAGTCTGTCCACCAAACCACCTCGGCCCCAAGGCAGAAGGCAAGTGGCTTCCAACGCAGCACTGAACCCGACTGTACTACATGCATAACACAATACAAACTACAACACGCACTGTCAGAATCGTTAGAAAAATAGGACTTAAGTTGTGTATGAAAGAAGAAAGCATGTCCTTAGATACACACTCTAAATTTGAATCAGTGGAAAATCACCGATTCGCAGTGAAATTCAACAACTCGAATCAGTGGAATAGTCTCCACTTAGAATCAGTGGAAAACCACTGAAGAATTTCACTGATTTAATTAGGGACGTGAAACAATTTCACTTATTGAATAAGTGATGGCCAACTGCAGTGGCGAATTAAATACGATTTTTATTGAATTGAGCCAAATATTTACGACAAATAAACATATTCAAGATAGTTTACTAATTATATTGCACAATTTGCCGTTATTAAAAAAAAGTAAAACAAAATCCCCGCAGATGGCCATTGTAAACAGCGACGTGTGGTAAACTGTTGCAAGGTAAGCTGTGTTTTGTCTCTGTGCTATACCTAATACGTTTGCTTGCTAGTTTACACATAGGCCACTTAAACGAAGTAGTGGCCGCACTATATTCAGTTTCTCCCGCCTTCGCTCTGGTTGCCGGTTCTTGCTGTTCGCGCCGAGCGTGTACAGCACTGAGCAAGCACCAGCTTACCTCGCAACATTCAAGCAAAGCAAGGCAAGCGTTGGAGGACGTACCTGGTTGTAGTCGCCCTCCTTGGTCTGGTAGCCGAAGTGGAACATGTAGGTCCTCGCGCCACGGCGTGCGTGCAGGTACCCCACGCGCACCAAGGGCGAGACAGTGTGGCCGTCGCTGAGCGCCTCCATGGTCGAGTCGCGGATGTTGATCGGGTGCAGCACGGGCTTGTCCCAGTCCGTGTACTCGTTCCGCACCGTCGAGAAGATCTCGTTGAGGTGGTACGTGTACGCATTGCGCACGTACGTCCTCAGCACGCGGTTCCGCTGGTCCTCCTCGAAGCCGTACTGCACGTCTGTGGCGCTGAAGTCGAGGTAGCTCTCGGTCGTCGTCGCGCCCAGCATCAGGTCGCACGTCACGAAGGCGTCCGCGGACCTCTCCATGGACCGCGCCGGGTCGCCTGCGCATGCGTGCCAACGTGCGGCATATACGTGGGGGTAGGAACATTTCGCGAATTCGTTTCGGGACATGATAGACGCCAAACACGCGTACAGTGAGGTCACTTTCGCAATTAGATCACAGTATGTTAGACACTCTCTGGACGCCTCTGATCTAACAGCAGACTCACAAGGAATTACCTTGCGAATCCCATATAAGCCAGCCAATGAACACACGGCTGAGGCTCCAGTAGGCAGAGGACTGAGGAGTCTAGCCTACGGGTCATTGAACTCGCGAAATATTCCTATCCCTACATATAGGACATCACTAGAGATGATGGAAAATCACGAAAATGTTTCTATAACACACTAGCTATTTTATTCTTTCATGATTGGATGAATAAGTTGTTTGCAGAGCAATCACGAACGTTCGGCCTTATAGTATCAGAATCCTCATTGGCCTCAGTGGAAATGAGTACAAGCTGTTCACGATAAAATGAGCACTTTTGAAAGCCCTGCTTAGTATCTACTTGTACACACATTGTGTGTTATTCCGCCTTATGTAAATTAACATTACCATGGCCTTATTACTTTATTCATGCGTCGTTCAAGTGAAAATGTGAAACAATTATAAAAGTAAATGTTGTACAAATCTGCTCATTTTACTCTTCGATGCTTTAAAAATTCACAAAGCTACAGAAATTATTTAAGTTTTCACAAACGGTTACCTAACACTTTTCATTCAAGATTTAGATATGGAGCTACTTTCCCTCCATCGTTACCAACTTTACTGGACACATGCCACTCACTGCGCCCGTTAAAATATATGCACGGAGGGGCAGTGACTTTATTCTGAGGTTGATTTCAAAAGTGCTCACTTTATCGTGAACAGTCTTTAGTAACTTCATACATGCATGACAGCCAACAGGGAAAGAAAACTCTCTGATATATTTACAGTACCTTGAATCCTAGCAAACAGTCAACTTTTTCCGCGATAAATAATCATCTCTAGATATCACTAGGGACAGGTATATTTCGCAAACAAATGTATGGCCACGCTAGACTTCAATATCCTGCGTCTACAGCCACAACTTCCTTTGGTTATTGGCCCCGTGTCTACGTGAGAAGACATGTTCTTATTTGACTGAGCCAATCAGAATAAAGTACTCCGATACCGAACGTCCATGATTCGCGGACAGACACTTGAGGCACGCGGCATTTAAAATCATCCAACCACGAAAGTGCTTATGAACTAAAGTGTTATGAAGTACAACTTGTCTTGAAATATTCTCGCGAAAAACACCTGTCTCTAGACATCACCACCAGTCAAAGCTTTCGCACACATGTATTTGTTCAGCTGGTTTAAAAGTGTACCATCTCAAATATCAATGTAATTTTGTATGAAACATTAAAATAACAGGGTGAGCGGAAAAACCTGCTGCCACCAATGTAATTTGATGTGTAGAAATATTAGCCTAATTTCCAAAGGTAAAAAGAGGTTAATAATTCTACACATATCATTATATTGATAGCCTATTTTCTGAATAATATATTTATGGGCTTATTCAATCACCCTAATATCTGCCTGGAATGTATGTCCCAAACAATAATTTAAACGCAACAGCCGAGTTTCACCAAATTACGTCCACATATATTATTTAATGGCGAAATAAATTTTTTATGGTTTTCGAACCCGTATAACAATTATTTTCGAAATGGCGGCCATTTAAACATTTTAGGCACTATGCTATATCTCGGGAACTATTACATATATTTCAGCTTAATAAGGTACGATAATAGTTGAATTTATAGGCATGAAAATAACGAAACGATAATCTTATTTGTCCGCGATTTTGGAAAATACTGCAAATTTAAAAAATTAATATTTTCCGTGATATGAAGGGAACCATTTAACCGATTTAAACGAAATTCATTACGTTGGCTGTGCAAAGTGTAAGCCTCTAATTTACAAAACGGATAATATTATTGGTGTTCCATTTTGGAAAATAGCGCGAATTGAAAAATAAAGCTTTTACATTATATTTTGGTATATATTAAAACCCATTTAAACCAAATTTGGAACATTGATAGTGCATGGCGTAAGAATTAAATTTAAAAAGTGACAATGGCATTAATAGGCCATTTTGGAAGATAGTGCAACATGAAAAAATGAAACTTTGAAGTAAGATCTCAATAACTATATAACCGTTTCCTGCCATATTTTGCATATACGTAAAACATAGTATTGTAGCTATGTTTATATGTCTATATGGGATTTTAATGGATAATACACTTATTTTTAAAATGGTGCAACAAGGATATTTTAGGTTAATTTGCAATTTATACAAAACCGTCTTACTATTTGCGACCAAAGTTTTTATGCTGAATGTATATTTTACAAGAATCAAATCTGCCAACAAATTGACTATTTTGTTCGCCATTTTGTAACCTAGCATCACGAGAAAAATTAACTCTTAATATCATATCTCGGGAAAGAGTCAGCTAATTCCTACTTAATTTCACCCTCAAGTAATACTTCAGTAAGTCGTGGAAACTGGCATATTTTTGGAGGTCGCACTATTATTTTCAAAATAACATCCACATAAATATTGTATAACTTACTGATTTGCTATGGCTATGAAAACATGTAATCATTTCGAAAATAACTTTTTATGCTGACAGCGTCTACGCAAGCATCAAATAAGCTAATAAAAAGATTTATTTGTTGGCCATTTTGAAAAGTATCACTACATGAATGAGTTAGCTTTTGTGTCATATCCCTGGTAACAATGAACTAAAATACCCACCAAGTTCAGGCTACAAATGTTGTGCTATTATAATGTATATAAAAGTATATGCCTTAAGGAGGTAGTCACTTATTTTCATAACGACAGCCATTCAAATATTTTAGGTAAGCAAGCCACAAGTCTCAAACAATTTCCACCGACTGTAGTATGTTGCAGTAGCTATGACAAACATACAATGTGACATACAGTATTTGAAATAGCACCGCATGGGAAACTGGAGCTTTCATGTAATGTCCGGGACTAACAAACTGATTTCAACAGTACTTTACACTTAAGTAGGGTTACGCAGGCCATGCAATACGCGTGTCTGGTTTAATCTACAGTGGGGCAGTCATATGAATCATTTAGTCAGGCTTGTCATTACTTTTTAACATTTAAAACCATTTTCAATTAAACCCTCATATACTGAGATTCGTCATTCGAAACATCAAATATGCTTACAGCGATTATCTTCTGCCAACTTTTAGTAGGATAATGGCAGGTGGTAAAATGCAACAGTTTTGCCATATCTCAGGAACCAGTCGTTGATTTGCCCCCAAATTTGGCAAACAAGAAGTACCACAGCGATCCATGTAAAATTTCATCATTTAAGTGGGTCAGACTAGGTTTCCAAAATGGTGCAAAACTAAGTATTTTTAGGCCTTTTTGTACAGGAGCGCCAATAGAGCTTTAATGCCATATCTCAACTAGTCAACCTATTTCCACCCAATTATGCAAACAAGAAGGGTGACTGTGGGCCACGTTCATTTACATTATTTAAGTGGTTCACGCGCTTGTGCACGCCCTGTAGATACCTGAACTTGATAAACCCAGCGTACCAAAACCTTAGACGTCCTACTAGCAAATTTGATGCTCCGAATCGCATCTTTGTAATACAGTGGGTTGCACGTCGACGCAAGGTAAGAGGAGTTGTGTGTTCGAGTTTCAGGCAAGGCATGTGTGTGTGTGTGTGTGTATTTGTAGTTGTCTCACAAATATTTCACTTGTTTCTGGTTGCATCTCTAATGATATCGCTATGAACGAGACGTTAAGACCAACCTACCACCTAGCCTTTTAAAAAAAATCACCAAAATTATTTGCATCCATGTAATATTTATTATAAATATAATATCTAATGATACCACACGTCCTTTATATATGAGGTAATGGGACTTTCCGCTCGCCACGTACAATTTACACATCGCATAAATTATTCCTGATTTGCGAAAGAGATCGAACAACTAAAACTCCAATTTTTTGAGATGTTACACTGCTGAACTATCACAGCGTGTTGACTGTTGCAGGATATCCATAAGAATGTGACATAACACACACATAACATTAAATAACAACAGATTTTAATTGAGCTGTCAACAGATACGTAAAATATTACATAGGGAATCCCGCAGAAAGAGTAGTGAGTGAGTGAAGAGATTTTGGTAGCTCTTAACATCAACGTCGCGAGAGCCGATGAGGGTATAGTGATGTATGGAGCAGCCCCAAATGAAAGGGCAGGGCAAACGGAAACCCAACGACCAGCGGCATCGTCCGCCACGATTACCACATGGCAAAAGCCGGGAGCGATCCCGCCGGGAATCGAACCCGGTTTGCGTAGGCAGGAGGCGAGTAGTCTAACCATTACACCACCGAGGCCGTATGTGTAATACGGTCATTACTGCGAGTGTAACGAACATAAACTCCAGAAACCATAATGTTACGAATTAGGAAACTATACTGAGAAAAGTTTGTGCTCCAAGAAACAAATTTCTGAAGCCACAACCCACATAGACAGTCACTAAAGTCTGAGTTGTTATTAAAGTCAAGATATTGTTCATGGAGATAGTGATGCAAACTGATAGAAAAACTTGATTATACTTGCAATTGTACATATAGTTCCTAGAACAGAACAAGCTGTTGCTGCTACAGAATTTTTTTTTTTTCGTCAGCAATATTTCGATTTGCTCAAGCAACAAAGAGAAATGTAATAATCTTACAGAATGTTCCGGTATTGGTACTGAAATTTGGTCTCTACAACTCACAAGACCGATTACAGAATTTTGTTCTGTTTTCACTTTTTACTGATTATATTCATTGTTTATACACATGTGTGCAAATAAATCTCGACAAATCAAACGATAATCAAGCATAAGCTAACACTGAGGTGGAAACAGAAGTAGGTAAATAAACTGTGCGGCGCGAATATAACAGAATATAACAGCACAGGTTGTAACGGTACGATTCATCAACGGCAGCCACGTATTCTGTTATCGTTGTTCTTTATTGAATACTTCCTCGTGAATTATTTTTCTCAATTCCCTTGCGGTTCTGATTGAATGTTTTACGTGGAATTCTTTGTGTTATATTTGCACTCGCGGATATGACAAAATTGAACAGTAACGTGTTTTCAATTGATTAATTTTTGTATCCATATTTATTATGTCATTTCACATGGTTTCCTCCGATATACGACAGAGTTTTGTAATGGCGTTAATATTACATATAGCTTATTAAATAAAGAAATATGATGTAACTCGAAGTGTGTTTTATTTAAATATTACTTCATCCACAACAAAAGTATTGACTATCTGGGACAGCGAAATACTTGTCTGAGTATGGTAAAACTAATATTTAGCCTAGCCATTAGAACATTATGGCTAGATAAAGATTTTATTTGACAAAATTTCCGTTTAGTTGTTTTAAAAAAATGCGTTTAGACTGACTAAACTGTCTCACTACACCGAGAAAATCTGCCTGATATGTACGTACGGTTGGTTTAAAAACGCATTTCTATCACTGTCACATTCAGTAATACGCAACATTTTCATAACTAATTTGCATGACACAGAAACTTAACTTCAGGGATTGTAATTGAGAACATTTTTGATGGAAAATATTGATTAATTTTGATGGGAACACGAGCTTGAGACTATATTATTTAGAATTATTATCGGTCCATATTTATTTTATCTTCAGTCAAAGTTTATTATATCCTCTAAATGTCATATACACTATTAATGAACTATCTTTGCATAGTGCATGTATTGTGGTGACATTTATATACTGGTGATCTTCAAAATATATTTATAAGGTAGAACTTTTTCATATAAAATTATGTGATAATGTTTAAACTCGTCGTTTGTATGCTATATTACAGCCTGCTTTCTCTCAGTCTTTCTTTATAACAAATCTTAATATTTAATGAGAGTTCCCAACTCAACACACAGTTGTTCTGTTATCGCTTCCGTATGCTGGTGGCACCATCTTAAGGCCAGTCATGT
This sequence comes from Dryococelus australis, assembly GCA_029891345.1. Lineage (NCBI taxonomy): Eukaryota > Metazoa > Arthropoda > Insecta > Phasmatodea > Phasmatidae > Dryococelus > Dryococelus australis. The sequence continues at coordinate 75,694,931 of CM057006.1, read as the reverse complement.
AACAAAAATATTTCTCCGCTAAATTACGTACAAGTAAATGTGTTGACTTATTTTGTGGCAAAGGTTTGAATAATTTTATGATTTATACCAGCAGAAAACTTAAAGATAACAGATTTTGACACAAGGTAAAATACGGCATATCTCAGACGATTTTTGTATCACTATTATTAGCTAAATACTCAATCAATTACATAATTACTACTCGTGTATCTGTACGGGGTATAACAATAATCATATGCACAATACGGGTATTACAGGATGAAGAGATGTATTTGACTCGCTTATAAATAAGATAACAGTGGCTATCATAAGCTGTTAGGGTTGCCGCGCGATAAATGTCCGAGTATACGAAGTAGTTACAGGCCCAATTTCTCTTGGGAAAGGAAAGAATATGAGAAAAGGTATTTTAGCAATGGTTTTGTTGTTAACATAGTATTCTGTACATTAAATTGTGGAACTAAGGAGCTCGATAAACGCCCCCCCCCCCCCCCCCCCCAACACACCGAAGCTTCTTCGATTCCACACAAGGTCTAAAATTCCAGATTTTACTTGAGTGGGGATGTGGCAAATATTGCCGTTCACGAGCGAGTTTTCTCTGCGTATTCCCACTTGCTAATCCCCAAAGGCGCTAAAGAGCTTGGTTTCTAGCTGTGTACTAAACCTGTCTTTGCAACATGCAAGACTCACAAAGAAGTACGAATAGTATTGAAACTGTGAGCGAAGTACGATTTATGCCGCGTATCAAAGAAGAACACATTTATGTTTTGAAACTAATACATAATTTTCTGAAGTTTATCTACTAATTTTTTTTTTTAAACTAATACTGATGGTTGTATATAAAAATTAATGAGTATTTCCATTCCGTAAGCCATAAAGCAAATTATGCGAAATAAACCATCAAGCGTGGCATCGTAATAATGACTCTGGTTTCATGTAACAAAAATAATATTAATGAATACAAATATTTACAATGATTGATTTCATGCACATCCATTTTAGCCACGAAATTGGTTTTTATAGCTAAAACTAGTGTACATAAACGCAACTGTCACAATATTTACGAACATTAGTACCAACATTTTCCCACATACTCTCATAGCAATTATTGTGTCTGCCCTCTATGTAGTGTTCTTTCTGTAGCGTCAAGATTGGGAATAAGCTTAAATTTAGGTTATTAATAATAAACTACTATTCATTAGATTTTAAAATCCAATAACATAATTCTGGCAAAATATTAGACGGTGTTAGAAAATATATGAATTCTTCTTTCCTGGGCAGAATGGTTCATACTCCCATGATATTTTGGTAGTGCATATACTATTTTTAACAAGTTCTTCATGTAGTACATCCATATGCAGAGCTCCATTGGAGTACACTTTACTTTTATAGTCTGTTCATGGTAAAGTGAGCACTTTTGAGCCCCTAGCTTCTTTTTATTTGAACCATTTTTTAGCCTTTAACCAACTTTAAAAATAAATATTCACATTTAAGTAATTCACATTGGGTATGTTCCACCGCACTCAGAATGTAACTTCGAAGTCTTAAATAAAATATATTTATTGACTATTATCCTATATAATAAGTAGACGATCTCTGTCTGTCTGTCCGTCTTTAGTACTTCTAAATCCCTTGAAACTCAACAAAAGTTCTTCAAATTTTGCATAGCGAATCCTCAGGGTCAAATACAGGTCAAGTTCGAATTTCAGCACGATCAGATTACGTAATCATTACTTTTTACCCTAAAAACTCATTTTAAAATTACTTTTCCCTATGAAAAGTGTTGTATTAATTCATAGACAATATTGCATAGAAATATGAAGTTAATGGAATATAACTTTTGTTTACATTGAATGTCTGGCTTCAATGTTGAGATAAGTGGGGCTTTAGTAGCTCAGCGGATAGAAACTATGTTAAGTGGGGTCACAGTGGCTTAGTGGATAGAACTATATCAAGTGGGGCCACAGTGGCTAAGTAGATAGATATATATAATGGAGCCTTAGTAGCTCATTGGATAGAGAGATTCCAAGTCAAGAGGGGCCGCAGTGGCTTAGTGAATAGAACCAAATCAAGTGGGGCCGCAGTGTCCTAGTGGATAGAAATTTATGAAATGGGTCCTTAGTAGCTCATTGGATAGAGAATTTCCAAGTGGGGCCGCAGTGGCTCAGTGGCTCAGTGAATATAAATATATCTACTGTGACTTTAGTGGCTCAGTGGATAGAGCGATTCCAAGTGTGACCTTAGTGGCTCAGTGGATAGAGCGATTCCAAGTGTGACCTTAGTGCCTCAGTGGATAGAACTTCTTTAAATGGGGCCGCACTGCTAAATGGATAGAGAAATATTAAATGGGACCGCAGTTGCTTAATTGTTGAGTTAATTTCACATAATTTCATTATTACCTACATACATGTATGCCATTTTTTTTTTCATTCTTTGTATGATAACCAAATATTTTATCATTGTAACTGTTCTAGCCCCGTGACAATACAAAGACAAAGGTCACGGGCTGGGTCCCCTAGTACCAAATAAGAGGGCTTCCAAAAGTGCTCACTTTACTGTGAATCGCCTATACCTGAAGCACTTCATATGTCTCCCTCACTCATTCTACTCATTCTACATATTGGCCAAGGTGGTGTAGTGGTCAGACCATTCGCCTTAGACCGAGACGAACCGGCTACCATTCCCGGCGGGGATGCTCCCAGATTTCCGCCAGTGGTAATCGTGCCGGACGATGCCATTGGTCGGCGCGTTTTCTCGGGGATATCCCGTTTCCGACACTGCTTCATACTCACCTCACTTCACCTTCATCGGCTATCGAGACCTCGATGTCAAGAGCGGCACAAATATTTCTACTCCGGTACTCTCTCTACACAAATGAGCAGTTATATTGAATATCATTTTTGTAAAGGCTGTTCATGATAAAATAAGCACTTTTGAAAGTCCTGCTTGAGATCTTCTTGTACGTACATAGTGTATTCTTACGCCCTATGTAAAATTAACATTTCCGTGGACCTCATCACTTTAGTCATGCGTCGGTGAATTGTAACTGTGCAATTATTACAAAAGAAAATATATTACAAATTTGGTTATTTTTACAGCTCCGAAGCATTAAAAAAACAGAAAGTGAAAGAAATAATTTAAGTTATCACACGTGGTTACCTAACACTTTTTATTCGACGTTAAATATGGAACTACTTTCCACCCATCGTTACCAACTTTACTGGGAGCTTGTCACTCAGTGAGCCCGTTGAAATATACGCAGGTAAGGTCAGTGACATTTTTCTAAGTGTTTTCGCTTATGTTAAAGGGTGCATTTGGGGTGTATGATGGTATTTTTCTGTGTGTGCGGTGTGTGCTGAATATGAACATGTCCTTTGATTTATTGTAATTGCATTAGTTTTGAAGAAATTATTATGTAAATTCATGAGGCGGAGCAAACATAACATCAAAAGAATTAATTTGGCAGCACTTGTTCAAGATTAAAATGCTGACACCGCGGCAACGCTCAGTAGTATTGGGCATTTGTCACGTATAGGTGTAACCCACCATCCCAACCCCATAAAAAACCACCCTAACCCCAAAATTAATAGCACTGCCGCGGTGCATCGATTTTAAACTTGGACAGTGTTACCAACTTAATTTTTTGAGGTTATGTTTGCTCCACCTCATGACTTTAAATGATTATATCTGCTAATTGGATGCAGTTACAACAAAACTGTTGCCATATTCTTACTCAGTTTTTATCGTGAACAACCTTAGGTCGTAAATGGTACAATACAAAACGCGGACATCGTGAAAGGGCATGAGTGACCGACAAGCGATAGTAACACCCTGATTAAACTTAGTTAGATAGTGTGTTTGCTGTGATCACCTGAAGGTCCGAAGCGAGGCAGGAAGCGCGGTGCCTCTATCCGCACGTCGAGCAAGGATGCGAGCGGCCGTGAGCGCAGGCAAGGAGCGATGTCCTCTACTGTCGCAGGACACCCCAGCTGGGTGGCCACTGCCGAGCGAAGTCCTTCAGGCTGCTGTACGACGGCCCACGGGCTCAGCGCCGAGCCGCTCAGCAGCACTGCGCGGTGGAACAACCCTACAAATACACACGCACAGGAAATAAAGTTCAGTAAAATTACTATTAATGGTTTCTTCATAATATTTGATTCAAACCTTTGAAATATGACTCCATGTATGACGTGTTTCCTTGTTACCTAAATACGCCATGTAGAACAAGTGTTCTATAATTATTTTACTTTCAGTTTAATTTAAATTTTACTTATCTTCATATATAATTATCATATCTTATTCATAATTATGAATAAAAAACGGCTGAAATATATATGTTGGCAATATCTACACTGTAAAAAATAATGGAATAACCATTTGATAAGTATAGGGTAATATTCGCAAACTTACGTGAGAAACATAATTTTCTTTACGGGTAAGGTAAAATTACCGCACTCTGGAGTAAAATTCATGTACTTGACAGTGGAGAATCCCATACATGGATGGGAAAATTACCTTACGACGTGTGGTTCTCCTGGTCCTTTTGTAACATTAAAAAAAAAATAGTTTTGGTCAACTATGGACCTCGCTATTTCAATTATTTCCTTATTCCCTTAACGTTTGCCCAGTATTCTTGCATTCATTTTCGGTGAGCTTCCCTCTGTTCTTCGGTCCACACCTTGCCTGTCTTCACTTTGGGTTTTGGCTGGAAACCCTGCTATCCACGAAGTTTCATCTTCAGAGGGTCACGTCCCATGATGTCATCATGTGAGATCCCCAATTCTTGCAAGTCTTTTTCCACTCCACTAAACCAGACCGCTTTAGTCTTCTTAATCAAAAAGTGGGCGAAGATTTGATTGGATAGTCTTTCTGAACTTATTTGCGTCAAGTGCCCATAGAAAGCAATCCTCCTTTTCCGAATGGTATCCATTATTTTCTCCACGTGTAAATATAGCTCATGGTTTTGCCTACTTCAGTAATCGCCATTTTCTTTGACCATGCCCAGGATCTTTCTCAGAATCTTCCTCTCTTTGGCCTCTAGCTGTTCCATCAGGCCTTTGTTATTCATTGCAAGGAATTCTGCTGCGTATAAAGCCATCGGTCGAATGACTCTACAGTAGTGTCTGAGATTGGGGTTGAAGGTCACCGATCGTTAGTTATAGAAATCTTTGGTAAGGTGGTATGCCATTTCTATCTTTTTGATCCTTGACACTAAGGCTTCTTTCTTACAGATGTTGGGCTCTATCCATTTGCCTAGGTATTTGAATTTCTCTACCGGTTTTAATTTTCCCTGCTTCACAACTATATTTTTTGGGTGCTGACTTGATGTTCCTAATGAAATGTGTCTTTTCAAAGGAGACCTGGAGGCCTGCCTTAGCTGCTTGCATCTGAATCTGATAAATTTGTTTAGCAGCATTGTCAAGCGAATGAGAAAATAGCTAGATCATCTGCGAAAGCTAAACAATCGATATTCAGGTACTTTATCTTACAGCCTAGTCTTACCCCATTCTCAACACCTTCCTTTTCCAGTTCTTTCCGCCACTCTGTAGAACACAATTGAAGAGCAGCGGCGAGAGCCCATCTCCCTGCCTCGCCCCTGTTCTAATTTCAAAAGCGTCCGAAATCTCTCCCCTAAATTTCACTTTGGAGGTCATGTCTAAGGGGGTATGTTGAATTATTGCTCTTGTCTCGTTATCCAAACCTAATTCCTTCAGAACCCAAATTAAGGTACTTCGATCAATCGAGTCGTAAGCCGTCTTGAAGTCAATGAAGGTCACCACAAATGTCTGACTTCTCAATTTTATTTACGAGATAATTGATTTTAGATTTATGATCTGTTTAACACATGATTGTCTTTTCCTAAACTCTCGTTGGTATTCTCCCAACTGTAAATCTAGTTGCGCTTCTGCTCTGCCTTGAAGTGCTTTCGAGAAAATCCTATATGGCGTTGTGTAACTATTTTATAATTGTATTTTATATATTTTTTACCTTAAAATGGTTATTTATTTTTAATCAAACAAGCTGTCCAACATGGCTCATTAAGGAATATTCACGGTAAAGTGAGCAACCTTTAAGGCCCTCACAACAGGTATTAACCACTAATAAATATATCTCCTTGCAGCCCTAGGGGTTAAATTCTGAGATAGTAGTGAAATGTATACACTCTTTTATGGGTCACATTGCACGGTCTATATTAAAAAGCTGTAGGAAGATAGAAATTGGGCGAAAAGAAAAATTTTGAAGGGCCTTAAAAAGTGCTCACTTTACCATGAATAGCCTATAAGGTATAATTAACGCACTATGGGGTAAAATTCACTTACATAGCGGTGAAAAATCCTATAAACGGAAAATTACCTTATGAGGCGTGCATCTCTTCAGCATTGCCTCAACAGCTAAGTGGGAGGATAGGCGGAAGAAACAATCTAACACACTAATATTCACTGACGCTGTCCCGCTGTCGTCGTGGTTTAATGGATAGCGCATCCACGAGCAAGTGTTAAGGATATTAGAGTTGACGTTTAGGGTACAATTCGTCAGAGGATAGAGGTAATAAAAAATTAACAGTTCTAATACTCCGGGATATATTTTTACATAATTTTATTATACTATTATAGTTATTTTTCCCTTACATGTATGGGATTTTCCCTTAGTTGTATGGGATGTTCCACCAATTTGTCAGGTACTTTTCCGTACGATTAGGGAATAGTACTTTAGTTGTTATATAAATTTACTTTACATTTAAGTGGTAATTTTAACTTACATGTATAGGTAATTAGCTTCCCTAACATGTAAAGGAATTTTACCTCAAATTTTTGTTACATTGTAAGAAATAGTCTTATGCATAATAGTGTTAAACTAATTGCGCAAGAATGCGGGGCGTTGTCCCTTCAGTTTAATGTACCAGACCTGGTTAGGTCCTGTTTCCGTGAGGTGGAGAAATATCTTGAAAGTAGAACCTAAACAGTGCTTCAGAAAAGTTGAAGGTAACCATTAATCGACTATATCAGGGGTTTCCACACTGAGGTGAGGGCTGCTTGAGTCGGTCTCAGGAAAAGCATGGAGTGATTTGAGAATTAGTACATTTTCGTGTGCGTATCGAAATATTACAGTAGCTCTCTATGCCTCATGTGACATCTTAAAGTGTCACAGTTTCACCACGCAATTCATAACTCAAAAGTGGTGACTCGCTAACTGTTTTTCAACTGCTCCTATATGCTGTTCACGTTAAAGTGAGTACTTTTGAGGCCCTAATTACTTCTTACTTTCAGCCATGTTTTATCCTTTAGTCATCTTTTGGAATAAATATTATCATGTAAGTAATGCACACAGTGTGTATATTCCACCTTACTACGAAGTTAACGTCTAAGACTAAAATAAAATGTATTAATTGGCTATTATCACAATTGAGAGGGCTTTCAAAAGTGCTCACTTTAACGTGAACAGCATATTTTATTATTCTACATTTGCTGCCACAGTGCAGGGTGCAAGTTAGAGCAACTGTCTGATCAGAGATGCTGCAGTAACCGATATTCCTGTGTTGTCTGCTGTATGTCACTGTATTATCTGTCACTGCCGCTCACATTGTAGGGAGATCATAGAAAGGAAACTGCAAATGCTTACGAACCAAACTATGATACCAAAGCGACCTATGTTTCGGCGACGAAATTGCCAGCGCCAGCGTTTGCCACGATCGATTTGTCATATTCACGAGATAGTTCGATCTGCGTGTGAGCTTTTTCACAAACGATAGTTTCGTATTTATTCCAGGTAATGTAACAGTATTAGAATTAATACATTTATTTTGAACGTGATAAATTAATATGTAGAAGGAAAGGAAGACTAAAACGAACATTAAAAACAGTAAATTATTACATAAGAATTATTTTCTTTGTCTATCTTAAAATTTATACACACACAATTGTCTTGCTTCTGCATAGTGATGAAATATCAATCCAATTTTGTACTCCTAGTTTTTAATAAAGAAAACTATAATTTCCATATTATAATCTTACCTATTAATGGATATGTTTTCAGTTGTGTGAACAGGTGGCTCAAGTTTGGTTTCTATCCTTTGCAGCCATGAGGCAGACGATGTAACATTTGATCAGTCCCGAGAAAATCATGAACAAAATGCCAAAACTCCACAGTTTTTACCTTACTCCCTCGTCCGAGTATCGAGACAGAAATGCTTTCGATACTAAGTGCTCTATAAGGCACGTGTTTCCATTACACTCGTTAAAATTAAAGCCATTACTCTTACAGCCACTAGGCCGTGACAGACGTTACGTCAACTATGTTTGGTCGTGTTGTGAATGGGCGAGACGAGACACGTGACATAGTAACCGCCATCCATCTATCGGAGACACAACTACGTGAGTTTACTTGGAACCAATATACCGTCTGAGTTACGTTTCCTTGCTGCCAGCGCCATTAGGTGAACACCTGCGCTGATGCTATATGAGTGTTCGTGGCAGATTTTGCTGTTTAACTGCAATCTAGCCTTGCAGTCTACGTTTTACAAGCAGTTGATTTATTTCCCAATTTTGGCAATATTGTCCCGGAAAATAATAGCGTTGAAAGGTTATTAATTAATTTATTCGGATTAAAACGCGTCTTTAATCTAACGTCATTTCCTTGTTAAGTGAGATTAGGTTTAGAATATTCCCCGTGAACGTAGTCGAGTAGTTGTAGGGAGGCGTGGTGATTTGCAACATTCCACATGATGACGTTATAGGCTGTTCACAGTCAAATGAGCGCTTTTGAAAGACCTGCTAAAGATCTACTTGTACACACATTGTGCATTCTACCGCCTTATGGAAAATTAACATTGTCATGGGCCGTATCACTTTATCGGTGCGTCGGTCCAGTGAAATTATGAAATTATAAGAAAAGTAAACATTCTACAAACATGTTCATTTTTACACTTTGATGCATTGAAAAGAAAAAAAAAACAGAAAGTGAAAGAAATAATGTAAGTCATCACAACTGGTCACCTAATACTTTTGATTCGACGTTGACAACTTTACTGTGCGCATATCACTCGGTGAGCCCGTTCCAGCAGGCAGGAGCAGTGCCCGTTTCTCTAAGGTTGGTTTCAAAAGTGCTCACTTTATAGTGAACAGCCTTTAACTGAAGACATCTGGGAACCACTGCTCTACGAAGATAGAAGCAGCACGGTCGTGTCTAGCAGACGGCCGGAATAGTAACATAGATGTGTTGTGCTGTGAGGTGTTTTCTACGTCTTCGGCAATAGAAATAGCGTGGTTAGTTTCTTTTCCAGTTACTTTAATGGATTTTATTCTGCACCCAGGTAATGGATCTAGAATAAACATTGAAAGGGGTATTTGGTATTTTCGGGACAAACAGTAACATAAGTTCACATCGCGCGTGTTTGTAGCACTCGATTGAAGATGCTGTCACGAGAAGTGGTTGTGTCAAAAGTGGCTACTAGAGCTAAATTATTTTCAAAATGAAACAATAATTTATTACAAAAATTTACACAATTGATAAGAAAGTCCATAAAGCGAAGTTGGCCCAAATATAAAATGTCTACAAGAAACTTTTGGCATGATAAAACCTCTTTCCTGAAAATATCTCCGATAATAAACTGAATTAACTATGCCAAAGCGTAATTTTAGCAGCCACATGAGTATATAATTTCTGTTGATTTCTTAAAATTTTTTACTTGAACCTAGGATTGATGTCTTTGTTGTATCTGTCTTGTATGTTTAACCAAAGAATTTTTGAGTGACTCGAACAATCCCCAAAATAATTGGATATAAATTCAAATAGCTGAAACACAGATAACAGTTAAAAACCGTTTTTTCCGCTGCATTACTACAGGCTATTTTTAAAAAGCTATACAAGATGTTGTAAATGTTCAAAATGCCTAGAAGTAAGTTTCAGTCAGTTCATTCAAATATATGTTTTTGTTCGACCTAATATACTGTATCTTTTATATCTTATAGTCAACATAGTTTTTATTGTACGATTATATTTTCTAAATTAATTCTTATGGAAGCAACTGGTATACACAAAAACGATTTTAATAAATCACAAACGCTTTATAAATATGTTTAAAACTGATGTGACAGAGGTATATGCTCTTCACGATAAACTGAGGTTTTGAAATCAACCTTAGAAAAAAGCCACTATCCCTACCTGCATATATTTTAATGGGCACAATGAGTGTCATGTGTTCAGTAAAGTTGCAAACGATCGAGGGGAAAGTAGTTCTATATATTAACGTAGAAAATGAGCAGATTTGTACAATATTTACTTTTCTAACAATTTCACAGTTTCACTTGGCCGATGAATGAATAAAGCGATGGGACCGATGGTAATGATAATTTTTAATAAGGCGGAAGAACAAGCAATGTGCATATAAGAATATCTTAAGCAGGGCTTTCAAAAGTGCTAATTTTACCGTGAACAACCTTTACCATATCTAGGATTAAATAACGTTTTGTATAGGCTGTTCACGGTAAAGTGAGCACTTTTTAAGGCCCTTCTAAATTTTTCCTTTCATCCGATTTCCTTCTTCCTGCTGCTTTTAAATATAAGCACTGCAAAGTGATAAATAAACACAGCGTATACATTTTCCCACCCTCAAAACAAAATGTCCGAGGCTGCAATAAGATATATTTTTGGTTAGTACCTGTTGGGGGGCCTTAAAAAGTGCTCACTTTACCGTGAACAGCCTATATAAAAAATTGTATCACTTCTACACATTCGTAGAGAGACATATCACGCAGTGTGTGGCTTAATGTTTCGATGGCAGACGAGGTCTTTATAGACGAAATAAATGACGTAGGCGACTAAGATCTGGCTAGGATGCGATCACGGCGACCTCGCGAATACAATTGTGTATGTTTACCAATTTGACAACTCACTCGATAATAAAACATACTAGATATAAGGCTGTTCAGACACCAAAATATATTTTTTTGTATATTTCGATCATATTTTATGGTTTCGTGAAGTGATGACAACAATAAATTTAAAAAAAAAAATACTAATATCTTTTATAATTTTCTTCTTGTTTTTGGTGTGAATATCAGCAATTTGGCCTTTAAATATTTATTAGCAAAAATTTCGAAAAATACATTTCCACACAAAATTAGTTTTTAGATGAAGTATTTCTTGAACTTCCATGCGTGGTGGCATGTAACCTATTTATTGGAAATCTGACACTTGGTTCACATGCGATAAATGTTACAAGTATAGCTAATTTCATTCTAAAATTTTATCTACTCTACTAAAATCGATATACGGCGGACCACACAACAAATTTCCTAGAAAATATCCTTCATGATATGCTGAAGAAATTTACAATTAATTTGAGCGGTCGCATAGCGCATTAAATTAATATATTTATGTTGAAATACCTATTGTACATTTCATTAATTTTTTCAATTAAATTTTCTCCATTGTCACACTTTTTTCAGGCCTTTACCTCCTATCAAAACTATAGTAATTAATACTCACAAACATGCTGAAAATAGTACAGGACTCTTCAACGCATTTAACAACGGGCGATATTGAAACACCCCTACAGCATAGGATTCCCTTTTACGTTTTACAAAAACTGTATTGTGTAGTGAAATAAATAATGGCAAATATTTCCCCCAATATGTTTATTTAATTTCAACAGTGTTAATGTTTTTCGTGTTAAATTTACAGAAATTAAAATTTACTGTCACATAAATCAATCATTAATAATTACAGTTTAAAATGATAGTAAACTCACATGACTTACGCATTCGAATTGAATTTCTTATGATGAGAAATAAACATGTTCAAATATCTTATTTCCTTTCACATTGCAAATAGCGCAGTATATCACACTTTATGGGAAAAATGCAGTGAGAAATTTGTATCAATAAAAGGAAATTTCACGCCATACTACAGAAGGGGAATATAAATCTAACTGGCATTTGACAAACGAGCTAAATATCAGAAGTGCACGTGAGTATTAGATAGAGATGGTATATGGTACTGGAGAGTTATGCTGTGATATTGCGGACTGAGGCTAAATTCCTTCCTCCAGACTCGACAGAGACTGGACAGTGGGCGGTTCTCACCGCACATAAGACTGTGTGTGAGCTCCACGTACGTTTGGGCGTCAAACTCAGACGAGTAGTCCCCGTTCGCATTCAGCCAGGCATATTTTCGACCAAGGGCACGGGAGTGTTAATCAGATCTTTCGGGTCGAACGCCTTAAGGTCCTATCAACTCAAGATATATTGAACAATGTTTACAGAATATTTATTGTTTGTGATAGAACAGAACTCCAGTATCTGTGTTCTCTTCTTCATGTGCTTTTGTTCTTACTTCTTCTTGGATTCGCTCCAATTATTGACACAGTCTAAAGATATCTGTTAGAACGTTATTGCACATACTGTAAATGAATGGTTCGATGGCTTCTCTAATATATTAACAAGGTGAGGAGCGCTGAGTCGATAGTCATCAGGGGTTGGGTGACCTTGGATTTGACATTAGCCGTGATTGTTGACATTGGCTTTTACTTGGATTAACTTCGATCTTGAACTAACTAGGCTCCAAAAACTGGGACAATATACAAATGAATACCAAATAACATTAAAAGGTTTCGCGATTTCTTTCTCTTTGTTATCTCTCTCATTTTAGTGACCTTCACTTCAACACGATTCCGAATGCACAGTTTATCTTAACTCTACCCTTTTAAGGGTAGTGATGAAGCTTTAGCTGAGCAGCCTGCCTGATCACACCTACACATATTTATCCAGTACATGGACCGTGATTGCTGTAATTAGTTACGAAATCGCCAACCACATGAACCCCTGCCACCGGCCAGTAAACTGGGGCAACGCAGCCGATATAGGACAGTGTCCTTCCTCGTAGGGCCATTAGAACGAGAGGACCAATGAAGATGGGTATGTCCGGGCGTCGACTTCCACCAACTTGAATCAGCCTCTGGAATCGTGAGACACGGTGGGTACTCTCCAATTATACTTTACTCAGAATGTGGTTTATTAAAATTTTTTATTTAAAATAAAATAATACTTCTGTATATTTGTGTAGCTCCTCTCAAGCATAATCAATCATAAATATATTGAAATTATATTATACAAAATTAATGTTAAATAAACACCTTTTATATGGTGTACATTATTTAACTCTTATCAATAACTTCCTACGCCCTTATAGTCCCACTCATGTAAGAAATAACACTCCATTAGGTTATGAATCTTCATGTGAGGAGTTAGAATCTATTTTTTCATAATTTTGTATACATTTGAAAACTTTTCTTCCAAAAATAATGTGATAGGTATGATTGAATAAAACATATTTTTAAATAAACGAGTGTGTCGCAGACACTTCAGTGTCTTTCAATACAATTATTAAAGGAGTTCAGCAGGTCAAAATATGCGGAGACGAGTGGCAGAATGAAATGAGAAGAGAAGTAGGAGCATAGCTAAGTAGGCCCATCGGCCACGTTTTCTGTACGCGAGAATTATGATTTGACGCCTCCGGGAAACAAGAACGGTTCGCCGTACAGAGAGGTGGTAGGTCTGACTTCTACACCACATATCTAAGATATGAAATAATTTATATTGAAGATGTTACTGCAAAAAAAAATGCTTAAAAAATACGAATGAATGATTAATATATTGCGTAAAACACTTGGTGTTTTATTAAAATTCCTGCACTGAGTTTTCTTATAGGCACAACTGCCGGCGAGTATGAATTACCGAAGAGTATAAAGTTGGCAATACAACGGATCAACGTGGTTAACTCCTATATTATTTCCCAATTCAAAGGGACAATAAAGAAGACTGATACGCACTTACAGTGAGGTTTATAAAGTTGGTAATACAACGGATCAACGTGGTTAACTCCTATATTATTTCCCAATTCAAAGGGACAATAACGAAGACTGATACGCACTTACAGTGAGGTTTATAAAGAAAAAACGACTGAAAATTTTACCGACTGTAATTTGTCATTTTTATGGTCAGTAATTATTTGCGTGCTTTATTTTTCTTTAGAAATTAAAATTAAATGTATTAGCAAGAGTGCGTGGGTTGGCAGGTTTTAATTATACTGTTGTTAATTTTTTGGATAAAAAATACACCAGATATCCGCTGTTGTGCGTAATGCGGGACGTGGCGGGTCTGGTTCGATGTGTCACGATGTGTGGGGAAAACCATAAAAGGCGAAAGCCTCTACAAATCACACATAATGTACTGACAATAATTTGTGATAAATGTGTTTAACTCAATATTTCACAAATAAGTGATATTAATGGTGGCGTGGAAGTGAAAACTGCCGCAATTTTGACCAAAAAATTTGCGTAGATAGCCAGAAGTCGGTCACGCATTTATTTTCATCCCCGCGTGTGTTCTTTCCAGGAAAGGCGCGGGTAGAAGTTGGTCCTTTACTTTTCTTTGATGTTATTTTTTTTTTCTTTCACCCTGCGGCTTCTTCTCAAACGACTTAAGTTTTCCTTTTTCGTTCCCACACACCTGGTTACAGAGAGACTCTTTTAAACTTTTTATTACCCTTTCCTCTCAACTCCCAAGAGGGCCGTTAATTTTTCTCAACACCCCTAAGGCTATTTTTTATTTAAATATTATCTATGGTTACCAGAGCAGTAGTGTGGCGAGGATAACCAATCATCGGCTCAAGTACCCCACAGTGGGACCGCGGTGATATAGTGGTTAGACTACTCGCCTACCGTCTAGGCGATATGGGTTCGATTCCCGGCGGAGCCACTCCCGGACTTTCGCTTGTGGAAATCGTGTCGGACGATGCCGCTGGTCGGCGGGCCCTCTCGTGGATCTCCAGTTTCCCCTACTCTTGCAATCCAGCGATACTCCATACTCACATCGGCTATCCTAAGGCCTTGATGTTAAGCGCCTCCTACATCTCCCCACTCCACTATTAAGCACTTCATGCTCTTATCTTAATTTTACTAAAATTGACTATAGTTTATTCACGATAAAGTGAGCACTTTTGAAAGCCCTCTCAATTGGAATAATAGTGAATAAATATATTTTCTTTTACCTTAGACGTTAATTTCCGAGTGCGGTGGAATCTACACACTATGTTTATTACTTACATGGCAATATTTACGTATAAAGTTAATTAAATAATTAATAATGGCTGAAATAAAAAAGTAACTAGGGCCTCAAAAGCGCTCACAGCGGTACTAACCATTTTTTTTTTTCATACATCTTTTTCCACACATTCCACATTTATGATATCTAGTGGGGATCTGGAATCATTTTCGATTACTTTCCTCCCGTATCTGGTCCTACAGTATGGAATATATTGATGATGGTGATTTTTAGTAGAATCAACTTTGCCAGGTTTGCATAAGTCAAGACATGAATACCTTAGTTACTTACCTCAATTTCTTTCACTCTTCCTCCATACCCGTTTTGGCTCTATTAATTACTCAAAGAATCAATGCTTGGGGGTATGAACTTAGACTTCCCACTCACACTCAATGCTTTCAAAGTTGAGAAATGATCGTTGTTTTATAGGTTTGTTTGCCTTGCACGAGGTAGCATACATACTTATGTAATGAGTACGTTCTTACTGTTAGCTTTTTCTAACGGGTTTATATTTCATCACGGTTATGCGTATCATAATCTATGGAGAAATGTCATCCATTTCCTGATGGTTATCAGTTATTCATTCACCAACCTCCTCCTAGCGAATGACTGATTTTCCAGCAAACACGGTCATTATTTTGTCATACTTAAGTAGTCACCGTCTTCAGGTTTAGTCCATCCTCTTAAATTTATATCCTTATACTGAGCTCAATTGTAAGATAATTTATTGTAGGACGCTCAAGTGTCACATGTTGGACAGTGTTTAGCATAGTACGGTTCATACCCAAAGGAATATCAACCAAACTGAAGCTATATAGTTTTCTTTGCAATTTCCCTGACTTGATAATAAATGCAACAGTAAGTAATCGTCATGATCCAGTGATGGTACATTATTATCTTGATATCAAGTAAAATACGCAATATAACTATTTTTATCAGAATTTTTTCCATATCTTTGGCTGGAGTTCCAGAGCTTAATATCGCACTTCTTTCCTACATGGTGTGTGGTTTTTCTGCCTTTCTCTCTTTAGTTAAAGAACATCTATCTAGAGTCAGCAAGACAAGAAGAACTGCCCCTAATAATACTACCAGTCCTTCCTTCAAATTATCCTATAGGATCTATAATATTTTTTTATAGCTAGTATAGTTGGTGTTTGCATTTTAGGCAATTATTTCTACGTCTGCGCTAGATATGATTTCTTGCATCCTACAGTTGCACCGTACAGTGAAATACAAAAGATTAACTTTTTTTTTTTACGAGGAAAGTATTATTTTAAAGTATATGCCCTAAGACACAGTGGAAAATGTCATCTTCGTAATCTCATTCAGGGCGTATTCCAATATCACAAATAAGTTTTCAAGCTAACGCGTCTAGTGGGGCAAGAATATAAGTTTTGCTCTATTTATTACCGAAAGAGACAGAATAATATATAACATAAAAGAGATTACAAGCCCTTCTACGTCATCGCAAAAATGTATACTTTCATATAATTTGTAAAATGCCAAGTCTTTTCTACAACCTCAGGAAAATAACCCCATGGCATGTTTGCTTGTTTACTAAACATGCCATGTATCACAAGCGTCTTATACCTGTGTTAACATAAACGTACGTTATTTTCAGTTAAAGTAAACATTTTTTATATTGTATTTATATATTAAAATATTTAACTTATAATTACTTTGAATAGGATCAGAAATAAAATAGGTGTGTAAGTAATGCTTAGTAAGAAATTGTTCTTATGCAAAATATTATTACATAGAGTGTGCACTAATACGGTACTTGTCCCTTTAGTGAAATTTTCTACGACTTAGTTAAGAGTGGGATAGACCCCGCGTTTTTTGTGAAATAGTTGTTTTTCGCGAATACGCGTATTTCGGTAAACATATGTTCTGCAAATACAATTTTTTGTCAAAAAAGATAAGAAAAACAATCAGCTATGACGGTAAATTTTTTTTACTTTTGTCATGTTACGTGTATTCTTGGAGGAAAAAAATCGTGGAAATGGTCGCATATCGCAATTTTCTAAGTTTGTGTCTCCAGTTTCCTTACGCGGCAAGAGAAAAGTATAAAAACACGGGCGTAGTTTATTCTGTGGGCTTTCATCGCGTGTAATAAAACCCCACTGTTACAGATCTGACTTGCACAGTACATCGTTACGGCGGAAATGCTGCACGCCTGGAGCATAGTAGCGGTGAGGCGGTGAGCGGTAGTCTAGCGTGTTAGTGTCGCCCGTATCGCTCCCTCGGTTCTTGACCTAGGACACGTGGTTCCCACGGGGGTCCAGCCCACTCTTAAGCTTTGACTGCAAGAGACGGAAGAATGTCCAGCGCGTAGAACATTAGCAGGGTTTCAGAAAGTTTGGAAGCGACCGTGAATGGACTATGAGACCACCACAGAGTGTAAAATGCGCAGAGGAGACATGACTTCGCTGTTCCTTTGATGTGGGCGTGCCCATTCTCTGATTGGCTGCTCGAGGCTCTAGGAACGGGCCTCGTGTATGATTGCCTACTACGTGCTGTGGATGGTTCCCTATTGGCTGTGATGACTATGTTGCAAGGAGCTGGTCGGCGAAAGGATTCCCAACATTGTGCTGAAGAATGGCGCAATTTGGCTGGTGTGTGCCGTTGAAGTGCGCGATTTAAGCAACTTT
Source organism: Dryococelus australis (assembly GCA_029891345.1). NCBI lineage: Eukaryota > Metazoa > Arthropoda > Insecta > Phasmatodea > Phasmatidae > Dryococelus > Dryococelus australis. The sequence goes on along the minus strand of CM057006.1, from coordinate 75,677,182 downwards.
ATCATCTCTGTATATTTAAGTAAGCCTATTGGGTGTCACCGCTTAAAAAAAAAATTTTCGAATGTTAATGGATACAAACATCTATATCTTTATTTTGATACCCTAACATGTCTCAAGATATAGTCGACCAATTACAAGTATAAGAATTCTTTTTTAAAAATGCCTCGTGTTTAAAATTTTCTTAACCGAACAGATACTGCTGTCTATATATATATATATATATATATATATATATATTGGTATCTACTTGTCGTACTACCTCCTTTTTCACGAAGCGAATATTTACGTTACATTTATGTAAAATTGTGCATTTTTATATAAATATTGCTGTGGCTGCAAGTAAAATAATTTATGGATTTTCATTTTAAGAACTAGGTACATCAACTCGTAGGGTAAGTAATTTTTTTTAGTACTCACCTAATGTTTGAAAAGAATTTAAAACGAAATTTCCTTTTTTTTTTTTTTTTTTTTTTCCCAATAACATAGCTCAAGAAATACAAATTTCCTGGAATAATGTAACATCTTCTGATTTGTCAATATCAAAAAATTTATACTTATTCAATCAAAGAAACAGCCTTTCAGATATTTTTAATTTATGTATAAACAGTCCCTTAGGAATACAACTGAACTTACAAATAAACAACAGTTGCGCTGCAGATAGCGTTTTTAATTTAGGGTTTGTTAGATTTTGGGAGACGATATACAATTTTATTAACCTTCGTATGTAAGTTTACTAAACTGTATGACAAAATTATATTGTCGTTATTTAATAGTGACAAATAACTAAAGGTTTTATCAACTTTCTCTTTTTTTTTTTTTTTTATAAAACACTTTTTTATCAGTGTTCTCTGAAGTACACTAGTTTTTATCTTTATTTTTTTATTTTTAACTCATCCGCAATTTCTATCCTTATTTAACTAACATGGAACTAGGTGATACAACGACAGAGCAACATTTCAATTTTCTGAACACGGCCACTATTTGTCGACAAACCTTGTAGAGATACGCACACAAGCTACTTCTGATCAGAGTATTTCACGTACGCCTGGCTTTACATATTTGTTCTTTCAAGCATCAAATGTACACTGACGTATCGAACATCGAACGTGTTCCGTAGAGTTTCACTTCCCAGCTCTCTTTATTAAAAATATTTCGAGCGCAAAAAATCGTTACACGTCCGATGCAAGCGACTAGAGGAAAAAGCGAAACATCACTGCTACATATTTTCACGTGAGATGTTTTTGGTATCGATTACAAATTTTCCTCTCGCGTAACTGTGACGTAAATACGAGTGGGCGGGAGCGCGATTTTGTTTAATATTCCATAACAGCAGGTCCAGTAACGACTCGAAAGTTGTTTATTTATTAGGTATCGGGGGGGATCTGATCAACTATGAATACAGCCTTAAAACTATTCCGCATTCGTTGTGTTACATATTTTAATTTATACACCAATTATAATTGCTAGAGAAGTTTCGACAGTCAGTTATCAAAATAAATTTCTGTAATCTAGGTTCGTTATATTAAGTATGTTTTTATTTTTCTTTCTGCAACTATGACTTATACAGTACGTGGCATAAATCATTTCACATTATAAACATTTTAGAGTGACCATCCAGTAGGTACAAGTTGCTGGGTCCATATCAATGTTAAATTTTACTCCTGTAGGAAGGACACACACAGAGGTTGAAAGAAGAAACTGATTAGATATTTGAAAATATTTCAGTGAGTGGAACTTGAACCCAGAGTATTTACGGTTGAATGCTGTTAACACTGCCACAGCTATGTTAGAGTAATGCAACCCCCCCCCCCCCCTCCCGGCCCTACCGATTATAAAACAAAACTGAATATGGTCCTACACACTTGAAAACCACACAAATTTTAAGCGTTAAAATCTATAAGAGAATGTTGCTTCCACTTTTAAATTATAGGGCCAAAATATTACTCCGAAGAATAAATATATACAAGGAATCTCTGCTACCCAGTTTATTTTTTATTTTTTTATTTTTGTTTCCAAAGCGAGCATCAGTGAACTTGGCCGTCACGTGTTCTCGGAGTGTAACAAAATGCTACCTGGGATTTAGGTGTTAATAATTAACAGTGGAAGGGAAAATAAAACAAGATATCTGCAAACTAATAAAAATAAAGTACGACAATGTAGCATGAAGATGAACTTACCCATTATGAAATAGCGTGAACCAAATGTTAACGGTAACAGAACAGTCCCAACGACTCTGTCTAATGTCTGGATATTTATTAGCTACGAGAGTCGTAGGTAGGAAGATATGGCTCGGCGATTTGCAAAAAACGTGGAAATTAACCGGTTAGTTTAAATTGAATATTAACAGTAAGACAAAGGCAATTTAAAAACGGCGTTCTTTGATACAATAATTTTTACTTAGCTCTCTTCTTTTCCAAGTCCCTTAACTGTATTTTCTATATCGCAAAACAGATGTGTTGGTATTACTTAGTATAGGCCATTCACGGTAAAAATGAGCAATTTTGAAAGCCCTGCTTAAGATCTACTTGCATGTACGTTGTGTATTCTTCCGCCTTATGAAATATTACCATTTTCATGGACCGCATAACTTTATTCATGCGTCGGCCAAGTGAAACCGTTAAAATGTTAGAAATGTAAATGTTGTACAAATCTGCTAATTTTTACTCTTCGTTGCATTAAAATAAACAGTAAGCGAAAGAAATAATTTAAGTTATCAGAAGTGGTTACCCAACACTTTTTATTCGAAGTTAAGATACGAAACTACATGTCACTCAGTGCGCCAGTTAAGATATATGCATGGGAGGAGCAGTGACTTTTTTCTAAGGTTGGTCTCAAAAGTGCTCACTTTATCGTGAACAGCCTCTAGCAAATAGTTCTCAAGGCCTGGCTACAATTGCTTTAAGCACATCATTAACTCAACTGAGTGATATACATAATAGTTAAACTGCTTGTTTTCAATAAAAAGTGGCTACAATCGTGCATAGCGATAAGCATTTACCTAAGCACAGTTATAGTAACAAGGCGAGTTCAACTTGGTTTAACTTTCCTTGTTACTATCGCTGTGCGTCAATATTCAGCCAATCAGAAGCCCCGACACTTGTACTACGTTATCAAATGAAAAACTTATTTACAAATCAAGAAAGTGTGTATGTTGACTTAATTTCTCGGGCAGATTTTGTCTTTTGTTCATTTCTGGATGGTCGGAACCACGGAAGTTTTATAATGTATTAAGGTAATGTTAATAGTAAAAACTAAAATTAAAATAATTTATAATTTTAAAAAAGTCTCGGATCACTTCAAAAGATTAATTTTTGACAAAAAAACCACTACCAACTATAGAGAACTTAATTTCTTCGGTACAACTGTGTTGTGTTTTGTATGTGCTTATCGCTATAACTGTGAATGTGTTAGGTATATGCCAATTGTAGCCCATGCCTTCACGCAAAATGTCATTGAACAGGACTTGCGGAGAAATGCGATGCTTTTTTCCTGATAGTGTAATTTGCTAAGCTTGGTTAAGCTGTGTCTGCATTAGGCGAAGGAACAGTCTGAATGTGTACCTTTATCAGGGCTTCAGGGAAGCTGCGAGTAATCATGGATGGGTTATTTTGTAGGGTCACCCGACTTTCGCGGGAAAAAAAATCGTCGGAAGCTAGGTATCAGTTCTCTCCTCGCACAAATGTAGTTCGCTTTCCGTTATTGGCCCCCGTGCCTTCGTCGGAGAGTGTGTGGTGTTTGCCAGGGCCAATGAGAACTTAGTTTTCCCAGTGCCGAACGTCTGCGATTCGCGGGCAGGCACCTGAGACGGCCAGACGTTGAAATCATCCGATCGCAAAAGTGACTCTGAGTTGTACGTTTATTGAAACACAGACAGGCATTCATTTCGCGAAAATTGGGTATTCCTTGATCACTGAGAGAAATGCTTGTTCCTGGCAACAGAATATTTGTTTGTGTTTGTGTAGGGCTTAAAAATTCACTAGCCGCAACGAAAAAAATTTCTTGAGTAAACAAAACTTGAAAAGCATTAAATTTAGTTTGTTCATCTAACAAAGTTCACGCTTCAATAAAGAAAATCCCTATGTATTTAGCCGAAATAATACAGCCAACAAAATATTTAGTTTAATGAACTGTAAATATCGTCTTGGCCACTCATTTATTGCCTTCGTTCTAAAATAAAACTCGAGAGCTTGTTCGTGATTTTTTTTGACAAATACAATAGTAACACTGATTATTAGTGCAGTTATTGATTCTTAAGAATTGTATAAAATTCCTAATAAAACAAGTTGAACAGTAAAATTAAAAGGAAAACTATAAAATATGAAAAATTTATTTACATATGAAGTCCAGCGTGTGCATTTAAAAACATTCCGATTTCAGCAATAAGTCACACATCACCCAAGGTTGCTGGTATTCGAGTCTCGTTTGGCCTTTTACGTTGACATTTTCGCACGTTGAGTCAACGAGATATTTATTCGTACGAACCAAAACTCACATTTTGGTACAAATAAATGGCAGTAACAAAAACTTCGTTGCACATTCACAAAAAAAGTACTGTACCATCAATTGAGCACGTTTAAAATCAACCTTCGAAAAATTGCTCTGCACCTACCTGCATACATTGCAACTGGTACACAGACTGAAACGCGCCCAGTACAGTTGGTAACAATCGAAGGAAGGTAGTTACATATTCTGATGTTTTTCTAACACTGTTAAGTAAATATTGTAGAAAGATGAGACGTCTGTTTTAGGTACATGATAACAAAGAAAACAATCAAATATTTAATTTAATTTATGAATACAAACCGAGATTATTAAAAGAGCATTTTAAAAATATTTATTACCAATACCTGGAAAAAAAAATACTGATGCCGATAAATCATGACTGAAATCTAGTGACGATTTATATCGTTGAAATAATAACGTTATTTCGACATATCGATATTTTTTCAACATCCCTAGGACGTAGGTAAACGCTATTCACGGTAAAGTGAACCCTTTTTGAAGCCCTCTTACTTGGAACAATACTCAAAAAATATTTCTTATTTTAGCCTTAGGCGTTAACATTTGAGTGTGATGAAATATACACACCGTGTTTATTACATAATGGCAACTTTTAACTTAAAGAGTGGCGGAAGGATAAAAAATGGCTGCCAGGACCCCATAAGTGCTCACTTGGCTGTGAACAGCCTATAGGTTGGGACATCCGAATTTCGCACTAGAAAAAATATTTAGGGGCGGCCACGAAAATATTTTGTTTGTATTCACCCTGCCAAATTTTTTGTGGTTGACACAAAACAAATTTTTTGCCTCAACGAAATAAATTTTTTGCGACCACAAAGGTTAAGTGGTGAGAAATAAATAATTTTGTGGGCATCCCCAAAAAATTTGGCAGTTTGAATACCAATAAAATATTTTCGTGGCCGCCACAAAATATTTTTTTTTCAGTCCGCGAAAAGATTTCACGACCAGTTGTATTTCATAACACTTTTGCTCAGATTCACTTATGTGATTGGCTGATCTAGATGTTACACGTCTTAAGTGTGTGCCCACGAATCAGAGACGTGCAGTATCGGAGTAACTTGATCCTGATTGGCCAGTCAACTAGGAAAATGTCTTCTCACGTACACACGCCGCCAATAAGCAAAAGGAAATTGCTGGCACGCCCGTGCGGTATTGAAATCTAGCTGGTGCGGAAATATTTTCGCGAAATTCCGGTGTCTGTACCTGCAGGTACACTCTAAAAATTTGTTTGTACTTTTACAAGAAAAATCCTTGGAAACCCAGTTGGCAAGAAAATCTTTGTAATACTATAAAGAGATTCCCTGTACAATTTGCAAAACATTTCTTTGTAATATTACAACTGACATTATTGAGAAGTGTACATGAAGTTACTTTTCTTTCTAAAAAAGAACAAATGTGACGAATTAGTAACAGAGAACAACATCTGAAAAAGTATTTCAAAGTATAATTTACAAAAAAAAAGTTACCATTTCGCCAGCACGGCGATAAGAACTCACACCCCTCGGATTATTAGCCATCACCATTAACCACAAGACCAACTTGACTTCCGCTATCAAAACTTATTTTTACAGTAAATGTATGTTCAATTACATACACAATAATACTGAAGTTATACATACGGTTAATAAGAATATGTACAGTTATTTCACTTTAAGAGTTCTGTTGTTGAGTTAAGAGATTTGGACGGCTCTTAACAACGGGGTATTAAGAGCCGATTTAAGACTTCTGTATAGCTACGAAACACTAACAAATTATTAATAATATGGTCAAGTTTTATTTAAATTGTCGTTGTATTATGATTATTTGAGTTGTTTTAAGTGTTTTACGTAATCATAACTTGCAATACATTTCTTTCTGCATGCAGCTATATTTTACATCACCAATAGTTTCTGAACAAACAGCAATATACGGTTTTACGTTGTTCGTTGAGTGTCCGCCATTTCGCTGAAGCTCGTTGATACGGCTCAGTATAGTACAGACATTTCCTATAAGGTGTATTACAAACACGGAACTTGTAGTTTTTCAAGAAAAATCTTTGTACTGTTACAAGCATTTGTAAAATTACGAAGTATTTCTCAGTAAAATTTACAATTTTTTTAGAGTGTAGGTAGGTAGGTAGGTAGGTAGGTAGGCAGGTAGGTAGGTGTAAGTAGGTAGATTGGTAGGTAGGTAAATAGGTATGTATATAGGTAAATATGTACATAGGTAGGTAAGTAAGTAGGTAGGTAGGTAGGTAGGTAGGTAGGCAGGCAGGCAGGCAGGTAGGTAGGTAAGTAGATAGGTAAGTAGGTAGGTAGATAGGTAGGTAGGTAAGTAGGTAGATGTGTATGTAGGTAGGTGAGTAGGTAGGTAGGTATATATATAGGTAAGTAGGTAGGTAGGTACCCTTGGCGGCTGGTGTGACTAGCAGCAGGTTGACGAGGGCGGCTCCAGTGTCGTGCCCCACGACGGTGACGCGCACCGGGTCGCCGCCGAAGGCCGCCACGTTGAGGCGCACCCACTGGAGGGTGGCGACGACGTCGAGGAGCCCCAGGTTGCCGCCGCTGCCCCCGGGTCTCTCAGGACCAGCGCGCGTCTTCAGGAACCCTGCCACACGGATAGAGAATAAGAGAGCAGATCTGTTGGCACAGTGTTGTACAAATGTATGAGGCAGTTTTATTGACCTGTGGCGTTCATCAACTGCATCTGCACTCGTTGCCTACTATAGTCCATTCACGGTTACTTCAGCCTTTTCTGAAGCCCTGCTAAAGCTCTACTTCCAGGATATTCCTCCGCCTCGTGCTAACTAAGCTTAACTAATTCTGAAGAATTACACCGGAGGCACAACGCACCACATTCGTGCCCACTATATAAGGACTATTTCTCACTAGGCGCTACCAATATACCTATTTTCTTCCTGATATTTATTAATATTATTTTTTTATAAAGCATTATAATTGATAGATAAAATATGAATAACATTTCAATTTAATATAAAAAAATAACTGTTATGAACACATGTATAAACCGCTGTGATACAGGAAGTATTTAGGAAATAACTAAACACGTCATGCATGGGGAGATTTTTCAAAGGTTTGATTCAAAAAGGCCGAATAAACCGTGAATAGACTATATGCCGCAATCACACCGCCCCGACAAACACAGAGCGACCCGACCAAAAACGCAACCACGACAGATTTCAATGTGACTACTTGAATTTACAGCAAGACCGAGACAACGCACTCGGCACTTAACCTAACTATTAAGATGGCGCTAATAGGCTATGTTAGTTCCAAAGGCGGGGAACACGAGGGAAATTTGTAATAGGGCTACATAATGGTAACAAATTCGTAAAGGCTGTTCACGATAAAGTGAGCGCTTTTGAAATCAACCTTACAAACAAGTCACTGCTCCTACCGGCATATATCTTAACGAGTACACTGAGTGACAAGCAGGCAGTAAAGTTGGTAACGATGGATGGAAAGTAGTTCCATATCTGAACGTCGAGTAAACAGTGTCAGGTAATCATTTGTGATAGCTTAGATTGTTTCTCTCGCTTTCTGTTTTTTCTTTATGCATCGAAGTGTAAAAGTGAGCAGATTTATAAACTATTTACTTCCCAAAAAATTTCACAGTTTCACTTGACCGACGCATGAATCAAGTGTTGAGGCCCGTTGCAATGTCAATTTTACGTAAGGCGAACGAATGCACAAAGTGCATACAAGTAGATCTTAAGCAGGGCTTTCAAAAGTACTCATTTTACCTTGAACAGCCCATATCGCTATTGCATAGAAAGGTAAAATTATTATTTTTAAGAGTTAGATACAGTAATTTTCAACTTATTTTTCTTTTAGGGTGCGTAGTTACCGTTGTAAGGAAAGCTTGCAATACAATTTCATTTTGCAATCGGTCGGGCTTACGACGATCTATCTTGTATTACATCGACTGTTGGCCGTCGTGTCGTGCGCGTCGGGGCTATGCGATTCCGGCATGAGACGTACAAGCTCCTGTTCAAGGTTGGGTCTCGCAATAGATTTACTGCGGAACGTCAACCTTCCGCAACAACACACACTCTCTCACAGTCACCGCCATCATCAGGCGCCACTTCACAATATACAGTCGTGGCAGTAAGTATGTACAGTCTGTTCACATTACCTTCACACTTTTCTATCAAACCTTTAAAAAATCACCCCACGTACAGCGTGTATGGTTGTTTTATACGTTTGTCACGTAACGTGATCAAGCCTTTCTTTTAGTTAAATTTAAGTTTTACACATATTATATATATAAATTGTATTATTTAATGTATTTATTAACATGTAAAGACGGGGAGAAAATAGGTGTGTTGGTAATGCCTACTAGGAAATTGTCATAATGAAAAATACGAAAGTAATGTTATAGCAGGGCTTTAGAAAAGTTAAATGTAACCATGCAAGACTTATATGGCTGTGTGCGGTTAATAAATCACGTCTGAAATTAAGCTTTCAAAAATGTCATACTCCTATATGCATGTATTTTAACGAGCCCATTTAAGTTGGCAACGACGAAGGGAAAGTAAGCGAATTGGTGAAGGTATTTCAGCGGGCCCTTAACAGCAAGGTCTTGAGAGGCTGACGTGAGTGATGGATTTGAGTGTGTAGCAGCACCGAAATGAAAGGGCGGGGGCAATGGGAGATCCCCGAGAAAACCCGCCGACCAGTTGCATCATCCGGCACGATTCCCACAAGAGAAAATCTGGGAGTCACCCGACCAGGTATTTAACCCGGTTCACTTTGGTGGGAGGAGAGCAGGATAGCCGGGAGGGAAATTAGTTTCACATCTTACGGTTGAATTAAAAGTGGAAGGTTGCGATTTTTAGTACTAACAAGTATAAAGTTTGCTTTCTGTTTTAACAGATCAACTTTAAGAATGAGCAGAAATAATTAATTTTACTGATTTCACCTGTGCAGTTGACCGACGCACGAATAAAGTGATCATGTCTCTGGCAATGTTAATTCTACATTTGGTGGAAGAATACATAGTGTGCGTATAAGTATATGATAATAATGGCTTTCAAAAGTGCACGGTTGACCCCTATGCAACAAAGAATCCTATTTGGTTTTAAACACATGCTGCGAATGTGGGCAAATATAAAACCAACGAGCATTCACGAAGCATGACATAAAGAAACTTAAAATTATGAAATAGTCATACATAAGTTTACTGAAAGGCACAACATGTAAACAACATCAACATATTTTTAAAACAATTTGCTGAGTATATCCCGCTTATGTATCAACACCCTGAACCTATTTCGCATCGACTGAGGGAATTTTTTTGTAGTCTCGTAAGTAACGCCTTAATATTATCCTTATACAGACATTAATACCACATATTTCGTATTTTCCGATACTTTTCGCTCCCTAGGTGCATACTTAGGTTCAGGTCTGGACTTGGTGCTGGAGTCTTGAGAGTGTACGTGGTATGATAGAGCATCCACAGACAGACAACTTCTGCCGTATGACACGCGTCGTTGTCTTGTTGGAAATCGCATTCACCCACAATTCCCAATTCATTTAAGAATTTGCTGCGAATTCTGTTTTAAAATATTTAATTATAAGAATCAGGCCATGCTACATTCAATAAACACCAGAAGCTGCCACATATCTCCATACCCTGCGGTTAGCGACATGTGTGTACTTCTAATACATAATAGTCTTAGGATGGCAGAGGTACCGGGTCACTGCCAATGCGAGTTTACACTCATAATTTTTTTTAACATAATACAGGCCTGCCAATCTTAAAACGGCGCGCTGAAGTTATCTCGCATAGTAAGGGAATACGTGTTTTTAAGGTTTAAAACATGCTCACTTATAATGCTGATTAAATAAGTGTTTTTTTTTTTCCAGTGAGAACTAAAATAAGACATTAAGTGATAAGTAGCTCGTGTTCACTTGCGCATGCGCAAATATCGTGGTCGCGTTTGCCCACTGCTGTTTCATGGTTAATTACACATGTCTGAAAATTTCTTTTAATAATATTATTTATTTCTCTTAACTGCATATATTTTAATGGACACGCTGACTAGTATGTACAAAGTGAATGTGTGTGTGTGTATATATATATATATATATATATATATATATATATATATATATATATATATATATATATATATATGTATATATATATATATATATATATATATATATATATCAAAGTTTTAACGTCATAATTAAAGTTTGACACTTAAATTTTTTTGCACTGAATCTATGGGGCCACGGTGGCTGAGTGGTTACCCTGCTCGCCTCCCACGAAGGTGAACCGGGTTCAAGCCCGGGCCGGGTCACTCCCGGATATTCGCACGATGCCGCTGGTTGGCGTGTTTTCTCGGGGATCACCCTTTACCCTGCCCTTTCATTCCGTCGATGCTCCATTCTCACCTCGATCACCCTCATCGGTTCTCAAATCCTCGCTGTTAAGAGCCGGCCAAATCTCTTCACTCACTTACTCACATTATGTTATGACATTGGCACGAGCGGCAGGGTGCCTCTCAATCAACGTCGGGAGGAGGGGAAATGGGAGGCGCGGCAATATTATATAAACGGGGTCCCCAGAATGTTGGCCATCTTTAATTAATTAACTTCCAAACTAATTCTAATATGTTAACTTCTTCGACACTACACAGGTCAACCAAAACTCTGACAATACGACACAATACAACACACTAGCTGCAAGCGAACCATCACTGTAAGTAATGTCATCTCATTACATCACCCCACCATCCCCTTCCTCTTTCTAAGTACTGCTATTTTTTATGCCTGGAAACTAACCTATTTTTCTGCTTCCAGAGAGATGACTAGCATCTGCGGGCGGTTGGCGCTGTTCTGTCTCCCGTCACGAGGGCCGTGCTACTGCGATACGACCCTGGATACATTCCAGCAGCGGCTCGACTCATTACATATCACCACTGATTTACCTCACAACGACTATCTTCGCGAACTAACAAACACCCCACTTTCTCCATCCCTAATACAATAAAATGAATTACATTTATCTTCTGCGACGGTCGTATAGATTTTCCCAGGCCTTCTCCGCTTTGCCTGGTTTTCTATGTCCTTATCTAGACTCTCCTTCTCTCGGGGTGTGTCCATGGCTACAATTGCGGCCATGGCACCAGGCAACCCTGCTACTGCCGCGATGCATGCGACCAATGTTGGTAATTAAACCCGACCTAAGGTATAAAGCCCTGAGACTCATCCCATTCTCCAACCGACTTAGCTACTAACATGCATGCCGGAGGGCACACAGAACTGTGAAGGTACTCGCGCTGGCGTAGCGGGATTTGGGGGTTGCTTGAAGAAAAATTGTCGGCCATCTTTATTTCTTGCTACTCCGAGTCACTGATGGTGCAGAGTGCAGCCACCGCTGATCGCCTTCGAGCTCCGGTGCCGAGAGACGACAAGGCCATAGGAGACGATCCACCAGGGGATCATGAGAGGCCTGTTCTGAGTATTAATCCAGTGGTGAGTCTAATTTGGATAGCTTTCGATAATGAGGGATTTTCCAGATAAATTCAGTATCAGCTTTATAAAGGAGCGTTTACCATTGAGATATAATAACAATTTATTGAGATTAACCTGCAAATATTGTCTTGTCTTAGAGTGCAAAATAAATAAAATTATAATATAATTAATTTGAGTTAATTATTGAGAATATTCCTGAATATCAGAGTTACTAAGGAGAGTTATAAAGTCAGGACCATAAGTCCAAGTGATTTACTAATAAGTAAGTTGTAGTCACGCCCCTAGCCTATTTCCTTAGAGATACTTGAGTCGGAGAGGTGAGCTTAAAAGGGAAATAGAACACTTAGAATTTGCAGCACCCTGAATTCATAATTATCGTAACAGATTAAATCGAATTCTTGCAATATTTGTAACGGAAGGGGAAAAAAATTCTATAGGCAGACCGTGATGTACTGTCACGAAATTACTTTTTACTTATTTTGTGCGTACGATAGAGAAATGAGGGTTAACACTTCGGGCGGACAGAATTATTAAATTTTTGTGTTTAAGCAGGGATTAAACATAACACAGTTATTTTGAAACAGTTTAAGTACTTAAAATTTCCTGGCATACATAGCAAGGGAAAAATATTATTAAAGGGCACAATTCTTTACCTTATTTATTGTATATAAATTTTATTGTTTTACGGTAGTATTGCTTTTAGGGTCCGATATAGTCTGTTCATGTTTAATTAGACACGTCAAAAATCGAGCTTTGAAAATTAAATAATTCGCCCAAACTGCACCAATTTTATTAACACACACTAACTAGTGCTAAATTAGTAAATTCGGTTTCTTAACGACGTATTAAAATTGTGACCTTTAAATTATTTGCACCGATTCTTTCTATGCACATTAGAGTAACATGTAGCTAACAAGTAACACGTTTAAAATATTTACTTCGTAAAGAATTTCACCAGTGCATTGGTTCGTCGCATGCATAAAGTGAGCAGGTATATGGCAATGTAAACAAAGTCAGTGGAAGATAGGATACAAATGCAGAGAAAACTGCAGAGTATCCACGCAGAGCCACAAATAATCTTAGAGGGAACATGTCGTGTAGTGCACATACTAGGTGCGCTCTAACTATTGTAGTGTCACAAACCTGAACGGCGGTTTTTCATCAAGACTTCTAAAAACATTTTGCTTTGACAAAGGAGGGCACACTATGTATTCAAATAAGTGCTTTGTGATGTTAGTACACCACTTTATAACTACTTGCAGTTCAGATATTTTATATTCAGGCTTCGCTTGAGTACGTACCCTGAAGACTTATATTGTAGTTGCATTACAAGTCTATTAAATGAGTGCACAAATGTATTTATATGAAATATTATTTTTAAAGCAATGGTTTGCCGTAAAAAATTAACCAAATCAAAAATAATACTGGTCATTTCGAGGGGTAGCCGTAGCGGTTAGAGTGCTCATCTCCCCCCCCCCCCCCCAAGGCAAACCTGGTTCGTTTCCCGGCGGGGAATTTTCGCACGTGGGAATCGTGCCAGACTGTGTGTTATTGGCGTGAACGCACCTTCGATTACATCGTCGCCTGAGCCCGCCCTATCACTTGAGTACAGACCAGGAAGGAGGTTGCTGCAAACGGGGAGTGCCTCACCAAACGCTGGCAAGGAGGAACTCCCACTGCCAACCAGCGTTCAGGGCGGATTGCAACATGCGACGCGAATATCTGGCATTACAGTGGGGCAGGCGGCGTCTTTCTCCATAGTGAGGCCGACCATAATGGAGGACCCCATGAGATCGCCATAACCCCGCATAATGTACAACAGCCTCGGAACTCAACGCAAGGTGGGACAAGCCCTGTTACTTTTAATCAAATCGGGCAGGAAACATTTAGTAATTGCTTTCGTTTGAAACACATGTTGCAATTTCATACACTCTTTCCTGATTTCTGTAATTTGTCTGTAGTATTGTGACAATGCAACATGTGTTTCAAACAAAAGCTATTACTAACCGTTTCCTGGCCGATTTGACCTCTGTACAAACCGGCTTCAGCTGACCAGCAGGTCGATTAAAGCCGCGCCCACAGCAGCGCGCTGCACGTGTTTTAATGCGCATATTGTCAAGCGATTTACGGTTATTTCCCGACCCTCTGGACCACATGTATCCTACATCGAATTGCACGTCTCGGAGCCCTGCACACTGCTATGCGCAGTTGTAAACACTTGCCATTTACAGCCATGTATAGCTTCTTGTAATTCTAATGTTCTGTTAACACGATAATAACCTGGCTTTATTCCAGATATTCTTCCGTCAATTTACCCACTCAGTGCTCTACCTCCGGCTACAATCCCCAACATAATTCTCAGTTATAACACCCCCCCCCCCCCTAGAACTGTATTACAAGTACGGCCAGAAGGCATATTTGCAACAAGACGCTGCCGTTGTTAGACGGGTTTTCTCGAGGATCTGCCGTTTACCACGCCCTTGCGTTCCAGCGCTGCTCCATGGTCACCTCTCTTCATCATCATCGTCTCTCAACACCCCGCAGTTAAGAGCCACCCAAATCTCTCCACTTGTAATTTCGACGAATCACTAGATGGTTCGTGCGCAGATGCGCAGAAAACGTGTTCAGCTGAGGGGCTGTGTGATCCAGCCCTTAACAACGAAGTCTCGAGCGCCGGTGCAAGGGCAGGAAAAATAGTAGTACCTCGAGAAACCCACCGGCCTACGGCAGCGTCCGCCACGTTCCCCACATGCGACGATTATACCACCCCCCCCCCCACCCATCACAGAAGACCAAAACCATTCTACTTCCTTTATAGTCTATGACAACACAAATATAACAACATATGAATTCTTCCCCACAGCAAATGTGACAAGCTTTCAAGGAAGAACTGGAATAGGCGCTTGACGTCCTGGAATAGTGATATGGACATTAACTGTGGACGCTTGCAAACATATGTGTTGCCGTTCATAATAACTCACAACTTAACGAAAAATAATTCTTCAATTATCGGTTATTGTGAGAAAAAAAAAAACCATCCAATTTTCGTCTGTGAACATATACCACATTGTGTTTCGTATTCTTTTCATGTGGCTCATTTTAAATACTGCTATAATCCTAACATCAATTTAACATTCTTTATCCGCCATCGTCTTCCATGAAATTGCGCACCTGGCAAGAAAATTTAGAAATGTGTGTAAAATGCGAAAGCAAAATTCGATGCGAGCAGGCCTGGGGCTTAGGCAACAGGTGGCCTCAGCGAGACATAAATTCAATTTTCGCCTCTTTTTTTTTTAAATACTTTATCGTTTGATTTTTTAGCAGCACGCCTCCAGAACTCGGCACCATTTAAATTATTAAAACAATTCAACTTGCGAATCAAGTCCGCATTTTCTTACACACACGACACGACAGCAACAGAACTTATATAAACACATCCTTGTGACAAAGAAAATAAAACATTGACACCTTTTAACTGACAGACATGCGCGCAATAAAGCGTACAACACAATTGCAGCTTCTGTGGCTTGTTTTCACGTTTCCTACTTAAATTGTGTAGAGGCAGGAACGGGGGGCGCATGCAGTAAATAAATAACATTCAATATTTGTTATTTCATTACATCATTTTTATTTACAGTAACGGAAATGATTTTGAAAGGAACGTCTTCTTTGAAGCTTTGTGCCCCACCCCCTGCTACAATGTAATAAACTTTCTAGTAAACTTGCTAAATTGTAATGGGAGTTTTTAACCTATACATTGTATGGAAACACTACAATGTATCAGGCTGAAAATGTAGGAATGTTTAGCACTGCTACAATACATAATTGGCAACTTCCCTATGCATTTGACTGTAGGAATATAGGAACGCTACCCATATATGTGTGGGAAAAAAATTTTACCAACCCCTCTTTCACACTATACATATACACTGGGGTGGTATATTTCTAAACAATTTTTTTGAGTGTACCTCGCGCCCTGCTCGTTTACTCTGTACGCTCAATCATAACACCGGTCTCCAGGCCTGTTATTACTCACGAATGCTAGTTTGTTTCGCCGCGACACCACGTCTAACCGTGTTTCAGATAGAGTGAGTGAAGACATTTCGGAGGCTCGTAACAGGGAGGTCTTGAGAGCCGATGAGGGTGATTGAAGTGAATATGGAGCGGAACCGGAATGAAGAGGCGGGGGAAACGGGAGATCCCCGAGAAAATCCACCGTCCAACGGCATCGTCCGGCACGATTCCCACTTGCGAAAATCCGGTGACCCGGCCGGGGATTGAACACCCGGTTCGCATTAGTGGGAGGCGAGCGTGCTAACAGCTTGGCCACCGCGGCCCCGTTTCAAATAGAGTGTTGGCGATTACGAACTCTCCTCCTTGCGACGATCGCTACCTTTCGCTTCAAAGTAAACACTTTGCGTCAACACACACTTAACGATGACAGTTGGCAACGCTTACATTGCAAAATATCTCCCTTTTTAATAAAGCTAAAGCAATATTCCACCCTTCAACGTTTCCGAAAAGCCATTTTGACGTCATTTAATTGAACAACACGTGCACCAAGAAGAAACTAAGTATATAAAAATGCACACATTCAAACATCGAGCAAAATATTGAAACGTTGTTGTGAACGATGTTGAAGCACGTAATTGTGAACTGTAATATTTCAAATTTTGTGTATACACTTATAGGCTGTTCACGGTAAAGTGAGCACTTTCGACGCCCTGGTTACTTTTTCCAATCAGTTATTTCTTATCTTTCAACAAGCTTTTAAAATAAAAATTGCCATGCAAGTAACAAACTCAGTGAACCACTCGAAAGATAATTTCTAGGGTTCAAATAAAATATATTTATTAATTATTATTCCGAATTAGATGGCTTTCAAATGTGCTCACTTTACCGTGAACAGCCTATATGTACGGTTTTTATTGTGCACCTATTGATAATCATTCTATTAATAAAGTTTAAGGTAAAAATTAGGAGTTAACAGAAGTGGTGATTGAGACGATAAAACTATTGTAAACGGGAATTCCACTCCAACAATACAACCTAAAGAACAGAATATTCTCTCTACAAAGTGTAAATCTATACAACGAAATAAAATAGAAGTATATGTCTGTGATTTTAGAATTTTTCACTTTAAAATATTTTTTTCATATAGTATCATTGATAACTAAGCCATATCTAATGTTAATTTTTTTCGTGTCTGTCTGTCTGTCCGAACGGATTTAATTCAAAAACCACTTAACGGATTAATATCAAATTTACACAGTCTATAGATGAGAACCCCAGGGCCAACCTAGTATTTGTTTTGTCGAGATATTTCAAAACGGTTCCGGAAAAAAATTATGATCAGGGATGTACATGGGAACTCGATTATGCTTTTCTTAGGATTACTGCATAAAAAAAGCATTGTTAAAAAAAATTTCGTCATTTCTCCTTCTTTTTTGTCCATGGGCTGTAGACCTTTCCTTCGAAAAAGCGGTAGTGGCCCAGTGGCATAGAGTTATTCCAAGTGGGACCGCAGTAGCTCAGTGGCTAGAGAACCCAATATGGGTGCCGCAGAAGCTCAGTGGCTAGAGAACCCAATAAGGGTGCCGCAGTAGCTCAGTGGCTAGAGAACCCAATAAGGATGCCGCAGAAGCTCAGGGGCTAGATAACCCAATAAGGGTGCCGCAGAAGCTCAGGGGCTAGAGAACACAATAGTGGAGCCACAGCTGGTCAGGGGCTAGAGAACCAAATAGTGGGGCCGCAGAAGATCAGTGGCTAGAGCACCCAATAATGGGGCCGCAGTAGCTCAGTGGGTGGGGAACCCAATAGTGGAGCCGCAGTAGCTCAGTGGATAGAGAACCCAATAGTGGGGCCGCAGCTGGTCAGGGGATAGAGCACCCAATAGTGGAGCCGCAGTAGCTCAGTGGATAGAGAACCCAATAGTGGGACCGCAGCTGGTCAGGGGATAGAGCACCCAATAGTGGGGCCGCAGCTGGTCAGGGGATAGAGCACCCAATAGTGGGGCCGCAGTAGCCCAGTGGCTAGAGCACCCAATAGTGGGGCCGCAGTAGCTCAGTGGTTAAAGCACCTAATAATGGGGCCGCAGTAGCACAGTGGCTAGAGAATCCAAAAGTGGGAGCGCAGTATCTCAGTGGCTAGAGAACCCAATAGTGGTGCCGCAGCTGGTCAGGGGATAGAGCACCCAATAGTGGGGCCGCAGTATCTCAGTGGCTAGAACACCCAAAAATGGAGCCTCTGTAGCTCAGTGGCTAGAGAACCCAACAAAAAAAAGTGGCTAGATCAATTCAAGGTCCTAAATATAATGCTGACCCAAAACATGTGCGAAGCGATGTAAGGGTGTAATTTAATGACTCCATTACACCTGAAAGAAGAATATAAGTATTTTAAACATAAAACAATAATGAAACCATGGCAGGCTTTATTTTATTAACTTAAAAAAATTTCATGTGCATGAAGTCGTACGGGTCTAGGTTCACGGTAAGTCTAAGTGTCTAGTTCACAATTAATACTCCATAACATGAAGTATATTTAATTCTTTTTCACTGTAATTTGTAACTCGTAATACTTACATAATAAAAAACCAGTAGTTATGTTGATTATATTTTCAACTCGAACGTAGTGCATAATAAAACAGGCGTAGATTTATATAGACATAAATTTCGGATATTTAAATATGTTCATAATTGTGTGCCCAGATAGAAAAAAATTTAAGGAACTGGTTATTTAAAACACTGGAAAACTACTATCAGTTTAAAGAAAATTAAACCATATCGGATTAGAACCCAAGGCAAGTCTACCGTTAGTGCGCAAGGAGAGCCCCTCTATTCTCCATGCTACACTACACTGGGAACTATCGCCTTACACTAGTTTAAAAAGCTTTCATACAAATGTGTAACACGGCGCCTTGAAAATATACGTACTCATAATGAAAACAAAAATCAGTTCATTCTGCAAACTTAAACTACTTTGGAAATTGAAAAGGATACTTCAACATACGGTAGATACTGTTTCTGAGCTCCATTATTTTATTGCAATAGATTTTTTTTTTTGCACGAGGTTACGGCCATTCGTAAAAAAAAAAACATGTGTCCGCCATTTTATCTTGCTGCGGAAGATGCAAAGTGGTTCGAGCGTCAAGTTTGCCTCCGTTCTGATCGTCGACGCAGATTTCGCGTTCGCAAACTGAGCGGTCGCGTCCACAGCTGACGCAACGCAACGGGTTTGCGTCGTGGTAGAGCGCAAGTATTGCTTTGCGTTTACCCGCTGGCGTGCAACCAAGATAAACTGGTGTGATCGCAGTGAGTGAAGAGGGGAAGTGGGGGGGGGGGGGGGGAACCAATATGTACTCTTGTGTCGCTGGCCATAATCGTTGCATATTCAGAAGGGTGCCGTGACAATTCACGGTCCACTAATGGGCCCAAGTAGAAATTTTCCACGTATAGAGAATAATCTTCTTAAAAACTCACGACGCGGAGAACAAGATTAAGTACAATAAGTAATAAGAGGAGAAAAAAATTTCCTTTGTCGTCTATAGCTGACGTATAAAGAATGGTAAAGCGGATTTGAAACTTTTTCTAAGCGTCTGACTGGCGCCCACAGGGAAATGAAAAAAAAAAAAAGTAAATTAAAATGAGGGAGATTGTTATTAATTAAACATGGGACATGTGAGGAAAAAAATTGGCTCGGCGGTGACGCCGGAAATAAAGCAGACACGGGTTTTTTTTCCGGATCATATAAAAGTGACCCAATATGCGTGAATTATAAGAGAGAAGACGAAAAATAAATATAAAAACGGTGAACATGAAACAAAATCTAGTTTTGCTGTGTTATTCATAATGGGCTGTAGTACATGAGGAATGAAGCTGTCGTGCGGCCCCGCCCATCACCAAAAAAAAACTGCCTAGAAACTAGTAAAACCGAAATCCTGGAAAACATTTTATCAAATTTATGGTGAGGTTCATTCGTTATCATAGAGACGTAAGGTTCGTGTGTCAGGCGAAATCAAACCAAATAATTGGCCAATCAAACGGGCAACAAAGACCTAATACGGTACAGTATAGAGCACTAAGTAATCTCTAACATCACATTGCCAACCTTGTAAAACTACTGTATGTCCGGTGAGGCGTTAGAGCTAAGTCGCTACTCGCTGTGTGTCCACCCGTAATTGGTAATGGGGATTTCCCTGTCCACCACGTGAAGTGTTTCAACCTCCATCACCGCGAGACCAGCCTCAGTACTTTTGTGAAAAAATTATCCCATGGCATTTATGTATGAATGACTGAACGCTACACTTCGGAGTTATACAGCCTACTATGCTGGCTGTTACAATCCTGAACCATAACCTACAGGTAAGTTCAGCCATAACATAATTAAGCACTTCGAGAGGCGCGCAGTACATCGTGTGTTACAGTCATCGTGTAACAGGTCATCTATTAAGGGTGCTATGCACTGAAATGTTTTCTGTGAAATTGTAGTTCGCCCTTAAACATGTATCTCGGTAAATAAAAGTTCTGGAAATATGACGTTTTGCCATAAATTATTATTTTTTTTACTTTTATTATTTTGTGTGTATTCTTGGAGAAAAAATTTGTGAAAATGGTCAAATATCACATTTTTTTAAAACTTGCCTATGAAGTTTCCTTAAGCGGCAAGAGAAAAGTTAAAATATACGTGCGTAGTTTAATCTGTGGGCTTTCATCGCGTGCAATAAAGCCACACTGTTACAAATTTATTTTACAAAGTGCAGCGTTACGACGATAACACTGCACGCCTTGCGCGTAGGATCGATGAGGCGCCAGGCGTGCGTGTTAGTGTCGCCCTTATCGCTCCCTCGCTTCTTGACCTTGGGCGCGCAGCTACGTAGTCCCCTTAAGGACCTACAATTGACCGCAGTGCATGACGGGAAACGGAGGGGGGGGGGAATAACCTGAAACGGAGCAGTGAGAGATTGCGATAACTGAGGAAAAGCGAGCACCACGAGGAAACCTGCCGGCCAATGGAGGTGAGACAGTGTGCGACTTTCCCCGCACACTGTGTCACCTCGCCGCTGTTCGAACCCGGGTCGCCATGTTGAGAAGCCCGCACGCTGGACACTCGACAACCGAGGAATTATTCCATACCAAAATATTAAGAAAATTATGCTCCCAGTTCGTAAAGCCCACGTCACACTCAAATTGCTTCCAATAAGTCTGGCCAAAAACATTTGGACAGTTATGACGTCATCGAATCGTCATAAACACCGCCATATTTGTCTGAGAAAGTTGGATACCTTCAGTTTCCATAAAAAATTTGAAGATTTGACCGGTTCTAAAATTTCTTTGATGTTTGACGGCCTTAGTCAATCAGAATCGTGCACTACAAAAATGGGCATCAAGAAACTTCAAGAATAAGGAATAATCCCTGGAAACGAAGTAAGTTACGACGATAATTAATTTATGTAGACGCTGCCTGGGCAAGAATGCTATTTTAATGTGAATATTGCACATAATATTACGAACTCTGAGACATTAAATTTCATTGTGCAGGAAACATCTCTGATAAATAAAATTTTAATTTAGCAAAGAAGCGAAAATAAATTAAAACAGTCCTTGCAGTTCTTCTTGTAATTGATTGCATGTAACAACAAAAGCAATATCTCACTGAAAAATAACAATTTTCAAATAATAATTCAAATCGGATCTTCCCAGCGAAGAAATATGACAGTGCGGCATATTTTCAAGCACCTTCAAGATTATTTGATAAAATTTGTTGGAAGGAAAAATTTTGCTGGCCTTATTTGGTCTTAAAACTTTATTGTCAAATATAGTTGAAGGCGAAAATTGGACAGTGTGACAGGGGCTTAATGATCAGGAAAAAGGCCAAACATGCAACATTTTTGTTCCCACAATCATTCAAGGCAGTTGAGTTACACTGTCGCAGTCATAAAAACTGCTGGGGAAATCAACAAATATGTAGCGACGAAATCATTACAGACAGCAATATTTTTGTGATAGTGTCGATCACTATCCCTCCAAGTATACACGAAACCATTACAGCATATATATATATATATATATATATATATATATATATATATATATATATATCCACTTGTTTAAACAGAATCGGTATAGCTATTGTTTTTTTTTTTTTTTTTCAGAATCCGAAACAGCGAGAACATTACAACAAACAATTTTTATTAGTACTTAATGGAACAACAGAATACATCCTATCGGCGGTATAAAAAAATCCCTCAAAAGCGATGAAGTGATGGCCATAAAACATAATAAAACTTATATTGTGTTATTAGAAACAAATGCACTCGGAAGGTGCGGGAAGCTAAATTCACTCATTCCGTAGCAATCGGTGAGCGAAATGGATAATCTACTCAGTAATGGAGAGCTATAAGGACATTAAGGAAAATAATAAAATTATACCGTGCACGAGTGATATTAATCCCGACGACATGAACTCGCATTTTTTTTTAATTCTTTCACTCCCTTGACGAAAGCGGAGAAATACGTCACATTAAGTAATTTGCGCAGCCAACGTACGTATACCGACGATAGATTTTATATCTGCAACATGATACTTAAATATGATGACAAAGCAGTATGTCGTGTAAAAGAGCTCAGCTGTTAGCACGGATGGAATATCTATTCGTGTTAAAAAATTACTACTTCCTTGCATTACATTTTCTTTACGTAGTATTTTTGTTTTTCACTTAAACACTCGCAATAACGTAATGCTTAGAAAAACGCGTACGTAAATCCCGTTCCTAGGAAACCGAAGCTCTCCGCAGATGCCTACTACCACCGCTACATCTCAATACTACCGACATTATCCAAAGAACTTGAGTACATTGTGCTGGATCAAGGGAGCGTTTATCTTCATTCTAATAAACTCCTTGCTAAATATCACAATAGAAACAGTACTTCTCTTGTAAATATTGTAACACCCATAAAAATACAGTTCTCATGCATACAATTAACTTATATTATTTTTTCCTGTTCTTATTGCTTCACATATTGTCATGCAAGAGTTAATATAATATTTTTTCACGCATGTCACTTATATCATTTCAACTGCATATGTAAATTTTATTTATTTATATTAATTTTATTTTTCTTAATACGTAAGATTTTTAAAACTTTGATGTATGATGGCAATACTATTTATGTGTAATTTTGATAGGCTAGCTCATTTTTCATTGTGTATTAATTTTATATATTAAATATTTATTTTTGGTGTGATCTGAATTTTGTAAGAGTTATTCTTAATTCTACTAAACCCCTCGATAAATATCACAGCAGAAACAGCACTGTTCTTGTAAATATTGTTGATGATCTTTGACTGGCCATAGATACGAAAAACTTTATTCTCCGCACACCATTAGATTTTAGCAAGCTTTTGATAATGTGGACCACGGCGAATTACAAAATTAGGATGCAATATTAATTTCTCTAAACACATTGTAAATTGGTCCAAGATGTAACACTCCTGCAGTATTCAAAGTGTCATAGACGGAAATATAACATCTGATTGGTAAAAAGTTAGTGACGTTGTGCCACGAGTTTTTGTGCTAGGTCCTATTCCTTTTACCGCTTTATATGCACCGCTTGCATAAATCAATTAATTTTTTTTTCCCTGCACCACTTTTATGAGAATGATTCTAATCATACTGTTTCCTCCCTCCGATTCTATCACACGTTGCCAATCTCATCACTGAACTTGAGGCTGTTGAAAAATGGTTAACTGAATATGGACTCCATGCCAATTCAGTAACGTCACAAGCTATTATAATAAATTTCTCTGAAACACATATAAAATCTCTTACTGCAGAAATACCGAAAATTATAATAGGCAACGCAATAATTGAGATCCACTCTACTGTTAAAAATATTGGTCTTACCACGAGTAGCGCATTAAATTGATCACAATAAATCGCTAATATTCGTCAAAAGGGTCTAGTTACTATTTACATAATTATGCACCTTAAAACTCACTGCTCTGATTATATTAAACTATATCTTTTTATGGTACTAATTATTCCATTCTTTGACTACTGTGACATAGTTTACAGCGCACACACAGACGTACAATATACCAGACTACAGAAATTATCAAATATACGGAGACCTATTAGTTTCATTTTTAACTTAAAAGCTCTCGGCCGTGTTTCCCCATACTACAGCAAACTATCGTGGTTACGATTTTACAAAAGCCGTATATTACTATCCTGCTGCTTATAAGAAAAGTGTTTTATTGCAAAACCCTAGCCTAGACTATTAAGCTGAAAAATGAAGTTTTCTTCAATCCCGTAATGACATCCACAGTCGTTCTAATGTCTAATATGGCTTTGCTAATACCGAGGTACAGAACTTGTGCTCACCCGAGATCTTTTTCGGTGACTACGTCGCGAGTTGGGAATGCACCATGATTGTACCCGTCAATATTCGTTTACTATAGTGTTACAAGATGCGTCCAAGAAAACATTTTCAAATGCAATTCAACCTGAACAGTTGGTGTTTGTCAATGTGTCTCTCTCATGTGCACATTTTCCCAACAACTGTTTTGTGAGCGTTTGTGTGTGTGTGCGCGCGCACATGTGTTCTTGGTGTGGGCGCGCTCGCGTGTATTTATATATATATATATATATATATTTTTTTTTTTTTTTGTGTTACTGCTGTATTGAATATTCTTAGCGTTAATTTTGATTGCTTATACTCTCTTTAGATTTTTATACCGTACGCTATTGTTAGTTAATAATACTCATATCGGTTTGATTTCTGCGATAAGTATAATTAGTCATTTTTTCTGCTTAACTCAGTTCATACATTACGTTTGGGTTTGCAGGACTTGGAATTTATACTTCCGCCATGCATTAATTTGCGAGTAAGTTCATGTTATAACTAGATTTTTATTTATTTTTTTAGTTTTATTCTAATAGTTTTAGTATACTGCCCCTATAGGCTTATTCATATTCAGTATTCATCTAGACACTAAAATAATTCTTACTTTTTTTCCGGTAGAGAAAACAATTTCTCTGACACTGTTTTGTTTACAGTAACACAATATTGCTTTAATTCAAAGAGAATGCTACAGAAATACTCTATATATGTTTTCTGTTAACGAAGCGTTTCTTTATTCTTTTTGGTTTCATGGCAATATTACCTTTCTGTACCGCAAAGAAATAAACGTTATTTCAACTGCTCTTGTTCACAGTAAAAAAAGAAAAAAAAATCAAGCCTACTTCGTTGCAAAT
The DNA here is from genome assembly GCA_029891345.1 of Dryococelus australis. Taxonomy (NCBI): domain Eukaryota; kingdom Metazoa; phylum Arthropoda; class Insecta; order Phasmatodea; family Phasmatidae; genus Dryococelus; species Dryococelus australis. The sequence goes on along the minus strand of CM057006.1, from coordinate 75,651,922 downwards.
GTAACATTTTGTCGGTATTAAATTATTTCTGTGGCACATTGTGATTTTCAGTACCTAACATTTGTCCACACGCAAACAATACCAATATACTTTATAAAAAATATATGAGAGGACAGGAATACAAGTACTCACAGAGTAGTACTTGTTAACAGGCGCGCGCACACACACACACAAAGTGTCCTCCACACATTTTCCATGCGGTTGCGCGATCGCGAGGTTTCGCTTGCTAATCCGTCTCCACCAGGCGGCGAGTTGCAGAGCACTGCAGTGTGGTGTAACGGCGCTGTTAGTAGTAAACCTAGCGGCCGGGTGATGAACTAGGGTGCGGCGGGAAAACTGAAAAATTGCCCTTTTTTTTCCACCCAATCCTAGTTCGCCACCCGGCTGCTAAATCTCCTACTAGCAGCGCCCTTCCACCATACTGCAGTGCTCTGCTACTCTACGAAACTGCAACTGAGCAAATGTGTCGTCCACTTGTAGATTTTTTATGTCATTCTGAGTTGCAGGATTCTCCAAATCAATAACCTCAATTCTTCCAAAGAGGTGACATATGCTGACGGATGTTACCACCTTATCGAAAGTACTCTAAGTGTGATAATGCAAAGTTGTTGTGTGGTAAATGACTTACTGTTGGTAACCCGAGGGCTACGTGTTCGAGTCTGTCAGCCGCCTTTTTGCTGGTATGTTATTTAATTATTATGATCGTTACGTAGAAAATACATTATCTTTACAGTATATTAACTGGCTTTGCCACAAAGACGTTTGCTATACTATTGCACCGACAATGCAAGGTTATCATAGTCGCTAATTTATAGATCAAACGAAAATCTTGTTTCCGGCAAAAACAATTTTTTCTTTGTGACAACAAATTATGTGTTGCAGCGAAGAAAGTTTTTTACAATGTGTTAGATCTTAGAGCAGGTAATTCTTACGTATTATAATACTTTCTAATACAAATTAAGAATATCTTCTCTGCTACTTAGTGACGATTACATTTTTTGTAACTTATTTTAAATTCTTTGTTTTATAACCTAGTGATCGTGCTGTCAGCGTGAGTTGTCGTATATTTTATCGTGATTAACATCATTGCCTTAGTTCCATAACTTCGTTATTCCCTATCTGTACGTGCGTTGTCATTACTTTTAATGTTTTTTAATATTATTTCTGTGGTTAAGTGTAATATACAAGGCGGTTATAAGTTAACTTCGCCAGAAGTGGCGAAACAATGAATAAATAAATTAATAAATAATATAAATATTACTACCCGAAAATTGATTACAGACCTGAAATTAAAATCTGTCCTTCTCTTTCTCCCTCTCTCTCTCTCTCTCTATCTCTTTCGCTCAGAGTGTGTGTGTGCATGTGTGTGTGTGCATGTGTGTGGTAAATCCTATATATATATAGGATGACACACATGATGAATCACCTAAAATTTGCACCACAAATATTTCGGAAATGAAATGTGCTGGTTTCACAGTACATTAAAGTGTATGACATAGGCTCGTAGTTTCAGCCCCTTCACAGGTTTTAATACGTATTACATGCATTTCTTGAACAAAGTAACATTTCTCAAATGAAATAATGCCTATTAACATCAAGAAAATAAAACTAGGTGAAATGAAAATGACAATGGAGTTTTTGGGATGACTGTAGTGGAAGTATATTAAATGCTATTTATTTATGATAATTTTAAATACTGACAGTTGCCTGCTCTCTTAAACTGATAAGTTACGATGTTCATCTGATTGTGGTTTGTGTGCTTTCTGGTTCCTTTGCATTGAATGCAATGTGACCTCCATATCAGTAATTTGTGATATCTTATACAACCTATACATAGGACGTGCTGGAAGATGGTATTCACTAATGATGAAAAAGCCGACATTCTCGTGGTGTGTGGCGAATGTAGGAAGATTGTTGTTCGTTCTTGTAATGTGTGCGTATTATAGTTGCCAGTTCTGAAATGTATGCTCAAATGATACAACATGTGCACAAATCTTTACATGACAGACTGGGAGCTTGTTTTGCAGCCGGTGATTTTTGTTTTGAACGCAACCTCTTCTATTTCTTCTTCAGAATTCACAGAATTTGCTTATCCACGTTTGTATTTCTTAAGTGGCTGTTATTACATGGTACAGACGCATGTGACTAAACCAAGGACAAAGCGGAGAAATCAAAATAACAACGCAGCCAACAGGCTAAATGTACGGAAATACAATCAGGAGATAGCCGTATTAGACATGGCAGGGCATGGCCGTGGATTTCAGGGTTGCAGTGGAAACTATTGTACAGCGTACTTCGGGTTGAACGACATAGAGTTGCTGTTTGGTGTCCGGATTTGGCCAACAGTCAGACTTGTAACGCGAGCGCACACGTCTCCATTAATTTCTACTCTGTGCGATGACTTGCTCTTTCCTCGGCTCGTTCCCCCTCCCTTTTTCCTCCCCAGTTTTCCCTCCATTGATTTCCCCTCCTCTCATGCGTCATATTTTTTTTTGTAACGCGACAGTCTATTTAAGTTGCTGCACACCCTGCGAAGTCTCTCAAGAACTGCACCACGTACTAAGCTGTCAAATTTGTCGTCCTTCGGAAGTATTTCCAAGACGAGGAACCACGCATTTTGTTACGTCGCCTGAGCTGCCGGAAATGTTCGACCAATGAGAAACGGTGAGTTGTGGACAGCAAGTTGTGTGTTAGCTGGGTCTATTTTAAACGTTTTAAATGTTTCATATTGCGTAGATGTGTCGTCATGTGAATGCTGTGAGTTGGTGCTTTTTTTATAAGTTGTGGTTTTGGTTGCCAGCCCAAATTTGGTTTCGGTGTAACCAAAACTCTATTATTGACGCGTGTTCCCAAAATAAATAAGTAGTGTCAATTTTTTTTCAGCCCAAGAATTATTTTCAATTTTTTTTTTTTTCGTATCCACGAATCTCGCGATGGACATAGTTTAAAGTTTTAATTGTGGCCGTTCATTATATTTTTATTTCTTTGGATCTTTGGCGGGTCTCTTGACTGCCTCTACCGAAACGTAGTTTTTCTTAAATAACATTTTAATGAAATATTATGAGTGTCTTTTTATAAACACGCTAATGTACGCTTTATTGGAAATCTTACAATTTTAATTATTTTTAATAATTGCAACCTATTGGAGTGTTGCATATCATAGTATTTTTAATGTATAATTAGTTGAGCAGTTCATTAATTCATTAAATTCTTTAGTTTTTTCTACCATTTGTATTACATTTTGTCAATTTTGAAATCTCTTTTGCATTTGTAATTAAGTGAGTACAGCTTCATTGTCAACTGGTTTATAACCAAATATAATAATGCCGTCTGTCATTATGTATTTTCGAATGGCAAAAATATATGCATTATAAGTTACTAGTTATATGTAATTATTTGTGCTTCAGCACGAATAGTTTCTGCGTAACACTACTAAATTGTTTTCTCATATCCGCACTTGTATTTGTTGCATGAATTGGCCAAGGACGGATTCATCTACTCCTTGAAGGAGGCTGAACTTGTGAATGTCCTGTGGGACCTAAGAGTACGACGTGGACGAGGCGATGACATTAGCTGAGCTGCGTCGAGCAGCGGTGGCCTGCTAGCGTAATCAAGTTCCGCTGGCGTTAACCCTCTGAGCGAGTGGCTCCAGTGAGTGACACAAAAACCTCTCCCAAAAGTAGACAAGTGGTTTTTGGTGTCCCTAAAGAACCTAACTCCTTTTAAATCCTTAGAACCTGTTAGTATTTTTGCAATTTTTCATCGCAGTTAATAAAATAGCTAGTCTGTGCTTGAGTTCTGAGGATAATCTCCTAAAAGCCATTGTGATTAAATGTGAAGTATTTATTTTACAACTACTTCGTGAGGAAGTTATGACATTAGACGGTGGTACCTTTGTAGACTTCAAACGCAGAGTGATACAGGATTTATTTCACCGCGTGTTAAGCGTCAATGCGTACGTGACATTATTTATAAGATTCCAAAGCTCGGGTGAGCCTATGTATGAATTCGATGATTCCATTTGTGTGTCTCTTGATGCTTTATGTCTACAAATGAGTGAATCCGAACTGGCCAGTCTCGTAGTTTCTAATTTAGGTCCGCACATATGTGTGCAATGCACGCTCGTGTCTGTTATGTGTAATTTTAGTGAGCTATGCCAGCCAGCTGAAGAGGTGCAAGGTTGCCCTGTTGTCCCATTGTTTTTTGAATAATTATTGTCTGAAATAATTTCTTCGATTCCAATATAATTTCTATAGGATGTATCGTATGTATGTCTGACAAACGTTTGTGTATCACTAACGACGATGTCGTTAGGAGCAACGTAATAATGAACCTACATTTTAAGATTGGTATGTTTTCATGAATATTTCCCTTCTGGGTTTTTTCTCTCCTTTCTCATCGTGTTATTTAAAGCCTCGAAATTTTTGGGAAAGACTAGGATTTCATTCAACCTCAAGGCGTTTTATTTGTTTTTGGGGTTTGCGCCAAACATCCAGACTGGCCTTCAAGTCGAAGCTGTTCCGGTTGTGCTCTCTCCTTTACTTGACTGCATGAGTTCTGCCGCTGATTTTCAAGTGCGATTGCATCAGCTTAAGGAGGAATTTATTGATATCATCTCTTCCCAAATTGGTAAATGCGATGTTCTTCCCTACAAATTCTTGTTAATAGATGATATTCCAGTTTGCGACCGTCATTTAAAAATCCCCTCTTTAAGCTCCAGGCCATCCGGGAAATTATAAATCAACTGCTAGAGGCTAGCATAATAGTTCCATCCACATCAGATTATTGTTCACAGAGGTTGTTGGTCCGTAAAAAGGAACCAAACACGTATCGTGTAGCTAACCACTTCCTTGTAAACAAAAAAATGTTGATAAAGTTCTTTTCCTGTTGCCTACCATCGATTGCGCCCTTCAGCAACTGGGTACGGCCCATGTGTTTTCAGTGATTGATTTACATAATAGCTTTCACCGATGTTTACTGGATCCCTCCTATAGGAAGTATACTTCTTTTAGCACACCCTGGAGGCAGTATGAGTTCACACATATTGCTATTGACTCCAATTTCGGCAGTCGAGCCTTGTCATGAGTGTTATGAAATGTTATGAGTTTAACTTCAAATTTGTTTTTGATTACATCGATTACATAATTAGGCCTACCGCAAAAACACACATTTTCCAACAAAAAAGAGCGCTATTGAAATTTTAATATAACATATTAAGTATGAAAAATGACCAATTTCTCATTTCGATATCAATGACATTAATATTTAGTATGCACTATTCACAGTAAAGTGAACAATTTTTGGAAGACATTTAATTATGGAGTAATAGTCCATAAAAATAGATTTTATAATAGCCTTAGACGTTATTCGAGTCCGGTGAAATATATTTATATATTCCTTGAATACAAAAATTGCAATATTTATTTTAAAAGGCGGTAGAAGAATATAAAATGGCTGAGAGGGGGAAAAAAAGTAACTAGGGCCACGAAAGTGCTCATTTTAACGTGAACAACCTATAGTGGTGTATTTGGTAACTATATTGTTCCCTCGGTTTAGTTAAATTGACAATGAAAAGATGTTTTAAATAAACTATTTTTTGCGCCAGAAATTTGGTAAAACTATTACTTTTTACGACGTTTTCATCCACACGAGATGCTTTGACAAATATATTTTAAGCGTGTCAAGGCGTCAGTGCCTTCGCCTCGCAGTTTCGGCCCAGAGAGCGTTCCACGTACGTGGGGATATCAATTTCTCCGGGTCGCAGCTGGCTTTGCCACAGCACGTGCAGGATCGCAGTGATATCCGTTCCTGCGAGGGTAGCGATATTTCTTACGCCGCTGTTACCGTTATTGTCGGCGGGCTCACGCACATTCTGGCAGCGACTGGGGAGGAAGACTACGCGTGTCGGGAACTTTCTGCCCCGCAGAAGCGAGCCGGCAGTTGTTGGCACGCCTGTGGGGGCGAGAGGGGGCGCCGGGTGGTTTCCCACCCGAGCGGAAGCGAACGTCGAGTTGTTAGTTTGGTAATATTGGCTTCCTTACGAGGGATACGCAACGAACCCTCGTTTGCTGTAGGAAGGTTGAGCTGACTAGAGGTGTAGAAAAATTAGCTTTAGGTTAAGCGGTATATGACTGGATGTACAGCTCCATACCTATAATAGGTTTATAAAGGCTGTTCATAGTAAGATCTTTAAAAATTAACCTTAGAGAAAAGTCGCTGCCCCTGCATGCATATAATTGAATAGGCACACTGAGTGGCATTCGCCCAGTAAATATTGTATAAGGCCATTCACAGTAAAGTGAGTACTTTCGAAAGCCCTCTGGTTTCGAATAATAGTCAATAAATAGAAATTATTTTAGTCTTGGATGTTAACTTCCGAAAGCGGTCGAAAATGCACACTGTGTTTATTACTTAAATGGAAATGTTTATGGCTGAAATGAAATGGCTGAAAGGAAAAAGTTACTAAGGCCTCAAACGTAGGGCGTACTCACTTTACGGTGAACTGCCTGTAATAATAGATGGAAAGTAGTTCCATACTTTAACTTAGAAAAAAATATGTTACGTAAGCATTGGTAATAATTTAAAATTATTTCTTCATCTTTCTGTTTTTTTTTTTTAAATACACCGAAGTGTAAAAACAAGTAGATTTATAAAGTATTTACTTTGGTAATAATTTCACAATTTAATTTGATCGACGCATGAATAAAGTGATGAGGCCCATGGCAATGTCAATTTTACATAAGGCGGAAGAATACACAGCATGTATACAAGTAGATCTTAAGCAGGGCTTTCAAAAGTGCTCATTTTACCGTGAACAGCCTATGCAAAGGTTTATTCAACTCTGGTTGCGAATCTCAATGCTTTTGGTTTGGGAACTAAACAATTTCGCTGCCAGAATGCGTTGGCTTTCCATGTGAACCAGATTTTTCCGTATTGCATGCTAGTAAATATTATTATTGTAACTACTATTAATTAATTATAATTAAGTAAAGTATTGCAATTTTTATTGTGTGGGAATTTGTGACGGCGTCGCAATACAACCCCGTTTCAACACGTCGCAACGGACCACAGTGTTCGTTTTCACGGAAAATAACCGCCAACTTTACACGTTTCTTCAAAGTCTGGACATACTGGGCGGCTACAACGAAGCGTTATTCGTCACGCTGAAATTTTTCGGCCCTGCCCAGCGCGGTATAATTCTGCAGCTTTAATCGACACATACGGAGCACTTGGTGGCAAACTCCATTTTGTTTTGGTAGTTGATTTCACCGCCGCCGGTGGTGGATGGCGGCGCCACCTTAAGGGGTACGGCCAATTGCTCCAATTGAGCGCTGGTGGTGTCTACTCCCCCTGCTGCGCATGCGCGTAAGAGTACCAACTTTGGAAAAATATGGCTGCCCACAAAGTTACTTCCTTCAAGCTTGTCTGGTCACCGGAAATGTGTCGACGTGGTGGTGACGTAGATAGCCATAAATTGACATATTTGCTGGGATTCGTCGCCAAATCAAGATTCCCCTATAAGGCCTAAATGAACAGTTTTTCCCAATAAGGCCATGTGTTTTTATATTGGCCGATTTTTCGTTTTTTTTTTTTTTTTTTTTGTGATTTGGCTCTGATTGGTCATAAATTCTGTGTAACTCGCTAAGGGGTAATGACTTTAAATGTGTATATAATGGAGTGCACGAGCTCAGTTCGGGGTAGATCATCACCCCGAAGGAGAGCCTCATGCACTGAGTTAAGTAACGCAAAACTTAATACATAATGTTGTAACTTTAAACTGATGCCTTCGTGGCTGGGTTAGGCCAGGCACACTTAGTGTCCTTATATTCAAGTAGGCGCTGTGATGGCAGAATTTATCATGAGAATACTTTGAATTTGGCATTTAGCCAAAATATAAAATCTCAATCAACACCAAAGTTGTCTGTCAAAGTTTTTAGAATATGGGTTTTTAAAGGATATTCTAATGTTTTTTCCCTGTAACTAATGAAAATATATATCTTCATGACCTCTGTGTAAATAAGAAAACTAATGTGCAGTATTCTCAAATTTTGGCCTTTGTTCAGCCATACGGGCAGTAATTCCTAGTAAGTGTTTTGAGAAGTTCCAATTATAAACGGAATTTAGAAAAATTAGAATTAATTCTAGTTCTCCAAAACTTTTGGCCGCTGTTCGGCCATATAGCTAGTTCATTAACTTATATTAATATCCATTTAATAAGGAATTAGCTAAACATTTCAAATGTTGGAATTAACATTATCAAATAAAGAGACTTTTGTGGTTGGCCTCTATTGGCTATGTTAAGTCCTAATATTAGACAACCAAATTCATTTTTAAGACTAGCCATAACCTGTGAGTTTGGTTACACAAACGATGTTATTTTTGTGGCAAAATTAACTTTCGTAATTAAAATAGTTCAAACTGTTATTGATTTCATAAATGGCAATCGTATTCTAAAGGCCAAATAATCTCAATTGTTGGTTCTTGTAAAATCAAATAAATTTTGAAGAAACATTATATTTGTTATTGCGTATAACTAAAATGTTTCTATGCGGGCCAAAATATTGTGTATTTAGTCTGACCAATATTTATAACTTTTGCACTCTTTTGCAATAACGCTGGCATAGTAAATTATATACATTGGCCGAAATAATGTTTCTGAATGTAAAAGGCCTGAGGCAAACTCAAAATATGTTTACACCCAGGTTTGACTTAAATGACAAAGGGAAAATTTTAATTGACCCTGTGAAAAACATATAGTAAATTTTTATATTAAATAACTGTATGCTATTTTCTGAATTAGTTGGAAACTAAGTGTAATGAAAACATCGTATAAAATAAAAAGAATGAATAACAGAAAAAAAAAAATCAAATAATATTTTATGTGTCCTTTGTTCATGTCATAAGTTCCCAATATATATTGCACTTTATGTGCCCTGTTCAATGAGGGTTTCTTCTAAACTTGTTAGAAATTTTACTATTTTCTGGAAATCCAATTTTGCTGCGTCTTCGAGTTCGAGGGCGTGGTAAAAGGAAAACTGTGCACTCTGCTCTCGTTGGGTAGGGTGTTTTGTGCTTTGATTTTGGGAATAACACATGAAATATGACATGCTATTTAAGAAGAAAAGTACAAATTTTCAATAGTCAAAAAAATTACTTATTCTAGGTTTTGGGCTATTGCTAACTTTTGCGAAGTCTACAGCTTGGGTGTAGCGTTTATCCAAGCCAGCGCTCTACCAGCTCCTTAAGGAGGCTGGAGTCGAGGCAGTAGACAATGAACCCATTGACGAGATGCGCGTGAACGCCCGAGCTCTTGTGCGGAAAGATGAAGGAGGTGGAGTCGCGGGAGCTATGGCATCAGATGGCGAGAGCTACCCATTATTTAAAATTCTGAAAGAGGTGGCTTCCGAATCTTCGGAAATGGTGCCGAAATTAATACATACCACTTTAGAATCATTGGTTAAATTTTCCGTAAAGTTAAATGCTGTTATAGCTCTGAATTTTTTGTGACATGCATGTTATTTATTCAGTAGCTACCTTTAAGGTACCTGAATTTTTGCAGCCTTTGTGTAGTAAAGCCAGCGAGGAAAATTTGGTAATGTGACCAACTTATAAAAGCATGCCTGCAGGCAGTATCGAGTGAAGTAGCAATCAGAAATTTTCCGTTGAACTTTTGGAAAGAAAGCAATTGCCAGGGCAATCTGTGCAGGATTTTATTAAGGAAATATTAGCAGTTGTGAAAGTTTTAGTTCTCCCCTGTGAGGAGGAGTATTTCATGCAGATTATTTTTTACAATCTTCACCCTCGTTACAGTAGATTTCTCACTTCTTCTACAAAACCTGATACTTTAATAAAACTTTTGGACTTGGTCATAGAGGTAGAGCGAACTATGAGTGATTGTTCGGTGGAAGGAGAGAGTTGTGGAGTAAAATACCCAGAGGAAGAAGTAAGCAAACCTAGTAAATATAGCTCCCCTAAGTTTTGTTTGATATGTAGCAACCAAAATCATTTGGCTAGAAAATGTTTTCATCGGAAATCTATTTTAAACATAACACATTAAGACGAGTCTCAAAAAAAACAAAAGCTAAAACCCACTCTTGGTTTTTTCAAACCCAAGACAATCAAGGGAATTCTTGGGAAAAAGATCGTTTTCAGGATTACACCTGTTTTCTTTGTAAACAGAAGGGTAACTTAAACATGCATTGTCCTTTTAACGATAAGGTTGTAGGAGACCTTTCAGTAAACGTATTAAGTTACGAATGCAGGTTCGGACTACTTTACATCCCAGTAGATATAGCAGATCAAGTGTGGGTTGCTGCACTGTTGGACTCTGGTGCCACATGCTCGCTTACTAACCAAGATCTTTGTAATTTCTTGCTTGCCAATATGCCAAAAGGGCTTATTCAGATAAGAAGAGGGGAAGAGTTAGGGTTTTGTTTAGCAAACAGGGGAATGATCAGTTCAAAAGGGACAGCCTTTTTCAAAATTAGAATAGATAATTTCACATGGAAGTTTCAATTCAGAGTATTACCTGAACTTAGTCATGATTTATTGCTGGGAGTTGACTTCCTAGGAAAAACGTAGGCTACTATTAATGTAAGTCGTGGAGAATTGTTTTTTGCTTTTTGTAGATCCTATCCTGTTGTTTAACTTCAAAGCATTTAGGATATCCTAAAATTTTGGTTTAGTCTGTCCAAACTCAGGAGATTGGTCAGGACAGTAAATTATTGCAGTTCCAAACTGAATTTTCTGATGCAATCACTCACAGGTTGGGGCATTACAGCAAACAATCTATTATGTTAAAGTTGAAAGATCACGACCCAGCGTCCTCTGTGCTGTACAGAGTGTCACCTCCAAAATTAAAAATTTTTCGCAAAATAATTGGGGAAATGCAAGAGGGATATGTTCTTGAGTCATCTGACAGTATTTACTCTAGCCCAGCATTCCTGTTACCTAAAAAGGCTGCAGAAAATTTTTGAGTTATCTGTGACTACAGGAAGGTCAATAAAAAATCTACGTAGATCCATATCCACTCCCAACAATATAATTGGTTTTTCAACATGTTAGTGATGCTAGGTATTTTTCTATTTTTGATTTAAATTCAGCCTTCCTACAGTGTGACTTGCGCCCCGAATCAGGAAGTATTTTGGGATTTGTCACTCCCTCGGGCCAATTTCAATGGGACAGGCTGCCAATGGGAGTAAACTGCGGCCCACGGGCAAAGTCTAGGATACTTTTTTCAAGTATTAGGAATACACCAGTACGACTTTATCTTCACATTTATTGACGATGTCTGTGTACAGCAATTCTTTTGAAGAGCATCTTGATCATCTTATATTATTCTTACTCGCACTGAGGGAAGTGGGTTTGACAGTAAAGCCAGATATGGTCACCTGGGAAAAAACTTATGTCCGGTATTTGGGCTTCGTCATTTCAGAGGGCAAGTTGCTGATGGATCCGGGAAAAATCAGCCCAGTTGTGAATTTTCCCGCTCCTAAGAACGTATAAGGAGTTCGTCGGTTTTTAGGGCTAGTGGGATTTTAATCCAAATTCATTCAACATTTTGCTGACATTGCTGAGCCTTTGAATAAGCTGAAGTGGAAAGGGGTTGAGTTTGAGTGAGGAGAACAACAGAACCATGCCTTTTGCTTGCTAAGGGAAAAATTATCTACTTCTCATTTTGAAAAACAGTTCATTTTGTAAGTGGATGCTAGTTCCAAAGCCTTAGGTGCTGTCTTATGCCAAGAACTTGACAACAATTTGGTCCCAGTTTCTTATGCCAGTAGACTTCTGACACCAGCCGAACAGAAATACTCAGCATATGAGAAAGAGGTTTTAGCCACTATGTACGGCATGGAAAAAGGTAGGGATTATCTGGAAAGTGCAGAATTCATATTACATATGGATAATCAGGCTTTGAGCTGGATCCTTTCTACAAATAAACCAACTGCTAGATTGGCTCGGTGGCTGGTTAGGCTCACTTGCTTTAAATTCACAGTCAAGAATGTGAAAGGAACTAATAGTGAAAATTTATATTTTTAGTTCAAATCATGAGAGGATCCATTTTCCAGTATTATCATAATACTTACTTTAGAGGGCATTTGGGACAAGACAGTGGCTCGGATAAAATAAATATTTTCTGACCAGGCTTAAGTAAGGAAGTGGAACATCTTATTAAGGAATGTCTTGTGTATCAAAGGGCGAAACCCTGTAATGCAAAGATAATGATTTCATATAGTGTAGCTACTTTTCCTTGGGAACATGTGTACCTAGACGTTTTCGGACCTCTGCCCCATACTTCTTCTGGATTTTCGTCTATTTTGGTTGTAGTTGACAGTTTTACTAAATTTGTGTTTCCCTTACTTTAAGGAGTATGAAACATGTAGAAATTGCAAAATTCTTAGTCAGAGAATATTTTATATGTTTGGGTCGCCTGTAAACATTGTCACTGACAATGTTATCTATTTTGTGTCATCAGAGATTAAGAATCTCGCCTTTGCCTGGGGAGTCAAAATGATTCAAACTATCTCCTATTACCCAGAAGCAAATCTGGAAGAAAGACATAACCGCAATTTAAAATCAGCTTTCCGAGCCTTTCAGACTGGGGCGCACAGGGATTGCGATGTTGAACTTTACCAATTGTCACTGGCATTTAACAATGTTATTAGTGATGTAACGAATAAAGTCCCCGCAGAATTGTTTTTTGGGCGAAGGCTGTTCCATCCTTTAATAAATGCACGGGGACTTCATGACTTCTGTTTAGATGGTGTGGGTAAGAAGGACTTGGAGGAAATTTGGAATGAAGCGACTCAAAACTTGCATAAATATCATACCTCTAGGAAGGTGTACGCTAGTGGATCTATTTGCATTAAGATTGGGGATATGGTGTTTGTTGAAACACATTTTTTGAGCAATAAAGCAGCTGGATTCAGAACGAAATTTACTCCCAAGTATGAAGGTCCGTTTCGGGCTAAGTGGTTTCTGACCCCTGTCACGGTTTTGCTTGAAGATGAAAGTCATTCGGGAATTTATTGTAAAGCCCATTTAACTCAGTTAAATTTACTCCCAAGTATGCAGGTCCGTTTCGGGCTAAGTGGTTTCTGACCCCTGTCACGGTTTTGCTTGAAGATGAAAGTCATTCGGGAATTTATTGTAAAGCCCTTTTAGCTCAGTTAAATTTAGGGACCTTACAATAAGAAGTTGGAAGTTCTGGGAAATGCACTGACAATTTGTAATTTTGTGATATGTTAGGATTAAGTTATGTTTTGGGTTTTTTTATGCAATCATCTGTATTATCATCCTGGTTATCATTTTGTTTATTATTATGTAGTGTAAATGTTTTTAGTCATTACTATTTTATGGAAATCCAATTTTGCTGCGTCTTTTAGTTCAAGGGCGTAGAAAATTTTCGAAAATAATTAATTTTGTTCTTAGCAGTATATTGGTAATATAACAAAATATAGTAACGTGTTAAACAAAATGTTACTTTGTCATAACCCTAAATTATTGTAAGAGTTGTTTTAAAACTTCTAAAATTGTTATGTTGCTCATTACGTTATTCTCCTTCTGTCAATATCATTGTGCAAGTCTACCTGTGTTGAAACCCACGATCAGCAACTGCGCGTAGTTCAGACTTTGCTATGTGGCTCTCGTGTAAAACGTGTTCGAAGTATGAACGGCTGTTCCAGATATCCTCTATAACTGTCCATTGTTATCTGCGTAAAAGTGACTCAGGCTTCACTTAGTACGGCAATATTTCGCGGCAGCATACCAGGGACTTGCTACGGCAGGTGATTTCTGCAGCAACATCCCGTTACCTTCCGGCTGCACATCACTCTGTCATCAACACAAGAGTGAAATTTTTCAACAGGTGAACATTTCTTGGCACGTCTGTAAATTGAATTATATACCGTATGCCTTGCAACTATGTATCTTGGCTACAAGCCGCTAAGGTATAGCGGACAAAAGAATTTCAATTGATATTTTGTTTAAATAATTACAGGTTATTAATGTAGTTCCATGTGCCATAATTTTGGTTTAAGAATATAGGTACTTTATTGTTTCTAAGTTTGCACCATCAAACCTGGGATCAGACTTGAAAAACAAATGTTTTATTTTATAGTGTTTGTCCTCAGTACATATAAATGTTTGTCTTATCTGTTCATAAACTGGTTGCGTTGAACTCCAGCGCGATGGCAGCGCGCTCTTTATCCAGCTTGTCGCTATTCCGCGGGCCCATTCTTGGTGTCCATATCCCTTCTCCTATTTCGTGAACTCTGGTCTTTCCCTACCTCCTGCGCGTGCGCACTGGCCAGCCTTCCCCTTCCTCCAGTTTTAGTCGCTTGTTAGTTTGGAAATTGTTCGACCTATTTTCCTCTGACCGCTGCACGACTAACATCAGCTTGAAGTATCATCGTTTTGAGCAATGCCTTCTGCATTGCATGATGTGGGGCGTCGCCCATTCACAGGTGGGTTCGGCACCTCACGTTTGTGGTAATTCAATTAGGAGCGAGTCTACGGATTTTCAGATTAAGTTTGAATGTTCACCAGCCATTTGCAAGGTGTAATTTTTAGCAAGGCAGTTTGCGAGATTATTAATCATGTTGTTCCCAGCTAGCATTGCGGGCGAGAACTTGGATAGATGGATTGGATACCTGTTTGCATTGTCGGCGTAATATCACAGATTTGAGTTGAATGCAATTTCTTTTGGATTTGGAATTGCTGTTCCTTGTTTTCATCGCCGATGTGAACATGAACTTGGTAATATGTCATCGTTTGTATTTAAGGAGTGTTTATGCTGTTCCCGGTTTTCCATTGGCGGTCTATACTAACACTAATTATGATAAAGAATTTTTTTTTCGCATTGCCAAGGTTTAAATGTCAATATATCAAGTCGACGGCGCCTGCCTTGCGTCATGAGTGTCGAATTGCCGGACCCGCTCTGTCGATAAAATCCTGGATCAATGTTTAAAAGGTTTTATGAATCATTAAAATTATAGCCAGGTTTAATTTGACAGGATTTAAAGGTCCTGGAAAAAAAAAGAGATTGATTTCTCGTTTCATGTATTGGAAATTAACAATGAAGGCATGGTAATCGCCCTGAGTACCTGATTATATGAAGTCAACAAGCGTGCTAATTTTACAATACTTTAAATGTGTTCCTCAACGTCTTTGGTAAGCCTGTAATTCGGGGAATCGTTTTGTTACGCATATTTTTATTTAAGGGAAAGTGAGGTGAGATGCCACGGGGGGAGAGATGCCGCAGCACGTGACTTACCCTGAAGGTCACGTGGAAACGCGCTGCCTGTCAGTCGAGTGGAGAGTCCTGTGCTTGAATTATGTAACTCCTCAAATTCTCGTCTCGATTTAGATCGAAATCCGTTTCGATCGAGTTCCATTTCGATTGACTTGTGAGAGAGCGATTCTGTAATTTTTTGCAAGTCTATCGAAATGGTACAATAAATTTCGATCTCTTTCGCTTATGACTATATGGCAACATTGGATGGCCATTGGAGCAAATGAAAGTGCATTACCTTGGCTACCAGTTGCTAATCAGAATTCAGATTATTTACCACTTATTTGTATTTACACTGATATTTATTTATATTTTAAGTGTTAATGTTAGTAGTACCTATTTAGAACAGAGAGTAAACACATATATTATGCTTAACATTTCAGAGCTATGTTTATTAGCAAAGAACATTGCAAACAATGCGTGTGTTTATTTTGATTCCTAATCTGTATCTACCCCTTTATTTAAATATTAATCTGACAGTGCAGTCACTATATAAATTATTAGCAATACACCTCCAGCACCTAGCAAAGTAAATAATTTTGTGATATTTGTACTAATTGACAAAATATGAACAATGGTACGATTTCGTAAAATATTTTGAAATATTTTAAATATACTAGCGTAATATGCGTAATGTTAAAGGAAAGTACTTTGTTTTAGAAAAGTAGACATTTGTTTGACATTCATATGTTTTATAAATTAATACTTACCCATTTTAATAATTTACATTCACACACTATTACACATAAAAATTTAGAGCAAAGAATAAAATTTCTTAACTTAAGCGCTATGTATGAACAGCAACGAAACTACTATAGGCTGTTCACTGTAAAGTGAGCACTTTTTAAGGCCCTCCCAACAGGCTTTAACCACTAATAAATATACCTTATTGTAGCATCAGGCATTAAATTTTGACGGTGGTGAAATGTATACACTGTGTTTATTCGTAAAATTGCATGTTTATATTAAAAAGCAGCAGGAAGATGGAAATAGGATGAAAGGAAAAATTAAGAAGAGCCTTAAAAAGTGCTCACTTAACCGTGATGTGTATGAATTACAGGTTATTTTGTGAAACGAATATGTATGCAAAATTTACAATACAATCGTATATATAGTGATCCGGATCCATAAATATATTCTCTTTAACACAAATTTGTGAATATGCAGCCCCATACATATTGAAATCTTTAAATATTAATCAAATACGGGTCTTCTAACCCTCCGCCATGTTGAAAACGACTAACATTTTGGATCGAAACGAGAACTCGATCGAAATGCCGGAAATCGATCGAAATGAAAGAAAAAACAGTCACAGAATTGCATCTTTTATTTTGATCGAAATTAAAGTCGATCTCGATCGAAATGAGGTGAAAAATAGTTACAGAATGCCTGCGCTGAAAGTGAATGTCGTGTGACTGTTTTTGTGTCGGGGTTGAAATAAAATATGTTATATTATCTCAATGTTTATGAAGAACAGTCTTTCCAAGGAGGGCTGGAATATTTTAGGTAAGTTTCCAACACACTGCTTTGTCAATCAACCATGTAAATAATGTAAGTATTGCGTACGAATCGTCCTCTTTCTTTGTGTTGCAGGTAGAGGTGGTTGGCCATGTTTTTCCTCGTACGGCTTGGTGCGGCATCTCTCCCACTGTTTAAGGAGAGATGCCGCGTCTGATATGGGGGTGAGATGACGCGTCTGAGGCGCGAGGAAACATTCTGCATAAATTAAAAGAGTGTAGGAAGGAGAGGATATATGTTTTGCTGCGGCTGGCCTCTGTGAGGGTTGCCAAGCGGCGAGCCGACGCAAGGCGTAGAGCGACCTCGGCCAGCCGAGCCGCTGTTTGTAGAAAACAAATTCCGGGACATTGAGCGCGAGGTCGGGAAGGAGGTATATAAGGTCGGAGCAATGGCGGTTCTGGGCGCCATATTGCCAGCCGCCGCCGGAGCTCTGCCCGTGGACCGACTGACGAGAGGACCACCCCCCCCCCCCCCCCGTGGTCCAGCTTCAACAATCGGCGAGCCCGCCATGGAGATAGCTCCCTCGTGGACATCTTCGCCTCATGGGTATATATATATATATATATATATATATATATTCCCTGGTAGGGCCACCAAGGCACAAGAGCTATCGGGACACGCGAAGGCCAGATTAAGCTCCCTCAGAGCAGAGTATTAGCCTTCTTTACGTGTGTTAATTGAGAAAAGGCATCAGTGCCTCGTAGCTGGTTTACCAGAACAGATTAGAGTGATTACAGGGAGTGTCTTGCTGATTAACTTCTATTCTGGATTGCCTACCGCTTTCACATAGCGGACGTTGTGTTGTCTTAAGAGTAATAAAACTAGCGATTTGTATTTGAGTGCTTTCCATCTAGCTACCCATATTCCCTTATTTAATGCGTGACCTTCTCCCCTCAGGACAGACCACAGCAGTTTGCAGTGGTATTAGTTTTTTTAAATTGAAATGAAAATCAATATTAAGACAACTAATAAACAAGTGAAAGGTTTTACATTTATTTAATAATACACTCGGTAACGAAATGGTTTTGTTAACAACTGTCTGAAATGTGGTAATTGTATCGTGTATGATGCCAGGTTAAGACGAGTTTTGTTATCGCACTATAGTTTACTTATTCGTGTTTATTATATCATTTTATTTATCCATATTATGTATTATGTCTAATGTAATTGCTGCATTTATATTTATTTTATCTATCTCGTCCATAATTCAAATTATTCGCTTATCTTTAAGTTTTAACCCACGACTACTTCATCAATGTTGACCTAAATAATATGGCTGGACATATTTGCTTGTAAATTTTGTGTTTTGTATGTTATTCATGCCGTCTAGAACTGAATTCTTCCCGATCCAGAATTTTCTCTCCCTCCGCAAATTTTAATTTTTTCTATGTGCTCAACTCTATAAAGCAAAGGCTAACATCACTAAATTATTTCTATTTTATTTCAGTTAATATGCCACAACTTTATACACGGAAAAGTATTAGAGAGTCATGGTCACAAGAGGACCTGAATAATCTGATGCATGCTGTAATAGAAGACAAAATTAACATTGGGGAAGCTGGAAGACATTTTTACACCCCGAAAAGAACTTTACGTAGGCGACTACTTTCAAGAAACTTTGAAAAACGATAGCTAGACCCTTCATCTTGTCTGGAGAATGAAGTTGAGGAGAAATTAGTTCACTATATTAAAAAATTACAAGCTGTAGGCTTTGCTCCAAGCAGAAAAACACTGCAGAAACTCGCTTATAGCCTTGCTAAGAATTGTGGGATTACCCACAAATTCAATGAAGAAAGGCCATTAGCAGGCCGGGATTGGTATAAATCATTCATGGAACGTAATCCTTCCCTTTCTCTCAGAACAGCTGATGACATTTCTGTTTCTAGAGCACAGGGGATGACCAGGGAAGAGGTCAACAAATATTTTGATTTATTAACTTCTACACTGCAAGAACACAACCTAATGGGGGAAACCAGCAAATATTTACAATGTGGACGAAACAGGTTTGCAACTCAATAACCAGCCGGATAAACTAGTAGCAGTTAAAAGTAGTAAAGATGTCCATGGTCTTACATCAGGGGAGAAAATATAAACTATCATTTTCATAGCATGCACAAATGCTGAAGGCAGTTTTTTGCCTCCTTATTGCATTTTCAAAGGCGTGGACAAAAAGCTGAATTCTCAGATGGTGTGCCCCCTGGCTCTGTTGTAACCAAAGGCATAAAATCAACCTATGTCACAGCTGACATATTTATGGATTGGCTGGAAAATTACTTCGTGCCACGTAAACCCGCTGGGAAAACACTTCTAATTCTAGATGGTCATGCATCACACATGAACTGTTTCAAGATGCTAGAATGTTCAGTAAATAGTGACGTTGCCATTGGAGCACTCCTTTTTCAAGCCATTGAAAAAAGTACTTCTATCAAGCTTGCCAAACATGGATGATGTCAAATGCGAACAGGAAAGTCAATCATCTTAATTTCGGTGCACTCCTTTGTCAACCTTGGTCTCATGCAGCAACCACAGCAATAGGAATTGATTGTTTTTGTGCAACTGGAATTTTACCATTAAGTGTATCAGCAATCCCAGATCATGCCTTTGTTCTTTCTGAAAGTGAGATTAGTTCTACTTCACTAACTGACCCCAGTAGTCAAACAAGACATGAATCAGGCCTAATCCTGCAGTCAACCAATAGGCCTGCAAGTCCTCAGCCATCTTCATCCACTGTTCCAAATTAATGTAGCCTTCACGCTGGTTTGCTACATCATAATATTTAACCCAGATACCAGAAGTGCAAGGAACAAAACACTTTAAAACAAAGTAGTCATCCACTGACCGTAGGCATCATTCATCCTGTCCTAGTCATAACAGGCCCTTTCAAAACCAAGATGGAAGTGCTCGAGTACGCATAGTCGTAAGTCCAAACAAGGCACTTCAGCAAGTATCACTAATACCAACGCAACAACACCCTCCAAGAGAAAACTGTGAGCTACATCTCACTGAACCGGACTCCATCGCCGGAAAGAAGAGGAAAACGGCTGCTCGTCAAACAAAAGTGCGACGAAGAAAATCTTCCCGTGAAGAGCCTCAGCATAAGGGAAAGTCAAAAATCAAGAAACTTAAAATTTCTTTGTCGTCATCATGATCATCATCATCATCATCATCATAATCTTCGGATGACAGTTCATTTATTGCGACAGGCCGTGAGGAATCAAAATTTTCCGAAGAAAACGAGTGCGTCGAATGCTTACAAGAGTATGAGAAAAACACATCGACTGCAGACTGGATTCAGTGTGTTATCTGCTTACGGCGGTTGCATGAAACATGTTTAATTCATCGAAATATGTGTTCAGTATGTGGCAAAATTGAGAGCAGAAAAAAACAGGGAGCTAGGAAAATATAATCTTACATTCCATAAGCCATCTTTCCCACCCACACTGCGGCGTCACACCCACCCTTAGTGGGAGAGATGACCAAGTGTAATGTTTTATATAATATATGGTTTTCGTATCCTAAATATTTTTAAAAATACTAACGATCCTACCAAATCAATAATCTTTCGTGTATATAGTTATAAATCATAGTATAAAAATTAGAGTTGTCTTTTGACTTGTATGTTATATTTGACATCTAAGAAAGGTGCGGCATCTATTCCGACTTTACCCTAGTGTAAGTACGATATCATTTTTATTTCACGGCCTTTGGTGGCCCCTTGAGCGGGTGCTCTGTGGACTGTAATATATTTTTAATGGAATATATTTTAATTGGAATATAAATGATACATCATTTAATGTAATTTGCCCAATTTCTAATATAGGTTGTTTGAGAATATTTAAATTTAATTCTTGGGAAAGATTTTTTAAATAAAGTTATTTTGTGCCAGTTCAGTATTTGATCAAGAGAAAATCTAATGCGGCAATGCCATCTATCACAATGTTTTAAATGGTTTGTTTTAATGAATGTTACCATTGGGCTTTGAATCATATTGTAATTTGTATGTATAATTCTTGAGGAAACCCTCGTGGTATTATTAAAAAAAAAAATTTTATTTACGAATATGACAACTCATAACTATATTCAACTACCAGGTACGCGATAAATGCGAAATAAACTCATTACATAGCGACGCTGGCGCGTTGCGCACTCTACTGTGTGTGGCGCTATCTGCGGCCGTCTTAACCAGCGAGCTCACGTGCGCGCTTCGCATCCCTCTCCTGCCTTCTCTCTGTGACTCATGTTCCTTAGTTCCCCCACTCGCTCCGCATGCGCGGTTAATTGTTATTGTCCGGAGAAGCCTTTCTAATGCCTGGCAGTCTCCTCAGAATCATTAAAAAGATAGCTTCTAGAAATATCTGTGTATAACCCAACAGACACCCGGAAATATATATATATATATATATATATATATATATATATATATATATATATATATATATATATATATATATATATATATATATATATAAACGATTATCTTAATATCTTAGCACTTATTTCTACCCAAGGCTGCATCAATACTGTTACACTAGCATCCCCAAACATAAATAAACTAAATTAAATGGGGCTAACTAACACATTCTAACTCACCCACACTCATAAATGCACCTTTCTAGTGCAATTCAAAAATAGATATATTCAAGGCTGCTAGGCCAGTATTTTTGTTTTAAGGGTAGTTTGCAAATGATGCCCGTCGGGAGGCTAATGTAGATACACCATCTACACTGGTCAGCCCTAGTTTTGACCAGAGCGGGCAACAGTCCTGGTACATTGTGTGCCAGAAAAGTGTACTAATTACTTCCTACTTTCCTTCACAAACGCCATGCAATTAAATGACCGGAGAATGAGAGCGAGACCGATCCCTGACTTTCAGTGCCGCAAGGACTGATGATGAGCAAGGTGGGTTGACGATGAGCAGCGACGTGGGTTGTAGTAGGGACTCGCCGACACACTACACGCGAGTTTAACTAGCCACTACAACATGCTCTACAGACAACACGACACTACAGCACGTCACCCGGGAGACTGGCGAGGAGCTTCACTCGCTCGCCGATAACAGCTACGCGTCAATTTACTAAGGTAGCAACAGCGGTTAACGGCTGTAAATTACGGGCCCGGAGCCCAGCTTAAACATAAACACGGCAGCCTGCCGCCGACTCAGTGATTAGATTCGAGTGTGTAGGGCTGCGATTAGATTTGCTGAAGCCACTTAACGAGTTATGGGAACTTGGGTTCCTGGTCACGTGACAGCACCACCTTCCGGGGGCATATGAGAGAACTGTGGTATTACTTCTGCACTTGCACCTGCTACTGCGCGTCTGTTATTCTACTGCTGATCAAGTTCTACTCCCGTCTATCTGCACCATAATAATTTCGACGTAGATGATATATGGGGCGTTGAGCATATTTAAGGTGAGTTGTGTTTGTAGGCGATGGCGGTTTGCCTTGTATTATCTAAATGTTTTAATGGATTGTGGTGTAGTGCACGTTAAGTATTTTGGGGCGTGCTGTAGTAATAGTAGCTTTTCCGAAATTGCTGTTTAGAAACCAGTTCTGAACGTAGTCTCGGTTAACTAAAGTGTTGCGATGCAATTATTGTGTACATCCTGTTTTGTACAAGCAATTCATTTTAATGGAGACTCTACACTCGGGGCCCATTGGTGTGCAATTTTGGGTGCTGTTTCATTGAAGTGTTTGATCTGTGCGTTTGCTCATGCCTTAATTTTTCCGTGTTTTTGTGGTTTTAGTAATAAGGGCTTTGCCTAAGGTCCCTCATTTCGAATCATTTTAAGGGTTTTAAGATTTGTTTTATTTAATTAAGGGCTTTGAATCGGGTCCTCCAGACCACCCCTCCTTCTTTGTAATCACTATTAATATTTTTTTGTACGCTATCTTGCTCCACATCTAGGCAAAGGAAATTAATTTTCAACAATTGCGTCATGAATGAAAATATCAATATTGTAACATTTATAAACAAATATTCATTGTTTTCTGGATGATTTGTTGTATAATAATTTGTGCTCGTCACAATGTGTTACAGGACGAAAATGGGGAGCCATTTAGTGTAAGCAAATCAAATGCAACTTGATACCGATAGGAATTGAACTATAAACTTTAGTATCTCTATCAGATACTTTTAAACACACATTTACAATCACATTATTTCATATAGAAATGAGAATAGATAACCCAATATTCAGGAGTGGGTCTAAATAAGAGAACATGTACCCGGCAATAATATTCGTGCCAAATCTAGTGTATTAAACGGCTTGGAAAAAATAATTATTTTTTCAAGTATACTGTAACACGCTTTTGTCTTTGTTACCATAATAGCTGGTTTGGTGTATTTCGTTATAAGGCACGTAGATATGTAAGACTTGAGTTTTTATATTATAATAGCAAAGTTTTATGTAGAGTTACGTCAGAGGTGGTTTATTGATCCAAAAATTATGCACTACTGTATTAAGCACTTAATTTACGAAAAGTATAAATAAAACTGTATATATTTTTCCAAATATTTGTTTAGATTATTCATAAAATCGTTAAAATATATGCGCTACATCGATAAAATTTTAGGAAGGAGCACTTTCAGTATTATAATTTACTTTTATCAGAAATATTAAGAAACTTATACGCATTAATTATAAGCGTCACAGCTGGTATAGCAGTTTTCTGAGAACATGTGTAAATTAAATGTACGCGACAATATATAATAGATTAATGTCTGTGGTTTGAGCAAAGGACTGCAGATCCTGACGTGACCTTGTTTACGCTAGATTGCGTGCTTGTGTATTTGTCAAACGACCACGTGGGACGAGTTTACTTGATCTGCAGCCTGACGGGGGGACCCCGAAGTCGTCGCAGCCGCCGGCGGCGCGTTAAAAGGGACGAAGGAAAAGCGGTAAGAGAAAACTCCCCGAGCTCTCATTATTTCTTGCGCCTGGCCGGAAGCCGTTTTCCTAAGCCCCTCTCTAATCCTTTTTTCTCCCCCGGTCCTTGGCTTCTTTGTCAACCCTTCTTTCTTGCGGCGGCCTCTCCCACCTCGCTCTTCGAGAACCTTTCACAGCAGCCGCGACACTAGCTGGCCCCTTGAGGTTGCGGCAACCAGCCTAACAGATCCACTCTCCGGGTGGACTAGCGCACTACCCTCTGTAATGTTTTTTTTTTTTACCTTATTCATCCACACCCACTAATATAGAGCATGTTCTCACCCATCTATCTAACATGGCATTCCATGTGTAGGCTGTTCACGGTAAAGTGAGCATTTTTGAGGCTATTGATAATTTTTTCTATTAGCCATTTTTTATCCTTCCACCAATATTTTGAATAAATATTTCCATAAAAGAAATAAACACCGGACTCGAAAGTTAACGTCTAAGGCTACACAAAATGTATTTATTGACAATCATTATAAATGCGAGGGCTTCAAAAAGTGCTCACTTTATTGTGAATAGTCTTTACAGGCTCAGGTTGACTTATTGCGCAGACATATTTGTTTTCGTGGTGTACAGTGTTGTCAGTTTCAGAGGCATTGTTGGAAACGTTTCGTTATAGAACATTTACATTTAATTAACTGTTTACTTTTAAATCAAATTGTCACTGCGCGTCATTTCCTGCTTGCAAATAGGCAGAAAGTTATTGAAAAAAATGTATGTATATTTTCGAATTTTTACAAATATCATATAAATTACAATGAATATTAAGCTCAAAATACTTAACTACTCATAAAATGTAAATTTTATTAACACGTACATTGTCAGTTATTACTGTGAATCCAAAATTATGACTCGTAAAATGAGTAAATTCAGCAACAGAGGTGAATCCGGGCCTTAATGTATGAATATGTTTGAACTTACTTTGTCGAGCGTGTTTTAACATCCTAAGCATGTTTGACTATCTATTTTATTAGTTGTGTGACAACTATAGATTCTCACAGGGAGGTGTTACGATGCATGCCGTCTTACATGGATTCCATCTTCTTAAGGGCCTAAACCCGAGACGCACATAAGTCTCGTCCCTATACGTTGTCCACGGTTAAACGAACACTTTTGAAAGCCCTGCTTAAGATCTACTTGTAAGCACATTATGTATCCTTTCGCCATATGTAAAATCAACATTGGCGTGGACACCCGATCCCTTTATTCATGCATCAGTAAAGGAAATTTTTACAATTATTGTAAGAGTAAATATTTTGCAAATTTTCGAAGCGATGCACTTATATGCAATTTTAAAAATTAAAAGTAAAAATAAATCACTGTAGCATTCACAAATGCTAGCGGCCATTTTTAGTTCAACATTGAGACATGGAACTACATTCCCTCCATCGTAACCAACTTTGCTAGGCGCATATCACTACGCGCGCAAGCTAAAAATACACGCAGGTAGGGACCATGTAATTTTTCAAGGGTTGAGTTCAAAAGTGCTCACTTTATCTTGAACAGCCTTTACCTCGGACGCACGCTGAACTCTTAGATAAGGGTTGACTGGGGAAAAATTCTTCCCTTCAAGAACTCTCCGAACGCAGAAAGTTATTTGTGGAAAGGAATGAACTTGGGACATTTTTCTTCCGTGTCGCTACGTGTTTGTGAGATCACAAATGCGTAAACTATAAAAATGTGAAATTGTGATATTTATTATAAGTCAAGTTGGTGTTTATCTTATTAATTTACATTACAGTTACGTTTTTGACATATTATTAATATAGTAACTTTTATAATATTTAACGTTTGTACTTGCCCGAGCACAAATGAATTATTTGAGTAATCACAAAGTTAATTCTATGTATGGCGGAATGTTACAAACTGAGGTGAAAATATATATTAACAAGTACTTTTAAAGTACTCAACTTACTATGAACAGCATTTGCCTCGATCTCACCTTAAATCTAATAATGCGTACACTGTTTGACAACAATTTCAGTAAATTTTGATCTTCATAATTACATACGAAAATTATATTGCATGAAAGGATATTGTTTGTGCTAGTTTTTAATTTAAAAAGTTGGGTTCGGCTGTGTTGGGGACACGGCCGTTTGTTTTGCGTGAATACGTCTACGTTGACGCGCTCGGACAACTAGATTTTTTTTTCTTTCCCGGCACGCTTCACTCGATCATATGGAGTTTTCTGGATATCACTTGATTGCTTTTCAGGTGCTCTTTCCAAACGTATATGATTTCTTCATTTCGACATGGCTTTTTGATGAGTATAGACCGAAATTGTGTTAAGTTTTGTTATTTTTCATTAAACTCATACAATTTCACCATAACCACGGCACACAAATCGATTGATATTGACGAGAGCTGTCGATTGAAACCTAAACGAGCGTCGTAGCTTCTCCTAGTCAGAAGTTATACTACGCGGAAGTTATGAGACGCTGCGAAACGAACTCGAAATTTGCCCCCCCCCCCCCCCCCGCCTTTTTCCCAAGCGTGATGCTTCGCAGTCCTCACTCTACGTAACATATTCTTTGATCCTTTGGCAATCGAGTGATGTAATTGAATTTTTAATGTAGACGATAGATTCGGAGCTGCGATGCCGAACTGTATCCCCAGATTTTATCATCGTATTTTATGGATTGCCTCCCACTATTTTCGCAAATTGGAAGACGTATTCGTGACAATAATTCTACAAGAAAGTTACACTAAGTTAATGTGAAAAATGGCAATTAATTTCATGTACGTACCGAAAATAAACCCAAAGACGGGAGAAAACGCACTGGCATACTGACCATTCAGCATATAGCAATGCGAATGCGTGAAAAGCGCACCCAAAAAAAGTTGTGATGAATGTGTTCTCTAATACATCACCTACAACATCAAAGTATACGCATAAAGACATAGCACACATTAACAGTGAGGTTTTTTTCCCCACAGGTCTGCATGCCTGATAGCTTTCCTACGTTTTGTGACATCATTACGTCACATTGTGTTTGTATTGTAAAGGTGGCGTTATGTTCCACAGGAAATGCGTTTCTGCTGGGATGGCCTTCCAGCTTGGTCGTGCGCCGAGGCGGTAGTTGCGTGAGCGGCCGCGCGAGTGCGGGAGTTGTCAGGGCTGTGGAGTGCTGCCGCCTGGCGGATCGCAGCACTAGCTTGAGCAGATGTCAGGTGGCGAGAATCCTTGGCGAAATATTGATCGAAGAACTTCGCGCGCCGAGAGAAGATTGTCGACCCGCTGTGGGCAGGCGCGACGGAATGCGGAGAAATGCGAGCCGGGATTGCGTTGATTATTCGCACAGTTATTCACCATTAGATACGCAGTAAAATTGAAATGGTGTTTCGTGAGTTTCTGAGTTATCCCTCGCTGTCTGCGAATCGTTTGTCAAATTGTATTTTGTGTAACAGAAAAGGTGACCGAAACATATTTTTGGATGTGGCAGGAACTGTTAGTTTGGTTGCACGGGAAAAATTAACTTTGTATTCGTGCACATGTTACTCGATTCCTATCATCATTTTCGGTGGTTCGAATGGAGCATGGGCGACAGCAGCTTACATATACGAGTTACCAGCGCGAAAACGATTCCGTTGGAATATTCACGTATCAGCCACGTCATTTTCTGCGGTAGGGTGTAGGTTATACGTCCTGTTAAATGTTGTATACGACGTGGTTGGATGTCAACAGGTGTTTCATTTCTGCTATGGACTGCATCAAGGCAACCTGCTTTAAGTTTATTTTTTGGCACAACTGCCGCGTGTGGAAGGCCCTGCAGCTAGAAGAAAATGTGTGAAAATGTTGCATTGTGTTCCGTTTGCGACATCAGAAACGAGTGTGAATGCGACCAACGATTGTTTACAAGCTGTAACTGCAGATATCGAGGACAGTGGCGCAACTGCGGAAAGAGCAGTGGGCTACAGGTGTTAGCAGAAAACTTGGGTCTCGCTGTCAGAGAAGATTGGGGCGATTCCATCAGCAATCGTCTCAGTAATCCCGCCGAGGCGACGTGGGAGAGCCAATGGGAACAGGGGATTTCGGTGGAGGTGGACGTGAACATGAAGTGCGGTGGTCAGAACAGCAGTGGGCCAAGGTGTCAGTCGGCGACGGTCCACAGAGGTCTGCGGGTTCCGAGCGCCGATCGGGGGTGAGTGCTTTACAGTTAGAGCGAGAGAGCTTGCCCGTTCCGTAGCCCTTTAACCAGTTAGCCCTATCTTTAAACTGTCCCATATCCACCTCTATTCTATCACATCACATTTGTTTGTACAGTAAAAAGGTGTAAGTAAAATTCATCTATATTTGTTATTTGGGAGTTATTTCATAATCACATAAATCCCTACCCTAATCAACCCTAGTCTTGCTCATGAGTTTGTATAACACTTAGTGGAGTATATAACCACTGTGATTATTTGCTGGGATGTCATTTGGTCACTTCAAACTAGTCAACGCCAGTTCGACTACAGTTATTACGAGCAAGTCTGTTAGTGACATTTTTATGACACTTTTCGGCGTTGCCGCTCTGAAGAAGTAATATTAGGATTCTTCTTATTTTGTAATATTTTGAGTATACTTCCCTGTGTCTAGTGATTAAGACCCGTAAGGCCCTTGTTGACTATTTAGGGCATAATGTTTAATTTATATTGTATAAATGTTTAGTTTTTATATAATCATATTTTGGAGACGGTTGAACCCGGATCGCCTTGGTGGGAGACGAGCAGGCTAACCGCTTAGCCACCGTTGACCCGGGCTTTATAAGAGTACAGAATTTTTATTAGCTACCAGTTGGATCAAGTTCTTAATAATTATATCTTAATATTAATGTAGGTGTTACATAAATTATTCCTAAAATATTGTTTTTTTTTTGTGGTGACCTCAGTGAACATCATATTCAGAACTGTTCTATTATTTGTTGGCTAATCCAAAGGCAATTGCATTTTTGGTAAAGTATGTCATAGAACAATATTATAATCTTGGCGTCGCTGTAATTTTTCATGGTAATTTAAGTGGTGAACAGAGAGAACGGAGTATTCTGAATGGATAAATATTTGTTTGCATGCCCCATGCAATTGCATTTCAGCAATGCTGCCTGGTTTAACTGGTGATTGGAAGATGATACTACTAAAGATAAAATACCTAAGCAGCTGATCTGTATTTTTATGTAAGAATACTTATGGTGTAGATTTATTATATGTAAATTATGGTCGCCTATACACAAAGCCAAAACTGCTATTGTTCAGTGGCTGGAAGATAGGATAATAATTGTATTCAGTGTACTCCTATTTAATGAAATCGTTTTAATGAATCACTTTTGGAGTTGGTTTTTTGCTTCATGTGGAACCTTTTACACTGTTAGTCTTTTAAGGCAACGAATGAGAACTATATATATATATATATATATATATATATATATATATATATATATATATATATATATATATATGTATATATATCGCCAAACTGGGAAAATTAAGAGCACATGCCATCAAGAAGGAGACATTACAGTTTGTTCAGGTAAGTCATATTCGTTATGAATTTTCCATTATTTTATAGTAGAGAAACTAGGCATTTATTTATTTGAAGTTGATATATTGTAAAATTTATATACTATGTAGTCTAAACGTTTTAAACTCCTATTACAATTTCAGAAGCTCACTGGATTATTTTACACCGAATAATATCGATGTAATTCCGAGTACTTGGCCAAAAAATGTCATGGCCGTGCGTTTTCACAAAATGTAAGTTTAAAACCAAAATAACATATATATATATATATATATTTCATTCAAGATAATGTATGCTGTACCTATAAAATTACTCTTGAGCACTAATCCTCACACTTTAATATAAGTATTTGAATTTAATGTAACGATATAAAAACACATACAATCTAAGCATGCGATTCCTGAAATACTGTTTTCCATTAAATATATTTATAAAGTATTCGAGCAATACTTATTTCAACGTTTCTGGGGAAATGTAATGACATGAGCAATTCACCGCACACTCGAAACTTCCTCTTACGGCACATTAGTGGCTGCTGTTGTAAAATTGCTGTCATAAATTAATACTAGACACGCGCCATTGCATAGTTATGTTACATGTTGCAGAATACTCAGTTATCGGCATATATATATATGCATATAACTTCTCGGTATTTCATCTTTCGATAGCTTTTTGATTTAATTAGTTTTATTACTAGCTGAAGTAGTTACTTGTACACAATTACGTGTTAATTTAGTTAATGAAGGAGTAATATCGCAGAAACTATCATGAGACGTTACTCAGAAATACGGATAAATACCTGCTATTTTCGGGGGAGCTACACTATTATACTTAAGTTAACAAAGTAATTGAGCCACTTATGGTTTTGTAATGTCTAGAAAATAACCTCCCTTAAAATGGATGTCAAAAGTTTATGAGGTATAAGAGGATTACGGTGGTCGTACTTCAGCCTTCTTGTCAGCTTCGTAATCCATCTTGCACAGAGAAAGATCTGTCAACTGTGTTACGCTGCCCCTGTATTTTCAAGGTACAAGGCACTCTTGTTCTCGATCTGGCGGAGTAGATTATTGCTATCAAAAAAGGTTGTCACCAACGTTAAGTTTGCTGCATTCTGCTCCTCACTAGCCTGGATCCCATTTCTATTTTATTGCACGTTCAGGGAGGCTGGCGAATGAAGGCCTACCCACACCCTCTCACCAATATGAAAGAACTTAACAGCGCAAGTTACATCAAACCGATCGTGTATTACGAAGGTCACGAAGTATGTGGCTCGTCCGAATACTCTTCATATGACTCAGTGTATGAGACCCAGTTCTGGTCCCACTATGAATATTGGCGTCATCATCGTAGCATTTATATGCAGAACTCTTATAAATCTATGCCCTATCTTCGAAGATTACTAAAATCCAATATTACCACACCGAAAATGTGGGCGGTATTGTGTGAATCATTTTCAAAATTTCATTCATGAATTTATTACTGTCCGAAATTTTCCAAAGCTTTCTTTGAATGACACTTTCACAGAGCGTAACAACTACATATAGTGAACAATTATTTCGGGTTTCGCGACAGGATAGAATTGTGTTATGACGTAGAATATCAACAAGAGATGTGTGTAACACACACAGAATTGTGTACAAGGAACTATGTTAGCTAGCAATAAAATTTATTAAACCATAAAGCCACTGGAAGGATGAAAGACTAGGAGTTTATATGAATACGCATGCTAATGTCTGAGTTTACTGCGACATGTAACACAACTTTGCAATGGTACGTGTCTAGTATTTTTTTCTGACAGAGAATTTTACAACAGGTGCCACTAATATGTTGTGAGAGACAGTTTAGTTCGAGCGTGCGGTGCATTGGCGTGTGGTAACCGCCACGCTGTGCGAAAGCAGAGTTAACTTCCCGAGCTAGCCAGACGACGCAGAACAGCGGGAAGGGCGGAATCGTCCCCCGGGATCAACGAAACAGTCGGGGTAGTTAAGAGTCATCGTGGGAAGTTGCGGAGGGTTAAG
Source organism: Dryococelus australis (assembly GCA_029891345.1). Classification (NCBI taxonomy): domain Eukaryota; kingdom Metazoa; phylum Arthropoda; class Insecta; order Phasmatodea; family Phasmatidae; genus Dryococelus; species Dryococelus australis. The sequence continues at coordinate 75,620,662 of CM057006.1, read as the reverse complement.
CGGGCATTCCCCGCCAGCTGTCCCGCAGCTTCGGGGCGGAGTTAGTGCCAGAGGTCGGTGGTATTCCCCGGCTCGTGGGCTCGCGATCGCCCCCCCCCCTCCCATCCCTCCCCAGATATACACCCCGGACTTGCTCATCCACACAAGGTTAGGGAGGGTGGGGGTGGCGCCTGCCTCTCTCTATCTCACTCGGCTCTCACGTCGGGGTAGTGTCGTAGGTACAATGCAATATTACGCGCACCTGCTGCCGAAACCCCTTTCTCCTCAACCTCGCCTCCGCTCTCGAGTAAACATTACCATGCAAATGGGCGAGTATTAAAACTGGGAGCGGGGTGATGGAAGGGGGGAGGGGGGACCATCCCGGGATCCAACACCGATCCAAGTTGGAACTTCATGGTATCAACACCGTCGTGCCGGGAGAAGGGGGCCGTGCACGCCTTATGAGATGCCCTCGAGTTGCGCCTCTGCACTGAAGGGGGACGTCAGGAGTCCTGCAGAAGCGCCTCGAAATTTCAAACTTGCCTTCTCGTTAGAGGGCGGGACTTAATTGTGACACCACGTGGTTTCATCAGTGTGCCATGTCTCTGTGATGAGGACTTCGCTAATATCCTAGTTTATTAACTAATCTTTGTTCGAGGTGAGATCTTCTGTTCTCGGACGGAGCAGGGTAACAAATGCTTTCATGATGCTAAGGAATGATCAAATCAGAGCTTGCTCTGAAAAAAAATCTGAGTGTATAAGTGTAGGAATGCTATGTCTTTACAATGACGTAATACGTAAAGGTTGAGGCCACCGAAGCTGGACGGTTAGCCTGCTCGTCTTCCACCAAGGCGAACCGGGTTCTATCCCTGGCAGGTTCACTCCCGGATTTTTGCATGTGGGAACCGTGCCCAACTTTGTCGCTTGTTGGCGGGTTCTCTCGGGGCGCTCCCATTTCCTCTCCTTTATCATCCCGGCACTGCTTCACAATCACTTCTATCGCCCTCATCTTCTGTCTAAACCTCGCTGTTAAAAGCTGTGCAAATTTCTTCACTCACTCACATTCACACAAATGTTGTCTTGGACTCGAACTATAAATATTGACAAATAACATTTAATACGCTGAATTTTTTCCCCATGATGAACCATAAAAACTGACGTATGTCATTGACATTTATTGGGTATGTCGAGTAATTTCCAGCAAATATTTGACCAGTATAAGCACAGAAACAATCGTAAATTGCACTGGCGTGCAGTGATTTTTTTTTTTAAGAGTAAGCACTGTAATAGCCCCACTTGTTTGAGTGTTTGAGATAACAATTGCTAGTGCCGGGCTGGGTTTTCATTTTCAATTTCTAGTACCAAACGCAACTTCCAACTTTACTTATACTCTACATGTATTTCCCGTTTTATAATACCTAACACTAGTTATAAAAACGGTAACGAAATGAAAACAATAATAATGAAACTAAATATTATTACGAAAGCATATTACATATTATAAGAAAATTCCCGTATTCCGTAACACGTTCCTCCACTTTCCAAGGAAATATGTAGGACTGGAGGACGCAAACAGAACGACTGCTTACCCTCGAGCGTGTGGCGCGTTGTTGCTTGCGAGTTCGACTCATCGCTAGTCGCTCCCGTTTGTGGAAATAAATACTAGATAGCAGCACTATGCGTGTACAGGACGGGAGTTACGAAAAATCTGTTTCTCGAATCGGAAACGAGAAACTCAGAATGAAATGTTTAAATTTAAAGTTAAGGCGAAAACTATAAAGAGTCAAACATTTCCAATGTGCTATAGGGTAAGCATTGGTTACCTTGCGTCTATGGAATAAACACCATTGGTAAGTTGAGGTGTTTAGTAATACTGAAAGTAATTAAAATAATATATTTATGTAACAAATGTTATGACGACCTTTACGTTTTGCTTGTGATATTTTGTCATCAGATTTTCCGAAGGTAAACTTCTTGAATTATGTTTTTAAGACAAAAAAACCTTAAGATCGTTGCTACGTTGTCGGTATATGCGGTTCACGGTAAAGTGCGCACTTTTTAAGGCCCTGATAAATTTTTCTTTTAATTATATTTCTATCTTCCAGTCACTTTTTAATATAAATATTGCTGTCAGACTAATGAACACAGTGTAGACATTTAACCACAAACAAAAGTTAACGTCAGGAGCTGCAATCAAATCTCTTTATTAGTAGTTAATGCCTGTTGAAAGGGCCTTAAAAAGTGCTCACTTTACCGTGAACAGCCTATAATAGTTTAAGTGAACACATTTTATACCGCAACCTGCGCCCTCCTGTCACATTCAAAAGGAAAATATTATCTACACAACAGTCTGGAATACTAGCTATGTTAGTGTTTCTAAACTTAAAATGTAGCCTAATTAACTGAGTATTACGATTTGCAGTTCATATACTCATCGGCGCTTCCTCCTCGCGACAATCGACGCATAGCGCTGTCGCGTCGGGGAGCTTCGAGAATACTCTACATAACAATGACACAGCATCCAGCGCGAATCAACATGAAGCACTGCTATGATATCAGGAACAGCTCTTAGAAACAGAAAGCGAAACGCCTAACTTTCTACAGCATGCAACCCGCACAGTGGCTGTGTTTGGCAAGTGGAAGCAACGACAGGCAAAACACCAGGTCTTCTTGTATATCCATTCTTTAGCGCGGGAACGAGACCATTAATCTGCTCCTATGCTTGCGCCGTCGCAAGCTGGGAAGTAAGAAACACGTAAACAACACGCGTATGTTACAGAAACAATATCGTGCCAATACCTGGGATACAAAGTATGGAAACAGAAAGGAAAGTAAACAAATGTGACGAAGGACATTACGGCATACTCTGAACCACGACTGTTATATTCATGACTTGACATAATTAGTGACAGTATTAATTATGTAGCAAACTAACTTTATCTCCGAGTGGGAGGTATAGTTTGCCGAATGCACCAGTGATTGTGGCGTGATGACAACAGCAGCGTTTCTGCCGTCTTCATTAAAGTGGGTGACTATGTTATAGATTGTGCCACTGGATGATGTGCAAAAGGGCCTAAACGATCTCACATACTATATGCTGGTTTAAAAAAACAGAAAGGAAGACCTAAACATGTAATGTACTAATTAAAGTAACTAGATGAAGCACATGAGTGCACTATAAAACCAACGTGTATTTATCAACCAAAAACCAAGACAATTATAGTGGAGTTATTAGGTGTGCACTTGCTTGAAACACTCTTCTTTAGTTCCAAATATCTGACGGAACAAACACGTAATCGCTACACGACAGAAGTATTCGTGGTTTCTGACTTCTGCATACTAATGATTTTAAATGTATATATATTTTTTCGGATCATGGGAACTAATAATATATTTTTCAGTGTGTAAAACGTGCCGTAAGTGTAAATGAAGCAATAAAACACGCCAAACTGTCAGGAAATTAGACTAAATAAATACACGGATTTTATAATACGTACTATGTTTTTGCGTCGATCAAAGCGATTGCGCCGATTCGTGGTTCATCAGACGACTGTGCGCAATGGTTTGTCTGAACGCAGGTTTCGAGGTAAGCAGAGCCTGGGAAACAACTACTATAGTATATTTCCGGTATTTCCACCCCTTTTTGAGTCAACCCACTAGAAAATCACGCAATGTAATATATGTTTTAATGTTCCCGAAGTATGCCATGTATCACAAGCGTATTACACTTTTGTGTTTATAAACATACGTAGTTTTTAATTTAATTGATTTTCTTCGTATATTTCAACTGGGAAATATGACATTACCTTTATAGTAAATATGAATTAATGTAGTGAGGAAATAGGTTTGTTGGTAATGCCTAGTAAAGGACTTGTTTTCGTGCAAACTATTATTAATGTGACGGCGCATTAAAGTGGTGCGTTGCCCCTTCGGCGTAATTTTCTAGACTTGTTGTTTTCGGTAGGTGGATGAACAGCCTCGAAGATGAACTACAGCAGAGCTTCACAGAAGGTGAAAGTAACTATGAGTATACTATATGTGTATATGTACTTTCCTGTGCCACATTTGGCGAGTGTGCTGTGCGTCTGCCTACGGTCAATTGTTGGAATCCAACGCTCAAGTCAGATAATCGATGAAACGTTAAGACGGGCGGGATACTGTCATTTTGGATCTACGCCTATACCTCCGTAAATTATTTGCCATATTCAATATTAAGAAACGGCGCTTGACAAACCCCAGAAAACAATATAACTGTTATTTCTGAATCTAATTAATTATTCTCACTTTTCTTATTTCACAATTTTGTACGTAATCAAAGGTTCCCTCGGTATTTAATTTTTTTTTGTCCCCAGATAATACAGACGTATTTGAAACCTTACATAACCTAAGAAATTATGTTAGATATTCCTCACTGCCACGCCAAGATTCTATTTATAATACCTGGTCATGAAGTTTAATAGAGGAGATTAAAAACAAAATTATATGGTGGATTCCTCCACTTTTTGAACGACGCTTCATATCGTAATACGTCAAACTCTTTTACTACATGCAAATATGAGAGGATAAGCATTGCCCTATTTTTCTGCCGGTGGAAATTTTTTAACAAAATTCACTGCAATCGTCAATCTTTGTTTCTCAAATATTCAGTAAAAAAGTTTTAAACAACAGTAGTTTTTTTGTTCCACTATGTAAAGGAGATGGCAGGGCTCCAAAATAGTTTTGATATTTTGGGGGATATCTGGCACCATTCTGTGGCATGTGTTGGTTTCCTGTAATAGATCAGACGAAAAAAAATTGTGTAATAATTTTGTTACAAACTGCTTATTTAAAAAACACTCTGCTGTTAAGTTCACACAACAGGTCAGCGGCTACATTTAGGTACTCCATAGGCAATTCTCTAACATACTGTTGTAAAAAATAATGGGGAAAATCCTGTCACGAAGCCTACGGGTATCAAAGGCACTACATCCTGAATGTTCATTTGATACGCATATGCATGACGAAATATGCTCGCTCAAACATTTTCGTACGGTACTTTTAATCGCAATATTTTTTTTCATATGTCGCCATTAAAATTTACATCAAGATGGAACACTTAGTTTAAAACGAATTATTAATGTCGGGCTGGTACGGATAAAATAAATAAGTGATTGATTTTATTTCATCAAGGCAATGTTTCAACCAAGTGTGGGATGAAAGAAGGACGCGTGATTACCTCGACGTACAGCATCTCGACTGGATAGACGCATTGCGCGATCACACTGAGAATAAGGTTTTGTTGAAACAAAGAAAGTTTGTTTGGCACAACGAAATTAATTGTTTATATAGGGGCAATGGTGTATTTTGTTCTTGGAACCAAGTATATAAAACAGCGAAGCTCGCCCGCTATTCGAACCCAGACTTTGCGCTCGAGCTTAGAAACATCAGGTTAAGTGACATGTCTATAGAGTTTTGTGTGTGTGTATATGTGTGTGTGTATATATATATATATATATATATATATATATATATATATATATATATATATATATATAATCTCAAATACTGGAAGACGTACTCAAATACATTTTTCAAATTTTAGAATTTAACTTTGTAATTCCCTGTTGAACTTGTTTTATTACGATGTTTATACAATTATTGTCAGTAAATGCACTAACACGGGTACTTTTATAATAGTCACAAAACATACAAATTAACTTTGTTGCTGTATTTATAATAAAGTCAATCAAATAAATGACCAAACAAACATTTACAGTTGATTCAACAATGTATTTTTTTTTTCGGCTGTCTGGTGTCTTTTGGCCCAAAAAACAGAGATGTTAATTCAGGCATGTATTTTGTTAAATGAATAATTATAATTTTTGTTTACTCGGCAAAATATTTTGTCGGGGCAACTAAGTATATCTTTGGCCCTATACAAACAAGTATTTTGTTGTCTTCTCAGTCAGTGCAGCGCTCGTTTCATACAAATGTTGTACGTTAGGCTGCGCAGACATACCCGCAAACACTTTGGCATGGAGGAAGCTGACGTCTTACCTGGCCCCAAAGATGTACCCATGAGCGACAAATTGGGGGACCCTTGGTCAAGAAAGTGTTGATAAATGGTTTAAACGACCTTAGGAAAGCAGAGTTTTGTACGGGCGGGCGACCGTTATCTTGCTGATAACTTGCTCCCAGACACCCGTTTATGATAGCTATCACATTGCAACATAGGTTATCTTCAACGCAGCGCGGTGCGTTCCACGCCCCACCTGTCATTGCCAGTAGCGAGAGACTTTCATACACAGGACGAGTCCTTTAAAAGAGGCCCCGTGGGACATTCAGTCAGTGCTCCGAGATTAACGAACGCAGTGAATTCGTAACAATGTGAGAAGGTGTTCAAAACTGTTATTTAGGTCTTGTCGAGAAGAAGATTTCTATAAATGCTCTGTGAAACAAGTTGTGACAAAATTTATATAAATACACGATTTTCGTGCGCCATTTCCCTTAATTCTCTCCGCCCGTTCGTCAAAACCTCGGCAAGCTTTATCTTTTGACGGACGAACGGATGAAATTACAGCCTTCTAAACTTGCACGTTTTGTTACTCGTTCATCCCTAGTTATTTACAAGGCTGTGTGGTGTGTGCAGTGTCTGGTATTGGCTGTCTTTTGTTTCCACACGTCGGTTTATGTAACGGTGTAATGAAACCTCTTTCCTGGAGATTGGCACTTACGTTTGGAAACACGAGCTCCTTTTGTGCAATAGTAAAGATGATAAGATCTTTCCTATATGCTATTCAAAAAGTTTTATATGGATTAATTTCCGTTGCGTATGTGTATGTTTGTTTTTTGAGTACTTAGAGGTCAATGACAGCCACTTCCAGCACCTACTCTAGGTATTTTGTTGTCACACTGGACTGATTTTTATCATTCCCTCGCTCCGTTACCCACATGTCCCACGGGGCATCTTGTAAAGGACTCGTCCTGTCAATTGGCTTCCACGGTTCACTACACCAGCGATTAGAAACATGTGCAACTGTAAAGTGAGGAATGGATTGTGTGTCACTCACATCAGATATCCCGAAATCGATCACGTGGTTAACCAATTCACTTGAAATCTTGATTCATCTCTAAAGGTAATCTGTTGTCGCTAGGTAGAGTTCAACGTTGCTCATTGCTGGCACCACAGCAAACAAGGTGACGATGATAATGTATTAGAGAAAAAACTCGTCAAGGTTGTCGGAATCGCTTAGTTTAATGTGACAGAGGCAAAGAAATATTTATGGCAGAGATAAGGATCTTAAGTAAAGTTGCCGCATTTCGCTTGCACAATTCGTGCCTACTTGACATTCAAACGACTATCCCACGTGGTGACAAGCTGGGCTTGTAAAGAAGATTCGTGTCTTGTGTGGGTACCTTAATGTGTAAGTAATGATGCACCAATATCAGCATGACTGTGAAGACCCAACATCACTTATGACGAACAATTCGATGGGCCACCCACTTTACCTCTGGCAGCCCTATTATCCGGCCTTTCTCGAACTCCATCGTTTTCCATTTGGCTGTCTCCGACGTATTCTTGGCATGCTTATTACGTGTTTATCCCGCCTGCTAAGATGCGTGCGTGTCATATCACATGTTCGTATACGTCACATAAATGCGATGACAGCGCACTCGTACGAACTGTTTCCATAAATACCGTCGATGAGCCTATCATTAACATTTACCGCAGTGGCTTTTATTCCATAGACGCAAAGTAAGCAATGCTTACCACATACTTATTGGAAATGATTGTCCCTTTACAGTTTCCTCTTTAACTTTAAATTTGAACACAATTAATTATGATTTTCCCGTTACCGATTCGAGAAAAAAAGTTTTCGTAACTCCCGTCCTGTACACGCATAGTGCTGCTATCTAGTATTTATTTCCACAAACGGGAGCGACTAGCGATGAATCGAACTCGCAAGCGAGTTAACCTGCCGCGTTCCTTCGGCAGAGTAAGCAGTCGTTCTGTTTGCGTCCTCCAGTCCAAATTCCTTGGAAAGTAAATGAAAGTGTTCGGGAAAACGGGAGTTTTCTTATAATTTGTAATATTATATCTAAATAATATTCAGTTTGGTTATTATTACATTAATTTCGTTTCCGTTTTTATAACTAATGTTAGATATTTTAATACATGTGGAGGGTTAGCAAAGTTGGAAGTTGCGTTTGTCAGTAGATATTGAAAATGGAACCACAGCCCGGCACTAGCAAATGTTATCTGAAACACTCAAATATGTGGGGCTAATATATTGCTTACCCCGTAGAAAAAACTCACTATACGCCACTGAACTAAGGTAAAATAATGTTTTTAGATGATATGTCACTTTCTTATCTCAGTGAGATTATTTTCCCTAAGACTTTTCTATAATTTTGTCATTGATTGTGTTAAAAATGCTATTTAAATACGGAATGCTACGTGGGATTTAAAATTACTTTTGGATAACATAGCTGCCATATCACATATAAGTTTCAGTTTGGGATTGAATACCATGATAGCACCATGTGCGTGCAACCGTATCGTGTATAACATTACGTTCACTTTCTGTGGTCAGCCAGCCACGCAACCGAAATTATCCGTTATTTTGTTGGTGCCACATTGTCGCTGTCTGCAGCCCCAAACCATAATTACTCTTTCAAACCATACTTTATTTAACTACCACACCAGCCGCCTTCCGATTATGCTGACGACACACTATGATTACTGAAGGTCCGTCAGTACATTAGAAAAGTGTAACTATAGGAAATAAATGCCTGTAGCGATAACCCGCCAAAGATTCTTATTATGATGACAGCAGCAACAGAATGTTGACATGACGTAAGCTAAATATTGTTCAAATAAACATTAGAACATAAATAACCATCGGAATTCCATTAGTTCTCAAACATCACTTCAGTGACTTCTACTGAACATACTATAGCATTAGAACCCTAGTAATATGATGATAAAGGCTGTTCACGATAAAGTGAGCACTTTTTAAATCAACCTTAGAAAAAAGTCGCTATCCCTACCTGTATGTATTTTGACGAGTGAACTGAGTGACATGCGCCCAGTTAAGTTGGTAACGATGAATGGAATGTAGTTCCATATCTTAACTTCGAATAAAACGTCTCAGATAATCATTTTTGATAATTTAAATTATTTCCTTGACTTTCTAGGTTTTTAATGCATCGAAGTGTAAAAATAGGTAGATTTTCAAAACATTTTCTTCAGTAGTAATTTCACAGTTGCACTAGACCGACGCATGAATAAAATGATGAGGCATATGGCAATGTTAATTTTTCATAAGATGAAAGACTACACAATTTGTATAGAAGTACATCTTAAGCAGGGGTTTGAAAAGTGCACATTTTACTGTGGACAGCCTATAATTAATTAATCAAAAATAGCTGTATTGATCTGTATGTATCTATGCAAGTTTATCTGTATGTATCTATGTCAGTTAGCTACTACGATGAAAACTGATTACAGAAACGTGCAGTTAAAATTCTTTTGAAATATTTCCTGTGTTTACTCGTCTGTGGTAATGGAACTGTATTGGTGACCACTAAGTAATCTAATTATTTCTACAGTCTGTGAAGTATTGGTAGATTGTGAGACTTGGGGTGACTTATTGTGAATAACTTACTTATTCTTTGCGATTTGGTGAATACTAATTGGAGAAATAAATTACCAACGTGTAGAAGAATGGCATGTGTGTAAGAAATTGTGTTTTTGACATTTACCAATGGAACTTACTCTCCAACGGTGTACTGGTCGTCTCAGGAACTCTGCTAGGACATTCACATGCGCTGGCATTTACAATACATAAAACTCACAATATTATTAAGAAGCACTTCATTTGGATAATTACTTTTGTAAAAGAAAATTAGGCGTGAGGTTTAATATTACCAATAAAAGAAGACAAAATACTATTAATTATATTTAATTCAAAGCAGAAAGAGAAAAATTATAATCTGAATAAAACTGTTTAACCTTGTGTGAAAACCAAATTAATTAAGTAAAAATTCTGTTCTGCAAGTAGATTAAAATAATTACAATATTACCACCATTCGAACAAAAGAATTACTTAAATTCAAAGTAAAATAAAAATAAAGTTCTTTAGTGCTGCTTTCAAATAATTAAACGAACTGTAGATTAATTAAACTGTTTCCAAATAAAAGTGTCTGCAGTCATAGTGCCTCTTAACAAAGTTTTATGTAGTGAGCTCCATTAAATATAGAGCATTAAAAGTTAAAATATCTTTCCCACATATGTAACTCGGGTTCATAAACTCTTCAAAAATTAGCAAAAGTTCGATGTTCTCCGAACAAAGTTGAGTCCAAATCGGAAAAAAAAAAAATAGTTGTTCACTCCTAATTTATATTCAAATCACTGTAAAATCGAAAAATTTTTGCTCCTTTAACTATCTCAAATCGGGTAGCGTAGGACTATTGGGCTGAATTAATACGTGCGTCAGTACTGGAACTAAATCTTCCAGAACTATATCATCTGTCACTATCATTTCAGGAGCAATGATAAACTCGCATAAAATGCTATCAAGCATAAGTCTGTATGCCCAAAAATTAGGTGGCGTCACCTTAATCAGTAGGTAGTGCTGACGTTCCCAACATGGCGTCGTGGCTTCGGTGTAGACTGAGCCTCCTTGACTGCGTCCACTAATAAATCCTAACTAAATCAGCTAGGCTTTGGCCTCTTCTTAACTCGCCAAGCTAGCGCTTAATTAAGCTAACTTCGGGTACCAAAAACACTGACCTAGATTATGTCGATGCCGGCGATTTCACCCATGAAATCCCGGCTATTAAAAAAAGGGTCCTTGGATCTACAAATCCGTACCCAGAAGCTCTTGACCTCCGGCAACTTCCTCATCAAGTCCTATCAATGGAGCTTAGCTACTTCCGTTTTAGTAAGTTACAAAAATATCTTAACACAAAATAAAAATAAAACTGCAAATAAAATAAACAATATTAAAAGTTAAAATAACAATTCTGAGACTTGCAAAATCCGGAAAGCAGCCAAATGCTCAGAATAACGTACTTACTTACCATAGATTAACATAAATTAACATACAAGAATGGAAAATAATGGTGGATCCTAAATCATATTACACATTAAAAATAATGAAATAAAATATGTATAATTGCAGAAGTGCTCCAATTAAAAAAACAAGTGCTTAAACATATGCAAAATATGTAGGTGTCATACGGTACAAAAAATACACGTGTTAATCTGCATACTAGTTTCGGGACATGTATACGTTACAAGTGAAAGCATTCTGTAAAGATATTTATTATGATAAACGCGAAAGCCTAAAAACCTAAAATGAATTTTAAATTTCTGTTACTCTACCTATGTGGCACTTTTTGGTTTGGATGTGCTTCAGTTTTTAAACAATTTTTTGATAATTTCTTTAAATAAAAAAAAAGATGATTAAGGACTATTGGTTTGATTTGTGTATTTGCAAGAGCGCATCTGAAAAGAAAACAATTGTAACACGGCTTACAAATATACAAATTAAGTATATGGAAAATTATTCTGTGCTCTTTATACGTCATTGGAAGTTTAAAGATACAGCATAAATAACCGGCAGTAAAAACTACCCCACTGATGTGATATGTTTATCAATTTAGTTAGCACCATATAAATTATATTTCCCTGCCTACCAAATGAATTCAAACCATCCACAAGGCTGCTTACTACCGTGTATAACGTAGAAAATAAAAAAATTTTGAGGTAAGTTTTCAACTTTACGATCACGAATTTCAGTGAATAGCATGATTAATATTAAGTTATCAGCACGCATAAGGGTAGAACAATTGAATAAGTATTTGTGTTATCCTGATATAGAACGAGAAAGCAAAAATTTCATGAGTTCATGCAAATCAAACAGGTGTGCAGTTTTTTGATAGGGAGGAAAATTGTTGTAATGTGTCGTAACAATTTCGTACAGCACATTACCAATGTTATATATAAGAATACTTTATAAAAGTAGGATATTTAAGTGACCTGCTAATAAGCGCTTCAGAGTTTCATTTTAATATTTAGTTTTATGTATCAGCAAACAGGCTTGCTTTTCTTCCATCGGGTAATTTTTCAATATTAATTTTTTTGTTATTTCGTTTAACCTCTCCTACCTAATTTCGTTGTATAATTGATTATAATTAATTAATAAGCTGGTCCTGTATCTAACAGAATGGGAACTTGTTTGATCAGTTTTCATTGACAAAAAGGAAAATGGAATGGGGGGAAAGTTAAAGAAAATGATGAACTATTTAAAGGGGGCAGTGGCATTTCGGTTATATCAATGGGTTTGGAATAATTTTATCACGTTCGTAGTGTGATTTCGTTTCGCTGAGTTTCGTGTCAGTTATTCTAAATAAAAAATGAAAATAAAACACAATTCAATTTTATTGGTCAACCTCAGCTACTACGTGGCCAAAACCAAATTTAGAATTTTAATACTGGTTAAACGGAAATAGACTTTATAAACTGCACTGCTATCAATTTGAAAAATGAAAGCCGGCCATATATGAATGTAATGGGGTATTATCCATAGAATAGGATATTTTCACGCAAATCTTTTTCTCCCGTTTTCTCTGTTAAAGCTTCTTCGTAATAAATATACAGTAAAACTCTGTTAAGACATTTCTGAATGAAATGAAAATATAATGCTAATACAAGGAAGACTTCTTAAAGGAGGTAAATTGCTCATGTGCAGATATACATACTAAGTGCACAATTATTCAACTTATTAAGCAGAAAATCATCGTAGGTGGGAACTTATTAACAGGGTTTATCCTGCATATATTTGCAAAAAATCACCTACTCTACGTCACTTATATTTGTAGATAGTAAAAAAATCGCGAAAGTTTAATTTTTGCACTGCGCAAAGTGTGCTGTTTGTTAATGGAAAACTATTTTCTGTATATTTACTTACAATTACAATTAAGGGGAGGACAGATATAAGTACTTATCTCTCTAGAAAAAAGACTTGATTAAAACCATGTTCTTTATTGTAATTAAAATATGTTTATACCTTTTCATTTCTAAAGAAAATTTTGCATTATCATCATATAGCACAGTGCTTGGTTGATTTTATCTTGGTAACATCCTAGCGAATTTGTCTTGTTGCCATGAAAAAAAAAAAAGATATTCAATATAAAACGTGGACATTCTTAATATTCTTAAGAAAATTACATATTTTCAGCATTCTGTATTAAGCCTGTCTGTTCAGTAATCTTCTTAATATAAGGATATATTTTATTGCATTATAAATATGATATTTTTCGCATATTTTAAAACGCCAGCCTTTCTAAAAGGTTTTATATTTCTAGAGAGAAGTAACTTAACAAAATTTAAGTGCAAATTTATTAGTAGTATATTAATTTAGCGACCTCGAAATATATACGAAAAGTGCGATATTTTCGTATGGTAAGGGGTTTTTATTCAAATGTACATATTAATTTTAGTAATCATTATCAGTGACTTCCTTGGTAAGAGTAATGAATTCTCCATCTTTATTAACACTTTTCTAATGTACTATAAAATGCGAAAATTTGTAGGTAATTAACTACCCTTAAAACTTCAAATTGCTATTTACAACTACAGTTCGAGAAAATACCAAATATTTAAACGAATTTAACACAACCAATAATGGGAAGTTATTTACATTTTGTGTGTTTAATAGCATTATATTATAACATACAGTTAAATTACGTCGTATATCACAATTCTAATCAAGACTGAAAGCATGCTTCGTTTAAAAATAAAATTTGTTCTCTTTTCAGAACCAGTTCCACTAATAAAGATAATATTGTACAGCTACGCTAGTGTAACAGATCCCACTAATAAATTTTATGTATGTTTTGCCAATATTAATTTTCATGTAAAAACAAAGCTCGGGAATTTATTTTCGTAAATTCATTTGTATATCCAGTTCCACATATTTGTTTATTTTTAACATTAGTCTGGTTTTCTCACTGCAATATTATTTCTTGTAACTTTTTACTGTTGCTTTCAAAAACCTTGAGTATGTTTTATTAATACGGTGCTGTTAATATGTAATTTAAAATTCCTTACTAACTGCAAAAGGCGAAATTGATTTGATGTAAACATAGTCATATATAAGCGAAAATGAATGTTTGCTTATGAGGACCAATCGAATCGCCATACTGCTGTGTAAAATGTTACGTACCGCGAATATAAATAACTATCGTATTCTCGAATGCAGTAGTGGCAAGTGATATTTGAGAGAAGTTCGCGTATTTAAACTGCTTTATTGTTCGCGTAGGCGCTATACTACAGAAAAAATGTTCATAAGAGTTCACTAGACTGTGTTCTAGGCAAGACTTTGGATCTTCATACTAACTCCTACTTCACGCGAAATCTCACATAACTGTCATTTAAAGCATTTAATCCCTTGGAGAAACGATGGGTTACGATATTTTGCGTTTGTTTCAGCAGTGCTAGTCGAAATTTTTGTAAAAATTAACAGTGGTAAAATTCGTCTACTAAAGAACGTGGAGGTGCAATTTTTCTCTGCCAGTCCATGTTAATTGGAATGAAACAAACGGTGTTTTGTTTGAGTCAACAAATGCCAAACAAAAATTACAACTTTTCTTAAAAAATATTTTATAGTCCAAGTCTGAGAGGGTAAAAACCCTTTTTTCTATATAATATACACAGATGCATATACTTACAACCTGGTTTATTCACGCAGAACTTTTTTCAGCGCAGTAACAAATTGCGGTCGCCAGTGTGTTTGGAAGGCGCCACGGTGGCTGAGCGGTTAGCCGGCTCGCGTCCCAATACGGCGATCCAGGCTCAATACCCGGCCGGGTCACCATGGATTTTCGCATGCGGGAATCGTGCCAGGCGATGCCATTGGTCGGCGGGCCCTCTCGGGGATCTCCCGATTCCTCCGCCCTTCAAATCCGGCGCTGCTCCATATTCACCTCAGTCACCCTCATCGGCTCTCAAGACCTCGATGTTAAGAGCCTGCCAAATCTCTTCACTCACTCGATATGTGTGCAGGAATGTTCCTTTTTTTTTTTATTGTGTCCCTCACATACACTTTATTGCTTCGCTAACCGAGTAGCACGGTGTAGTGGGAACACACTAGTCTTGTATTCAGCACCCAAATTGTATTAACAACACCACTATCTTAATTCAATTATTCACTGATTTTCAGTACATACTCCTTAAAACAAGTCATAGCCGATTCTTTTCCGTTTCTAAACGTCTTCGTAACAGGTTCCCCTCTATCAGTCCTTCTGGAGACGAGACGTTACGCTATGAATAAAATAAAGCGTTTCGTTGATATAACTCTTTTTCATTGTGTCGATTTAGACTTGGAATTTCAAAGTAAATAATTTTTGTAATTAGCTCGCACTGCTTAATGAAGGTAATTCGCTTTTAGTATACAATGTTGAACGAACTTAATAAATAATTCATTCCGTAGTTCAATACATACAAAATGACTTAGAAAATGGATTTCAATACCTTTAACATTTGTTGCAAATGTAGCGTTTCAATTATTAGCAATATTTTCTTGGAATTATAAAGAGTATTTAAATTATTAGCAATATTTTCTTGGAATTATAAAGAGTATTTAAATTATTAGCAATATTTTCTTGGAATTATAAAGAGTATTTAAATAAGAGGTAAATCATTAGCATATTGTCTATGTTCCAACGTTTTCGGATATTTACTTCAGCAATGCATGTATAGGAGTACTCACAAAATATTTGGGAGTTAACGCACTGGGAAAAAATAATCCTTAAGGAAAGTTTCAGAAATCCTTAACCAATCGCGAATCAAATAAATCTTTTTTGAAGAAAGTGGAGTCCTAAGTTAGCAAGTTTCACTTTATTTTTTACACGGGTTGTTTTAATTGTGTTGCCAATAATCTTCGGTTACGACTGTTAAATTGGAGACGAGGTTTATCAACGCTGCTGCATTCTGTTGCTTCTTTAGGTTTTATCAAGAATTTATTAATGTAGTTATTATAAATTAATCATTGCTTACCTGACAATAACATAACGTAATCAATGATAATATAAGTAATAGACTGCCTTAACGTAAACACTTTGGTTTTAAGCAATTTCACGTAGTCAGTTGAGCAACACATGCGGATACTTATCGCTAAGGCAACAAGACTAAACATGACAGCACGAAAAATCAAACGAGCTAAATTCAAGGGCGTGATATGCACAGAAAGTACACCGTGTGCATGTTCCCCAGAATGTAGTGTGTCTGATTACCGGGAAAGATAACTGTTCATGAAACTTCGCTAATTTTTTTGCAGTAGGAAACCAAATGTTTCCCGTCTGTTTTGTTTTAACTGTGTCGTCCGGAGTTTCATGTATAAAAATGCAAATAATATGAGTGAGATATCGCAACATCTTTACGGTGCAGCAAATGTTAAAAGAAACGAAATCTTGCTTCCTGGGAGCTGGTATGCATAAGAAAGCTTAGACTTATGGGTACGGACATAAAGCAGATAATCTGGTTCTGTGTGAATCGGTATCCCTGAAATCCACTCAGCTCGCTTTGTCTAGTCAGCTTAATCTGCGTTCGTGTGAATCCGCCATCATATAATCAAACAGGCCTTACTTCTCACTGGTAAGCAATTATGAAGTTCGACCCTCTTAAAACCATTTCACGTGCTCAAATATATATGGAATTGAATAGTTTGATTTCATATTACTGAATGCAATAATTATCTCATTCTTCGCTCCATGAAATTCGTTTGAAAAATACCAAAACTGCATCTTGAAAGTTTTTAATTGCTATTTAAGTCCACAATATATAACAAATTATTATAGAATAATTTTTAACATTGTATGACAAAAAATATTTCAATGAAAATAATTCGCTCAACAAAAACGGTATTATTTTTTTTATTGCGCATTAAATTTCTGAAAGGTATTGCCGAATAATGTTTACACCTTTCAAATACACGTGACCTATACTGAAATTGAATGATAAAATGTATGTTACTACCATAACGAATTGTATGGAAATAAAAGCAGTATCAACAATGTTCCAAGTAAGAATCTTTAAGCTAGTAAAGATATTCAGAAACCTGCAAAGCTCAGTGTATAAGAACCGTGCTATATATTATTTGTACCAGGATGTGTTTCATTTGAACATTGCAAACTGACTTGTCTACATGACCGGGCGACTTATTACCGGGCGACATGTGCTAAATATGCCTTCGTGTTCCAGGGCTGTGTTCAATTTGTTTATATTTTTGTTCCTTGGTGAAGAATAAATAAATGTTTCGTTTATAAAATATGGGAGAAAGCGTAAATAAACACACAAACATCCGCGAATCGAAAACAGGATAATTGATTGGATCACTGACAACTATCAAACAGTTGAATTCTAGACTATACAACTAGAAAAAAAATGAATATTATATGTTCTAACAGATAGGATGTATCAAAAATGATGTCGCAAACTTTTCGGGGAAGATCTATAATGACACCAGCATCGATCTGATATACGGAACCATGGTCCGGAAACGGCTTTGTTGAACGTTACAGCCAGGACAGTGTTGGGGTGCCTATTATAGAGAAATACGACTAATTATAAGATGTTGTGGACTAATTTAATGTAATTATGTACTACGTACATTACCGACGATCCATAACACCACCGTTCACAACAGTTGTTCAAAGATGTGACCTGCAGCTTAGATGCAGGAATGATAAGGTTGCACAAACCTCAAGCGTGCCTCAGGACCCAACACATCGACGCACCACATGCCATTTACCACACATTAGTGGAGCGGACGCTACGTATACATTGTATTGTTCCACGCCTGCATGTTGACCGACTCACGGCATCAGTATTAGCAGGCCTGTTTACCTACCAGACACCGAGTTCGATTCCCGGATTGGGCAAAACTATGTATGATAGTTTGCAGACTTCAAGGTAATGTTATTACTGTACCTTATAACTTCAAACGTTGTACATTCTTCCATAACTCTCATACCTGTGTCATATTACACTGTAATTGGCATCCGAGCACACTGTTAGTTGTGAATAAGTAGATTCCGAACTTGAGTTGTCTGATTCAAATGGATGCAGGTGCCCTTCTCTATCATCTCGGAATGTTTGTGACATCACCCCGGATACAACCTGTATCAAAGTCAAACCTCCGTTTTATGAATATATGTTTGTTCTTTGTACAACTATACACGGTTTGGAGGAACTAGACAACATTTGGCAGCCACGAATTTTCAAAAAACTAGTCAGACGAATTTACTTAATTTTAATTGCATATTAAATATTTTTCGTATAAATCGAAGAATTAAACGAAGTTATTTCGTTAAAATACGCCTATAACTGATTTTCATGTTACTAGAATGTCGCGAAATCTATTTCTTGGAAAGTTTTTTTTTTTTTGTGTGTTTCACGTGTATTTCAATTT
Source organism: Dryococelus australis (assembly GCA_029891345.1). NCBI lineage: Eukaryota > Metazoa > Arthropoda > Insecta > Phasmatodea > Phasmatidae > Dryococelus > Dryococelus australis. The sequence goes on along the minus strand of CM057006.1, from coordinate 75,602,225 downwards.
TAACTATTACGATAAAGTTCAAAATCAAACTAGCGTAAAGTCAAACAATTTCCGCAGGTGAATCAAGGCTCGTATTTCAAAGAAACTGCAAATGTCAATCCTGTGACTTAATTAAACTCTTCAGCTAAAATTAAACCTCTTAAAATACATTTGCACATACCAAGAAAAAAAATACATAAACAAACTTAATTTTTTTTAATATTTGGTATTTTAGGCTTGTTATTGTCAATATGATGTTAGGAAACTACAAAATATCCTTAACCCTTTAAGTTACGCCTTAATTTATAACTTTAAGTGTTGCCGTGAAACAATATTTTGGTTCATGCTGTACTTATCCGCATTCAACTCCTGCTACATTCACATAACTAATGAAATATATATACTTGGTGCTTGAGAAGCATTGACTTAACTAGCCACAACCAGTGAAACGTAGAAATGCCCACAAACCACGTAAACAGCAGGGAAGAAACTGACTGTATTCGGCAGTGGTCCTAGATGTGCAAAGTTCAAGTTCTTTCCATATTTTTTTCCTTCATCTGCAACGTGCACACTGTAGTGGACACAAGAAACGAAAGTCTTGAAATCAAATGAAAACTAGTTTGATATTTGGACAGCCTCAATGCCGTAGCCACATAACCCAGACAGACACGACACGACACAACCTGCAACCACGACACGGCAGTTATGTTTTCAAAGTGATTGCGTGAATTTCCTGCCTGATAGTTTACACGCGCGACATGAAGTACAGAATTTTTTTGTCGAACCATTTAGATGGTAATTTGCAAAACTGGTTTCAACAGCGGTGTAGAACAAGTCTATGACAAAGATTGTGTGTGTGTAAGGCAAGGTAAGGGGCTCAACTGTAAAATTGTTATTGTTACAAGTTAAATCCTGTAAGTTTCAGATATTTCTTGAGCTTCATTTGCCACATGAAGGTAAGCTTGTCATACAATGTGGTACGCACAGCCTGTCGTGCCGCACGACAAGAAGTGAATAGGAATCATTTCTAATACAAAACTGCTGGTCGGTCGACAGAATTTGTCGGGCTTGCTTCTGATGTACATATCTTGTATTTGAATGGCTGTCCATTTATAAAGTGACGTGTCAGGGCTGTCATGTAGTGATTGTCGGTTCTATGTGATTCCTGCATAAGTACGGGTTCCATACGCCGCGATTGATTTTAAATGTATGTGACATTACTTTCTTTCCAAATATATCTCTAATTATTTCTGATTCTAGCACGTAAACATTCTACAGACGCCTTCAAATAAAATCGGCAAATTTTTACGAACGCGTCATTTGGGAGGTGTGAAACGGCAGGATGATATTTATAAAAAAAGATGCTGCAATTATGAAGTCATGATTACTTGACAAAACGGGGCCGGGGTGGTGTAGTGGTTTGATTACTCGCCTCCCACCAAGGCGAACCGGGTTCGATTCCCGGCGGGGTCACTCCCGGATTTTTGCACGTGGGAATCGTGCCGGTACGATGCCGCTGGTCGGCGATGCTTTCTCGGGCTCCCCCGTTTTCCCCGCCCCTTCATTCCGGCGTTGCTCCATCCTCACTTCACCCTCATCGGGCCTCAAGACCTCGGTGGTAAGAGCCGTCCAAACGTCTTCGCTAACTCACTCTTCACTTGACAAGAGTTCGGAATTTGTTTTTCCTACTGCGTAATGCATATGTTCAGAGTGATACAGCTGTAGTATCAAACCAAATGTCCCTTAACAACTGAACTAAGCTGGAAAGAAGTAAACTGGAATGGGCTTGTGAAGCCGAGAGCCTTGATGCTACATGCTATTCACAATAAAGTGAGCACTTTTTGAAGCCCTCTCATTTGGAATAATAGTCAATAAATATATTTTACTGTACCGTTAGACGTTAATTTTCGATTGCAGTGAAACATTTACGCTGTGTTCATTACCTCCATGGTAATATTTAATTGAAAAAGTGGCGGAAGAATGAAAATGGCTGAAAGGAAAAAAGTAAGCAGGGCCTCAAAAGTTCTCACTTTAGCGTGAACAGCCTATACCTACCGAGCACCCCAAGCCTGAAGTTGAAGGTGACGACGATGACGTGGCCGTAGCTGGCTAGGACGCTGCCGTCGTAGTGGTTGCCGGAGTTCCACTCGAAGGACTCCCCGTGCACGTACACGATGACGGCGTAGGGCGCCTCCAGCCCGCGGTTACCTGCAAAACACGCCCGCACACAGGTGACGACACACTCCATGCAATAACAACAAGTTACTGGTGACCAAAGGCTGTTCACGATAAAGTCAGCACTTTAGAAATGAACCTTAGAGAAAATTCACTGCACCTGCATGAAACCATTTTAATGTGCGTACTTAGTGACCAATTCGCCAATTAAAGTTGGTAACGATAGATGGAAAGTAGTTCCATATCCCAACGTGGAATAAAAATAGTTTGGTAACCAATTATGATAACTTAAAATTATTTCTTTCGCTTTATGTTTTTTTAATGCATCGAAGTGTGAAACTTATAGCAGATTTTTAAAGTATTTACTTTCTTAAAATTTCACAGTTTAATTTGACCAATGCATAACTAAAGGGATGAGGCCCATGGAAATGTTAATTTTACATAAGGAGGGTGAATACACAACGTGAATACAAGTAGATCTTAAGCAGGGCTTTCGAAAGTGCTCATTATACAGTGAACAGCATATAATCAGCCTACTTTCCTCTACGTGGGTGCAAATGGATTTTTTAAAATGAATTTCTTAAAAGTTTAGATGGGATGTAGCTGTTGAATTCTGATTAACAGCAGCATCACTGGAGATGAATCCAGAAATATTTGGAACAGTACCAAGGCAATCAAAATACACGAGTGATTTACCTAGGATTATAACTCAGGAAAATTCTTAAAACTAAGCTAGTGTAAAATCAACTTGCTGAGGTCAGCTCCTGCGGGGGTAGCTTTGCGTCGCACTGAGGCGAGGTGCAGAGCGACCTTGAACAGCTGAGCCATGTTTTAAACAACACATACCGGGGGATCGAGCACGAGGTCAGGCAAGTACTATATAAGATCAGGGCGGTGGAGGCTCTGGGCACCATCTTGCCTGCTGCTGCCGGAGGCTCTACACGAGGACGCCCAATCGAGAGGATCGCAGCCCGTGGTCCGCCTTCAACGCCTGACGAGAGCCCACCGTCAAGAGAGTTGTGAGACTTCCACGGTAATGAGGGTAAATATTGAATCCCTGGTAGGGCGACTTAAGGCACAATTAGGCTTGGGACTTGTGAAGGCATTAAGCTCTCTCAGAGCAATTATTTCGCCATAATTGCGAGACGCTTCTTCGAGGTTGATTACGGGCATCAGCGCCCTCTTGGAGAAAGTAATAAGTCTAAACTTCTAGCCTGTTAAAGCTGAATTCCTGTATAGCTAAATTACTGTTTGAATTGCCTACTTGAGGCGCAATTGTAAATTTTGTAATCGAGTGCTTCTCCTCATGAGAGGTCGCAGCAAATGGTGTCGGCGCTCGGATCTCCCACCCTCCCCTTAAAGCAAAATTCAATTAAAATTGCATAAAGTAAATATAGATAACTGTAAAAACGTGTAGTGCCGTCCACCTGCATTCAGAGTTTAAATTTCCTCGAGTAGACTGGGTCATAGTATCCCAAGCAGTACACTTTGAAAAGAATAGTAATCTCTCATTCACGGTAGCATATGTTGTCAGTCAGCACTTTAATCGCGGCCACACCAGAGCACGCAAGCCTGAACTGCTGCATTGCGAAAAGCTGTCAGGCTGGACAGTCGCCCAGTTTATGCTGTAAAATAGTGTGTGAGCCTAGCATAATGTGATTAATGCATGTTTAAAACACTGTTCTGCTCTTCGGACCATACTTTAAATTAAGCTTATTGCAAATTTCCACAACTGTGTGGTAAATGTGGAAAGAGTAGAGTGTAGAAAAGCCTGATTTATTGTGGAGTGGTGTATCACACATGCTATACACGCTATACAAAAACAAATTACATGACAGATAAACGTACTACCTCTCTTTCCAAAACTGCTAGGAACATATTAAAATATGCAACTATCGATTTAGCAGAATAACTATTAACAGATGACCCTGACATAGTAGAGGAATTTGACACAACATCAACACAGCTAACTCGTAGCCTCATAGCAAAATCACACATAGCGGCCTTCTGCCACCCACACCCCCACACTCACATGAAAAAATTGAAAAACAGGACACACATTATTTAACACAGTTAAAACCGACACTGCAACAGAACATGAATACTCAAACGTACACGAACTCACCACTGAACACACATACCAGAACTCGCCTTTGGTCTCACCAATACAAACACAAGAAAACAACATGGCGAACCTACCACCAATTAACGTAATAGTACAACATCCCATGACAGTGAATAAATTGTCGGGCGATGGTAGCGAAAAATTGTCAGAATTCATAGAGCAATACAACCACATGGCCGAAAATAACAACTGGGATGAGAAAGAGAAACTACGCAGACTGAAATACTATCTCACAGGTACAGCCAAAAACACATTGGAGACTTATTTACAAAGTCATGCGGGACAAGTCACATGGAACAACACCATTGCTAAAATGAAGAAAACCTTCCTGACACTAGCCAAGGAAGGACACTTTATGAATCTTCTATACACAATAAAACAAAAATTGCACGAAAGCGCCCTAACACATACAAAAAACTAATTGTTTTATAGAAGGAAATACAACCCCATGGTCACAGACACAGAATGCATCAGTATTGTGAGGCGATCACTGCTCCCGTACATCGCGGGCAAGATATTATGTCTTATAAATGATACAATTGACTACCTACTTACTAATATACGAAGAGTCAAATTAGGATTGTTTCAATACAACCAAACAATTTCAGGCCAACACAGCCATGCAGAAACAGACTCTCTCAGGGCAGAAATGATAAAATTAAAGGAGGGAATTGCAAACGTCATGCTACAAAATCAAAAGACCTTTAACAACAGAAGCCAACACAGACAATACAACACACAGAACCCAAAGTACGTAAACTGCAATAAATACAGGCGGAACAAACAACCAGTGATCATTGTAAAAGAATATGTGCAGACACCATCAAAATTTCACAACACAGAACAGTACAACAAAAGACAGCCAAAGAACACCAATTTTCAAAAACATGAACAACTTTCACACATATCAACCACAAAACTCAATGCACAAACAAGAACAAAGTACTATTCAACACCTAAATATAATGGACCAAAAATCTCCTACATGAGGGTGCACAAAGCAACACCCCCCACAGACAAATCAGTATGCAAGGTGCAACAAACCAAATATTACAGTCACAAACAGGCAGGGGCCTTAAACAGAGTAAATGGCAAGTGCAGAAATTCTGATTACAGCGCAAAGAAACAATCCCAAATTAATGCCAGAGAGCATACCAAAATAACGAGAACTACAAATGGCAAAAGAGACAAACAAAGTACGTCAAGGGAATATATAAAACTAGAAATAAAGGTAAGATGTGTCATTAACACCTGCGAGGCGCTTTTTAGTAAAAGGATTCCAATGCAATTATATGCGGAAATTGCTAAATTAAACTCACATCCAGGGAAGTTTCAACAACCACAGGGACAGAAAAGTCAAATTACACACACAAATTGCCAAACGCGATACCAATGAAACTAGGTCATCAGGTATCACCTTCGGAAAACTAAATTGCAGGTCACGGAATAAACAGGAGGATCCCGACACCATACAAAAGGACACGACATCGTGTCACCAAAACACGGCGCCCATGAAAGCCGAGACCGTATACAGCATGGAAGTTGCTTGGCAAGACGTAACCGGGCCCGCAGAATGCACGCATCAGCACGATCGTGACTTCAGTGCACATGCGGCCTTCATCGGACCACAGTCGCTGGCAGCCATGACGGGCGCGTAGTTTCTTTTTTTTTTTACCAGGGACATCGAGCCGGGGAATGCCCGCCTTTTCCTAACCAGACAGATCATTTCAACACAAACATAACGGACAGTTTAAAAAATTTTAAAAAGACTTTTGGCTTAGCGGAAATTGAACTACACATCCCGATAACAAATAATAATCACATACAAAATGCCAACAGGGACACAAAAATGGAAAATGGTGGCTATTATGACAAGGAGAAACTAAACCACATATCCGTTTTCCGAAACAATAACATTCAAGCCCCGCTGACCAGCAAGGGCAAATGTCGCACAAGATACGTGTAAACATCAATGCTACGCATCCTTGTCCGGCTCATGGGCTGGTCATATAACGCATTACTTGACATGTGATGCTCGTGCTCCTGTATAACCACAACACTAGTAAACAAACATAACTGGTAACCTGTCATGAAACAGTTTTCATTAGTGGGTGCTACGACAGACATTGATCTACCAAAATATAAAACAAATTTAAACATCAACATAGCGGGGTACAACTTCAACCAAGACTCCCTACGCACAGAAAAATTTAAAATTGGACATTTTATTGGGAGCAGATTTTATTAAAATGTATGACATAGTGCTAGTATAATGTATGTACACTCGTACCATAGTAAAAGTGTCATTGGAATTCCAATAAATACAAATAAAATATATTATGAAACAAATAATTGCATGGAATATTATATTAACAAAATTTAATTCTTAGACAACCCAAGCAATACGACCACCACAGAAAGCATAAATGAAAAATTGCCCACAGACATGACAGAATAATTAAGAGAAGTACTATACGCTTACAAAGACCGTTTTACAAACAAAAGAACAAAATTAACAGAAACGAAAGATTATGAGATAAAGTTAGAATTAACCACCAACAAACCCATTCATACCAGATCATATAGAATAAATCCCCAGCTATGTGAACATGTAGTGTAACCAATCCAGCAGATGCTCGATGAGCAGATAATCATCCTGTTCGATTCGCCTTACGCTGCACCAAGCCTTGTAATAAAGAAACCCCAGGGCTAAATAAGATTTTTAACGGACTTTAGGTTACTTAATCACCATCTTAAAAATGGTTCAATATCCCATCGCCAGAACTGAAGATATAATTAACACACTGAAAAATTCCAAGTATATTTCTTCTATAGATATGTTTAGCAGTTTTTATGCTATCCCAGTAAGGGGACAAGACAGAGAAAATTTCGCTTTTAGCGTGGATGGCGTGGGGTTATACAAGTATACCCGTATGCTTAAGAGTTTGGCCACAAGCCCAAATTATTTTCAAAATTCCGATGGAACACAGCTGTAGCTTACATTGATGACATTTTCACTATAGACAATTCCTTTCAAGAACACATAGACAATATCCGAGAAATAATGGAAAGATTATGTAAATACAATGTGAAAATTAACACCAAGAAATGTCACTTCACAGACCAAGATATTAAAATATTAGGGCACTCTATAACACCAGAAGGGATACACACAGACCCCGATAAAATAGAGGCAATAAAACAAATCGCCCCGCCTAAGAACTTAAAACAGTTACACACATGTTTGGGATTGACATCATACTTAAGAAGGTACATACTTAACTACGCCAAATTAGCGGAACCCCTTGCAGATCTAATACAAGATTCAACACCATTCTTATGGAAAGACGAACACCAGTTAGCGTTCGAAAATCTAAAAACAACTCTACTAAACCCACCAATACTAGCAAAGTTTCAGGAGGACCGACATACAATACTAGCAGGACCAACAGCGATAGGCGCCGTCCTTATGCAAGAAATACCAGGTAGCAAAAACTGTATTATCATCACGTTCGCATCGAAAAAGCTTTTGTTGGGTGAAAAGAAATAGTCAGTGATGGAACGCGAGCTTTCGGCAATAAAATACTTTGTAATATATTTTAAACAGTATTTATACAGAAGAAAATTCACAATCGAAATGGACCATGCAAGCCTTCGATACTTAAATACAATGGCCGAACATAATGTCCGAATGCAAAAACCAGCAATACCATTAACCGAGTATGAATTCGAACCAAATATAGTAAAATGGAAGTTAAACACACTGGCGGACACCTTGAGCCGAATTCCTATGACAGGTAAAGCGGAATCGACACACATTGAAATAGAGAATCAGCATTACCCCATACAACCAGAATATGTTAACTGTACCTCATTTTACAAAGCACTGGCGGAAACACTATTACAAATTCCGCACAAGGCTGACGAAGTAAAAGACTATATAGCTAAATACATAACGAACAATTGGAAGGAAATACATAACCTTATTAAACCAGAGATCACAACAACCGAAAAAGCCGTGTAGCAAAGATAATTATTAACAAAGAATGTATACCCTTAGAAACAATCGCTAAAATCCCAACAGCCTTATGTCAAGTACATTTTGAAATTACGACTGAAGGCAATGCAAAGGTAATTAAGTCAACCTTTATCGACCGTCGGTTACATTGCAAAATTGTCATTTCGATAAAAAATTCTAAACCACAATATCACCCCATTTACATACACGACCAGGAATATATCAAGGTCGAAGATGACACCCATTTATTCCTGGCAACTATCAGACAAATACAGTAATCGCCATTTCTAGCAGAATACGCCAATGATCCACATATTACACAACTCGAAATCGCCCTCACAGACCCACAAAATGCAACGCCGAAATATTTATGATTAGCAAGACAGTACGACGTAGGTGGAAATGGTGAAATATTTTACAAAAAAAACACCCCCAATGGAGGAAAACGACAAACTCTAGTACCGCAGTACTATGTGCCATAAATTATTACGGCACACCACCGCGCGTTATTTCGAACAGTTTAAAACACTACAAAAAACTTAAAACCAATATCATTGGGACACCACGGCTAAAGACGTTAAGAATTATATAAAAAATTGCCAACCTGCCAGAAGGTCAAACACAGTAATCAGAAACCAATAGGCCTCATAATCCCCATTGAAGCACAACCTCTCTCCCCCCCCCCCCCCCCCTAATTAGTCACTTGCGGTCTCGATGCAAAAGGCCCACTACAAATGGCGGCATCGGAAACAAATACATCCTGGTTACGATGGAATTTTTTTCGCGATATGTGGTGCCCAAATCGGTAAAATCTATAGATGCTAGCAGGTGTGCAATGTTTATTAAAGATGTTATTCTAACCTACAGATACCCTAAATCCATTTTATGTGATCAAAGAACATCCTTCAACGACTACAAATTAAATATTTGCCAATGACAGCATATAACCCATCCTGTAATGGGATGACAGAACAAGTTAATAAGGTCCTGTCGCAGGAACTTTAAGCATGTGCCCTTGAGGACCAGGCACACTGGGACCAATAAGTCCAATATATAGTTTTTAACTATAATTCCACTATAAGCAGAAGCATTTTTCTTATTACACGGCGTTGAAGCAGTCCAACTATGTCAAGTCATCACCCATGCGTTTTCACACAGTGCAAAAGACTGGTGCGAGTAATTTCGCTTAGCCCGTGAACAAGCTAGAGTGAACTTAATTAAAATCCCAAAGCTGCAGAAAGAACTTTTTGATAGGAAATTTCGACCAAATGAATTGAAAAAAGGACAATTCGTATGGGAAAAAAACCATGCCAGACAGAAGGCTCACACTTTCAAATATCACGGCCCGTACAGGATACATGACATATTGGGTCCATCGACTATTGCCGTCGAAATTAGGAAGTGAGGATGCATGTTACAGGTAATAAGATCGGCAATGGGAAATACGAGTATGGGGTTGCTGCTGTTGACCACATACCATGTGGTGTCAGCATTCACAGGAGATTCCATTTTCAAGATACACAGTGGTATCTACTTTCAATAACTGTCTCCAGACATTGCATACGAAGACACAATACGACTGGCCTACAATATACCGCTTCACCAACAAGCAGCGTCCAGCAACATTGACGTGTGGTATCACCAGGCTTGTACCACCAGAAACTCTACTGTTTGCAAAAACGCGCCAATATTTCAGAAACACAACCCAAAATATTGTACAAGTATTTATTTATAGCTGAAGTATCTGTGTCGAATAAAAGAAAATGTCGTATTACCTTCCTGGGAGATGTCGCAACATCGTGTTGCGACAGTCTCACTTCCGTCACTAAAAATAAAACTCCTCCCTAATGAAGAATCCTTACACTTGCAATTAAAATATTTCAAAAACAATGTCATCACATCCAATAACAACCTTAATATTACCATACAATAGCATTTCGGAAATAAAGGGTCAGGTAGAAAATAAAGTAAATGATCTCAGTAAAAATATCGGGGTGATGTCACGTCAAATGAATAATCAAAACAGAGCAATAGAGTCAGCTCAAATTCAAACCCAATTACTCACTAGTATGGTGCTGGAAATAATAAATGACGTTAACGAATTGAAACTTAGCACATACATACAGAAATGTCAACATAAGATCTTCTTAAGATGCAGGAACAGGCCTAAGCCTTAGGCTTAGAATTAAGCATTCCCACAACACAAATGTTAAAATACTTTACATCATCATTAACTGATGCATGTTATCGCCAACTCAAATGCTAATTAAAGTTCAGGTCCCTTTGAAAAATATCAAAAGCATGTGGAAATTATTTCGTTCCACGAATATCCCTTACCAATATAATAAACAGACTTTCGCAGTAGAAACCCTTACAATATTATAGCAATTGACATTAACACGCAAGAAACTAGGGATATTTACGATACCGCAGAACAAAACCAGGGCATTTACTTCCTTTCTAAACAGATAGTTGACCATTCCCAATCAAATTGCTTGAAAGCTGCAATATATCTTAAAGATCTCCACAATTTATTTAAAAACTGTAAATTTAAATGGGAACCAGGGAACTCACTCTATGTACACACGACTTAACCCCATCACTATGTAATAACAAATGCACCTGACGAACTGGTACTTAGATGCACAAATAAGACGCCCAGTAAAGTTATTCCCAACCCTAAGGTCGGAACCATAGAAATTACCATACCATGTGGCTGTGAAATCACATCCAATCAATTAACTATTATTAAAGCGACCCACGTATGTGGCATCAAGAGTCCTAAAGTAGGAAAGGCACACTCGATCTTGCCAGTACAATGGTTACAAAATAATGAGTTTGAAGCTCAGCAGTTAAAAGCAAGTGCAGGCATTACCCTTTATTCCGTAAAAGATATCATCAATGACAAATGGCAGATAACCCATGTGGACCTGCATAGCATTTCGTACACAGAAACTAGGACTTCAATTCATCAGACGCACGTGTTCTCTGTCATATCACAGGAACATTATAATTATATCAGCATTTCGACTATCATAATTCTAAAGACAGCACTAGCAGGTATTTATTGTAGACTTATAAAAATTGCAATATTAATGAATAATATCGGAAAAGCAGCACGCCCATACCATTAGGTAGCTGCCACGAAGGCAGGCAGCTAAGTTGTAGGAGTAGACGCCTCCATTTTAAAGCAAGGAATAATCCGTGGCATTCTTAACGAAGGGTAGTTAAATGCGTTGAAAGAAAATATGAGCACACGGTGTCAGAACCTAATATAAGGCGCTTTGAGGCGCATAGCGGGTTAAAATTAGCCTAAACATGGGCATAAAATGCGATAATAGTTGCCTTCACAGACACTAAGCAAAGGCGGCGACTCTAGCCATATAAGTAAGCTCGGAGCCCCCAAATAATATAAGCAATTCTCTTCTTATAAATAGTAGGTACGCTTAAGATCGCATATGTATATACCCACGTGTAAATATAAATATAATCAACGTATAATTATGTAGAATCTCACCACATTGTGAAAAAGAAAAGACTTATGTAATTATATGCCTAATTTTGTGTATGTAAAATCACACCAAATTGTAAAAAGAAAATGCTTTTATATTTAAATAACATACCATAATATGTTCATAGCTAATGTTAAAGTGATATGAAAACACTGCGCTATTGTCGACTGTTGTGTTTTTTCAGGGCGCTCTACCCACATCCCCAACCTACTGTGTTCGACGCTTTTTCATTTTCAAAGGGGGTAATAATTTCAAAGTGGTGTCGAGCCATACCTTCCCCTCCCTGTCTAACCAACATGAAAACAATAGCGGCCGTCAGATAGGGTAGGTGCCGGCACAAATTACATTAGATTAGAAAAATTACCAATTTCTGTGTTTACAATTTCATGTAAGGTTCAAGTTAACGTAACTAACAAAAACACTTAATTAAGATTGTATATGTTATCATAATTATGTAACAAATTACAATAAGTATACGTAGATATAGACACATTACAGATTACAGTATAATAGAATGCAGTAATAGTAAAAGTATTGCTAAATAAGTGTAAAAATCAACGTAATCAGGTGATCCAGAATTACAAACTTTTAAAAGGTTTATGTCTTCGGACATTTCTATGTATATAAAATGATTTCCACTAACATGTACCTAATAACATCTCACTGACTGACACTGTCCAACTGCCATCGAAACATTCTTAAGAAGTTATATGTATCTTGTTGTACTGTATCTTGTATAATTGTAATATATTGTTGCATTTTCTATCTATAAAAATTAGGTGGGGTTTACCAAATTCGTTAAGGGATGGAGGTCTTAATCAAATAAAAGAATTAATACTTTATTTACAATAACTACAGCAAAATTCTCTGAACTCAAATTCTCACAATAAATTGAAATCACTTACTGTTCACAATTGACACCAATTAATGAAATTTATAATTACTACAAAGAAATCAATTAAATTAAATAATTAAAGATCAGTCCCAGTATACAGGAGTATACAGAGTATCAAACTATTCAATTATTTTTATAATTTATGCATCCATATTTGACAGTTCAAATACTTACAATAAAAACAGTCTTACACTTCCATTCAGTCCCACCTCAGTTCAGTCCATGTCCCGCCAGTCGCAATGATCTAGAGTCCTCCAAGCGTCCTCACACACAGAAGGCTTCATTTGTTGGTTTCACACACTCTCGTCCATTCTAGTAACGAATACCTCACTCGTCGTCATCCCGCAATCTCCAGTCGTGGTCCACATCTTTGCACGCGCACACTCGGCAAGGCAGCCGCCGTCAAAGACTGCCAGCCGCTGGGTTGCGGCAGTATATATAGTGTCTTAGGACGCCACCTAGAATCTTCCCCAACTCGCGTGATGCGTCGCGGAGGGCTGAGGCGCCAGCCAGTCTCACCAGAACATTCTTACGTCGTAGCTAAACATATTGGAAACTCTAGAAGGCGAGAGAAGGTCTGTAACGCGAGCATGGCTCGCCGCTGTCGGCATTCACGGGATTTTCAGAAGGGCTGTAGAAGACAGCCACGAGCGCATCGTTCCAAGAAGAGGGGAGGGTGAGGTGGGTCTCCGAATACGGCCTGGGCAGCGGAATCGGTGCCAGCTGCAGCACGTAACACTATGCACTCCATGTAAAGTAATACCATTAGATAAGGCAAAATATACGTGCACAAATGAGGTATCTAAAATTCAAATGGTTTGCATTCCGACTATTATAGATGCCATTACTGTAACACAAGCCCGACCCTTGGTGCCTGACCCCGCCCTAGGGAGTTTACATATTCTTCAGTAAATATTAGTTTTAATTCTTGAATCCACGCAACTGCAAAGCTCTTTCCGGCGGGCTCCACAACTCCACCAGGGCTTGCCGCCCAGGTTCAGCAACTTCGCCTCCTGGTCCGAGCGCCTGACCTGACCCGGCCGATCCCCTGCAACGTTGAACCTCATGCTCCAGACGAGGATGCCTTTATGCTGTGAGAGAAGGGTCTTGCTGGGGCCAGCTCACGCGGGGGTAACACTATGTCGCGCTGAGGCAAGGCGCAAAGCGACCTCGGACAGCTGAACCTTGTCTTAAACAACACATACCGGGGGATCGAGCACGAGGTCAGGCAAGTACTATATAAGATCAGGACGGTGGAGGCTCTGGGCGCCATCTTGCCTGCTGCTGCCGGAGGCTCTACACGAGGACTCCCAATCGAGAGGATCGCAGCCCGTGGTCCGCCTTCAACGCCCGACGAGAGCCCACCGTCAAGAGAGCTGTGAGACTTCGGCGGCAATGAGAGTAAATATTGAATCCCTGGTAGGGCGACTTAAGGCACAATTAGGCTCGGGAGTTGTGAAGGCATTAAGCTCACTCAGAGCATTGATTTCGCCATAATTGCGTGATGCTACTTCGAGGTTTATTACCGTCATCAGCGCCCTCTTGGAGAAAGTAATAAGTCTAAACTTCTAGCCTGTTAAAGCTGAATTCCTGTATAACTGAATTACTGTTTGAATCACCTACTTGAGACGCAATTGTAAATTACTATTTAATAAAAGTAGTCATTTTGTAATTTGAGCTACCCTTGTTCCCCCGTGTTAAAGCGTGGCCCGCTCCCTCAGGAGAGGTCGCAGCAAACCTCATCTTGGAGGTAGGATTAGGAGCATCACCATCGGATGTAATGAGTCTAACGTTTTGAATGATAGGCTTCACTAACCTTAAATATTTACACAGCAATCATTTTGAAAATAACTGTTTGAGCCACTAAAACCACATACGTTTATATGGCCCGCCATTATGCTACTTGTGTGAATAATTTGTACGATATCGGTCCATTGGTCTCCCATATATGGCATAAAAAAAATTTTTCCTTGAACTAGCCCATTTCACAACGCTGCTTAGAAAGAGGCTCTGTAAGTGATGTTTCTAATAGATACTCTCAGCATAAAAAGTCTGATTAAATTTGTTAACCTGTTAAATAAATATGCCAAGCATAACAACATATTTCTTTGACCACCGTATTTGAAATCATTATCTGACCACATTTAATTCGTGTAACTTTCTATACCTTCTGTGGGTGTGCAAACTTGGTGGAAATTAGTTGAAATGTTTCATAGATATAACATATCAATCTAAGTTATTCATATAAACTCCATTACAACCTGCCTGCAGCTCATAACACATGTTAATTTACATAACTTACTGTAGCAATACTTGCGTGATATTTTGGTATGGTTGATTGGTCCTCCAGATATGGCATATGACTCCCATTGTTCATGTGACGATATTCATAAATGCAGTACAAAAAGGTTATGTATTAGCACATTCGATGAGTGTTATAGATACAACATATAAAGTTAAATTTATAATGTTACATTGTTTCGTAGAAATAGTAAACTAAGCTGAAATATTTGTATAGTTATCGTTCAGAAAATAAGAGACTTGCACACTTCAGCATAAACATAGGGCCTTCGAGAGTACAAATTCTTCTACAAATTTGAAAAAAAATCTGTTTATTGTTTCCAAAGATACCACAGAAAACTGTATTATTTTATGGGAGCCATCTTCCAGATTAGCGGGAAAATGAGGCTTTGTATAGAGAGTTTTTATGGATAGGCCTATAATACATACTGTCACCGTACAAAGTTAAGTTGAAATTTGTTTTTAAGTTTCGTAGATAAAATCCTCTGAGTTAAATTTTTATATGGCCGCCATTTTGAAAATATGTGTCTGACCCTCTCAAAGTTTATCATTTTACATCGCCTGCCGTATTGCTACTCGTAATCCAAATTTGATATATATCGGTTGTTTTATCGGAGGTATGATCCCTCTAAAAAAAAAACGAGATTTTAAACCGCATATGTGCAAAAAATTGGCTCTTAGGCCGAAGGTCCCGATAACATTCAATAATGTTCCAAGAGTTGTCGTATTTTACATTGTTACCAATATTTTGCACAAATACTGTTTAAAAACTCGTTTTTTAAGGGCTTATAGCTCCCTTAATATTCGATTTAGGTAAAAGTGTGACATATGTTTTCCTTTTACTTGTCATGAAGAATCACCTCCGAAGTTTGTCGGTCTAATTGCGATTCATCATGTATATACTCCCAGAACTCTGCTAAAATAACTAGATGTCTGCCATTTTAAAAATAAGTGTCTGGCATATTTGAAACATATTTATACATGTCTACTGGCGCAGTACTACATGTTTGACAAATTTGGTAACAATGTGTCAAGTGTTTCTAGAGATATTACATACATACTTTAATAGTTCGTGTAGCGTTATCTTACAAAATGGCGGGGAAAAGTGATTGTTTTTTTTTTGTTTTCGATGGTGATTATAATAGATACTGACAGTCTACAAATTTTGGTTGAAATCGGTCAAACAGTGTGAATTAAACCTAAAATATTTGTATGGCCGCCATTTTTAAAATAAGTCCCTCATCAATTTAAATTACATACATTTACTTGGCCTACGATATTATTACTTACGTGTGAAATTTGGCGAAAGCTGGTTGAGTTGTTTTCGAGATATCATGTAAAAGTTTTTTTCTTGTCATGTGGAGCTATCTTCCAAAATAGGGGACCAAGAACAATATTCGCCTCTGTATTTAATGTGTACACCTTGCACTGTCAGCATACATGCTTCGGTTTCAGTCGGTTGAATGGTTTCCGGGTATGATATATTACCCTAAATTAAAAATGGCTGCCATTTTGAAACTAAGTGCCCGGCTTTGTCGAAAACCATAAAAGTCGCGTGTGTTTCCTTAGTGCTACATGGGAGCCGAGTTTGGTGAAATTCGGTTTACGCGTTCAATTATTTAATGGAAAACAAATTGGGGGGGGGGGGCACACACACGTCCAGACACACACAGTCACACAGACACAAAGACCGAAAAGTTTTCTTAGAAGCCTTTCTTTCCTTCAGAACGTAGGCAAAAATATGTGACATGTCTGGGCTGCCATCGACAGCCGGGGTATATGAACCATATACTTGGGCTAAGTTATTTTTTCGGGTGTGTTAAAGGGATCATATTTATGTATATTCTAACGCAATAAAAATCGAAATATTTTACACAATTATACTTGTTTTATGACGACTGCCAGAATACAGTTTACTTGCATACAAATTAAACAATCCGGTACACAGTGCCACCTGTCAGCGAAAATGTTAAGTTGCTGAAATAAACGTAGCGCTCTACCCACACTGAATGGAAGAAACCTTGCCTCCAACGAACTTTTGGATTCCAACCCTGGGGGTATTTTATTGCTTTAGCTGCCTTTTGTCGAACGTTTATTAAGTTAACTAAGGTTGGAGGCTGTGATCCGAAAAGCCTTCTAGGATAAAAAGCGATAAAGGCTGTTTACGGTAAAGTGAACACTTTTGAGGTCCTTTGACTTTTTCCTTTCACCCTTTTATTTTTATTCTTTAAACACATTATATATATATATACACACATATATCAACAAGTAAGTAATAAACACAGTGCATATGTTCCACAGTTCTTGGAAGTCAACTTCTGAGGCTAAAATAAAATTTATTTATTGACTATTATTCTAAAAGAGAGGTCTTACAAAAGTGTTCACTTTACCATGAATAACCTAACAAGTCATATATTTTCAAGACTAAACAGGGGTGTACACATAGCGTAGTACAGCGGGTACCCTCCCTCCAGCACCCCCCCCCCACACACACACACACCCAGACTACCAGCAAATATACTGCAATATGTAAATTATAACTATTTCATGAAAAGCAATTTTATTCCCTATCCTTTTCAATGAATAGTGTACATAATATATCAGGGGAGATCTTTATCATTTCACTTAATAAATATGTACGTAATACTAAAGTTATTGGTCATATGCTGCCTTCTAAAGTCATTTGTTCAAAGTATTAATATTATTCTGTTAATGCTTTGACCTGTAAATTCATTTCTTCGTACCCTCCACAAGTAAAAATTATGTGTGCCTCTGTGAGATCAGTTAGAATGGATCAAGTTTATACAGCAATTAGGGAAGCCTGCACCATTTGTAGCCAGAAGAATTTGGTTTCCTACAATGTGGCATGCTACTTGGACGGTAACAAGCGAAGTTCAACAGTATAATAGGTATATGTCTACAAAATCGGACATTTGCTAAGATCTATCCTCCAGATGACTGTCCCTAGATAAATTGAAATGACAATCGAACTAAAGTTATATTGGCTGTTATTTTATTTCATGGTGAAAAATATCTTCAGCAAAGGGATAATAAAATGTTGCGTATGTACACTAATGAAATAAATAAAAATAAATAGAACGCCTTGAAGTTAAAGAATTAATAGAAACATATTTACAAGTGGCACTGCTGGAGAGCTGAATATTTGATCATCTTGACCGCAGCAATGTGAAAGACTCATGACGAATATTTTCTGTCTGGTATCTGAGCCATACCAGGCGTTGCGTATCAGCAGAGATATAATCACGTAGATTCGCGTACCACAATATGCTCCTAATTTGTGTTGAGTGTTCCTAGCATACTACACATCGGCTGAGAAGCGCCAACGGATCATAGACTTTTCCGCAGATTTTTCAGAGGAAGGAGCATCCACAAATACTCTCGTGGCCCCGAACACCAGTGGCAAACAAAGACAGTCGCATTGTGAGAATGGTCATTGCGGATTGCGCAGTGAATGTAGAATAGAGGAATGAAATGCCGCACAAAGATTATAGGATAGAACGTTCTGTAACTATGCTGCTAGGGCAACGTTCACTAACGTCTCACGAACGTGCAGTCCGAAACAAGTGGTGCCGAGAAATGAGTGGCTTGAGGGACTAATGATTAAAAGTAGTGTCCAATGAAGAATATAGTTTCTACTTGGGTGTTAATAATTGTAGTGTGCCCCGATGAAACACCTTTTACAACATACATTACAGCGACACACGTACCTAAGGCCAAGAATAACTATTGCTTTGCGAACCACAGTTTAAACTATCCGGTCCCCCTTGGAGTTTGTAAGGAGAACACTAAACGATACACGGTATATGAAAGACCTGCAGCTATCAACTAATGGCAGATACGCTCTTCCATAAGAACATTGCTCGCCAATATACTGTAAGTGTAGAAAAACGCTGTCTCAAATATATTCGTAAATATCCAAAATAGCACGATCTCCAGACCTATCTTCTATTAAGTGCGTGTCAAACTGAATTAGATGTAGTCTGGCCAATTCTTTGACACTGACAGCAACCCTTACAATATGGAGTGCCATGGAACATCATTCTACTGTATGATATTGATCACCTTAACAATCGTTTTAATGGGAGAGTTTTGGGTTGCATTTCTGCTAGGAGAGTGTAGCATTGCAGCTAAATATATATAATTAGCATATTCGGGAAGTATTTCCATTGTCTATATTCCAGTCAAGGATAATAATTCATGTAATCTTTGAAGGGTCGTGGCAATGACAACTTGTTTGTATTTCATATATTTTGGTTTTTCCAAATTTATTATTTTTCTTTTCTCATTTCATCAGTAGTAACAGACGTCAAGAACTGACAGCCACCGCAAGGCACAACATGGTGAAACAAGGAAAATAACAGAGGTCACCTTTAGCTGACATGGCAGACTGCTCGAAAACAATATGTTTTCAATGAGGAAACTTTCTACCAATATATAAAGAAGCGCGACCTTTCTCGGGTATCACAGTCACAACAGTTCGTCGCAGCACGATCGTTTGCCAATTGTCAGTCGGACAGCCTGCAACGTGTGATCACGTGACTCGCACCGACCAGCGCCCGCGACTTTAACCTTCTTTTGTATTCCGGACATTTCAATTAAAATATCTATTAAATTTATTTTCCGTCGGTGCGAGGATTCAATAGGGCGCCGGAAGAGAAAAGTAACGATTCTCTCTCGTGTTCGCAACTCTTAAAGTGATGAGTTTTTTCTATGAAGGCTGCCATTCTGTCTTGTTTTTTTTTTTTTTTTTTTGTTCGTCAGCTGCGAGTGTCAATAGATATTTGTCAATAGTTTATTTTGCCGAGACGGCAATAAATCTTCAGTAAACATTTAACTTCTTCTTTTATTTATTGCCAATCCTGTATCAACAAACTTTCATTACTATGTAGTCAAAGTCTCCAACTCAAGCTGAGCTAGTTCGTTGGTGTTTACTGAGATCTACGAGAGAACAGGACATAAACCTGTTACAAGAGTGACAATGGACTGCTTCTTATAGGGAGCGTTGTTTTCAGGTTTTAGTTCTGTGGCAGTAAAAATTGAAACAAAAATTTACAACTTGGCCCGTGGACTTGCTGACTGAGTTCATGAGTGATTAGCCATTAGTAGAGCTAGTGATATTTCGAGGGAAAAAATATGTGTACACGATAGACTTCGATACTATAAGCAGCCAACAGCAGTTTTTCTATTGCCATTGGTTGCTGTCTGCTTGAGAAGGCGTATTCGTATTTGACCGGGCCACTCACAATTCGGCAACATCGACACGGCTCCTACGTGATTCGTGTGCAGACAGTTAGCACGTGTCGGAAAGTAGTTCAGCCAATCAAGATAGGTAAAAACCCTATAGTAATTTGAAATATAACTTATCTTGAAATTTTTTCGCGAAATCTCACTACCCATAGCGATTAGATGAAGTAGGCGAGCATTGAGAGGTCGATAAAGTTCACCAGTAACTTTAGAAGTATGAGTAGTTCATACTGTTCAGGATTGCGTGGAATTACCTATACCTTGGGTAGGTAATGGTTCTCCCAAGTAGCATGGTGGCATCGGGAAGTAATTTTAGTTTTCCACAACTTCTTAAGACACGTCAAAAAATGGCATTTTTCTGTTATGACCAATGAATAAAACATTATGTCCAGGATTGTTAAAAAGACGACGAATTATTGGCGGTGGAATGAGGCCAAAATTTTTAAGTCCATTAAGAGAGACTAACTCCCATTTTTCGAGGCAAATAATGGGTGCGTGTGTGTGTCTATATATATATATATATATATATATATATATATTATATATATATATATATATATATATATATATATATATATATATATATATGTGTGTGTGTGTGTGTGTGTGTGTGTGTGTGTGTGTGTGTGTGTGTGTGTGTGTGTGTGTGCGCGCGCCAATGATAACACTGCCCACCGTACTTTTAGACAATGTTGACAGAAAACTAGAAAACGAGAAGTCGAGAAGTTTCGTTTTCAAAATTTCAATGCATTTTTAATTTTTTAATTGGTCGAATTTGGATTTGGTTTACTTCGGTTTTCTCTATAACCGAGTGACATCTTACATGAGAGTAAAACCTTCATTATACTAAAATTTCCAGAGGTAAGTTAATCCTTCGAGGGACTCAGTACATGTGACATCTGCTGTTCGAAATTCTCCCCTGGCGATTCTGGTTCAATCTGTGGAGTATTACGTTGGGTATTTTCCTAATGTAAAAAAAAAAATATCACAGACGTTGCCAGCATGAGGTATTTCTCGATAGAACATGGGTTTCGCTGGGTACCACATTGCAATTCCACTCATACTTCACCTTACTTCATCTATTATCTAAGCTGAAGGTGGATTCCCTCGTTCGCAGACTACGAGGAATAGAGATGGAAGTTAGAACCATCAGCCAGGTAAGAAATAGAGAACTTCTAGCCACTTGTGTGTTATATGCGTTGTGTGTGCCGAACAATTTGAGCCAATCGTAACATTTCTGCGCAGAAAACGCAGATGTTACCCACAATTCAGTACACAGTGTCTAACGCAAACAAAATGACAGCCATCGATGTGTTGAGATTAATGTTTATAGTCGTGAGGGAAAGTCAACCTTCGTGTGGTAAATAAGAAAAAGTAAGTACACACACAAATATATATCAAGCATTATGGGAAATATCAAAATCCCGATAAAAAATAAGATTTAAGACCAGAAAACGTAGTTTCTAACAGCTGATGAATAAAACCCAATGAGCCTGGAACTATGAGTATGTTTCATTCGCGGTTTCTCCGCACTTTTTAAACCAAATCTATGAAAAATTACCCCATGGTTGGTTGTTTACTAAATATATCACCTTTCACAAGCTTTTTTTACTTATTTTAACATAAAATTACCTTACATTTTGATAAATTGGACTTTTTAAATTGTATTTTATCTATAAATTATAATATTTAATTGATAAATAATATGGATGAAAAAAGGGGAAATATGTGTGTTAGTATTACGTAGCAAGTAATAGTTCTTATACAAAATATGATTACATTATTTCGTGTGAATGCGGTGCGTTGTCGCTTTGCTGTAAATTTCTATAATCTATTGCGCTTTGCTTTTATGAGGCGGAAAAATATCCTAGAAATACACCGTAAAAAATATAATGGGAAAATTACCTGAGAAGTGTAAGGTAATATTCGCGAACTTGTGGGGGAAATGTCGTTTTCCTTACAGGAACGGTAAAATTACACCATCCTGGAGTAGAATTCACGTACGTGGTTGTGGAAAAATACCATACATGGATGGGAAAATTAACTTACGGCGCGTGCATCTCTTCAGCATTCTCAACTTCTAAGGACGGGGGGGGGGGGGGGGTGGACGGGCGGAAGAAACAATGATATAGCGAGCTTATAGTCATTGATACTGTCACGCTGTCGTCGTGGTGTCGTGGGTAGCGCATCGGCCTGTTGTGATAAAAGGACCGCGGATAACGCCCACCCATCAGCAACTGTCGAGGATTTTAGTGTTAAGAATTTAGTTACTATTCCTCAGAGGATATAGGTATAGGCTGTTCACAGTAAAATGAGCACTTTTTAATACTTAGTTACGTTTTTCTTTCAGCCATCTTTTATCCTTAAACCACGTTTTAAAATAAATGTTGATGCGGAAGTAATAATCAAAATGTGTTTATTCCACTGCACTCGGAAGTTAACGCGTAAGGCTAGAATAAAGTACATTTATTGGCTAATATTGCGAATAAGAGAACATTCAAATGTGCTCACTTTACCGTGAACAGCATATAGTAAAATTATTAACAGTAGTAGCCTAACACTCCAGGGCATTTTGAAATATATTTTTATTATACAATATAGTTAATTTTCCCTTACTTGTATGGAATTTTCTCCCCACTTTTGTCAGGTAGGGAACAGGACTTTACCTTTTATGTAAATTTACTTTACATTTAAGATGTAATTTTACCTTACATGTAGAGGCTTCCCTTACATATAAAGGAATTTTACAGCAAATAATTTTTACAGTGTAGAACTTCAGCAGGGCTTTATAGAGATGTAAGATGTGACCGTGCATGGGGTATATGGAGATAACGCCGAAGTTCTGGACGCGTGTGAATGTCTGCCGCTGAAATCCGTCCAGGCTGCTCCGTCCCGTCGGCGTGGTCTGCGAACCTGTGAATCCACTTTGACACGGTAGTGCGGATCTGTCCCTCGCGTGTGGCCAGCAGCTCCACTAGGCTGCCGCATCCTCTCATCTCACTCCACGATAAGCCGAGCATTATAGCAGGGAAACAGAGGGAGTATGTCACAAATTTTGATGATTATTTTTACACCTTGATACTAGTTAACGTTGCGGAAATATGTGCAGTGTTCAATCAGAACAAAATAGTCAGCAGGTTTAGATGTTGAACTATTACAGGGTAAACCCTGCACATGCACGTGTAACTAGAGGAAACGTGATTAATTCCGCCGCTCATTAGTCGGATGTATAGCATCGGCCACAAACCCACGGTGTAATGAAATTGCGGAACTAGTGTCCATTGTATAAACTTGGAAAACAACCCGTACACATTACAACAGTTCAGATTTTGCTAACCCCATAACTGACTATAACCCTTTTAGACAGGATTTAATTGATGGATTCAGGAGCAGAAAATAATAAATATTTCAGTATGTGCTCTACTTAAGCCGACACATATTTTTTTTTAATTGTCATCACAACAAATGAGGAATTTTCTGTTTGCTAGAATCTAATAATGGGACCTTTTTGTAAACTAGAGCAATAGCATTACTTTTGGATCTGTTACGAATGGGGAAGAACATTGGATACTGAGCCTTGTTAAAGCACACTAACGGATAAAAATAATTCTCCTATGATAGATGGACACAGTTCAGCGCATTAGTTCTGAATGCGTTCAGTGACCAATCTGTCAATGATTATAAGCCAATGTTCGATTATGAATACAAATAGTTTAGAAGCGGAGTGGAGAGTGTTGGGCTCATCTTGACAACGAAGAAAGTGAAGATATGTAGATATGGAGGAGCGCCAGAATGCAAAGACAGCGGAAAAGGGAAATCCCCGAGGGAACCTGCCGACCAGAAGAATCAGCTGCCACTTTTCTCACATGTGAAGGTCCGGAAGTTACACTTCCCGAAGACGAATCTAGTTTGCTACATGGGAGACGAGCGCTCCGACCGCTATGCTAACCTCATTCCCAACTAAGAAGGAATAACCGATTTTTTTTATGTCGCAAATAATCTCATTATATGCTCACGAAGCAAGTTGAAGTAGAATGAATTCAGCCACACTTCAGTAGGCTGTTAAGACTCCCATCACAGACATGAATTTAAATATCTTCATAATTGTATAAACTAGGAAACAGCCAGGATAATTTGCAACCGTAGACCATACATCACTGCTTTAAGTGAGTAAATAGTAGAGAGCATACAATTCTGCATTATCAAATGGAACCAATATATACGCCACAGTCCTCTACACATTGGATCCTAGGTAATTTGCTCATTGGCTGCCTCTGTAGTTGGAACCCACATCCTGTTTCACTCGTCCACATAGACTGACGCCCCAGAAGTCGGTAAGATGATTTTTTGTTGAGAGTCATGCAGGACGTTTAGGATGAACGAAGGTACAGTGACACATTTGGAAATGACATAAAACTGTACACCGTCTACCATGGTACAGAATGATGAAGCAAAATGGTAGAATTTCTACTAATTAGTCATGAACAAATCCTAGTATAACTTTTAGGATGTAGAGGATGAAGAAATAGAAGACGAGGAAGAGGACGAATAGGTTGATGAGGAGACGGACGAGTTGGAGAAAGAAGTATTGGAAGAGGAGGAGAACGAGGAAGAGGACGAAAAGGAGGACGTGGACGACGAGGAAGAGGAGTAGGACTAGGAGGAAGAGGAGGAGGACGAGGACAAGGAAGAGGAGGAGGACGAGGACAAGGAAGAGGAGGAGAACGAGGACAAGGAAGAGGAGGAGGACGAGGACAAGGAAGAGGAGGAGGACGAGGACAAGGAAGAGGAGGAGGACGAGTACAAGGAAGAGGAGGAGGACGAGGACAAGGAATAGGAGGAGGACGAGGACAAGGAAGAGGAGGAGGACGAGGACAAGGAAGAGGAGGAGGACGAGGACAAGGAAGAGGAGGAGGACGATGACAAGGAAGAGGAGGAGGACGAGGACAAGGAAGAGGAGGAAAACGAGGACAAGGAAGAGGAGGAGGACGAGGACAAGGAAGAGGAGAAGGACGAGGACAAGGAAGAGGAGGAGGAGGAGGGGGAAGAGGAGGAGGAAGAGTTAGTAGGTGACTCACCGCTGCCCGGCACGTAGAGGTTGAGGAAGAGGCAGTCCTCGCTCTGGTTGGCCAGCAGCGGCACCAGCTTCTTGAGGAAGTGGTACCGAGAACGCGGCATACTCTGCAGCGCCGCGGTGCGGTTGCTGAGGTCGGGCGGCCGCTGCGGGCAGACGGCGCCGAAGGAGTCGGCGAGGCGTGTCCCCCGCCAGGCGAGCGGCGGCGCCGGCGGGCTGTAGCGCAGGTCACCTGTGGGCGGCGCCGCGTACGGCACCCCGCGGAATACCTCGACCGGCTCGAGGTGGCGCGACCCCAGGTCGGCGATCACCCCGCGGATCGCGCCTACCTTCGTCTCCACGATGCGCGAGCTGTAGCGCGGCCCGGCCAGCGCCGGCGCCAGCAGCAGCGTCAGCACCAGTGGTAGCACCAGGGGGGCGGCGCCTCGGGGGCGGCGCCCGCGCATCTCCTCCGCCGCGCCCGCCGCCCCTCATGCCCGCATGCCCCCGCCGCCGCCGGCCGTGCCTCTGCCCCTGCCCGTCCCGTCCGCCGCCGCCTCACCACGACACTCCGCCTTCACGACTGTCTCTCCCCTGCTGGTCGCCGTCCATCTCACCGCCACCACAGTCGACTGACCTCCTGGCGTCTGTGCACCGCTCCCCGCCAACACACTACTCCGTCCGGCGATCTTCTCTATGCCCAACAAACCTACAAACAAACAAAAGTCATTATGTTGAATACCCCGCAGCACAGATTTAATATGCAATAACTTGAAATATGCACTCCTCTGTACACCGAGACATTGTGTTTTGTTACACACACGCTTCTGTCAATATTTTCAGATGCTTAATATCATCATCCTAACCTAAAAAAAAAAGTTGTCAAACTTTATGATATACAGCTTGACACAACATAATTCCATGATATTTTAAGTCATTTTTAAATATTGAAAAAGTGTAGTAAGATAAGTTAACAAATGTAAATTATTTGCATAATATAATTACAGGAAAAATTTAATTTTTCTAACTGACTGAAATGATAAAGTTAGCCTAATTTCTTATTAATAAAATACATAAACATTACTTTCAGAAGGTGGTACAAAATACACGTCAGAGTCACAAGCACGAATGGTCCTATAACATGCCCGTTCAGTACGTAGCACAGTATTGTTAGTCAGACAGCACACATTACATAATAAAAACTGCCCCCGTAAAGTATGGGCCAATATCGGACCCACCTCGGAACACAGAGTGGACGAAATGCACAATTTAGCATAGTGAATGTAATGGCTTATGAAACTTGGAGGCACAATTAACCACGTCTAGAGCAAAATGAAAAATATTGAAGAACTTCAATATTAAAGTAGTGGCATGACAACGAAATATCTGTATTTTAATTAATGTATTTGTAGACGAACTAAATTCTCTCTAAGCCTCAGACATCAGAATATTTGTTTCACTACATCATGGAATACATATAGATGGTTATTTAAGCATTTCTGGTAACTCTCCATAGGATATATATTTTTTTTATCATTTTGTTTTCATTCTCTAATGTCAGAACTTAACATTGCCCTGCGTCGGTGAAAATAAACTGCGAAATTATAAGCAATGAATTATTTTACAATTTCAAAAATGCTTACTCATAATCCCAAAACAAATAGAAGCTAAGTTATATATGTTCACTGACCATACATTTAAATATTTTACTTTCAACATCACTTTAAGTCATGGCATTAATTTTCCTACTCTACAGCATAACTTACTGGCAGCATGCTGGTAAATATAGCGTTCAAATACATGCAGTTTGCGGTAGGGACTCCTGAAACGTGGATTAACAAATTGCTGAGGAATGGCGTTTGTTTACCTGAACTATTTAGTTCCATAACCCCATAACCCGACACGTTGCACGGGGTATGTCACGCGCGGTTTTAAAGCGAAACCTTTTGACAGGTGGTAAGCCTCGACAAGAATTTGGTGGAATCGAAATAAAGTGGAAAATACATCAGCCATTCCCTTTCATTACGTTTGACGTCGCAAAAATGGGAAACATTGATAGTGGATGCATTTATTATTTCAAGAGTGTTTTACAAAACGAGCGTTCAGTTTGCTTTAAGGTTATTTGCTTTATTATCTAGAGAATTTTTTTCAATTATTGTAGAATGAGTGTGAAATCATTTGACCGACTGTTTATGCATATCACCACTCAGAGTCATTTGAATGGGGTCATGTGGTTGGACTGCATGAAGCCTGATGGCCAGCTCGTCGTATAATAGCTATTCATCTTGACATGCAGTCAACGCTGTGACGTGACGTGTGCAGATGTGCATACGTACAGGTTGTAGGTCACGTAGATTAAGTAGTCAATGTTCCTGCCGGACTCTTCACAGTCAGAGATGATCGTCAAGTCTGCCGAAGTGCAGTAGCATAGTGTGGCATCACATTCAGAGAGATCCTGCAGTCTGTGGGTCCTGATGTGCATTTGCCAGTGTCCACAGGAACCATTCGTCTTCCATTAAATGAGGCAGGCCTATAGGAACGGTGTCCCCTGCGCCGTTTACCTTAGCCGCTAGCCTTCAATGGGGCCAAGAACATCAACGTTGAACAGAGGAATAGCGACGCACTTTGTCCTTCGATAAGTCCCGCTTCAATCTCAAGGGCACTGCCTGCTGGTTGGCAGCTGCGACATTTAAATAGGAAATCCCATGTTAAGGAAAGTTCGCCCCAGTGCGTTAATTTTAAAGATAGGAATTTCAAAGAAAATGTATTCTTCACGAATTTTTAAGGAGAAGTTCGCTACAGTGGTGATGTTTTCAAAATATATAGCCTGTTCGCAACGAATATCTAACATTTATGTTTTACGAAAAAGTACATACTGTTAATCTATATTGAATGTATACGTTCGTAGGTATCTTATCCCAAAACGTTCGTGAAGAATATATTTAGAATGAAACGCCTATCTTTAAAATTAATGCATTGAGGCGAAATTAGCTTAAAATGGAATTTCCTATTTCAATGTCGCAGCTGCTAGCCGGTAGGTTCTGCGCTTAATTCAGGTGATGGTCGCAGTTGGGTTAGCCAACGCAGTTACTAACACAATGTCCCTGCGCTGATTCGTGAATGTCTTACGTCCCGGATACGAGGTTATATGGCATGAGGTGCCATTAGTCATGACTCGTTGTCAAATATCCTGGCTGTTGAAGGCACGCTGACAGCAGAGCCATATGTCAATACGGTTCTGCGGCTCTAGTTCCTGCAATTTTTGCGCAGTATAGCCAACGATATGATGCAGTAAGATGGTGCTCGTTCCAATACAGTTCGCATCACCGAACATGTACTACGAGATATGGACATCATCCCTTGGCCTCCTGAGTCTCCAGATTTGCACCCTGTTGTAAATTTATGGGGACTTAAAAAAATTGAGGTAAAATTCCCTTACATGAAGGGGAAGCTAATTACCTCTACATGTACGGTAAAATTACCTCTTAAATGTAGAGTAACCCTACATAACAAGTAAAGCACTATTCCCTAATCGTACGGGAAAAGTACCTTACAAATGTGGGGGGAAAAGTCCATACAAGTAAGGGAACATTCTCTATAATGTATAATCCTTACTACTGTATAAATACAAAAGTGTGTTTGTTTGTCTGTCCTTCTTTCACGTTAAAATGGAGCAACGGATCGACTTGATTTTTTATACATAGCTAGGAGGCCCAGAGAGTGACATGGGCTAATTTTTATCCCGGAAAAAAAATTTCAAATAGTTCAAAAAATTATGATCAAGGATGAACATAGGTACTGGATTAAACTTTTCTTAGGAGTACTGCATAAAGAAAGCATTGTTTAAAAAATACGTAATTTCTTCTTTCTTTTTTGTCTATGAGCTGTCTTGCATTCCTTCCCAGAAACCGCAGAAGCTCAGTTGGTAGAGAAATCAATAGTGGGGATGCAGTAGCTCAGTGATTAGAGAACCCGATAGTGGGGCCGCAGTAGTTCAGTATGTAGAGAACCCTATAGCAGGGGCCGCAGTAGGTCAGAGGGTAGAGAACCCTATAGTGGGGCCTCAGTAGCTCAGTGGGTAGAGAACCCAATAGTTGTGCCACAGTAGCTCAGTGAATAGAGAACCGAATAGCTGTGCCGCAGTAGCTCAGTGAGAAAATAACCTAACAGTGGGGCCACAGTAGACCAGCGGTTATAACACCATATAATGGAGCCACAGTAGCTCAGTGGGTAAAGAACCAAAAAGTGGGGCCGCAGTAGCTCAATGAGTTGAGAACCAAATAGAGGGGCAGCAGTAGCTCAGTGAATATAGAACCCAATAGTTGTTCTGCAGTAGCTCAGTGAATAGATAACCTAACAGTGGGGCCGCAGTAGCCTAGTGGTTATAGAACCATATAGTAGGGCCACAGTAGCTCAGTGAGTATAGAACCAAATAGTGGGGCCGCATTAGCTCAATGAGTTGAGATCCAAATAAAGAATCCGCAGTAACTCAGTGAATAGAGAACCCAATAGTGGTGCCGCAGTAGCTCAGTGGGTAGAGAACCCAATATTGGTGCCACAGTAGCTCAGTGGGTATATAACCTAACAATGGGGCCGCAGTAGCCCAGTGGTTAGAGCACCCTATAGTGGGCTGCAGTAGCTCAGTGAATAGAGAACCCGATAGTTGTGCCGCAGTAGCTGAGTGGCTAGAGCACCCAATATTGGTGCCACAGTAGCTCAGTGAGTAGATAACCTAATAATGGCACCGCAGTAGCTCAGTGGTTAGAGCACCTAATAGTGGGGCCACAGTAGCTCGGTGGTTAGAGCACCTAATAGTGGGGCCGCAGTATCGCAGTGGGTAGAGCACCCAATAGTGGGTCCGTGCGCGAAGCAGCGTTTAAAAGCTAGTAAAATTATATTTAAAAATATATCGGTGTGTTTTTTTCCATTGATTATTTTATTGTCTATATCCTCTGACGAATACTAACCGAAACCTTAACACTTGAATCCTCGACACTTGTTGGTGGGTCGGCATGATCCGCGGTTCTCTACAACGAGAAGCCTATGCGCTATCCATTACACCGCGAAGACAGCGTGAGACCAGTAGTAAATATTAGTGTATTAAATAACGGTTTCTTCCGCCCGTCCCCCCACTTAGCTATTGAGACAATGCTGAAGAGATACACGCGTCGCAAGATAATTTTCCCATCCTTATATGACATTTTCCACTACCATGTGCATGAATTTTACTCCAGAGTGCGGTAATTTTACCTTATCCGTAAGGAAAATTATGACTCCCCCAATAGTTTGCGAATATTACCGTACTCTTGTCAGGTTTTTTTCCCCTCGCTATTTTTTACAGTTGTTATAATGGAGCGACGTTTACGCGATCGTCGATCGCCTGCCCGAACACTGGCTGAGCTTCATGTGCAGTTGCAGTATGCATGGCGGTATGTCGCCCAAACACTGCCTATCGCCTGCATGGCGGAATACCTCACCACATCGCGCTATGTGTGTAGCCACGGAAGAAAACTCCTCCTCATAGATGGTAGGTAGTTGGGCTTAACGTCTCGTCGACAGCGAAGTCATTAGAGACGGTCTTCCTAATAGAAAACGCGTTCTTTAGGGATGCTAACCAATATAAATCATATGCGTTTTGTACTATCGTCTATTAGCCAGTGATGGTTTATAAAGTCGCACGTGAGAAAAGCGGGTGTAGAGATTTCCATGTCTACCAGTGTATTAAAGATGAGTTCAGGTACGTAATAAATATTTTATGAGCTTGAAATTTAGTTAAATAATAACATTAATATGTGGTATTCTCGTCCTTTAAAAAAATTTAAGCATTTTAACTTAAAATTTAAATTTTTTCCTTTGAAGTTTTAAGAAAATATAATTATTTTTTGATTTACAAGACCAATATTTTATTTAAATTATAAGTTAAATTTAAATTTTAAGTATTTAAGACATTGACATTATCTGATCGAAAGGCAACAGTAGACGTAAAAATGGTTGATTTTTGACTTTATTGAAAATAAAATATAAAAAATTTCATGTAAATTGTACATAATATTTTCTACCTCAGTAAGGAAAATGCCTCATCACTAAAATAAAAATATTCCTCTCTAAAGACTTAAAATGTCAAATTAATTATGAAAGGTTCATTTTTGTGAACAATCCCCAGTATAAACAAGCAACTGCAATTTCAAAATCAAAACTGGAATTCTGGGTTAATAATAGTTCACTATAAAAGAGTTTCTGCGGACTTTGTAACTGTTTTACGAGTAACATTCATATACGGAACTGATTTTACCAACATGCTGAAATAAATATTTTATGAGCTTCAAATCATTTTTTAAATGCTGAGTATGAGGGAATGGCAATAACATCCTGCAGAGTCTACCTAGAGTCATAATACTGTTCTAAAGGAACACGAATGAGGAATTTACATACATTTGTGAAATGGGGGAATGTACCCACACATAACGCAAAATAACAATGATTGGTATAGCCACTCACAAGGATAGTGTCAGCAGGTAATCAAGTAAGTGACTGCATTATTTATTGTTACTTCCGAAATATGAAAGGAAAATAAACGGTAGCATTGCCAAAATTAAATAATTATTCGTTAAAAAAAAACCAAAGAACCATAAATAAAAAAAAATTGTAATTCTTATTTTTAAATACATCCTTTCTTGTTGCCGCTGTACCAAAATTAAAATTACACATTTTGACATAAAATGAACAAACGAAAATTACTGAAGAAATAATTTCAAAAATAAAATCACAGCGCTAGAAGCAACTGAATTAATATAATTTTAGAAATAATTAAATTAAATATTATTAATAAGACCGGATATTTTAGCGTAAGTGTGCAGAAACAAAGTCCTGCAAAAAAGTTTAAACGTACAGCCACTCACGTTTCAACATCATAATTATTATAGCGGTACTGTTTGCCATATTTTTAAAGGAATACATCAAATACTGTGCCTGTGGTGTTTCAAAAACATTTCTAAATAAGAATATCGGTTACACAAATTTCTGTTTCATATCATTGTACATAATTTTTAATCAGACTGCGGACCTGTTGAGTGCGGTATGGACTGCCGACCACGTAAGAAGTGATTGAGAAAATATATTTGGGCGTCTCTTAACATCGGTATCTTGAGATCTGATGAGGGTGAAGCGAGGTGAGTATGGAGCAGCGCCAGAATGCAGGGGTGGGGAAACGGAAGATACCCGAGAAAACCCGCCAACTAGCGGCATATTCCGACACGATTCGCTCTTGCGATAATCCGGAAGTGATCCCGCCGGTGATCGAACCCGGCTTACATAGGTGGCAGGCGAGTAGTCTAACCACTACACCACCGCAGTCGCCACTATGTAAACATGGCTGTAAAGGAATACAGATTGGTTGGCAAGTAACACGTAATTGATCGTTTTATTTCCCAATTATTAGAACTTAAGAGTATCAAGATTCCTTAAAAATAAGGGAACATGGGAGGGGAAAAACCAAACTATTTCCGCAGTGATTTACCCTACAATTGACAAAATCGTGTTTTTCCACCTGAAGCGACTGCACTAGTAACGAGAATCTAAGAGCTCTATTATGTAGCTAATACAAACGCAGAACTAGTTTCTAGTATTTCCTATACTGATATTTTTCAACGAGAAAAGAATGAAAACTGAAATATATATATTTTATATATATATATATATATATATATATATGTGTGTATATATATATATACATATATATACACATATATATATATATACACACATATATATCTGCAATAGGGTGAATGAATGATTGAATCACGGGTCGTGTGTTTTTTGATCCAGTAAGCCATGGGTTTATATAATTGGCAGGACTGCTAAGCGGGAAAGCATACAAAATATATCATAATCGTGAGAGAGTGGAAAGAAAAAGGTGCTGAATAAGTGTGAAGGAGCGCAATAGACGCTTCACGATACTCGGGGCAGAAATAATAGGCAGGCCGGGACAGGCAAGTCCTGTCACGGTACTTGAGTCGTATCACTGCCTCCGTAACTACACGATATATTGGATCAATAATCATAATTTGGCGAGGGACGATGTACAAAAAAAAAAAATGTAACAACAAAATTGGATAAATACTGTTTTTACCTTCACAGGCCACGTAGGTCTGCCTATGTGAGAAGCAATTCTCCTATAAAGACTGTTCGCGATAAAGTGAGCACTTTTGAAATCAACCTTAGGAAAAAGTCACTGCCTCTGGCTGGATATATTTTAACGGGCCCACTGAGTGACATGCACCCCGTAAAGTTGGTAACGATGGATGGAGAGTAGTTCCATATCTTAAAGTTGAATTAGAAGCGTAAGTTAACCATTTGTGATAGCCTTAATTATTTATTTTGCTTTCTGTTTTTTTAATGAACTGTAGTGTAAAATTGAGCAGATTTTTAAAATATTTACTTTCCTAATAATTTCACAGTTATACTTGACAGAAACATGAATAAAGTAAAGAGGTCCATCCCAATGTAAATTTTACATAAGACGGAAGAACATACAAAGTGTATACAAGTAGATCTTAAGCAGAGCTTTCAAAAGTGCTCATTTTACCGTGAAGTGTCTATATCCTTTCCACCTTTAGCGAGTGTTCCTCGACCTCACTATAGTCATAACGAAACATCACGGGAATGACGAGGGGGGGGGGGGGGGGTTTATTGCAGCATCTTAAATGTGAATGGGTATTCGAATGGAATGAATGGTACACGTGGCAGGAAATCTTATTCTCCTCGTGCTCGTGCAGTACAGATTGTGGCCTCGATTTCATCGTTAAGCAAGGCCTTCACTCGGAGCCTGGTGTTACAGCAGTGATTCGGCGATTACATTAATTGAACACCGAACTTGAAGGGAAACTTCAGTGGTGACTGGCCAGGAGATTAGATGATGATGATGATGATGATGATGATGATGATGGTGATGATGATGATAATGATGATGAACTCCACGAGGTAATCATCTATTTTTACATCTTTTTCCACGGAAATGAACTTAATTTCCACCCATTCGAACAACTTAAGAAAATTAAGTTAATGATTTTTCATACTCTTGCCGTTGCTCAACTCCTGTGACATCTTCCTTGGCAATATATTTTTTAACTATTTGCCAAACCACTTTTAAACTATTGACTAAAGATTCGATAAACTTATTTTTGCCTCCTGATCATTTATAGTATTATAGCTACTGGGATATATTCAAGTTACGTCAAATATTATTTTTCTGGACAAAAACTCTGATTTGTTGAAAAACCAAATATTAACAAACGCCGTTGTCCTTGTTATATCGCATAAATTTGATAGAAACCGTATACAAATGGAAAGTTTAATTATGACAATTCTGTTTGCAAAAATAAACATTAAATGTTGTAACCCGAAAATTGTTTACTGCAAAGCTGATATATATCGGAGAACATTTTTCATCGTCAATTAAGTATTACATTTCTAACCACGGAATTAATTATGTTTTACAGACGCATATAGGTTAACGTATTTCACTTAAAGCGCAATTTATAAATATGAGATATTTTATTTCTACTCCTGTCCAATTCTGACAATTTCGTTTGCGACTGTAAGGGAAATGAAACTCTCTGTCTCACAGCAGAATATGTGTTTTCTTTGAAGTCATAACTTTAGTAATATTTTTTTTGTAAAATTTGCTGTTTTGTAAGTTACAGTTATGGAAAAGATGCAATGTAAGAAACATATCGAAAACAAACTATAAGCATTTCACCTTCAAAGGGTTTGAATTTCTAAAAATCTGAAAATTCGTTTTTTCGTATTTATGTAACCAACGTTTGTAAACACAGAGAATAACAATATTCTATCAGTGAGCTATAACCGAATTCCTCTAAAATAATTTTTTTTTTATCCTCTTCACCTTATTAAGGGCGGAATTTCGAAAAAAATTTGATAAAATTAATTATTAGGTGTTTATGTAGCCAGACATTTTGAGTGGCACGGCGTTATATTTCGGGATTAATTAGCAAATGGTGATTCCTCGAAAACACATTTGTCATTTGCACTATCTTAGGGGTCGAATTTCGAAAGTTAGTTCTTAGTTAGTGCGTGCGCCCTGACGGGAAGTCATATTTAAATTTCTATGCTTTTGCATCCAGCGGTTTGGACTTTTTTATGACGAGTAGGTCAGTCTGTCAGTCGGAATCTTCATTTATGCCCAGAGATTATTTGTTTGTATGTTAATTGTGTAGTTTATGTACCTTATCGATTTAATTCGTAAGAAAATATCTTCATGTGATAATACAGCTTACATTGAAGCGCGTAGCTAATTAGATCCTAATAACATGCTTATGTAAACAGCCAATGATGATTTTGTTATTTTTATCGTTGTAATATGATCGAAATGCAGGGAAAATAGTAGCGATATCACTATTGAATATATGTTGTCGCTAATTTTAATGATATAATAAAATAATAAACACTACGATACGAACAAGTGGCTGACGCAGGATTCGAACCCAGGTATTCGAAGTTGGAAAGTGGCTTCATAGCAAATTAGGACACGAGTTGCTGATAATAAAGCAACAGGTCGTGCTAGATACATATTTACGAAGCATACAGGCACAATTAGCAGACCAGGCTGTTAACCAAGCAGGCCGAGTAATTAATTAAGCAAGCCAGACACGCAAATGAGTAATTTAATTGGCCACCTGGTGTTAAACGACTGGGAGAAAATCGAACAGCATTCACAGAGATGTCGCATGGGAGGAGGAATTTTTTTTCTATGAATTGGTGACATAAAGCTGACGTAACTGTGGCATAGAGACACGGTGTGGAATGGGTCAAGTTCAGTGATAAAATCACACTGGCAATAACGTAACCAAAAATAAAACATTTGGCTGACTTGTCTCTTATGGCGGCTCATGAATATAAAGTTAATTATTGCTGCTCAAATCTCAATGTGTTTTTCAGTACCGCAAGCTACGAGGATAGTTTGTAGGTTATCTAGTGACAGTGATACATCTCGGAACGACTTTAAATACGTAAACAGCTTGTCATGCTGACAATAGCTAACGGCAAACGAAGAATGCTTGTAGGTTATCTAGTGAGAGTGATACATCTCGGAACGACTTTAAAGACGTAAACAGCTTGTCATGCTGACAATAGCTAACGGCAAACGAAGAATGCTTGTAGGTTATCTAGTGACAGTGATACATCTCGGAACGACTTTAAATACGTAAACAGCTTGTCATGCTGACAATAGCTAACGGCAAACGAAGAATGCTTGTAGGTTATCTAGTGACAGTGATACATCTCGGAACGACTTTAAATACGTAAACAGCTTGTAATGCTGACAATAACTAACGGCAAACGAAGAATGCTTGTGTGTAGAGTACTAAGGTATAACAGGCGCCCTGACTGTCTTTGCCCAAAAAAATAAAACACTTTGTTTAGTTGACCGGCAGTAGAAAGAAAACGTCAAAGCACTTGATGGACCTCTGTGATGAATTGCGAGGAACCAGGAAGAGATCATAAACGAACTCGTGCCGAAAAACTGTCGATTTATGTAAGCGAAATCACAGTTTGCCCGGAACCCCTTACAATAAATAATCAGAAGAGGTAATTTAGTAAAGACAACAGTGACGAACACAAGCATAACATAATCGGTTTACGGCAGGACACAAATCATTGACGGTCAAAGAGCTTTTCTATAGGCGAGAGATAGTGTCACTTGCGGGTATAAGAAAAAAAGGTGAAAATGTGTGGAAGAAATGATTTCTTTTTTAAAACGTATTTAGAATTTTGAAAATGTGTTATGTTATAATTTTTGGTATTTAAATATAATAACAATTAGATTTCAAAAAATATTGTTAAACGTATCTAAACGTTTTTAAATGTAAACATCCGTTTCCAATGCCGTAGATGCCGACAGTTTTTTTATTTTAATATGACAGTAAAAAAAAAAATCAAGTTGTGCAGTATAACCTTTGCAGCTGTAATATTCTCCTTTGTAATTTGTGCAGTATAACCTTTGCAGCTGTAATATTCTCCTTTGTAATTTGTGCAGTATAACCTCTGCAGCTGTAATATTCTCCTTTATAATTTGTGCAGTATAACCTTTGCAGCTGTAATATTCTCCTTTGTAATTTGAAACTAAGAAGTACAGAATGTCAGTCCACTTAAAAATTGATTTTAGTCATATCGTTGAAGATCTCAGTTTTGCTACAAATATAGTTGTACAGGTAGTAATTACAACGTTATATATTTTATTAATTACTACTATATTATTTTTAAAATATAGTTAATTTGTATATTTTCTTATTCGTTCCAGTTTTACAGAAAATAAACTCATTTCTATTTTGTATGCCGATATGCATAGATTTAGGCATTTGTATTGTTTAATTTTAAACATATTTAGTTCGAATATAATATACCATATGAGAAGAAATCGGACAGACACAGGGGGAGAATAAGGAGGACATTTCTCAACAGCAGAAAAGTTGTTAAGTGTATGTGCGAGGGTGTTCCGGTGAGTTTATGTCTACGATTGAGGGCGAGGCCCTTGGTACGCCCTTGAACGTAGGGCGATACAAGTTCCTGCTAAAACAAAAGCCCACGATCCAAAGGTCGTATACCACACACAATAAGTCAACTTAAGGCAGACTAGCTTAGGAAATGAGTGAGTGAAGAGATTTGGGCTGCCCTCAACAGCGAAGTCTCGAGTGATTGAAGTGAGTATGGAGCGGCGCCGGAATGAAGAGGCGGGGGGGAAACGTGAGATCCTCGAGAACGCACGCGGCATCGTCCGGCACGATTCCCACTTGCGAAAGTCCGGTGACCCGGCCGGGGATTGAGCCCGGTTCGCCTTGGTGGGAGGCGAGCGTGCTAATCGTCTCAGTCACCGCCGCGGCCCGAGCTTAGGAAATGTTCAGTTAACTAACAATACATGAGTTCTGGAAAGTTTTCTATATATTTTTGAGATGAAAGTTCAAATATGCATTACTCCAAACAGCATACATATTTTAAAGCTTTTGGGAAAAAAAACTATAATATATGCAATTTCTACTCTACAATACAATACTGTGAATGGATTCTTTCTTTTGATTATAATAACATCCCAGTTTCATAAAAAAATAAAATAAAAATCCTGAAACATTGTGATATTATCACGGCAGAAATTTTTTTAATGAGTGCCTCCTGGGAAAAATACCAAATTATAGCATTCTATAGGCTGAATAAAATTTACACACGTAAACAGCCTTAAAATTCTCATGTTCTGGCATATAGATTATTTTCAGAAATGCAATTACAAAGCGAGTGGTTTTTTTTTTACTCACTTCAACATATCTTTACGAACAAAACTTAATTTCCTCTTAAAATTTTCAACGACCATCTTTCACACATGAACAACGTGTGGCTTTTGTTTCCTATTTACTGAAAGCAGCAGGAAATTACCATTTATGTGTTTTACAAAATTTACGTAATGTCACACCGGCATTTAAATATATTACCACCCTAGTTTGAGAATTCCGAAATTTTTTTCTAATTTTACAATACCTGATATATTTATTACAAGGCACTACCGAAAATTCGCAAGACAGCCTTGTCAGTATTTTCATTTTTAATACTTGGTCTATTTTTTGGAACTACCTTTAAGTCCAGAGATGGAATTATTTCAAATAAATAATAATACAAGCAACATGGGTTCCAAAACTCATTTTCTGGCCAAAAGGGCCCTACGTGTTGTAAAACATCACTTATCTTATACGTTGGACAAGTCTCCAACAGCCGATTCTCTGACGACCAGTCGGCTGGGGGACGTATTTATATCGAAATTTTTCACAGGGGAAAACCCCCTCAACACAATTTCCATTGGCCGAAATCCCTGGAAAACCGTGCACTCGTAGCGTGATTATTAACGCTTAAAAAGCGCGGCGCCACCTACGCACAGCGGCGACCACAGCGCTCCAAGTCGGCGGAACGATGAACTATCACAGCTGCTACTAGTGATGGACAAAATCGAATTATTCCCGAAATCGATTTTTATTCCAATAGTCTCACCTGAAATCGAATCAATCATTCGGATTCCGAATTTTCGGTTTACTTCCCTGTTTACATAAATTTTCTTAATCGAAAGGAATGAATTAATGCTGCCAGTTCGAAAAGTACCTTATTTTGAAGGGAGTAAACTAAGGGTGTATTTCGCTGAAGTTATGACGCTTGAGTTCCATCAGAAGTTATAATATTTATTTGTATTTGAAAAAGGTAGCATGTTAAGTTCGCGATCATTTTTACGTCCTAATGTGTCTTCCGGAGCTGTAGTAAACTTTTGAAAATGAGATAGAAGACTTTTTACGTTATTTAATTTTTAGCCACAATCTCCTTTCTTCGTTTCAATTATAGATACATTTTCTCAAGTATTTTGCAATCCACGAAAAGTTACTAAACTGAAGGAAAAAAATTTGCTAAATTTATATTTAGAAACCGAATTATTACAACAGCTGCCATTTTTTCCCCCTTATTTTCGAATTTCATGGATATATGAATTAATATTCGCATAATTAAAATGAATGAACATTCGCATGCGTGAAGTGAATCATTCTTCATTTAATAAAGTTAATGTTGGGTAGAATGTTGCTTTTTTTAAGTAGAATACTCCACATAAAATGTGTTTTTAAAAATGCATAGAGAAAATATCAAATCTTTGTACAAAAATGGCAAAAAGTTAAATATCAATTGCTGATTAGCTAAAAAAATTAGTGCATTTAGTGGCATCTATTGTCGAGAAGGAAAACTTCAAACCGAATGATTCATTCTAATACCAAAGACAAAAATCGAAGATTCGATTATAGTTCGACAATGGAATATTCGAATGGTTTTCATTCGATTTTGCCCATCACTAGTTGCTACCGCTTCAGTATGGTCAAGGCCTCGCCATGACTTGACACCTGCGTTCCGCGCTGCCGCTTCAGTATGGTCAAGGCCTCGCCATGACTTGACACCTGCGTTCCGTGCTGCCGCTTCAGTATGGCCAAGGCCTCGCCATGACTTGACACCTGCGTTCCGCGCTGCCGCTTCAGTATGATGAAGGCCTCGCCATGACTTGACACCTGCGTTCTGTGCTGCCGCTTCAGTATGGTCAAGGCCTCGCCATGACTTGACACCTGCGTTCCGTGCTGCCGCTTCAGTATGGTCAAGGCCTCGCCATGACTTGACACCTGCGTTCCGTGCTGCCGCGAACCTCACGTTGCACTTTAGAATGGAACCTTAGAAAAAAGTCGCTACTCCTGCATGCATATATTTTAATGGGCACACTGAGTGCCATTCACCCAGTAAAGTTGGTGACGATGGACGGAAAGTAGTTCCATATCTTAACGTCTAATAAAAAGTGTTAGGTAACTATTTGTGACAACTAATTAAGATTCATTCTTCCTTTTTTTTTTAATACACCGAAGTTTTAAAATGAGCAGATTTGTCAAGTATTTACTTTATTAATACTTTAACAGTTTCATTTGACCAACGTCTGAATAAAGCGATGAGGCCCGTGGCAATGTTAATTTTGCATAAGGAGGAGGAACAGACAACGTGTATTCAAGTACATCTTAAGCAGGGCTTTTAAAAGTACTAATTTTACCTTGAAAAGTCTATAGCACCACAGCAGTAGTAGTACGAGGTAAGGTAAGTTTAATCCTTTTATAATATAAGTGTCTGGGTAGAATATTGTCAATTTCATGTAAGTGGGGTAAAAGCTGACAGACAATGTGACCAACCTACGCACTTTGTAAACAGTAAATGCTCTCGTTCGTAAAGTATTGTATTAGCTGATGAAATAATGCCACTGAAAAAAATACGGCCACAAAAATATTTTGTTGGTATTCACCATGCCGAAATTTTCGTGGTGCACACAAAATTATTTAGTTGTCACTACTAAGCTTTTGTGGCCGCTAAAGACATATTTTGTAGCGGCTACTAAATTTTTGGTGTACAGCACAAAAAATTTGGCAGGGTGAATACCAACAACATATTTTTTTGTGGTCGCCACATAATTTTTTTTTTTTCCGCGGAAATCCGTGTTAGGTTGCCTATTTTGATGATGGTTTAAAAAAGAAAATACTACTCAGAACTAAAAGTTGTAATTTAAAATCTTAATTATACTTACAACATTTATGGTTTAAATTATGTTTTAAACTAATATTAAATTTTCTTGGCTATTAGTGGTTGTACTTTAAAAACATGTTTATAAATTTATGATAGAGGATGTCTACACGTACGAACAGTAAATGTTTCCAGCCAATGGCTAGCCATGTTTATGTTTCCAGCCCAGTGAAGGCCATTGTGCGTGTGCTTTTTTTCTCATTGTGTTTATTATACGAATATCTTGTTGGTGGTGTTGTCGGAATATTTACTTAATCGGTAGTTAATAATTTTTTTATTTGCTTTTTTTAAACACAGTTGGTTGTAGGTACCGTTGTAGTGCGTTTTATTGAGTGAAACGTAATATTAATCCGCACGTGTTTAGTGCTTCGTTAAAATTGCTCGTTCCGCCATTTTCCTTACCGCCTTCC
Source organism: Dryococelus australis (assembly GCA_029891345.1). Classification (NCBI taxonomy): domain Eukaryota; kingdom Metazoa; phylum Arthropoda; class Insecta; order Phasmatodea; family Phasmatidae; genus Dryococelus; species Dryococelus australis. The sequence continues at coordinate 75,560,352 of CM057006.1, read as the reverse complement.
ACAATGAAGTTTTACGAACATAATTTACATATATAAGTTTAAGTTTGTTTGTATCAGGAAATGTGCGTAGAGTTGAGTGTACTGAATGATTGTGCAAATAAATTATACGATGCTAGTGACGAAGAAACGTGGTTTCAGTGAAGTAAACTCGCAAGGATTGCCATAGAAAAACACGTGTTCGAGAGATTGCAAATTTTACAAACAAGTAATTTTGCGCGTTTTGTAAATGTATTTCCAAACCGGCAATATAAATATTGAAATGCACGTGGCCTGAAAAAGCAACACTTTCCACACTTTTGTAGTGAGTGAATGATGTTTATTTGTCTATATTTTAAATTCAACGAGATTAGGTTAACTTCACTCAAAGTGTGTGCTGCATCTGTACGAATACGAACAGCGTCGTATGTATCGCGTTCTGTGTTTTAATTAAAGTTAAAATTTTCTAAGCTAAATAATTGAAATGTTTTTTTTTCCTCATGAGCAAAATTTTCCATTGCTCCATCGAAAAAAATATGCAACATAAAGTGCGACACACTCATAAAAACATCAAAATAATGCCCGTCTCAAGAAAGACGTTAATCTAACCCCCCCCCCCCCCCCCCCCCCCGTCACCCACACACACACAAACAACCGCACTGTTTCCTTTTTCCCTTGAAATAAAATAAACAGAAACCCAACAAATTTAACTCTGTAATTAAAAATAAAACCGGTTGAAATGCCAACCCAGCTATAAAATCGTACATTAATTACTGGAAGGAAATAAGCTGTCAGTTCCCGCCATGACAGGGAACACGAGGGAGGAAAATGCAAGTGTGCTTTGGACTAAAACATTTGTTTATCAAGCGTATTTTTCTTCAGAGACAAAACAGCTGCGGTGGAAGGACACATTGTGGCCGTGCTACTTTCCTAGAGCTGTCAAAATTTACCCCACATACATGAAATGGACAATATCTGCAGAAATACATCGTAGTTGAAAAAGATTGCGTTGTGCGTTGTGACACGTAGGCAGCCGGGACATGCTGACAAGCAGCCGGGACATGCTGACAAGCAGCCGGGACATGCTGGCAAGCAGCCGGGACATGCTGACAAGCAGCCGGGACATGCTGACAAGCAGCCTGACGTCGTAGAAGCAAGGCACAGGCGGTGAGATATGGTGAAAAGCTGGTGTTTTTCGTTGTGTACATGAGACATCCATCTCAAGGGATATGTGGAGTATTGGAAAGATGTGCCGACATATAACCGGTTTTTTTAGAAGTGCTGTTCCACGGACAAGAAGTACAAAAACTAAGTCTTTGGGCTGAATATGAACGTCCCATATTGCAGCTACCCACGCATAGGGAAGCAAAATTATATGTAATAAATTCAATTAATTCTATACGGAGTTCAACTACGTGTGGATGACTACATTTATTGTTTAACTGCCTGCAGGTGAGATTACAAATGACTTCCCTTATTGAGTGATGCTGACGAGTCTCTGACGACAGGTGTTTTTGCATCTGGGTTAGAGGCTATACTTGGTGATGAGACCATTGATGTGCAGGATATAGGTGCTATTGCTGTAACCTGGGCGTTGTCAGCAGGAAAAATAACAGCAGCCTATGTTATCGTGCCCCAACAAGCATCGGAGTGTATTGACGCCACAGCGGCAGCTGACGCCAGTCGTGGATCCGAACAATTGTTTCGTGCGGCGAACAGAACATCTTCTATGCTATCTCCCGCTACTAAGGGGCCACGGTGGCTGAACGGTTAGACTGCTCGCCTCCCACCAAGACGAGCCAGGCTCAATCCCCGGTAGAGTCACTCCGGATTTTCGAAAGTGGGAATCGTGTCGGACGATGTCGCTGGTTCGCGTGTTTTCTCGGGGATATCTGGCGCTGCTCCATAATCACCTATCTTGACCAAATCGCCCACGTGGGTGAGTGAATGAAGAGATTTCTCTTCATTCACTCACCCACGAGAAAAATGGCCAGTGATGTGGACCTTAACTGGATAGTTTGGCTTCAGTCGAACATTTGGCCAATGTAATCAGTATAATTACACAAAATATTACAAGGAATAGTTTCTGTATTGTGTGTCACTTGTCCGACCTTTTTCCTGATCAGGAAGAGCGTAAAAATGCTTTCATAATAGCAAAGAAAATAGTTATTTGACTTTGTTTTGTTTACAGTAAACAAATTTTGCTTTCATTCTAACAGAAGGTTAAAGAAATGGTTTACTATTACTACATTTTATTTGTTTTACATTTTAAAAGCAATTTTACTTTTATGTAAAGCATAGGGGAATTTTAATGGGGCTTATTTTGTTTACATTAAAGAACTCTTTCTTTATATAAAAAAGTGTTAAGTGATACTAAAAAATGTGTATATGTATATATATATATATATCGTTAAGTTTGGTTTTAGTACGTACGTAATGAAACTTACTAATTAGTTAGTTACCAAATTATTAAGTCACTTACAAAACGGTTTATCATGTAATATACAGTAACAAATTTTTATCAAAAATAATACTGCTGAGTAACTGTAACGAAAAAGCAAGGTTAAAATGTCTAGTAATTAAGACATCAAAGAAATATTTAGTTTGCGGCAAACCTACTTTGCAATTGTTATTATTAAACCAAACTTTTCTTTGCGCGAACAAACCAAATGTTGCCGCAAAGAAAGTGTTTTAGAGTGTATCGGAGCATGCACAAGACGTTACGCATGCTCTCCATGGCTGCTCGCTGTTTATATGGAAACAATGCACGCTTCATTTCTTCAATACAAGCCTCAAAGATATCAATGCTATTCCGTAATCCATTATCTAAACTTTTTTTTATTTTACTCTCAGCTTCCGCTGATATGAATAATTTTATGCATTTACTATAGGCCTAATAAATGAGAAAACATTTACATGAAAAAAATAATTTTTTAATTTTTCTATGCGCAGGTTCTATCTGTGACGTCATTATTTGGAATTATTTATTAATTACTAGGTGAAGATGCTTACATACGAGGTCACTATTTTACTTTTAGTGGTTCACTTGAATATAGAATATTATTTTGAATATCTTGAATACTCAGTGAGGTTTTCAAATAGTTCGTAATCAGCTTTAGGTTTCTGTACTAGTAAATTATTTCCTCTGCGAAATAAGAAAAAAAATCATTTATTTAACGTAAAACATATCCCATGACAAATAAATTATACTCTTTAAATTGAAATAGGTTTTGACTGGCGAAGGAATAGTCAGAAATAAGTGTAACTAAAATAAAGGGAAAACTAATCAATTTATCATTAACGCACGGAAACGTTTCGCTCGAGGACAATGTTGACCAAATTTTTCATAATAATTCATGTACAATATAACGTTCATCTGGCAGACTTCAATTGTACATGCTATTTCCTTGTATAAAAAGTTTCAGATAGCATTGTTTTCACTTCAGGACATTTCCAAGTCACAATTTTAATGTTTTGGCGACGTTAAATTAAAATATACTGACACATTTACAGAAAATTAAACAAAGGTGACTGAAAGATGATGTCAAAATTCATTTTACTAACCAAACTCAAAATACAAAATAATAATAATAATAAAATGCTACAATTTATAAATCTCTAAAATTTTATTATCTCAAGCTATTATTAAAAATCGCGAAAAATTTCACAGAGCGATTTTAGAAATATAATTATGGGATCTTATTTCAGTGTGAACTATCTAATTTCAGTAAGTACGCGAGTTTTGATCATTTGTACTTCAGATAAACATTACATTTGTGAATTTGACATGCTATTATGCTAAAAATATGCAGTCTAAAAATTCTAAGGAGGAAAACATTACTTGTAAATAATGTCTTTAGGTTAAGTCATATTTCGCACAAACACATAAACGATGAATTTTTCTGGGGACCAAAAAGTTGAAATTGAAAGACGTTATTAATATTCGCAGCACTGTAGCGGTGCCTCTTCTTCAATGCTGAGCTGATGAATGGGAGGGCGAGAAGCTTGCTGGGATTGCAGAATATTAATTGAATCTCCTACTCCCCTGCGAATGACACAGATGGAGGGCATGGTGGCACGTATACGCATCGGGACTATTTAAGACAAATGGCAGGGGTGTCGTTTTCCTATCGTTTATACGCGATAGGCCGAGACTTGGGAAATAAAAAACGTATTATTTATGACGAACTGATTGTCACATTCTATGTCACCACGTTTACGGGAGTATCTGAAAATGGGAGAAATAAAATTGGGATTTGACTGTGTTGGGGACACGGCCGTTTTTTTTTTTTGCGTGATTGCGTCTACGTTTACGTGCTCGGACACCTTGATGTTTATTTTACGTTCCCGGCACCGCTTCACTCAATCATATGGGATTTTATGGGTATCGCTGGATTTATTTTGAAATGCTCTTTCCGACCGTTTACTATTTCTGTATTACGACTGGGTTTTGACGAGTAAAGGTCGAAATTGTGTTAAGTTTTCTTAATTGTTTACATTAAACGCATACAATTTCACCATAACCACGCCACACAAATGTTTTATACACGCAATAGATTGACCTTGACAGAGCTGTCGAATGAAACTTAAAAGAGTGTCGTAGCTTCTCGTAGTCAAAAGTTATGCTACGCGGAAATTATGAGACGCGGCGAAACGAACTTCGCCACACGCGATGCTTCGCAATCCTCATTCAACGTAACATATTCTTTGATCCTTTGGCAATCGAGTGGTGTGATTGAATTTTTGAATGTAGACAATAGATTCGGAGCTGCAGTGCCAAACTGTATCATATGATTTTGTAATCATCGGATTTTTTGGATTGCCTCACACTTTGATTGCAAATCTAAAACGCATTCACGTCAAAAATGAACGTAAACTTAAAGTTTAATTTCGTTTATTGGATCGTATTGATCAATCCTATTTTTTTCTGAGATGAGTGACTGAATAAATAAATAGATTAGTTTGGGTAAACATAATTTATTCTTTTAATAGTGATGAGACATAAGAGGAGAGAGACGGCTTTACATCAACTATTTAGAAACCCTTTTTATATTTCGTTGTTTGCCAACTACCTATATCATTCCGCCACGTGAAAACATTAATATTTTTATATACTAATTGGGTTGTATATTTTCATTGAAAATTTTCTAAAAAAAAAAAATATTGCGCACAAAAAAAATTATAACAGCTTTACGAAGAAAACTTTGATCTTCATGTCAGGTATCATTTCTGAACTCGAATCAGTGATATTATTCAGTGAAATACTATTACTAAGTGTCTCTTAATAGGCTGTTTCAGATTGGCCAATCAGTAGAAATAACGGACGGGTCCGCGAAGGCTGTGTGGTTAGCCTGCTCGCCTCCCACCATCGCAAGCCGGGTTCAATCCCCGGCCGGGTCACCGGATTTTCGCAAATGGTAATCGCAAACGGACTATGCCGTTGGTCAGCGGGTTTTTTCCGAGGGTCTCCCGTTTCCCCCATCCGTTCATTCTGGCGCCGCTCCATACTCACCTCAATTATCCTCATCAGCTCTGAAGACGTCTGTGTTAAGTCCTCCAAATCTCTTCACTCACTCACTCGAATGAACGGGGAATGAGAATAATTTTGTGATATTCATTGCCATGTCTGCAAAATCCAAGTACAGCGTACTTTTATCTATTTCGTTCATTGGTGTTTGAGTCCAAGTTCGATATCACATTTAATTAAATGTGTGGCGCCCTTCCCTAAGGACGTGGTACATATGCATAACACTGACCAAATTTCAAGCAAGAACAAAATATATATTTAAAAAAAAAATCCCTTCCTCAAATGCAATTTCAAAGGAGTATAAAACCTGCAACTCATCCAGAATGATCTACAATTACTGAAAGAAGAAAAAAAACATTTGACTTGGATTCATTTACTTTGTTCAAAAAATATTGTTCGCAATATCATCATACCAAAAAATACATAGCATGTAAAATATATTTTGTACTGCAATTCACTATCACAACACGTGGGCAACTTCAAGCTAAAAGGCATCTGCCCAAAACTATCTTTCATAAATACACGTGCACCATGATGCATTGGAACTTTGCTATCTCAGAAAAATTACTAATTACATACTACCTCAAAATTACAACGGGAAAAACAGATACACATATATGCCACGACATGTGGCTGAATGCACGAATTCTGGAATTTAAAGTGGACTATCTATGAATTACTGAAAAGTCAGTGCATTTATATGTGCGCACAAGCGCGCCTGGCAATTTTGAAAATATTTAGAAAATTTATAAAGTCCAAAGGGACACCAGTTATAATAGTAATTTTTTACAAGTACACATGACACGTGGCTAATTTAAAAGCCTCATATTTTAATAGAAATGAATTTGAAAAATTTCTAATGTCTAAATTCATATGCATGCCAGGGTGCGATGCAACTTTCAAATCTTTTGAATTTAAAGCCAGCCAACCCAAATACAATAATACTTGACAAATTTTACTGCTAGTGTACAATAAAAAAACTTAAAAATTATTTTCCCCTAAGTAACTTGACATTAATTTAGCACAAAGTCCAATATGGACACAATGAACCAAAAAATGGTCAAACCTGGATCCAAATTAAAACCACTCTGGTAAAACCTTTTATCCTTTGCATGATTATTTTCGGCAAATACGTAATTTGAACATTTATTTAAAATAACTATTTATAGGCAATGCATAAATTTACAATCCGCCTGCGCCATTATTTAAAGCGCCTACAGTGATGTTATTTTTCCGGCAGGGTGGGTCATTACTCTATATTAATTACAACATAACTGGTGAAAAAAATACTTAGCATCTAGTCGGGACCCCAGGCTGTCCATGTCTGGTTTGCCGAGGCCGGTTCCCAACTATTTATACAAATTTCTCGCAATAACCCCTAGCGGGTACCACTTATGTCTTGTCCAATCAGAATCTGCGGAAGGTTCCACCTGATTTAAATTTTTGAAATATAACTGTCACTTATCGGAAATGGTGTCACCTGGCACATGCGCTGTAATTTACTTGCAAACTACAGTTCCGCGATGACAGCGCCACACGGCGACACATGCGTGAAACACCAGAGATACTCGTTTTCAGAGTCGGCCAGTCCATGAACCAAGAAGGACGTGCGGTATCTATGTTAGCCGTGAATAGCCATATTGTGTTCTTCCTGCAGTCAACAAGAAACGTTTTCTACACGGAATCAACGATGGACATAGAAAACAGGTTAGTCGTATAATAAATCCAGGTAATGTGTGTTTGTCGTAGACACAATTAATGTTTCTTCGTACACTCATATAAGTTTTTTTAATGTTCACAAACGTCACAAGCTTAAACTTTTTGCAGTCTTCAATGTAGGCGTCTTGGCCAAACAGGTGCGTGAAATTGGGCGAATTTGGCAGTAAATTGAGACAGGTGTCTCAATCCTCCCCCACTAAAACAGAAGAGTCCAGAAGGTCGACCAGAAGAGAGGCCCGTAATCTTCACCAAACTGGCCAGGCTTGGTGGAGGCCCAGAACTTCTACAAGAAGACATCCGCAGTTCGAACCGGCAGCCAAGATCACCAGCTGCATATGGACAAACCAAAGAAACGACGCCAGTATGCAGAAACATTATCCCTGTCTCACTCCTCATTCTTTTGGGATATGAAAATTATATTTCCAAGATAAACCTGGCGATCCCGTATAAAGTATTAAATCATATAAATTGATGCGTGACTTTGCACATCCAATTACAAATATTTATACCTACACCCAATTACAAAATCCAGATCTGGAAATACATTTTTACAATACATCTTACTAACTTAATGAGCATGAGTCGCACTCGGATGATAATTCTAAATGGAGGCAAGTGCCCTGATGAAGATGAGCATGAAATGAGACGACGGACAACCTAGGGTCTTCAACATGAAGACCAATACGTTCAAAATTTACAAAAAATGTTGTCTTGTCCCAAATGTCCGCCAAAATAAGAGTTATGAAAATACTTAAAAATGGGCCCATGCAAAACCTTGGGTAAAAATAAACTAAATTTTAGAGATTTAGGTTCCACAAACCCGATGGGACCTTTTCGGATTTCATAGTGTCCTCCTTTCCCTGCATCAATATCAGCCTTAATGGTGATGCTCTCGGGGTTTATTTTATTATTATACTGGAGTTTTAAATATGCCTGTGGAAATTCTTGGAGTATCTGAGTTTGTTCCTTTAATGATACAACATTACCTTGACTTTCATGTCCCTCGCTAGTACGATTACATGAAACCTCTACTATATCCTCAGTTTGTACCAGAACATCACTAGTTTTATGTTCTGCAAGGACAATGACTTCTTCCGATTTTTCAGGATGGTTTTGAAATTCTCTTAAAGAAAGATTCTCATCCTCCCCCCAGGTTACCGAATTAGGGTTATCCACATAAAACTCCTCCGCATCAAACATGCGAGAGAGGGCATCAGCCACTCCATTATCAGAACCCTTAATATGCTGATATGTTGGACAGTGAAACGAAAACACGCGAGGCGAACCAACCACCTTGATAACCTCCCAGCTGGTTTATTAGTTTTAAAACCAACTCAGTGCCTGATTATCTGTGAACAGCTCGAATTCTCCACTCTCGAGGTAATCGCTAAACCTTTCCATCCCAAATAGGGTGGCCAACAATTCTTTTTCATTTGCCGAAAATCTTTGCTCAGATGGTTTCAAGAGTCTGCTGGCATAGGCAACAGGCAAGAGATCATCACCGTTCCTCTGACATAAAACAGCACCAAGTGCTTTTGAGCTGGCATCCGCCTGCAGTACGAAAGGTTTATCGAAAAGAGGCAACTGTAAAACAGGAGGGGTGGCTAGTTTCTCTTTAAGCATGCAAAAGGCATGTTTTTGGTCCTCACCCCAAGATAACTCTAAACTATTACGTTTTAAGGCTTCTAAAGACTCAGCAATATTTGCGAATTGTGGGATGAATTTGGAGTAAAATTCCACCATACCCAAGAAACGCCTAACACAGCGCAAGTTCTTTGGCACTGGAAAGTTCACTACGGGCATGATCTTTTCTGGGTCCATCAACAGTTGAGCATTAGATATTACAAAACCCAGCTACCGAACGTAGGTCTTGGCCCATGTACACTTATCTGGGTTTACTGTAAGGCCTGATTCAAGCAATGCAATTAAAAAGAGTCTCAAATGTTGTACATATTCACTAAAGGTCTTACTGTGTACGCATACATCATCGATGTAGGTGAACAGGAACTTATTTTGGTATTTACCCAGGACCTGAAAATGAACCCGAGACATAGCCTGTGGTCCACAATTTACACCAAGGGGTGGTATGTCCTATAACGTGCAGTGTTAACAAGTGAAACCAGTTTATAGCGTGGAGTTAGACGGTTGTTTTCCGATAAAAAGTGTCTCGTGACCAACAGTAGTCAAAAACATTGTATCGGTCTATCTTTCACGTGTATTTTGATAAGTATTAAAAATCGACATAAATTAATATACAACCGTTTTTGAACTAAACGATAATGTACATAAAGCGTATGTTTGTATCAAATAACTAGATATAAATTTTGCCGTAAATATGTAAAGTTATCAATCATTTACATTTAAATGGAAGTGTTGTATACAGTGTTTTGGTTGATTTGCTTCCCATTCCATATATATTTGCCTTGGAAATATTGCAGGAAATAATTTTCTGACGACTTTAGGAGCTTTTCAAAGTTATGATAAAACTTTAACCGTACTAAAATTGAATATAATACGCTATTGAAGTCGTCTGCGAGTGCGTTACAAGAGAGACAACTTTGGTTTACATTGAAATTGAACAGCCTTGCGTGTGCTATATGAACTCACTAGCTGTTCTGAATTTTCTCCTAATTCGTGTTATTCTTGCGTTTGTGAAATGTTAATTTGGCATGTAAACACACCTTAAAACTATAATCAATTTCTTATTTATTCGGCGACCAACGAAAACTAATATTATTGTATGAAAATGCGTACGAGCCGGGCCATGCTATTGCAATGTTTAGTGTATTCTTATATACCGTGGATACATTCGTGAAAGATATCGCGCAGTTATTGCGTGTATTGGGGTATTTTTCTCTGCGTAAGTTTGTAAATTAACAATTGCAGTGTATTTAGTTTTCGCAAGTGCTGTTGCGATCACAAACGTGCCGTAAATTTAAGGTCTAACCTGTAAGTTGCGGACTCGTTAGAGAGAGGCACTTTTATAAAACTGCAGATAAGTATTTTCTAAATGCCGATGTGTTATTTCAGTGTAGAAGTGTATGGAATTCATTTGTTAGTAATGGCAAATCATCTCCTAAACCAATACAAAGCTACACCTTATTAAAACTCCATTCTTACAATTTTTTCCCCCCATGTCTGCAGAGTTGCAATGACAAACAAAAAACCAGCTGTTTATCAATACAGGAATATAGGCCTACAACCAAATCAGTTCTCATATTTTTAATAGCTATTTAATGTAGCCTCCATCATTTTCAATTACCATAGTTTATCGAACTCACTCCACCCAATTTCTGGGGTAACTCAATAAAGACAATTTGACCAATTCCTTCCTTGTGTTACCTTCATTGTGTTCTTGGTTTACCATTCTCTAATGAACCTGCTGTCGACAAGATGTTAAGTTAAATAAATAAAGTTTACTTAGATGGTGATGTATTTAACAGTAGGCTGTAATCATTACAGTAAATGACATGTTTATACATTTTATCATTTTCCAAAAGGTAATCAAAATAAAGAAAACTTAGATAAAGCCAATCTTTTCCTATAACTACACCATCTGCAAAATATAAAAACATTGTGTGATTTTCTTTAAAATCTATTTCACCCTTCTTAATAATTTTTCAAATTATAATTTTGAGGGCTAGTAAGTAGACATAAGCTTATTCTGATATTGATGTTAAATATTAAATTTTTAAAAGCCCACTTGTAAATTAAAAATTGGATGATGTTTACAGAACAACCACGGACACTGTAAAACAAGCACAAACAAAATTATCTACAGCCACCACGAACAACATTTCCGAAACAACCTCTCCAGACCCAAGAAGAAACATCATGTAGACATTAACTGAACCAAACATTGCCTGGAACAGTTTTATTAATACATTTATTTGTCATTTTAACCCTGCCTTTCCACTCAAATCTGTAAAATGTAGCAGTAGCTTGAAAATAAAATGGATTAGTAAAGGTCTGGCAGTCTCAAGACAGAAGTTAAAAACAATGCGTCATACGCTAAAAACCCAGGGGAAAAACAAAAATTATACTGCAAGCAATACGAAAAATTATATAACAAGTTACTTGGAATAGCAGAGCAGAAATAGAATGGGGGAAAAATAGCCTCCACAAATAAAACAAAAGCAATGTGGAACATTATTAATAATGAATTGAAACCTTATGTTAACCATTCCTTGAAAGTTGATGGTATCAAAATCGAAAATAGCAAGAAAATATCTAATAGTTTTGATGACTATTTCAAAAACATCCCACTAAAACTGCAAAATGGACACAGAGCTACAAACATTACTCCTGCACACATACCCCAAAGACCTGACACTGGAATGCTAACACGCTGTTTTCCACACCTATCTCTGAAAAAGACATCATAAATGTAATTAAAAATGTCAAAAGTAAAAGTTCCTGTGGAATAGATGAGGTACCTATGACTCTGCTAAAGAAAAGTGTTCTTATTTAATAAAACTACCTTTGACTTGCATTTTCAATGAATGTATTTCCCAGCGAACCTTTCCTGGCAAATATGCAAAACTAGTATCAATACATAAAAAAGTGACAAGGCATTGGTGGATAACTGTAGGTTTATTGCTCTTCTTACGTCCTTTTCAAAAATTTTAGAGAAATTGATAGCAAATAAACTGACACAATTCTTAGTAAGAAACAAGGTTATTTCATTGCATCAGTATGGCTTTGTAGGGGGTAGATCCACAGAACAAGCTATTTACAGTTTTACTGGAAAAATATTAACTTCTTTTTAAAAGACAATTCTCAATAGGTATATTAGCAGATCTTTCAAAAGCTTTTGATTGTGTCGGCCACAATATTTTATTGCAAAAACTTGAACAGTGTGGAGTAAGAGGTGTAACCAATAATATGTTTAAATCATATCTTGAAGGCAGAAAACAGATCACCTCCATAAGATATTATGACAAAAATCACATTACAGATATTATGTCCAATACCAGAACTACTCGAGTAGAAATGCCACAGGGATCAATAATGGGACCAATTTTATTCTTAATATTTATTAATGATTTTACAGAACAGATAACCAACGGCTCAGCTATAATATTTGCGGATGACACAAACATTATGGTAACTAGTTCAAATAACGCTGTTCTTGAAGAAAATATAAAACATACAGTGACTGAGATGTCCAGTTGGTTCCAGTATAATAAATTAATACCTATTAAATGTAAACAAATCTGTGTTCATGAATTTCATGCAAAGAAATAAACACACAATGCAGGATGTAAGATGCACAACAATAGAAGAAGACGTGTTACAGACAGTAAATAATACTAAATTTCTAGGGCCCATTGTAGACAGTACTTAATTTAACATGGAATGAGCATGTTGATAGTGTCTGTAAAAAATTGAGTTCACTGTGTTTTTCGGTACCTACCTTAAAAAAGATTTGTAATAAAAATACAATCCTTGCATACTATTTCTCAAATATTCGGTCCATAATAAATAATGGAATCATATTTTGGGGTAAATCGACAAAATGGAAAAAGGCTTTTAGATTACAGAAGAAAATAGTGAGATTAATAAGTAATACGGAAAAAGAAGCCATTGTAGGCCACTATTTATAAATAACAAAATCTTCACTCTTCCATGCATGTATATGCACCGTAGTATTCTTTTTTTTACATAGAAAACACTAAAAAAGTTAAAAATAGTGATATACACCGTTACTACACCAGACAAGATAATCATCCTGACCTATTCTCCTACAGAACCTCAATATTTACATCACAGCCATACTATGCTGGGGCAAAACTAATAAATAACCTACCCAGTCATTTGAAGTCAACTAATAGTTTACAGAAATTAAAAAGAGCTGTTAAATTATACTTTTTAAATAAGACCTGTTCCGTAGAAGAATACTTACATAAAGATACATTTTTATAACGCAGGAAAAGACTGGTATAAGGAGACTTCATGTAATACCTTGTGTTTCAATCTAATGTAGACTTTACATATTTATACTTTAATATCTATCTGTACATGAATTGTAACAACTTGTACTGTAACCAGATGTAGTCTTAACATATTTGTAGAGCTTCTAGAATTAAGAAGTGTGTAAATTAAAATTATTTTTATATTAATGTAATTGTGTGCAAATAGCCACATTGCATAACAAAAATAAAATAAAAATTGACAAGTCCTTTCCAGAGTATATTGGATGTAAATGGGATGCAAAGAAAAGTGTGCTTCGTGAAACAGCAAATACTCTAGCCGCTACACCACCATGGCTTCCATCATCTTAAGACTGGAGGAGTTGAGAGAGGTTTGGTGGTTTGTAAAAACCAAGGTATTGAGAGCCAATGAGGGTGAAATATGGCAGATATGGAGCATGAAATGCAAGGGTGGGGCAAAACTGGAAAACCTCGAGAAAACATGCGGTATCAATCAACGCAATTCCCATATATGAAAATCTGTGAGTAACCTCACAGGGAAACCAACATGGATCACATTGGTGGAAGGCAAGCGTCCTACCACTATGCCCACCGCACCCCCCTCCCCCAATCACCCCTCACCATGGGGGGTTTGTTTGTCAAGTTTCTGCAGCGTGGTTCTGAGATATTGAAACTGAATAGCTTCTAATGCATTCAGAGGAGAATTTCACATTAAAAATAATAATTGCACAAGTTGGTAGGTAACAACAAAGAAATTTTGTCACAAGTGTGTCTGTGGACCAAATGTGTGCTTGTTATCGATATCATTGCGGTGCATGCGTCTTTCACCCGTTGTACTTCAACAATGTATCCTAATCTAATTAAACTACCCAAAGTAACCTAAAATACTGGCGAATAAGTTTTCATACATTTCAAACCTAGCCATAGGGTGGTTCCTTTATTATCCCTAAAAGTGTATTTATAGAAATAATATCCTATTGTAGTTTTCTCTCCCAATGTGAAATTTTCTAACATGTTGGCCCGAATTAAAATTGTGGCTACTGACTGACTAAAGCCTACGCTACAATCCCGTAACAAAATAATAGTGGCGTTGCCATGGAAATATGAACATGTACTGGCTACAACCGCAGTAAGAAATCTGTTACACGACTAATGAGAAACGAGCACAAAGGAAATAGACAGGCTGTACATGTATCGCGGATATTTTCAAACAGTGTGTTGGCTAACCTGATATTTATTTTTGTTAATCTTCTTGTGATGAAAAAAGTTTCCCGGGAATCGTGTTTCGGGATATTTAAAGTGTGGTATACATATTAATAGTTGCGTTGACCATTTAAATAAACGGAAATCTGAACTGTACTGCAAAATTCATTTAACAACTATGTTCTTGTTATAAGCTTGCATTGCATTGACACTTGTGGTTGGAAATGTCTCGTGATTGGCCGGCGCAGAACTCGGTGTAAAAGAATTGAAAATATTCATTGTTCTTAACGCCGCTACCGCGAGCAGGCTGCCATCTTACGCCATTATGTTGTGTTGTAGCTGGTGCCATATACAAGTGTGGATTCAATTTGTTTATTTTTTTTGTTAATTTTCACGGTGTTTGTAGCCGGGCTTAAGCCTTTGGTACGAAATTGCACTTTTGGAGAAAGATGCAACGCAGTGTTTGTAGATATAGGGAATACAATTATCCATAAATGTCTCCTGTACCCCCCTTTTTTTCTTCTGGAAAATTTCTAAAATTGATTGTCCAGTGCAGACAATTCAGTAAAAATTTTTAAATTCTGTGTTTTTATTATGTACCAAGGGCAAAAACCCTGTCCAACATTGTAGATGCAAGAAACAAAATTGTACCCTACAATAAGGGATAAATAAGTATAAAACTGTATCATAACAGATAACTAATGTAATGTAAAGAGAGGGAATAACTAAAACGGGATTTGAATTTATTTACGAGAAACCATTTACTATAATGACATTAAATATGTATAAAGGAGATGAAGTCATATTGGAAACAAACCTCTCGAGTCATTGTCAGCGTTAGGAATTTAAATATAAATACCAGAAAATAATTATTTATTCGTGGTTCAGGAACATGTGAACTTAGTCATCCAGAAATTCAGCTAGGCTGCTGGTCGCCGTTTTGTTGCACTCATTACTGATACACAACCTGCAATACATTACACGACAACGGTAGAACGCTTGTCAAACTTTATTTAATCATTTATTCAAAAAATTATTTTCCACAAATCCTAATATATGAGCACTATATCTAAAAGTCGTGCTTATTGTCGCACATAACCCAATACTGGTCCGCAGTACACACACACACACACACTATAGGTAGTTTTATGAGGAAATTAATTGATTGCACAACTAACGCAAGCCAATAATAAACAAGTGAAACTTCCCACGTGAATTGTATTGTATATTTATCTTCTCATCAGCTTCTTTGTTCAACACGAAATGCTTCGAATGTAACCTTTCTCTGAACGTCATTCTAATGTAAACACAATGTTTTGAGATACTGTCAAGATGGCGGCTAGAGTCCATAGTAAAACCACCTATCTCCAGGGGCTTGACCTACGTCACAACATGCTACAACTTGTGTACTCCCAACTCCATGATTTACACCCATGGGAAGCCTTTTCCATTGGAATTGCCCGCACGGGGTAGCAAAAGCCAAAACACCACGGGACTCAGGGTGATGGTCGCACTGACAGAAAGCAGAGTTTAAATCAAAGGCCGAAAAATACCGGGCCTTTCTCACGTGCTGAAACACTGACTCAATTGTGGGTAAGGCGTACTGGCCAACATAATTTTCTGGTTCACCTATCTGTGATCACAGATTACCCGATATTTTCCTGGTTCCTTGTTAGGAACGAGGAAAGCAGTACTCGAATAATTGTTATCAGAAAGTTCCACGGTATCTTCCTGCTGTAACTCTTCAACCATTTCTCGAAAAGCCGTCAGCTTTGGAGGAGCAACTCGGTATAACACTGATGACACAGATTTCTGATCTTTTATCTTTAAAACAATAGGATGCTCGCTGCAGTGCCATAATTTAAAAGTTACTATAGACTGTTCACAGTAATGTAAGCACTTTTGAAAGCCTTTCTTAAGATATACTTGTATGCATGTTGTGTATTCTTCCACCATATGTAAAATTAACATTGCCATGGGGCCTATCGATTTATTCATGCGTCTGTCAAGCGAAACTGTGATATTATTAGAAAAGTAAATATTTTAATAAATCTGCTAATTTTTACACACTGAGGCGTAAAAAAACAGAATGCTAAATATACAATTTTAATTATCACAAATGGTTACCTAACACTTTTCATTCTACGTTATATGGAAGTACTTTCTATCCATCGTCACCAACTTTACCGGGCGCATGTCACTCAGTGCGCTCGTTAAAATATATGCAGGCTGGGGGCAGTGACAGTTTTTAAGGTTAATTTCAAAAGTGTCCACTTTATCGTGAACAGTCTTTACATCTGAAAATTCTCTTTGTAAAGCTATCAACTGTTCTTCCTGTTCCTTATCTTTAGATTGTACTGTCTGTAAGTGAAAAGGAAAACGTTTAGAAGAAATACTAACTGGCTGGGTGGAACAAAATGCGAAAAGCAAATCCCCCTTTGCTACACTGATGCTGGCTTGTGTCTTTCCCAGGAAATCCACTCAAAGCAATAAATTAAGACTTAACCCTGGTAAAATTAGAAACTGAAATTTCCACATTAAGTTGTCAACCTTAATTTGGAAACAGCAACTCCTTTGGAATTAATGATAACCCCATTAGCTAGAGAGAACCCCACTTCTGCACTTTTCTCCGCTTATATAAGTCCTTTATGTAAATTTTTCAACAAGAAATTACATAACTCATGACTAATTAATGAACACGAGGCACCCAAGTCCAAAAGGGCAGCTACTACAACCTGGTCAGCAATGACCACTGGCACGTACAACAATCCATATCTCTTCTCATACTCTAAACTATTCACCGAATGATCTCCTACGGTTATTTCCTTCAAGGGACATCTCGCCTTCATATGCCCTTTCTTTTTACAACAGAAACTTATTATTTCCCTCGAACGATCTTCTCTTCCTACATTTTCCGTCGCATTTCCTGTTTGAGAGTACCAGGAACGGGGTTTAACTCTTCCTTTATTCGGATTATCGGTTGGGGTCACTGCAAACACCGACTTTTCATGATAACAGTCTTTTGCATGATGGTTATTTTCCCACGGATTATGCAAATTACAGATGTTACTCACTTTCCTACTGCCTTTCTTAAAGTCCTTCATTTATACCCGATATGTTCTAAGGAACAATCCCTTAGAGTATGTTCAACATCAATAACTAATGACAATAACTCTGGCATACATGTTGGCTTGCTGGCAAAGGCGAAGAAACAACTATTCTTCGGAAGCAAAATGTGATACATAATCTGGGTAAAATAGTCCTCAAAACAAGGATACCCCAAAACACCAACTAATCATATCATCTCTCGCATGGTCTGGTTAGGTGATTGTTTCTTTTCTAATAATTTAAGTCTGAAATTTGCTACCGACACCCCACTAGCCACTTGGTCTATGCATGACTTTGTTAACTGTGTGGCTTCACAATTTTCCTTCCTAGCCCTACAAAAGGTAGGCTGTAATACCTCAGGTACCCTAAATGTGATAGCGGCATATAACCGTTGCCTAGGGCAAAAATTCAGAGCCAAGATGGAATTTAGAGCAAAAATGAATTGCACAACGAAGGCTAAATTAGTATTCACTAATTGTGGAATTCGAGCAGAGAGCTCTGGAGGTAAATTCCTCAAAATTTTTTCAAGTGGATGGAGCTCACCCGAGCTGACTCCCGCGACGCTAGCCGCTGGCTCCCCACAACTCACGAGAGTGCATGCCTTTTTCCTGAGATCATCAATGCCATCGCCTTCAGCAAAGTACTTTCCAGCCTCACGAAGCATTTGAGCGAGTGATGGCTAAGTTGTTGAATCCTACCTGTAGACATTATCAAGATTAATATCAACAAGAAAGTTAAAGGAAAAAATCTCCACCACTACTGGAACAAACTATCTTGTCTCTTAGCCTTAGTAATAAAAGTCATATGCTCAGGTACAAACAGCAACACTGCTCAGAAAAAGCAGAGTGTGCAGGGAAATTTTGCGACGCCCTTCTACTAAGGGCATGGCAAAGGGGCATAAACACTGCCCTATTTCAAGCTAGAACAAAACAGAGATTTTAAAAAAACCTTTCTCAAATGCAATTTGAAAGGAGTGTAAACCTGCAACTCGTCTAGAATACTCTACAATTACTGAATGAAGAAGAAAAGCATTTTACTTGGATTCGTTTACATTGTTTAAAAAAATATTGTTCACAATATCATCATACAAAAAATTACAAAGCATGTAAAATATATTTTGTACTACAATTCACTATCACAACACGTGGGCAACTTCAAGCTAAAAGGTATCTGACCAAAACTATCTTTCATAAATACATGTGCGCCATGATGCATTGCAACTTTGCTATCTCAGAAAAAGTACAAATTGCATAATATCCCAAAATTACAACGGGAAAAACAGATATACATATATACCACGACATGTGGCTGAATGTACGTATTCTCCAGTTTAAAGTGGACTATCTATGAATTACTGAAAAGTCAATGCATTTTTATGTACGCGCCAGCGCACATGGCAACTTTGAAAATCTTCAAAAAATTTTATAAAATCCACAGGGACACAAGTTATAATCATAATTTTTTTACACGTACACATGACACGTGGCTAATTTTAAAAGTCTCTAAAGTCAAAAATCATATGCACGCCAGGGTGCGATGCAATTCTCAAATATTTTTAATTTAACGCCAGCCAACCCATAGACAATAATTTTTGAAAAATTTTACTACTGGCCTAAAATATAAAACCTTAAAGATCATTTTCCCACAAGTAACTTGACATTAATTTAGCACAAAGTTCAATATGGACACAATGAACCAAAAAATGGTCAAAACTGGACCCAGATCAAAATCACTCGGGTAAAACCTTTTATCCTTTGCATGATTATTTTAGGCAAATACTAAATATTTACAATTATTAAAAATGTCGATTTGTAGGCAATGCAGAAATTTGCAATACATCTGCGCCATGATTTAAATCACGTACAATTATGACATTTTTCCGGCCCGGTGGGCAATTACTCTAATGTTAATTACAACATAACTGGTGAAAAAAATACTTAGTTCCTTGTCGGCACCCCAGGCTATCCATGTGGGGTACCGCTTATGTCTTGTCCAATTATAATCTATGGAGGGTTCCACCTGATTTTAACTTTTGAAATAAAACTTTCACTTATCAGAAATGGCGTCACCTGGCGCATGCTCTGTGCTTGCAAACTACAGTTCCGCGATGACAGCGCCACACGGCGACACATGCGTGAAACACCAGAGATACTCGTTTTCAGAGTCGGCCAGTCCACGAACCAAGAAGGACGTGTGTCATCTATGTTAGCCGTGAATAGCCATATTGTGTTCTTCCTGCAGTCAACAAGAAACGTTTTCTACACGGAATCAACGATGGACATAGAAAACAGGTTAGTCGTATAATAAATCCAGGTAATGTGTGTTTGTCATAGACACAATTAATGTTTCTTCGTACTCTCATATAAGTTTTTTAATGTTCACAAACGTCACAAGCTTAAACTTTTTGCAGTCTTCAATGTAGGCGTCTTGGCCAAACAGGTACGTGAAGTTGGGCGAATTTCGCAGTAAATTGAGACAGGTGTCTCAAATGTTCATATGGTTATTAAAATAAATCAGAACTTGTTTCTATTTGTAAACAATTGTGGAAATAGGTGGGGTTGTAAACACCCCAAAGCACATAGTACAACACCCGTTTACAATGTCATTACTCTACTCATTTATGTGTGCGCCCACTTTACGACGCTTAAAAAAATACAGCGTAAGTCGAACAATAATCATTTCGCCATCTACATGTATCTAATCCTTCGGTAATACGCGTGGATTGGGTATCAAACCGAATTTCCCAATTTAAAATATAATCTGTTCCCAATTATCCACCATTTTACAATCCACGAAGCAAGTTTTTAATCACAAAATGACAGATGTCGTAGGAATCATTAGGTTGCAGTTCATTCCAGGTGGAGACATTTCCACTAAGTTTACTCCATTATCACATTTCAAGGTTTGTGTAATGTTTTAAAAAACATTAAATTGCTGATACGGTTTATGTTAACCGCGGCATACTTTGCTTTGGATATTCCTGTCAAAGTTTAATTTAAATAAATAAATTTTGACGCATGGTCTTTTTTAAGTGGCTGAGCTCAATAATGAAGAACAGACTTAACTGTCAACTTATTGTTTAATGTTAATAAAGCTATTGTCTTCAGAAATTATGTAAACTCAGTTGTTCATTAGATCGTTGCCAACGTTCTGGTAACTAGGACTTACGGTGAGAAATACCTACATAAATCTTATAAAGAGTAAACAATTACAGATCAAAAAATTAATTGAGACGGACAGTTTAAAGAAATAAGAGATCATCACTTGTTCCATGAAACCTTATTTATCGATGTGATAAGAGGAGTGGAACAAACTATCCAGTATTTTTTGCTCAGGGCATACATTAATAATTTTCTTTTAAATATACGAAAATGTGTATTAACGAGTTAGTCAGAGGATGGGATAGTTAGGCAGAAATTTTCGAGGACATACGTAATTTAAAAAACACGTGTTTTTAAATCACGATTGCAGATTTGCCATGGTTCGGCTTGCACTGCAGGACATAGGATGAGTAGTAAATTTGCAAGGAAGTAACGACAGAAATATGTACGATCTACTGATGATTCACTGCTGCAAGCATATTTATAAAAATAAGTAATTGAAAATGGAGTGTAATGAGTATTGTCATGTCTAGGCCATTGGTCATTCAATCCGAGATATTTTCCTGTTTCATTTTTTTCGGTGCCAGAGAACATTAAAGTTATTTATTCTTGAATGGAGATGAACGATATTTAGCTGACTGAAAACGGTAGATAGAAATAGCACAGTTTTTAAACTTTGTAGTATATGGTACCACAGTAAAAATCTTCTTAGTTGTATACATATATGTGGTCTAAATGTAAAATAATTAAAACGTTATTTCTCCACCGTTCTCGATTGATGTTTGAAGGCAATTTTCGAGTGATGTATATTAAAAGTAGTTGGGGCGTGCCGACCTCGCTGGACTGCGACCCCGGGCTGCCTGCGATCGTCAAATGTTTTCGGTAATTTCTCAAAATGGCGACAACTGCCTACTTGCATGCATTTGGGGGGACATTGCCTGCCACCCCATCCCACCTTCATCCCTCAAAACCGGCTCGACTCCACGATGCCAGTCACCCATACCAACAACCCATCTTCAGCGAGGTCCTAGGGGTTAGTTATCCGTCTGTCCTCGATCCACATTTTTCGCAACTGATTCAAGATGGCGACAACTGCCTACTTACGCTCCGATCGGGTCCTGCTCGCTCATAGGCACCCCCTACCCACCACCCCATGTCATCAGAACTGCTCCGACTCCACGTTGCCAACCACCCCCTCCCACCTGCACCACCCAGACCGGCCCTTCTCCAGAGGAATATGTCCACTACCACCTCATACTCCCAAAGGCGACTTTTTCTGAAGAACCACGCTGTCGATCGAGCCTGGTGTTCGCAAAACCAGTTTTACGCTTCCCAGAGTCAGCCCTGAGAATGATTTTTCGTATGTTTTCGTGAGATGGTGTTCCTGCAGTACCTTTTTCACGACAACCCGCCCTCCTCGCTAGAATATTCAGAACATGTTTTTTCTACTGTTGGCTCTCATGCTACATGTCTCCGACTCTCTGAATGAATGCCCCGAGAGATTTAGCCTGACTCACTGTCCCTTCAATCTTATGCAACAGGTTGACTATATGAGCAGTGAAAAAAATATTACAATTTTCTGAAGTAAAGTTCGCCATATAACCACAGATTTGACATTCCAACAACAAGTGTATATTTAAATCAAGCAAACTATTATTTGTAAAATCACACAGATACATAAGTAGTTATTTTATTTACTCATTAAAACAGGACTATTTTTTACAAGTATTCAAACAAGATATATTTTATTTGCTTGTTAATAAATGTTTCCTACATGTATTCACTCGTTAAGAAATGTTTTTATTATCAATTCGACGAATAGGCGAGAATAAATAAGGAGAGATTTAGACAGTTTTTAACATCGATGTCTTGAGAGTCAATGAGGGGAAAAAAGGGGAGAATCGCTGAGTCGCACGCATGTGAGACATGAGGAAATGAATAAGAGATTTCCAATAAAAAACGTTGAGAAGCAACATCGCCCGACCAAAGTCTAACAGGATATCCACGCATTGCGAAAAAATTGGTTTTTATGCTGTGACCCTCCCGGGAAGGCGAGCATGCTATTCAATGTGTTCCCTTTCTTTACGTCTAACCAAAAACTTTCCAACAGCATAAATCATTTCATGTAACATAAAATGTATGTATTTGATTTTATAAATATTTAAACAGGTTCTGACGTAAGTTCAAAGAAACCTTATGAATGCAGGCGGATATCGTGTTTTTCGGAGGTGCTAAGTAGCGATTTCAACGTTATTCTTACATTTTTACTAAACGTTACAAATTCTTGTAAATTTACAGGAAAATGGTGGCCATTTTGAATCCTTATATTATATAAGGAAGAATAAATGATCTTTCTCTCAGTCTTAACTCAGCATCAGCCAAGGACACTTCATGTGAATGCATGTGCATTGGCTAACCACATATAACGAAATTAAACTTCTACTACAGGCATCCGGGAAGCTTCAAATTCAACATGAAGTGTTGATAATGTGTTTGATGCAAGGCGTCCACTACAACAACAGACATTCACTGCACCTCCAGACATCCATCACGACTACTACAGCTCCAGACGTCCATCACGATTACTACAGCTCCAAGCATCCACTACAATGCAAAATCTACAAGGCATTTAGTCAACAATGCAGAATGTACAAGACGTTTCATCTTTGCATCTGGTAAAATGCTTCAAGGTCACTACTGTTATAATTGCGAATCTGAATGTGTTGAAACATTCAATGTTATTTTAGCCTATGGGAAGGCTATAACCTTATTAAGTCTAGAGTGTTTCCAACTGCAAGTGTTGCAGAAAAAATTCATAATTAATTTTGCGGCTCACAAAATAAAATTAGTGTATCCATTCGTGCCTGAACATTTAACAGCCAATGAGGATATTGTATCTTATTTCAATTGTGAAGACTGTCCTTATGGCATGCCTGCCTTTGCTAACAATGAAAAGTTGCAGCATGTGTGGAGGGATTGTATGTCGTGCAGGTGGGTACAAATGATTGAAGCTAGAATTTTTCCTAACATAGGAACGGACAGTTCAGGAGTCGATGAAGTAGATTCTGCAGCAAACATTGTCATCTTGCAAAAAAAAATTATACATTGGGGAGACTTTTTTGCAAATAGTGTATAAAAAGAAATAATGTTAATATTATGTGCTATGCTCAGGGTTACGAAAACTACCAAGACATTTCCATTGTAATTAAGGAGCTTGCTATTTCTTATGCAACCACCACTAATGACTCTAAAGTACTATGCTTTAAATTTTCCAGACCTTGGTATTGTTAAAAACCAGAAGTTAAAATGATGTTTCGGGAACAGACTTACAAGATACATAACCTGAAATGGGACTTTGGTGTCATAGCTTACGAAAAACATTTCCAACATGTAAACGATTCATTACTCGAAGACTATCCCATATAAGTGCTCGGAACAAGACAAAAGGAAATTTTAAAAATTTTGACTAATGTAAAAGTAATAAATATCAGAAGATTGTTTGAGTATTAATTCAATTGCCAAATGTTATGATACAAACAAATGTGAGGCAAAAACATTCAACTCGCAATGTAAAAGTGAAGCTTTTAGAGAATATTTGTACTAACATCCTACCTATGTGTGGATATATTAATTTTTCCAAAAATAGTTTGTTCCAGAAAGCATAATATTTCGAGAAAAAAATTGAGAAATTCGACCCAGAGAAGTCGTACTCTACTATTTTTCGAGGACACAAGAAAGTATGGTTCCATTCTGCACACAAGATATACTTTCAAACACAGATGTGCCATGGAAATGAAAATTGGAATTTCCCAAAAAGTTTTGGAGAAAGCCTATATACAGAATAAGTGCTGTGATGAAGAAAACTGTCCTGTTTTTAGTATGAGACCCAACAGCGAACTGCCATGTTCGTTTGGGACCTATGATTTAAAAATCGCAGTACACAAATAACCAAAGAACCAGGTTTTTATAAAATCAAATATAAATTGATTAGAGAATTTTATGACACCACCACAACCCTATGGATTGAAACATTTTACAAGGAAAACTTCACACAAATACAAAGCAGTAGCATAGTTTTAAGACACCACATGGAATGTGGGAATGTGAGGTATGAAACTGTATTGTCTGTGTGTGTAAATATGATCAAAGAAGTTGTCTTTGAAGAACTAATTTTCAACTGGAAGAGCATCTGTCTATATATAAAGAGAGAGAATCGTACAGCAGTGCTTCAGTTAAGATGGAGAGGTTCGACTCATCACTTCATTATGTTAGTGTTACTCCAGGTTTCAGGCGAGTGTGGTTTCGAATTGAAGATGAAGATAGTCCACTGCAGATACAGATGTGCAATGGAGATGAACATTCGAGTATTTCAGTAATAAATCCTGAATGCATGTAAGAAGAAGTTGAAGACAGCATTGGACGCAAGTGTGTAGTGTATAATTTAAGACCTGGCACTGATATTCCAATTAGTTTAACCGAATTAGTATGGGCCATGGAAGTTGAAGAAATCACTAAATATCCATCATTCAGTAAAATTAAATATAAGTTGAGAATGGAGCATTACTCTGAACGTGTTGTTTGGACAGAACAACGCAACAACAAGCAACATTAAACATACATCAGTGACCAAGAATTAACTTCTCCCTGTGACATGTGGATATGAAATGTTTTTCAAAGCAAGAACATCTGGCAGACTATATAAAGGAGTTTGCCTAGTATAAAATCATCAGTCATGGCTAGAATCATCAAGCCTACAGACATATATGAGGTCCTACAAATTGGATACAGAACAGTGTTCTTTAAACCGTATGACGGTCTTCTACACGTTCATGTCTGCAACAATATAGAGCATTGGTGCTACATTTTCGACAACAGTGTCGGCATTTGCTTTGGTGAAGCAATAGCATGCAACGATTGTGCTGTGAGATATCTTCACCCCGACAGTGACTTTCCTTCAACATTAGATGATGTGATGTTTGCCAGTCTTAGTGAGGAATTAGAATAGGAATGGGGATACAGAGAAATCGACTACCAGCTCACCAGACCTCACCAGGGAATCACCCTTCGTTGGAGGATACATGCGACAGGGACATCCACAACTTAATTTTCGAACAAGGAGGATTAGTTTTCCATCGATATGTAATTTATATGCATGTGAAGTGGATAATTCAGAATAATGATCGCAATGTTCCCATTGTGTCCAGTGAAATACAAGTATACGTTTTATACTAAAGGTTGGCATTCTGTAACTTACAGCTATTATATTCACATTTTGTTGTAAAGGAAATGTGTGAGTCAGGCATTAATTTCAAATGTACGTATTTCTCTCAAGCTTTGTCAGCACATAGTAAACCAAATACTTATGATGCTTCTTTAACAAACTGTAACAGTTCTGAATGTCTTTTAAACCAGTAAAGACCTTATGTAGTAGGTCGTTAGCATAAAGTTAAGAGCGAACGCATAGTAACTTCATATTGTGAGGAAGATAAATGTTTGAACATCTGGTTTATAACAAAGACACTGTTTTTCCTTATCAGTATTTCGAAGAATGTGATAATAATCTTCATACTTTATATCATCATAGCAAAGACAAGTTTTGTTACACATCTCATACTGCATGTGATTAATCAAAATGTAACATACATCAAGCAATAAAATTAGAAAAAATAAAATTTAGCCCTAAAACACATTTCAACTTGCAAATTTAGATAGTTAATATACATACATTGTTCCTTGCTAAATCTGCTCAGTCGAGTGTCGGATGACATAGTGGCAACACTACGTATTTTCATTCTGATAATCATTTTGTCAGTATCAAACAAGGAAAGTCTAATGTAACTTATGCCCTATGGTGCCAGGGAATATTGCGAGAATTTATGGACACCTGTGCATTATTTTTAATTTAATGTAATATACTTATCTCCAGGAGACGAAAAGAGCCACGAACTCATACAGTGCCGTGACAATAAGACATATACAATGTTTCATATGACTGAAAACACACCTCTTCCATCTAGTATTGAAGATGTGTACTCTAATTATGTTGAATCCTAACTTAATTTGGTTGAACACATTGTTTTACATGCCCCTACTTGTAATGGCAATAGTGTACAAAGAGACAAATTAAAACCAGGGCATAAGAAAGGCTCACTTCTTGTTCCAAGCACATATATGAGATAGTCTTCGAGTAATACATTGTTTACATATTGGAAATGTTTTTCATAAGCTATGATACCAGAGTCCCATTTCAGGTTATGTATGTCTTAAGTCTCTTCCCGAAACATCATTTCCACTTCAGGTTTTAAACAATGCCAACGTCTGGGAGATATAGATCATGGTTCTTTAGAGTCATTAGCATCTGTTGCATAACAAATAGCAAGCTCCTTAATTACAGAGGAATTGTCTTGGTAGTTTTTCGAAACATTGAGCACAGCACATAATTTGACGTTACTTCTTTTTATACGCTATTTACAATAAAAATCTCTCTCACATATGACATTTTTTTATAAGATGATAGTGCTGTCATTAGAATCTACTTCATAGACTTCAGAATCTTCCATTACTATATCTGGAATAATTCTACCTTCAAGCATATATTCTTACCTGTGCAGCATACAATCCCTCCACATATGCTGTTAGTTCTCATTATTAGCAAAGGCAGGCATGCCGTGAGATCAGTCTTCACAAGGTAAATAGGATACAATATCCTCATCAGCTTTTAAATGTTCAGGCAGAAATGGATACACTAATTTTATTTCGTGAGCCGCAAAACTAATTATGAATTCTTTCAGCAACACTTGCTGTTGGGAACACTCTAGACATGATAAGGTTTTAGCATTCCCATAAACTTAAATAGCATTGAACATTTCAATGCATTCATATTCGCAATAGTCACAGCAGTGATCTTGATGCATTTTATCCGATGCAAATACAAAATGTCTTGTAGATTCTGCATTGATGATATAATTACTTGTGGATTCTGCGTTGTAGTTAATGCCTGGAGCTGTAGTAATCGTGGTGAATATCTGGAGCTGTAGTAGACATATGTAGCTGTAGTAGTTGTGATGGAAGTCTGGAGGTGTAGTGAGCATCTGTTGTTGTAGTGGACACATGGTGTCGTTCACGTTATAAACGCTCGACATTGATCTCGATACTTCCTGGATGCCTGTAGTAGATGTCTGACATCGATATCTATGCTATTCCAATGCACACATGCGCACACACAAAGTGACCTTGGAAGATACTGAGTTAAGACTGAAAAAAAAATAATGTTTCCCTCCTTATATACTATAAGGATCCAAAATAGCCGCCATTTTTTCGTAAATTTAGAAGAATTTGTACCTTTCAGTAATAATGTAAGAATAGCATTGAAATCGCTATTTTCCGACTCCAAAAAACATGTTTTCCATCTTTATTCATAATGTTTTGTTAAATTTATGTCGGAACCTGTCAAAAATATTAAAATTCATTCAAAAATTTATACATTTTATGTTACATGCAATGCATTTATGCTGTTGGAAAGTTTTTGTTTAGGCGTAAAGAAAGGGAACACATTGGTTGGCACGCTCGCCTCCCCGGGTGGGTCACAGCATAAAAACATTTTTTTTTTTTTCGCAATGTGTGGATGTCGTGTTTGACATTGGTAGGGCGATGTAGCTTCTCAACGTTTTTTCTATCAGTAATCTATCTCTCATTTCCACTAGTCTCACACATGCGCGAATCGGCGCTTCTCCCCTCGCTTCACCCTCATCGGATCTTAAGATACCGATGTTAAGAGCCGTCTAAATGTTTCCCCATTTTTTTTCTCTCCTGTATGTCGAATTGATAGTAATAACATTTCTTAATTAGTGAATACATGTAGAAAACGTTTCTTGAAGAGTGAATGAAATATATCTTGTTTGGATACTTGTAAAAAATAGTTCTGTTTTAAAAAGTAAATAAAATAATATTTATGTTTCTCTGTGATTTTACAATTCCTAGTTTGCTTGATTCAAATATACATTTGTTGTTCTTTGAATGTTAAATCTGGGGTTTACATTGCGAACTTTATTTCAGGGACTTGTATAATTTTTTCACTGGTCATATAGTCAACCTCTTGCGTAAGGTTGAAGGGTCAGTGAGTGTGGCGAAATCTTTCGGGGAATGCATTCAGAGGGTCGGCGACGTGAACCATGAGAGCCAACAGTAGAAAAACATGTTCTGTATACTCTAGCAAGGAAAGCGCATTGTCTGGAAACATGTACTGCAGGAAGACCACCTCACGAAAACATACGAAAAAGCATTCTCTGGGCTGACTCTGGGAAGCATAAAACTGATTTTGCGAACGCCAGGCTTGATCGATAACGGAGGTTTTCAGAAAAAGTTGCCTTCGGGAGTATGAGGCAGTAGGGGACACGTTCATCTGGAGAAGGGTAGGTTCTGAGGGGTGTAGGTGGGAGGGGGTGGTGGGCAGGGTCATCCCGATATGCAAGCAAATAGGCAGTTGTCACGATCTTTAGAAATTACCAGAAACATTTGATGATCGCGGGCAGCCTGGGGTCGCAGTCTGGCGAGGGGTGGGGAGGAGGTGCAGGGAGCGAAGTGTCCTCAGCTATCCCAGTCGGTGCCATATTCAGTCGTTCTTCAATGCTTGTGAAAGACACACGTGCTAGGTGTCAGCTCCTTCATGAACACCGCACCTCTAGTCACTTGGCGGCCGACGAACTTACTAATGCGTGTTAGTTCAACTATGGACCATCTTCAGTGATAGCTGCGATTTATTATAAAAGTATTTTATCGGGAAAATATAAATTTTCGTGTGTTAAATTATTTTTTTCTTTTCAGACCGATATACTGTGTTTGTGATAAGTAATTGATTTCTGTGTTCGGTATACGATAATACCATGTGTTTTAACAAGTGCTGTGAATATCATAAACATTTACCGTAATTTAAACACAGTTGCCTATCGGACGTGCTACACATATGCACTCACAACTCCAAGTTAGTGCTACTGATTCATATTTCGAGCAAACTTATTTTAATATTTCAGGTATGTGATTGTGTCTGGTTTAGATCATATTCAGAGTTTTTTTTTTTGCCGTAAAATATCATTCTCCAGGCTGAATCGTGCTATTTATTCAAACTGACTAACTGGATTTCGTTTAGTGAGTTTGCACTTGTCTCTTGTGTTATTCACACAGTTAAAATTCTCTCTCTCGTGTAAATTATAATTCTAAGCTCGCGACTCACGTTAAGTTTAAGATTCACATAATTCCACTTATAATTCACATATTCGTTTGAAATGTCCGATTCGATGCATGTAATTTATTCATGCGCAGAAAACACTGTGATGATTTTCTCATTTTCAATTGCATTCCGAAAACAGATAGTTTAATACTTAAATGCATTATTCAAAGTCGGCTATCTACCGTCTACGAGCAATAATTGCCCTCCCCCCAGAATACATACAATTTACACTTAGGCCACTCTTATAAATCGTTTAAATACCCTTAATTTCTCTCATGTTTTTAAATATATTCGTAAATATCTCCTATCCTCCGTCTACACACAGTAACCCACTCCAAATACCTCGAAATTAGAAAACATTAGTCTTAACCCACTCTTGCACCAAACTATACACCTATATAAGACATTGCATAAGACGTGTCAGAGCTCGTACTACCCCCTCCCACACCCAAAAAGGAAAGAAGTACAAAATTTAAAACACCTATCGGGTTAAAAATTAATACTTTCATTCCATTTAACCCTTTTAATAAATTTTACCCTTTCAATTATCCCTTTTTGATTAACTCTCTCAATCAATTTCATTAACCTTTTCAATTAATTTAATTAATGTTTTGATATAAATCTAACCCTTTGATATCGAATGTATAATCGGTACGCCCCTACTACTATTAAAGTTTTTAATTGTATATTAAAACTAAAGCTTGACACAAAATATTGTTGTAAACAATGTATTATAACAAAGAATAATTACTCCAAAAGGCAGTCTAATTATCACATGTGTATTATAGAGAATTTAAATAGAAATCATGGTAACAAAATGTGACATGCTAGTCATTATTTTATATTCATGTAACTTCAGGGAATGAAATAAATTTTCCTTCCATATTGCAGCTTGCGAAATCACATGAGAAAATTTTAATTTATTCCTGTAAAACTCTTGAGTATTTTTAATAAGCGGCATACATGTGATGTCAGTATTTATATTGATTCATTTCGTGCCAACGTATACGAGGAATTGATATACGCAGGAGTACTGCGTTAAAGACGAAATATTCATTGAAAACCGTTAAATCCAGTGTTTAACTGGTGCGGAGAATTCCTGTAATGATTTTGTCGCTTGTCTGGTGCTCTTCAAGGTCAATATAGATGGTTCACGGTAAAGTCAGCACCTTTAAATCAGCCTTTAAAAATGTGGCCAAATTTACCTGCATATACTATTTATAACAGCCACTGTTTCCAGCATAGACCGAATAGGTAAAGTTACTATCAATGGAAAAAAAAGTACTTCCATGTCTTAACGTTGAATGTAGAATGATTTATTTTGCTTTCCGTAATTTTTTAAAAATATGTATTTGTGTAAGAGTTGAAAAATATGCGAAATCATTTTTTTTCTGAAAAATGCCACAGTTTCACTAGACCGTCGCATGAATCGTACTTATGGTGTAAGGATACACAACGTGCATACAAGTGTATCTTAAGGTTGAAGTATAACAACTGCCTATGGTGTTCTGCACCCGACTATACAACGTGAAGGACTTATAAAAAAAAAAGTAGTACAGACACCTTCAAAATGGTCATAAATGTGTGGTTTTCGGTGAATATGAAAGATATATATATATATATATATAGAGCAACATTCGAAAATATTTTACAAAAATATGCTTTGTAAATGTAAAAAATATTTAGATAGTCTATATTTTTAACAAAATTTGATAGTATTTCCATTCTGGATTCTTTAGACCACTGAATTGGCAAGAAAATCTTCGTCATAGAATAACTTCATAGTGTTACCTCGATTGTATGTAAGAAAACTAATAATAATGTAGAGAATAATTTTTACAATTTATTTTATGAACATCCATATTTTAGAATCATTTTTGCCTGAAACTGACGTAAATAAAGTTAATTATAAAACATGATATGATACATTAATACTATGATTTTATTATACATGATAACAGTAAATATTATGACAAACTTTCTAGAAAGAGTTTCTTTGAAAATCTGCTTTCCGAAGCATCCAAAACGGAAATGCGTTTAAAATTTGTTAACAATGCGGACTCAATCGATTGATAAATTTTTTACATTTAAAAAGTATGTTTTAGTAAAATATTTTATTATATATATATATCATAAACATCATAAATAACACTTTATTGACTTCTTCGTGATGTCTGCACTAATTTTTTATGAGTTCTTCACATTGTACACTAAGTTGCAGTGCTTCATAGGCAGTTACTTTACTTCAACACTAAGCAGGATACATGCTCAGCTAACCATAAACAGTACCTTTCGGTATTTTTGCGAGATTAATCAATCACGGTTTTCAGTTGCGTTAAATAAACCTTTGTGCTCCATTAAAAAAAAAATCCATAAACGATTGCTGTAACTGTGGTGATTTCGGATAAAATAACTTGTCTTCTGTAACGGGCGAATGTTTTGTGTTTCTCCCGGGAGCTGGCGAGAACCGGTGTAACCGTGGAATTTTATCACCGGGTAGGAAAGGACGGACACCCTCTCGATCGAGACAGGAAAATAACGTACTAAAGGTACATAATTATGCTATTGGCTATATGTCGGCACAGTGGGTTGCCGTAAGGAAAGAAAAGGGATGTTTAGAATTTCACTCTGCTAATTACACAGAACACGAAATTACTACGCTTGAAAAACATTTCTGGGGAAACTCCCAAGCTTCGCTGATGCGTGACTGCTTGGCAGTCACCACCTACAAAAGGCAGCCGGCGTGCCTTGAATCACTGTTTTGTGTATTAACTCCCCTGCTGGCGCTGAGGACTAATTCTCGGTGCGTAATTTTTGGCTATGCTTGAACAGTAATTTTATTTGCGAGGGGTAAACTTGTTCCTTAAATTGTTATTCTACCAAGGGTCACTGTCTGGTGAGAAAGTGATGAGGGTAATGCTCTCGGGGATTAGTGTCAACCTTATGTATTGTGGTCAGCCGAGGGTTGTTAAAAGTGTTATACTATGCTAAGGAGTAAAAATTCACTAGGGAATTTTTCAGGGTAGGTAAAAATTCCTGGGGAGTAAAATTCCACGGTTACACCGGAACGGAACTGGCACGACCCTCGACGGACACGCACGCACGCCGACGCGAAGCATCGGCGACCTCCGACCCCGCGCCATAAGTCACCGCGAGGGCAGGGAAGTGATTACAAATATGTCCGTAGCGGCGTCGCCCGAGGGGATTTTGCAACGCGTTTAGTCA
Organism: Dryococelus australis; assembly: GCA_029891345.1. Lineage (NCBI taxonomy): Eukaryota > Metazoa > Arthropoda > Insecta > Phasmatodea > Phasmatidae > Dryococelus > Dryococelus australis. Next base: position 75,527,334 of record CM057006.1, on the reverse strand, counting down.
CGCGGACATGAAGTTATCGCGCTAACGCCCGTCTCTCGCAGCCGAAACCCATGTCCCAATGTGTCACCCAACCCCAACCCCTACCCCTCTCTTAACCACCCCCTCGGCGAGAGCAACGCAGCTCTGGGGTCGGGCGAGCTGTTACTAACGAGTTGGAGCGCTAAGTTATCGCTCGCTCGTAGCTGGCGAGTGAGGTGTTCTGCGTCCCGTGCAAATCGAGAGAGAGAACCAGACAGAGAGAGAGAGCGAGAGAGAGAGAGATGTTTCCTGCCGGACGCCGGAGATATTATTTAAAAAAAAAACTTATCTTTTTAATGGACGCAGTGTGTTAGATACCGGACTAGCACGATCGATCGCTATCGGGAACAGAGGACATGAAGTAATTTTAAATGTTACAACTTTCTTTTTTATTTATAGGATGGTTCGTAATTATAACGACTAACTCCGGGAGGTTATTCTTCATGGAAAAATAAAAGGAAAATATAATATATGTGACACTTTATACATACACCGAATATTAAGGGAGGTATGAGCCCTTAAAAAACGAGTTTTTAAACCGTATTTGTGCAAAACATCGGTAACGAAGTAAAATACAATGACAACTCTCGGAACATTATTGTATGTCATCGGGACCTTCAACGTAAGAGCCGATATTTTTCACCAATACGGCTTAATTTTTTTTTTTTTTTTTTTTTTACATATGTTTTCCTTTTTACTTTTTCATGAAAAAGCACCTCCCGAAGTTTGTCGGTTTAATTGAGAATCATACTATATATAAATTACAAAATATATTTATTTCGGGGGTTTGTCGCAACCACATTTTGCAATGATTCCTGGCAAGAGGAGTGAAGATATTTGGGTGTCTCTGAACGTCTCATGAACTTGAGAGCCGATGAGGGTGAAGCGAGGTATGGAACAGCGCCGGAACACAAGGGCGGGAGAAACGGGAGATCCCCGAGAAAACCCGCCGAATAGCGGCATCGTTCGGTACGATTCCCACTTGCGAAAATCCGGGAGTGATCCCACTAGGATTGGAACCCAGTTCGCCTCGGTAAGGGCGAGTAATCTGACCGTTACACAACCGCGGCACCAGTTCGTCGTGTAAACGGCGACACCAGAAAAAAGTATTTGCTTTTAAAAATCAGCAGAAAATGGTGCTATTTCAGTAATCGAATGGTCGTTTTGCGCTGAATTTCAGTGGGTCAGCATCTTCGAACTCAGTTTCTCGGTTCGCTCGAATGATTGGTCAATCGGAAACGAGGAGTTAGTGCAAAGATGGCACCTCTTTAGGTTTACGGTTAAGACATAAGTATAGTAGTTTCCGGTGCAGAAATGCACCCGCGCGTCTGTGCAGCATACAGAATTCATTAAAAATATGTACAGGTTGTTCACGATAAAAGTGAGCACTTTTGAAATCAACGTTAAGAAAAAGTCACTGCCCCTGCCTGCGTATATTTAAAGGGGCACACTGAGTGCCATACGCCCAGTAAAGTTGGTGACGATGGGTGGAAAATAGTTCCGTATCTTAACGTCAAATAAAATGTGTTAGGTAACCATTTCTGGTAACTTAGATTATTTCTTTTTTTATGCAGCGACGTATAAAAGTGAGCAAATTTGTAAAATATTTACTTTTATAGTAATTTCACAGTTTCATTTGACCGACACATGAATGAGAAGATCATAACCATAGCAAAGAATGTTATATAAGGCGGAAGAATACACAACGTGCACACAAGTTGATGTTAAGCAGGGCTTTCAAAAGTGCTAATTTTACCGTGAACACCCTATAGTATAGTCTATGTACGGTTTATTCACACTTACTTAATCAAACCTTTGAAAAATCACCCCGAGCAGAACTAGTTTGGTTCTTTCCAAAATATCACATGTATTACTATCGTTGTATAACTCTGTTAACACAAAAGTAACTAATGTTTCGTTAAATTGAATTTGTACTCGTATTTTACCGATAAATTATAATATTATATACGGAATCGATATAACTAGAGAGCTAATAAGTAAATTGGCAGAGGCTAGTAAGAAACAGTTCTTATGCTAAGCATAATTAATCTGAGTGCGCTCGAATGCAGTGCGTAGTCTTTTTGGTATAAATATATTGATTTAATTAAGCTTTGTTTGCATGAGGCGGAAGAATATACCGAAATAAGAACTCTGGCAAGGCTGCAGAAAAGTTGGAAGTAACTGTGAATGGACTATACGTCATTACCAACATTTTCAGAATAGTCCCGACTCGAATTGCACCTGAAAGAACTAAGCATATATAAGTTATGAAAGTTATTTTGCGAGGTATATATTTTTATTATTTTGTACCATGATATTTAATATAATGTTATTTAATAATGTAGCTGTAAAAACGTTGAAAATTTTTTTAAAATAATTTATTCTTTGAAACATTAAAATTTATTACATTATAGCTGAAACAGATTTCCATAAAATCAGTTATTAAATTTTCTTTGGCATTATTACTTATTTTATTACATAAATAATCGGAGTTATTATTATGATAATATATCTCGCCAAAGAAAATTTTCTGCAAAATGCAACCAAAATAAAACTAACATAAATTTTTTAATACTAGACTTTTATAATAAATTGTTTTAACTACTTAAAAGTTAATTCTAGAAAAATATTTTTCAGTGTGACAGTTATATACTTTCTTATTTCATATGCGACTTTAACTGTACATAACTAACTATTTTGGAAATGTCTTTACTACATAATAATGAACTCTGCATGTTGTGTAGTCGGGCATGGTGATCCACTGGAAGGCACTCTACTTATACTTCAAGGTGTGGACGTAGCATATCGTAACAACAGAAGTAGTTAGAGGTGGAACCGGCTGCTTGGAAAGTCCCGGGTTGGAGAGGAAGTTGACACAGCCTGAAGTTGTCAATCATCCCAGACTTCGCATGGGTACACATGATTTGTTTGGTGCAACCAAATTATTTGTTTGCATAGGGGCGATGAAATATTTTGTTGCTGGAACCAAGTTATTTTGTTGTTGTCATTTGGTTGCCCCAAACTGTAAGGTTTAGTTGGTGCAATTGTAAGTTTGTTTGGCTATACACACATTTAACAGTTTGGGCCGATATAAAAAAAATTTATGAGTTTCACCGAGTTACGAACCTAGACCACTTGCGTTCGAGCGCTACACCTAAGTAATATCAGCTAATGTGACAACTTTTAACGCCGGAAAGCTTTTAAGTATGCAAAGAAATATTTCAAGATTTACAGTTTTACTTGTCAGTTCATAGTTTCATAGTTTTATTACTGCGTCTACACTACTGTTAAGCATCAATACACGCACTAAAAAACACTGTTACTATCCTAATTTTCATAACAAATACAAACACTCTCTCGAGCTGTATTTTGGAACGAAGGCAGTGGCCAAACAAATATATACAGTTGATTCAACAAAATATTTAGTCGACAGTCTTAATATTTTTTGGCTCAAGACAGAGATTTTGTTTATTCAAACATATATTCTGATAGACGAACAAAAGTAATGTTGTTGCTTTTAAAATTTTGTTTGCTAAACAATATAGTTTAGTAGTGCAACAAATATATATTTGGCCCTATACAAACCAATATTTTGTTAGGATTTCCTCACAGTGTATTATTAACAAACCTTTGAAAATCCAAACTCAGGACGGGTGGACCCGGAAACAGAAGCCAGGCCGTACAGAACTCGAAAACCACTGTGCCACTTCGCTCTTTCCAACTGTAGCTCAGAGTGTAGGAATTCGAAAATGTAAACAACATTTTTCCAAGGATTTCCAATTTAATTCGTACAGTCAAACGAAAAGGCTAAGAACTAAGAGATACGAGACAAAATCCTAGGCTTCATTAAAATTTATAAAATTATATATTTTACTTCTACAAAAAACTCAAGTTAAAACTTAAAAGCTTACCGCTACGAACAGTTCCGCATCGTATTGGCGAGATAACATTGAAAGCTTACCGCTACGAACAATTCCGCATCGTATTGGCGAGATAACATTGAAAGCTTACCGCTACAAACAATTCCGCATCGTATTGGCGAGATAACATTGAAAGCTTACCGCTACGAACAGTTCCGCATCGTATTGGCGAGATAACATTGAAAGCTTACCGCTACGAACAGTTCCGCATCGTATTGGCGAGATAACATTGAAAGCTTACCGCTACGAACAATTCCGCATCGTATTGGCGAGATAACATTGAAAGAGGTGACCCATGGGCCTAACAGTGGAGATGTTACCACGCCAAATGTAATTACTAGGATGTTCACTGTTCGAAGCTATGCTCTGCAGTAGCTATACATCTCCTACTTTTCAGGCTTATTTTACACGTACACTTGCATTTAACAAAGACATAGAGCTGCAAATTTATTGACGTAATAAGCTCCAAGATTAGTTTTAAGAAGATTAAATGTGTTAATAGTGTGATGAATTGGTTTCTGCTTGGCTATATATTTGACCGAAACGTTACGAACAACATTTTAGTGGACAATTACCTGGCCGTATCGGGTGCACAAAAAGTATGGTTTTAAAATATTATTTACAAGATATAATACATAAATGACTTCAGAACTATTTCCAATATCATTTTAATTTCATCGTTGCTTTCCTAAGAATAGAGCTATGGCCGAAATGCAGGAATGCATATGCCACCCTCTGTTCTTTGAATTTTTCACTCACTGCTAAAGACAATATATTTCTTTATTATTATTATTAAAAAATAATGTATCTTACATCGGGGATAAAATTTTCGAAACTATTAATTTATGACTTGTTTTTATATTTCGTGGAACACATTTTTGACAAGAACGTATTGCAATACGTCTTTTTTTTTTTTTTGCAAGAAACTAAGATTTCGATTAAAAGACTTACCGTTCAAATGATACCGACGAATTTGTACATAGAATTAATTTTAAAAATACTAGTTTAACAATGTATCATAATAGTTTCATTCGTTTCTGGTTATTGCGACACAGTCATAAATTCTGTGAATTCCCAGCTTTAAAAATGTAATATATAATTCCTCTTGTGCTTTTCCTACTCAATTAAAATTAAATCTACATTAATTTTAATTTACCTTTAAGGGTATATTATTAATCATCGGTAAAGGTAATTTAATAAGTATTCAAAAGATATCACTGTAAAACTGGAAACACAAACATTGTTCTATTTATTTGTAATCTTTGCCTTCCCTTCACCTTATAGTCACAAACGGATCGTAATAACGATATGAATGTCACTGGTATTGAATATTTCAATTAACCTTTCAGTTTACTTCAAAATCAAATTTCGTTTGGTGTGCGATTCCTGATCAACTTTATTTGCATTGTTTTGCTGTCCTCTCACGGTTACAAATGTTGGCAATTCCGAGACTTGTTTTTTTTTTCGTGGTACGGAAAATGGTAAGCGTGAAACGTTGCTGGACAACATAGCGCCAAAAACAAATAATACATTTATATACTACCTCGGTTGCTACTAAATATCAGTACATTAAATTCTGAAAGAAAATATATCTATTGGTAGAAAAAACAAGAATATATTCAATAAGCATTTTTCGAATAGTAGGACTAATAACTGTATTTCCTATTAAAATATTTTAAAAAATGCACAGTCAAAAATCAAATCGTTGTTAAGTTACTTTACTACCAAATCATTTGTTCTTGGATTGCAGTAATAAACATTACAAATAAAAGTGCCAATTATTTGACTTTAGTCTGAAACAAGCAATTTATTTCATCTTACAGACCATTATATTGTGTGCATCTGCAACACCATTAATATCGGAGGTGCACTTTCAAACTTAAACATTCAGAGTTCCTAAAAAAACTCTAGAGCATGGTGAGTGACCCATATATTATTACGAGTACTTATTGTGCCTAATGTTTCCTATAGATACCTAATTAAGTTATTATTACATTTTAAATATATGATATGCATTTTTAAAAAGAATTATTAGTTAATATATTGATGTGGTAGCTACTTTATATGTCCTAAGAAAAGAAGGATTTTTAGATAAAATATATTCGTCTGAAGATAACTATGAGATTGGTATTGTTACAATTTCGTAAACCCTTTCTTAAAATTGTCAGTAATGTAGCAACTGTGTACACACTGGGTATTTAAGAACACGTGTCTTTAATAAGTCGTAATACAGTGCTAAAAATGTGCGCTATTTTAGATGTGAAAAAGCCTTATTATATGATTTTAAAAATATGTATATAAAATTTTATACTGTGTGTTGACCTAAAAATTAACATTTGTTTAATTGTATTGAAACTACTTTATTTGAACGCATATGCTCATGATGACCTCATTTCTCCTGTTACACTAAAACATATACATTTTTAACCCCAAACGATTTTCTTAAGTTCAGGGCGTTTAAATACACTGACTACCAAAAAGTAATTGGGCACCTGACCACAATGTTTGCTCGGTGGTTGTCACCCCGTTAGAATCTCGTAGGGCCACATCTTGTGGCTATAACAGCAGCCACCCTGTCTGGCATGCTCTCTACGAGTGTTTGCAGGACACCCACGGAGATTCGTCGCCATTCCTCTTGCAACCATTCCATGAGTTGAGCAATGGATTTTGGCCGCGCCTGACGAGCCCTCACCCGGCGATCCAATTCGTCCCAAAGATGTTCTATAGGGTTGAGGTCGGGGCTCTGGGCGGGCCAATCCAATCGGCGAACATTATTGTCGGCGTGCCACTGAATAGCAGCCCTTGAAACATGGCACCCGGCATTATCATCCTGGAAGTAACACGGGTCCATTCCGTAAAAACGCCACAATATTGGGGGCATTTAATTATCTAGAATGTTACAATAGACCTGTGTGTTCATGCTACCACGGACAAACACCAGCGGTCCTACGCCGAAGGCCGTGAAAGAAAAGTCAACTGACGTAATGAATTGCCTATCTTAACGGGTGCCAAGTTACTTTTTGGTAGATAGAGTATTTAATTTAAGTATGTTGACGCACAAACGAAACTGAAACTTAAATTTCTATTTCATTTGCCCGAAATCCTCAAACGAACATAAATGAACACCGGGCAAAATGAGATCAATAAGCTCCTATAATTTGATGGTTTGCTATGTTACCTTTACTTTAACATCAGTTTGTTTTAACGTTTCACATGGAAAAACTATCAGTTACATTACACTTAACGTGATTAAAATTGCCTCGCGGCCCATACTTCACCATATCAATTATGCAAAATTTATCTTCAGTTAAGCTGTAGGGGTGGCAGATTATCATGGTCTGAAGATATTAAAAGATGTGTTATAGAATGGATTTTTAAGATTAGTCAGTGCACTTCAGCAGTTCTTGTGAAGTTCGTTTTCACGTGCAAACGTCATCACGGCGCAGTTTGACCAGAAAAGAATTGAGTAAAAAAATGAATGCACAGGAGCAACCTGACCATCGATAACTGCGGATTAATTGGAGTGGAATGAAGTGAAGAGATCTGGGCGGATCATAAAAACGGGGTCTCGAGAGCCGATGAGGGTGATGTGAGGTATGGAGCAGCGTCGGAATGCAAGGGCGGGGGAAACGGGAGATCACCGAGAAAACATGCAGACCAGCGGTTTCGTCCGGCACGATTCAAACGTGGGAAAATGCCGGGGCGACTCCGCCGGAAATCGAACCAGGTTCGCCTAAGCGGGAGGCGAGTAGTTTGGCCACTTCACACCGCGGTACCTCTCTCGATGAATACAATCACGGCGCCGCCATCTCAAGTACCAGATAACGCATATCTACTGCGAAATGACTTTAACCGCGGCAGCTTATATTAACGTTAAACGTTGCCGCCTGCGTGTTGTCAGAAATTAAGTCCATAACCTTGAAAACTCAAAACACACTAGCGCCCAAACCACTCACCAAATTCGGTCCAACAAAAAAATAATGTCATCACAATCACTCCAGCAGCACAATAATAACAAAAAAAAAAAAATGCAAATTTCCGAACTCAATAATTATGTCACAAAACACAGTATGCAACGTGCTGTATATTCGATCCCAAATTAAATATCAAATTACAATGGCAATACCTCAGAAGGGTGTATTCTTCCTAATGAGGGCTATGCAGCATAACCTGCATGATGAGGGCTTTAGAATACGGCGGTCAATATGAGAATCGTTGCTGACCACACGACACAGGGCTATGCGATTCGTTCGTACTCGCGAAAACCGCAAATGGGAAATTAATGATTTCAGAAGTGTTGTTTGATTTGATAAACCGTGTCTCCAACATATTCATGTATACGAACTGATGGCTTTTGCATGTCAAAAAGGCACTGTACATGCTCGCGATGGCATCTAAACAGTATCGTCCGTTCTCGGCTCAAGCATTACACGCTGCCCCTTCCTCCCTAACCCCCAATTACCACTAATAGTCAATTGCATTCTAATGAGCGAGAGATAGCTTGTCGGCCAGTGGTCATACTCGATAAGGGCGATATTAGGCAACGGTTGAGAGACTTGAATGTTGGCTGCGTTTAGGGACACTGATGTCCCTTAGTCCAGTTCTGCACTTTGTAGTCTTCGTTACCTAAAGTCTTACTAATTAATCTTTCATTAAATAACTGTCTAAGACATACTCTGTCACTTTACTCATATTAAGAAAAGTAATAATTTTAACATAGAGGACGTTTTGTCAAAATGTTTATACGGATTAATTAAAAACTTACTGATATTCCGCATAGTTTCCTGTTGAGCACGTTGAATTCTGAAGATAACTACGTGAAATTTTAAACATTAATTTTTTTTATTTATGTGTTTGCGGGTGGATTCTCGTTACAACTCGAAGCGTAAAAATTGCGCCTTCAATTTACGCTCGGCCCGGCAATTTATCGGGTATGTTGGACAATGTTTGTTCATCTGTAACGTGAGATTCCGCCCCCCCCCCCCCCTTCGCTGCGGCACGTAAAATAATTCATGCACCCTGAACGAGAAATATCTAAAACTGGTTTTCGGTTCTCGCGGTGTGCCAGGATGATGGTCGACCAACGATGGCCATAGCGTTGGAGAGGGCTGGGCGGCCAGAACCGACGCTAGGTTGCGGTCCCTTCTACCGGAAGCGCGCTCCAGGGACGTTTGTGGGCCGCAGCTTCCGGGAGAAGGGGTGCTCGTGTAAGGGCAGTTCTGTGAACTGGGTAAGGGGGTGGGGGGGGGGGCAGTTTCGCCGCAGCGACCGGATAAGGAAGCATGAATTAACAACATTGTTTATAGTATGTGACCATGTAGGTTTTTTCCCCCCTACTGCTTGGAGCGGGCTAGCTATTATATATTGACGATTTTCCTTACCATAGAATTCTGCGTTTGGTTTAGACGTAAACATTGTACTTGTAAATTTTTTTACAGAGTTAATGGGACGTGAACATGTTTGATTCCACACCAGATCGATCTTAGAAGGCGTGTGCATATGGAAGACAATACAGAACGGTTAGATAAATTTGTCTTTACATGAACTTAAAAAAAAAACATATATTCTCATAATATACTAGGTAACATTAAATTAGTTTAAACTTGACGAACAATTATTCAGCTAGTATTCAATGTTAATTTATATTATTAGAATTGTAATAATACTACGTGGCATTGGGCTAAAAGAATATTCACATAAAACTACAATTGAGAAGTAAGGCTGAATTGTATCGTTTCCTGGCAAAACAAGCAACGCAGTGATTTATACCGGTGTCAGTGAGAAACCCAATTCAATGAATGCACAAAGAACAAAGACATATGCAATGCATTAGATAAACGAACTGTTGTCTAATCTGGGAGAAACATATGAAAGCAGACCACAATAAGTCTCAGTTTCAATTCATAACTTTGCTAACATTGTTATCAGAAATGTCACTCCTGGTTTCAACGTACAAAGTGCTAAAAATAGCACATTTATTTTCAGATATGGAAACTGAATCTATTTTTCCGTTGGGAAGAAGATTACTCAACTGAATGTTACAAAGCGCCGCTTTTTAAGTGAAGAAAGTGTCAAGCAAAGTGAAAAAATACTCGTGTAGAAAGAGCGAACATTGTTACTAAAAAACAGGACGCCTCCGTGAAACTTGTATAAGTGTTGGCAGCAAATCAACATATACTAAGGCCTAGCAAACACTTTTTAAAATACGATTTGCTTGTCAATAATATTGTGGGAAAAACATTTATCCTGATATACATATGTAGGGAGCAGGAAAATATTAATTGCTAACGCGCAGGTCTGGTACGCAGCCCGGGGCTGTCAAAAAAGTGCACATGTAGCGGGCAAAGCCGAGTTGCAGCGCGGCAGGTCCTGCTGAACAAACTTCTGCTAAAAGTTGTTCTCTTTAAAGAGAGCGCTTTGGAAAGCCACGCTAAGTTTCTGCTTCCAGCCCGTTTGTTGCCTAACTTTCCTCTTGCCTGTCAAAATAAACACTGCCATGTGACTTTCAGCTGGGATTAGCATCAGTTGTCTCCTATGTCCCCTGCATACTCATTAAGTAAACAACAAAATTAATTAATATCTTAATCAGTTCGGTAAACAGGCACACGTCAATTTAAGTAAATGATATTGGTTTGTGACTATTGATTGCAGGTAACTATCATAAAAATGTTCATGCCTTTAGCAATGATTACCTCTCCAGACGCTATGAAAAAAAATATATTTAGTTTAAGGTATCAACAGAATAGTAGAAGAGATAAATATTAGTAGATATAATTAGCTGGCTCGGGTACAGGTTTCAGGTATAAAGATTCAGGATTCGCAAAGATTGCAGGCTGGCGGCCTGAGACGGTCATATTGTTTTCAAAATGGCCTGTTTCACCCCAAAAATCTTTTCAGAAATTTATTATTTTGCCAGAAATTCACTTTTTTCATCAATTTTTTCTAAACGAAAAAGTTAAGCGGATTCAGGGCTCCTCGAAGCAAAAGCCTCTAGTCCTGAGACGAGCAAGAGGACTAGAGGCTGCTAACGTAATGTGTCACTTGACCTCAGAGCAGTAAAGTAGGTTTCGAGACTCCGAGCCATGTCCAGTGGATCGGTTGGAATAAAAGGACATGGCGCCCTCCTTCAAACATCCATCAAGTTCCTAACACGTCCTCACCATCCTTACTGCTCCCCGTCCCTCTTCAAACCCCTCATCGAACTCACTTCAACACCACCCACAAAAAAACAACCTGGCAGTAATTATATATAACACGTAGATGAAGATTGAAAAAAAAAAAAAAAAAACTCTAAAAACCGAGGCAGATACTTTATAACATCAACCTCACACTCACCCCCAATAATGCTGACCGATGGCCAACATACCCCACCCCCTTGGCAAAACCCTCCACAATCATACAAATTCGAGCATAATCACAAAAAAATTTAAAAAAATCAATTGTTAAAACCTCCTCACGCTTGACGCCATCACCCATACCTACTCGCCACCCAATGATAAAAAATCGAGAAAAAGTACAAAAAAAAATTACAAATATCGAGGGAAAACTTATATTTATGAGTCCGCCCATCATGTTGGTTGTTGACGACCTTGGCATTGACTCCGATAATATTGAGCTCAAAAATTAAGAAAAAGAAATTAGAATCCAAAAGAAACTCTTAAAAACTTAGGAACATATTATGTCACTGGCTCTGAAACCAATATTGGATGCTGGTGTCTTCGACATTGAGCACAAAGACCTTGAGGTCAAAATTGAAAATGAATATTTAAAATCGAAAGAAACTAATAAAAGGTTAGGAACATAATTATATCAGTGATTCTGACACCCATGTTAGATGCTGGTGACCTTGACACAAATGACCTTGAAAAGGAGAAGTCAAGAACAAAATTGTAAAAATCAGAAAGAAACTAATAAAAGTTTAGGAACATGTTACATCACTGACTCCGACACCATTGTTTGTCCCCGGTGGCCTTGGCCTTAACCGAATGACCTTGAACACGAAAAATCTAGAAAAAATAGTTAAAAATAGAATAAATATTTTAAAAAATCGACCAACATATTATATTACTGACTCTAGCCCCCATGTTGGATATCGGTGACATTGACCTTGAACCCAATAAACTTGAAAACCAAAATCGAAAAAAATTATAAATATCGAAAGGAACTAATAAAAGTTTAGGAACATATTAAATCACTTACTTCGACACCCATATTAGATGTCAGTGTCCTTGACGTTAATCACAATGACATTGAACTCGAAAAATTGAGAAAAATGGTAAAAAGCGAATAAATTCAAATAAATTAACAAACATATTATGCGACCGAATTCGACCATCATATTGAATGTCGACGGTATAAAATTTGAATAACCTTAAACTAGTAAAATATTTGCGAAAAAACAAAAATATATACAGGAAAATATTACCCACTTACCTAACGCAAAAAACCGTGTAGGATATGTGTGATAATGATAGTTCGATTCTAATAAAAATGGCAGAGCACAGTGCGAAAATCATCAGCCGAGTGAACCTATAAATCTATATTCGATTTGTTATATAACCAACCAATATTTCGACCCCCAAAGCGAGTTATTGACATTACACAACACGTATCCCCTCCTCCCCCCCCCAACACCATGCCCACGTCTACATCGTAACTCTCGTCACATCCACTACACAAACCACATACTCGCCATAGCACGACGCCCCACACCCCCCCTTAACAACTCCACATGCCTACAACCCACCACCCGATTGTACCCCTCCCCCTAATGTCTCGCCATAATAGCTTGCCCTTCTCACCATCCACCCTCGCTATCAAACATCCACAGGATTCTCCACATTTTTCTAAACACGAAACCCCAAACGGTTCGTGAAGAGTCTGAATTTACTGAAGACTGGCGCCTACCAAGACCAATTCCTACAAAAATTAATAAAACTGTGGTCACAACCAACGCACCTATACCAACAGTCGATGACAACCAATCTCGAAATTGAGTTTGGCTGTGTTGGGAATACGGCTGTTTGTTTTGCGTGAATACATATTCGTTGACGCGCTCGGACGCCTTGATGTTTATTTTACGTTCCCGGCACCGCTTCACTCGATCATATGGTGTTTTATGGGTATCACTGGATTACTTTTGAGATGTTATTTTTAACCGTGTACGATTTCTGTATTTCGACTTGGCTTTTCGACGAGTATAGGCTGAAATTGTGTTATGTTTTCTTAATTTTTTTACATCAAACGCGTACATTATTACCATAACGACGCCGCACAAATGTTTTTATACACGAAGTCGATTGATCTTGACGAGAGCTGTCGACTGAAACACAAACGAGCGTCATAGCTTCTCCTAGTCAAAAGTTATACTAGGCGGAAGTTATGACACGCAGCCAACGAACACAAAAGTGTGGCACTCCCTCCTTCCCACAAACCCTGTAATCGCTCCCTCCCTCCTCTTCCTCACCAGGCACGATGATTCGCAGTCCTCGCTCAACGTAACATATTCTTTGATCCTTTGGTAATCGAGTGATGTAATTGAATTGAGAATGTAGACGATAGATTCGGAGCTAGAATGCCAAACTCTATCCCCCGATTTCGTTGTAATCGGATTTTATGGATTGCCTCCCACTATGTTTGCAAATTTAAAGACGTATTCAAGTCAAAAGTCGCGTAATACGAACCTCGGTGCTAACCGCATTGCACAACTTCGCAAAATCTTCACAACACTTTGTAAATCCTCACAAAACGTTTCCACCAGAGCTCACCACACCAAACGGCCATGCCAATTGAGTTGACCAACCAACCAGTTGCAAAACATTCCTCAAAAATATTTCTTATTTAATTCGTTCGCCTTATAGAACTCGTCCGATTTAATCGACCCGAGTAAGACATTATACTTCAGATACTACTATAGCCCTCCTCCAGCAAACGCTCGCATTAATTTTGTCTAGAACCGACTGTCACAATCCATTGTATACACCACTGAAATAACAAATTCTTTAGAATAGCAGACCGGATTATGTAATAAAATAGACTCACGATATTATGTAAATATATATTTAAGTTATTTACTTATTAACTGTATTCTATCTTTTTATTTATTTAATAAATTCGATCATTCCATTTCTCAGATGTTTGCAGCTGATAAATAGTATCCAACAGTCTCATTTGATATAACACCGATCCTCCAGTTTACTAATGCTAGCAGAAATCGCGTTAATGTGCGAGAAATTTCCATCTTGTTGCAAAGCGATCAAATGTTTGAGTGTATCAACAAGTTCATTCGGGTCTTTGGAAAACATGTAGTCAGTATTTAAAGCGCCTTCTGCTTTCCTCATATCGCTCGTTGCAACAAATATGGTTTGAGAGGTTTGTCAGAGCATCAAGAAAATCGCCATCGTTTTTAGCACCATCAGTCGGTCTGTTCATTTCCATCAATGGTGTCTTCATGGTCGTCATCAACCCCTCGTTTGTATGCTATATTAAATCTAATTTTCTTTGTAGCAGAATTTGTATAGTCATCAGTATTTGTAGCTGACGGTCGTTTTTCGCGAAAGTCTTGTAAGTATACATTGTGCGCAAACCGACTCTCCCTTGAACCATATGTATCTCATTCCATCAGTGGCTTTAACTGTCACGTCATAATCGTCTGTGCAATTAGTAGCCATCGGTGTAGTAAGGGGTATTGACGAAATCACTTGCTGGCTCCCAGTATAGGAACTCTTGTAGATATATATATATATATATATATATATATATATATATATATATATATATATATGTGTGTGTGTGTTCCTTCAATGTATCACCTTGCATAAACTGAATGTGGTCATTGGCGTAATGTTTGATAATACGAGTTCCCTAGTTGTCTACGAACATATTAAGTAGCGTATTAACAAGAAGGAACGATTGCTGTTTCTCAGTGGGCGAAAGAACACAACATTTGTTTTCCTTGATGTGTTTATTTAAGTTATCGCGTCAAGTGAACTGTCTGGAGTATTTATAGCAGCTAAGGAAATCATTAGATGGGTTCTTTAAACAAGCGCCCTACTCACGTTGCCGCGAACTGAAACTTTTCCCCGAAGGTCTTGGCTAACATCATTGTTTTTCGACGATATGGTTACCGCCACAGAAAAAAAAAAAAGAGCCACTGCCAAGGAACTGTAGATGTAAGGTTCTCTTCTACCGCTCCCGCAGTACGGCGCGTGATGCAGTTAACAAGCTGCGCCTCGTCAGACCGCGATGCCTTTGTGGTGTCTCTAATGTGGCATTTTGTTTTGGCATAGTTTTTTTTATGTGCGTAAAATTGTGAATTACTTTCATTGGGACGTATTGGAAAGTAAGATGAGCATGAATGATTTGGAACATGAACAATTGGCACTAGTTGTTCTATTTAAATAAATAAATAAAATGTAAATTGGCTTAAAGTGTTTCAGACATTTTCATGCATATTCCGTAATTTTAGTATATCCGTCAGATACTAATTTTGAATGCCACATGAGAATTTGCAAGTTGAGAATTTGCAGTGTAATTAACGTAATAAATATATTGTCGCCACATGAGACGTGACTTTGGAAACATTTTTCTTGCATTACTATTGGATACCTATTTAGTTGTTTAGTGAATCTCTGCTGTGTCTAGGTTGTGATCTGACACTATATCAAGGGCGGGGCACGATTCAGATGGGTGTGTGAAGTCTAGTAAGTGTGACTTCTTCCAAGGGCGAGGTCGGGGGTGAATTTGCCTTGGTGACGGAGTGAGGGATTTGTTGCTACTCTCCCCTGCTCCCCCTGTGGGGGTCGGAACCCATCTCAGTCTTCCACGTAATTCTTGAGCAGCCGTTGAAGGTATGCATGTAGTTTACTCGGGGACCTCCTGTTTCTCCCGGCCTTGCATCCTGACGCTGCTCTGTACTCAGCTTGCTTCATCTACATCGGCTCTCGACACCCCGCTGTTAAGAGTCGCCCAAAATATGTTCACTTTGCACTCGCCATGCCAAATGGCGAGAGGTTGGCTGATGGCCCGGGCACATATCGCCGTGCCATGAGGCATGCAGGCGGCATGGGCGCGGTGATACAGGAAGGTGTTTTAGACAACGTCCGGTTGGTTCCATACACTAAAGATGACGCAGACAGCTTATTCGTCTTCTGCGCATCTACCCAACATCGACCTACCCCAATCCTACACAACTGTCAAAGTCACATGGTCAACAGTGATTCAAGTGTTTGTTTATATCTTAATTTTTAAATGAGAAGCACTATTATATTAACTAAATACTTTTACCAGTTAGGATTTAATCAAAAAGCATTGCAAATTGGTTAGAGGAAGTACAAAAACATCTCGACAGCACTTGTTTACTAAACAGTGTTCTCACCCTAAACCCAATCCACGTAATTTTTGCTAGTCGTATTGGCAAAAAGCAGTTTAATGTTGGGACACGGAGCTTGGTTGTGCGCAGCCAGCGAGATCGGTCTACCTCATCTTTAGTCTATGGTCGTCTCAGCACAATTCGGTAAAAGGATATCATTGAGCCACTTGACTGCAGTCACTGATCGGCCGGGGTTCAATTCAATCACCACCGTAGGGGCCATTCTCGGCGACAGGCTGTATATGTAAGACGCTAGGTTCAGGAGATCAGTGTAATCCAGCGCGACAATGGAAATGAAATTTTCCCTTACAAATCTGCATCTTGTGCTTCTAACAATATTTTATGTAAATATTACACTTTCTTATACTCTGTTCTAGCGTAAACCTTTTTTATACTTTGTAAATTACATGCAATTTTTCAATTTTTTTTATCGAAGGGTATTTACGGTGTTTATGTTGGTACTCCCCTTTTTTTCTTTGCATTCAGTTTATGTTTTCATAATTGGCAACCATGACTACAATTACGGCCATTTTGCCCATCCCCAGTTAAGCCGCGAGCATGTGCAATTGCAGTTGGAATTTCTCCTGCAAATTTAAGTGTATTGGGCTCAGATCTGAGACACACTTCGGCTTTTCTGGAAACTTGTAATCCTAAAAGTCACAACTACATGATAACATAGTGAATTGTCGCATATTTTGAAGTAAAATGGGCTTTCGTCCGCCTCTAAAATCTCTCCGTGGCACTTGTAACTTATAAACCTCACAGTGACTTAAATTAGATATCTCCCTGATTAAATACATTGCTGCATCACTGTGCCTAAACAAAAATAACTCTCTCCTAATTCAATTAGCAGCATTAGTTTAAATTCAGACGATAATGTATATATATATATATATCATTAAAGTAAAATTTTAGTGTTACTTTTCATTACAGTACACCGCGTATTATTGGAACATGGATACCATATTCCAAGCAAGCACGTGTAAATAATTCAAAACAAAACAATAATATTAATTCCATTTTCTGACGTGATATGATACCACAGCGGATATCGATTATAATATGCAATTCCTCGACATGAATAATTCTTGTATTGCCCCAATTTTTGAAGCAGAACAAAAGTTTTTGGACAAAAATGGTACAGCATGTATTTTGCAACGATGGCCATCTCTAAGTATTTTTTACATACTTTACATCCATTAGAAATTAGTAGCTAAGGCATGGTACAGATGCTACAGTCTTCCACTACTGTATATAAAGCATTCAATTTCAAGAATTTATTTTTTATCTGAGTACTCTCCTACGTTTTATTAAACGATGAACGGTAAACATCTACCTTGTGTTCCTGTACTCACCAATATAATACGAGGCACATAAATAACTTACGTATGTCAACAAGCTCTTTGAGAGATTTCTATTAAGTGTTTCCGTACAAATCATCTTGTCTATTAATGGACTACCTAAAAATATTAGGCATTAATAATATATAAATAAACGATACTTTCAAAATTATTTTTAATGCTTTTTATAGATACACTATTTTAATCTCCAGAGGTGTTTGTACGCAAACATATATGTTATTCCACATAATAATATGCAAGGTTTTAATGTATGTGTTGTGTTTTATGAATTTCACTTATTTTACTTGGCAAATGTGACCATGTGTGTGTGTTATTTAATGTAAAGTTCTTACTTGTCCCCTAGCCCTGTAATTTGACACAAAACTATTCTGTACGAAACGAGAGAATTAAATAACAGCCAAAGGATAGCAAGCCAATAAATTATAGAAGTTTAGGTAATCAATATATATAGGAATATTCTGAAATAATAAATAACATATTTTTCGATTCAAACAATTCAACCACAACGTTTGAAGTGGGTTTTGATTTATATTAATTCATGATAATGCATTAAGTATTTCTTGCACGCGGATATTATACTGCAAACCTGTATGATTAATTGCAAATTTAAAAGCTCCAAAAAAAATATATATATATATATTAATGTCTGTACGTAAATACACGAACATCATAAAAATTTCGGAGAAACAATTTAATAATTACTGAAATTAGAAATCACCAAATTCAGACTTCAAATAGAAATACAAAAAAAAAAAAAATACAGGATATACGTTAGAAGAAGGATATTTCCAACCCTTGCGTTGATAATTAACGAGATTGCTTGTGTACGAACGAGTAGCACACGTGTTTTTTCCACGTGACCTCAACTATTTTCGATAAACGTAGGCTTTGTACATACGGTTCAGTGTGCGGTCAGTTTGCGTAAGCCATCAAGAAGAGGGTGTACGATGACGGGGGGGGGGGGGGGGGGGCTTATGGGCTGACTCTCAGAACCACTCCCGATAAGCAAACACTACACTGGCGTCGTCATTCAGGAGGAAGTGTGGCCGCCTATTACCCCGAGAGCCAATGAGTGACGGCGAGCAAGCAGGTCTTTGTGACGCGAAGAATCGCCGTCGACAAACAAGCCCCCTCCCCCCCCCCCCCCCACAGCCACCCGCCGTACACAGACCAAACAAGTCCGGCAGCCCGCACGCGACGCCCTTGTTTGGCCCTCTCCCTGGGTCCTGCGGCGAGCTGCAAGGGTTGTTTAGCGGCGGAGGACAAACAAGAGTCCTCCGCGGCTCGCTACGCCGCTTCCCATTGGTCGCCTCGCCCCCGGTCAATCCGCCAGGCTCCTCCCTCCTACCCCCAAACCACCCGTGTCACCCCCTTCACCCTCGACGGCTCTCTTTGTGCGGCGCCTCGGGCGCAATCACGACCTCATTAACGCCGGTTAATTTCTGTAATTCTCCTGTTTTCGCTCGGGAATTCTCCCGTCTTCGTCTCTCTGCCTGCGAACCGTCCGCTTTCCTTCTTCCCTACCTCCCTTTCCTTACCCCGGTAGCAATCCACGTTGGCCCAACGTTGGCACTTGGTTGGCTGTACATTGGGTTGGACTACGCGGGTCAATACAATGCTGGCTCAACGGAAAATGCCAACACAGATTTGCTACCACAAAAAAAATGCTACACGAGATTATTTAGCCACCTCCAGAAAATATCGTCACTAAATTAGAATCGGTAATAAGTGCGTATTATTCTGTTGGGCCAACGTTGGACAACTAATATTTTATCTAAAAGTATGAATATACCATTTTGAATTAAACAGTGCCACTTTATTACATTTTTACATCATATGAAGACACTTCATGACCTGAGATATTTATCTTTATAATTGTATTAGTCGGTTATATGTTGTGTCAATGTTGGGAACAGATCATTTGGTAATTTGCATCAGTTGTTCAGTTAGGCCCACATTGCGTAACCAACTTTTTATCAACAATGGAAATTACCATATTTCTGATGAAAAAAAAAATTAAATTTTGTTATAAAGCTAGGCTTTTAACACCCAAGGCATGTCTTATTTAAAATTTATTTCGTTTGTCATGTGTTCGTTACGTGTTCGAAAACATACTGTTGGAGTTTGCTATGTAAAATATTGATGGGCGAACATTTTGCAAATAACATTGTGCTAACAAAGGAAATTTCTGAGGAAATAACAATATAAATTCGTATGATTGTTTAATATCAATGTTTAAGACACAACCATACCATAAATAAAATTGACTTCATTGGCTACGTGTTGGTTATTTGTTGTAATACATACTGTAGTTATTTGGTATGTACTGTCAATATTTGTTGGGCCAACATTGTAAAACCAGCAAAATTTCACTTATAGAAATGAATAATTTTGAAAGAAAAAACATACTAATTCTCACAGCATTTTAAGTATAACCAAATGCTTTTTTTTTAAATTTAAACTCTGTTTTGTTCTTCACGTATTGAGACAATATTGTGAACATAACAGTTGGTTATTGGCATTTCTGTTAAATTGGGACAGCATTGCATCGCAGACATTACGACATCACAGCATATTATTATTTTATAACTAATAATACATGTTATTTATTTAAGTTGCTTAATTACTCAAATTTATTAGCATGGAGAGTCTTTAAAATTAAACTGGTTGTTGTTGGTTGCGTAGTGGTTATTAGCTTGAATAAAATATTGATTTGACCGGCAGGTTTAAAGTTCAGTTTCAAAGCAGTAAAATTTGACTTAAATTTATCAAATGAGCGACAGTGTGTATCTAAATGCAACAATATAATATATGTTTATTTCTTCAACAGCCACAGGATGATGTTGTAGTCTATTGGATAACACCTTGGGCTTATAACCCAAGGGGCACGAGTTCGTATCCGACATTAATCAAGACAGTTTTCGAGTCATATTATGAAGTGGGAAGTGATAAAATACAATAACATTTTATTAAATTTTTTAAATGATTAGATTTATTTAAAGCAATGGTAAACAAATGTTGGGAGAATTTTGTTTTTTGGTTGGCGTTATGTATGCAATAACACATTATGTGTAGAACATTACCAATGACAAAACATGTTGGTAACATATAGAGCGAAACGTTAGGCCAAAGTTGTCCCAACAAAATTTTGCTAATATGGTATTCAGGTTGGCAAAGACGATCTGTTATAGCGTAATTATACATAGGTCAGCATTTAGGTAGCCTCGAAACTCAAACTATAATATTGTTTTAAAGTGGTTAATGTCGGCGCTTAACAACGGTGTCATAAACTCCGGATATGGCAAAGTGACGTGAAGATGGAGCAGCGGCTAAATGCAAGATATGGGGAAGCGGCAGAACTCCGAGAAAACCCGCCATCTTACGGCAATATCCGCCGCATTTTTCAAATGCGAAAATCCAGGTGATCGAGCCGGGAATCGAACCCGGTTCGTCTTGGCTGGAGGCAATCCCTTCGACTACTACAGCATTGCGGACCCTTAATTACACTGAACATTTTTGAAAGTGTTTGGTAATTTTCGTGAAATGCCGTAGATTAGGATACAAAAGAAAAATTAAAAAAATATACGTAATTATATGCGTTTCAAACTACAAGTATAGGCTGTTTAAGTTAAAATGAGCATTGTTGAAAGCCGTGCTTAAGATCTACTTGTATGCACTTTGTGTATTGTTCCGCTGTATGTAAAATTAATATTGCCATGGACCTCGTCACTTTATTCATGCGTCGGTCAAGTGAAACAGCGAAATTATTAGAAAAGTAAACATTTTACAAATCTGCTATTTCTTACACTTCGGTGCATAAAAAAAAAAGAAAGGGAAATAAATAATTTAAATTTTCACAAATTGTTACCTAACACTTTTTATTCGCAGTAAAAATATAAGGAACTACTTTCCATCCATCGTGAACAGCCTCTATCATCGGGGTATTGTGAGCACTGAATAAAATTCAATATGAAATTTCGTTCTTCCCTGGCGTTGTGTGTCGGTATGTCGTGTTCTTCTTGTCGTGCCATTGTGATTCCAGCTTCACACGACCCAGAAGGTAGGGGATAGAATCCTCTTTTGAGAAATTTCTCTCTGCTGAATTAGGTCAAATGCGGGCTTATCTGAGATTTAGAAATGATATTGAGAACGCACTAGCACTCCTTTACCCGTCGAGTTACTATCTTGAGAGAGCTGTGTCGGAGTTTATAACATACGATAACAATAAATATGTAACTAGCCCATTGACCGTGCAATAAGATAATTATATCATTTTATTCGTTGCACTGTGTAGCTACTTAAATGTGGTTAGTCAAAGGGCTTTACAAAATTAATAGGTGCAAATACTTTTTGAAGCATTATGACATCTGATGAAGAAATGTTATGTAAATAAAGTGTCTATCGTTAACAATCCTATCATGCACGGGATTTCAACAGTATATATAATCTAGAGTGATTAAGACATACATGCTTCGGAAAATAGTACTTAATACTTCAATACCATCTACAAAGATACATTTTGGCAAAACAGCAAACTTTATATTAATCTTAGGGAATAAAAATGTTCAGAGCGAATGGAAACTGCGATTCGGTTTTACCTTAGAGCTTTCATATTTTGGCAAAGTTAAAATGAGGAAACAAAGATCTACAAAAACATAGAAAAATTGTTTATGTTTAAGCTATATTATTAAAATATGCGATATCAATTTCTGTTGCTGGAAATTATCGAGTAATTCAGTCTATTTAATCTTATGTTATATACTACGTACACACTTTATTAATACTAATTTAGCGGAAGGATATGGGAGTGTCGCGTTGTAGAGTGCGCCATAATTTGCTCGCAGACTGCAAACCTAAGTACACATGATACGAAGGCATTCACCAATATAGACATTTAGTTATCAGTAAAATGCAGTGTTTGAGAAGTAAACAATACGAGAGCTGTTAATAATAAAAGTGAATTAGAAGAAAATTTTTCAGGTCCTAAAATTATACTGAAAAATTAATCATTTAAATATAGGTCACATGTAATCCTCATGACCATTTACTTCGTTTTAAATGTATTTGGTTTTGTAACTGTTGGAACAAAATGTTGATTTCCACGGAGTGTTTTCTTTCATTCCGTCTTTCCATTTCGTTGCCGCTTTATTATATGGTAAGATTCATTGGCACAGTTCGAAAATGCCACCGCGAAAGTCCGTAGTCAGATGGGCGCACCATCGATCGACCTTTATTTATTTATAAAAAACGGCAAACTTACAGAAGTTTGAGGTTTAAACTTTGTGAATCAATTCCTCGAACTTTCCCGTTCCGCGACCACAACCCTAGAGCCAGCCGTCCCGCGCCACTTGGCTGTAATAAGGCAAACTCCGAGTCACGAACGACCACCCCTAACGAGGGGTGAGAGAACTTGCTCGCAGACCACATCGCGCTGTAGACGGGGGGTTTGTGGGAGGCGGGGGTTTAACTGCACGTTCTGTCCGCGAGCAGGGCACGTGCGTCTGGACGCCGTCACGTGACACACGCCACGGCCGCGGAGGGGTTGATCACGTGATCGCATTACCGCCCGGCTTCTCCACAACCCCTCACCTAACACACACCCTTGAGCGTAATGGGGCGGTACGGCTGTAATCAGGCGTGACGTACTGCCACCCCCTCCAGGCGTGGGGATGACGAGGGGCTGTCCGCCTCTACGTGTGGCACAAACTCGGAATTAGCTTCTCTCATGCATGACTGTTACACGACACACTGGTGAATGCTGGTCTTGAAAGTGGAGCACGGACTTGTCCGTTTTTATATAGCGTTATACGTTGGAGCATATAGTCCATTCGCGGTTACTTCAGCCTTTTCTGAAGCCCTGCTAAAGTTCTACTTCCAAGATATTCCTCCGCCTCGTGCAAACTAAGCTTAAATGATCCTGGAGAATCACACCAAAGGACAACGCACCACATTCGTGAGCACTGAGTGTAACAGTATTTTGTATAAGGACTATTTATCACTAGGCGCTATTTTCTCCCTGATTTTTATTCAGATGATTTAAGAACGAAGCACTATAATTTATAGATAACCTATGAATAACATTTCAATTTAACAGGAAAAAAAAAGTAACTTCTACGAACACAAGTATAAAACGCTTGTGATCATACAGGGCGTATATAGGAAATAACTAAACACGTCATACATGCGGAGATTTTCAAAGGTTTCATTCGAAAAGGCCGAAGAAAACGTATATGGACTATATCAAATATTTTATTCCACACTAAACTACATACTCAAGTGAACTCGTAGGTAGATAGGATAGAAAAAAAATGTCTTATATGTAATGCATAATATTTGGTCAGAGTAATCTGATTGACAAGGCAGGACTGTAGTTGTAATATGCTGGCTCTCTCGCAGCACTACGCAATGTTGCGTATTTATCAATATTATTTCGCGTTTATTTCTATCCCGCTGTTTTCAGGTTTATCAATACACAATGTCCCCAAATATATGGAAAGTAATCGGGGAGTTGACATTAAACTGCAAAACAGCAGAAATGTCCCTGTGAACACATATCCTTTAAGTCGATATTTTTCTAGTTACAGACCTTCCAGCTTTGTACCATACGTAACGGTAAAGGCTGCTCACGATAACGTGAGTACATTTGAAAACAATCTTAGAAAAAAGTCACTGACCCTCTCTGCATATTCTTACATGCCCCCTGTAAAGTTGGTAACGATAAATGGAAAGTAGCCCCATATCCTAACGTCAAATAAAAAGTGCTAGGTTAACATTTGACAATAATATAAATGATTTATTTCGCTTTCTGATTTTTAAATGCACCAAAGTGTACAAATTAGCAGATTTGTAAAATATATATGTTACTTATAACTACGTTTCACTTGACCTACGCATGAATAAAGTGATGAGGCCTATGGCAATGTTAATTACATAAGGCGGAAGAATACAGAGCTTGCATACAAGTAGATCTTCAGCAGGGCTTTCAAAATTGCTCATTTTAACCGTGAACAGCCCGTAACAGCTGACCTTTTACGAGGTGGGTCTGTCAATATTATCAGAGGGAATTGTGTTAGTGTTATACTATAACCTGTCCATTGCGATGTCGATAGCAGGCTCACGTCAAATGCCATGCGCTCAGAACCCCGGATCTGAGTCCACTGAACTATTACCTGTGCGGTCATCTGAAGGCCATTGTTTACGCAGCTCCAGTTCCGGACATTGCAGTGCTTCGTCAGCGAGTGGAACATGTTTGCCAGCAGATACGTGGAGTTCCTGGGGTATTTAAACATGTCAGACAATCGATGACGCAGTATACATTCAGGCTCTAGGTGGACATTTCGAGAACTTCTCGTAGAGTGACACATCACTGCTAGGACACGAACAAAGCAACAACCACTCAAACTGGAATGTGTCAGGCAGGCTATTTCGAATACATCCAGTAACACATTGCAAGGTCTGTAATTCGAAAACTTTCAACTATATGAGATACGTACAGTATGTTGATAGGGACATATTGTTTTGTTTTAGGGTGTACTATTAACTCCCCGATTATTTCCCACATATTTGGGAACAACTAATATTTAATTACATAATGGGCACCAATACATTTTTCATGCGTGCGTCTATATCTGTATAAAAATGGTTTTTGAAGAAAAAAAAACATGTTTTTTTTCTCACATTTACAAGAAATAGATGCGAACGTGTTCTAAGTTATGACAATTTTGGTGCCACCGATAATTCTGTACTTGAAAGGTGCTATTCCTTTTCGCATTTTAATTATGTTTTTAGAATGGTCTAGTATATAAATATTTTGTTTTGGTATTGTTTATTGTGTCAATTATAGAAATATTGGTCATTGTCGTTATGTAGGCAAAAATGTAGTGTACTAAGCCAGAATCCGCATATCACTTTTACTCAGGAGAAAGCTACAAAAGCGAGCGTAAACAAAATCTCTCAACACAAGGGAATTTACATTGGAAGATTAAAAAGGGGTTAATGAAATTGAGGTAAGAGAAAGAAATAAAATAGTGAATATAATATATAATAAAAGCCTTCTCTTCTTTACATCGATAAAGGCAATCTCTATATCAGCCTTTGCCGGTAAATGTAATTTTTAATAAACTATAGATATCATTCAGTTATAATGGCTGTCCAGTGTCAATTATAGCAACAGTCATGAGTGAACCTGTTCGCAAGCCAGTTATAATGGCTGTCCAGTGTCCATTAGAGCAACAGTCATGAGTGAACCTGTTCGCAAGCCAGTTATAATGGCTGTCCAGTGTCCATTAGAGCTACAGTCATAAGTAAACCTGTTCGCAAGCCAGTTATAATGGCTGTCCAGTGTCCATTAGAGCTACAGTCATAAGTAAACTTGTTCGCAAGCCAGTTATAATGGCTGGCCAGTGTCCATTAGAGCAACAGTCATGAGTGAACCTGTTCGCAAGCCAGTTATAATGGCTGTCCAGTGTCCTTTAGAGCAACAGTCATGAGTGAACCTGTTCGCAAGCCAGTTATAATGGCTGTCCAGTGTCCATTAGAGCAACAGTCATGAGTGAACCTGTTCGCAAGCCAGTTATAATGGCTGTCCAGTGTCCATTAGAGCAACAGTCATGAGTGAACCTGTTCGCAAGCCAGTTATAATGGCTGTCCAGTGTCCATTAGAGCAACAGTCATGAGTGAACCTGTTCGCAAGCCAGTTTGCTGACTAGCAAACCAGTCACACCGCCTAGGGCCTGTCTTTGAAAGTTCGCTGTACTCAAACTTACACTTTTGACTTTAATTGACATTCATATGTTTTTATCAGACAGTACAGAAACATGCAGTGATGTATGAAGGTACTCATTTTCTTCCAATATCATCATCAAATATTGTGCTTTAACAATGTTTTATTTTCATGCTACCTCATAGGCCTTAAATACGTACACAATATCACGGCAAAAGGTATTATGTATAAGCACCTACAGAACCATTGTCGTCTATTGCAGAAAAAAGTTAATTAATTTTCTTCAAGGCTGTCTTTTGCCAAAATAACTTAAAATAAATGCTTTATTTAAGTTAAGAACGGATATACTATATCCAGTAAAGCACGCTCAGTGGCATTTTAAAAGCGTTCTTCTACAGAGCGAAGAGTGTTGCAATATTTTTTTAATACACGTTGTTAACTCAAACACAACTGAAAGCGATTGTAAACCATTTACATACGTGAAAAAAATTACCTTTTAAAAACGGCTTGAATACGAATTCCAGATCTCTCATGCTGTAGACAACATTTTGAAATCCTTCATATCTTTCGAAAATGACGTTTTTATCCGAAGCACTTCCAACAGCCAAAAAAAAAATGTTGTTTTCCTCATGGTGTATCGTAAAATATACTGTGAGATTATCCGCGATGCTATTATAGGGCTCTCTTCTGAACCTACTACGAACTCCCTTCAAATAAAAATATACAGTTATAGCAAAGTTCCATAGATAAGAGCAGTGCGACGAGATACATTTACGCTAGTCCAGTGCCTTCCATATAAAGGCTATGGGGTACTTGACAACCGTGCTAACGTCATTTTTATCGATCCCTTGGTTCTGTTTCCGAAACGTGAAAAATAGCTCAAGTTAACGTCAGCTCCTCAACTGCCTTTTAATGTGGAATTTTGAAGGAAGCCAGTGAGAACGAGGATCTACTGTAAAACTGAGAGATATCATTTGGTAATCAAAAATAGAAATTTGAGGGGAAGTTAAACGCACTGTATTTGTTTGAATTCCCAGGTGGTGATGTCATCCAAAATTAGCCAAAGAAGCTTTCAATTAAAGGTGCCGACGTAGGTAACTTCTTATTATATTAAATTTCCTCGGAAACAACAATATATTTTTTGAGATAAGACATAATAACACCCTACATGTCTGAAGACTGCCAATTCGAAGAAGAGCTAGCGTTATTGATGAAAATGAATAAAGTCAAGTCTCCTTACAATTTGCAGGTTTGTTAGTTATCAAAGAATTTGGTGCTAAGGTTGGAATTTTATTAAGATGCATAAACGACACAAATCAAGAATGATCTTTTGCAATTCTACAATGATAATGAAAATGAAGAATACTTTAAATGTGTTTTAATATAACCTATTAATTTAATATTATATCCACAATAATAAAAATGTATACAGTTTAACTGACTTACTATCGATAGCACAACTAAAGGCAAAAATAATTAGGATGGTTTTAATAAGTTTTAAATTACATTTTCTAATACGTTTACATTCTAAAGATATAATCCTTAGTAAAATGAAAATGTTTAATGTCAAATGACAATACTGATAGTGCAAGGTACCTTTTTAACGCTGCGAAAGACATCCTGTCTAGGTTCTTTGGCGCTCCTTCAACCTACATCTACAGCCACAGTTACAAAACAGAGAACAGTAATTCCTAAGATGCAATAGATCAGAGCCGCCAAGGAAATTTTTCGGGCATCAACAATGCTATATTTCAAGTGCATTATCTGACGTAACACTTCTTACTGAAAATATCATTATTTTTTACTACACATTACCATAGTGCTTGAAAACAGGCATAATATTTTCTATCAAGCTAATAAATGTAGCTATATATATTAAAGGAAAAAAAATTTCTAGCCTTACAAAACTATAGCCGTGATCCTTTATTTTTTCACTGCCAAAGTTATTGATAAATACTGAATTAAATTCTTGTTTCACAACATGCATTATTAGAAATGATTGCGTAACAAATACGAAAAAACATTTATATCAATAATAAAATAAGTGTATTTGCCAATAAAACTGAGCACGTGGTGACTGTTGGAATTATTTTTAATCGAGCAGCGACAAGATGAGCACAAATGGTTAGCTTGAAAATACATGATTCCAAATTGCACGTAATAATGTAGCTAGTTTTAATAATTTTACAATATATATTTTAATAATTTTAATGATAGATTTTTTGATAAATTTATAAACGATTTTTATTAAATTTTTTGTAATGAAATTTTTTATAATTGAAGTATTTTTTCGTAGATTTTTGTTTCTTTGGGAGTCAGATGTCAGGCTCCAAGGTCAATGGTCAAAGGTCCAGGTCATACGGGTCAAATATGGCGGACGGTTGACGTAACAACATGGCGGCTACCCCGGCTTAACTCCCCATTTCCCTACTACTAGTTTCTATGTTCAAAACTTTCTTCCCATCGTATAGACGATCTTGCAGTTTTCAGTTGAATTGCGAATATATGTTTCATCAGGTAACAAGTGTGTTTAGATTCATATTTATTAATTGGCTTTCGCGTTTTTCTCACTGAGAAGAAAATTCATTTTTCCTTCTCGTGCACTGAATACAGTTACGGGAGTAATTTAAATGACACTAAAATGGGAAAGCACATAGGAACCGCACGGGTTGAAGCCTAAACAGAGATCGTGAACAGTTACCAATAAAATTCCAGTAAGTGCAATAAGTTGGTAGCACACAAGTGAGCTCCTGAGTTAGAATTTGGTGCGCTAGCGTATGACAGAACGTGTTATCTAGGAAGATAGAGCATTGGCAGTCTCGATGTTTCTAATACATTAAAAATTTTTCAGCGATGTTGACATTAATATTCGATTAAATGCAATTTTCGGAACATTAATTGTTATTTTCCGTGTTTCATTCATAAATAGTTTTCGTTGTATCAAGCCAAAGCAAATTATTTATAATATCAATAACAACAAAAATTAATACCACAATTTCCACATGTAGTCTTATCACACATATAAGTCCAAAAAATAATACCATTTAATTATTTTAATACAAAATATTGCATCACTGCTACTGATTATACAAACCGTGTTCTTAAAACGTGGGGGAAAACTTCGGCAGTGTATTCCTGACGAAAATGTAACACCTAAATACATTTACCGATTTTCTTGTCAAGAGATTATTAAGGCATCTGCGCGCTCTTGAAATATTCTTATTTAAATTTCCTTACTCCGTTTTTGTGGTTTGCCTACAGGTTATGCAACACACAATGGCTCAACGTGAATTATATTGGAAAATGATTTACCTGCTGAAACAATACAACCTTATTTGTTAATTTAGAATTTCTCATTCGCAGGTTATCTTTAAAAATTGCTTCGAATGTAGTGTTAAAGTTCGGTGCAAACATAGGGTGCTAACGACAATTTCCAAACGGAAGGGGTACGATATTATCGACTGCATTGTCAGAGTTATAAGATCTCCTTTATACAATGCACCGTTCACCGATTTGCTGCTTAAACACAAGTGATTTCTGACATTTTCAACTAAACGAGTTTTAAAATTCAGATTGTGGGCCACATAGCTCCATTAATAATCATTTTACGGGGGAAGTTGGGCACATATTTTCGTCAAATATTTTCATAAGGAATTGTTTGTCAACGTTTTTTTCGCATGTTTTAGAAACACGTGGTGTACTATAGCAGGAGGTGTAGTCAATTAAAACCTAAATAATATTAATACTGATAACGAAGTTGAATTAATTTTCGTTCTTTCAATAATGGTAATTAAAATACTTTTCGCATTTCCACGTATGAAAAGAAAAGATGAATAAAAATGGAAGTTATTTATTTATTTAAATATTATATACTGTATTTAAAACGTATATAATATTTTTTGAGATATTGGTGGTTTAGTTAAAAATTCATTCTGTGTTTCTCTGTTTCTTACTCAACACATCGTCATTAATTCACACGTTCCTGTACAACAAGGGAAAATATCAACACATTTTGTTTAGGAAAACATTGTGTTGAAGGAAAATATCACCACGTTTACAAGAACTTAGTTCGTGCAAATGATATAACCCTTTTATTTATGCATCCTTTATAAAGTACAGCATTTATACTTTAGATATTGGAATTATAATTCAATAATGTAACTGAGAGAAAACTGTATAGCGCAAAATGACGTATTGTGTTTGATAATGTAGCAACGTTATTTTAATAGAAAGCTATTTGTATTGCACAGTATTGCATATTGTGTTTTGCAGAATAACATTTATATGGCCCAGTGTTTTAACTGACTTACCATGTCACCATTGACTTGATTTTGATTATTCAGTTGTGTGAATTAGGTATTTACTTCAGCTCTCGTTTAGTGTAAAATGGAACCTTCACCTGCTCTCGGATTTCGAACAATCTTGTCATAGCTGTACCTTGCAAAGGACTAGATTATATATTGAATCTAAATATGAACATCTAAACTATCTGAATGAACGTCATTCAAGTGATAGTATATTTCATCATAAGTTGCTTATTTCAACATCTCCAATGAGAAACCCGACAGATTTTTATAACCTTTGTTTACTCTACCATAAGTAATTTCATTTATGTTAAACAATCATAAATATTTTCTTTTATTAGAGTCGTTATACATCAGTTGAAATAATATGGAAAGGTAATAAAATATACCAAAACATATTTAATTATCTAGAGTGTCGAGTTATATCTGGAGATGCATAAATCTCAAAATCCTAACATATGCATGTTAAAAATGTATTGATCATTTTCATGGTTGATCCCGTGGTTTTGAAAACGCCTGTACGTGAAAACCTCAAAACAATATTATTTTATACAGGCTAAACATTCGTTATAAAGGAGGATAGAGTACGTAACGCTTTTACGAATAAGTTAAT
Organism: Dryococelus australis; assembly: GCA_029891345.1. Taxonomy (NCBI): domain Eukaryota; kingdom Metazoa; phylum Arthropoda; class Insecta; order Phasmatodea; family Phasmatidae; genus Dryococelus; species Dryococelus australis. The sequence goes on along the minus strand of CM057006.1, from coordinate 75,496,026 downwards.
TATTCATTTCACGTGTTGCAAAAGAGGAGCCGTTTTATGTGACATGTACTTACTAATTTCTTGTAACTAATTACACTGCGGAGCATATAAAATGCGTTTGGTTACGTCCTTGGCATAACCATCAACCAGTTATAAAAGGAACTCTCATTGGTACAACCTTCTGGTAGTCCACATCAGTGATCATGATTATACATTCCATATATTAAAGATGTGGTAGACCGATCTTGCTGGCTGCGCACAACCAATCTCCGTGTCCCAAAATTGAACTGCTTTTCTGCCAACACGTCTAGAAAAAATGGCGTGGATTGGGTTTGAGGTTAGAACACTATTTACTAAACAAGGGCTTTTGAGATGTTTTTATACTTCCTCTAATCAATTTGTAATTATTATTGATTAAAATCAAATTGGCAAAAGTATTTTATTAATATAATAGAGATTCTTATTTAATAATTAAGATGTAAACAAACACGTTCATCAATATTGACCATGTGACTTTGACAGTTGTGTAGGATTGGGGTAGGTCAATGTTGGGTACATGCGCAGAAGACGAATAGGCGTTCTACCTTATCTTTAGTCTATGATACATTCTGCCACATATCGCAAGGGAACGAGTACACTAGGAATAATAGTTCGAGTAATTAGCATGTATTTGTGGTAGTTATTTGGGTTTAGAATGTCTATTCAAGAAAGAATTATTTAAAATGTCGAATCAGTTTAAAGGCAATCGAAATAAATTATACTTAGGCATGCAGGAATATGATAAAATACGAAAATTCTTGCATAGTAGCTCGGAAATATTTGCAATAATTTTGTAACCTTATTTTCAATAAAATGTTGTAGAAAAATTATGTTTCTTTAAAACACAAAACTGTCGCATTTTACCATATGTGCCACTTCAGTGAAAAGGCGCATTAAGATAAAGCACTTGCTACAGCGTTTCTAGAAGTAACCAAAATACCATGAATGCGCTACCACTATACACAAAAGATGTTACAAAGTCGGCAGATGTAAACGAGATGGGGCAGAGGACCGGAAATCATACTACAAGATGCGCTGCAATCCAAGTGTGACCCACAGGAAGTGAAGTTTCGGAACTGCTTCTACTTGCAACTGCCTCGCCTCTGTGCTTCTGCTAGGCGTTCACTGCCTTGCCTCTGTGCTGCTGCTAGGTGTTCACTGCCTCGCCTCTGTGCTGCTGCTAGGTGTTCACTGCCTCGCCTCTGTGCTACTCCTAGGCGTTCACTGCCTCGCCTCTGTGCTGCTGCTAGGTGTTCACTGCCTCGCCTCTGTGCTACTCCTAGGTGTTCACTGCCTCGCCTCTGTGCTACTGCTAGGCTTTCACTGCCTCGCCTCTTTGCTACTGCTAGGCATTCGAAGAGTTTCTAAGTTGCAATATAAAGTGGCGTAACACTGTTACGTAACCGCACGACATCTGAAGAAGAAGAAGAACGCGCCCTTACGGTTCCACTGTAGCCCAAGTCACCTCACGATTAACTTTCATGTCTTCCGAGAACACGGACGTAATTAAAAAAAAAAATGTTAATGGTAAATTTGGTTTCGCTTCGCAAAAGTTTTATACTGTTGGTACTACTGAAAGTAAGAAAACTCAGAATTTTGATAATAAAATGACACAGAGGAAGGAAAAACTTGCCAATGTTCCTTAAAAGGCTCTGGTATGCTTGGGATTCGTGCTCTCTTTGTTATAGCCACTTGTACGATTACCAAAGAAGAATATTATCTTCTGTCTACTGTCGTATTTGATCATAAAAATAATGGCGAACGATTCGAAGTATACTCACAGGCAAATTAGAAACGGAGTATTTCATATACGCCCAAAACATGGGCACTTTTTTTAAATGTCAAATTATTTTACAGTACACAGTCCTGAATCCTCGAAAAGTGCCGGTTTTACAATGTAGATATTTGAAATTTCTGCTGTTTTCATAATTGCCGTAGTTTCCTTTGTTATTTATAATAGTTATCCCAATAGTAGTAGCAAATGAAGTAGTTACGCCAATAAAATATATCGGAATCAGTGTTCGATAAACAGTTTCAATGAAAATATTAATAATATTATTTAATAACTAACTATTCCGTAATATTAAAAAATTAAGTGCAATTTATTGTAATGAAAGTTACTACAATATAAATTTTGTGCTTATCTTAAACAGGGAACATAGAGTAGCAAAATTGACAGTGAAATGAAATTAATAGTTATTTAGTTTTACTTTAAATATATCTTACGACTTTTAACAAACATAATAATTAAAATTTGAACTACGTGTATTTCTCCGCATTTTATTCGAAATTTTATGGTTGAAAAATGTTTTAAGAGTCTCGACATGCACTGGTATATTTGTACTAACGTTTCCAAAAATAAAGTTTAAAAAAATTCATTAATATTTTTATTAGATACGGAATTTATGCAGACACCGATTGATTATTAAGGTTGTGGGTTTTGGACCTAACGCAAAGTTAAATAATTTTAGTACTGTAACGCCTCAAAACCCACTGCATTTAACTGCTATTTCAGTTTATTTCTGCGCTATAAGTATTCGTGTAGCAGTTAATTATTTATTCGTTGTTGCCTGATTGGAAAGAGGATTTTGTTATATAGGTGCCATAATAACGCGTGGCGTAATGCATGATAATGATTTAGCCCTCTCAAAATTGGTGCACATTTGAAAGCGTTAATAATTACGTATAGTCTGTTTACGGTAAAATGAGCACTTTTGAAAGCCCTGCTTAGTAATTACTCGTATGCACGTTGTGTGTTCTTCCACCTTATGTAAAATGAACATTGTAATAGGCTTCGACACTTTATTCATACGCCGGTCAAGTGAAACTCTGCTCATTTCTGTATTTCGGTGCATTAAAATGTAAACAGGCACCGAAAGAAATAATTTGAGTTATCAGAAATAGTTACCCTAGCACTTTTATTCAACGTTAAGATATGCAACTACTTCTTATCCATCGTTGCCAGCTTTACTGGGCGCACGTAACTCAGGGTACCCGTTGAATATATGCAGGTAGAAGCAGTGAAATTTTAACAATGTTGTTTTCAAAAGTGCTCACTTCATTGCGAACGGCATTTAGTTGAGGAGGCATCTAGCCATCTTGTTTCCTCCAGGCAGTTCGAGACCTACTGGGACCTGGTGGCCTGGTAGGAATGTTTAATTTGCCCAACTAATTTGGCCGAGTACGTGCCATTTATGCAGACTGGCCGACGCGGCGGGGCGAAGACGCGCTGCATAGAACTGCAAGAATGCAGTCAGCACGCGTTACCTCCGCGGTTACCAGATTGAGCTACCGTCGATGTTGCGTGTTGTTGTGAGCAGCGCGACCCGAACCCGCGACACCCCGGTAAGTGTGCCCTACGTCGGTCACGCTGTTGAGGTCATGGCACCGACCGTGGAGGGCAGGGAGAATTACATAGTGGCAACGACGTCACCAGAGGCACATATGATGACGTACAGAACCAGGTCAGCCACCCACACTGTGTACGATACTCAGACGTGACGGACTCCAGGTCAGGGCGTCAGCAAGTCGGTTACCAGGAGACACCGGACCACGGAGGACGTCAGCCGGTCAGCTTCGAGAACATCTGTATCATCCCACGACGGAAGAGCTTCGTGCGTGGTCGATATATTATTCAGTGGTAGGTGAATCTCGTTTCCCAGTGCAGGCCGGCTCAATTAGGGACAGCTAAACGTGGCGATCTATGAGTTTAAACTAATAGTATGTAATGTAATATCTCAGCTATAATACGCTATCGACCAAAAAGTAATTGGGTACCTGTCCACAATGTTTTCTCGGTGGTTGTCACCCCGTTAGAATCTCGTAGGGCCACCTCTTGCGGCTATAACAGCAGCCACCCTGTCTGGCATGCTCTCTACGAGTGTTTGCAGGACATCCACGGGGATTCGTCGCCATTCCTCTTGCAACCATTCCATGAGTTGAGCAATGGATTTTGGCCTCGCCTGACGAGCCCTCATCCGGCGATCCAATTCGTCCCAAAGATGTTATATAGGGTTGAGGTCGGGGCTCTGGGCGGGCCAGTCCAATCGGCGAACATTGTTGTCGGCGTATCACTGCATAGTAGCCCTTGAAAAATGTCACCTGGTATTGTCATCCTGGAAGAAACTAGGGTCCATTACGAAAAAACGCCACAATGTTGAGAGCATTTTGTAATCCAGAAAGTTAAGATAGGCCTCCGTGTTCATGCTACCACGGACAAACACCAGCGGTCTTACGCGGAAGGTCGTGAAACACAAGTCAACTGACGTACTGAATGACCTATCTTCGTGGGTGCCCAATTACTTTTTGGTAGCTAGTGTACATTGTACTTTTGCTTGAAGAAATATTAAGAGTATTCCGACCAAGCAACTAGTTACATATTGTCTTCATAAAATTCTATATTTTATTGTAATTCAAGTTGAGATTAAACGTGTTGTTTTGTAAATTATTTGAATTATTATTTGAAGCCTTCAAGCTCGCACCCCAGGTAATTATATAGTTAACTGAGAGTCAACTTAGTGGAGTTAGAGATTGTAATAAGAGTCTGGTCGAGGAGCCAGAACAATTTAGTACGATATGAATTTTATTAGCGTACCCCAGGCCCGAGAGCATAGTGAGGGGAAATTTTAAGGTGAATGACCAGCGGGACCAGCTGACAAGAAGTCTGCTAGATGTTGCTGCAAATTAGTATTTTCAGCGAAATATTTTGAGAATAGCAACGCAGAGACTTCACCAGTAATTTGAATTAATTATTTCGAAAATAATTTTGGCAAACGTTACGCCATCTTAGATAACATAATATTGAATTTACTGTGACTAATTTGCCTACGGAGCCCTGCCAAGATTACATTTGTTCTCCCGAGTGAGACGGTTTGATAATGATGTTTAATTAATTTAAATATGACTTGATTTTTGCAAGAAACTAAAAAATATACTTTTTAATTTAATGACATATACATATGACAATGGCTATAACAGTAATAGTTACGACTACACTGAGCAAAATTTATGTTAAAATTTGCAGTTATTTTCAAAATAATATTCGCACAGATCTGATTTCATGTTTTGGTGTCAGAATTAAATAATTTTCATTAAAATTAAATCTCTCGTAATTTCCGCAAGTCGCTTTGTGTATTTAATTTTTTGTAGCTAGTGGTATTTTTTGATTCTGTTCTTCCCACTCTTATGCATGTTGTTTCTAGCTTACGGAGACTCGTTGACAATGTTGTTCCTGGGTGCCTCGTTCTTGGTAAGACATATACAACTTGTGTTAAGTTTGCTGCAAAATTATTGCTGTCCTGTGGAGAAATGCAAGTTCAAACCCAAGACTAGAATTCAATGTTAGTGGTGGTAATTAATTTGGTCCAAGATAAAAATAATTTTCTCGTCAGTGTATGCTCCCTCCAACACTATAAACTTTTTAAGGCCCTCTCAACAGGCATTAACAGCTAATAAATATATCTAATTGCAGTGTCAGGCATTGCAATCTATGGTGGTGAAATGTTTACACTGTGTTTATTGGTCATATTGCAAGGTTTATATTAAAAATCAGTAGGAAGGTGGAAATACGATTAAAGGAAAAATTTATAAGGGCCTTAAAAAAGTTCTCACTTTACCGTGAACAGCCTTTATACTCGTGTGATTTCGTTAGATTTTGTAAAACGGTCAGTAAACGAGTGAAACTCTGATTACAGTCAATTCCTAAAAACAACCCAGTGATCAAAATCTGAACATAATGTTCTAGCTTTATGGGGGAGAGATGCCTAGTTTGGACTGACACTTTTCAATTCAACTTATATTTGAAAGAACGCACTGGAATCGCTGGCATGGCAGAACACAAATAATACGACGGTGCTATACAAATTTTTCAATACTAGTCCTGTTTACAAGGAAGTTCTTTATTAGTCTACGTATGAGCAATATCGCCTTCGAGATGTAGCACAGCAATGAAACGCTGCCAGCATTCCGGCCAGTTCTCCGAATGTGTCCTGGAAGTATTCTCGAAGCGTTGGATCCTCGCGGTGAAGATGAAACGGCGGCGTCGTGCTGGATCTTCATCTTCGGGAAGAAGGGGTGGAGTTTGCAGGAGCCAAGTCTCGCCAGTACACTGTTTAAATTTTTCCGTGTATATACGGACATTTTTTTTTAAAGAAAATGCACGGTAAATATACGGAAATACAATCCGTAAAGACGAAAAACGGAGTCAAGTGCGTAAATACAAAATGCGGAAATCTTTGTATTTCCTACAAATTCGGGCTTCGGGGACGAACAATGGCGAGTCTACACGAAGTGCTCTTCGGCTGCACTGTGCCCAGGAAATTATCGTTTCTGCGGCAGTTAGGTTATCCATATCACTAAAACCTGTTCTTTCAAAAACATAGAAAAGTAGCAACAGGCGTCTGTAATACTTAACAAGACTTAAAATACACACACTTTAATAGAAACAAAAAAAAAGTTCTTTATTTGACTACTATATAAATTTTAAATGTTATACCAGTTTCACCGGGTTAGAGTTGTAGGTAAGTGGTCAGAGTCGTGAACTTGCAACTTTATGACTCGGGTTCAAATCTTGCTTAAGTATGAAATATTTTAACTCTTTTAAATTGCTTTTTTTTTATACAGAGTAGAAAGTGAATGTAATGTAACATAACATAATGAAAATGAAAATTAAATAAATTTTAAAAATTATTTAAACTAGAAGTACAGAAAACTAACTAGAGAATTAACGGAAAGGTTCCGTGAATTTTACAGAAAGTCCGTTTTTGAAAATCAATGTGTCTGTAATTTTACTTACGGACACCTCTGGATACATTTTTTACGAGCATTTTTCCGTAAAATGAAGGAAATTATTTTTAACAGTGTAGGATGGGTGCAGAAGGACGGCCATGTTGTATCCCGCGAGAAACTCGCCTGTGAGAAGAGCTCTATGGCAGTTTCCCGCGCACCACAAACACGGACGCTATCGCCGATTATCCTTTCTCAGACGCCATGAAACCTGGCAGTAGAATGCAATATCGACGTTCGGGCCCAACGTGGAAGAATTGCTGAGGAATTAAATTAATTTTAAAAATTAATAAAAAATTTAAAAAACCATATATTTTGCCAATTATAAGAACCATATACAATCTGTAAAAAAAAGGAGGCCAAATATCATTATAAACAGGATAAATCACCTGAAAACTGCACGACAAATATTTTTTGAATGGAAAATGCTATTGATGTGCTGATACCATGGAAGTGAATTTCAGAAGGCAAGGGCTCATAATTTCAGTCCAGACATACATTTCAATAATTATTCAAATGAGCATTACTTGAACGAAGTTACAGTTATTTTCAAATGGAACAATGCCTATTTACATTAGGAAAGAAGACTAGAGGAAATTAGAATGTCATTGTTGTGTTTTTCAGGATTATAGTGCACGTAGTTTACGTGCTATCGTAATATGACAATCGACAAAAATACCTACAATTGTCTGCTCTATTTAAAGGCTGTTCACGATAAAGTGAGCACTTTTGTAATCAACCTTTGAAAAACGTCACAACCCTTGCTTGCATATATCTTAACAAGTGCGCTGTGTGACATGCGCCCAGTAAAGTTCGTAACGATGGACGGAAAGTACTTCCATATCTAAACGACGAATAAAAAGTGTTAGGTAACAGTTTGTGGCAACTTATGATATTTCTTTAGCTTTCCGATTTTTTATATTTATTGAAGTGTAAAAATCAGCAGATTTGTAAATTATATTCTTTTCAAATATTTTCTTAGTTTCACTTGACTGCCGCGTGAATAAAGTGATGAGGCCCTTGCCAATGCTAATTTTACGTAAAGCGGAAGAATACACAATGTGCGTACAAGTAGATATCAAGCGGGGCTTTCAAAAGTGCTCATTTTACTGTTAACAGCCCATAACTGCTTAGTCACTAGGCTACAATTTTCTGTATGTTTGTGTCGATTTTGAAGGCTAGGCACGCGGTTTGCGCCCCATCAGAGATCTGTGGGCCACATGGAGAACGTTGCAGGTGCCCGGTGGATCTTCTCGGGGTATCCCCGTCTCTCCCGCTCTCGCATTCCGCCAGTGCTTCATCCTTGAGTAGCAGCCAGTGTAGCCATTGAGGGACGTCGGGCACCTACGGCTCCCGTCAACACAGTGCAACGCTCAGCGCGTGGTGTCCTCGACCTCTATGATAGTCGTCGTCTCTCGACGGAGACCACAATCTTATGTTACCGCTCATCCACAGGGGCAGGTGTTCTTCGCGAAAATATTTACGGCCATGCTAGACTTCAATATCCAGCGGCCGCAACCACGACTTCCTTTGGTTATTGGCCGCGTGTCTACGCGAGGAGAGACGTTCCTATTTGACTGGGCCAATCGTAATAAAGTATTCCGAAACTGAACGTTCGTGATTCGCGGGCAGACACTTGAGGAACGTGACATTTAAAACCATCCAACCACGACAGAGCCCATGAAGTAAAATGTTTTGGAGTACAACTGGTCCTGAGATCTTTTGGCGAAAAACACCTGTCTTTACTCATCCATCTCCTCGCAACAGAGAGGTCGATTGTAATACTGTCAGGGTTTTCACTTTTTAACTAAGGTTAATTCCCCATTTAAATAGGTTCATTGTCGTTTTACGTCATCAACATTTGATACTTTCGTCTTGCTCCTAAGGCTGTCGCTGTAAGGTGATGACGTAGAGATGATATGACTACATATGATAAAACGTGTGTATACCTCGTTTAGACAGTACAATTTTGAGTCCTTCTTGGAAGAGTATTTAAATGATTTTTTTTTTTTGCGCAGTTGTGCTCTGTTCACTGTTTTTATTGATATACAAATGCGCGTTGATCTAGCAATATCTTGAAGCTATTGTATTTGTAAATATGTCAAAATAGGGTCAATTCACACTCTCATATAAACTAGACAAATTTTTAACCACTTAGAATTAAATTAATGTAAACGTGACACTTTTTAAAAAAAGTCAATAACTGAAACAGTTTCCATATTTCGAATATTTATCAGTAAACCTCATATTGAATTGTAATAAGATTTTGAAGTGGTAGTTCTTATATTCATTTTAATATTTCATGATTGAAAGCTTTCCAACTATAGCGCGATAAGTAATATAAAATAAGTTGAAAGAAAATAAATATAATATCTAGCTTGGGCCTACATGGACGAAAATATTTTAAGTGGAATTTTAGTATTTGTACTGGTATGTGATATACCAGTATCACATACACATATTGCTATCCCCTAATACCCAACATTTTGATAACTGAACGGGAGGGAGTTATTTAGAACACGCCAAGGCTATGACACATTACAGCGTAATGACCAACAAACGTTACATACGCTTAAAAATATAAGTTTTCAAAATTTATATTCAATGCAGTTTTGCAGATATTAAAGAAAATTGTGTAATTTTACAAAATTTATTTTTTTACTTCTTTTAAGAGTACTTTTACACTGAACCCAGAACCTTGTGTAAATTAAATGTGTTGACGAGATGAGTTAAAAATGATTCTAGTTGTTATATAAAATAATTTAAACAAACAATTTTCAATTACGCTTAGGTATATAAAAATATTTTACAGCATGCATAGTTGTTGGATGTGTCCTTACATCTCAGTTGTATTTTGAAACATAGATAAATCATGTGAATTTAATGCAATTTTGATTAAAAGTTATCCTCCCATATTATTACAGTACTTTGGAAAGAGCAGTTAGTGTACAATACGTGGCTACTCTATCTGTTACGTTTCCAGTTATTTGTTTGAATTAATGATGCCCGGTTTGAACAACATCTTTTGTAGTGTCTCATTTAAGAGCTAAAAACATTTACTAATTGACTTTAGATTTTTAATTGCTTCATTTTCGTACAAGTGGTTATTGAGGGTGGGAAGGTTAATGGTGAATAATGAGCATTATTTTTCTGTACATTGTCTACTCACGCAGGCTCCGTTAGTATGTCGATAACTTGTAAAATATAACGATGGAAACGAGATATATGTAAAATTAAAAAAAAACATTTCGTTTTCTGTAGGATTTACTTCAGCTGGTAACACACTGACAATATATCTGCGGTTCCGAAAATACATTTTCACTGAGTTCACTGCAAAGTATTTGATATTCAATGTGTTTACGTTATGTTCTACTGGATAACCCACGTAGGTGTTGAAAATATTATCTTGATAAGAAATGACACCTAACGTTGCAACATGCCACGGCAAATATGCCATGAACAAATGAATCTTATTAAATTTCAATATTTGCTTTATATAGGTATAGAATTTTGTAAACTGAGCTCTCGAATATTCGTTTAAATATTTATTTTCTAGCCTATCGAAATGCATAGTGAATAAAAAGTCTAATTAGATTTAATACTTTAAAAAAATGCACAATTTTGTATTTTAAAATTACTACATTATATTTCTTCCCGTGTTTTTATATGTCGAGATAAGAATTAATAAATGAAAATCCGTTAATAATTATATGTGGTGAATTAAAGTAAAAGTAGAGTAACTTAAACTGGTGTATTTAACCGGACTGTAAAATGTGCAGACTCCAATGAAATATAGTACGCACACAACCAAAATTGTGAGGAAAGTACTTTACTTACATACGAAAGAGAAAAAGAATATATTTTGTGAACTGAAAAATATTTCCCGATTATTTGATTATTTAATATCTAAATAAATAAAGTATTAAGAATATACTTTGGATTCAAATTGATATATTGTTCCATTCTGGATGCTTTAAAAATCACATTCTACAAAACCTTTATCGATGAAGATTATCATAATAGTTTTTAATATATATATAATAAAACTTAGTTATATTGTTTACAAATATGTTTAACAATTAGTCTATCACAAACTCAAATATATATATTTTAAATAACTAAAGCGGATAAGCATTATATCAATTATTTTCTATCATGTGGGTCAGTTAAATACTCAAGGGGTAATCCTAAACAAATTTGCTTTTACATTCTGAATAAAGTTAACATTTGAAATACCACATTACTAAGTGTTACTTATACATTATAAGGTTTTACTGAATTGTATGAAAAGATGGCGAATAATTTTAATAACAAAAATGTAAAGTTGCATTTATCACCCCATACATACATGTTGAACACAGATTTATCACCCCATACATACATGTTGAACACAGATTTACTTGAATACATAATTACTCTTCGTCTTTCGAAGAAAGTTGTAACTGCAGCCTATAACACGAAGCTTAAGGGGGTTGTATTCTAGTGTAATTGCAGCCTATAACACAAAGCTTAAGGGGGTTGTATTCTAGTGTAACTGCAGCCTATAATACAATGCTTAAGGGGGTTGTATTCTAGTGTAACTGCAGCCTATAACACAAAGCTTAAGGGGGTTGTATTCTAGTGTAACTGCAGCCTATAACACAAAGCTTAAGGGGGTTGTATTCTAGTGTAACTGCAGCCTATAACACAAAGCTTAAGGGGGTTGTATTCTAGTGTAACTGCAGCCTATAACACAAAGCTTAAGGGGGTTCTATTCTAGTGTAACTGCAGCCTATAACACAAAGCTTAAGGGGGTTGTATTCTAGTGTAACTGCAGCCTATAACACAAAGTTTAAGGGGGGTTGTATTCTAGTGTAACTGCAGCCTATAACACAAAGCTTAAGGGGGTTGTATTCTAGTGTAACTGCAGCCTATAACACAAAGCTTAAGGGGGTTGTATTCTAGTGTAACTGCAGCCTATAACACAAAGCTTAAGGGGGTTGTATTCTAGTGTAACTGCAGCCTATAACACAAAGCTTAAGGGGGTTGTATTCTAGTGTAACTGCAGCCTATAATACAAAGCTTAAGGGGGTTGTATTCTAGTGTTACGCCAAATTAAAGTAACGAAGAATTTTCCATTAACAGAATAAACTGAATGGCATCAAAGCGTCTCTTTCAGCTATACATAGAAAATTATATGTTTAAACCGGCAACACGTTTAGGTGTAACAATAATTTATTCCAATAAATTACCACTGAAATATATTACGCTATATTTGAAATAGTACAATGTTATAAAAAATAAATATATTGAATGTTATTGAATTAAATTTTTTATACCTAATATTGAAGTTCAAAAATATTTACGAATAAAACTTTTGAGATCCGTCTGAATAAAACAAAGGTAATTTTTTCTAAAATAGGAAGATTAACTTAAACTACCTTGATGATCATAGGTCTTCAGAAATAATATTTATTGAAATAAAATTCTAACAATAAAGTAAAGATTTCCTTATTACCATAATGAGAGAATTCATAAAAAATAATAATTTTACTAAGTTAAGTACTTTTTATGTAAGCATACGTAAAAAGGACTTTTAAATAAAAAATTTCACACTGCATGGATTTCCTAATGTCATTCATACATTTTTAAATATATTTTATGTTATGAAGTCATGCCTAATTGTAGTAGGGTCATTCGATATGAAATCATCAAATTATTTAAAAATTGGAAGCTACGCCATTTTATATTTTGATAAAAACTTCTTCGTATTTCACTTTATCCTCAACGTGCAAGAAAAACATTAGTTAACATTTCTAACTACAACAAGTGGATGATGGAAGCAATATCTTATATACACTGCAAGCAAATTTCACAGATTTCGGAAGTTTACGTAACTAGCAGTAACTTTTTTAATAAGTTTCCTATTGAGGTAATTTCAGTGCCATTTCAAAGCTTACATAGATAGTATTACACTGCGTGTTTATATTATAAATTAAAGTCTGTATTTTCCATACAGCGGCCCTCTGCTCTTAGCATTAAGATGACTGTGTTACCACACTTTATTTCCCAACCTGGTTCACCAAAGCTCCATTTAGAAATCTGATCTTCTGTGTGCTCATAGCGTCTACATGTAGAACAGTGTGCCACTTCAAAGTAATCTGGGTTGAATACTTCCTTCGTAGAAAAAAATTGTCTTCAAACTGGGGAAACATGAAACTTTGCCATTTCTGAAGCTAAAAATTGTTATGTGGGGAACGAAATAAAATTTTTTTTTTTTGAACGATACTCTTGATGAATAGCTATCGGACACAAGTTGTTCCATTCTGTTATTTTCATCCCGGTGGAGTACACGAACATTTGGATAAACAAACATGTTTTTTTTTTTTAAATTTAATCTCTTGTTCATTATATAATCCCATTTCTTTCTAAATGTGAATAATTAAAGTGTGTCAAAGGAATGCAAGTGAGAATTTAGTTTTTTTTTTTTTAGTTAAAGAGTGTGCCAATATAAGTCGCAAGTAACCTCAAGACGTCAGAAATAGCTTTACGCATAACAAATACAAGTTAATTTATTCTAGCTGTGGTATCAGTCAAATATATTTAAATGCTATGTGCACAGTTTAGTCTTTTTTTTTTGTTGCATTCATAATTCAATTTTCACTCTGATTTACAGTCACTGTTTGTACACTTATACTAATTTTTATAAATTTACAAACTTCACGTTTACGCGGCTTGTATGTGCCATTCTCTCCGTGAAAACCGCTAATAGCAAACCATTTTCTTAGTTTGTTGCTTATGGTGTGTGTTGTTCAATTGTAAGTTACTACCTCAGATGGTGAAAACGTTCTAAAAATATTCACTTTTTTCAACCATACCAATTCCTCTGTATGTTGGAAGTGAGTGCTCGGGCCTTTAGTATGAAAACAAAATACGAACTTGTATTCTTCTTCTCTTTCTACAGTTTCTTTGCCTGTAACAATTTCCATCCACCAGTCACCGTCATAAATGCAGCACGTGCAATCGTTCCGGTCTGGCAAAACAGCTTGTTGTGGTCAGGCGGTGGGTGCCACTAAATAGCATTGAAATGATGAGTATCAGTAGACAGCAACATTGTCTCCATCAACTGGAACGAAACTGCGATATAGGCTGTTCACGGTAAAGTGAGTACTTTTTAAGGCCCTTTCAGCAGTCATTGACCAATAATAAATCCATTATATTGCAACTCTAGACGTGAACTTTTGGGAGTGGTGATATGTATACACTGTGTTTATTAGTCACGTGACAATGTTTACATTAAAAACTGACAAGAAGACAAAAAAACTGATAAAAAGGAAAAATTCGGCAGGGCCTTAGTGCTCACTTTACCGTGAATCGCCTATACTGTCTTGTATTCGGAATGGCTTCAGCTTCTCGAAATTAGCTTTCAAGTAACTTCTCTTCACAATTAATGTATTCTCACGGCACAAAGAAAAAATTAATTCAGAAATTTTGCTTGAACAAAGTTCGACCATTTTTTTTTTTTTTTTTGACTATGCAATGTGGTTTTCAGTGGTTCTTGGTAAACTAGTATTTGTTACAAGACGTTTAACTGTACCTCTGGTACCATCACAAAAACTTTTACCATGTGATATAACAAAAAAAAAAAAGTCCGAATTATTCTTTGTGTTTAGCCAGGTTAACAAAGTATTTTTTGTTATGGAGTAGCTGCACCGTCACTACAATAATACACTTCTGTCCAGATGGGAAATATTCTTTGTGTTTAGCCAGGTTAACAAAGTATTTTTGTTATGGAGTAGCTGCACCGTCACTACAATAATACACTTCTGTCCAGCTGGGAAATATTCTTTGTGTTTAGCCAGGTTAACAAAGTATTTTTGTTATGGAGTAGCTGCACCGTCACTACAATAATACACTTCTGTCCAGCTGGGAAATATTCTTTGTGTTTAGCCAGGTTAACAAAGTATTTTTGTTATGGAGTAGCTGCACCGTCACTACAATAATACACTTCTGTCCAGCTGGGAAATATTCTTTGTGTTTAGCCAGGTTAACAAAGTATTTTTGTTATGGAGTAGCTGCACCGTCACTACAATAATACACTTCTGTCCAGATGGGAAATATTCTTTGTGTTTACCCAGGTTAACAAAGTATTTTTGTTATGGAGTAGCTGCACCGTCACTACAATAATACACTTCTGTCCAGATGGGAAATATTCTTTGTGTTTAGCCAGGTTAACAAAGTATTTTTTGTTATGGAGCAGATGCACCGTCACTACAATAATACACTTCTGTCCAGCTGGGAAATCTGTCTTTCAAATGTTGAAACAGAAATTAAAGAAAGATGTGAACAGCTACAGTGATCGCCATCGGCAGCTATGATAATTAGCAGACGTTTCTGCAATGTGAGTGTAGTGTGTGTCCAGTTTTCCGTGAACGTGTCCCATGTGTGGGCATACTGTATTTCGCCTGAAAGATACGAGACCTGCAAATTAACAAACGGTGAGTCGTGGCGGCTAATTCGGGAATATTAATAAAGATTATGTGTTTTGACATTATGTTCTACGCGTCTGTATAACCAATTATTATCATGTTCCACTGTTTTCAAATTACCTTTTGTAGAAATTATTGTTTTTAATTCAACCTATATAATTCTCAAAACAGATGGCTATAAAATCACTTGATTAATTTTAATATAACTACAGCGAAATACATTTTACGTTAAATCGGAAAAAGTTGAGATAAATTTGACAAAATGAATCTCTTATAAAATAATAAAGACAACATATTCCTAACTATAGCCCAGTAGAGATTACTTGTAATACGTCAGATGTTTTTTTTTTTTTTTTTTTTTTTTTTTTTTAGTGAACGTTATTTAATTTCTTCTACCTTGTTACTATGTGTTTCTTGTACGACGTGAAAAAAGTAAATTTCTTATTTTGGCAAACAATTCCATAAACGTAAGCAATATTTACTTTTTCCTATAATGAGACTTCGTTCGCATAGTATTTACCCTAATTTGACATTTAAAAAAATGCGTTTTTCAACGATACATTTTGTGGCTAGTTTTCAAACGCATCGCTCTTGGAACCAAACAACTTTATTTTCTCAGTGACAGCTTCTTGTTTTTGCTGTTGCGATGTTTCGAAAAAATCTGGAGATCTGGATTGATAGTTCATAATGTTTACCCTCTGTTGCTTTTACTATAATCCATTCACGGCTACTTCACACTCTTCTGAAGCCCTGCTAAAGTTTTGCTTCAAGGATATTCCTCCACCTGTTTCAAACTAAGCTTAACTTATACTATAAAATATCACCAAAGGCCAACGCACCAAATTCGTGAGCACCCAGTTGTAATAATATTTTGCGTGGGGGCTGTTTTTTACTAGACGCTACAAATACACATGTTTTCTAACTGTTTTTATTAATATTTATTATAAATAAAATAGTATAATTTATAAATAAATGATCGATAATACTATAATTTAGCGAACACTAAGATACTTTTACGTTAACAGATGTATAAAGCGCTTGTGATATAGGGCACATTTAGGAAATAACTAAACACGTTATACATGGGGTGATTTTTCAAAGGTTTGATTCAAAAAGTGTGAGGAAACAGCGAATAGTCTATATTCAATTTCTCCAACATTTAACCAATGAAAACTGACGCACTCAAGTTACCGATGGTATTTGATTACCTTCATTACGTTTTGCGTAATCCACACTCAATAGTGATTTTGCTCTCCCCCATGTGTTGTAATATCACTTATGATGTTAGTAAAACAAATATGTGGAAAATGCATGTGCTGATATCTTATAATCAGAATTGTTATTCATTTAACATATAAACAGGAGAAGATGTACTTGCACTGGTTATAAATTGAGAATGAATTAATCATTACTAGCCATAAATATTCATAACTTTTATGACATCTTATGAAGCACGTATTTTCACTATGTGGTTTTCGTTTGTACCAAAACTAACTTATTTTTAAAAATACGAATGCAAGTAAATAGTAACAAATAATGGCAGGATTGTGAAGTTAAAAGAATATTTTGACTCATCACTAAACGCGAGTGATTTATTTTTTGCTCATCTACGTCCTAAATACTTTCAGACCCACTTTAATTTACGGGTTCATGTGTTGTAAACACGAAATTTTATGACGTGTGCTGTACTAAAGTCGACACAACACTCGTTTCACAGTCAGAGCCAATGCGCTGTATACTGCATGTTCGGCTACAGTTATAAGAACCAATTATATGACTCGTATCAGTAAGACGGTTTGCGAATAATTTACCCCCAGGTGAGATCATTGGTCACTGGCTTCCCCTGTGTGCAGTGCGGACCAAAAATCACCCACACGTGCGTAATGTACACGGTTGTGCACGCTAGGTCTGAATGGGTTAACGATATTTCAAATGCTAAGAAATGATACCGGTCGTCCTTAAGAAACACTTTTGTTACATCCCTTAACTCTAATCTATTCTTTTTGGGAAATACGGGTGCAGATAGTGACTGTGTAGGCAGCTAGCAAGGAAATTGAGAAATTTTTGTGTCACTTTTATCTAATCTATGTTAATAGTTTCAAATACAATATAATCATCCAACGGTAAAAAAAATATATATATATCGTTGGTAACTAACGAGGTCCAGTAAAATGTGCTTCTAACAGATGTGTTGCCAAAATTGAGTGATCAGTACCGTCAATTTAACTCAAAACAGAATGTCGAGTTCGTTGCAAAGTAAAATGATTGGAAATGAAATAGTACGTTCGAAGCAATAAATGTGGTTTATAACCACATCTGTATAAAATTATGTATAGTTTTATTGAAAAAGACTGCAATTTACATATTTGCGCACGTTATTATTTTTGGCAACTTAATTTCGTGATTTTAGCATGCCGTGTTCTTTATTAGTGCGGTTGCGATGGATCCCGGTAATGAATATTACCTTATAACTGGCGCGTATGCTGCAAAGTTTTAACACACACACACTACACGTGTTCGTGGCATATAATAACAGTGAGAGATGAAGTATTCCAATAATTTGCGGACCAAAGCTTTATAGTTGCGCTTTCATGTGGTTTGGTAACTTGATTTGGCTGAAACACTGAAATTTGCCTTGATGTTTCTCCAGATAAGTGGAGTTTCGTATATCGCTTCATTTGCCTTTAATTATAAATTTTACTAATTACAAAGCAAAAAAAAAAATAGGCAATTAAGGCGTGCGAAATTGATTATAGTTATAATCAGTATGGATCTGTGGATGGGTGGTACAGGTTTTAATTTTCAGCCACAAATGTCATTATTATCATATTTCATTTAGTTGCGTGGAAATGATTAAACTATTACGAAAAATTAATATTTTATTGAAACAATCGCCACTTTCAAAATATATTTCATTTCTGTAATAGAATGCGAAAAGACTAGCACAAGATAAACTAAACGTTTGTTGCTTTTTTAATGAGTAAAACATGGTTTCGTATTTGGATGTTCAACCCAACCGTTTTCTGTTTATTAAATGTTATTTGAACATTTTTTTTAAGTAATGAGACCAAGCAAACATAAGTTGTAACCTTCACGACTTCTATTACACGTTTTGGTATTTATTATATAAAAACTACGTCATTTAAATTCAAATGTGCAAAACATCTTACAGAATTTGAACTAATAACAGCAGTTTGGTTAGAGTATATTTTTCTATTGATTTAGGTTTAATGATTTTATATTTATAAAACATATATATATGCATATATTAGATTCGTAAGTTATTAATACGAAAAAAATTAGCAAAATGTAGCAAATTCAATATGTTACAAGTGACACTTAAATTACTGGCCATTGTAAGTAATTTTGATCCTGGAGCTCATATAATTTAACGAAATTATGTACTTCACTTAATGTAGGCGTTAAAATTACATTCCATTGTTTTTCGCTTCCCCTTTGTTAGTTGATTTAGTCAGACCGTTTTGCCCCACTGTGCTGTCAAATGAAACAAATCTCACAGCAGTTCTATTTTTTTAACTACGATTGCGTAAATTCAGGTGATTAACTGTTACCTCTTTTCCTGAAGTCATACGTTTTATATAAAATAAGGGGTAATTTTCGGCGTATACACGGAAAATTACTGCGCGAGTGATCATGAGAGACGTGTTCACTAACGCTACTTCTCGTTTAATTTCGTTCTTTTGCATTGCGTAGGGAGATCCTGTTTGAAATATCGCTTCAACTGGCCGAAAATGTGCAGACAATTCGTGTCTTTTGTGAAGCGAAAAATGTTCTGGCGGCTATCAAAACAAATAACACAGTCGATGCGAAGTTCACCAGATTGTTAGCTCGTGCGCAATAAAAAGTGCACAAATACTGCCCTTTGGAATGCACAATACGCTATGTAAACCACTCGACTAATTCACATCTAGTATTGATCTAATTACTCACGGATGCAGACCATGTTATTTGGCGTTCTCGTTTTGTACCTTTGCTAGATTTTTACACTGTTTTCCTGACCGTCTGTGTCTAGCAAGCCAGCAACCACGGAGTTTAAATGGAGAATCAACTTTACAGAAATTCCATCTCAAAGCGTCAATTGTAATTGTTTCAAACAAAAAATATGTTCAATCTGATTCTCTAAGAAAATGAAGTTATGGCGAGAAATTAAAAAAAGTAAATAGATTCTTTGTTATTTTTATTTTTGTGATATGTAATCATTAATATTGAATTTTATAAATATAGGGTATATATATTTTTTTTTCGACGTGCCAGTATCGCTAAATAAACAAGGGGCCGCGGTGACTCGGCGGTTAGACTGCGTTCCTCCCACATAGGCGAACCGGGTTTACCACCCGGCCAAGCCTCTCCCGGATTTTCACAATTGGAAATCGTGCCGGATGATGCCACTGATTTGCGGGTTTTCTCGGGGGTGTCTCGTTTCCTCTGCTCTTTTATTCCGGCGCTGCTCCACTCCCACCTCATTTCACCCTAATCGGCTCTCAATACCTCGGTGTTAAGAGCCGCCAAAATACCTGAGCTAAACCGCAAAGAAATTACGCGTAGAGCAATTTGTGTTTGGAACGGTTATCTTTAAAATTGGTGCATCGAGAAAGAATATCAATATCGATTTGTTATTTAAATTCCGGGTCTTCGGGCTTGGCGGAACGCGCAATTGGACCATCGTTGGTATGACACGCCCCAAAATCCCGTGAGACAATCGTGAACCTTGAGCGCGGGAGTGGCCGAGCTACGTGTGCTCATGCCAGAGAGAGGAATGCCTTGAATACCCTATTCACAGTTTGTTCACACTTTTTGTATCCAAACAGTATAAACTCACCCAATGTATGCCCTGTCTGGTTATTTCTTAAACATGTGAAGTGTCACAATCATTTTATACAAGCATTCACTTAAAAGTACTTATTTTTTTATTAAACTGAACTTTTAATTATATTTTACCTATTAAATATAGAATTTCATTTTCACGTAAGGTTAAAGTAATGCAACTGCCTATGGAGCACTGCACCCGACTTTACTGCGTAAAGAACTCATAAAAAAAAAGTAGTACAGACACCATGAAAATTGTCAAAAAAGTGCGATTTATGATGTACATGAAAGAAGAATGTATATATTCTGCAAGAAAAAAATATACTTTTTAAATGTAATCGATGCTTCGGAAAGCAGAATTTGCTAGAAAGATCGTCATAATATTTACTGTCATCATGTGTTATAAAATGATAGTATTAATGAAACATATGAATTCTATAATGAACTTTATTTACGTCAGTTTCAGTCATAAATGTTTGTGACAAATGGACACACGTAAAAATTATTGCCTACTTCATTTTCACGAATTTTCTTAAACATATTTATAGTAAATATTATGACAAAATTCCACGACGAAGATGTTCTAGCAAATTCTTCTTCTGAAGAATCCAGAATGGAAATGCGCTTAAATTTGGTTAAAAATGCAGACTATTTTAGTTGATTATTATTTTTTTTTTACATTTAAAAGGTATATTAAAGTGAATTATTTTATAACGTTGCATAATATATACATTCTTCTTTCTTATACAGCATAATCCGCACTTTTCTGACAATTTTTATGGCGTCCTTGCTACTCTCTTATGAGTTATTCACATTGTATATTTGGGTGAAGTGTTCCATAGGCATTCGCTCTGCTTCAACTTTAATATGAGCTAAAACAGAGAAAAAATAGGTGTGTTGAAAATGCCTGGTAAGAAATAACAATTATGTAAAGTATTTTTACATTGAGTGCGCACGAATGCGGGGTGTCTCCCCATTGTAAGATTCTAAACTCGGTTAAGCTTTGTTTGCATAAGGTGGAGGAATATCCTGGAAGTAGAACCTTGGCCGGGCTTCATAAATGTTGGATAAAAACCGTAAATGGACAATAACAGAGCCGAAAGCCTATTAATAAATGACCGGTTCTCGAAAACGTACAGTAATATGAAGAACTGCCTGTTGGTCAATGAATACTGGGAAATGGTTGGAATTCTTATTTTAATATATTGTATTGGTGTATCTTTAATTCATCGAGACAGTAAAAACATTACGAAATATCTTCATAGACTTCAAGATTGATATGCATTTTAATATCTTTAAATGTGAAAACCATACTACAACAAACGAAAGAAATAAAAACATTTTATCTGCTTACTAGAATGGCAAAAGTACGAAAATTATAATACGGGAATATAAATTCCAAAAAAAAACCATAATAATAATAGGTTTGGCTGTGTTGGGGACACGGCCGTTTGTTTTACGTGAATACGTCTACGTTGACGCGCTCAGACGTCTTGATGTTTATTTTACGTTCCCGGCACCGCTTCACTCCATCATATGGGGTTTTATGAGAATCACTCAATTGCTTTTCAGATGCTCTTTCCAACCGTATACGATTTAGTTATTTCAACTTGGCTTTTTGGTGAGTATAGGCCGAAATTGTGTTAAGCGTTCTTAATTTTTTTTTCATTAAACGCATACAATTGACCAAAACCACGCCACATAAATATTTTTTATACGCGCAATCGATTGATCTTGACGAGAGCTGTCGGTTTGAACATAAATGAACGTCGTAGTAGCTTCTCCTAGTCAAAAGTTATGATACGCGGAAGTTGAAACACGGCCAAACGCTGAAAATTCCTTTTCACGCGATGCTTCGCAGTCCTCACTCAACGTATCATATTTTTTGATACTTTGGCAATCGAGTGGTGTAATTGAATTTTGAATGTAGACGATAGATTCGGAGCTGCAATGCCAAACTGTGTCCCTTGATTTTATCATAGGATTTTCTGGATTGCCTTTGCCTCCCACTATGGTATCAATTTTAAAGACGCATCCACGTCGGAAATCGCGTCATTGACAATTCAAAAATATGTAGACACTCTGTATCTCGTGACCTCCCTCTCAGCAGTATGTGTATAAAAGAGAGCTGCCCCAGTCTTGGGGGGTAATGGAGTCTTCGATGGAGTGGCGGGTCCTCCCGACCGTGTTCCCGGGGAACATAGGACACAGGCGGTGCCAAACTGAGCTTGACGCCACTTCCCCAGCTTATAAAACTTTGCGATGGCTCGCGTCATCGGCTGCTCCAGATTTCGCTGCCTTGAGGAAAGCGAAGTGGCGGCAAGTAAACATTTGCCGACGGGGAACTTTTCACGACGTTCCTCAGGCAGTGGATCGACATCTCACACTGCCAGCGCCCGCTGGCTTGCAAGTGTGAGATTGGTCCAGAAAAAGTGACACGTGAAACACTCATCCCAACACGAGCGATTTCCCATTCTACCCTTCCCACATGGTGTTATTGTATTATTATTCAAATAATGTCTTAACGCTTTGTGTTTGTTCTTAAATGATTAAATTGACGATAAAATTAATTTGAATAGCACAGATACTGATGCTTAGTTTATACTAAATGCAGGATAAGTTGTTCAATAAATAAATCTCTAAACCTAACACAAAATGGCAAATACTTATTGTATGCCTTAGCAATGTAAGCAAAGAAGAAAATCATATGAGTTTCCAAATGTTAAACTCGGTAAGCAAAATATTATTAAAATATATGCTTAATCGTTTTTAATTCTACAGTTTGAAGAATATGGAAATTCTGAACATCCCTGTTTTTTTACATTGTGTAAACTTTGAATTTCTTTTTTTGAAGGGGTGAAATTTTTGAGGGACTTTAAACATGGAATTCGTTTTAATTATATTTGTGACTTAGATGTTAGGTGACACTTGCTTGCCTGAAAAGTAGAAAACGTAAAACACATATTTTATTTTAAAAGCAATCCGAATACTTGCAATTTTCTGGGTAAAAGAAGTTTTAATAATTACATTCATGATTAAATCACACACTTTCCAATGTCTTAACGGATTAATAAGAGAGCTGTTCGTATGAAATTTACATTAAATGAAAAAAAAAATCAAACAAAATACTAACAAATGAAAAGTGATATATTTTTTTAAATTTTCAAGTAGGTGCGAAGAATGAAATGTCTTGAGTAGTAGGAATTGGAGAAGTTTGGGACATCGGGACCTGGTACGGGAGCCGTTCACGCTCTCTCATTCCGGTCGGCCGGCGGCTATATTGTACGCCATGTTGGATGTCGGTGACCTTGACCTTTGACCTTAAACCCAGTAAGCTTTGACACTGAAAACCCAAAAAACCCCCAAAAAAATCCTGAAAAATTGTAACAATTTATTAAAATATTATTATAAACATTTTTTTATTAAAAGTTTTATTAAAAATTTTCTTTTCAATTTCAGAGGTTCCCACAACCGCCCCCCCCCCCCGCAGACTATTAATACCCTCCATTCCCTTCACCATCATTCCCCTCTCCCTCATCACCCATTGGGGCCACGGTGGCTGAACGATTAGTACGCTCGCCTCCCACCATGGCTAAACGGGTTCAATCCCCGGCCGGGTCACCGCATTTTGGTAAGTGGGAATCGTGCCGAAAGATGCCGTTGGTCGGTGGGTTTTCTCGGGGATCTCCCCTCCCCCTTCCTTCATTCCGGCGCCACTCCATATTCACTTCAATCCCCCTTATCGGCTCCCAAGACCTCGCTTTTAAGAGCCGCCCAGATCTCCTCACTCACTCATCCCTCATTCATACCGTCGAGTGCAGCCATCTCGGTGGGTTTCTTCGTCTGTCATTTGTTTATACTTTGTTGAGACTGCCATATTAGATTTTATATGTTTACTTTTATATCACCTAGGTGGTGCTAGTGTATTAATAATCGACTTAGTCAGCAGGCGGGATGACGTTCTGTCATACCTATACTCAAAACACCATCTTGTTTTTTTTTGTGTTAGTCATTTGTTTACATTTTTAACTCCTAGGTGACGTCATTTTATCGATTTCATCACCAGGCGACCTACTTATTTAGTCACCAGGTGGCAGCCTTATATGTTTATGTTTTAAAGTATAGGTGTTGGCGATCTCCATATTGAATTCCACACATCTTCTGTTCGGGATTAGACGCCACGAAATGTTGCTCAAAAAAAAAAACGTCGAAAACCAAAATGACAAGCCTCCGTCACAGGAGGGGTGAGGGAGAGATTTTGGCGGGTCTGAACATCGAGGTATTGAGAGCCAATGAGGGTAAAGCGAGGCGAGTGCGTAAAATTCCAGAATGGAAAAGGCGAACAAAACGGGAGACCCTCGAGAAAACCCGCCAACCAGCGGCATCGTCCGGCAAGATTCCCGTATGCGAAAATCCGTGAGCGAACACGCCGGGAATAGAACCCGGTTCACCTAGGTGAGAGGGGAGTTATCTAACCACCACATTACCGTGGCCCCTCCGTCAAAGGAGAGTAAAAATAAAAACACTGGTAAAACTTATAACATAGTGATACGATGGAGAAAAAATGTAACTTTTTGTGTAATTAGAATATATTCCAGTCATTAGTTGAGATTTTTTTCCTGTGCATATGCAATGCGGTGCTATTCTTTCAGTTCATTTGCCATTAAGCAAAGCCAATGTTCTCATCAATGTAAATCTGCTATAGGCAGTTTACGGTAAAATGAGCACGTTTGGAAGCCCTGGTTAAGATCTACTTGTATGCACGTTATGTATTCTTCTGCCATATGTAAAATTAACACTGCCATGGGCCTTATCACTTTAGTCATGCGTTGGTCAGTTGAAACTCTGAAATTATTTAAAAAATTAATATATTACAAATCTGATAATTTTTGCACTCCGATGCATTAAAAAACTGAAAGCTAAAAAAATTATTTAAATTGTCACAAATGGACACCTAACACTTTTTATTCGACATTAAGAAATGGAACTACTTTCCATCCATCGTTACCAACTTACTAGGCTCATGTCACTCAGTGCGCCCGTTGACAAATATGCAGGCATGGGCAGTGACATTTTTCTAAGGTTCATTTCAAAAGTGCTCACTTTATCGTGAACAACCTTTACCTTCAAGTTTCCTGCCGTAGTAGACCGCTCTGCTGAACGATAAATTGCAAGCGACACAGATTTCAAGCCGAAATGCCGTAAATTATTAATTTCTGAAAACAAATCCAGAAAATGAGGTCGTTGATATTGGCATAGAATTATGGGAAGTCGTTTTGTGATCAAGCATACTATAAAAATTGTGGTGTTGAAAATTGATGGCTGTTTTGTTGAAAATGAAATATCAAATAATAACTGATATAAAACCGTATAAGCTGAATTTCCGACTGCTCTCCAGCATTTTTTTTGCATGGCTACAACTAATTGATTACTTTAATTTTTTTTTATCCAGTACGTGAAAGGGTAATTAAAATTAATATAATAGTCAGAATCAAACTAACATCTTAAAATAAAGAATGAGATATTAGAACTAATAAGTATTAATGCCTAGCCTCAATTAGATTCCAAAAATAAAAAGTCTAATTGAGGCTAAGTTATATTTCCTGTTATGACTTGAATTTAGTAGTTCCTGCCTAGTATATAAGAGAGCTAATTATAATTACAACACTATGATTAGACGGCAACAACAACAAATTAAATTAAATTAATTTATCTCAACAACTTCTTTACATTAAAATTTAAATCACAGTACATATAATAATAATTTATGTGTTACATAAGGAGATATTAGATAATATACAATAAAATTTTAATAGAATATAAATAGTAAACCTCGCTAAAATACAAAACTATGCAGGGCTCTCAAACTGTCTGAATTAATGAGGAGCCAGCTGAGAAGCGTCATGCCACGTGCCTGGAGTACTACCAGTTTTGTAAGTTCCAAAGTCGTGTAGATGCCAGTAATAACAGACCCTGCCATGAACACGGTGTTGTGTACGCCTAGTCAGCCCTGTCAATTTACTACTGCTTTCAAAGTCGCAGCAGGTTAAACTGAACTCTACAATTACCAAGGCTGGTGACTCCGCCAAGCCTTGCTGAACTAGCCACCAACCTGTCTATACTTTACTATTAATTCTTTTTAATTTCTCTCTCGAACTCTACACTTCTACTTGTTGCTAAATACCACAATGACTAACTACGGGCGACTTGCTAGATAGTAGAAATTAGGAACACAAATGACTCGCAGTGTTTAAGTTGGTCTCTCAAATATACCCTTGTCCTAACTGCGTAACATCCCTAGCGACTCAATCTTTCACTTTCCTGAATGTATATCTACCGTCCCGATGTCGAGTGGCACGGATGCGGCGCTGACTGAGCGTGTCTCATGACGAGGGGAGACTGTGGTCCAGCGACGCCTCGCGTGGGTGGCAACCTGAGACGTCGTCTTCTGTAAGCGGCTCCGCACAAGCCGACAAACGGCCGAAGGGTCGCAGAGTGCGGGCGAGCGTACTGTATTTGTTCCTGTCCCCTTCCGTCCGGCGTACTGACGTCGCGTCAGTTTGTTGCCGACTCGCCGTCCTCTCGGCTCCCTTCGCCGAGGAGCTCAGCCAGCGTGTGTGATGTGTGGGCGTAACTTCGCGTCTCGTCCCAACATCGGGCTTCGCCGACTGAATGTACGTGCTTTATCCATCGCTGGTGGAACGTCCGTTTCACACAGTCCGCATACGAGGCTGATGGCCCTTCATGGGCAGGGAACGTGCGAGTGATTTTCCATACGGCGGTGTGGAGAAAGATAAAAAAAAAAAAAACCGGAAAAGTGGCTTTGGCTCTCAAGGCGCATTACAGAGTATCTACTCTGCCGTGGCTAGCGTAGTATTGGTGAACATATTGATGCTACAACAGGAAGCAATAGTATGTTTTAGTCGCGATTTCGGAGCTTTATTCTTTGCCTGGCACATTGGAGTTCTATAATCGCCAAGGAGGTCGGGAGGTGGCAAATGTGGCGTATGTGAATAGGAAACAATGCATTTTTGTAAATTTTGAAAGAATTGATTTCAAAATTTAATATTGGGAAAGATGTGCTTTTGTCAGCACCACAGACTCCAGATTGTGGCCCTTCCGGCTCATGCACAACCATAAATCTCGGACTTGTTTGGTAATAATTGTTTCTTCTGCTGGTGGCGTTATCTTGTGGCCAGCATACCACTTACGATAGCTACGGCTCATTTCTATCACTCTTTACAGTTTGGCACATCCTAGTGGCGATAAATGTCTTTTCTATAATCTACTTGCGGATAAATGTTTTTTTTTTTTTTTGTAATCTACTACAGTGTTCTTTACATTAAGTCGTAATATTTGGAGATCTCTGTTAAGGTAGCATTCTCTGCTGACCATGGAATTAAAATTTTGCATTCTTAGAAAATCATCGATTGTTCTGAAAAAAAGAAAAAAAAAAAAAAAAAAAAAAAACGAAGCGCCTTATTACATATAAAAAGTTGCTGAATTTGCAATACTATCCAGTTACCGGAGCAAAAAATAACTATTATTTAGCAAACACATTAGCAACATAATAATGTTTTAGTTGAAGGAAAAGTAACCAATTTCAATCTCAGTGAGAGGTGATAATTTCAGTTTATTTATTGTATTAAATTATTTTACATAAAGCAAATCTTATTTGTTCAGTAATGGAAGCTTCACCATACCAAACAAAATTTTAATATTTCTCAGTATAATTTTTGCCTCTAATTAAGAGGCGTTTCTAAAAAGAAATAATTTTTGTACATTGCTAATTATTCTGTAATTGTTAATCTTTTATGCCGGATTAATTTATCTTTATTCGGTTGTTAGATATTACTTTTTGGTGTGGGAGTAATGAAGAGAAAATTTTGAAATTAAATAACGTGTGCTGCCTAGTTAAATAACGTGTGCTGCTTAATAAAATAACGTTTGCTACCTAATTAAATAACGTGTGCTACCTAATAAAATACGGCACTTACTATGGTTTTACGGTAACGTGTTAAAAAAACCTACCCTGATAAGTCGCTTATAGTTTGATTCTAAATTCGAATATTATCAAGACCTGTTTGATTCGTCTAACCATTTATTGTCGATGTAGTAAATTGTAACGAAACAGCCTTCAATTTTACTCTGTATAACATTCCTAAATTTGATTATTTTGAGAACTGCGTTATAAATGTGCAAAAAATTCCTTACAATCCATTTCTTTTTGCGTGGAGATATCAGCGTCAGCTTTTTGCTTCTATGTATTATACAGTTTTAGCACATATTTGGGAATCATACATTACCTACTTTTGCATGACATTATTTTTACAAATTTTAATTAAATCTTTAACCTTAAACTGTAACCGGCCGATGCAAAAAAAATATTTAATTGAATGTGCTGTTCTTTACATACGAAACTATTCGAGTTATTTCACATAATAAAGTAACTGTAATATTTAAATGACATCTATTGTATTTTGTTAAGAGCCAATATTTTAGAACACTCGGTGAAAGTAAACGCTAGTACAAGGACACTATCTAGAACATGAATATCACAATTAAGAATGGAGAGTAACTTTCCTCTAACGTGTCGTAATGTGGTGATTTTGTGCTGTGCTTCTAGAAAACTACTTGATTAGATTTGTGTGTTATTAATATGTCAAATAAGGCCATTATTTTACTTGTAGTGTGGTGTGAAAATTTTAATACCTTAAATGTTTCCGTAAAATCCCCAAACAAAGAACCCAGCTACAAAAGCGCCGCGAGCCTTCGCGGCGAAAGAAAAAAACTGTCAAAATCAAAACGACTCCAGGTAACACGCTGGCCACATTTGGAAAACAAAATATTTTCGTCACAAATAAGACTTCGCGTTAGTTATCTATGTGAGATGCCTTATGGTGTTAGCACAACCTATGCCAACTAATAAAAACTACAACCAGTTCTCCACAAAATTATCTACGGCGAATTACATAGTGACTATCAATTCGTATAATATTATAAATTATAGCGAATTTAAGTATAAAACATGAAACTAATAACGTACCGTCGTGTAACGAATAATGATTTATAATTTTTAATTAACAAGAAAATTATTATTTTAAATTAAATTAATTGTATATTAATATTATTTACTGGTGTTATACGATTTTCCGATAAGGCACATTATTTTCACTTTTTTTTTTAGAAACACCATATTCATGTATTAGAATATAAAGATGAGGGAGAAATAACAATATTAATAATATAGTCGCAGTAGAATATTTCAAGTCAACCCATCAAAACAAATATAGTATAGATGCATATAATTTGACGTATAACGTAATTGAATATATAAAGTGTTATTGACAGCCCACGATAGAAATGCTCAAAGCTATTAGCGAAGCCCCAAATATTACACGACATTATTCGTTGGTGAGTTATATAGGTTGTTGGCAAAAATACACTAACAGCTATTGTTTACATGTAGAGTGCAGTATTAGTCTCTCACAAAGTTTACACTCTTACAATCATACACAGATGAGTCATTACATCATGACCATCTACCTAAAGGCTGTTCATGATAAAGTGAGCACTTTGAAAATCAACCTTATAAAAACGTCACTGCCCTTGTCTGCATATATTTTAACGGGCGCACTGAGTAACATGCGCCCAGCAAAATTAGTAACGATGGAGGGGAAAGTAGTTCCATATATAAGCGTAAATATAAAGTAGTAGGTAACAATTTGTGATAATTTAAATTATTTCTTTCGCTTTCTGTTTTTTGTGCATCGAAATGAAAAATGGCCATAATTGTAAAATATTTACTTTCCTAATAATTTAGCAGTTTCACCTGGCCGACGCATGAATAAAGTGCTGAGGTCCATGGCAATGTTAATTTTACATTAGGCGGAAGAATACGCAAATTGTAAGCAAGTAGATCTTAAGCAGGGTTTAAAAAGTGCTCATTTTACCGTGAACAGCCTTTAATATGGTTTCGCCTGCAGAATCGCGGTCACTAGGCGAAGCTTCGATTCAGCGAGGTGAAGGAAGGTATCCTGGGGTGTCTTGCTACAACAATCGCAACAGCTGGTCCTCCAGTTGGCGCACAGCACAGGGCGGTGTACAGTCGGTTTAATATCCGTGCTGTTTGCGGGCCAAGGCATTATTTCAAATTCACTGTCAGGGTCCTCGAACCAGTCCTTTACGACATTGGCAGTCATATATATTGTGTCATATATATTTTCGACTTTGTTTCCCGCCATTTGGGCGTTTATTATCCGAACAACCTGTATACCATTCTGACAGTACGCCACGTGTTGCTCCTCTGCGCCGATAATGTTCCCGGGACAGGATAGCCATAGTGTAATTTCTAACTTGTATTTATGTTCGTTTGGCACAGCGTATTATATATTACGTTCTTAACTTGCATAAAATAGGGGAATAGAGAGCAAACGCCATTTAAAAAAGAACTAATTGTGCTTTGCGCCTGATGAATATTTGTTTTATGTACTTGATGACGAGACGTGATGCCAAGAGAGAAGCATCGTAACGACTATTGAGAAACATGATTTGACCTTTAAGACGAAAAGGAAATTATTTAAATCTGGTAAGATGTTACGCAAATGACGATTGAAGAGAAAACATCCGTTCTCGGTCCTTAATGACCGTTTAAAGTAAGCTAAGACACAACACGTGATGGCAACCTGTCTTTTTTTAATTCTTTAGTGTGTCACGAATGAGAGAAGGATCTTCGTTCTAAAGGTTTTACGCATCCGTGTGCCATTACGGTCTTCTCTATTAGACTTCAGCAATTATTCCTCTGCTGTTTTATCACGATCGGATAGTATTTATTTAAACGAGTGTTGTGTTAATGTCAAAACAATGATAAAGGTGAAGTGTAGTGTGACGTTAAGAAATACAGTTATAGACGGTGCTTAAAAGCTGGCGCCTTAAACGCTGAAGTGCGTGAAGCGAAATTAAAATGGACCGACGACGGAATGGATCGGCGGAATGAGAAAGGGGGCATACCAAGAAAAACTAATAGCCAACGGTAATGTAAAATGCACTTCTTACATGTGAAAATTGTGGACTGAAACGGATTAGCCACGGGTTGTTTGACTTCTACAAAATGGCTATGTTCAGTTATGTAATCAGGTAACGAGCATCCCATCGGTAGAAAAAACTTCGCGGTAGAGCATCACTCAACAAACAAGTTAAAGCTGCCCGAGAACATTCCGTACTGTGAAATTTGGAACTTATCCAAATTGATTCTCTATATACGACGAGGAAAGAAGGAGCTAAATATTTCGAGAATTCAGTATCTCGTGGTACTAAAAACCACAAACCTGATTGTATCCCGTCTCAGTTATCTGTTCATGACTAAGCTCCAGTGAGTAACTACTATTATTAATGGCGACAGGGCACAGGGAAAGACTAGAGTATTTCGGAAAATAATTCGGAGCCAGGATGAACGGTAAACACTTGTATACGTCGTTCACTATTAGGTGAGCACTTTTTAAATCAACCTTGAAAAAAATCAACTATACGTTAACTGCACTGCAGTTAAGTTGGCAGCAAATTAAGTAAAGACAATCCAAGTTTTAGCGTTCTATTTGCGAATGTATTTATAAATTTCATGAGGAATCAAGTTGCTTCTTTTGTATTATACATATTAAGAGGACTCTGGCGTATTAGTTACGCCTTTAAGCCACTAGCAGTATATGTTTTCACTTGATTAAGGCATGGATTAAGTTCTTAAGCCCATGGCAATGCAAATGTTACGTATATCGGAAGGATATAAGCTGATGAGAGAAGTAGATACTAAGCAGTGCTTTCTCAGTAGTGCCCACTTTAACGTGAAAAGACTCTGAGTTCTGGTTACGTTTGTGATTGGCCCACCATGTTCCCTGGCGCACTATGAAGAAATCTTCACGATTTACGTACGTGCACAAAGAGACCCTTCGAATCACTTGAAACTTAGCACATATGACAAAGTGCACCTTATGAAGCCGCCGGGTGATGAACAAACGAATGCCGTTGAGGTTTATGAATATAAAAAAGTGTCGAGTTTAGCATGTAGCCGTCAAATGAACTCGCAAATATTCCGGAGCTCTAGGCATGTGATTCGATACGTGTTTTCTGGCGTTTTTGTTTTTAAGTTCAGGGCCCTCTAAAATGCGGTCAACTGATGTAACAGTTGACTAGACTCCACTGTTCTTTGTAAAGAATGTTCTGAAGCTCAGTGCCATACTCCAGGTATAGTTTCTTTCAACCAATAGTAACACAGATACCCTACACATTTATATATCCGAAAACGTAGTTTATATTTAATAAATGGGTTAAATATCGGCGTATAACATCAGCAGAACAAAGTTGTTTGACCATGCGTGAAGACAAGATGCATAGGAAGAATACGCGCGACATTGCGTATGTAATAATTTAGTTCCTCGCGCCTACGCGCTATGCAATTCCTCGTACACGCATGACAGTACAGCCTTGTTCTCCAGGAGTTGTACGCCGCAAATTTGAATACCATTGAGTGTTATAACAATAATTTTTTCTCGGATGTGCGTGCAAACGGCTTTTTGTATTAAGATTTGTCAAAATAATATTATGTCTGCAGTTTGAGCTCTGAGTTTCCTGAGCACGAGGTTGGTATTTTACGGTCATTGCCGTAATGTGAAGCCTTTTGACAAGCCTTTATTTAACTTGACTAGGGCGTGTGTCCGGATTTGTGTGTACGGTGTCTGTCCGGCGCTTACCGTTTGACTTGTCTAACACTTTACCCGAAAATCGCGAGGAGGGTGGAAACGCGCCTAGGGGGGGAGGGGGAGATTGACAGTGCCACTCGTGGAAAGGGGCGATTTAGGGTATCCAATCTTCCCCTCCCCCTCCCCACTTAAAACCTATTCCGGTGGTGTGGGGTTTTTGTGCCCGACAATAAGGTTTGTTTTTACGCGAAAACGACGATAAGGTTGTCAGAGATAAGAAATTCAGTTTAAGGAAAATGTGTATTAATTATAAAAGTTATAAATGCAATTTTATTTGTTTTAGATGTTACAGTAGCAAAGAAAAATGAGCTTCAACAAAAATGGTTAAAATATTATGAAGGTAATGAAAGGGATTCATAGAGGAGTGACTTGTGAAAGATATAACATGTAACTACATTGGAAATTTGCATTCAGTGAGACAGAGATAGTAATAGTAATAAAAACACATGCAATTAATAAATGCAACAGAATATATACTGATACTTATTTTGTCTTTTTGGTCTCGCATATTTTTTGCATCACTGTTCGTCAGATTGCAGTCCGAAGTGTGGAAGGGGCCACCAGTTTCAACTACACGATTTAAACTTTTTAGTCTCAACAATTATTTTTATTATTATTATTATATAGGTAGCCTATTTATAATAATAAATATAATTGGTGAGGCTAAAAAGTGAAAAATATATGAACTCAAAAAAAACCTGTATTTCCAAGCTTTATTTATAAATGAACTAAAAAGAAAAATAATCATAGTAGTAGTTACACAATTTGCATAACTTGTAAGACGTGGACGAACAGCCATAATAAACTTTAATACAAGCTAATATTTTTGTATCAATTTATATTTTGTATATAAAAGCTTGGCGCAAATAGTTAACAGATTTACGAACGATATTTTCTTGCTATGCTTACGCAAATGAGGTATACGTTCAATATTGTGAATAGTTAAGAGTCTTACGCAAGATATGTGATTACTATGCTTACGCGAATGAGGTATACGACCCATATTGCGCCAATATATTATACACTAAAGATTAATGGATACAAAAATATTAATTTGAAGTAAAATTTATTAAGGCTGTTCGTTCACGTCATCATTTCTAAAGCTGATGCACTACTATTATAATTATTTTTGTCTTTTTAGTGCATTTATGAATAAAATGTTTGAAAAGGTTTTTTTTGCTGTTAGTTTATAGTACTTTGTAATTTGTTTGAATGGCTCTCTTATATCACATCTTCATCTTGGTTTTTGACTAACATTGGACGTGTCTACAATATAACAATAAAATCATAGAAATTGAGGATGAAGTGCAAGAAAGCCACCTTGGCACCAAACGAACTCGAGAATTTCCCCGGGCTTCAGGAGTTGGTCTCCTCCGAGGTGGAGCAAACGGCACACCCGCGCAGTGTCGCGTCGGCAATCAAAAACGTAACCGCCTCTTACCGCTCGTTACCGCACGCCCCAGCTCCCGAGAATGTAACGGCATCTAGGGCTCAACCCTTACTGCACCTCCCGCGCCGCCATGAAACGCGAATTCGGAACCGGGGCGGCGTAATGTAATTGGCCTGTCAGGCGTCGCTTTGAGCTCCGTCGTCGCTGTTTAATAGTTACTTTGCGTCGCGCGCCATTGGTGTGGTGGTGCGACTAACACCCTCCCTAACCCCTCCCCCCCTCCCACAAGCCTCATCCTACATTCTTCGACCATCCGGTAGCCTTTGATAACAGCTGCAAGTTACTGGTGTTGCCGATGCGTTGCCTACACGCCTGAAATATTCCTGCCGTTAATTTATATTCACTCCGGCAAAAGTTCACGTGTGATTAATTTTTAGCCCGTCGAATGCATGTTTTTTGGAAAGGGTTTGAGGACAGTAATTAAATATTAAATATATCGATAATTGACTTTTTTTTCGTGCTTTTAGAAACAAGGAAAAAAAAAAAACAAAATAAAGAAAACTTTGCGGGCTGAAAATTCCCTACAGTGAAGCAGTTGCGTCGAGTTATTTCTTACGTGGGAAGTTAGAACATTTTGCCGCGTTTAAATTCATCATTCTAAGGAAATGAGTCTTGCTGGCAGACAATTTGCCTTTATTTTTTTGCATTTACGAATTTTTCCAGTTTCTAAAACACTGTAGGTTCCTTTAAAGTGCACATATTTACCCATACAGGCGCATTGTGCACATTTGTATAAATAATGCACCCGAAGGGCGTTATTTTTACCAGTACTTTGCACTGCAACGCGAGTTCCAATGGCCAATGTTCTTCCCTGAAGGGAACTGATTCATTAACTGTGCTACTGGTCTATATAACGAGTGATTCACATTACCTACTATAGCCAAACAAAAAGCCTACAGCCCATTGGCTGTGACAACGAAACAATCTTGCGTCGAACTAAGTACAATTCGCAAAATAAAATTACTTATTTACTACACCCGAAACTATGAATTAAAACAGGCCTGAAAGATTACTGTCCTGAGCAAGCTTTATTAAAATGAGATCTGAAAATGGTATATGGTTTGTAGTTGTTTACCGTTTTCGTGTAGTTTAAGAAACACCATCGAGAAATACCTATTGTTACTATTTTGAGTGTAGCCAAACAATTACGTCAATAGTGAATGAAGATGTTGAATTATCGCAAGGAAATCAAATGTGTGTTAGTTGTCAGTGTTCTAAGCACATGCATGAGGGTTAGTTTCGGTTATTCACTGCCGTGAATGTACTTGCGAATCTGAGTGAGTGAAGAGATTTGGGCGGCTCTTAACATCGAGTTCTTGAGAGCCGATCTCGTGTGAATCTGTTCACCCACTTGTCTGGGCCAGTGAGAGTACTGCTATTGTAATACCTGTCGTCTGTGATTCGTCTGTGAAGATGTAAGCTTCATCTACAGTACCTCATCAGATAATACACGTAGGAAGATTGTAAAATGTCTAATAATATATTTTGGTTTCAAATATTTTCGGGATGATTTACCGTCTTTAGCTGGTAATTATATATTTTTTTAAAAAATGACAAAATATGTTTTAGTTAAAATATAACACATTTCATTAAAAAATACACACCTACTGACGAATACCCACAATTGCGAATCAACAAAAGCCTAAATTCAGAATATTAATTTTTGTGGGTAAGGAAGTATTGACGTCTCGCTGGCTGCAAGGTCATTACAAACACAGCAAGATCCACAGAGGAGATTAAACGAGGAAGCAGTACGCCGTGGCCTGTGTGGAGAAAAATCCCAGCATTCTCCTGGAGTGACTTCGGAAGATAACGAATGGCCGTGCCGGGTATCAAACTCGGGATTCCTGTGCTACTTCACTCGATATTTCTTTCAGCTAACTCTTTATCAGTATCTGTTTTTGTCATAAAAGACAAGTGTTATGTCGTCTCAAATACCTCTCTGTGTAACGAACGACTCGTACTGAGGCTTATGGCAAGTAATTTTACCGAATATAAGACTTAAGTACTTTTATCTGTATATGCGTACTGTTTGATAAATAATTCATTTTTGCTCGTGTGCTAAATATGAGACCTGCACTCTTCGAAGTCACTTTGTAAACCAAAAATACCCTTTTATTATGTTGCAATGTTTGAAGGCCTGTCAACCAAATAAAACTTATTCGTAGCGCCTAGCTACTAACGCAGAGGGAAGGCTTAGGGATGGTGCCTCATATATAACTCATATTGAAAATGTATTCTCTCTCCAGTCTCCCCATGCTCACAGTAAGAAGAGAGACTTTAGTAACAGCGACTTACATTTCGTAGCCAGTAACTTATTACACTTGGGAATACGCTTTGCTTCTGGGATTTTAGGGAATCACACTCTATCCCACAATATAAAAAATGCGAACTATTTTATACGCTTAAACTATTCGACAATCCCCTACCGTTTTTAAGTAACTCGGGTGATTCAGCTTACGAGAAATATCAATATGATATTTTGAAAAAGGAAACTACTGAAGATAGAAAAATTCTCCCTTAGTATTTTTATGTTCTATAAACTAAAAATGCCTTGAATTCCTAAGTAAGAAGCGTTTGCAATATTCGGTTGGTAATTAATTATAAAGATAGTAAAACATATTGCAAACGTAAGAAAATTGTTTCTTGTAGTATAAAGTTAGTTGTACAGCACCAGAATATTTTCAAGATGGAGATCTTCGGTGCAATAGTCTGTAATGGAAAAAACAGAACTGAAGACGAAAAAATACTTTAAAATGACTAGCAACCTATGGACGAGAAAATAAATATATTCATACATATATTTATTTTCTTGTCCATAGGTTGCTTGGTTTATCGATAGTCAGTTTTGCAAGTTTTATCTTACAGAGGAAGTATGTTATGTATTATATCTCATACTTGAGCGAACAGCTTCCAACATCTCTTATATCTTAATGCACACGTAGTTTATTCCAAAAAATTAATCATGCAATTCTCATACGTTCTAAATGTACATATAAGATACAGGATACTCAGTGTGTAAACGGACATACTTCTTCGGCGTCTTCTTTAAATCACTAGCAACAATATAATGCATTTGCACACATATGCTATACAGCCCCGTTCCAGAGAGACAGTAACGTAAATGCAGTAATCACAACACGTGGAATTACGTTCTGTACTGAATGTGTGATGTGAATTCCTTGGCAATCATCTCATCAATTGAACCTTATGTCATACAGGAAAATCTCAGAGCTCGTTACTACCTACGGTTTCTGGAAATCAAAATACATCTGTTGCTGCTGGAATATGTGCTGTTAACAAGACATAGCGCGTATCATGTGGTTGTCGCAGGTTAAGGCTCTATCAAACTTCGGCAGGGCTGTGACTAAATAATGAATGCAGAGCATATATTACAATAATATACCTAAGTGGTTATTTGGTTTTATCCAGCAAACTTTACATTCAGACTCTTTGGAAATGTTGTGATAATTTTCAAAAGCTCAAATAAATGTCATTTCTACAAATATCTTCTTTGAGTTGCGCAAAAAAAAAAAACGATTACCTCATGTTACAAAGTGACGGAAAAAAATAATAATATCTTCGTTTTTAATACTTAAAAGAAACGAGGAGTATTGACATGTAAATTCAAGAAATATATTTGACGTTAAAATGCAGTTTACCAAATCAGTGAATATGTTATTTTTTTTAGTCATAATACAGTGCGTGTTAAGTTATATTGGAGTATCGTTGTAAACTTACATCATGAACGTTTTGTATGAAATTCTGTGACGGCGGCGAGTGTGTTTGTAGAGCTCTTGTATAGAAACCCTCGTAGCTGTAAACACACCGACATTGTCGCGAGTTAGTTATGCTTCGCATGCACTCCTGATATGTCAAAATTCTAAATGCGGCAATCTTTGGTTTACCACATTCCCATTTTCTGCTTCTCCAATACATTGCGCTCGAAATGCGTACATGTAGGAATTTCTGTGAAAATTTTCTGGAATATATTTTGTACACTTACAAACTTATGTGAAACATATTATAGGCTATTCGCAATAAAATGAGCACTTTTGAAAGCCCTGATTAAGGTCTACTTGTATGCACGCTGTGTATTCTTCCGCCTTATGTAAGACTGACATTGTCGCGGGCGTCATCACTTTATTCATGCGTCGGTCAAGTGAAACTGTAAAATTATTTAAAAGTTAGTATTTAAAAAATCTGCTCATTTTTACACTTCAGCGCATTAAAACAATCAGAAAGCGATAAAAATAATTTACGTTATCACAAATCGTTACCTAATACTTTTCATTCGACGTTAATATATGGAACTACTTTCCCCTCCATCGTTACCAACTTAGTTGGACGCATATTACTCAAGGCGACCGTTAAAATGTATGCAGGTAGGAGCAGTGACTTTTTTCTAAGGTTGATTTTGAAAGTGCTAACTTTATCGTGAACATCCTTTAGTGTCACTTTTAAAATCCTTCTTTTCAAAGTTACAAGAGCCATATTTGTAATACTGTAGCGTGGCGTACGCACGTTTCTTTGTTCGTCTTTCAAATTGCGTGAACTGAACAATTTCGCGTACACATCAAACTAGGTGCTGCATTTATTTCGTCAATGAGTGTAATCTGGTTCCCCAGTTGTCACCGCGCCAGTCGCCTCAATTGATTCTGACGCTGTTACATTGAGCTGGCGTCTCCCCTTACGCTGCTCATGAACTTTGCGCCGCGCGTTTAAGGGCAGTGTGCGTCGTTCTGGTAGAGCGGGTTAAAACGGTAAATATATCGGGGCCAGGCACTTGGGGGTTTCCTTTTGCGGAGTCGTCATGTGTGCCACTTCTTATTCTCCTGGTCGGCGTTTTCTTCTCGCCACATGCATTTAGGTTTCACGTAGCACAGTCTGTAATTTTAATATTACATTTAAGGCATAGACTATTATAGGCTTTTGCCGTATATTGATGACTCCCGTTGTTACTGTGTTTCGCACAGAGTTCTGTATTTCTGTGCGTGCCAGTAATTACCGTCTTTCTTATCAGGTCTGACCATACTATGATTAATGAAGAAACTGAAGTACACGACAGCCCGCTTGTACGCACCGCTATCCTGAGGAGCCATTTGCCTTACCATTTTCATATGATACTTGCTGTTTTTATTTTAATTCTGAGGTTGGTGATAACGATGCGCACCAAGTCCGAAGTGTCTGAGTACGGTTATTTTAATTTAGATGTTTTAATAAATACACTTTATAGACTCAGGCCTTCGTGTGCGATGTACAGTTTACTATGTTCTTGTTCCTACCCGATCAGTTGAGGGCCGACAAGGAGGGCGTTATTTTCTTTTATACGATTTCTAAAGATGTTTTTTTTTTTTTTTTTTTTTTTTTTAATATCCCGTGTGTTACTCACTTCCAGTCAGGATACGATTTCGTTACAAAATATTGAGAACTTTAATATTAATTTTGAATATTTGAATAAGAGGATTTTGAATTTTTATGTCAATGTATTTTCCCCGTAGGCTATAGGCTGTACACGGTAAAGTGAGCGGTTTTTAATGTCGTGCTTAAAAGTCCTTTTCAGTTTATTTGTATCGTTTCGGCAATTTTTAATATACTAATTACCGTATGACTAATAATCAGTGTATATATTTTATAGCTCCCAAAATTAATGTCTAATACCACAATTAAATACAATTGTTTGGGGATTGGTTTTTATGAGAAACAAAAAAATAATAAATATTTATTTTACAGTGCCATTTTTTACAATATAGTCTTTGGTGTATTTTATTTGTATAGTTTAAAAAGAAAAAATATATAATATTTTATGATTAATTATATTACTGGCACAAATTTTACCTTCACGCACCGATTCACTTCGGTGTTGTTTCCCTTATGTGTAGGTCATTATGTGTAATGTATAATTTCATAGTGTCATTTTAGCAACAATACACACAGAAATTTTTTCGTTATCACCAGGAACCGCTTCAGAACGACAAGTTAAAGTCACTTACATTTATATACTGTGATAGATATTTCACTTAAAACAATCTAATGTGTTTAAGATTGACATGCTACAGAATAATAATAATAATAATTTATTTGCCATTGGGGGCCGGGGGGGGGGGTGGATCTGTAAAATGGTGTGGAATGTCATAACTTGTACAGTTCTTTACAGAGTAGAAAACTTTGTTACCTTCTACTTAGTTTCCTAGGAATGATTTGCTCATGCGATTACGCTGCAATGTTTACTCCCCCTGCACACTTATTTTTATATTCAACCGAATGTCCTTCGATGAAAATTTGTCGGCTAGCGATGCCAGTGACTTGAATCCCGAATCAATAGTTTCATATAACATCACATGATGCAATAGTAGAAAAACCATCTGTAGAACTGTCCAATCCACTAGTAAACTTAATGGCCTTCTGAAATGCAGAAATTCTCTAACACACTAAACTCAAATCCTCTCAAGTCGAAAAATTTTCTTTGTCTTGCTTAAGTTAATACATCCAATCATTCCACAAAAACTAAGTCAGCGGTTGTGAAATTAAGTGTTTGTTAAGTAAAGTTCTCACTTCTTAGTCTGCAGAGTGCTTATTTGCAACTCTATGCTAGCCAAGGTTTGTTTTGGTGAATACACTTATACAAATATTTCCTCCTATCGTATATTTTCTTACAGTTCCATTGGAGACCTTATTAAACTTATTCTGTTTACGCATCTTTGGAATGCAAATTGAAATAAAAACAATAATTTGTAAAAGTACAAATATATGTAATGCAAATTTTACGATAAAACACTCTTCAGTACTACAAAAATATTATTGAAAATCTGGTTTTAAAAAAATTGTCTTGTAAAGGTAGAAAAACTATATGCAGATATTTATAATTACATAGATATGGCCACCTTCGTTCTCAGCTAGACATGATAATGAAGCAGGAATGGCGATAAACGATAACGCATTCATTACACATTTTGTGGTGCTTTTGCGGTGATTCTTCTTTGAGGATATATTTTTGTTTTGGCAATAACTAAGAATACGTGCCAATGTTGCACCTCTGCAATACACAACAAACGTTTATTACCAACGCAACTTGTAGTTAACAGAAGAGATCGCTAGCAGATGGTAGTGTTGACAATTTGGTTCGAGGTATTTTCCTTCTGCGGCTACATCTACAGGCATTTCCTTCCCGAGATCCAAAGTTTCTTTCAGTTCCTGAAAGCATGTTTGTAAATATTCTGAAAATATCGACATCCAGGTAACAGAAAGTTCCAGAATACAAGAATAAAAACATTCCTGACAGAAGAAAAGGATGTCAGATGTACATACTAATGGAATTTTATTAATTTAATTTTGATTATAACAACTACTTGTCTGTGTTTGAATGTGTATATAAACGTAAGTGGCTCCGATTTGCCAACAGTTGTGAAAGAATGACTAAACAATATTATATACGTAAAAATTTATATGCATCTTAAAGAAAACATATTATTAGAATATAAGTTCTCTCTCCAAATTCCGCAGAAAATGTTCACAAAGTTCGAAAACATACTGAAAATCCATCTTATATACGTTCCTAATAAACACAGTAAAATGAAAAACTTACGATAATGATTTCATAGTGATATTTAATGTTGAAATTGCTACATATATGTGGGAAATCTATTTGGAAAATATTTCTACTTACAAGATCTTAGAAAAAATTAGACTTCAAAGTTATACGTATTTCGTCTTAAATTCATCACATGCTAGTCAATAAAAACTTGGTATACTCTTACAAATCTATTCGATGGTGTCCTGCGCTGTTATATCGATATAAAACCAGTTTCAGAATGATGAAAAATTTACATTTACCTACTTTTTGTGATTCCACACCAGGGCTCCAATTTGTATAAGGTTGCTTCGGTACATAGCAAGAAACTTGTAATTATATGAAATACAACTTAATATGATAATACGCTATACTCGAAGAAAATAAGTGTTGTATTATAACACAAACGTTGTCATGCCCATGATTTGCTTTAGGGTCTACGCTGGAATTTCAACAGATCTCTGTAGTCCTGCATAAGTAGTGAAGAAGCCGCACATAAAAGATTGCTCCCCGAATTTAGTTTTAAACAGTGTCTTTTATTTTGAAACTACGCGGTTCCCAAGTTAGACAAATTTCCAGAAAGTAATTAAAATGCATAGAGTGGAGAGGGGTCCGTGATGTATAACGATTTTAAGGAACACAACTCCACGTTTAAGGTGACTAATTAAATCTATGTAAAGCGCCTCTCAAGTTTGAGGAGCATCCAAAGAAGAGTATATTAAGACGAAATGTATGTATGGAATTGGAATAACTTTATCTGAAAATTGACAGAGCCACACTCTGATAACATGGAATATAAATTGATTTCTTATCTGCCGAAAAAAATGCATTAATTTTGCATACGTTATTTTTTGTTATCAAAATCTGTTTTTTGTTCAATTATATAAGAACAAATTATACGTAGTTTAAGAGTTTTAACATTTTGGTAAATCGTGAATTAATGCTACAGATTATATTACGTTCAGTTGACTTAAAGGATTTGTAGACGTTTAGGTTTGCAAAACTCTTGAAAGTAACGTTTAAGGTATATTTCAGTTAGATAATAATCCATTTTGGTAACAGCCCAAATATATAGGCAAACGTTAAACAAATTTTTGTATAGATATAAATTTTCTATTCTAATGTCACTTAAGTCAGCCTCTATTTTGCGAACGAGAATTTATTTACTGTTCGCTTTGGCTTAGATATAGTTACACAAAAGTTAACAGCGAATCACACGTTTATTTTATTTAAATCTTTCGTGCAGGTATTCAATGCAAAGTTTAAGCGTATGCGACGCATAAATTATCGTAAATACATCTGCAGCGCTATCTATACGAGGAAAATTAAGTTAAAAAATTACCAGGAAACCTAACCGAGGTGTTTCACGATACCTTGCTGATCAACTTCCGAAAGCGTCTGTTTTACATGCGCGGTCAGCTAACGTGTTAATATATCTGGCGCCATATAAACGCGTTTTAAAGTGCGGCAGGAGATACAATCCGAAAAATGTGCGGCTAAAACAAAGACCAATCTCCGCAGAGACGTCAATAACACCTACGCAGGAGTGCCTCTTTCTATAAATCCTCAAGTTTCTTTTAAATAAGAACTGCTTTCGCGACTATTCCCGCTGCATTCAAATGTGATTTTAGGTCTAAGTTTAGACGCGAACCAGTATAAGAGAAATGTTATTATTATTTAGGAGAATAAATAATATATAATAAATATAAGAAACAAAAACAAATATTTTATTCTGATGGAAGTTTACATCCACTGTGTAATTATACGTGGCTGTGTCGTTTAAAAGTTACAATTAATGAACATAAAACATATTACGGAAGTGGTGATGCCGTTACAAGATTTCCAATGGTTTTTACATTAGTTGATCGTCCAAACGCTAGGATTGTCTTTGGTGTCATGAGAGTAGAAAAGCAAATACAGTAAACCATCAATAGTATTCTACGAACGCGTGGATTGTCTTTGGTGTCATGAGAGTAGAAAAGCAAATACAGTAAACCATCAATAGTATTCTACGAACGCGTGGATTGTCTTTGGTGTCATGAGAGTAGAAAAGCAAATACAGTAGTAAACCATCAATAGTATTCTACGAACGCGTGGATTGTCTTTGGTGTCATGAGAGTAAAAAAGCAAATACAGTAAACCATCAATAGTATTCTACGAACGCGTGGATTGTCTTTGGTGTCATGAGAGTAGAAAAGCAAATACAGTAAACCATCAATAGTATTCTACGAATGCGTGGATTGTCTTTGGTGTCATGAGAGTAGAAAAGCAAATACAGTAAACCATCAATAGTATTCTACGAACGCGTGGATTGTCTTTGGTGTCATGAGAGTAGAAAAGCAAATACAGTAGTAAACCATCAATAGTATTCTACGAACGCGTGGATTGTCTTTGGTGTCATGAGAGTAGAAAAGCAAATACAGTAAACCATCAATAGTATTCTACGAACGCGTGGATTGTCTTTGGTGTCATGAGAGTAGAAAAGCAAATACAGTAGTAAACCATCAATAGTATTCTACGAACGCGTGGATTGTCTTTGGTGTCATGAGAGTAGAAAAGCAAATACAGTAAACCATCAATAGTATTCTACGAACGCGTGGATTGTCTTTGGTGT
This sequence comes from Dryococelus australis, assembly GCA_029891345.1. Classification (NCBI taxonomy): domain Eukaryota; kingdom Metazoa; phylum Arthropoda; class Insecta; order Phasmatodea; family Phasmatidae; genus Dryococelus; species Dryococelus australis. Next base: position 75,451,544 of record CM057006.1, on the reverse strand, counting down.
CATGAGAGTAGAAAAGCAAATACAGTAAACCATCAATAGTATTCTACGAACGCGTGGATTGTCTTTGGTGTCATGAGAGTAGAAAAGCAAATACAGTAGTAAACCATCAATAGTATTCTACGAACGCGTGGATTGTCTTTGGTGTCATGAGAGTAGAAAAGCAAATACAGTAAACCATCAATAGTATTCTACGAACGCGTGGATTGTCTTTGGTGTCATGAGAGTAGAAAAGCAAATACAGTAAACCATCAATAGTATTCTACGAACGCGTGGATTGTCTTTGGTGTCATGAGAGTAGAAAAGCAAATACAGTAAACCATCAATAGTATTCTACGAACGCGTGGATTGTCTTTGGTGTCATGAGAGTAGAAAAGCAAATACAGTAAACCATCAATAGTATTCTACGAACGCGTGGATTGTCTTTGGTGTCATGAGAGTAGAAAAGCAAATACAGTAGTAAACCATCAATAGTATTCTACGAACGCGTGGATTGTCTTTGGTGTCATGAGAGTAGAAAAGCAAATACAGTAAACCATCAATAGTATTCTACGAACGCGTGGATTGTCTTTGGTGTCATGAGAGTAGAAAAGCAAATACAGTAGTAAACCATCAATAGTATTCTACGAACGCGTGGATTGTCTTTGGTGTCATGAGAGTAGAAAAGCAAATACAGTAAACCATCAATAGTATTCTACGAACGCGTGGATTGTCTTTGGTGTCATGAGAGTAGAAAAGCAAATACAGTAAACCATCAATAGTATTCTACGAACGCGTGGATTGTCTTTGGTGTCATGAGAGTAGAAAAGCAAATACAGTAGTAAACCATCAATAGTATTCTACGAACGCGTGGATTGTCTTTGGTGTCATGAGAGTAGAAAAGCAAATACAGTAAACCATCAATAGTATTCTACGAACGCGTGGATTGTCTTTGGTGTCATGAGAGTAGAAAAGCAAATACAGTAAACCATCAATAGTATTCTACGAACGCGTGGATTGTCTTTGGTGTCATGAGAGTAGAAAAGCAAATACAGTAAACCATCAATAGTATTCTACGAACGCGTGGATTGTCTTTGGTGTCATGAGAGTAGAAAAGCAAATACAGTAAACCATCAATAGTATTCTACGAACGCGTGGATTGTCTTTGGTGTCATGAGAGTAGAAAAGCAAATACAGTAAACCATCAATAGTATTCTACGAACGCGTGGAATGTCGTGGCTGTGTTTGTTGCAGACGCGCGTGTGAAAACGAGCCGCTTATTATCACAATTCCCTACGTTATTTTACGAGATTTTCGTACCTGTCAGCTTGGATGTACGGAATTTTCGACACAACCTGCAACACAAATGTTACGTTTTATTTCAGACATCGACGCAGAGGCTGATCCTGGGAGGGAGGGAGGGGGTTCTAAGAGGGCTTTAAACCCCTCCTATCAAACTTGATTTTACACTCCATGAAATTAATTTTTCTTCGCAAATTAGTGCGCCGCATTAATTACGTATTAAAATACACAGTATAGTAAGAGGAAACGTTAAAAACCACTTATATAGTATATACACCAACAACTGGCATTTATATGTAGCATTAAATTTTATAGTTACTAGTTAAATGGTTTGCATGTACAGAAACCACGCCTCCATCAGTTCCCTTCTTAATATGTTCCAGCATCCGCCTCTGTCAACAAGGCATAGGACACTGCTTAACTTGTGTTCGTAACTCGTTTAGACACAATTTAATATACGTATTCAGGTGTTGCAACAAAATATTTTTATTACGCGTGCTCTGCTTAAGTCGGCGCATCACTTGTTTCGTTTTCGTAGCCAATGAGCTGTAGGCTATATGTTCGGCTACAGTTGTATGAACCAATTACGACCTAGACCAGCAAGAAGGTTTGTAAATTGTTTACTCACAGGTAATATCATTGGTCTTTAAGTTTTGCAGTGTGCAGTACAGACCAAAAATTACCTTGACCTACGTAATGTACACAAATGTGTGCACTGTGTCTGAATGAATTAAACACGTATTGGTTAACTATCGTTGCAAGTATTATTTCTTTAATCGCCTGCGAGAAGAGATATTATACAGGGCGTATCCAAACAATTGTAATAAACTTCGAGAAGTTATTCCTGGGACAAAAACAAGCAGAAACGTCCCTATGAACTATGTCCTACCACGCGTTAACATGTTTTATTTGGTTAAAACTCGTTAACACAGTTATGGTTAAACTTGGTTAGAATTGAAGTAACTTTGTGTAATGCCAAAAGCCAGTATCCGTAAGGGTAAACATTTAGGTTTTGTAAAGGCGGGGAGGGGGCATTGTTAGAGCGAATTGGTGGGAGCTGACACCTGATACCAAAATCAGGTAATTACAGGAAGAGATAGAGGTATGGGGGCATATGCAATATATAAATAGAGACTCTAAGACCGATTGGGTTGCACAAAGTTAACAAAAGAGGGGTTGTAGGAAAATTGGAGCGTGGTTACTTAAAAAAATAAAATATGTGTACATTGAAAGAGTCCAAGGAAAATGACCAAAGAAAAAAGATTTGCCGTGTCGTAATTAAATGTAATTTTCATCAGATGTAGTTTATAACATTTATCGTGCAGCAAATATTGCGAATACGAAATAATTCTTAAAATGCACTTTTTAACCAAATTATTTGGTTTTATGCGACAAAGCAGCGAATGGAAGACCCAAGTAATAAGGGACTAAATATTGTTCAAAACGGCGTGATGATTATGAGAGATCACACGCACCACTTGAATATTTTAATGATGCCCATACTGAAATTTATCACATAACACGCCAGAGTGTTAAGTGTGTTACATGCAGCTTATTGCACTCCAAATGAAATATGGAGACAAGCGCATGTATATATTCATGTAACACCATCTCTCAAAATAGCAGATGCAGAAGTGCATAGACCATTAAAATAATTTCTCTCTTTAGGTACGGCTGGTACTTATATTGAGTTTTTTTTTTTATATATATATATATAATCTATCTTGGGATTTCTCAAATGTAATGTAGTACACTTACAATTCGTAAAGTGTTGTTTTTAAGTAAGTATTATTCTGTGTTTAAAAAATTTAAACTTTGTGTTTTTCTTCTAGGTATTAAACTTGTATAGATTTAGGTGTTAAGGTGTCCGAGTTCACAGATCATGAAGGTGGAAACACTCCAACACACTATTACTAAGCCATCCTTCTAAGGAACGTAGGCTGCAAATGAGTTGAATTTTTATAGCGGCCTCGGCCTTTGTGTAGCGCTCTTTATGTTCAGAGATATTCTATCAATGGCCAAAATCGCCCTGATGTTTCGGCACTGCCTAAACTCGACTCGGAATGAAACCCCCTTTTGTGCTTCCCCGGGGAAGGGTGCTGCGCTCGGACAGTACAACCGAATCCCTTTCGCGAAGTGAATAGGCGTGTTCCGGACGAATCTTCTTTGTCCGGCTGCGTTCCCCCCACAGGCACATTTCTGGTGATTTCCGCTAATTCGCGTCGTGGCTTCAACCTCCCCCCCCCCCCCTCAACGTAGCCATTTGTTTCATTTCGGACCAGCGCGGTCTGCTCGGAGGCAGAGTTGTGGCATCGCTACACGTCTTCATTAGAGCAATTGCTGGCCACTGGTTCGCCCCCCCGCGCGAGCGCTAACACACACGCACACGCACTCACATTACGGCGGCTCTGGAAAACGCACTTTCCCTGCCCACCTTCCCCGTCCCCTTCACCAACACGGCAACACAGTGCCCTTGTTCCCTGATGACGTTGAACAATACTACACACCATTCTACGCCTGTCGAACCTTGTGTTCTCGGAGTTGTAAAGCATTCGGTTTCTGATTGTAGACACACGAACTAAACGGTTATTACTTGGTGATATGATGCATTGCTGGCAAGTATTTTTTCTCTCTGCTATATAATGAACATTTGCTATATGTATATTCACAAAAAAAAAATACACGTATAATTACACCAGTCAAACAAAGTCGTTTTAACTTAAATACATAAAATATAATATTAATTAATTTTTCATGATACTAACTTCACATGGCATTCAACAAAACTTTTATAATTATTATTTAACTTACTCAATTATCGCTTAGAGAATTTCCCTCTCATTCGTTATCAAAAAACCACACATAAACGATTGCTCTTTTTTCCGGTGTTAGAAAACTGTGGCTGAAATCTAGATTTTTTCTTTTTTTTCATTTTATTAAGGAAAATGTTTGACTTAATAGTTGCAACACCTCCACGTTCATGAGGCGAGCAGACATCATGAAGACTGTTCAAAAGTAAAGACCGCATAACTTATTTCAGAATTAATATTTTCTCCTCGTGTGGTTCAGAACCTGCTGTAATGAACGTCCGTACATTTTAGCTTCTTTGAATAAACTTGTCATGCAAAATGCAATCATTTAATTTTTGATAACCAAACGATTACGTTTTTTAAACCTTTGATAATCCGTCAGTTCACAGAGCCGTAAAGTGTGTGGCTTTTCGTGCTACTTCACCAATTCAGTCCCAGTGTATACAACTTTGCACTACATAGTACATGTATACGTTCTTCTTGATCTGTACTGCACACTGCGAAGCTTAATGGCCAATGATCTTACCCGTGGGTAAACGATTCGCAGTCCATTACTGGCCTAGGTTATGTTTGGTTGCTGTAGCCGAACACAAAGCTTACAGCCCATTGGCTGTGACAATGGAACATGTGATATGTCAAATTATGTGCAGCACGGATCATAAAATGTATCGTTCACAGCAGTTTTTAAACCGTAAATTAATATAGGTTTAAAATAGTTAATTTTCCATGGAAATAAATCTCTTTTATTTTTATTTGTCTATCCTGCATATTATTTTTATTGATGAAAACTGCATAAACGGGCTGGTTTTACCACGACGTTTCTTGCAGCTTTTAAGTGCACAATATTCTGCTGATAACATTGATTTAGTGGGGATAAATATCGAAACACTGGCAATGGTATGAATAGTGGCCAGTTGAACACACATACTAAAGATGAGGTAGACCGCTTATTCGTCTTCTGCGCATGCACCCAACATTCACCAATACCAAAGTAACACAACTGTCAAAGTCACATGGTCAACTGTGATGAACGTGTTTGTTCGTATCTTAATTTTTAAATGAGAAGAACTATTATATTAATAAAATACTTTTATCATATTAAATTTCATCAAAACGCATTATAAATTGGCCAGAGAAGGTATAAAATCATCTGGAAAGCACTTGTTTACTAAACGGTGTTTCTAAACTCATAACCAGTTGAATGTTGGGACACGGAGATTGGCTGTGCGCAGCCAGCGAGATCAGCCCGCCTCATATTTACTCTATGGTTGAAAAGGCTCGAACCCATTGGCAGTGTTCGGGATGACTGTGTGATACAGATACGCGTTAGATCAGCGCACACTTAGAGCAATAGTGGCAGGCAGTACCGCGTCCACATTAGAGCTCAGAGCGAATGTGACACCAGGGGTGTAAACTCTCACCAATGGGAACCGTATTACTGCAGCAAGAATACGAGCACGCGTACTATTGGTCAGACTTCCTCTTCTGCCACAACACCGCCGGGTACATATCCTGAGTGTGGTGTCATGAAAGGATCGCCTGGAAGAATGAATTGGCTACAAATGTAACACATTACTTTATATTTAACATTTTATGTGGCTTGCTATTTTGGTAATTGCGCGTGTCAAGCAATAGCCCATGGAATTATAGCCTGTTCACGGTATAATATGCACTTTTCAAAGCCCTGCTTAAGATCTACTTGTATAAACGTTTTGTGTCCTTCCGCCTTATGTAGAATTGGCATTGCGATGGGCCCCATCACTTTATTCGTGCGTCGGTCAAGTGAAAATGTGAAATTATTATAAAAGTAAATACTGTACAAATGTGCTCATTTTTACACTTAGATGCATTAAAAGTCACAGAAAGCGAGAGAAATAATTTAAGTTATGACGAACGGTTACCAAACGTTTTTTGTTCGACGTCAATATACGGAACTACTTCACCTCTGATGTTGCCAACTTTACTGGGTGAATGTCACTCACTGCGCCCGTTAAAATGTATGCAAGTAGGAGCAGTGACATTTTTCTAAGGTTGATTTCAAAAGTGCTCACTTCATCTTGAACAGTCTTTAGTTAACTTTGCAAATTTTTATATCTGAGCAATTTAGCAATAGTCATTGTTAAGTGAGCACTTTTTAAGGCTCTCCCAACAGACACTAACAACTAATAAATATATCGTATTGTAACCTTAGACATTAACTTTCGAGAGTGGTGAAATATATACACAGTGTTTACTGGCCATATTACAATATTTATATTAAAAAGCAGCAAGAAGATAAAAATAGGGTAAAAGTAAAAATTTAGAAGGGCCTTAAAAAGAGCTCACTTTACCGTGAACCATCTATAGCATTTGTTATTACGGTTGCAACAAAACGGAAGAATTTCGTATTTTATATTGAATTTAAAAAAAAATGAAGTTATTTTTTTTAATTCTACGATAATATCATCATATACAATGCGTACGAGTTGAACAACGTTTGGTAAAAAAAATAAATTATTAATTTTTTGGGGTCCGACACCCTTAAGCGATGGTAGCAGGATCTCCTATTATGCAAATGATAACCCTTTATACGTGCGACGTCAACCCAGTGAGCTTCATATTCGAGAATGTATTCGCTCCTGACATACGCACCCAACTCCTGATATCATTGTATGGTAAGGGGAGGCAATAAGTTGCAATTTATTTCATCGTTGGTGGTTTTGGAGTGTCCGTTAAACAGCGTCCGCTGTACCCAGCGTATTTATTGACCTGTTCTGCTATAATTCCTTCAACGGGAAGGAGAGGTACCGTTTCAGCATGATGACGCGTGCTCACATACTTGAGGTGATCTTCGTGGCTTTCGTCAACTGTGCTGGCCAGCACGATCCCCAGACCTCTGTCCCATTCAACATGTCCGAGGCATGACGGGACGTTGTATAAGCCAGTCTGTGCGGCGAGCTACTAATCTTGCACGATTGCGACAACAGATGCAAGAGGCTTGGAACACTATACCTCAGGATGACATTCGTGACATGTATGAACGTTTACAACCGAGACTACACGCCTGTGTTGATGTCCACGGCGGGTTACGTTGTATATTGATGTGGTGCAATGTACATTCCTTACTTGGCTTCCATTAGTTAAACCGGTCTGTGTTGTTGATCCTGCATTGTCATCAAGCTGTATTACTTCTAGGTTCAATACGCAGCCACTGTGCTAAAATTTTTATCCTACCAGTAAATATAGTGTAGAAGATTTTCATTGTTTATTGTAGGTAGGTAGGTAGGTGATTGGGCTTAACGGCTCGTCGACAGCGAGGTCATTAGAGACTGTGTACGTTGTACAGGGAAGAGGGAGTGTGTAAGGAATGGAAAGGAATCGGTCATGGCCTTTGTTAAGGACCCACTACAGCAGTCGCCTGGAGTGATTTCGGCAAACCATGGAAAACCGTAAATCAAGACGTCCAGACCAGTAATCGAACCCGAATCCTCCCGAACGCGAGTCCAGTGAGCTACCACTGCGCCACCTCGCTCGGTTTTAGTATCGCATAATTCTGTAGTCAACAGATATTTATATAATTACATGCAATTATTATTTCAAGTTCGTCTGTCAATTACAACATTTATCCCACGCATATCAAAGTTTACATTTAAGTTGTCCCTTATTTCGCTGACGCAGTGGTATCGCACATTCCTTGTAGGATTTCTAAAGTTATACAGTGAAAAGCTGATACACTTTCGGAACATTTTTTAATCCAGGTTTATAGAAACAATGAGGTTGTTTTATATGGAGTAAAATACCCACATGACGGAAATAAGATATTCTCTGTAATCCTTTTTCATAAAAACTGCCAAAACAGAAAATAGAAAAATCAATTTACGAAAGTTTCGTGAACTCACAGAAGTTGTGTAAAAGTTACAGACTGTCTGTTCTTCAGCAAACATCGTATTAAAGATAATATTCTACCAAGATTTTTCCGTAATTTCATGTCAATCATCTCTAGCAGCGTTGTCATAAGCTAGTATTCATTTTTAGTCCACTCTAGGTTAAAAATTAATTTCAAATCACACCTACTTAAAAAATATTTTTAAAGATAAAACTTATTAAACGTCTCGAACACCACACCTGGACAAAGTCATGCTTTAAGAATTATTCTGTCAGGTGATTATAATAAATGTTATTTGAAACTTATGACAAATTTCTACATCCATCTACAAAATTATTTTGCAATATTTTTCGAAATATTTAAATTTGTGGAACTTGCTATTGTGCACAAACACTCAATAATTTTTTAATCATCAACTGTATAGCAGGTAACCTTCCCACCTCCCTCTAGGATTGTTTAGTTAATATTCCCTGCATCAACCTTGGGATTTATTTCAAGATATCTGTGTGTCTAGCCGGTTCCAATTATGTGCAACGCCACGGAAAAAAACATTGAGTACCTGACAAAATATGCGGTTTTTGCCACCGTGACATTAAAAAAGGCTGTAAAGCTCTGTCATAAGTGGTAGGATTCGTTCATAGTAGCTTTGAAATCCGGGCTTCGTGTCTTTTTTTTTTTTTGTATAATGTGTAACCGGTCAATTGTAAGCACAGAATTATTGCGAACTACGCACATATCAAAAGACAATATGAGCTGTTTTTTTTTAATGGTGTTATCACGCCAGTTATTTTTCTAATGTAATTAAACACGAAGGAACTGAATGCAACAAACAGGAGGAAAAACACAGCACCACATTTTTTTCCCACATTTACTTTCTAAATTATTGTATACGTTCCACTCTATTTTCACCTGACGTGGAGTCACAGAAAGGATGTTCTATAGGTTTGTTTCAAAGTGTTATACTACCCATAACCAAGCTTCAGGGAATGACACGTTATGGATGCTTACAGAACATAAGTGATGCGGGCATTAACATTTTCCGAGCGAACAGACATAAATGTATGGCAATATGTTATCGAAGTTGCTGTAATGTGTTATAAATCATGGAAAACTTTGCGGATGCTAGGATTTCCAGAGAACATGTGTATTTGTTAGCGACTTTATCACACGTCACAACAACCCGCAATGTATCAGGTGAAGCAGAAGGAATATGTGCGAGAACATAGTGGAAATGCGAAGTGGCATAAAAGGGATAATGGGGCTGCAATAAATTTGCAGTGTAAAAATGAGGAAAGGCAGTTTTTTTACTCGTTTACTTTCCGCTACTTGGCTATCACAAATAATCTCTAGTGGGCTTTTGGATCCCAGAAATAACAGTGGAAATAAACCACTGTCTCGCCGGGCTTTGATAGCCATAGTCCAGAACAGGGTACGGTGATGTAGTTAAGAGATAACCCACCTTCCGCCACCGTAGAATCGGGATTCACTGAAACGAAATGAATGTGGCCAAACTCGTTTAATATTAGGTAACGCACTTCTCGCAAATGTAAGCATTAAAATTACATTGGCAAGATTTCATGCGTGTATATACATATTTTATTTTCGCCAAACTTCCTCCTTGTAGTATAATGCTACATGGTTGGAAATAATAGGTTTATCACTAGTTCGACCGCATAATAATTAAACTGGCCGAAAGGCATAGATTAAGATTGTATGAGGTCATAATATTTTAATATATTTTAGTATCCTTAAAAGCAAAACGTATAATTAAACATTATTCGTTGAGATACAACATATACTGCGGGCACTGGCATAGAAAAATTGTACTCCGCATTAACACAAATGTGCTGGGTAGCTACATCTGCTATAATTTCATACACAAAGAAAGCCACATTACTTGAGAAGATACTAAAGTTTTAAGAGAACTGGGCCAAAAACTTTACATTAAACAAACTAATTAACTATATATTAGGCAATGGCCTAATATTATTTACTCGATATGAAACCACAAATAATGCAGGCCTATGTAAAATAAAAATTAAGTTATATTGAATGAAATCCACAAAATATTAAGTTTGCGGGAAAAATATTTTTTTCTGATTTATTATTTAAATTTTGTGATTGACGACATTTCTAAAAATTAAAAGGGCGGTAACGTATGCGTCCTACCCACATCACAAAGTTGCTAAAAATTTATAACTGTAGATATATTAAAGGTTTTATGTAATAAAACATGGAATTCTCAAATCTCTGAATTTGAAAATAATTTTCTCGTTAACGTATGATCCGGAAGAAACATTCCGAAAGCAGACTTGTGTGGCACTTAGCTACAATCCATCATGAAACAAGGCAATTCCAGGTGATGGCCAGGAAGCTGTAGAGATCATCGTATGAAGAAAATCAGTAACAAGTATAACAATGAAGTAAGAGCAACGAAAAATTGAAAAGTTAACCGAGCAGTAGGATGAAAAACCGCAGTAAACAGGAACCCCTCTATTAAACATAACATTGAAAAGTTAACCGAGCTGTAGGATGAAAAACCGCAGTAAACAGGAACCCCTCTATTAAACATAAAATTGAAAAACTAACCGAGCTGTAGGATGAAAAACTGCAGTAAACAGGAACCCCTCTATTAAACATAAAATTTATTGTAACGGGTAAAATTATTTTCCGTAACACGATTACGAGAACAACAAACACGGCTCATGTTATGAATTCTACAATGATTTTCTGTACTCACCAAATGGAGGATCAAGAAGAAACATGGACGCAAAATGAAATATTGAAATCTTATAAAGAAATTATTAATCACTTTCACTACATGTTGTGATTCTTTTATATCTAATTAACGTCTAAATGTTATAAAAATAAAACAAAGGAGGGAAATCTAAGTTCCTACTCCAAATTTCTTCACCAAAAGCGAGAGCAAACATCAAATACGTCATGACTCCTTGAAGGTGTTTAAAAGGTCCCTGGCAAAAAACGGTAAAGATTCGTAGCGACGCACTTGTAGGTCAGGCGTCGCTACAAGCTTGCGCTGGTGGTACAAAACTGTCGCAACGATGCTTCCACGAGTGAATTACTGACGGAAAATTACCTGTAATCCCGGGTTGAGTGTAGGTGTGATAATGACGGGGACAAAAGTATAAACACATTGGGCAGCGTGCAGGAAGAACTTAAACGTAGCAGTAATTGCAGTTGTACAATAAACAACTTCGCGGTTCCAAGCGACACACAAAGGTAAAGATAATCTCTGTGCTAAATTACAACAAATGAATCCTCATATGTAATTAATTCCGAGTAAGTAGAATCGCCCTAAAATAGAAATTAAATAACAATTACTGCATCATCACAAATATACTATATCAATTAGGCAATCAGCCATGATATTTAGAAATATGCGAAATTAAGTAGAAATTGGAAATTCTGGGTCCACGAAATTTCTAACAATTTTGAAACGCCACAGTCCAATTGAAACTGTATGTTTATATTGGAAAACTACAGCAAATTATGGTTGCCTTGCTGCTTCAACTGGCAAGATCAACACTTATGACAAGTATAAATTTCGCTAATATCAAAACATCGTACATCAGGCACGACCACTCAAGCGAATAGATACAGTGCCTCTTACAAATTATATGCCTGGCCAACAACTTCTTCGTTAATACAGACGAATGCAAATAACACTAATAAACATTCTAACAACTGAATAACACGACATTTAAGTGTTAAGGTTTCATTCGCTGTAAATAATTAATGTTCTGCTCAATGCATAAGGGCCTCTCAAGAAACTTAGGTAAACCTATTCCACAACAAATCCCTCCCTTACTCGTCTATACCACAAACATAAAGCTTGTCCTCGCGTAGTTACACACATCGTGGTATATAGACATCGTATATTATTTTGATTATGTGCACTAATTGAATAGTTATGTCTCATTTATAAACCATAAGTAATTTTATAAATTACTCTATTTCAAATGTTTACAATTAAAACTTGTAACATAGTCAACGTCTGCTTTGGATGATTCTCAAAAATAAATCGTCTAGCATATATATTACAGTTAAATCTAATGACAAACAGTGTGATGATATATTAACAATTTCAGTGACCCGCTGCTTTGGCTAAAATAAGTCCACTGTTGGATTTACACTTGCGCTGGTTAAATAAACTCAATAATTGATTAGGATCTGATGCATCCCAGTGAATCAGGTCAAGATATGATCACATAAGAGGTAAAATTACAAAAAGCGAATTTACCCAGTACATCGTCAATTCCATCCTCAAACGACAGCTAAATGCGCTAACTTGTCACGAAAAGTGGAGGAATATCACCTGCCGACCTGTGGAAATAAATTAAGTTTCAAAAATACAGCCGAGCACGTAGAAAATTCTTTGCAGAATGCAGATGTCAGTCACGCACAAATACAAGTCGCAGATCATCGCGTAACCAATGAGCAATCAATTTCGCATCTACCGTAGTTCTCTTGACCACTTAACTCTCTGCTAACACTACACTCTGTACGTATATACTCGTATAGTATAGTCGCGGTTTCTTAAAACTTTTTTCATCAAGCCTTACGACAATTCCTTCATGTATGGCGTGTTTAATTGTTTTCTCAATATGTCGTGAATCACGCAAGCCTTTTGTATTTCTGTTCATATAAATGTAGGCTAAAACTAAATGTTAACTTATGTTTAAAATTAAAATTATAATATTTCCTTTATAAACAATTTGAATTAAAAAAGGGAGGAAATAGGCATGGTGGTAGTGCCTAGTAAGACATAGTTCTCATTCAAAATATTATTGAACTGTTTGCGCGCGAATACGGTGCATTGTCTCTTTGGTGAGATTTGCTAGACTTAATTAAGCTTTCTTTGCACTAGACGGAGGAATAGCCTGTAAGTAGAACTTTAGCATGGCTTCAGAAAATTTGGAATTACCCATGAAAGTACTATATATAAAAACACATGAAATATTATACACACTATTTCAGAAACGATATTCCCGTTGGTTTCAGATTTCTCACTTAACCCCTTAACTAACCCACTAATTTTTCTTTCCTGTTGTTGCAAAATATGAGAGTTATGGGGTGACAATTACCTACGAATGCCTCGTTATAACTTGTACGGTGGATTCTAAATAACTAATTTTTACTAGCCTATGTGTCTGCCAACGACCAATAATAAAATGCTGGTGTGCCAACAGCAGCCAATACCAATAACCAGAACAAATATGCTGTCTGTGTTGGCGCTAGCGTCTGGCCTTGTATAGCACCTACCATTACTTTACCTACTTTGAAACAGGTCACATGTGAACGATTATACACAAGATAATATGAGACACGGTTAATACAGCCATGTTGGCAAACACCACACTAAACTCGCTTACTGGAGAGAATAAATTTTATTTCTGGATGGCTGCTAGCCAATAAAGTGCAGACTTTAATGACTCCCAATCAAACACCCTTGTATATGTAGCAGGTATTAAGATATATATTATTTACTTAAGTTATAAAAATATTATTATTTTAATAAGTAATAATTTGTGTTGATACGATGTAGAATTTTTAGATCCTGACAAACATTAATTAAACAATGAAACCACATCCATATGAATTTATTGTTCGTTGACTTGTTTGTATGTGCTGTAGGTTTCTGTCCGACTTCTATGCACTGAACTGGAGTATAGTCTGCAAGCAGCGCATCACTGTACGTCAGGTTGCAGCCGGAAGCGTGGAAGGGGCCACCAGTGTTAAAGTGCACATATTTACTCTTTTTAGCCCCACTTTTATTTTATTACTAATATACAGGTAGATGATTTATACATTCACATACTAAAAGCGAAAAATAAATTAACTATGAAAAATGTTTTGAAACCAACCTTTTATCTATAAATGCACTAAAAAGAGAACAATAGTTGTAGTAGTTACAGAATTTGTAGAACTTTTAAGACGTGGTCGAACAGTCGTAATAAACTTCACTATTAATTAATATCTTTGTATCGACCTATATTTAATATATAAAAGTTTGGCGCTAATAGATAAGAGCCTTACACAAGATAATATATGTTCTTACTACACTTTTGCAAATGAGTTATACGTTCTATATTGCGTACAGTTAAAAACTTTACTCAAAATATTTAACTACAACGCTTATGTAAATGAGGTATATGTTCTATATTGCGTCAAGCTTTTGTATATTAAATATTAATTCATACAATCATATTAATTTTTGTAAAGTTTATTACGTCTGTTCGACCACGTCTTAAAAGTGCTTAGAATTCTGTAACTACTATAATTATATTTCTCTGTTATGTGCTTTTATAAATAAAAGGTTGGTTAATTTTATTTATTTATTTTTTTTTTTTTTTTAATGTAACAGTGTCCCGAGTTTCGCCCGGCAATAGAATTCTAAGTGTTAAAATTCACATTCTTTTGCAGCTGTTGTCAGCGAGTTCTTAGCTTTTTATTTATAGCCGCTCCACTGTCGTTATTTGTCCCGACGTTTTGGAAGACACTGGAGCTGGCATATTCAGGGCGAAGTATCAGTATTATATGTTAACTTCTGAGACTCTATGGGGCCTTTCTGCTTTATTTATCTTTGGCTGAGGTGCCTCCTGACTGGCTAGAGTTCGGCCAATCCGTGGCTACTTCCTGCTGGTTGGCTGGAAAGTAGGAGGGGAAGAGGTCATGGATTGGCCCAACAAACTAGCCAAACATAAGTAATGCTGCCACTGGTTGGTCGACAGCTCTGGTCAATCAAAAAGTATCCCCACACAACCACAGTTACATAAAGGCAGGAATGCCCCCCCCCCCCCCAGAATAAAAAATAAATGCACCGAGTACTTAGTTGTGGCTCGAATTTCGGTTTATACAGCTTGTTCCGCGACTCAACCGACATACTTCGGCAACGCGTTATGAAGATCATTGCCGACAAAAAATGTCATATACACAAGTTGGCTATGCAGCCCCATTTCAGAGATACAGGGACTCTAATTCAATAAAAACGAAGATTGGAATTACTGAATGTCTTTATCACAATTGACCACATTCATGTTGTAAGTCCACCACATGCTGTTCAAAATGTGCCCAATTTGACCTTAGTGCCCAGTCTGTGTTAGTGTGTCGAGGCGAGTGGTTGTGCAACTATGCCAGGAATGTTTACACATGCAAAGTACGCAGACATGGTGATTGTTTACGGATACCGTGACGGAAATGGGCGTGGTGCAGCAGCTGAGTATACGCGCAGGTGGACTGGAAGATGAGGATCAGTCCTCCCCCTTTGGACTTTTTATTCTGGGGCTGCCTGAAGAGTAGGGTTTACAGCGGACGGCGACCAGACACACGAGACCAGTTGCTAGAGGCGATAGCTCACACCACTTATCATTTTAGAAATGAACTTGCAGGCATGCAGCGGCAACACGCCATAATAGGCTACAACGTATTGCAGCCTGTTTACGGTCAGATGGTGCACATTTTTAACAGCTAATGTGAGACTTTCGACATGAATGTAGTCAGTTACATTACGGACATTCAGTAATTCCTATTTGTGATTTTGTTACATTTGCATTACTGTAAATCTGAAATGGGGCTGCATAGCCTACTTGTGTATATTATATTTTTTGTTGGAAATGTTTTGCGTAACACGCTGCAGAAGTATGTCGGTTGATTCGTGGAGTACTCTGTATTTCTGGTGCTATTTCATGTTTTCTTCTTAAAAGACCACCTGCAAAGAAGCACCTTACGTTAAGCATTATTTTAAGAATATGTAATAGTTGTATAATGCCCTCGAGATATCCCTACGATGACGTATAATAAAAACAGGGTTTTTATTTATTAATCTCTTTATGCTTCAGCCTACGTAAGTCATCAGATGGTGAACAAAGATTTAGTATAAAACGTTTTACTAAAAATTCTCAATTATGTTATTTTGGTTTACTTGCACATAACATTCAAAAAGGTCCTGGCTTTCGATTTCACATGAATGCGTTTTGGCGTCTGGAATACTGCATGACAGATCAGTTTCTTGCGCATAGAGGCGACGAAGCATATGATGTGCGTGCCTAGATCACCCTTACAACCATGAGCACACAAAATACATCCTCCGTAAAACGCGCCTTCAAGTACCTAGAATGGGAATCAACTGTTTCTCCATAGGATGGGGCGTCGCTTATGTCGAAAGCACCTCCAAGTAATTTGGTTTCTGTATTCGTAATTATTCTGTGGCCTTGTCCGCCCCAACATTTGTCTTGGTAATGCAGTGGATGGCGGTGCCTCTACGTTGTGAACCCAACTAACCAGACTGATAGCTGTCATTAGCTTCGGAAGGCGTCTGCTATTAAGGAAATGAAGGCGATCTGCGAGTAGGGTATTAATCCTAGGACTCTTCCCCTGCATGTAAACTGTTTGATCGTAGATCGCCGGGAAGCAAACAGACACACACGAACACTAATGAACCCCCGCATCAGTTAACCCTTCCCCACAGACGGACGGGGCCGTTTCGATCTACTGGAATGCCTGGAGTTACCTTTGAGGCCTATTTGACGAGATGTACGGGTGCTGCGGTAGCCCGCAAGATAAGGTCCATAGAGTTCACGCAACATCTTGTGTTATACGAAATGCTGAAATTTGGCACGAAAATCTAATTTTTGCTGTCTCATCAGAAATTGAATATACTATACAATTTTAACGTAATTGGTGGAAATGAAAGATTAGTATTTTTTTTAACAAAACAAAATAAGCTAATCCAGTTCCAATTCTATTTCGAATTGCATTCTTGGTTAAATGAGATTTTTTGGAAATGAATGCTCGAAAAAACTGTTCTTACTTTCAACTGTGTACGTTTAAGTACAAAAATTGAAATACTTTAAAGTTAGATTGGCTGCAACATGAGGCAAGGAGTGTTGTGGAATGACGCAAACGCTGAGAATTATTACACTTGCTCATATACGCATAAGCGTAGGCGTAGATCTTAAGAAACATTTACATACGATTATTCAATATCTTAGTTCAATTTACTGTCGCAATTAGTGGACCGATACATAGAAGGGCTAAATAGACGGACTAAAAGGGAATATGAGACGAAATAACCATAGATTATAATAACTTAAATTTCGTACGAATATTTATAGAATAATATAAATATTAATATAAACATTAATAAATATAGTTATTGCGTATCTTCACACAGCAGCCTCCAGTTTTTACCGCACAATCCAAACAGACCACTATCTTAAGTTAAAGCGTTATTTTATAAAGCGGAATAATTTTTACTATTGACGTCAATGGTAATTTTTTAGCGTCGCTGATTAACATGGATGTTTACATAGACTGATGGAACAAAATGTTTAGAATATCTCATATATTTTTTTATTCTACTGCGTCTTGTGATTGCAGCGTTCACGCTTGTTTATATTATTCGCTATTAGTCATAAAATTACCTCCTTCTGACCAATGCTCACTTTCATAACATATTCATTACAATTAAATGATTCCATTCAGATTCATATTGTGGCAAACGGTGTCATTTATTTACGTTGTGATGAGGAATTATTTTGGGTTACATCAGTCATTCTATATACCAAATACGGCCCAACACCCAGCTAAGTCTGTAGGCTATTGTGGTTTCGTGTTCACTGTTGATACAAATTAATTGTTGATCTTAAAGTATAGTTTTGATTTAGGTTGCCATTTAATACGAGAGACAATTTACCTAGACATTAATACCACTCACAATTAACCGTATTGATACTTGGAAAAATAGGCCCGTTTGGTTCGTCTTCTGTATTCACCCTTTTGAAAAGAATTTTTCCTGGAGAACGTAAATGTTTTTTTTAATTAATTTTAGTATTTTATCGTCATGTAAATTTCGCAGAACGTTGACCGAGGTGATGGTACTCTGACTCTCCAAATTTCCGATACTTTCAGCAGAAGTACACCTTGAAACAAAAATAACTTCAAATGGCAGGCAAGCACTGAGAGGCCAACATCATTGAGGACGGTGACGAATCTGGAGAGTTTTGAGTTGCAGTTAGGCCAAATGCAGGGATGCATAGGTTCTCGTTTACGCCAATCGTTCAATGTGACGTATACAGCCACCAGATGTTTCACACATTCGTGCGACTGCATGCACTTTCCGCCACTGGCGACGTACAAGAAACACAGTAAGATTTCTAAACTGCTCTGAGAAATAATTCAAACACTGGACTTTCAGGAATCGCCAAAGAATCTCAACACTTTCCACATAAGAGAAGCGAGAATCGAAACCAGGTTTTTCGTGAATATGCTACAGTCTGGAGACCACAAGATGGCTGCGCTGAGGGACGGATTGTTGATTGGGGCGAAACATTCCTACATTTCACTTTCCGAGATTAGTGGACACTGGCACAGAAACGGTGCAGAAAACGACGATACGCCCGAAAGATTAAAAAATGAATGTTATGTCCCTGTCGTCATTTACAAAGCCCGGCTGTGTCGGCATATATGAAATTACAAACACAATCGTTGTTTTTCCTACGCTACAAATGGAAAATACTCTAAAATAACTTTACAATAAATTCGAGAAGTCTCAAACAGGACTTTTCATTGTACTTCTTTACGAAAAAATACCATGCAACGAATTTATGTTTGTGATTAAAACTTAAAATACCCCTGACATTTAACACGAGATAATTTAGTTTTCTCTCAGCTATTTAAAAAATATATATACTCGAACATATTGTTAACATTTATATTATTTTGTGATATTTTCATGGACCAAAAACGCAATTATTTAACAAGCAAATTTCTAGTATCTGTGTAATGTAATGTTTCGTTACCAAGCGTTTGCAATATGACCTCTAGGCAGCGACATTCGCTTTGTAAATATTACTTTCAGTAGGATGAGGAGAATAAATATTTTGTGATAGTAATAAAAATGTTTTTTTTTTTTTTTTTTTTTAGCGTTGAAGGTGGGTCTCAATCTTATTTTATTTTAAACACTCTAATTATCAAAATTTCAACATTTTAGAGGAAAGTGACCAAAGTCGGACCCCCATTTTGTTAATTGCTTGCAGCATTTTATTTTACATTACATTACACTATATTGTGAATTAATATAGTACTATCATACAGTTACAAGTGCTTTACAGTGTTTACTTTGATCAAAAATATATAATGATTTTTTCGCAACACATTAAAAAAATGTGAGATAATGACATTTTGAGAAAATGTTTCGTATGTCGGACCCCTGTGAAAATACATATAACAAACCACAAAAATTCATTTAAAACCACAAAAAAATAAGACAAAAGCAAAGTATGCCAGAAATATATTACATTGTCATAAGAATGTTAGTTATCATGCCATCTAAAACAATCAGAAACTTGATAGTGTCACAATCCTGTGTATAAGTATGACACTAACGACAGAAATCACAAACGTAAATATCTCTGTCATTTCCCATGCACTCTTCAAGTACCCACAAGCTGCACAGTGCACACTGAATCCACGCTTCTTGATTGCAGTCCACTAAAAACTTTTGACCACAAAACATGCTGTCTGCATCATCCTCAGTTGGAGGTCTACCTTGAGGAATGCAGATGTCCAAATCAAAGTCTCAACTGTCGCGTAATGAAATGTTTTCACTGTCTGAAGTTCCATCATCTTCTATTCCACTTACATTTTGGATCCTTGTCTCCCACGTCCTCTCCCTCGCCTTCCAGTACCCGCTGAAGCTGCGCCTCCTCTTTTGTAATTTCCTCTTCCTTTGTCTGGCTGACATTTTCTTCTCTTTGACTTCCCTGATGATAGAACTAACGTTTGTTTGCAAGGTGACGTTATCACAGCAGGTGATGTAGCTTTCCGACCTCTTGTCGAGATTCTCTTCCGAATAGTGGGTACAGGGATAATGTCAAGTGGAGCTACTGAGATGGATGATGGAAGAGGTTGTTCTACCATTTGTGGTAATGCAAATATGCTGGTTACAACTCTGGGTTCTTCATGTTGTGAAGCGACCAAAACTGAAGCGGAGATTTCGACAGTGCCACCTTGATGCTCTGTCCTATATTCAACCTCTTGTGAAGCTGCAATAAAATCTGAGTCTTGAAAAATATTCCTATCCACAGGATATAGACCCGTACAGCGAAACCCATTAATTGCAATCTCTGTTGTTTGGCAGTTGACATAAGTGCTCCCAAACAGATCAATAACATCGTAAGATGAGACTGGTCTCTGGTTCTCTCTAAGCCACATTCGAACATTTTCGCTGTAGTAAGCTTTGGGGGGACTCATGAAAGTGCGACCTAGAGGCTGCATCTCGTGAGACGAGTGTGGCAGCAAAGAAAATATTGTGACATTGTTCTGTGCAGCCATGTCTATAATGCCTATATTTCGAGTGTGAATAATGCCCAACTAATATGAGCATTACAGGCTCAGCTTCGGATAGTTTTGTATGGTGAATAAAAATCAAACTAATTGGTGAATATATGGGACTGAACACAACCAGAGGGATGTACAGTCACAATTGTTCCAGGTGGTTTCCCTCTTTCCAAAGCAGCACTCACATTAGTGGGAGGAAATATTACCAATTGTGGAATGAAGCTTCCAGATGTACTCATTGAAACTATCACTGTAATCAATTAACCTCTTTCAGCTGAGGTTATGGATCCAATCTGCCGTTTCCCTCGCAGTCCCATCACTTCAGTAATCTTGCTCGGAACGATTTAAAGTCCAGATTCGTCGACGTTCCATATTCTATCAGGTGTGTATGTTATCATGAAACTTGGACACACTCTCTCGGGTGAAACTTGTGGCCCAAGCAGATGATGTTCCAGTTGGTTTACGCACCGATAATAGATTCTTGTGTCGTCTAAGAAACAGCTTCAACCATTTTTGCCCAGCACTTTGAAATCCAAACGGCTGTTTGAGATTGTATCTTATTGCTAATGTAAGTGCCATCCTTCTTACATCAGCCCTTGTCAAACCAAAGACGTAGCCTCTATCTTTTAAAGTTTGGGTCCAACAACTGTAGGCCATCCCATTTCTGTTTGCGCTGCATCTTACAGATCACCGACCTTCTCCTTGGCGAGCCTCATCAATGTTGTTTTGGTACTCCGAACACTTTAGCTGCCTCCTTCCATCCCACTCCCTTATTCCTAATTGCTTTGATTGCTTCTTCAATTTAATGAGCATCCCATTTTCTTCCAGGAGGACTGGCATGTCCTGGGACATCTGAAAAAATGTTTGAATGGTTTTAATGAAAATCCGAAATATAGCGGTCTACATGCCTCATTTCTATGAGACGGAAAAATTTTGCCAGTTCAATAACCTTTAGGCTAGATTCCACAGCTCACCTTTTACTCAAGTCTCAGCTATTATTTTATTGTAGCGTGCCAATTTTATCAGGTTTTTTATTGCATGTTTCTTACTGTCTCAGAGTCGACCAAAGCATTGCTAACAAAATGTGACGTTTGTAAGACTGGGGGTGAAGAGCTCCAGAATGCAAGGCAAGGAGAAACTGGAGATCCTCGAGAAAACCCACCAATGTCGGGCACAAAACCCACATGCAAAATTCCAGGAATGGCATAACTGGAAATCGAACGTGTGATACCAAGGTGGGAGGAGAGTGCTCCAGCTGCTACACCACTACCTGCGACTATGTTAAAATTAATGTAACCCAGTTACAATTATAATTGGAAAATGTGCGTGGTTACAGTCTAGCATGTCCCAAGTTGAACTAGCAAACTTGGCCCGTCCATACTCATACCAAACTAAATTCAGTTAGTTACACCCATTCATTAGAATGCACAGCTTTGTGAAATAATGCGCCTTTAGACAGTTTCATTCGTAGGTGGTGAACAGTGCACAATGTATGAAAAGGGATGCATCACGAAACACTGTAGGCCTGTTTCCGAGTTGAATGTTAACCAAATCAGATAAACCTTCAAATATAGCTTTCACAAATGCACTGAGAAGCAAAGCCAGGGACCTAAAACAAATTATATTCTAAACACCATTTCTGATCTGCTGGGGTATTATTGAATATATGAATTTTTACTTAAAAACTAGCGAGCGTTAGGTAACCTATTAAACAAACGTCGAATTTTTTGGAAAGCACAACAAAAAAACGGGGGGGAGGGGGTCCGACTTGGGATTATCAAGGGCCCAGCTTTGGACACACTAGGGGGTCCGACTTAGGATAAAATATTCCTCATAGTCAACTAGCTTAAAAACTGCAAATTCTCGCATGGTTCCGTAATTGATTATTGGTAGTGTATAGATATATATTTTTAAAGGGCATAATTGTAAACATACTTCCACTTACCCTTCTTTAAATAACCAATCTTCACTGTTTCTTTTGCCGGTACACAAATTTTCACTCGCACGAAATACTGTAATGGCTCGACAGGCTGACTATTTGCGGCAGTCTGGTGCTGCCACCTAGAATACACATCATTCCCCGTCTGACGATGACGTTCCACCTTCTGCCGCCGCACTGCACTACACCAAGGGAAATATATCGGGGATGCGACTTAGAGACTGGGTCCGGCTTTGGTCACTTTCGTCTATGCTTTGCTATCTAAGAAATTCCAGAACTGCTACCTGCAGAAACAATTTAATGCAAAGACGAATACAAAAATGATTTTAAACACTACTTAAGTACCAATCCGTCCATTTAAGTTGTGCATATTTATTATGCTAATATACTAGTCAAACAAACAGCGGCAGGTCTCTGCCTGCATCAAGTTTGATTCAGTTTTACGTGGAGTGGTATATTATGGCACATCCTAGTGGTGAAAATATATATACAAATTGAACCAAGGGGAGTATTTTTAAAATTATAAATGTGGCTAGAATATGTGTCGAAAATATTTGCGGAAGATTAAAGTGTCGAACCAATGGCAGAGTGTATTGTATAAATATATTTCTAGCAAAAACTACGCAATACTTTTGAAGAATTGCCGATGCATATGTGACGGCTATTTTAACGTTAGAAAAATATCGAAGACACCCACCAAAATAAATATAATTATATAAGTCACAATTTCGTGTTATAACGTGGTGATGGAAGATGCTGGAAAACCAGTATTTAAAAGTTTATCACAAAATAAAAGCTCATATAATTTAAACATCATACTTTGTAAGGGTAATTATTTCCAGTAAATGTGTGCCAAGAAAGTTAACTGTTTCTGTAGGTGAGCAGAATTCGACCAACAAACTTCGCAAAATGAAATATAGGTCCTTGAAAATTGAACTTTAAAACGGAATTCTTGGCATATATCAGAAACGAAGTGAAATTAAATTACAATCCTCCTAACATTGTTTTATTTTATCGGGATCTTTAACATAAGAGCAAACTCTCATTAATCCCCCCCCCCCAACAAATAGTATAGAAAATAAGAGGATTTGCTATCGTCTTATCGCAGACAACTTCTTTATGCCCACAAATGAGCGTTTGATACTGGTTCATTAGGCAGTATTTCCTATTTGACAAAATTGTTCCTTTTGATACGACTTCTCTGGTCCAAAAACAGTCTCCGTGTAAAAGACACACAAATCTTTGCTTACATTGAAGCAGTGCCCCGTATGCATTTGTGGTAAGCTGCTCTGCCCACTGTGCAGATAATTGTGGAGGATGTTAGAACACTTAATTTTAAACGACATATTGTACATCAACAAGCTTACAGTAACGGTGCTGTCTGTTTATGGTGACAGTCAGTATGTAGTAATTCTCTGTCGTGAGGTATTGGTATTGCCAACGCGCCTGGAACTGTATCTCTTCCGCTGAAACTTAGTGTGTGTGTTTTACATGGAAACGGTGGGTCCTGGCCAATTGTAACATGAGAACAATTTTTGTTTTTTAGGTAACGCTGCTCAACATACCACCATCAAACGTTCATAATTCCTGACATATGGTATGCAATAAGTAGGTGTCAATTCTTGTTATTTCCCTTGCAGTCGTATACATTTATAAAAGTTTTCTCTTAAGTTGAAGATCCCGATATTAGAACACAGTGTTAGGATTACTGTAATTTCATTTCATTTCCGTTTTGATCTTTCGTAAAATTACAATTTAAAAATTCGATTCCCAATTATTCTCTCTAATACTATTCAGTTCGGGTAGAAAGGACTTCCTACTTGGTTTTCCTTACGGAATCACCTCAAGAGGATTGTCTGTCAAATTTAGCCCCACCTGTATACGCACAACTTGTGAGAGAATGAGATAGCTCTAGAGGTTATAAAGATAAAATGAAATTTTCGTGATCGTGGTTAATAAAGGTATTCTGCAAGTCCTCTTAGCAAAGGGATGCCGCCTTTTTTGATTGACCTAATTAATTTGACATCAAATTGATATCAAATGTTTAGTTAAATTGATTGAAAGGGTTAATCAAAATGGTTGGACAAAATGGTTAAATGAATCGAAAGGGTTAAATTGACTGAAAGGGTTAAATGTATTGAAAGGGTTAATTTCGTTTCTTCTTGATTTTGTACTTCTTTCTTTCTTTTTGGGAGGTGGTAGTAGGAGCTCTGTACGATGTTGACGCTGTGGTGTTATAGAGGCGACTGACCAGAGTGGTGGGTTGCAATGTGTTATATAGGTGTTGAGTTTAGTGCAAGATTGTGCTAAGGGTAATTTTTCTTATATTTTCTAATTTTGATGTGTTTGTAGCGATGTTGGAGGTAGATAGGCGATTTTTACGAATATATTTAACACACCAGAGAAATTCAGAGTCTTTAAATGAGTTCTTTGCATGAATAAATTACACGCATCGAATCACAAATAAAAAATGCTCACAACTACGCGAATAATAAGTTCAATTACGCGACTCTCCACATTTAAGGTAACATGATTTTACTACCCCGAGCTTAGAAATATAATTTACATGAGAGAGAATTTTAACTACCTGAATAATATCTGGTGTCGGCAAATGCAAACTCACTAAATGATGACAATTACATGAGGATGGAATTAACGAAATACAATAAAATGTCCATATAAATTAAACAAACAAGATAAGTATGATGCCTCTCACACATACCTTACACATCCGTCTGCCTGTGAGACTGGTGAGGAGGAGCATAATCCACTCATAAAAAGAAATTAATTGATTAACATGCATAGCAAAATTGCACCTCTCCCAAAAAAAGTCTGTCTGGCTGCGAACTCAGTGAAGCACAGAGTCGATCTTATGTCGAGAGCCTGACAATATATATACGTGGAGCGTGTTCGGAGGATGATAAATTTGGAAATAGATGTGAATACAATTGACGTACAAATCGATAAAAATTATTTTTACGGCATACATACTAATATATAAATTAAACTAGTTGAATTTTATACGGACACAATAGAAAAACACGTACTGAAATGGCAGTAGGAGCTTCCAGACAACACACCCGTCCACCTTGGATGTCACTCGATGACTAAGTGTATCGTATGAGGTGAGCCTGCTTATATACATGTAGTATGGCCGGCATCTTAAAGGCACTGAGTTGAAATTTACTACTGATAGAACCTATTTCCCTTCTATTACCGATTTGATTCGTCCTACAAGTACGTGAATGTATAAAAGTGTATTATTTATTAAAAAAAAGTACTAACTATCAATTTTTTCCATAAAGTCTGGTAAATAGAGTGCATTCGTTAACACAAATGCGAGTTGAAAATCATACCAAGTTATTTCTACCAAACACAGAAATGGGGTTGACACATTAAATGCACTATCACATGCAAATTTATAGTTTTTCCCCAATAAAATAGTTTTATATTAAAGCACATATATTGTAAAATGTTAATCGCGGCTACAACACTCCAAAGCCTGGTGAAGTGGAGAGATCCAGTGTTGAGTCTATGCAGCGTGAGGATTGGCGAAGTACTGAGATGGCAGAAAATATGCATTATCAAACAAAGATATTTGCTGTGACTCCAGAATATAAAATAATTGAAAAACTTAATACATAGATATATCGTAATAGTGGATCGTGTTGATGAAATTGTTGTTGCAGTTGTCGATCATGATGGTAAACTTATTAATTTTAGAACCAAATAAATTACCATTCATTTACATTTTAAAAAGCCATATAAACAGCTGTATTCATTGTGCATTACAATGATAATGGGTATTGTGTACAATAGTAAATTCGCACTAAAGTAGGAGGTTCTTTTAAGAAATATGTCACTAAGGAACGTAATTCGAAGAAATAAAGTATGAAAAGATGTAAACGCCAACATAAAACGCTCACTTCAAATAAGTTACCCACGAAGTTAACACGAGGCAACGAATTGTATTTAAAAGGATTACGATATACTGTTAATATAAATGGAAGACATACTTAATGTAGAAAAACCAATCACTTATGAAAATGTAATCACCAATATGTAAATACATGTGTATGGACCATTCCGAGCAAGTCCATACACGTATGCATCAGAAATAAGTATATAAATACACAATCACGATATTTACACATTACCATCGAAATCAAGTTTAAGGTTAAGAGGAACAATTAAAAAGACAGCTGATGCAAATAATCCAGCAACAACTAAAATAGTAAGAAATGGAATACTTAATTTAATCGACAGAATTGCATATCTGATAAATGGTGTCGAAATCGATCAAACATAAGGTGTTGGAATTACTTCCACGATAAAGAACTATATCTTGGGAACTGTATATTATATTTATATAGGGCTTATGGCTGGGTGGAGCAATGCTAGTGATTACTCACTACAAATAAACCCAGGTGGAAAATACGAAGTTGTTATATCGTTAAGTATGGTTTTGGTATTTGCTGAAGACTACAAACATGTCATATTAAATGCTAAACATGATATTAGCTATTCTATTTGGCAATACGCATTTGAATGTTATATACAATTCGGCTAATAATGAGGAAGGTGTAACATTTGAATTAAGTAGCATGGAATAGTTGATGCCACATATTAAAAATAACACTCATGAACATGTAAAGTTTTTAAGGTATATCTAAAAAGGAAAGAATATAGACATTGAATTCAGATCATGGGGTTTGGAGACGTTTCCAACTCTACCGACATCACATAAAGTCATTTTGAATGTGAAATCTAGTTTTTCATTGAAAGAAACAAGATATGTTGTCATTTTTTTTCAAACAAATCGACAAAACAATTTAAAAGTGGATCGATCAGTATTCGATAATTGTGATATAAAAATACGAAATTGTATCTAAATAGTCAAGCTTACCCCTATGCAAATTTAAATATGAACTTTGAAAATGGGAATTTCTCTTTTTCCTATTTTATATATATATATATATATATATATATATATATATATATATATATATATATATATATATATATATATATACACATATATTCAGGAAACATATTATAACAAAATCAGTTCAGCGATTCTAGAAGCCAATTCATTTAAAACCAGCGGAACGTTATTTGTATCTTATGTAAGCAAACAGGACGATAGAATTACCATTCACAATAGATTAGTGAGTTACAATGTAAGAGATAAGCTGGCGAAAATTATGAGTTGTGTCAGTAGACAATGCACCATGGCTATGACGAGATGTTTTGCATTGTGCAAGGATTTCAGTATGCAGTAAAAAAAAAATATCATAAAAGAATTAGCTATCACTGATATGGAAGAACATACAATTGTATTCAGCTTCAAATCACCATTTAACTGGAAATATCTATCTCCCAAATACAAGAAAACTAATAGATGGGTTACTAAACATCACCACAGTTTAAAATGGGAGAGTGGATGCATAGAGTATGAGAATATAAAAAATATTTTGCAAACATTACCTAAATAATTGTGAAATATATGTAGGTGGAGTGGAGCAAAAATGCATTTTCTAAAGTGAGTATAATGGGAAAGCAATAGATATTCAAACATAATACAATTGGCCCTAGTTTAAACAATTGTGTAAAACATATGGATCTAATTTGACATTCTTCTCTGCAGAGAAGAACTCAAAATTAATGCTAACTTGGGCAATGATATCTTACTAGGGTGAAACAGACTATGATGATTCTCCTCCCGAATCACCTGTGGATGTTATTCGAGTCACATGGCATTATTTAGGATGAGTGAAATTTAATATATAAAGTATTTCATTGTATGTAATCCACTACTTTGTAAAGATGGATCAACACGACAAGAACGAAATTTAATGCTCGTGCATACAGAAATCCAGAAGTAAATTGAATATTGGCAAGTTATTAGAACGTTGGAGCAAACCATTTCGACTTTGTTTTGAAAATAAATAGGTTTAGTATGTAAGTGACATTCCTACTGTAAAAATGTCTTTCTTCCATCCAACTGGTATTTACATCTCTGTTACCCTTTGAAACTCAAGGGTGAATTACTCTTGTTTGTTAAATGGAATAATACATCATTTTGGAGAGATATGCGATGGGCTGTTTCATTTCAAAAATATACAATGTCCCTTAGAGGGTGAAAGATGTATGATTTAATATCTTATCCAGATCTGAAAAAATGTCCTGTATAGCATATGTGCCCGAATACAAATGTACCAGCGAGCATCGAAGAAGTGTATTCGCACTTTTATGAAACTTTTCGTGATATACCAGAATGTATAATATTACACGCACCCAAATACACGAAAAATAATACAATCAAACAAATGAAAATACTATAAATATTGCCAAGTAGAGAAGGAAGAAAGTATAATGTAAGAAAAAATGTTTTTGTAAACACACAGTTATGAGAAAGTGTATTCTGTAAACAAATGTATCGAAATAAATGGTTTCAAACTATTTGATCTGCTTTACTGATTTTACGAATTTATGAATTGTAATATTCCCATATCCTGAAAACAAAATGTTACATAAACTTTGTTTGTGTGCATTTAACGTTGAAATCTAAATGCATTTGCACATGATGGTTTGTGTGCAGGATAATGAGTAAATAAACCTTTAGTAATTTGAAAGTTATTTAATACATAAAACTATTTAAACATACATTCTAGAATTCAAACATATTATGTTTAAAATGCATGTTTAACACCTTTTACAATTCAGACATTTTATATTTAAAACAAAAAAATATATATAATCGAATTGCTTCCTGGATTTTCATATAACTAAGGTGTGCATCTTTCAGTTTCATTATAATCTTTGAATAGTATGGACTCAATGATGCCCTTGCTGTGTCGCTTCTGCAGTAAAGAATTTACAGTTTCGTGGAACTTAGAACGTCACGAAAGGACGACCTGCAAGATGAACAGTTCGACTGTGTGTGTTGAATGTAAATTCTGTCAGAAACAGTTGTCTCGGAGGGATGCTTTAAAGAGACACTATAAAAGCTGCAGCAGTGGTTCTCCACATAGACATCCACATACACATCCATATCAACCTCCACCTCCACATCCACATCCACATCCACATCCAAATCCACCTCCACATCCAAATCCACCTCCACATCCAAATCCACCTCCACCTCCACATCCAACTCTACCTCCACAATCTGGTACACAATCTGTTCCAGCTTCACCCACTGACTTACCTCCACAAATTTCATATATTAATTAATGGATGGAAAGTATTTGATTTCCAAGTCTCCAGCTTCAGTGAAAAGTTCAACATCTAATCTCAGATGTAAGATACTGGCTTGTGCATTCACTAGCAGGCTAACTGACATAGAGATAGTTAATGATAGGTTTGACAGAAACGTACACTTTTCTAATTTTTTTCCAGAGGTGTAGAATTACTTTGATAGATTTAACTAAAACATCACCCCAACCTATTAGAATAAGTATAACAGTAATGTAGTATAAAAGTATAAAAGTACTTGAAATCCCTCACAATGGAGGAAGACATTATGCAAACCTTTTATTTCCAAAGTAATTCCCTCCCTGTTCTACACTCATCCGATGTTGGTGAACTTTATGACAATAACATAGTACCTTACTTAATAATCAGACTTGAAGAATTTAGTGCTTGTGGAAGCGGGTGGACTTTACAACTGATATCAAAAATGGAAGTGCATATCTCCCAATACAGGCCCTTCACTGCTGATGGTAAATAATCCAAGTTTATTAGCGATAAGAAGGCTTGTAATCCGACACTGCTTCATTACTCGCCTCGCATGGTGATCAAAACCCCTGTTTCGAGAGTCGTTAAAATCTCTTCACTCGCTCCGATGTACAAATAAATTTTTTTTGCTATGATATTTTAATATAATTAGAATTCTGTAAATTTTTCCTGTTACACAAAATATGTGTAGAGCCTCTGAACTGCGAGATTTGCCTAATGTCAGAACGATGTGTATGTCAAATTCCCTCCGTAAATTTTACACCTTTTGTATTTCAGCACTTCATTCAGCTGGCTGGTATATCCCTGTGTGATATCATAAAATTCATGTCTAAATTTTTTTCCTGCAACACTACACTCAATACCCTAATAAATTCAGCTCTGCTATATGCAATCCGCCAATGGGGTATTTAAATGGCATAATAGTATCTACAAGTCAAATAAACTGGCAGCCATATCAAGAGTGAACCAAACAACTGACAGATAGTGTCTTAAAATAACTAATCATAAATTCCAATAACCAACGCCTCATCTAGAATCCTCTGTGAATAACTACTTCTCACAGATTTAAAAGCAACAAGTTCATCATCCTGCAACATCAACCAATTGTTCCTACCTACCTCGTTCCCAGAAAAGAAGATTGAGTTTTTTTCTGTATATAAATAAATATGTTTAAGAAGATTGTGTTTTTGCATATGTAAATAAAAATTTTAAGAAAAATTTTACTTTTTGTATATGTAAACAGATATTGTGTTTGTTGGAAAAATCGGCTATATTAAAAATATATTTCAAAGTGAATGTGATTCAATTATCCCCAAACTATAATTCTGGAGTTTTATAAAATATTTTTCTTAGAGAAATAAGTGAGCAAGTTAATGTTTTCGCAAAAATAAAATATAATGTTTTACTTTTCCACTAGGGGTCGTAGCTTTGCATTTTTTTTGTGTGAAGAACATTTATTTATTTGTGGGTGTTACCTTTTTCTACACACACACACGCGAGCGCGCACACACACACACATATATATATATATATATATATATATATATATATATATATATATATATTGAAAATAGTATTTCAACATAACAAAACCAAAATTACTTGATTAATTGACAGGTTTTAAGTGAGCAGAAATATTTGGATGTGAACTGAATACCTACATTTTCCTTCAGTCGGTTTAATGAGTGTGTCGGCAACTGTTGCCGAATCAATTTGTCGGAGCGCTTTCCATAACAGGGAACAATATTGTCTCTCTGTGAAATAATTTTGTGTGAATATCACCTAAAAATGGCGACATCGTTAATATTTAACATAGTAAAGAATATGGAGATTCGCAATGAGTAAACGATTTTGTGTCTTATCAGAAAACAAGACGAAATAAATAATTAACTTATAGTACTAGTTTTAAAGACAAATGTAAAATGCAGTTAATAGGTTTTAACAGACACTGACAGTGTCCACGGGATATTTTAAACACCGAGAAGTGTTATTTACTCAATATCTGCCTTAATTGCATAAATTGCTTAATTTACTGTTTATTCAGAAAGAAAATGTTTATGATAACCACGTGAAGTTTGTAGGATTCCTATAGCTGGGACGTGTTCAGGAGATCTATAAAACTAAAGCATTGATACCAGTCCTTATCCTTAGCGAGAGTTCTGCTGGTCGTTTGAAAACAGTTCGCTAAGGTGTTGCATTCCCCATTGGCAAAGGAAGAAAATTGTCCCTCATTGGCCAGCGCTCTCTTATAGGATCGAAAAAATACGTACAAAGTCGCATCAGCCTACAGCGGTGACCCATCCTGTTTGAAAACTGGCACCGACCCTGTGCTTCACCTGACCGCGACGACAACCCGCACGCTTGCTAGGTGACATCATTATCTTTCTGCTCGGGGTTCACACCTCCGTCACAGTCTTCTTAGGAGCATTTTTTCGAAATAGTTCCTTTTTTGCATATTTAACCTTTATAACATAAAATACGATAGGAGTTACAATATTTTTACGCATGTTGATAAATTTATTTCTTTTTTAATAATCGTTGATTAACATTTGAATTCAGTTTCTGTACTAGGTAGTTTAAAGTTTGCCCTTGTCTATAATTTTTTAAAAATAATCTGTGGGTTATTCTGCTAGGATTCGTAAATGTGGATTTCCTAAGCTAGTCTACGTGTGTTTGCAATGAGAATTTCTCTGCAATATGTTTTCGATGGAATTATGGATAAAATTATTTCGGATCTATAAACTGAGTTGGTGTTAAGTAACTTTGTATTGATTTCATCATTTTTCTTCCACAATGTTGTAAGGACTCGAATCTTTTCTAGATTTATTAATTTTGTGACAAATTTGTGGATTATTCATATGAGTTGTTCGCTTATATCGTGATTAGGTTGTATTTTCATATTTTCTCACAAATTATGTGCGATAAATAAATAGTGAGAGTTGTTAAAATTTATTCGATAGAAATAAACGTTCAAACACTTGATAGTGTAAAAGCGAGGATTTTTCAACATCTCCTGTGCCTAAAGGTTTGAAGGTATGGCGACTTAGGGGAAGGTGCTGTCGGGAGAATAAGTCATAGAATGGGACAGAACAGATTTTCGGGAGAGTACACAATTCATGGGTAAAGTGTAGTTTTGCAAACAGGTCACAGCTTTGGAAGAGTACAACTTGGTGTCTTGAGGTGTGTCTGGCAATTGGAGACTCCCTGTAGTTGTCGGACAAAAGATGTTTTCTGTGCTGATGGTGAAGTGAGGGGTGGTCGGGGTGTGTGACATTGGATCGGCAGCAAGGGCGGGGTGCGGACAGGCCACCTCTCGAGATATTCGATAAAAGCGCACTCCGGGCTGGGGATGCATGGCCTTGGGGAAGAACTGGCTTTATGGGCGAAGACGGTTTTGGAGTACAGAAGGGAGGGATGGTCTGGGTACTTGATCTCGAGGCACATCCCTCTGGAAAAGGGGTGGAGGGTAGGGGATGTTAACAGGCGAGCAGGGGCGATGTGAAGCTCTCTTGCCAGTTGTTGCCAACTTTCCTCAGTGGGAAAAAATTGACAATCGAGGGCAGAGGGGTGAGTAACCTTAGGACATGTCACTCTGGCGAGGCGTAGTGGTTTGGGGGTGTAGGGAGGTCTGGAGCAGTTGGCCTTTGGCAGAGCGATGCAGAGGTTTCTTGAGGGCTTATGCCATCTTAGTACTTCGCCAATCCTCATGCTGCATAGATGCAGCACAGGATCTCTCGACTTCACTGGGCTTCGAAGTGTGGTAACCACAATTAAAGTTTTATAATATATGTGTTTTCATATAAAACTATTTTATAGGGAAAAATATATAAATTTTCATGTGATAGTTCGTTTATCATGTAAACCCCATTTCTATGCTTGGTATACGAAACTTGGTATGACTTTCAACTGGCATTTGTGTTAACAAGTGCGCTCTATTAACCAGGCTTTCTGGAAAAAATTTATAATACCTATATTATATTTAAATTAATTCACTTTTATACATTCACGTACTTGTAGGACGAATCAAACCGTTAATAGTAGGGAAATAGGTTCTATCAGTAATAAATTTCAACTCAGTAGCCTTTAAGATGCTGGCCATGCTACATGCTGCACCTCATACGATACTCTCATTCATCGAGTAACCTCCGAGGTGGATGGATGTGTTGTCGGGGAGCTCCTACTGCCATTTCAGTACGTGTTTTTCTATTGTGTCTGTTTAAAGTTCAACTAATCTAATTCATATATCAGTATGTATGTCGTAAAAATAATTTTTATCGATTTGTACATAAATTGAATTCACATCTATTTCCGAGTAGCTATAACGTTATTCATTTATCACCCTCCGAACGTGCTCCACGTATAAATTGTCAGGCTCTCTATGTAAGATCGACTCTGTGCTTCACTGAGCTCGCCACCGGACAGAAGTGTTTTGAGAGAGGTGCAATTTTACTATGCATGTTAATTCATTTCTTTTTATGTGTGGATTACGTTCGTCCTCATCAGTCTCACAGGCAGATGGACGTGTAAGTTATGTGCGAGAGGCGTCATACTTATCTTGTTTGTTTAATTTATATGGACATTTTATTGTATTTCGTTAATTCCATCCTCATGTAATTGTCAACATTTAGTGAGTTTGCATTTGCCGACACCAGATATTATTCAGGTAGTTAAAATTCTCTCTCATGTAAATTTTATTTCTAAGCTCGGGGTAGTAAAATCACATTACCTTAAATTTCATATTGGAGAGTCGCGTAACTAAACTTATTATTCACGTAGTTGTGAGCATTTTTTATTTGTGATTCGATGCGTGTAATTTATTCATACGAAGAACTCATTAAAGACTCTGAATTTCTCCGGTGTGTTAAATATATTCGTAAAAATCGCCTATCTACCTCCAACATCGCTACAAACACATCAAAATTAGAAAATATAAGAAAAATTACCCTTAGCACAATCTTGCACTAAACGCAACACCTATATAACACATTGCAACCCACCACTCTGGTCAGTCGTCTCAATACACCACAGCGTCAACATCGTACAGAGCTCCTGCTACCCCCTTCCAAAAAGAAAGAAAGAAGTACAAAATCAAGAAGAAACGAAATTAACCCTTTAAATATATTTAACCCTTTCAATAAATTTAACCATTTAATTAAATATAACCCTTTCGATTCAATGGGCACTTTCGATTACCCCTTTTGATTAACCCTTTCAATCATATTAATTAAACCTTTGATATCAATTTGGCATCAAATGAATTCGGTCCATCAAAAAAGGCGGCATCCCATTGTATCTAGTATCCCGCCGGATCTACGACTTGCATCTCAGTAAAAAATGTCCAATTCTGCACCAAGGTAGTACGATATTTTATAACTATTCCAGCAACGTCGTTGATGATCCTTTCTCGGCTATAGAGAAGCTGGGTTTATTCGGAATTTATTAAGGAGTATATGTTTCACAATATACCACTTGTCATGTTTTAATTTCGATATACGTCGACGTAGCATCATTACGTTACTAGTAATGTTTCTTATATTTGTAAACATTTTAATAAAATAAATTATATATGTACTTATGTAGCAGTAATTGCATTCGCCAAAACGTTTCCATAGTACCTATATTATTCACATTTTTTGGCAAAGGCTAGTAAATACCACACTTTCTTGTAGAAATATGAAAAAAATTAACCTCAAGATAGCATGCCAAGGAAGGAAAAATACTTTTCAGAAATGAATTAATGGCCCCACAGGAATTTTGAATTTATGTATATTTTCGTAAAAATTTCAAATATTACAAAAAAAATAACGACACTGCTCAGAAAAACATTTATTGTTTTAATTTATTACGAAATAATCTTCAACATGTGGACATCAACTACCCGTAATATTCCCTGCTCCAAAAAATTATATAGCTTGCAGATAGTTTGTGAAACGTGTGTAAAAAACACAATTTAGTATTTTCGGGACGTACAGATAATAGATACCATTACCCGTACAGGAAAGAGACAACCCATGTTCAAATGTGAAAGCATGAGCTTCTTCAAAAAATATTTAAAATCACACTATAAAAAATGTTTTCGATTTTTTTTTATTCTTAAAATACAAGGTTTTATTAAATTGTTTTATATTGTAGCAGGTTTTTTTAATATAATTTAATATAAACGCATTTTGCAATGCATACATTTAAATGAATCAATGTATGAATTCACAGTCATTCTTATAAAATATTCTGTAGTTGTTTTTCATTTATTTTATTTACACGTCCCAAAAATTTTTTTTTTGTCATGCAATAATGCAAAATCTATGCGATATATTCTTTTTACGGGAAGAAAAATTAATATATATATATTTATTTATTTATTTAAATTGTTTATGCGGTTCGTCCGTACTAAATTTTTACCGTTAGTGATAAGTTATTACCACATGTGAACCAAGTGTTGCAATATAAAGAGATGTGCCACATGTTATTCCTCAGATTTCAACAAACACTTCACGTGAAACTGAACTTTGTATTGAGAAAACTTTTTGCAATTTTAATTTAAATTATAGTGTTTACGTTAGATAAATACGAATTCATTATTGTGCACGACTCGGTATTTTAATCAAGTTGACATCGATGTAATGGCACAAAACCATACAACAAACTTAGAAAATGTGAAAAAAACTAATTTTCTTTTGGAGAGCGCTAAGGGTAGGGCCTTGGTGGGTCACATGGCGTCATGATGTTTGCGTTGGGAGGAGGATGCGAGGGAATTGATAGCGGTCGTAGGGATCCGCTCGAGGCGATTTCAATTACTCTTCCGGGCAGATATCACACTCGCGGGCTGCTTGAGGCTGGAATGAGGGGAAGTGAGGGGTAGTGTGGTGGCGCTGGAGTTGGGGTGGGAAATGGGAGCCCCATTAACTCGCTTCGGAGATGGAAGTGGGTGCGGTCAGCGCTAAGGAGCCAGGCGGTCGTCGGTTATGCGCCTCCCATGCTCCTTGTGACGGTCTAGAGGCGTCGGATTTCCTCGCCTCCCGAGTCATCGCCCATCCTCGGCCGGGCAGGCTGTGCCCCCTCCCCCCTTCCCCAAGTCCTGGTGATGTAGTAGTTATACTGCTCGTCTCCTACCAAGTCGAACTGGGTTCGATTCCCGACGGAATCGCCCCCACGGATTTTCGCATGTGGGAATCGTGATGGACGATGTCGCTGATCGATAGGTTATCTTATGCCCGGTTGCACCAACATCTTCCCCGATCCGAATTCAAATGATCCTAGTTCCGAACTAGGATCCGGTTTTAACCTTGGTTCCAATGTAAAAGTGTTGCACCAACGAAACTGCATGATTCTGGATCTCCGATTCTTCGATCTTGGTTCCAAAGTGAGAGATCAAGATTAAGTATGAGACAAATTTTACTATTGGTTCGTAATCCTATGACGTCATGAAACTAGGCGTATTTTTCACTATAGATAGAACTAGATGTGCGATGTTTTATAAAGTGAATTATTATTGTATGAATTTTACTGAATAATATTCAAGTATATATAATGTTGTTTTAATTTCCCAAGAAAACAATCGACCGTGGTTCTATTTGCTGCCGTATTTTCAAACTACATTTGTCGACGATGGCTGCTGATCACGGATCGAGTTTTGGAATCGCCAATTTCCCCAGTTCGAAAGGAACTTCATCTCGATCTCCAGCCCAGTTCTGAACTCGAAGGGTGCAACAGTTTTCTGTGTCGATCTTAGAGCCGATCTCGGGTCGAGTTTGGAACCACGATGGTACAACCGGGCATTAGGTATCTCCCGTTTCCCCCCGCCCTTTGCATTCCTTCCCTCAAACCAAGCACGCGTATGCCCCGTAAAATAGGAACGAGTGGAGAGGTTACAGTGACGTTTTGGCGACTCTTAAGGCGCCACTCCAGTTGTCATGGGCCTGTGGGTCTTATTGTTAGCAGTTCTGTCTATTCTAATTATTAAGAAACTATAAAACATTTGAATGTTTATTTTTATGGAAATCAAACTCGATGCGATGATGACAATCGGGAAGTGGACAAACTTTAACAAATCAGCGAGTATCGGCGCTCAAGACAGCACTGTTAAGAGCCGCCCCAGTCTCTTCACTCTTCACTCACTTGGTCAGTACAGCGCAAACCACATGATATATTTTATCTGGAACATGTCCTCGAGAGTTGGGAGAGATTTCGTCAAATCTGAACGAGGTCCTGAGAGCCGGTAAGTGTGAAATGAGTAGAAAATGTATCAGCTTGGAATGTGAGGGCGGAGGAAACGGGAGATCCCCGAGGAAACCCGGCGGCAAGTGGCATCGTATGGCACGGTTTCCACTTGCGATAGTACAAGAGTGACCCGGCCGGGGATCGGACCCGGTTTGTCTTGATGGGAGGCGAACAGTTTAACCGCTCAGCCACCACGGCCCCTTCGTGCCCTCGATCATGTATACGCTGTTACCAAAATAATTCGCAACATTCATGTACATTTAACAATAAGTAAAGACAAAAGTACTTGATATTTTTTGGTCCATTTACGCAATGAGCACGATATAATATGGAACAGTTCCCTCAAATGCCGAAGTTGTAAGACCGTAGTTCCTCGATCAGCTTCGGGTATCTTCGGTTAAGGATTCGTTTTCCTTTTTCGAGTTAAGAGCGCCTGCCAAGTCTCGCCCGTGAGCAATATTTCACCTCTTGGCGCGAAGGAGGTGGGTGGTCTCGGAGGGAGGGGGTAAAGAGCCATCAGCTAATTGGTCGGCTGAGAAGAGGGGGAAGGCAAGCCTGCAACATCCGCCACTCACTCACACAAGGCCGTTCTCAACCCACGCGGCAACACTTGCAAGGGAGGACTCTCTGAGAAGTGGATGGAGTTGGATCGAGTATCGGCCATCTGAAGTCAGACCCTCTGGTGGTAACTTCGCTCCTGTAGTTCTCTGCGAACACTTCCTTGCGAACCCGCGCCAGTGAACAGGAAACGCTGCAGATCCTACTTTTCAATTATTTATAATTGTTTAGTCCTTACACTTCGTAGGTTTCCGTCGAGAAATTGAAGCGGGTCATATAATCTCGTATAGTAAATTAATGGTACATCAAACGAAATATGTTAAATAAATATTGTTAACTAATATTTTCATATATTAAATAACATTTGTAATAATTAGAATACGGGGAATTCATTACCGACAAAATAAATAATTATTCATTTCCGTGCGTATATTTATGTATTGTCAAAATGCGTGTATTTAAGTTATTCTTGCAAAGGTATTTTATAACTGTGAAAAATAACGTTAGTCGACATGAATAGAACCAAATTACTGATAGTTTATAGATTTTATGTTGAGGAATTGTTTAATCTATTGCGTATGCATGTATTTGTGTGTGGAGTGGAGATGTTTGGCCGGCTTTTAACATAAGGTTCTTGAGGGCCGCTAATGTAGCCGTAGCCTATGTATAAATAGCGTATGTGCA
This sequence comes from Dryococelus australis, assembly GCA_029891345.1. Classification (NCBI taxonomy): domain Eukaryota; kingdom Metazoa; phylum Arthropoda; class Insecta; order Phasmatodea; family Phasmatidae; genus Dryococelus; species Dryococelus australis. The sequence continues at coordinate 75,412,594 of CM057006.1, read as the reverse complement.
AATAAAAAAAATGGATTGGCCATTTCTGCGTGTGTTCATCCAAGTACTAGTGTAGAGAAAACCAAATATTCAAATCTTACTCCGAGCATGTTGAGTCATGTGGATATCTACAGTACCTGACACGACACCGTGGGATTCAACCCGCTAGCAAGCAATAAAGAAAACTTTGACATTTATTGGTTTCGCGCTCTCGTTCTATGATTTATCTGGTTCCCTAATTTTTCGACACCCACTCAGTGTGTGGAATAGAAATTATATAATCACTTTCATTATTATTAAAATGCACACACAAAATGCATTATTATACCGTCTTAAAACGCCACAGATATCAGGATACACTTAAATATATATATAGGAAATTTTCTCTATAATTTTTACAGCGTGAGCGACATGTAAGCTTTAAGCAACATATACGTACGACGGTAGCCACGAACAGTCGCATTTCCCCTTCCTATTTCCGCTTTCATCAGGCCTTTCTCGAACCTGAGAGATGGGCGTGACGTTAGGCCGATCCGGCATTAATGTTTGGGTACGTTTGTGTAAGAGAGGGGCACTCAGTAAAACCGTTATGTACTTGTTACAACAACTCTTTGAAAACTTCTTGCCAAATATTTATTTTTTAAATGCGGTATTAGTTCTACACATTACAACCAAAGTTTTTGTGAAAATTAGTCATAGTATTACAAAAATACATTTGGTAGCTGGTTTCGAAAGAATTCCTTGCACAAATACAAAAAAAACCAAATGACTACAGATTGCAGGCTGTACCCAGAGAAAACTGCTAACATTCTCCAATACACACCGCTACGCGAACGCCAGCGTACAGGCCAATAAATTATCACTTTATTTTGTGAGCAGTAATGTAACACGAGAAGCGGCGTGCAGGAAAGCCGTGTTAAACGAGTTTATGAAGACATGTAGGAGCAAATAAACGACCAAGTGAATCTGTAACATGTAAATGTCGTTATGAGTGCAAAAATATTCCCTGCAAATAAAAAATAACGTCTGTTCCTGGAAATGAACAAAAACAATTTCGTTGGGGAAAATGCACGCTCAGGAGATAGCACGTCGTCGTCATGGACTGTATTACAATCCAAGAGCCAGTAGGAGGCAAGTTACTATATTTTATGTTGCTCCTGATGGAAATTGTGAAAATGGGCTGCCTTGTAGTTGAACACTTAAAGGCATGTTTGGGCTTACACCACGCACACGCAAAAACATTTCAAGCCAGAAAGAAACCAGGTGCCTTAGTATACACTGATAGCAGGCGGAAAACATCCTAACTCGAACGAATTTAAGAAAAAGTTTACCGAAAATGATCGACATTTAATACGAGCTCATATTACGTATTTTACAAGGTATGAGAGCTATTATTATCGCAAGAAGTCTATAAGTCAAGTTTTAAGCTCAGACTTACGAGAAATATCCACACTACCAACTATCACCTTTGCTATTCCAATGTTTTTAAGGAGTGTTTTCCCATACTTAAATTCTCACACCCTGTTGTGGATTCGTGCAATAAGTGTGCCATGCTTAAGGGTACTATTACACGCCCAACAACAGAAAATGAAAATGCTGAAGCAAGGCCGAACTTGGAACGGCATCTCATGAGAGCTGAAGAAGCTCAAGGATGTATTCGAACATATTAACTCTTCAGAAATGCCTGGGAGTAAGATATAATCGCTCTGCATAGACTTAGAACAGGCAATGTTTGTGCCTACTTTGATACACAGCTCGATGTATCACTCCCGACAGGTATCAACATACAACTTATGCCTGCATCTAGCACATACAAATGACAGCTGCATGTGCATGTGGCACGAAGGAGTAGAAAGAAGAGGTGGAAATGAAGTTACCTCCGGCGTTTTCAAAATTGTTACAACTGGAGTTAATGGAGGGGAAAAAATTAGTAATCAGGCGTGACAACTGTGTGGCGCCCAACAAGAGTCGTGTTACACGAATAGCCATAATTTATTTGGCCAGTAAGTGATTCTTCAAGTCCGTGGAACTGAAATATCTTGTCAGTGGGCATAGTTACATGGACCGTGATCGCAACTTCCGGGGTCTTCGAAAAGAGACACAAAGTTTCAGAAACTATGGTGCCCCAGAAACTAGACGACATCGTGTGATCTGCCCGAGTTAATACTCCTTTTCAGGTGATACTTATAGCTACAGGTGATTTTACTGACAGCTCCTTTAGCATCTCAGTACATAAACCATAGACTAAAGATGAGGTAGACCGATATCGTTGGCTGCGCACTTAACCAATCTCCGTGTCCCAACATTGAATTGCATTTCTGCCAACACCTGTGGAGAAAACGGTGTGGTTTGGATTTTAGCTTAGAAATCTGATTTGTAAACAAGTGCATTCACATGTTTTTATACTTCCTGCAATACGTGCAATGGACTGTATTCAGCACTGTTGTATCCCCCCTTGCTTATTCTTAGGGAAATTTTCGAAGGACGAAGAGGATTCAGCAAGATCTGAGTTCGACTTCGGGGATATTTATTTCGTTATTGATCGTAACGGAATGCAAGTACATCCAGCCTACGTCATCGCATCATCGACGTTATTAAACCGCGACCGAGTCATTCTACGCCTTATTGCTAAGTAGAGAGCGCCCTTAAATTCATTGGCTATATATACATATCATTGAAAAGTAATAATTTTAAACAGGTCTACTGTTAGAATATTTTTATTTTATTTTTACACGTTTGGTCGCCTATAAATGACCCTAAAAATGTTTCGACCTAAAAACAATTTTAATGACAATGAAGCTAGATTGACGTGTAATGTCACGACTGGTGTTGTTCCAGCCTTAGCTAGAATAATTTTAAAGTAGTCTGAGAGTATTCCAACAGTAATTCCTTTGCTATTTTCCTTGTCAAATAAAAAAAAAAATTCTCACTATTTTGCACATTTTGCACGCAATAGTACAGTTGACCAGACTTTTTGTTCTTAAAACTATTTCAATCTTGAAAGTTAAAATTAATAATCCAATCACTATTTCACAAGAGAAGCATGTTTCAATTAAATCCATGATTCACAAGAGCTGCCGAATATTTTCTCTTTTTTGTAATGTGGGCGTATACGAAATAATATTTTTTTTAGTGACTGGGCATGTGATGTTTCTTTCCAGTGGCAGTATAAAAATCTGTAGAGGTAATATGGCTGACTTCCTATACTGAGTGGTGTTTGTAAGTGGTAAAACAGGAAGAAAAAAAAAAACCTATTCATGCTAGTGCTGTGGACTAGCCGAGAAAATTTACGTACATCACATGTATCACAACTGGCACGAAGATTTACTTTAATTGCTGCAAGTACCGCAACTTATGTTGCTTTGTTTATGTTGCTCTTGCTTATATACCGTTGCGTGGAGAAGGGCTGTCAGCCTTGCGAAGATTAACGTCAAGTTTGGTGAAGCTCAGGCGATATGGATGATGTCGAGTAGAAAAACGTGCGATATCAAGTGGCTGTGCTGCTGTACAATTTTGACTGTATTCTCCATAAATTAAAATTATGTCGACCATTTATTCAGTTGCGAAGCCCGCTGTACGTGCCTATGAATAACAGAGAGTGTGTGCAAAGTTTTATCATGAACAGAGTTATTACATAGCAACTACACCAGTGGAAATTAACCTGCCGTATTCTGCCACCGGAAATACATTGTCCGTTCCCTGAAAATATTTGCGATAAATTATCACATCTAGAATGATTACAGTAAAACACGTGCAGTGCTTTATCACTCCGATGTCCTGCACATAATTAAATCAGTAATGATTGTGCTGGTTTGATCGTCAATGCGAATACAAGCATGTGCTGACTTTGAAAACATCAGGGAGGTGTGCGTCAGAGCATATTTCCTATTACGCATGCCCTTTCTCCGAGGACAGACAAATAGCATAATCAGTTTTTCCTAGGCATACTCTCTCATCCATTGCAGTGAAAACATCGATTGGTTCCCATTTCTTACTATGGATTGGCACTTCATAGAATGCAAACTAAACAGGTGATTACATCATATTATATCCCCTGCGATATAATATATTTATGTGTCGTATTTCGTACAGTAATGGCTGTTGGGATTATATCGGAGGTGAAAAAGTTAAGTTGACCACTCGGTATATGCATTTTTTCTCCGGTTTGTGATCTTAGTATTGTGTCTATAAATATATATATATATATAAATTTATTAATATATATATATATTGTATACACACAACATATGTATTAAATAATATTTACAATTCAATTCTAAACCAGATGTTATATTCCAAACTGAGATTTACACTTTAAATTCACCATTTGTTTTGGCAAATTTTATTAAATATAAATAAAAGCGTCTAACTTTAAAGAAAACCAAACCCATCTCCGAAACCATTAATTAACAAAACCCCCTCTTTTCCTGTACCTTGCAGGTGTCGGAAACAAATATATCTACACTCTAAAAATGTTTTGTACTTTTACAAGAAATATCCTTGAAAAACTAGTTGCCAAGGAAATCCTTTGTATAGCTAAAATAGTTTTCTTGCAAAATCTACAAAACATTTATTTGTAATACTACAAATTATAGCCTTTTATTACAATTGATATAAATGAAAAGAGTAGATAATTTTTTTTCTTCCAGAAAACAAATGTGATAAATTAATAACAGAGTATGAATTTAAAAAATGATTTAAAAATAATTTACGAAAGAAAAATGACACTTGGCCAGCACGGAGACTACAGCTCACACACTTTGTATTATCAACCGGCACCTTTAACCACGAGAGAAACTACACTTACGAGATTAATAGTTTTTGTACAGTAAATATAGTTGAACGTATCAAAACATCAAGGAAGTTATTTGTTGTTGAGTAAGAGATTTAGACGGCTCTTTATAACGAGGCATTGAGAGCCGATTAAAGAGTTCTGTGTAGCTAAGAAACATTAACAACTAATGAATAATACGGTCACGTTTCATTGAAATAGTCGTTTTATTATGATTATTTCAGTAGTTTTCAATGTTTTACGTTATTCAAAATTGCAATACTTTTTTTTGCACACGGCTACACTTACTTCGCCCATAGTTTTTGCAGAAACAGCTATATACGGTTTTGCGTAGTTTAGTGTCCGCCATGTTGTTGAGACTCGTGGAAACGGGTCAGTAGAATACAGACATTTCTTGAGGTTTATTACATATACGGCCCTTTTAGTATTACAACCGAGATGTTTTATAAGAAAAATCTTTGAACTGTTAGAAGCATTTGTAAAATTACAAAGAATTTCTCAGTGAAAATTACAATTTTTTTACTGTGTAGGTTTTAGAATACGTTATTCGGCACTGTTCATTTGGCAGCTGAGGTTATTAACATTTCTTACAAATAAAACTTCAATTAATATTTCTTACACATATAACTTCAAATAGCAGACAATGAGCTCTTCAGTCAGGGTCGCACTTCGCGAAAGAAGAGGTAGGTCGTGGTAGGAGGATAAAACCCTACGCCAGAAATAGTATGATAAATAAAATTACATTCAAGAGCATTGACGTATATGTAACATATTTTATCAATACCATGTCAAAAATATTCAAGAGAAGAAAGAACTTTGAAACCATGAGAAATGAATTTTGCAAATGTGTCAAGTGACAAATGTCTCTCACACGATACCTTGAAACATCTAGACAGTGTGAGCATATATTGTGGAATTTTTGTAAAAGAGCAGTGAGGTTTTTTTTTTTTTTCAAACATACCCCAAGATGACGAGCTGCGATAAGAAATATCGTGTCATATCGTAACATATACGCGGCCACCGGCCTATCGCCTGCCTGTTCATTTAAAACAATCCTTTGACTTGCCGCCTCCGCTGCTATCGTATACCTGATGTCTTTCACTTACACTCTTTCGCGCGGGATGCGAAACAGAGAGGGCGTAACACTACATAATTGCAATGGTACGCACTCAAACACATACAATTAATTACATTACAGTTAAGAAATAAAGGTGCTTATTTTACATGAAGTTAAGTAATCTTGCATTACTTTACACTCAAAAGAAAATCTTTACATTGAAATAACTGCTCGTTAACTGATGGGCTTTCAGGAAATTAATCTTTTGTTTTCAAGCCTCGAAATCATAATTAAAATACATTTAACGACCTATATTTTTATCTTTGCTTTAAGTTTTTATCATTTATTTTGTTTAAAGGTTTTAAAGTATTCCTGTATTGATATCTTAAACTTAATAAGGAAAAAGATTTTCAAAACGTATGAAAATTCAATTTAGGAAATAGGTAATTCGTTATCTTTACATATAAAAGAAAATCTGACTGACTTTTACAGTTGTATTGTGCATTGGCGGTTTCATCAGAGGAAAAGAAACGTAAAGTAAAATACTAAAATTTTCTTAAGGCCCTAAAAGTGTTGCGCCAACGTGACTGACATGTCAACACCCAGACTCAACCATTGGTCCTAGAATCATGAAATTTGGAGGAAATATTTATTACGTAATGTAGGCAGCTACTAACAACGGATTTTTTTTCCAAATATGACCTCTAAAAGTGTGAAATGGGTGTTAAAATAATTGCCGCTTCAACCATTGGTCAGAGAGACATGACATTTGGAGGAAATATTCAATATGTAATGAAGCCAGCCATCAAGGATGGATTTTTTTTAATTCGGCCTCTAAATGGGTGAAATGGGGTTTAAATTTTATATGAGAAAAAAAACATCAACCACTGGTCCTGGAAACATGACTATTGAATTAAATCTTCAATATGTAACGCAGGCAGTCAATAAGGATATATATTTCAAAATAAAGCCCCTACAGGGGGAAATTGGGGTTTAAAATTTGGAAGGAAAAAAATATTGGACGGTGGTATTAAATCTAAACTTAGTTATAGTACTACAAAAACTAAATAATTAAATAACTGTTACGCATTTTATTAAAAATAAACCATTATTAAAACTTCGTAAACGTATTCTAAGTAATAAAGCTTTGAATAGTTCTCTGTCGGCCATAAAGAGTGACGAAATCTTAATGGATAGGGGGACAGTGTTGCTTAAAGGAGTTTTTTTTCTCGCCAAACTATCAGTGGTGCCTAGAGGAAGACGGCCGATGAAATCAAGGCCTGCTTCAAGAGATATTCACCTTCGGTTTATGTGCTAAAACTTACCAAAAATACGAGAGCACATCTGAGAGGTGACGATCCAGAGACAGATGTCGTGATAGCTATCCTGGACAAGTTGCGCACTGTGGTGACTACTGTTCAGGATCCGATGGCAAAAAAAAAAAAATGTACCCAGACGTTGCCCAAATACAGGACAAGCCTATGGAATGTTTGTGAGAGGAAAAAAAAAAAAAGAAAGCATTCTGACCCCAAATAAACGACCAAGCAGTGGCCATCAGTGATATTTTGCTGAAATAATTCGAAATTTAACTCACTTGGCACGGTGGTGAACAGAGATGTGGCAGTTCATTACCCAGTGGAATTTTTTAGCACTCTAAATCCACCGGGTCTCCCACACAACAGGTTTATACTGCGTGTGGCCCACCTAATGTGTCGCTCAGAAATTTGAAGCTATCGAGGATCTGGATCGGCGCCAGCCTGCAAGTGAAATATCTACATCGCAATGTGGTCGAGGCTACGATTGTTACTGGGTCAGCTCAGGGAGAAGCAATGCTTGTGCCGCGCATTCCATTGATTCCCAATGACCTCCCTTTAGAATTCAAGAAACTGCAGTTTCCCTTCAAAGTGTGCTTCGCGATGACGATGGATAAATCGCAGGGACAAACACTCAAATTCGCAGGAGTTGACTTGAGACAGGGCAGTCTCTCCCACTGTCAGTTTTACGTGGCGATCTCTCGTGTAAGCTCAACCCTCAGCTCGGTTGTTTAGGTGCCACACTCTAAAATTATTTAAAAAAACATTATTTACAATGAAATATCGTAAAAAAACCTAAATTACATGTTGACACGACCGATCACATATGACTGCTAACTTAACTACCAAAATAATCTTATTCGCGGACTTGCATTTCATTCTACTTTCTGTTTCAAAATAAGTATTCAATTTTAAAGAAATGCTTACTATTAAAAAAAAAAAAAATGTCAGTAACGAAAATACGAATTCTACGCGGGCAAAAATCGCGGGGAAAAACTACTAGTAATCATAAATAACCAAACAAGTTGGTCTATAAATAATACAGCTCCTTATTTTACAGAGATTCACTCATATATAGGAACATAAACCTTTAAAGAAGCAAGATTTAACGAAGCCACGTTTTAGTAAAAATAAGGTTAAGGAAATACGGGTGCAACACTACGATGCGATGGTAAAGGCCGACCGGATTGTCATACCTGCGATCACCACGTCATGCTCTACGGACTCCTCGGCAACAGTCTTAGAGCCAGGGACACAGAGTAGGGAAGTGTGCAGAGGAGAAACAACGGCATATAATGCTAACTCCAACCGCGCACACCGGGAAAATGGCGTCACCCGGACAGCAACTTGTCGGAGCGGGGTTCGCCAATCAGCGCCTGGGAACTTACACGCCAACCGGCAGCCCAGCCAACAGGGATATATCGTAGCACGCGATATCCACTAGGCCTGCTCTCAGAGCCTGGCACAACCAGCGGACTGGTACGAATGCATAGGAAGACACGTCGCGCTGTCTTACTTCTGTAATATTACTTATTTTGTACCAGGGACGAGACTTGCATCATTTTACACAGCAAACATTCTGAATTTCCACCAACGAGCAGGGGACAATTACTCACGCATATATTCACTAAAGTTCGCTTTAAAATATTTAGATCACATTCATGTAAAACACAACTGTTTTATACCCAAAATATTTATATGAATCCGTTATACAGATTTTTCGGAAACTCGGTGCCCAAATCCAGACATAGTTTCTTTGCACCAATAATAACACAAAAGCCTTCTATAGGCTATTCAATGTAAAATGAGCACTTTTGAAAGCTCTGCTTAAGACCTAATTATAGGCACGTTGTGTAATCTCCAACCTTATGTAAAATTAATATTGTCATGGGCCTCATCGCTTTATTAATGCGTCGGTCAAGTGAAACTGTGAAATTATCATAGAAGTAAATAATTTACAAATTTGCGAATTTTTACACTGCGATGCATTAAAAAAAAAACAGAACGAGAAAGAAATCATTTAAGTCGTCTCGATGGTCACGTAACACTTTTTATTAGACGCTAAGACATGGAACTACTTTCCCTCCATCGTTACCAACTTTATTAGGCGCATGTCACTCAGTGCGCCTGTTAAAATACTGTGCAGGTAGGAGCAGGGACATTTTTCTAATGTTGATTTCAAAAGTGCTCTCTTTATCGTGAACAGCATTTACAATTACATCCGGAAGCGAATTTTTGTATCAAATAACTGCGTTCTAATTCGTGGCGTACGACACCTACAGATCAAGCGTGCAGGACTAGTTGCATAGGTCGTAGGCATGCGACAATATATCTTTATTTACTCAGCGTCGCGCGCTTATAGGCTACTCAAGGTAAAGTGAGCACTTTTCAAGGCCCTCCCAAAAACCATTAACTACTAATAAATACATTTCATTGCAACCTCACTTGTTAACTTTCGAGAAATGTATACATTGTGTTTATTAGTCACATAGCAACGTTTATATTAAAAAGTGGTCGAAAGATAGATATTGGCTGAAAGTAAAAATTTAGCAGGGCGTTAAAAAGTGCTGACTTTACCGTGAACAGCCTATACTTCCTATGCCACTTGCCCTTCACGCAAGACCTCGCCGCCTGGTTCTCCAGCTGTTGTACGCCGTAACATTTAACACAATTATTCGATATAAAAATGCGTTTCCTGATATAAGTGTAAAGGCCCTCTGTGTAACTATTGTATCAAAAAAGAAAACAAAGCATGGGGTTTGGGCACTGGGTTCCTGGACATTCTGTATAGACAGCGCGAGACCAACCCCCATAACGGCGCCCATAACTCGGTTGACGAGAGCTGAAACAGAACAATATAAATATCATTTATCACAAATCTTAAAACACAGCTTCAACTCTCCTCTATTCACCACGGAATTATTTTGTTAAATGTGTATTATAGTTAGGAAGCAGTTTTAAGTAATCTAAATTAGCTGTAATATAAATTCATGTGAAATAAAAATCATTGCATGAGTATCGTATACAGTGGACGATTGAGAATATGCACTTGTAATAGTGAAAAAATTTCCTCCATTATGAAGTAAAACTGCCTGCTTACAGGTCAGAAGCATTAAAAAAAAATCCGTAATTGACAAATAGCAAAAATAGCTAATGTACGGTTTACAATTGATTAAAACTATTTTTTTTCTTCACTTCAGTTCTCATTAATGTCTGTTATTTATTGTGATAAATTTTAATAGACAAAATATTATTATTTTATTGTTAGTCAGCTGTAGCAACACTCGTACGTACAGCGCAGGAGCGAAAATGTCCACGTAATATAAGATGCATCCTCTCAGCATAATTAAGACGAAAGCATCTCAGCCGCAGTGAGAGTTCTCCTATCCAAAACTTACACTGTACTAGCTGTTACCCGCAGCTTCACTCGGATGATATATATATATATATATATATATATATATATATATATATATATATATATATATATATATATATATATATATATATATATATAAGACCACAAACCAGCGCCTACTCAAATGGTTGGTGGCATATTTCATGCATTCCCTAAGAAACTGTTCGTTTTCCCAGGACGTAAAGTACGCTATGTGCTAATCCAAAATAAAATCTACCCCTGTACCAAATTTCATCCAAATCCGTTGAGCCGTTATGACGTTATTGAGTAACAAAGAACCATACAAACTTTCGAATTTATATTATTAAGAGTAACACTAAGCAGGCATTTGTGTATAGAAAATGTGAATATTCACCGGGCCCACGGTCTAACAGTACAATATTCTGTAGTTTCGTGAGAGTGAGTGAGTGAGTAAAGAGATTTGGGCTGCTCTTAACAGTGACGTCTTGAGAGCCGATGAGGGTGAAGTGAGGAGGGTACGGAGCAGCGCCGGATTACAAGGGCGAGGGAAACGGCAGATCCCCGAGAAAACCCGCCGACCAGCGGCATCGTCCGGCACGATTCCCACGTGCGAAAAACCGGATGGTGACCCCCTCCGGGAATCGAACCAGGTTCGACCTCCTTCGAAGGAAAATGTCTGCGAGAGTGTTGTTATCGTATCGTCCGTTCCAGTACTTTGGAGCAGTTTTTTTTCCCCTCCCTTGAGCGGCATTATTTTCCACGTCTCCCCGCGAGTTTGCCCTACCCCCCTCCCCTTAATCGGGCGGAGATTGCCTTAATAACTTCAGGGACTACGAACACCAGAACTAATCAGAATTCCCCTTTCCCCCCTCTCTTTTACACCCCCTACTCACGAGGAAACTAAGCCCACCGCAATCCTCTGTGTTTACACACTGGCTTGTGTTAGCGTCGTGTAGCTAACCTCGGCGAATCTCGGCCCTACGCGACGTTTTTTTTTTTTATATGTTAAATATTACAACGGCGATAATGGTTTTTCTTTCCTTATTTCATTTCTCCCCAGGCCTCGTATATCCTTCGTTGGGGAAACAAGTTCTCCCGGGCGAACGAAGCTGTTACGAGGGACAGCAAAATGCCTCCCAGCACTCCAGCGGTATAGCGGGTAAGATATGGACTGGGTTATGAAATCGGACGTGGCAATACCCATAAAATACCCCGCGCGTATCACACTTTATTTTTGTGACAAAGTACTACGCCGCCCAGTGGTTGTATGACGGAGTGCCGTAAAACGGATGTCTACGAGTCGTAATTTCGAGTAAGAGATTTTTTTTTTTTTTTTTTTTTTTTTGAGGGGACTTGCTAAATCATATCCCTAGCATTCTTCAGGAGAAACGTTTTACGGCCTAATATTATCGTTACACAAAAAAAATTGTCTCAATTTCTTATGGTATACACTTGGTTGATGATAGTCTTTAAAAATCTAGATGTAAATATTTACCTTAAATAATGTGCTGGATGTTAATGGCTTAAACAATTTTGAATACAATTATGAAACATTCGCTAAGCAGAAAAATTATAGTTATTATAATCAACTACGATACGATGAGCGCGCGGTGAGTGAACACAATATGTGATATACAAGTGACTGTAGCAGTTATAACAGAATGAGAAAACGTAAATCACGAGTGGCAAGGCAAAATTTTAACCCCGATTTTAAATTGATAAAAAAATATTAGAAACCAAATGGAGGCTGAAAAATTGTTTATGTATTCCGCAAAGAATTCTTGTCATCGAAAGAATGCAGAATGGCAAACCAAATTTCACTATTCAAAAAGAAAATAATTGGCGAGAACATTGGTGTTTTGAATACTGTGCATAAATGTTATGACAAATATATACATAAAATTTTGCGTAGGCTAACTCACGTGACGCATCTAAGTGATTAATCAGATAGTACGAAATGTAAGTATACGTGGAAGTGTAAATGTTCACAAAAATTCTATGATTGATAAAAAAATGTTGTAAATTGTTGACAGACGCCTCTTAGTAAAGCAATTTTCGGTGAGAAATTGTATGATTCAAATCTAATGAGAATTTCAATGTAGCACCAATATTACTAAATACTACTTACAAAACATAATAGAAAAACAAATGTGACTATGGTTTTGGCAATAATTACAAAAAAAAATATTATCTTAATCGCACTTAATGTGGAGTAGTTAAACATCGATTCTCCAAAAAATATTGCGAATATAGAAAACTTAATTTGTATGACTGATAAAAAGAAAGCGTACTGATTTAAAAAAAACTCGCCAATCGCTAAACCTTATAGGTTACCAATGCAAAAAAGACATATAGTAATCCAGAGAAAAAATAACTTGACATTAGCTAACTAGTAAAACGCATTTTATGGAGAAATAATAAAAATCGTGACATTTAAAATTTAAATATAAATGAGACATGCGTTTAAACTAAAACTTAACTACTTGAAGAAAAGTGATACTAGTGTAGCCTGCATATGACTATACCGATAAAGTGAACATAAACAAGTTTAAATAAATATAGCTGAAATTAAAACCTAGCGTACAGCATAATTCAAGTCAGTTTTATGAAAAGAGTACAATATCTGAACTATATTATGATTGTGAAACTAGAGTACCTACATGGCTGAAGACAGCAAGATTCACGTAGCAGAAAATGAGTTTACAAATATGATCAAATGATATACATCTTTGGAACGAGTTTGAAACAATAACTTTAAGAGTGAAATTACAAAAATATTAAATAGGATTGAAACCACCGTATGTAATAGGAGACCGATAAACATATACACCAGAAATTACTGATAACTTATGAGCCTACTTTCCTCTACATGGGTGCAAATAGATCTTACTGAAGTTCTTGAAAGCTTAGATGGTAGGTAGCCATTGACGTATAATTGACCGCAATAGCATTACAGATGAAACCAGAAACATGTGAAAGAGTAAACAGACACTAAAATACGCGAGTGATTTATCCGTGACTCGAATTCAGAAAAACTCGTAACATTAAGCTAGCTAGCAATCAACTGCATCACAGAGGTAGGATTCGCAGCAGCAAATTCAGGTATAATCAGTGTAATGTTTTGAATGATAGGCTTCACAAACCTGAAATATTTATTCGGCCATCATTTTTAATATAAGTGTATGAGCTACTAAGGCACATAAGTGTTCATGGCCTACCATAACTCTGTTGGTGTGAACCATTTGCTGGAAATTGGTTGATTGGTCTCCTAGATATCGCATAAAAATAGTAGTTTCTTAAATGAGACATTCTTACAAAATTACTCAAGAAGAGGCTCTGTACACGATGTTCGTAATAGATAAAGTCAACATAAATGTTTGGTTGGAATTGTTAAACTGATATGCCAAACATATGTAAATATTTAAATATTTGTGGTCACCATTTTACAATAATTGTCTGACCCCATTTTAAACATGCAACTTTGCAGGAATTTCGGCAAAGGAGTATCTCTGTTTGCACAACTATTTATTGGTTCTCGAACTATAGCATAAAACCTCCATTAAATGGACGGCAAAAAGTTTATATATCAGCATATTCGATCATTGTCATATGTACAATATACAAAGTCAAATTTATATCTGTTGCATAGTTCCGCAGATATAAAACACTAAGCTAAAAAGTTTGTATATGCGCCATTCATAAAATGAGATAGACATACTTACATATTTAAAAAGTATAAATTAATATAGTGTAGCACATACAACTCTTAGTCCAATCTAACAGGAAGTGGTTTGATTGTTTCTCGAGATGCGGCATAAAAACTATATTATTTTATATAGGACTATCGTACAAAATGGCGCAGAAATAAGACTTTGCATAAACAAATTTTACCGATATAACTGATATTGTCAGTATACAAAGTTAAGTTGAAATTAGTTTTGCAGTTTCGTAGATAAAAATTACTGAGCTAAAATATTATGTGACCACCATTTTGAAAATTAGTGTGTCTGGCCCTTTCAAAATTTACCTGTTTACATAGACTCCATAGAGTCAATTGTTTGCCAAATTTGGTAAAAATAGGTTGTTTTCTCGGAGATCACATAGTTTTAATTCGTCAAGTGATACTATTTTCCAAAATGGTGCCAAAAAATAATTTGTGTGTACACATTTCATTCTAGTAATATATACAGCCATCATATAAAGTTTCATTGGAATTAAATACATTGTTTTGGCGTTATAAAATACAAAATTAAAATAGCTATATGGCAGCCATTTTGAAAATAAGTGTCTGGCATATATAAAAAACAATAGTTAATATTATCTGCCACAGTACTAATTGTTTGCCATATTTGGTCGGAATCAAACAATTGTTTCCCGAGATATGATATAAAACTTATTTCTTCGTGTGGCATTATCTTACAAAATAAGAGCATAAAAGAGACTCCATGGAGACACATTTGATGTTTGTTTTTTATACTCCCAGCATACCAATTTAAGTTTTAATTGATGAAATGGTTCCGAAGATATAGCGTTCTATGGTAAAATAGGTTGATGCGCTGCCATTTTGAAAATAGGGCTCTGATATGCTTGAAAAATTTATTTGTCAACTCCCGCAGTACTACTTGACTGCCAAATTTGGTAGGAATCTGTCAATTGTTTCCCGAGAAATTACGGAAACACACGGTTAATGCATGTAGTGCTATCCTACCAAACAGAGGACAAATGATTTTCGGATTATTTTATGCTTGTAATAGATACTGCCAATGTATAAAATTTGATTTAAATGTGTCAAATAATATGGTAGTTATACATAATAAATCAAAAATATTTGTATGACCACCATTTTGAAAATAAGTGCATATTACAGTTTTTTTATTGATATTTACCTGGCCTATCATAGTATTTCTTACGTACCAAATTTGGCGAAAATTGATTGAGTAGTTTTCGATGTATAACGTAAAAAATTTATTTTACATGTAGTACTACCTTTCAAAAATGGTGAACGAAAGTGTTTGTTGTTTAGCTTTTATGATGCTCGTAATACATATCGTCAGCGTACAAAATCTGGTTGAATTTGGTAGTTACAAAATAATCCTAAAATATTTGTGTCGGCCATTAAAAAAATAAGTGCCTAATAAAGTTAGTTTACGTATGTTTACTTGGCCTATCATACTTGCCAAATTTGAAGAAAATTGATTCAATAAATTTCGAGATATAAAATGAAAGCTTTATTTCTTCATGTGGTGCTATGTTCCAAAATGGCCTATAAAAGTGGTTCTTGGATGCCTTACATGATGCTTGTAATATTTACTCTCAGCGTACAAAATTTGGTTGAAATTGGTCAAATGGTACGGTAGCTATACGAAATAGTCCTGAAATATTTGATTGGCCAGCATTTTGAAAATGTCTAATTAAGTTCAATTACTTACGTTTAGCTGGCCAATCATAGCATTACGTACACGCTACATTTGGCGAAAACAACTAGAGCAGGTTTCGAGTTACACTGCAAAAGCTTTATGTTTTCACATGGCGCTATCATCCAAAATGGCAGAACAACAATATTCATCTCTGGCGATAATGCGCTTTCAGCATACAACATGTGGTTAAAACAGATTGAATGGTTTCCGAGATATGACATATCACCCCAAATTTTAAAATGACCGCCGTTGTTGAGAACTACTAGGGGGGAAGGTCGCACGCATGAACAACCACATACACACACACATACTCACCTAGACGCACACCTACACTCACACACAGGGAAAGTGATCTCATAAGGCTTTCTTTCCTTCGGAAAATAGGCTAAAAATAATCAATACGGACTGTTCAAATAACTAAATAAAAGTCCCAGAAAACACATTACATTAATTGTTTCGTGAAATTGTAGTACTTTGAATTCCTAATCATGGGAATCAAATTAATCAGCACAACATTTTCGAACGTCAGGTCATATTTGTTGAATGAATAGTTTATTTGAAACTTAGCACCATACAAACTATTGTCCTGGGGCTGCAATCTCTGCCATGTTATATTAAGGATGTGTTAATTTACTTTACCAGCATTATTAATGTCATGGCAAACGTATTAATTAATTTTCTGTATACACTACACAAGTGCCTCGGTTGGCATTTAATATGAACACCACGCATTAGCTACATGACGTATATGTTATATATTAATGTGTCACCTTGAATTGCAACGAAAAACAATTTTTTTTATACTTAGATAATCCAGACTGTTAAAAAATGTAGTTGTGCAGATCTTAGGACGAAACAAAATATGATGTATATTACGAAGTAACAACAAATGCCAGAAACCGTAATCCAGCAAATGGATTTAGTTTCAATTAGCGCAAGTAAATTCGAGCACCTGGCAGGCGAAGATACAACTTTACCCTTTTATAGGCTGCCAATGGATTTGTGTTTTGAAGTATCTGTTAATATTATAGAGACTCTATAAATTATATTTAATAACAAATTCTTTTTTACATTAAATGCGTTTATTATAAATACCGAAAAACTCACGGTGGCATTATCACAACTGTATGGTACGAAGGAAGAGATAATAATATATGTCAGTATTCCATACACTGGTTTATTTAAAAAAAAAAAAAAAAAAAAGTATGTTTTCAATAGCGTCCTAAAAAATAGAGGCCATTTCTGAATAATTCATTCGCGTCCAACGTACATTAGCATTAACTCGATTATCAGTTGATCATACCCAGATGTTTCTCGCGAGTCACACATCTATCATCACAGCAAGACAGTGCATGATTTGAACGCTGTCACACAAGAAAATAATATATTTTGAGCTTCCGACAGGAAACCACTACACGATGCGCTGCGTTGATGCGGTATTCAAGATGACCGATCACCCTTAATGAAGTTTCTTGTTAGTTGGCCGGCCAAGTGGCGATCTGCCATTTTTGCCTCAGTAAATATCTTATTTGACCTGGAGCACAGTGTAGTGAATTTCACTGTGCAGCTCGTTTGGGGCAGTGTATCATATCTTGGGATACATCCGTGGACTTGCAAAAGGTAGCTTAATACACAAATACTTAATACACAAATGTGTTACAGTAAATACTAGAATGTGCTTCGGAGGTATGCTTCTACAAATATGAAACTAATGAGAACAGAAAGTTTATAGAGCTCGGCGGCAAAGATTACGTATATAATCGTATTATAGTGTTATGTTTCATCATTCGATTTAGACAAAGTCCATGAGCGATAAAGCGGCTCATATATCCATGTCTTACAAAAAAAATTCTCCGGATACCCAATATATCGGAGCCTGGCATATAATTAACATCACGTGGGTTGGCAGGGATGGATTAGTATGTAAATCATCTCTTTGTTAGGGCACGCGTCGATTAATCTAGAGGCACTAAAAGGCAAATACACATTGTACAACCCTCCCATGATTTCTGACTTTAATAATAGGAAGGGAGTGATCGGTATTCATACGAATCGATTTGTTTGAGCTGCCACTAATTAGGGAAAGGATTATTACTGATATAACCCAGCTGCAGCAGGGCTGAACTAATAAAGGCGATCGAACAAAATTCTATTGGCGTGGGCTCGAGTTGTCGCTTATAAAATGAACCTGGTGTAGTGAGTGAGTGAGTGAGTGAGTGAAGAGATTTGGACTGCTCTTGACATCGAGGTCTTGAGAGCCGATGAGGTGGTTGAGGTGAGTATGGAGCAGCGCCGGAATTAAATGGTGGGGGAAACAGGATATCCCAGAGAAAACCTGCCGATCAACGGCATCGTCCAGTACGATTCCCACATACGAAAATCCGGAGTTACCCGGCCGCTGATTGAACCCGGATCGCCTTGGTGGGAGGCGAGCAGGCTAACCGCTCAGTCACCATGGCCCCGAACCTGGTTTAAATTTTAAGTAACGATTTGAGACGAACTTTATAGTTTCCAGTGTTACAAATGAGAACTGTTTTGGATGTGTGTTCTGTTTATGCCGGCTTAACATCTGTTTCGTTATCACAAGTTGTAGGCTGTGTGATCGGTGTTAGTGATATGAGTTCACTATATGCTGTTCTCAGTAAACTGATTATGATTGAATAGAGCATGTTATGAAAATAAAAGTATATATTCGAGTGGGGAGTGAACCCAGGGCGAGGCAACATTTACCGAGTGACGGGCTTTCCAGCTGGGACCTGTAGATGCCCGTCATCCCCGGACATGACATGAAATGAGACCCTATGGTGAAGTGGCGCTGGAATGCAAGGGCGGGGGAAACGGGAGTGCCCCGAGAATGCCCGCCGGCAAGCGGCGTCGTCCAGCACGATTCCCACATGCGAGAATCCGGGAGTGATATCGCCGGGTATCGAACCCCGGATTGCCGTGGTGGGAGGCGGGCGCCCTAGCTACTGCGACACCGCTGCCCCAACTTCTGAACATTACTTGATAAATTATTAAGACTCGTGGCACTACATAAGTGGAATATTAGTGGAGGTCGTAATTTGCTCAGAGGTAATATCACTGTGATTCCCCGCCAATCGTGTGCACAGACAGGGTAGGCATGCAGCTTCGAAGAATACGACAATCACACGTGCAGATTTATCTCGTTGGTCGCGAGAGAATCGTGGCGTACTGAGATCGTGCACTATCCAACACTCTTTAAAATTGCCTTCTATGTACAGAAATTCTTGCGGAAATGTGCCGTGAATATACGGGAACGTAATCCGTTAATGACGAAAAACGGAGCTGAATTCTGTAAATATAAAACGAGGAAATGCTCCCTATTCCCTATAGCTTCGGGTGTCGTGGAACGAACAATGCCGAGTCCACACGAAGCTTCGTTAGCAAAAGAAACTAGAAAATTATCGGTCCTGAGTCAGTTACGATATTCAAGCCAATTAGAACTGTTCCTCCAAATTACAATAAGTAGTATCAGGCGTATGTGAAAAATGGCAATACTTAAAATACACTAACATTTACAGTAACTAAAAAAAAATTGCTTATGAGACTCGTAGAAATAATACATAACTTATATTATGTATTTCATATAAAGGGCATAAGTGAGTGAAAATAGTCCCAGGCCTGCAAATTCTTGACTCAGATTGAAATCCCTCTCAGATATTTAAATTTTTTCTAAATATATCATTATACATTATAAACAAACGAAATTTTTTAGATTTGTTATTACCTCTTTTTAAAACTTGAAGTACAGAAAACTAACTACGAAATTTACGGAGACGTTTATGAATTAACGGAAAGACCATTTAAATTTACGTAAAAATCGATTTTTGAAAACAAATATGTCAAATTTACGAGGGTTTACAGACAGTTCTCTATAGATTTCTACCAGCATTTTCCGTAAAATGAGGGAAAATATTTTTATCAGTGTACCGCGAAATTTGTTCTCGCTTTCGATGGCATGCAACGAGAGTAAAGATGATATGGGATCAGTGGGTCAAGGAGAGGCAGGCTGAGTGACGTTTTTTTATGTTAAAGTGAATGTTCCTTCAATTGCATCATCAGCTGAGCCCGCCCTATCACTTGAGTACAGACCAGGGAGCAGGTTGCTGCAAACGGGGCGTGCCTCACCAAACGATAATAAACGAGTACCGCCACTGTCAACCAGGGAGCAGGGCGGATTGCAACATGCGACGCGAATATATGGTATTACAGTGGGGCAGGCGGCGTCTTTCTCCGTAGTGAGGCCGACCAGAATGGAGGACCCCATGAGATCGCCATAACCCCGCATAATGTACAACAGCCTCGGAACACAGCACGAGATGGAACAAACTCCACTCATTCAGTTACTTAGTATGGTTCTATTTAAACACTTAACTAACTGTTAATACATCTTTGCTCCCCCCCGCTCTCTCAGTGGAACTTACTTGTACTTGTGTAATGTCAGTGGTTACAATATAACCCGAGTCAATCAGTAATAGTCTTACTACTTCCTTTACCCAATAATTGCTCTATCTCCGGCTACAGCCACATCGTGTATCTCAACCATGAACCCTCCTAAAGGCCTTTCACGATAAAGTGAGTACTTTTGAAATAAACCTTAGTAAAAAAGTGACTGCCCCTAACTGCATATATTTTAACGGGCGCATTGAATAACATATGCCTTGTAAAGTTGGTAACGATGAAGGAAAAAATAGTTCCATAAATTAACGTCGAATAAAAAGTGTTAGGCAACCATTTGGGATAAGTTAAATTATTTCTCTCGCTTTCTGTTTTTTTTTATGTATATATTAAAGTGTAAAAATTAGCAGATTTCTAGATTATTAACTTTTCTGATAATTTAACCGTTTCACTTCACCGACGCATGAAAAAAGTGACGAGGCCCATGGCAATGTTAAATTTACTTAAGGCGGAAGAACACACATCATGTATACAAGTAGATCTTAAGCAGGGCTTTCAAAGTGCTCATTTTACCGTGAACAGCCTATAGCCCTTAATTACAAGTATGGCGAAGTAGACATACTTAGTAACAACGTGTAGGATACCATGGGCCCCGTGGCAACAACCAACGCGAGGGCAGACATCTCGTCCGCATGGCGATTACGGACAGTACAGACACTCAACCACCCTCCCTCAGGAGTTCAGGCAAGTATGGTACATCAAAGAGAGTACGCACGCGTTGTGCGTAGCCTTCCTCAGCACCTTGTCCACGAGCCCCATCACCGGGGCTGCAACTTACCACCCATCATAGGTAGCTGCGTCTGCAGTGATGCTCGGGACGTTTGGAGACCAGACGAACGTCATGCCATCGTCTTCTCCGACGGATCCCGCTTCTTCTTGCAGTACCAGGATGGTCGCATCCGTACCTGGCGGCACTGTTGCGCACGCCTGGCCGAATCCTGCATTTTGCACCGTCATACCGCCCCAGCACCAGGAGTTAAGGGATGTGGCGCCATCGAATTCCAACCTCGTTCGCGCCTGGTCCACTTCACTCGTACGCTGACAGTTGTTCTGGTTCGCCATGGCAAAGTATCGACCAGACAATTCATTTAAAGACAGCGTAGCTAGAGATGAAGAGAAAGAGCTGATATAAAAAAAACATAATTCGTTATTTTACTACTCAATTACTTTACAATAATTCCTCATTAAGCAAGATATACAAGAGTATAACTAAATCATGAGACTACCTTCAAGCTGTATCTTCTTTAATCTCGGAATACTAGACTCCTCAGTTAATCAATTACAACTTTCGTTAGGAATCCACATTAATTAACTCTCTTTATAACAAACTTCAAATCTCTCGCCTCATGGAGCGGTCCCCTCTCCGCCTACTTTGCCTTATGCTTACCACGGAGTTTTTTTGGCGCAGACGTTCTGCTTGGACCTCGAACGATACGAGCTCGCTCCTATCTCGTGGCGACGCCGTGTGGCCATCGGCTGGCGTCGAACCTGGACAACAGCAGTCGCCTGGACGCAATCTTGTAGTAGTTGTAGCGGTAGTATAGTAGAGGGGGAAGGGGGATAGCCGCCACCGTCGAACCCTCATACGCCACCGGATGGCCTGTGTGTTGTAAGACCGGGAGCCTAGACTCCTATAACTCACAGGGTGTTTGTAAAGACAAAATACACCCCGACACGTACTCAACTCATTGGATAAGGCGGCGGGGCGCCATGTAGCTGTGGTTTCTTGGGCACTGGACCTGTGTTAAGGCTGTTTAAGTTGTTGCCTATTTTTAAATTAAGTTACGTGTGGTTGTATTCGGTTGTATTCACTCCAGCCACACGGCTGGAGTGAATGTTAGTGCCGTGATGTCTGTCTAATATGTTCGTCTGTTGTTTGCAAGTGTGCTAACTTAACTCGCATTTTTTTTATAGGTGCGTCCCTAGTCTCCCGGGGGCAGCCCACAGGGTACGTTTCAATGTGTAGTGTAGGAGAGAATTAAAAAACTCATAGTCAAATGTGTTTGCGCTGATGGCTCTTATTCAAAGATATGATATACTTATTAATATTTACTTTTACTTATACTTATGGCACGCCCTGTTTTGGTGCTTATAGCACTTTAATTTTTTTAAATTAATTTTTTTTGGGACGAAAGATGACTCAAAGTGAGTATGTTATTAACAGCTAATTGTAATGTTAATTGTGTGCCATATATAGGTGAGTACGTGGCTCTTATATACCTTGGGGTGTCCCTGGTAACTGTCTTCGTGCCATGGTATTTACCAAACATGCTCAGCGCCTGCCTAGGCGCTCTGCTGGCCCCCGGGTGTTGGTCTGGCTGGCTCGTTCTGCTTTCCAGCCACGGTCAGCAAATCCGGCAAACGTTATATCGCGAAGGAGTTGGGGTCTGTTGTGTTTCCCATCTCAAGGGACAGCCTGTGGCCCTGAACCAACAGGACGATGCGCGACTGCATGTGGCGTTCGTCGTACAACTGTTCCTGGACGACCATCATGTCACACTGCTTCCTTGGCCTACGCGCTCACCTGGTACCTCGCACCATCGAAAACTTTTAATCCATCGCTGGAAGACGACCGGCCTATCACAGAACACCCGTGCCCATAGATGATGAACTTTGTACACCCATCGAAACAGCATGGGCGGTGATACGCCAGACGGATATCCTAAGAGTGTTCCTTTCAATGCCGCATCGTGTAACAGCGGGTGTCAATGGCCGTGGTAGGGCAACACAATACTAATTTCCCCATTTACAATGCGCCATCCTGAGCTCCAAGGGTAATCATATCACCTGGTATAGCTATTCTGTACAATAAATCCGAATGTGACAGCTCATTTCCTTCTTGGAGTCGAAATTTTAACTACCAGCATTGTAAACCACGAATTGGCAATTATAATACTCACGCTTTTCCTACAGTTTTAATTCGTAATTTGGCAGATGTAAACAGTATTTTCAAAAAATGAACTGTCAGCGATATTAATAAAAACGTTTCATATTGCAGAAACATTCATCCCGAAACCATTTTGGAAATAACATCTCTCCCCTGTCATCAAAGTAATTGGTAGGAGAAAACGAATATTTTTTCACAAAAGGCCAAAGCAGAGATCTGTTGTTCCCGAATGAATTATGGCAATCCGGTAAAATATTTTAGGACGAAAACGTACAGGGGTAATTGGGTTCAGGTTTTGATGAAAATACATCTGAATCGTTTCTATTGTACCAATTTTCTAATGCCACGATGGAAGAAAGTTCTCAATGAAAGAGAGTAAACAAATTAAAATGCCCTGTAGTATAATTCTGTGCGCCTGAAATAAAGGGCGAAAAAAGCAATACAGCTCTATTGTGTGCGTGACGTGTTTTGTAATTACTCCCACAAAAGACACATTAGCAGTGCGAGTTGACCATTTTTTTAATTTTCTTTTGTTCTCGAGATATGATCACGTACCATCGTGCTGGAAAATTTCATAAAAATCCTTGTGAAGTAATAAATTAGATACATATTTTGTAATTAATATTTTAAAAGTATTATATTCGAAGTCTTCGTCTTTCCTCATACCTTTTAAATAGCATACTTTTACACATATATAAATTAGTTATTGAGATTTAAAAATTCTTCCTTTTTCGCCAGTGTCTTCAATTTTGATATCAGTATTTAATAGTTACAGCATTAACCTCAGCGTATTCTCTAAAGCGGCACACATTATAGTTTTAAAACTAAGTAAGTTTAGTTTGGGACGTTAGCCAAATTTGCATGAGCCACTAATTTAATTTGCACGTACGGAATGCTCTTTTATTTAAAAACAAATTTAGATAAAATTTATTGCGTACAATTTTCTTGATTCCAGGAAGTCATTAAGTTATGGGAACCGAGGATAACAATTTTGGGTTAAACAAGTTACCGAGTAAAGTTTCGCGACCAGTACATTCACAAGGACATATATCACAAAATATTAACCACCTGCAGACCTTGATTTCAGCTTATATTGAAGACCTCTAATAAGCACTGTTTCATACGCATAACCGTCGAAAAAATGTTCGTTACGTCCTGAGTGCCTTTTGTTAAATAAACCTTTGGCTGACATGAATGGACTCCGGAATATTTATATTAACGTTAATAGCCTTTCAAATCAAGCTTATAACACCAAAATTAGGGAGAAATGAGAAGAACTACTTAGCGGATCAACTTATTAATGTGAATTCGTTAAAAGGTAGTCAAACACCGTGGTTTATCGACTACAGCAAATATATGAGTGCGTTTCCTTACATCGCATCGTTTTAAATTACTTAAAAAAAATTTCGAACAATTTAATTTCCTAAATTTAGAACAATTATGCTGGCTTCGTTACTGCCCTAATTGAGTCAGTACTAAAATATAATTGTAATTTTTAATTTAATTCGTAATTTAAGGCAATTACGTTATTTCAATTTTTATTTGATTTAGGGATTAAGGAATGTGATTTCAGTGCAGAGTAATGCTTTACTTCCCAAAGTAGCTTCGTTAGCTGCACTTACATTCGGTCCTCCTCTAGTTGCGCTGGATTTGCACTGCAAACATAGTATTCCTTCACGGCACCGCTTTTTGCATCTGTGCGGTTACAGACGTGTCTCTCACGCTTATAACTTCAGACACCAGATATATTCTTTCAAAATTCCTCGTGTCCCCCTTCCCTCCCCCAAACCCAATTACTATCATACTGCTGCTTTGTGCTTTCTGTTACAGGGCACGTATTTCTGATTTCTATGCCAACTCACGTTTATTTTTCTGCTTTGCCAAGAGCTTCTGATAGCCTTCTTGTAACAGTTTTTTTCATTATCTCTAAGACACGATGACGTGTTTTACGTGTGCTCCAGATTAACGGAAGGAATTCGCTTCAGGAACATAATATTCTTGATTTTGAACTCACTTCTGTGATGTATGTGGCTGTAGAAGGATTTCGATTTGTAGTTTGAGTGAAAATTTATTATATTCAAAATTTAGTAATGTGAATCTACAACATGAAATATTATTGTTCATCCCTCTGTATCTAGTGACTGCATTCTTCAATATGTCGTGTGAGCTTATACATACATTTACTACAGCACCCTATTACAAAACGTTATTCTGAAGGAGGATAGAACCACGGGAATTCCTGCTCGCTTCCCACCAAGGCGAACTGGGTTCAATTCCCAGCCGGATCACACCCGGATTTTCGCTTCTGAGAATCGTGCCGGACGAACCCGCTGGCCGGCGTGTTTTCTCGGGGATCTCCCGTTTCCCTCGCCCTTTTATTCCGGCGCTGTTCCATTGTCACTTCAGTCACCCTCATCGGCTCTCAAGACCTCGCTGTTAAGAGCCGTCCAAATCTCTTCCCTCACTTACGGGAATTCCTTCTCCTACAAAGTTTTGGAAGACTTGGCCATACATTTCCCTGCAGAAACATCGTCTCTAATGCATTTAAATGCCACATAAATTAGTGCATCAGATCAAAACCTACTATAGGCTGTTCACGGTAAAATGAGCACTTTTGAAAGAATTGAAAGAAATGCTATAAAAAAATTGCTCTTTAAAGAAGAGTTCCGACCGTAAGTTTATAATATGTTACCACGTAGTTACTCAGTCTCGTTTACGCATTTACTTTAGCATTTTAAATGAAGCGCAGTTATGAAACTACATGTATCAAAATTGTTATGTTTTTACATAAGTGTCTTCTGAACTCATTTTTGTTACGGATTACACTTTACAATGCAGGTGTTCCAATATTAACATATCTAACAATTTTAAAGTGTGATATATATATATATATATATATATATATATATATATATATATATATATATATATATATATATATATATATATATATATATATATATATATACGAATGGATAAGAGAGGTTCCAACATAAACCTTAATAATTAGAAGTGTAGTCACTGAAGATATGTAAATAAACTGCCCATAACTGGCCAATCCATGTATCGAACAAGAGGAAGACTGGTATTTGTCTCCTGGTGCATATCCTTACTCACGAATTTATGTGACAACTGTCAAAACTACTTGGTGGAACAATGACCAGCAGTTTGTTTCATGTTCGGATATGCCGCACTTTCACGAAAAGTAGCAGTGTTTTTCGTAACATGATTACATAGTGCACCATCATGTGAAAAGCCATGAGATACGGGTTTTAGTATCGCGTAGGCTTTAGTACCTACGAAGTGGAGCAAATATTCGCGGAATGAATTCCACAAGTGGACACAACACCTGTGGAGAGATGTTGACCCATGCCGCCTGGATTGCTACTCACAGCCCCCTGCTATTTGTGGGTGCAGGAACTTCGATTCGGATTAACTTCGCCGCCATGTGACCCATGAATGCTCGATGGTAGCGGACAAGGGCAACACCTACTGTAATCGATGCGTACCATACACGCATGTAGGGCGCAGTGCTCACTTTCGAGGCACTGTATCGCGGCAGTGAGATCTAGCGGAATATTTGTGTGCGTTTTAAACGAAAAAGGTGGGTCCTAGGCAGTTGCGACAATAAATCAACATCAAACGTTCATAATTCCCGACGGTAATGAGGAGTTTTATTATTGTGAATTTGCTCTGAGGTTGAACATCCCAATAAAATAAAACAATGTTCCATGAATTGTACTTTCATGTTACCTCTTTTCCGATATTTCACAAAAATACATTCAAAAATCTGCATTTCCGAGGACTTATTACGCCCTTAATATTTAATTTAGGTAAAAAGTGTCCGATATTTTTTGCCACTTGATTTTGCATAAGGAATCACCTCACGAAGTTTGTCGGTCGAATTCATCCCCATTCTATATGTATATAAACCCACTTGGGTGGAGTTATTTGAGAATTTCTAAATGCATTAACCGGTTGTGTATTGTTCCGCCAAACGAAAATGTTTCACCCTTTGAGACACAATTCAATTAATTATTTATGATGTTACACATAAATTTTAATGCGTGATGCACTTTAGCTGACACAGCTTTAGATTCGTAATTTAAACCAACTAGCTGCAGAATTTGTATTCTGCTATAGAGATACAAAACTTTCATAACCGAGAACAGAAGCTCACTTTACGAATCAAGTTACCCACAAGGAATACCATTGTGTACTAAGCCTTGTGGAGTACAGTGTGCTTTATGAACTCAACTGTGTACACTGGTTTTGAATGGGCCAATATCCTAATGCATATTAAGTCATGTGTTGGTCAAATTTTAGAAACATAAATATGATTTCAAGTAGCAAAAGTCAGTTGGCCTTCTTGTAAAAATATGCTTGTACACAATCCACCCACAAATGGTTTTCATAATTAGATAACCTGCATACTGCATCCACAGATGTAAGTGGTCCACACGATGTCTACTGGCTGTTGGGCGCAATGGCAATATCTGGACTAATGTTCAGACAACTTCCATCTAGCAAAATACAACCGGCCAATAAATGCCATCAGTGTGCCATAAGTGGCAGCAGTGGACAACTGGGTTACTGCTTCTGGCCTGCCGTAAGTTAAATAAGGATTGTCAGCAAATTGTTGGCAAGCTACTTGTAGTCCAGCTATTGACCACTTTTAGCCTAGTTTTTTTGCACTTATAATCCAGCTATTGGCCACTTTTGGCATACTGAAAAGCAGCTTGCCATGCATTTTTCTAACAAAACAATAATTTGTGTTTTGCCTCAATAGGAACATTTATTTCCAAACTTCATACAAGTTACCTTAGGTATTAAATAACGATATTTAAAATATTTTCCAAGAGCACAGATTTGAACTCGCAGCACTATAGTGTATAGTTTAGCTATAGAATGCTGCTAACTTCTCTACTATCTACCTACTTTGAACTTCCTTAAGTAAATCTGAATACTTTTCGTGCAAAAATAGTCGCATTATTAGCTTTGCTTTGTATGCCATTTATGTATCATACTTTAAACACAGGATTTATGAGTTTTCTTCAAAATACTAGTATATTAGTTTAAGACTACTTCCTTGTAATATATAAAACACAAAATATAGATTTTTTTTTACATTTCAGCTTTGCTGGTTATCAGTGTAGAAACTAGTTTTCGTGTTACTAGTAATGTCACATCTAAATACATTTTATTCCAATGTGCATAAAATGAAAGGGGTTAAGTGACTTCATATATGTTATTTTCTATTTCACAGCAACATACAGTTAGCATTTTAAAAATGGCTCATGAAACTGTCGTTAGTAGAACCTAGTAGTCACAATTAGCATACCATAAATTACCAATAAGCTTGCTTCTAATGTTTCGTAGTAGTAAGCAACAGCTGGCGTTCTATAAGAGACCCTTTATATTATTAAAAGAATTTCCCCAACAGTTAATAATGATTGGCATGTTATAAATTACCCATTAGCATCTGCTAATACTTCCCCAGCATTAGGTAACATTTTGCATGCCATAAATGGCCCATAAACTTGGTGCAGTGAGTGACAATTAACGTTTTGTATATCGTGTGCTTGTGAGGATTCCATTAAGTTCTAACAATAGACTTTCCCTAATTCATTGTCAGCATTAATGCAAATAACATAGTAATTATTATTTTTATACTCTTATGAAGTCATCGACTAGTTATTCTCAAATGTTTGCTTTCAAAAGAGTTTATTTAAAATTCTGTTACATGATGCCGATACTACTGATTTAATGTAGGAAAATATGTTTTACTGTTTTATAGCCGGACCAACACAATCCACAGTGTTCGAGAAAATAAGATTTACGGGATAAATAATTTTCATTACATGATAGGAAGAATATAGTGTCAAAATAATTTTAAAAGGCCTAAAGCACACTATATTATTTAAATAAGGAGATATCAAATTTACGTTGCAATAATTTATTTCAGAGTTATTAAGAACATACAAAGCAATAATCAAGGCATTCATAACACTTGCATATTTTCTGATGTAGAATCTATAGTTCTGCTCGTAAAGATAAAAGAGCAACTGAATGCCTCGATTTTCTAGCGTCATGCAGTTTTTAATCAAACCTTGAATAAAAGAATTTGATGTTGATTAATTTTGCAGATAATGTTTGAGTTTACTATAGATTCTGAAACTCCGGAAACACCACACATTTCCCTAAACACAGCATTTCATCCCCATCGTAATATTCATTCAAACATCACAGTAATTACTACTAAAACAAAGTATAAAATGAAGTGCTATAGCTCCACCTGTATATCAGATCTTTTGTGATAGTGCTCCTTCCGTAGGGACCATCCACGCATACAGCTGAAATAGATTTTTCACTTTGATTGCCAATGCGTTTAGATCTAGAATATTAGCATTTTTTTCTCTTATAATTAATTCTGTGATGCTCTTATTCGGTAATTTAATGATGACTCCACCATAACTGTATAGTAAGTTCATGCCAAGACTTCTCTCGTACATCGCGATTTATTTCATTTAAATTCATCTGCATATACCGGACTGTAATTATTGATATATCTAAGAGTTTCCATTTGGAAACTGAAGTTAAAGGCATCTGCGCGTTAATTTTTTTGCCAGAAGATGCACTCGAATTTATGCATGTATAATTTAGAATATATATATATATATATATATATATATATATATATATATATATATATATATATATATATATATATATATACACACACACACACACACACATACAAAAAACTCCATTCCGAAAAAAATTTTTACGAAAGAAGTTATGTTAAAATTTGTTTGTTTTGTTTTCTATCTAAACTCTAGAGATGCAATGCGAAATACAGTGGATAGTTGTATTATGATGGTTAAAAGTTTGCCTTTAAAGGTTTTAGTTTCAGTGATTTACCGAGCATATCTGACTAAATGTTTGGTACTCTCGCGCTGTGTCAACTGGAGTTCGGGATCTTGCGATGCGATGTTCAACTGAGGAGCCACCGCCCCGTGTTTTATCTACACTCGAACGAATCTCGCCTGCCAGGGCCACCACCCGCCTGCTACTACACGCCGCCAGCGGAACAGGATGGGCATGCTCCCGCTGGAGTTTGCCCCGCGAACTTTGGCACCCACGTCCGTTCCGGCGTCTTGGAATGTGTGTTCGGGAGAGGCGGACGGTAGAGTTCCGAATGACCAATGGCCCACTCGAAAAGGCAGCCGCAGGGGGTCCGAATCTCGAGTGGCGTGGCGGGCATCATCTTCGGAATTCGGAATTCCCATCGGGGGCAGCGGCAATCCACTCTGCGTTAGACATGTTGATCACTCCGAGGGAAGATCTCCCCCCCCCCCCCACCGCCACCCTCGTGCAACTAACCCGGCCGTTCCTCCGCCAACTCCAGCTTCAACTCCGAGCCAACTCATACATAACGTCCTAGTAGCAAACGCAGGGCACCCTGGGGTGCCGTTTTATAGTTTGCAATTTCCGGGGAGACCCTAAGTATAGGTCGTGGGTCAAAGAAGCTGGCTCGAGGATTTGTCCAAGCACAACTACGTATACTGCCTCGTTATATGTATATATGTGTGTGTGTATATATATCTGCTAATAGTATGACGGATGTGTTACGGGAACAGGCCTTTTGGTTGCTAAAGGCTGTTCACGATAAATTAAGCACTTTTGAAATCAACCTTACAAAAAAGTCACTGGTCCTGCCTGCATATACTTTACCGGGCGCACTGAGTGGCATGCGCTCATTGAAGTTGGCAATGGTAGATATAAAATAGTCCCATAACTTTACGTCGAATAAAATGTGTTATGAAAACATTTTTGCGATAACTTAAATTATTTATATCGCTTTCTGTTTTTTTTTAAGTCTGTTTTTTTTTAATGGATCTAATTGTAAAAATGGTTAGATTTTTAGATTTTTTTTATTTTATAATTTCACAGTTTCACGTGACCGACGCATGAATAAAGTGATGAGGCCCATGACAATGCTAACTATACGTAATGCGGAAGAACACACAACGCACATACGAGTATATTTTAAGCAGCGATTTAAAAAGTGCTCATTTTACCATGAACAGCCTGTACCAGCATTATTTTCCTGCAGGTACAGCTAAAACTACACGTTCCTACCATACATCTGTGCTTATGCTCGTGTTGTCTGTCACGCATCCTGTTTCTCGTCAATTTCAAAGAATTTTTTTTTTTACATTCTTGATTGTACAAATAAAAAAAAATTTATAACACAAACTATTAACACGGCCAAAATATATTTCGGATAACAATTACCGTATTTATAATTATTTTATAAACAGGAGTTGTTTAATTTTGAAAACGAATAATTGAATATAGCACTTTTAATTCCTCACTGACTTACCATTACACAATTTACGAACACCATGCGAAAATTAATTTTACAGGCAAATGTTTATTAAAGACTCATATTAACTAGTTTAAAATGTTGCATCTTAAACAACTGCGCTCAAAATAGTTCTTGTAGCATCACATTCTTGTTGGTTAAGATATTTATAATTAGTAGCATGTTTTTATGCAAATATAAAATTAATTCTGAAGAATGAATTATGTCTCCCACCATGCGACGGATTTACTTTGTTTTATGATGTTTTCTTCAGTTACAGTGTACATCGTAAACCCAACTCCGTGTACAACGTAAAAGAAACAAGACTACAATGCCAGTCGTATTTCGAAACAGTTGATTATGTTTTCGAAATATAGTCTGATACGGGTGGTTCACGATTTAGTGAGAAGTCTCCAAATCAACCTATTAACAAAATCACTGCCCGTAACTGCGTGTATTTTAACGTAAACAATGACCGCAATACTCACTGTTATGTTGGCAGCGAACTACAAGAAGTAGTTCCACGTGTTAACGTATTTCAGTCGTAAAGTTAAACATTCTTGTCACTTGCAAATCAGTTTCTCTTTGCTGTATGCAAATAAGTTTAAAATTGGGCATTATTGAAAACATTAATATTTATAACTATAATACATTATACCCTGGTTGACACAACGATAAAAACAGCTGGTTCATTACTTTGTGAAGATTACATTCAGGTCTGCCGTCTAAGCTCGCGTGTTAACATAATAGCAGTTGACTCACGACCATCGTGATTTATAAGTGTCAGTTTGTAGCACCTGAAATAAAGTATTCCCTATCATAAAAAAAAATCATTTTAAAACCATTTCTAAGTTGTTTCTTGTTCCTGAAATTCTTGAAGTTTCATATAGTATGCCAATTTCGACAATGCATTACTTCATTAAATTTAAGTCGATATAAATGTTGAACGTAAATAAACTTGTAGACCCGCTGGAAGTGTGTTTTGTTACATTTACGATATGCTGCAGTTCTGAAAGCTTAAATAAATGCGTGTTTGTTATTCATCATTTACGTGATGGCCTGTATATGGGTTAATACCCCAGGGCGTCAGTCACTCGTTTTGGAACCATAATGCCATGGACATTTTTTATACTGCATGTGAAGCATGCCTTGAGTGTTAGGAATACGTCAAAAAACATAAACTCCAGTGTTTGGAATACGTCAAAACAAGCCCTGAGTGTTAGTATTGAGTCAAGATAATTTTATAACGTGTATTCTAACATTTAACTGTGTATGAACCATTACATCAAACAGGAAGCACCGGCTTCCGCGACTAATCTCCATAAGTCAAGCGATTTGGGGCAACCCTAAATGATATGTTTGGGGATCCAGTTTCATGAAAGGCATTCACACCTGAAAGGTAAGTTTTTTTTTTGTTTTATGGTGAAGTTACATTTGTATCAGTGCAGGTATTTAAATTTCACAAGCGAAAAGTTATTCTTCGGTTTGTAGGCAGAGCAGTAAGTTATAGCAAACGTTAGTGCTATGTGCTTTAAAGCTGTGCATGGCTGCGCGAATTTCCACGGAACTTGAATCGAACGACAAATATTGCCTTGGTACGCCGTAAAAATTCTTATCAAATAATTTCATCCGTTTGGATTCCTGACAATTGTTTTTGTTACACGCAATACAGTAGAAGTGCCCGCCATTTGTTTGTGCCTGTATTTGCATTACAATATGTTTGTGAGATACATCCGCATTGCAATTCTACTCGTAAATGTTGCTGAACCTAATTCTCGGGTCGTCTACCGATTTTTTAAGACACGTTGTCTTCTGTATGGAGTAAATACACTGTATTGTCTAAAAGGTCGCCTTTCTAATGAGTGTCACGTACGTGTAACGGGTAAAATCACAATCCGATGTTATATACAGAAATTAACGTGTACGCGTTTTTAGTGCTGGTTAAAATATGCAATAATTTTTGTCGTTTATTTATTTGGTGTGTAGTGAATATAGAGCCAGCTGAGTAAACACCAGCTGAAATTCACATGACGGATTTTATTTTGATAGGTACGCGAACAACGAACAGGTGACACAGAAAATAAAAATTTAAACAGAAAAGAAAATTTCTGATAAAAATACAAATATTAGTACTTTCACAAAACATTTTGTTGTACACCTGTTGAAATTGCACTTGTCCAAAAACAGGATTTGTAGAACTGTAGAAAAATGTTGGCAGTAATACTGACACCTGAAAAATGTTGGCAGTAATACTGACACCTGAAAAATGTTGGCAGTAATACTGACACCTGTAAAATGTTGGCAGTAATACTGACACCTGTAAAATGTTGGCAGTAATACTGACATCTGTAAAATGTTGGCAGTAATACTGACACCTGTAAAATGTTGGCAGTAATACTGACACCTGTAAAATGTTGGCAGTAATATTGACATCTGTAAAATGTTGGCAGTAATACTGACGCCTGTAAAATGTTGGCAGTAATACTGACACCTGTAAAATGTTGGCAGTAATACTGACACCTGTAAAATGTTGGCAGTAATACTGACACCTGTAAAGTGTTGGCAGTAATACTTACACCTGTAAAATAATATACAAGAATTAACTTGTAATGCTACTAAAACCATTTTTGGCAACAAGTTTCCAAAGAATTTTTTTTTGTAAAATTGCACAAATTTTTTTGTGTGCAAAATGTTGAAACTTAGCAGGGCTTCCATAAGTTCCCCCGTTAACGTGAACGGCCTTTAATCGCTAATACCAATACAATTTACATGAGAGAAATCCTTTAACTAACCAAATAACGTTTAACAACAAGAGTGCGTGTTGTTAATAACCAATCTTCGCAATGGACTACGAAAACGTATTGACTGTTCACGGTAAAGTGAGCACTTTTGAAAACCCTTTGATTTGGAATAATAGTCAATGAATATATTTTGTATTAGCCTTACACGTTAAAATTTGTTTGCGGTGGAAAAAAAAAAACAGATTTTTTTATATTACTTATATGGCAATATTTACTTAAAAACGATGGTTAAAGAATATCAAATTACTGAAAGAAAAAAAACTGACTAGGACGTCAAAAGTGCTCACTTTACCGTGAACAGCCTATAGCAGCATTTTCTTCTCGTGTCAATCTGCACGCTGTCCAATATTATCTTTACTGCATTTGACTACGCATTATGTTACACTTGGTAGTGTTAACTAAACAACCTAATAAATATTTACACTCTGCCCACGAAAATTTTAACAATACTGAAGTAACAAATCGTTCCGATGCGAGGGCAGATGTCTGGCTGCTACTACCCTGAAATTCGATCGCAGAACTCTCCTCACCGTAATGATTTATACCAGCTTATTCTACGCAGAAGCAAATGTGGTTCATGGTTGTCATGGCGTAATGGATAGCGCATCGACCTGTCGTGATAGAGGTCCATGGTTCGCGCCCATCCACCAGCGAGAATCGAAGATTTTCGTGTCGAGGTTTCGTTTACCATGAACGAATATGCACTGGCAAACATCCTACTGTAATGGAAGTTTTTAACCTATACACTGTACGGTAATAATCCCACATATCAAGCTATACAAAGTTGGGAACTTCCTTTGACTGTTTCCTGAGCAAATCTAGGAACGCTATAATGAAAGTACAGAGGAAAACCATTCCTGCTTTATCACTAAATAGACATTAGTGTGGTGAATTTCCGAATAATTTCTTAGAGTGTAGGGTAATAAACTTAAAAGCACTAATAATCCGGGACGTATTTTAAATATAATTTCATTATATATTATAGTTAATTTTCCCTTACTATTATGGGACTTTTTCCCTTCTTTTGTCAGGCACTATTTCCACACGGTTAGAGAATAGAACTTAACTTGTTATGTAAATCTACTTTACATTTAAGAGGTAATTTTTCCTTACACGTAGAGGTAATTGGCTTCCCTTACATGTAAGTGAATCTTAACTCAAATTTTTTTACAGTGTATTTATTCGCACGATCTACAGTACGTGTATTTATGCGTTCATGTGTCTAAGTTTTTTAATTGGTTAATAATTAATATTTCTCTAAAACGCCAAATCTAACTATATTGAAATAATAAAGAGTAAACTATTTCAGTGACCATTTTAATCGATTTTCGAGAAATTCGTTTTCGTTTAGTCAGCCAGTTTAAGGATTGGTATTCAAATATTTTACTATATTTATTATCGTTAGTAAATTTCTGTTAAATACGTTACAAGAAAATACAAGAACGTTACTAAATACGCTGAATAAGTATTTCACAATAATTTATTACGCATTTTGTATTTTTGAATTAATTTTATTTCTAAATTTATTGATTTAACTATCAAGTTAAAAAAATTGAAATAATTTTTGTCAAAGAGAATTTATGAGCATTTTCATTCAAGATAAGGGTATGAAATGAAATAAATTACCCCTGCACAATTTTTAATTTAATTCCTGTCAAAATGCTTGAGAATAGCGCTGCTTTATCCAAGCCCCAATTAACCATAATTTATAAAACTACTATATATAAGCATGTATTAAGCAGACAGTTATAACATTTTAAATGCCCAAACTACTTCTAAAAAAGCTGGAGACTAAAGTATGTTATGTAATATACTGAATAAATATAAAATACTAATGCATAACACTATAAATTAATTTCGTGCGGCTTTTTAATAATTACGTAAGTGACCACAAAGTAATGTGATTTTTTTAATAAATTATATTTTTTAAGTAGTCTGAAAGCGTCATTCTAATGTGCCATAACAAGAATTTTCATACAGCAGCTGAGAGCATTAATTTACCAATGTAACATTTTCCGGTAATACGCAGCCATTACTGGCAGTATGTAACAGCTTGCAATTAGTCTCTTGGGTGCCATTTAAATTCCCTGCTCTTTATTCTCAGAGCTTAAAAAAAAAGAACAACGCCCAATTAATTCCAAAGCTGCTTACATTTCAGTACCCGAAAAAAAAAATACAGCAAAGCCTATTCCACCCAAACTTTCAATGCGCATCCCGTTTAATCCCGGAAGCACACTGCCGATTGGTAAAAAATATCTGCTTCAATATGTAGATTCTGAAAGGATGTCTCGTAAACGCAAAACCTAGATTCTGTAGATGTCAACATTAATAACGAACTAATGATACAAATGCTTAAAGCTAAAATCACAGTTTTCGTCGCAAGCAAATGTGGTCACATTGCACTCATTAAATTTTCCCTACTGTAAGAGTAATATCTTATAGAGAGAAATATTTTTGTCGTAGTGTATGTCCATATAGGCTTTTCACGGTAAAGTGAGCACTTTTTAAGGGCTCCCAAAAGGCATTAACCCGGAATAAATGTATTTTATTACAGTCTCAGACATTAAATTTTGAGAGTGATGAAATGTACACACTGTGTTTATTAGTAATATTGTAATTTTTGCATTAAAAAATGGCGGAATGGTAGAAATTAGTTGAAAGGAAAAATTTTGCAGCGTCTTAAATGGTGCTCACTTTACCACGAATAGTCTATACCGATCATTGAGAAGGCAGAATTGTCACTTTAAATACTTTGATATATAGTCATGTGTAATGGTTTTAATTTATTTCCAAATACATTGTGTAAAGCAAAGTAATTTTTCCATTAATAAAATTTCAAGTGACAAATTTCAAATTTCTATGACAAAGACATAATTACGAATAAAATTAAAAAAGAAAAACAAATATTTATAACTCATAATAGCTGATAAGAAACCATATGCGAAACAAATTCATGAAATATGTTAGACAGAAATTCTATGGAAACACACTGAGAGAAAAGCGAACAAAAAAATTGATTCCATAGTGCCAAAATATAAATAGTTGTCCTAACAAAATATTTTGTTTAGTGAACAGAACTTGACAAAAAACATAACTGATTTTATTCATCTAACGAAATTCATGTGTGTGTCTGGCCTAAATAAATTATACTTTAAAAAAAAATATTTTCTTTAATCAATTATATGTATTTGTTTGGCCATTCATTTGATTGACTTCGTTCTGTAATACAGCTTGAGAGTTTGGTTTCATTGATGGTGACAATTAGGATAGTGACAGTGTGTGTTAGTGCATTTATTGATCCTTGATAATGGTATAAACACCCGGTTGAAACTAGACCAATAGGAAAATAAGAAGTGTACGGAAAACGACGAGCACTGCCCTAGTTTGTTACTCGAATGTAATGTGTACAGGCAGAACTGTACAATTAATGTGCAACGACCTGGGAGAAATCCATAGCAATAAGATGAAAATCAAACATTAGCGACTGCAGCAAAAAAAAAAAAAAAGTAACATACTGTCTATGGGAGCATTAATTAAATGCAAAATATTAGGATTCAGAATCATTCGACTTAAACACTGCAAAAAAATAATATGCATTCCGAAAACACATTGTCGAAGTGGCTGGAATTCCACACCAACAGACTTTCAGTTACCTGTATAACTCTGCTCGCGCTCAGCTTCTGTGCAGCCCCCTGCATAGCTACACAACACTACAAAAACACATGGGAAGGCATAGGAACCAACTACGTATTGATTTAACGCAATGAGAAACTTCCAATGTTTAAGCAATGATTTAGTGTGAAAAAATATCATTGAAATAAATTGCATGGAAATTTCACCCTTTGGTAGTGTCAAAGATGCTAATAAGATATGGATGCAGCAGGTGGACTAGGTCCTTAAAGATACCTCTCATTACGCCTGTTACAAATACCAATAAGTTAGTAGAGTATTTACGGGTGAAATTTTTTATCTAGACATCTTGAATGTTGCACACAGTTAAATTTTTTTTTTTGCAGAGTAAATTTAATTCAGTTCAAAATAAATGTCACTAAGGTTCTCACACATGACCGCTTCAATAAATTACGTCCCTGTATATTTACATGTTTGAAATATTCATGGCTAGCACAGTTTATGTCGGTAGAGCGACCAGATAATTCTTTAATCTCAGGCACTTTGTGACCACTGAGAAGTGTCGGGAAATGATGCTGCTTACTTTAAAAGTTTCTTTAACATTCTCACGTAAGCCTAACGGTCACTGTACATTAAGGTGGACCATACCTTATATGATTGTAGAGTTTCTCACAGCTTATTTTATACGTAGCCCTTTCCTAGTGGTAGTACTACGTAGCATTGGCTTATCACTTAAATTGTAACATACTTATTTGGGTCTAATTAACCTTAAAACATTTATTTATACTTTAAATACAGATCTCAGGCCTCACTGGCCTACTGCCGCTGTGATCCACTTAATTCAAGATGGAGTATGGAACATTCGATTACCATCCATTATCGGCGGCGGTTAAATATTCATATTAACACAGAGTATATAGGGCCTTAAACCATAGGTGGTTTCCAATACCATGGCAATTCAAAAGGTGTCGCTTAAAATGTGACAAATCAAAATAAAATTTTAACACTTCACATATGGAAAATTAACATTTCAGCTGCTGTGTACACATTAATATTAAGTAGAATTAAGATAAACATAGTTATCATATAACAATATTGCATGTGAAAACATTCCACAATCATGATATTTCTTTACAAAATAAACGTGCATGTACTTGTATTATAGAATTACATGCCAAACTTAAAGTGTGTTGAAATACAAATCGCACGTGCTAAATAATCAGACATTATAGAAGTAATACTGTAGTAGTTGAAATATTTATTTTCTCGCGTTTTCCAGTATTTGAAACGTGTGTATTAAAAAACATCCCAATTTCACCTGTAGTCACTTTAGGTCACGTTGTTCAGAATGTAATGTGGCTCAGAGTGTATAGGTTGTGATCTGTTTGGGTTTCACATTTTTTAATACATACCAGAACTCCTTTTCGTGCGTAGGTCGAAACAAATCTTCGGTTGCACCAACCCAATCTTTGTTTGGAGCAACCAAGCAAGAACAAAACAATAATGTTCTTACGACAGCGAAATATTTCATTGGCACTATACAAACAATACATTTGATTGCTCCAAACTAATGTGGTTTTGTTCAAAAAAACATTTCCTTACTGCATAAGAATTTTGACACAGGGAAAATCAATTTTAACTCTAATCGCAAATATTTTCTCCTGTAGTGGTTCATGTTGCAAATAAAATTTCTCATTAATACATTTTGTTCCACGAAAATAATAATATCCGTTATAATAAATTCAACACAATGATCAGTAACACTAAAACTGTAGTAAAATTATATGTTCTTTTCGTGTGTGGGTGTGGGTGTGGGTGGGGGGGGGGGGATATTGGAGATTTTCATCAATGTTTCTGCTTAAGAGGAAATGTAATGTGAAACAATTTCGTGGATAATAATTAGGTCCGTGTTCACACATTTTACCATTTTCAAAGAATTTTTTTGAATTCAGAAATATCAAAGTCACATGTTTCGGTAAAATTACGCCGATGTCTGAAGTGACTCTGCTGACAAAAACATAAAAAAAATAATCACACTTTTTTGCATTTCAGCAGGGTTGAGTGTGGCTTTTCCCTTGCCAAGAGTTTCGAGGTTGATCCAGCCACACAGGGGTTGTTATTTTTCGATGATATTCTCCAGGCGTGTTCCAGGATAACGTTTGCCAAGTTCCTTAATGCGCAGCTCTCCGCTCCCACCAATACGCTGGAGCTGAAACTCCAGTCAACCCATTACGCCTGAGAGGAGATCAATGTTATCTTTCCCGAGCTAATCCTGCAGGCGAATTCTCTCATCACAGCCCTTCCGTTTTCAAGGACCCTGTCATAGTGGGGCCACCATCATTGGTCACTTGCCTCGCCCTATCCCAGTCAATACCTGTCGTTCTGCTTCAGAGATGACCAACCTTTCAGTACTGACGCTTAACACGTCAAGCGACATATTCGATCGAATTTGACGTATTATTGTTAACTATCGCCAACAGCAAGGCGGTCAGTATATTTTAACAAATTAGAACTGTTAATAAAACGATTGAACAACCTAAAGGATGCAACAATTTGTATCTATATTTTAAGGATTTTTATGATCTTGTAAGATGGTGTTTATTACAACATGACCAAATACGAAACAATTTTAAGAATTATGTTTCGTCATATTTTTAAAGTTAGTAAAAGAATTTAAAATTAAAATTTTGATTCCTTCAATTTTATAAAATTTATTTTTACACAAATTTTGGTTTTAGCTAAAGTGTTAAATAAAATCGAATTATTATTATCTGAATTATTTAATGAGGTATTTGGCTACCCTACGGTGGTGTTTAAATCCATGTATATTCTGGTTTAAAATATTTGTCAAATTTAAACACGAAATAGGGGGCAAACCATACAGCGAATTTCCAGGAAATATATTTAATTAGGTTTTAATAATATAAACAATTATTTTGTCTTGCAGTCCGAAATTTTAATTTTGTTCGATGTTGGAATCTGCTACGAAAAATTTTAACGATATAAAATTCCTGTTATATTTAACTTTTTTTTTTTTTAATTCATTTTCCTACATTGTAACACTTATCAGACTAATTTTTGTAGCCACAGAAAATATTTTAAGAATAAATTTAGCTTATTGCACCTCGTTTAAGTCTGAACAATTCTTGTCTCTAAAACGTTTATATATAATGCACCGGGTCGCAATTAAATATACACATCTATGACGAAAGAAAGAGCTTGACAGGAACTCTTCATTGGTGTAAAAATATTTGGGTCACAAAGTTTGGCTTAAAGCGTGAATCACGAATACGGCATATTCAATTTAAATTACACCTCCATTGTTACCTAACAGGCCGACAAAATCGCGTATATCCTACAATTTTACTATTCCCAATTAGAAGGTTATTTTCATTATTCATATATTATGAAAAAATTCTAACAAGTTCAAAAAATGCATAGACAATATTTTTAATTTGTTATTTTCTAATTGTGCCTCAAATTAACACTTTAATCATTTGATAGGTAATATTTTTACGTCATTTATCAGAGTTAATTTAAGGCCTACGACATTTCCCAATTTACAAATGAAATCCCAAGTGGCCATTTTTAATTTGTCGTTTAGATTATTTATATTTAGCAGTCAAATGACAGTATATATATATATATATATATATATATATATATATATATATATATATATATATATATATATATATATATATATATATATATATGATATTTGTTGAATCCTGCAGTCATATGGAGTCTCCGGATATTGCCGAAAACCTTAGCTGTCCGTGAAATCGCCCGCGGACAGAACATTTTCTGATTCTGTCTTATTTGAGCGGTATCGTAATGGCCTACAGAAAATTTATATTAGGACCCGCTTACAAATTGCATTTTACTTTCGATTAAGACCTGATCAGATGCTAGATGCTTGTTGGTTATATTATCACTTCGCTGTATGGATAAATATAACCTGTGTTTAATAATTAGTCTGTATCTCAATGTTGTCTAAAAAAGTAGAATAGATTTCTGTAAGTGGGCTGATAAGAAAATTTAACAAACAAAAACAAGGTGTTATTTTGACAGCTTATCGAAAATAAATGTGTGTTTGGCTAATGAATTCAATTACTTATTTGAGGAAAATATTGAAACACATTGAGGATATATGTATATATAATCAATTATTTAGCTTCACATTAAACGATTTCTCACTGAAATATGTATTTTCTGTAAGCTATTAAAATACGAAAATATGGACGTTATGTTTCAAAAGGCAGGACACACGGACAAATTCTCACAAAATGTTAAATTTCCCAGTTTTAATAGAAATAGAAGTAAAAATTGATTATAAATAACTATATACTAACTTTTCTAATATTGTGATCATTTTTGAAGTTTTATTTTGAATGAACATATAATGTAAAATACTAGGTTATTTCTGTAAACGATAGGAATTTAGAATGTAACCTAAAATATATTTTATAAACTGTTTGCAAAAGTACTACACTTAAATCTAGGCTAGTCCATTACTCTAAAAAATATTTCTTACGGCCACAATCGTGTAGACTCAGATAAATTCAAGGCAGTTACAAATAATGTTGTGCTAGGGCAGAAGAAAAGTATAAAAACCATTATTATCTGGGTCTACGTCTCCTAACAGAATATATTGGAAAATATGTTAGCCTATTGAAATGGCTCCCGACAGTAAAAAGTAGGCCTAATAAATCACTAGGATAGCAATTTTTAACATTATCATGTGGTGAGAACAGCTATTGAAGACACACAGATTCGTGCAAGGAAAAAAAGTTAGTCAATATTGTTCTTTTCTGTAACACACGCTTACTATTCAGCCAAGAATAGACGTCGGCAAAATAACAGCCAACCGCAAACAGTAACATTACTGCAGTGTTATAACATTTATTTCCATCATTTCGCAGTAAATTGCACATTTTTTTTTAGACTGTAAAACGTGGAGAAAAATTAAATACTATACAGCGACGTGTGATTTTTCAAATTATATGGATAAACAAAAAATTATCTAAATGAATATTCTGCTATGAAACCAGCAATGTACGTAATATGAAATTTTGGCTTACAGTTAATTATATACAATTGGAATTCCTACTTATATCCAACCATTTAACTCTCTACACATGGACTAATAAGTATGTATCTAACTGCTTAAGAAATAGGACATTTAAATGTAAGAAACAGCACGGAGAGTTACGAGGAAAGGAAGTGAAAAATCGCTTACTGATAATCATTTTCATCACAGTCTCGTGAATAGATCCCACATCTTTCTGAATGTG
Organism: Dryococelus australis; assembly: GCA_029891345.1. Lineage (NCBI taxonomy): Eukaryota > Metazoa > Arthropoda > Insecta > Phasmatodea > Phasmatidae > Dryococelus > Dryococelus australis. The sequence goes on along the minus strand of CM057006.1, from coordinate 75,369,195 downwards.
AGTAATTTGAAGCGCCACTTGTACATGTTTCGATTTTTTCACTGAGCGTAATTTTCTTGGTATTTAAGACAGGTTTAGAAAGGTTAGTCATGTGATACCGTAACATTTCTAGAAACAAACATTAAAAAAAAATGTTGAATTGGAAACGCATGGTAGTTAGTTTTGACATGGACGTAAATATTCGCCGACCCAACCAGGAGCCGGTATGCAATTTTGTAGTGCAGCCTACATCCAGTTATGGGCAGAATTCTTTTGAAATGTTTATTTCAAAAGTGCTTCCTTTAATGTAAACAGCCAGTTTGTTTATCTATTATTTGCACAGCCATCATCGCAATGTTCGATAAGCTACCTGTGTAGGATTATAGCATGGTTTGCCTCCGCCTTCCGCACTAAGTAGTTTGAACCGACTCGTAAGTCAATTAAAAATCACGAAGCCGTCTGCACAGGGAAAATGATCACTATTCCAGAATGACAGATAACAATGATGTCCATTTTATCATAGATGCGGCCACTTAAATAAATATAAACCACTTATATAGGCCGTTCACGGTAAAGTGAGCACTTTTGAAGCCCTAGTTACTTTTTTCTTTCAACCAATTTGTATCCTTCCACAACTTTTTAATGTAAACCCTGTCATGTGAGTAATACACACATTGTATGCTTTCACCTTACCCAAAACAAAAAGTCCGAGGCCATAATTAAATGTAATTATTGGTTATTTTGTCCGATGAAACAGCTTCAAAAAGTGCTCACTTTACCGTGAACGACCTATATCACGATTACACTTAAATTTACTGTGACTGGTGCTACAAAACAGATATTTATTGATGCATTCGGTACTTAAATCGACACTATGGTTGTTGTCTGTCACAACCAATGTGCTCTAGGGTTCGTGTTCTGATACAGTAATGCGAACCAATCAAAACACCCACCAGTAACGTGGTAAATGGATCAGTTACCTACACGAAATATCATTGGACAGTAAAAAAAAAACTCTAGTGGGGAGTGAACCCAGGGCCAGGCAACCCTCTCCGAGTAACGGACTTTCCAGCTGGGACCCGTAGTGAGACATGAAGTGAGACCCTAGGATCTAGCGGCGCTGGAATGTAGGGGGCGGGGGGAACGGGAGTGCTCCGAGAAAACCCTTCGGCAAGCGGCATCGTCCAGCACGATTCCCTCACATGCGAGAGTCCGGGAGTGAACCCGACGGGGATCGAACCCGGATTGCCGTCGTGGGAGGCGAGCGCCCTAGCCACTGCGCCACCACTTCCCCATTGGACAGTGAGAAGAGGAGAATTTTCTCTTTTGTTAGTACACAAATGTGTATAGTCTATTCGCAGTTTCCTCGTACTTTTTAATCAAACCCATACATGACCAGCATGGGTGTTTCCTAAACATAACATTAGCATGTGTTAACAATAAAAGTACTTTTTTTTTGATGAAATTAAATCTAATTATATTTTATCTTATATTAAAATTTTAATATGTGGGAAGAATAAATACAGAGAAAATAGGTGTGTATGTATTTATAACTAGTAAAAATAGTTTTTACGCTAAATATTATTACACTGAGTGCGCACGAATATAGTGGATTACACTTTAGTATGATTTTCTATACTTGGTTGAACCCTGTTTGCAAGAGGAGGAACATCCTGGAAGAATAACTTTAGCAGAGCTTCAGGAATGTTGGAAGTTACAGTAAATGGGCTGTATACTGCGGGTCGCTATGGCAAAACAGGGTTCGGTGCCCCAGCGGTGTCTGATCTGCGTGGGCGTTCACATTGGCGGTGTGAGTTCTGTCCCGATCTCATGATGCTGTCACAACTTGAATCCGTGGCTGATCCGTCAGCACCTTGCCTCGGATCTATATCATTTGCCTCTCGCGTTTCTCTCTTTCTCTCCTTCTCGGCCGCAGCCGGCGCAGAGGCTAGTGCTCTCGCCCTTTCTATAAAGGCGATATTACACGATACCAGATTCCGTAGAAGCTTGTGCAAGGTCTGCCATAGCGGCCGTTATACCGGCTATCATGGGACTCGTCATGTCATTTCCCGCCTTCAACGGCCAGATTTCGTACAGGTTTTGTAATTGGACACTTCCTATTTATCGTGGCAGGTCTCATATAGGCTGTTCACGGTAAAGTGAGCACTTCTGAATGCCATCTCGTTTGGAATAATAGTCAAGAAATAAATTTTATTTCAGCCTTAGATGTTAACTTTCGAGTTTGGTGAAATATACACACTGTGTTTATTACTTTAATGGCATTATATATTTTAAAAAGTAGTTTAAGGATAAAATATTGTTGAAAGAAAAAAGTAACTAGGACCTCAAAAGTGCTCACTTTACCATGAACGGTCTATACCAGGTTTCGTACCTGGACAATCACACCGCAGATTCAGAGCGTAGGACGCTCCTCGTGGCTGCTACTTGAAACGAGTTGATGAAGAAAGCGAAAAGGACACCTCCATCTTGATTATACATCCGTGAGGTTTAAACTCTTTCAACTAGATTAAAAATATAAGAACGACGAATAATATTGGTGATGACAAATGTTATTACTATCTAAAACCGTTCTAAATACTTAAAACATTAAAAATTGAAAAAAAAAAAAATTAATTCCAAGACTATTTACATATCTACCTTATATAAACTCACCTCGCACTGTGTGAACTGGTAGCATGTAACTTTCCGGCCTGAGTTCAAAACTCCGCAGGACCCAAATATTTTTTATCATTAAATTTTACATGCGTATAATATCCCGGTACGTAAAGAAAAAAAATACATATTTTGCAACCAGTGAGTACATTTCGTCAAAATTACGAATAACCCACTATTACACCACTAAATCCTCATGATTTTCAGAAAATGAATGAAACTATACTCCTAAGGAATAAATTTGTGTAAGATGCAAACAGTAATATTGCAATATTAAGATGTGGTAGCTTAGTTTTTTTTTCATAGGCCTACGCAAGTTACTAACTGGTAGCAGTTCTACGAATGGGGTTCATATTTACTACAACGGACACTGCGCGCCCATCGAGGGTGCCAAACGCTAGTACGAGAACTGCTGTCGTGTAATATGAATCTTCCATGGCGGCTGGTATACCGACTCGTGCATCCGGCCTTGAAGAGGCTAGTACAAGAACCAAGTACTGCTGCAGGTATCATGTAATATCGGCTTAAGGCGAACCGGGTTCGATTTCCCACTGCTTTCACTCCCGATTCTCGTGCGTACGAAAACTGACGGACGTTGTAGTCGACGGAGGGCTTATTCTCCGGGATTTCCCGTTTCCCCGTCATCGCATACCATCTTCTCATCGCGTCAGGGTCTAACGTTTTGCGCTCCAAATTTCCGTTTGTATCTCCCTGCGTACCCCTAGATCCCTCCGCGCGCACCGTAATACGTAGTGCGTGTAAACTTTGAACGGTAAAAAAATTCCAGGCTCGGTGTGTATATTTCAGGACGAGGTAAAAGGGGGGGGGGGGGCGGCGTCACAGGGGGTGTACTCTGTTTTCCCCTCGCACACACATGGCCGAGCCGGGCTTCCACGGGACGGAGGGACCAACATGCGAAGGTCTCGCCCTGTTTGTGTGGGGTGTCCCGCAGCAAACAACGCCCCTTGGCTCTACAAACGCCTGTCCCCCGTCCCCCCTCGCAAAACCCCCCACAAAACCAGGGGTCGCCGTGGGGCGTGTGTAATGGGCCGCGCGATGCGGCCTGTCGGTGTCGGCGAGGGAGGGGGCTGGGTCGCTCCCTGGTTTGCGCAGTCAATACCGCGGGCTGCGACCCGTTCCCGTCTCCCCGACTATGCCAGACAGGTCATTCCGCCCGCTGTCCGTCACAGTAGCTCCCGCCGAAACCTGCGCACATCAACATCCACTTCACTGATGCATCTGCCAGCCCCTTTTTGACGTGAATGCGTCTTTAAATTTGCAATCATAGTGGGAGGCAATCCAGAAAATCTGATGATAACAAAATCGGGGATAGAGTTTGGCATTGCAGCTCCTAATTTATTGCCTGCATTCAAAATGCGATTACACCACTCGACTGCCAAATGATCAAAGAATATGTTACGTTGAGTGAGGCCTGAGAAGCATCGCGGGAGTTTTTGGGGAAGGGGGGGGGGGGGGTAATTTTTTAGTTAATTTCGCAGCGTCTCATAACATCCGCGTAGCATAACTTTTGACTAGGAGAAGTTACGACGCTCGTGTTAGTTTCAGTCGACAGCTCTCGTCAAGATCAATCTATTGCGTGTATAAAACAATTTGTGTGGCGTGGTTATGGTGAAACTGCATGCGTTTAAAGTAAAATGTTAAGAAAACTTAACACAATTTCGGCATATACTCGTAAAACAGCCCAGTCGAAATACAGAAATCGTATAAGGTTGGAAAGAGCATCTCAAAAGCAATCCTGTGATATAGGCTGTTCACGATAAAATGAGCAGTTTTGAAAGCCCTGCTTAAGATCTACTCGTACGCTCGTTGTATATTCTTCCGCCTTATCTAAAATTAACATTGCCATGGGCCTCATCATTTTTTTTCGTGTATCGGTCAAGTGAAAGTGTAAAATTATTACAAAAGGAAATACTTTACATATTTTCTCATTTTTGCACTAATGTGCATTAAAACAAAAAAAAAATAGCAAGTAAATAATTTTAAGATACCGAAAATATTTACCTAACACTTTTTATTCAACGTTAAGACATAGAACTATTTTCCAGTCATCGTTACCAACTTTACTGGGCGAAAGTCACTGAGTGCGCCTATTAAAATATATCCATGCAGGGGCAGCGACATTCTCCTAAGGTTCTTTTCTAAATTGCTCACTTTATCGTGAACAGCCTTTACCCATAAAACCTCATATGATCGCGTGAAGCGGTGCCGGGAACGTTCAAATAAACATCAAGGCGTCCGAGCGCGTCAACGTAGACGTATTCACGCAAAACAAACGGCCATGTCCCCAACACTGCCAAACTCGATTTTCCATAAATTTCTTTGAATACGCGCACATCTGCTACTGCTCGTCCAAGCAGTGGGGTGTAGCGAAGTGTTGCAAGGTAAGCTGGTGCTTGTTCACTGGTTGAGTAAAGATATACCTAGAGTGAACTTCCCCAAGTTGAAGTTCTTGGCCACTCCGGCAGGTAGTTCGTGACATGAACACTGCGTAGCGCTAGTCCATTGTCATGGCGGCTGCGCGGGGAAGTCTGAAGCGTTGAAACTGTGACATCTACCCTCTCTCTCACTCATACCCCATCTCTGTCGCTCCCAGACGAAACTCCACAAAACAGTAGAACGTGTCCTCAATGTCTGCTATACCAAAGAAGCTATGACAGACAACACGGCGTATACCCGAAAAGCTGCCTCGAGCCATATACGTCAGTTTATGAAAATATTACGGGTTCCGTAAAATGTAGGCATGTGTGCAAAATGAAACGCAATATTGATGTAGGTAACGGGAAACATTGTAAATTACTCACGCTGTCATAATAACACCAAAAACACAACTTCATAAAATACGCGAGAACGGTGGATTTATGTACTGTATATAAGTTATCACACGGTCATTTGGTAGGCTATGTGTTTGTAGCTCAGTGTATTGGTGTGCGGGTCTCTGCCCAATAATTTTAGGCTTTAGAGTTCAAGTCTCCGTCGTATAACGAAAAATGCTATGTAATACATTATTGGTGTTTATAACTTATGTTATTGTTCGAAAACATTTATGTCCATAATACCCTTGTCTAAAAGCAATAATGCGTAAGTAACTGTACAGTGACTATCTGTGGTTGTTTGCTAATGAAATATATTGGTTTCTAAAGTAGATAATTTGAGCCGTGCAGCGTGACAGACGCACAAATAAGCCTAAATTTTTATTTATGTAATAGTTTTGCCTTCTTTTGGCTTTCTAACCCTAAAAGCTTGCTGAATTACGGAAAGCACAAAAGCGATCATTATGCTCATTAAAGATAACCTACATATGTATAAAAACGGGCATTCCCTGGAAAGGGGTGGGGGGAGGTGTTATCTGGACATATCACCCCCACGCTCGCCAAAAGTAAGTAAAATATTCAATACAAAAATTTTAAATAAGTTCAACTTTTATTTTATTTTAATATAAGAAATGTGTGTTCATCCTTCAACATGACTGGTGTTTGTTATATTTTGTGTTTCCATATCTGTATATCAGCCCACTGATTATTAATAAATTTAACTATTAATTTTTAATATTACAGCTTTAGTATTTTTTTTTTTCCAGGAATAGAAATATTAAATCTCCACATCCGCCCCACCGAAATTAAATTCCTAGCTACGTCCCTGTTTAAATAATTTGCTAATATTTTATTGAGAGGCGTATATGTCCGTCGTACATACATGTCAATGCAGTATCTTGTTTTCAGTACATAAGCAGTGCCGTTACTGATATAATTTTCCATGCATTAAGAGTACTCGTGCTTAGATACGTAAATAAATGCAGTCTTCAGGGGAAAGAAACGATATTCGTACTTTTGGAGGCACCACAAAGAGCCTATATATAACATTTGATTGCATTTGAACCCCCCCCCCCCCCCCTCTCCCTTCATCCTCATGGATATTTACGGCTGCACCACTCGACGCTTATAACCTACCCTCTCGCAGCTTTACATGGGAATGTGCATAGCTTTACATGGGAATGTGCATTCCGCGGCAGCGCTCTGTAACAGTAGGTGCTGCCCGCGTGGTGGGGCCCGTTATCAGTAAACAACATCTGCTGAGGCCTGCCAACTTCCGGCGCGGCACCAATCAACTTTCGCTGATTACACCATCTCGGCGCAACAACGTCCTACCTCGAACCGTGCACATCCATTTTCAGCCATACCAAACTTATTAAGAATAATTTTCCACGTGATTAAGGGAACATTTGGAGGGACAGAAACACAGTTTTCGGAATCCTCAAACTTGCTGCCTTGTTATATATGTGTGTGTACGTGTTAAAGCACCGAACTTAAAGTTCGACCGCCCTTTTTAACTCCGTGCATATAATTGCAGTAGATGTAATTCACATATCCTCCCATAATTAAATAATACAAAATAAAATACAACGGGCCCCAAAATTTACAACATAAATAATGTCAAGGCATAAAAGTAAATAACAACACAATATAAATAACTACCAGGGAAAATATATATTAACATAATATTTTAGATGTTGGACATTACCCTATGGCATAAGAATAAACGAAACACCATATAAATCAAAACGTATTTATTTGAGAGCTGAAAACAACCATGTATAATAACTCAAGGATTAAAAATAATCCTCGACGTGGCCAATAACATGCAAGTTTCCGAATATTTTGGATTCTCGGTTTTGTACCTATTTTAAAGTATTTTAAAGAGAGATATATGTTACACTTTTTTAATTGAGTTTTATTTGATTCAGTGTATTTTAATAATAATTGCGGATTTAAATAAGTTTCGTTGTTTTTGCGTGTTAATTGTTTACAATGTATCATAGGGGTAGTTGGTGTTCTGGATATTATCCCGGGAAAGTGTACCGTAATACTTTGCCTGTTAGTTATGATGTTGTCAGGGAAGATAAATCATGGCGTGATAAAGTTTTGAGTTGTGAAGAAAATTACACATTGCTGTCATTTCTGTTTTGTTTTTGTCTTAATGGCATTACAACTAAGAGTGGCAGTGCACTTTTAGAATTTTGTGTATTCATAAAGGCATATAATGCAAAAGATCCTAGTGCTAAGGATTTTTCTGGAGTTGATTGGCGAGATATGATTTGTGGGAAGTCTGCACCTGTTCATGAAGGTGTTGTAAATCAGACTGCTGCTTATGTATATACCATAGGGCAATGCTCCACATATAAAATATTATGTATACATTTTTTTTTTCATGGTAGTTGTTTATATTGTGTTAATTGCTTTTGTGCCTTAATATTGTGTTGTAATTTTGGGGCCCGTTATATTTTCTTTTGTATAAACTGGTGCATTCTTTCTTCTCTTGTGCTACAAAAACTTTTATTCCTTCTGTTGTGCTCATGAGTATAACAGAAAGAAGAATATTGTGTAGTGCCAGCATAAACGACTCGCGCTTCTTGAAGAATTTAGGTACCAAAAACTTCATAAAACCCTTTTTAGTAATTGGAAGAAATAATTTATTGGAAATATGATACACTACGCACGGCTAGTATACTACTAACATATTATAATTAACACTCTTAACTGGTGGGAGAATGCTTGTAAAGAAGAGAAAATACCCAAGATAAATGAATCGAAACTAAATTTGCGGTTTGAATTACTACTCCTCATTATAAATATGATCTTAAATTATATAAAAATATATTCATTTCGTCCAGTATAATAGTGCAAACAAAATGAGTGGTCGTTAATTAAAAAAGTATTTATTCATTAAAAAAATGGGGCATAGAGAACATAATAACTACTTTTAGGAAAAGTAAATTATACTTTTGAAAATATGTCACAAAGTTAACAAGTAAAGATGTCTTTTGTCACCAATAATTCCAATTTTTACATATTGTTCGTCAACCGTTATAATTATCCGTCTATAGGCCAGCAGGCGACAAAAATTCTAGAATAAAGGATATAATTTGGACACAGTGAAGATATATACAAATAATTAATGTTTTTCTTGGTAAATACTTTACACTATGAACACTGTAGTAAATCGATTTGATTGCATTTAAAGACGCCTGCACACTTTAATTTAGCGTCAGCTCCGAAGTCTTAAGTAAAGCTGGGTTTACAATAGAAAACTTAACAGTTAAATTGTGTGTTAATACATGTGCAGAATAAATGAAAGTGTGTTAACTACTACAGTGCTTTCCCGATGGAACTTAGCAGGTCGTGTGCGTTTGGCATTTTCTTAAGCATCCTAAGAAATAATTATATTGTACGTCTTTAGTGAAACGTGTGAGGTGAGGTAACGGGCACTCAGAACACAGCAGAAGGTGTTGCTGGCGGGAAACAATTGTTTACAGCCATGTATATACAAACAATTGTAAATGTTGTGTGTGTGCACATGTTAACGATTGTATTTATCCACAAAAATGAGCTTCTCTGATGCAGGTGTCAGCTTCGAAGCATGATCTGCATTAATATGGTTGTGATATACAAAGTCAGGTAAGGAACCGAGGAAAACATAACAGGCTCGCCACCTGTTTTTATTGGCTAGATGAATTAAAACATTATTTGGAAACTGTGAGTACAGAAGACGTGTTACCGTATGACAGATACGCATTTACTGCATAGTTCTTAACGCACATTTTTTTTTTACTGTAAACTTAATTTAACTGTTAGCTATTCACGCCGAGCTATTGCATTCAACCGATGTTGAGTGTGGAAATAGTTACATTATGTAATATAGTCTGAATTGAATACTGCGACTCTCTTGGTTATATCTAGTTTTCATGCGTTAGTTAGTGTTAACATTCGTGATAACTTCAGTGTCAAAGTTTTTGCTCTGTAGAATTTAAAATGGGATGCTGTGTTACACTCGTGTATAGGCTATTCACGGTAAAGTGAGCACATTTTAAGGCCCTGCGAAATATTTCCTTTCAATTAATTTCCACCTTTCCGCCACTTCTTAAAGTGAACATTGCAATATGACTAATAAACACAGTGCATACATTTCATCACTCTCAAAAGTTAACGTCTGAGACTGCAATAAAATGTATGTATTAAGGGTTAATGCCTTTTGGGAGGGCCTTAAAAAGTGCTCACTTTACCGTGAACAGCCTAGAGCTGCCAGCAATTCAGACAATAACCACTAATGCACGTTATTATTGTGAACATGGATCTTACAGAGAGAGAGAAATTGTATTGTCGCTTTAATACAAACATCTGTTAGAGTTGAGCCGTATAGATGCCCATCAATGTCCTTTTCGCACAGTGTGTGTGAGGTTTTCTGCTTAATGAGATGCATATGTACAGCGTTCGCATTCGTCCAAGTACATAACTGTTGTACATGTCTCGGGAAAGTACATACACAAGTAAATGAGTAAACGAACGTGTGTACGTCTCGCGCCCTTACAGCCCATAGGCTACTATTCTGAAAAGTCATATATACGTAGTTCATAATGGTTATTCCTAAATTTTTTTCTAATTAGAGGTATGAAGGCATTAAATATCGAAAAACGCCAGTGAGAAAAGTTCTTTACAATGTATACTCTTTAACCTTCAATGATCTAGACCAGCCAAGATAAATATAACATTTTAGTCTTCATGATTTGTTGTAAACTTGGCGTGGTTATGCATTTAAATTTAATATGCACAGCAGTGAAAACACTGCCAATTTTTTACAAGGCAAGGAATGGATGAGTGTAAAAGTTATAGCAAAGTGCAAAAATTAATTTTTATTCATTCTACTATAACTATTACAATAACATTTACCTCTAGCTTTTATAAGTTGTAAGAATAAATTATAGATAACTGCATTTACTGAGTCAAATATCTATTCATTTCTTTCTTGAGAAAAATTCTGTCTTTGTTTAATAGCAACACTTTCAGTGTCATGCACTTTTCAGCTACAGCTCCTAATGGGTTGATAATTTTAAAGATATGCTCCACATTCCAGCACAGATTCTTCGGTATTTGTTTTCCGCCAAAATTATTTTTCAGAATCTTATCAACTGGCTAGTTGCTGTAACGGATGCAAATAAGTATGCCTCCCGGAATGTGTCGAGTATTGAGCCGAGTGGATTATGCTTGTATACATAAGTGCATTCTTTAGTTCGGACACAGATTTAATGACACTTAAATCGACACATTTACCGTAATGATTATTTGTACGAACAGATACATTCGTAGTAGATTACAACCCCAAACTGAACACATTGAGTCACATTGTAGACCTTCGTGCTTCTAACATATTTCTCGACAAGTGAACAATCATGTCCTATTAATTTCCTTTCACCTAAGAACATAATGAAAAAACCTTACTACGATGTATGACATCATTCACGAATAATGTCATATTTATAATCGTAAGTGCTAACAGTACTCGTATTTTATCAAGAACTTCTGACTATAGTAAAATAATAAATTAGAACTATTAATAATATAGAATTATATATTTTTCATACATACAATTATTTTCACAGAGGTAAGGTAAATAGAACCAAATATAAGTTGATGACATTAGATATTTTATCAAATACAGAGTTCTATGACAGAAACGAAACACATGCAATGGTCGGCACTAGTAAATCATGAGTTGGGTATTCGCAACTCCAACGAAACTTGATAATAGCAGAACGTGAAAGAAAATGTGGGTGAGCCAAGGCCAGGATGTTGACCTACCTCTGACAGCTGCGACACTGGCAACACCACACGGAGGGCGAGGATTTCTCGACTGCTACCTCCCAGTCCCAGCTCCTTTGCATGACCCCAATAACAAACAACAAAACTAGTCAGACTATTCCCCCTCCCATTACCACTCTAGTGTATATCTTTATTCGATGATTCAGTACTGTACACACTCAATGCGCACGCAGCAGGAGCCAGTAATCAGACTGGAAACTGAATGTACTGCGGCCACTCGCGAGAGAGCGGCGAGGCACCCATTACACACGTGTTGTGACGCCAAATGTACTACTGCGTTTAAGTGCTCGATGTGTAGAGTAGCAAGCAAACGGCGGCTAGGTATAGCACAGAGCAAAAAAAAAAAAACATCTTACCTTGCAACAGTGCACCACGCACCGCTGCTTTCAAGCCAAGTGTGCAGTCTGCAGTCGGGAAGGCGAGAATGGTAAACTCATTCGCTGTCTGTGCGAGTGCGTGTACACCTGTCGACATTGTGGCCGCCCACACACATCAAACTATGCCTGAGTTCACCTCGCCTTAAAAAGTAATTCCTACATGAGGGCCGTGGAGACGGCTTACCTTTGGTGCGACGGGACCAGTTCAACTGAGCAACTCACTGATGTGGCCGGCTTGACTGCTGGACGGCAAATGCGCGGGGCGCGCTAGTGTACCTACAACAAAGCCCCGCCTGCTTACTCTCCTACCCCTACACGTCGCCATGACAACGTGACGCCGGTCAGCGATGACGCCACCAGAGGGGGGCGTTTCCGGACCAAGAAAATCAGAAAATGTTCTAGAAGCCAACGACTATATAGAGCCTGTTTTACCCTGCTCAGGGAGACAGATCAGGAATTTGAACAGAGAAGGAACTGTTGTTACTTGATTTTACGATAAATAAAAGGGGGGGGGGGGGGGGTATTGAATTCTGAACTCAATATATAAAAATCGTGTAAAATTTATATTTTAATATTTTGCATTAAAACATATATTCACGTAATTGGAAAGTCTTGTGGGAAAATTAATATTTTGTGATTTTAGTAAACTTATAAAGATATTATTATAATCCCACTTTGGGGGTATTTTGTGTGTTGTAATAATGGGAAGAGATATATAGGATGAGCCCTTTAAAAGAGGCCCCGTGGGATGTGTGTGTAATGGAGCGAGAGAATGAGGAAATACAGTCCAATGTGACAGCAAAATACCTAGAGTAGGACACTTCCAGCACCTTATTATATGTGTTGTTGTCACACTGGCCTGTATTTCCTCATTCCCTCGCTCCGTTACACACATGTCCCACGGGGCTTCTTTATAAGGACTCGTCCTGTATTAAAGTATATTATTCTAAAATACTTCTTTTACAATGTAAACCCACACACTTAAAAACGTACTGTGGGGGGGGGGGGGTCTCTTTTCTTTCAAAACTAACATGTTTCCTGCGGAAAAAGAGGCGGAGATCTATTCATCACATATGTTGGCAGAAACTATTACATGTAGGTAGAAAAACCGCGCCACTCTGCTTCATCAGTGCGATCAGTTGAAAGGGGTCGTCAGTCTAGGAAGTTTGAAAATTTCTTGGAAAACTATTTGAGTTTGCTACATTGGTTAAGGGGGTGACTTTAGTCAAGGTGCATCAGACTAATCCACAAAATGACTTCCACAGGAGCAGTTCGTACTGCCTCGATTCAATCATTAAGCAAGGAATCCCTTCAGAAAGCTCTCACCGATGCGCGTGTAACTTAAAAGCATGAGGACGGAATTGAAGTCTTGCACCACCTGATGCGGGAGCTGGTGAGGAAAGGAGGACTTGCTGGTCAACCAGAGGGTGAGTCCACTAGAGTCAGCATCTACATAAATTTTAAATATCTACCAAGTAGTTTGAGTGATGGGTTCGTGTTAGTGCGTAGTTTAAATTTGAGAGCGGTAGTAAAATTTCTCGTTCAAATGGCTCGCGTATACTCACTTAACATCGGTGGAATAACATTATTATAGGCTGCCATTGTGTTTTAAGTACCCAAATAATTTCAGAGTGTGGTAGGGCAAGCTATAAATGACCGTATGTCCTTTAGTGAGTTTTGTGAGACTATATTGTGGTAAACAGATACTCCAGTAGCAATTGCTTACCAGTGCAGGAAAATTTTAGAAAGGCTGCAGGTGAATCAATGCAAAAGTTTGTAAACGAGTCAATAAGATTTGTAGAAGTTTTGGGAAACAAATTCGATATAAATTATGTTTTAAACTTATCGCCTGAAATAATATTTTTTTTTTAATTTTCCTCAAATCCTCAAACATTACAAGAATAGTTAGCGTTTGTAATTCAAGTAGAATTAATCGTGGGCGATAGTAAGCATAGTGTGTGTAAGGAAGTAATACCTAAATGGTAGTGTAAAATTTGTTTTCCGTCAAACCATCCAACAGAAAAATGTTTTTATAAGACCCAAAATGAAAAAAAAAAAATTCCGTGCAGGTAAAGCCGAAACAAAAACGTCAAATTTGTTTTCAAGTAAATCACAAAAAAAGGAATTATGCTTTTATAAAAAGGCAGAGTGTGACAGGAAAGTAACACAGTCAGGAAACTGTGACCGATAAGACGTAAAGGAAACGTCTTATGGTCAGAAACTGGTGAAACTGATGATTTGTCATCGATGCGGTAATCCTGATCTCGCGCGATTCAGATGTCCGGTGCGAGGAAAACCTGCGCGAATAGGCGCTGTTTCAAACACTAATTTGTTTAATAGGAATGGCTTTTGGTACGTTTCCTTAATAATTGCAATTTTATCTATGTCCACATTGGTAGATTCGGGACCTTCTGCATCTCTCATAAAACATGAAACTTGTAATAAAATCGTGTGTGAAGCGCTGGTTGGAACCGTGAAAATAAAAAAAGAGGCGAATCTGTTATGTTTTCTCTTGCAGAGGGAGGTTTAATTAAGTCGAATGTAGTGGCAGTAAAGGCATTAAAATTGAACAGTTTTCAGTGAAAGTGCCATTCTGTGTTTTTGAAAATCTATAACATGTCGTGATATTGGTTTCGGTTTTTTTTTTTTTTTTTGGTAGCACCCATGCATGTATTGACGTAGCCAGCAAAGTGTGTAGATTTAGTTTTTCTACGAGACAGTTATTGCTTTGCAAGATAAACCTTCCCGTTGTCGTAAAACTCAGTTGTTGCAACGTTCAGAAGAAATATTACAGACTTTAGACTAGTATAAAACTGAATACAGTGATGTTCTTGCGTCAAATTTAGGGCACAGTAACAGAATTTCAGTATTTTTGAAATTAAAAGTTAGTGACCCCGTAGTGCGCGTGTCATGCAGTATGTCTGCTCGCAAAATGAAAATTTTTAACAGTTAATTAATTATTTAAAGGAATAGGGAATTGCGGAGGAATCCACTAGTACGTATACTAACCAGTCTTCTCTGTTACTGAAAAAAACACCAGGTTAACATCGGTTAATATGTGATTACAGAAAAGTTGGTAAAAAATTGTATGTCGATTCATATTCTGTACCAGCTATGGAGACAGTTTTTCAGCTTTTCTGCAGTGCACGTTACATCAGGAAAATAGAACACTGTTAGCATTTTGTAGTCCTTTGGGGTTAAATTCAGGACCCCAATGTATGTGCCGAGTGTTGAATCACGTGTTAGGACGGTACTTGTACGAGTTAGTCTTCACATACATTGATGACGTGTGCTTCTATAGTAGCATGTTAGAGCGAATTGTGTTAGACGAATTATGAATGGCTGGTCTGACAGTGAACCCAAGAAAAGGAAGTAGGGCACAACGCATGCAATATCTAGCGTTTGTTATTCCTGAGCGTAGTTTACGCACTGATCAGGGGAAAGTTAAATTTGTTGTGAAATTTCCACAACCTAAAAATTTTGAGAGGTGTAAAAATATTTTTTAGGGTTGGTTGCCTTTTACAGGCAATTTATTCCGAATTTTTCTGATCTTACAGAGCCATTAAATCAGCTGGAAAAAAATATGTATCTTTTGTGTGGAATGTACCACAAGAAAACGCTTTTAACAAATTTAAATAAATGTTAGCTAATCCTCCTGTCTTGCATTTGCCAAATTTTCCCGAAGATTTGTTTTTTGCATTGTGATGCAATTTCCGTAGCTGTCGGGGCGTGTTTAAATCAAAATAAAGGCGGTAATTTCGTGCCGATACCATACGCCAGTAAATTGTTAACTCGTGCAGAACAGAAATTAATAGTTTATGAAAAAGATTTTTGAAGTTGTGTCTGGGCAATGGAAATGTTTTCGGATTATTTTGATCATTATAAGTTTACTTTATATACAGATAGCCAGGTTCTCAGCTCGTTGCTATAATCACAAAAGCCAGCTGGTGGATTGGCGCATTCGCTAGTGAGGCTGGCTCGTTTTAAATTCACCTTGCAGCACATAGAAGCGATCGATAATTCTGTTGTAGACGCGTTGTCACGCATATATTGTGAGGACGAGTATGAGGCGGTGGAAAATGGGGCACCTGTGGATAGTCATCTGTCTGATTCATATTCCGTTGGTACAAGTGTTTTAGTATTAAATTCGTTGCAAAAGTTTCCCAGTGCTTCTACTGATATGAAAGGAAATGAAAAATCTGATACGGAATGTAAACAGTTATTGTCTGAGATTAAATTGAACATTCTTGTCATGTAGTTTATAAAGGCTTTCTAGGATAGTGGACTTATAAAGAGGAAAATTCAGAGTTTTTGTAACTGAAAAATAAGGACAAAGGTTTTTAAATATTGCCATGAATACTTTTATGGAGGACACGTATACGGGATAAGAGAAAAACCCATGTGTTAGAACTTTTTATGTGGCTAGGAGTGCGCACCTATTTAGAAAATTATGTCAAGTGTTGTAATCCATGCCAGCATGCAAAGCCTTAAAAAAAAAACACACAGAAGAGCTATATGACGGAAAGGGGCATTTACCTGGACGTAATGGGCCGATTTACACAGAGTACCTCTGGATATGTACGTTTCCTTGTTGTAATACATAGTTTCAGCAAATCTTGTTTATTTTTTTCCGTTACGTACTATAAAGGCAGTCGCGTTTTGTAAGGTAGTTACGCAGATATCATAAAGTGTTTTCGGCTGGCCCGTTTTTGTAGTGACTGATAATGCTACGTATTTTCTATCTCAGGAGTTCAGAGATTTAAATTTTATGAGGTTTAAAAATTGTGCAGAATCCACCGCATCACCCTCAGACAAACTTAGTAGAACGGGTGAACATAACATTAAAATTAACATGCGCCGTTTTAAATCCGATACGCGCCAATGGGATAACATATTAATATTTACATTTTGTGTGTTTTAATAAGATTGTACATAGTGCTCATAAATATGCTCCTTCCGAGGTACTTTTAGGAAGATGTTTGATGACCCGCTATTATGTGTGTGGTCACTCCATATCATTAGTTTGGAGAATTTGTGTAATTAAAGTTGGCAGGTATGACACGTAACTTAATTACGTATTACCAAAAAAAAAAAAAAAAAAAAAGAACAGAAAACCAGCGTATTCTATAAAGATTCGAACTTTAAACTATGTGATTTAATTTGAGTTGAGGCTCATTACCTCAGTTTAAAAATTGAATTTGTTTAGCGCCAAGCTAGCCACGAATTGGCGCAGCCCGTATTCAATAGTAAGGTTTCTTTCGTCCGTGACATTATTAATTATTAATACACATTCTTCTAACAAGTAATTATTAAAATGTTCAAATTTCCCAGTGTAAAAAATATTATGTACCCCTATAAATACAGTTCAAAGGGGTTACCACTTTTGTTAAAATCCCCATAAGTTGTCTTGATATTTTGGAAGTGAAAACAAGCTCTATCGTCCAAGAAGTAATAGAAAGTTAGTTTTTTTTTAACTCTTTTTATTTCCAGTATTAAGAATGATATTTAATGATATATTAAAGAGTATTAATGCTATTTTCTGATTTATACTCAAGTGTTGGTTGAATTAAGTACACATTGAAATGCACGAAATGTAAGATTAAAAGATAAAAATACCCAATTACGGAACATATATTATCAAAAATATATACATTTAATATTTTATATGGGTATTTGTTGTGTGTAGAGAATTTTTGAAACAGCCCCTACCTGATAAAAGTTAGAAATGTTTAAAGTTACGTTCTCACAGTCGTCGTTTAAAGTCCCTGGTGTATGTCTGTTATAATGCTGTCTGCTGCTAACGTCGAGACCCGTGCTCCGTGTGAAAAAAGGAGCTTGGTGTAACGGCCCGGCCAGCCGCAGGCTCGCGATTTCCTGGACGCCGTGAGCAACGCCTTCAAGGGAAGAGAGCTGCGACGGCCTACGCACGTCCAACCAAGCCTAGGATCACCGCAAATTGGAAAGATTTTCCTACGCGAGGGTCGTGGACACGGCACGTAAGGCGGGACTCGCTCAACTGACCACCTCGTTGTTGTTGCCGGCATGACGGCTGGGCGGCGAATGTGTAGGAGTCGCGCTGGTAAGCCTACTGCGGAGGCTCGCCTGCTTCCCCTCCCGGCACCCCCCCCCCCCCCCCCCGACATGACGACGTGAAGCCGGCCGGTCATGACGCCACCAGGGCGCGTTCACTGGACCAAGAATACCAGGAAATTATCTGCAAGCCGACGACTGTTTTGTATATAAAGAGTGTAATTTCTCCTGTTCGAGGAGACAGGCCAGGGACTTTAAAACAGAACGAACTTTTGTTCCCGTGGTTTTGTTAAGGGGGAAGCAGGATTCGCTGCCCGATATATAAAAGTTATATAAAAAATAATATTTTTATATTTTCTACTAAAACATATATTCGTGTAGTTGCAAAGTCTTGTGAGGAAATTAATATCATGGGATTTCAGTAAACCTTTAAATACATATTTATAATCCCACTTTAGTAATATTTCTTATTTTCTAATAATGGGAGGAGATATAAAACAAATATTTTTTTAAAAACGTTATTTTACTGTGCGAACCCAAACCCTTAAAGACGCGCTGAGTTGGGTGGATCTTTCTTTCAAAACTAACATCTTTTCTGGGGAAACACAGACGCAAATCTATTTACATGTGTTGACAGAAACCATCACAAATTGAATGTAAGCAATTTATAGACACACCAATCCACACGGATGCATCAACACAAAAAAAAAGAAGCGAATTAAGGCCCTTTTACACGATGAAATTCTCTTCAAATTACCTTCAATTACAATTAAATTTATTGAATGCTATACAACTTAACCCGAACTTCTTGAATACGTCATTCTCCTTCACGATTTTCGTTTTTAACAAGTTCTAAATGTTCTTGAAACCAAAGTTTCAGTCACCGATCGCAGCTTTTCTGACACTATTAATGGAAGTGATATATTACAGGCGTGGGCACACATTTAAAGCAGTTACAAATTTAGAACTCACATAAAAAAATGTACAACAATATGAAGGAAATATGTTGTGGTTTAACCAGTTATATTAGTGTAGTGCACGAGTCGCAGATACTTCTGAGAATGTACTTTTGGTATTTTTAAAACTGGTTTCATGGAGACTTGAACGTTCATTGAATGCAATTCATTGAAAGAAAATGAAGTAATGTTTCAGGTCAATAAATATTTGTTTGTGTTAAACGGCCTTTAGTCAAGACTGTGCCACAACTACGACACCGGACACCTGTAGCTGAGCTTTATCTTATCATGGAGAAGAAAGGCGTAAGTAAGAGAAGAAGGAAGAGAAATAATGGCGTGTCCTTGCGATATTCACGTGTTTTCCGCATGAACACTTGGCTTGGTCGAGCAATAGTACAAGAACTGAAGAAAGAGCGTCTCCCGCTTATTTGAAGCTATAGTCCATTCCAGATTGGAAGCGACTTATGAAAATCAACCTTTGAAAAACACTCTAGCCATAACATGTCACCTGTTTTTTCAATAACCTGTATTCCACAAATATATAACCCTGTGGTTAACTTTAGAGTACTGTATTATTGAATAAATTAACCTTTACCTTAATATCTTCTATAACTTGTAATATTTATTTATTTTTTAAATATAAATTAACAACAGCGAGTGCAGCGACGTGTTGGCAACGCCCGGTAAGAAATAGTTCACAGTTAAAATATTATTTTAACCACGTTTTTTACTATACTATTTGTAAATTAAACGGTGCCTATCGAAATATTTAAATATTTAAGCAGCCCCCATAGCAACTTATCTCATTCTTACAGTTTAAAATAACAGCGGAAAATATCGTGAGTAGGCCGTAATGGTACGGTATTGTTTTATTGAGCGAGAAAGCAATTCAAAAACTGTCTGCTGGCGAGGATTGTCACACATTTTCTCTTTCTTCGTCTCTTTCACACTCGGGAAATTTCACTTCGCTAATAAGCAACATAATTATACATGTTTTCAATTGTAGCATATTTCATACTTATTACAGAAAATAATTATTTTTGAATTTGTCATTTACAACTGAAAAGATATTTTATTTTTGGATACTTAATTTAATATATTTAGATATGATGACGTGGCAGTTACCAAGTGAAGTTGGCAAACGTGGCGAGCCATGACATGGCGTGTTATTTATTAAACGAAACACAGATTATTCTTATTCCGAAAAATACTTCAAATTACCACATCACGTTTGTAGACGTGTTTTTTATACCTACGTAGGCAAGTTACGATGTTGTGATAAATCTGTGTTTCCACGGCAGTAATAAATATACTGTGACGTAGGTTTCGTTGATCATTGCGTCTGTGAAATGGAGTGCCTTTGTGCATCGTTGTCCATCGCTGGCCCTGTGTGTGCGTGATTTCAAATATTTGATTAGCACTTTTTATACGTTTTAAATGTGAACTGTTTATTTATCACAACGTTGTACCTTTTGTCCTAACGGGTTTGAAACACAGTTGGGTAACGTAATTTGCCACAATCTCAGAAGAAAAATATTAACCCCAGCCCGATAAATTTCAATAAACCTAATAAACAGTACGTAGCAATACTTATAAATATGAGCGGGATAAAAGTTATCGTAGACTTATTTTTGTGTATGTTCACCACTATCTTTTAAAGTTTGTATGACAAAAATGAGCAACACGGGTTGTGTGCTTGAATTCAATGTGCCTTTTTCACTAGTTGTTCCTTCGTTTTAATACTTATTCCAACTGAGGCCGTTCTTTTAGAGAAATATACCCAACACATATCAATAACAAAAGGATAATTACAATTAGTACAGCCCTTTATCTCGCAGTTGTAACAATGTTAAACACAGTCGCGGCAAAATACTAACATGCATTACATGTATGGAGCTACGTCGTGGAAAACAATATGTTAATATAAAATAACCATTTAAAATGTCTTCAATTCAGGCATATTTAAAACGCCATAAAGCTGACGTAAATAATGTTAGGGGTCTAAACTGTGAATAGTCATACTGAATGGTTTATGGAATATGACAAGAATTATTTGAAAAGTTGTAAACAGTAAACAACTCATTTGACAGGTATTAAAGTAGAAGTCACATTTCAATGTTTATTTTTTTGGTGTAGCGAAAGTATACGAACATATGTACACACAATGGAATGTAAACATTGATTTTGACAGATGCTACATGGAAGTAACATGGCAATGTTTGTTTACATTTGGCGGAAGGATACGAAACGGGCCTGCAAGTAGATATTTAGCAGGGCTCCGAGAAAGTTGCTTCCGATGGGGAATGGACTATAGCTGTGACACTGCTACCGAAAGCATTCAAATAATAATATCACTTTTTTGCAGTGCAGCCACAATGAATGTGGCTTTTCCCGTGCCAAGGGTTTCGATGTCCATCCAGCCACACCAGGATTGTTATATTTCGATCATATTCTCTAGGCGTGTTAATTGTTTCCTTGTACGTGACGCCATCGTGCAGCAAACCAATTATCTTAACCCATTCAGAAATGGTGTAGGTAAGGTATAAGAACGTTAATTTTGGCCGTTAGAAAACACTTTAACTCTTGATTGACATTTATATTACTTGAGGGTAACAGATTCGCTAGTGGCATGCAAAAGTATCTGTATTTTTCGCTGTGGATGTGGCTAAAAGACAGTGTATTAATATTACTATAATATGGTTAGGTTAGTTTAATAATCGTGTATAACGAAGAGCGTGTAATTTTAAAAGAATAAGTATTGTTAAAGAATACATTTTTGTTTTCAAAGTATTTATGTTTTGAGAGATTTTTATAATGGTGTTTTCAAAATTATTTGGATGAAATTTATTTTTCAATTTAAAATTTTCTCCTTATTAGAGGTGCCTAAGTTACTAATACCCACCTTCATAGGTTATGACTGGCTAATATTACTTTTGCTGAAAAAAAAGTGTAGAGATCGTTGGCTGTGTTGAAATAGTCATAGACTACAGAATGAATTTGATTTTCAGTCTTCTGCGCATGTATCCAACATTGCCCTTCTCCACACTGATACGATTGTCAAACCACATTATCATTCCTGATGAATGTGTATTCATTATATCCTAATTTTTCAAACGACAAGCACTTTTGGTGAGTGTCTAATAATTTCCTAGGAATTTCTGTGTTTTCAGCAATCTGCAAGACAATGCACGCAGAGTAGGAGCCATTGGTTAGGTAAATTATTGTCTGGTTATTAACTGACGTCATGCGAAAACTAAAGTGATTATGGAGCAAAATTTTTAATGTGCGAAAAATCTTCGAAATAATACAGCAATTATTTTTTTCGGTTTCGTTCTTTCTACTATTGTTAGATCCTTCATAAATCGCATTATAAATTGTTGCATTTGGCAATACATTTAGTATCTAGGTAACATCTAACAAGACAGGCCAAAAACTATTTCATGGTCAAGCCCTTTAGCCTGCGAAGAGGAGATCAAACTGCAAGTATATTATAGTGGTGGGAAACATATAGTGTATATTTCCCCGCTTATGAGAGGATGAGACTAATGTGAGGGCGTAGTGGTTTTGGAGCGAATAAATATTTAAAATCAGACCAACAGAGGGGGAACCTAGACGGAAACGGCAATATACCTTATGAGGTTGATATATTCCGATACTATAACTTTTGAACTAATATCACGACTGAAATAAATGTGGTCTCCTTCGATAGGTTATACAGCTACTATGCGTGCATGACCTTAAGTTTTAGCTGCGCATGCGCAATGTACGGTGAAATCCCGCGGCGATTGGCGGCAATTTTGTGTGCGAGCGAAGATTCTCGGGCATTTTATCTCGTGACTCTATGTGCTAACACTCCGATTTTAGTGCTAAAAGAAATAAACCGTCTAGATCGCTCGATTTCAATCATAAAAGTCTATTACCCGTTTCGTTGATTTCATTGCATCCCCATATACCAAAGAAATGACTACCCCTTACGGTGATATTTCTCATTTTTTTGGAATTTGGTTATCTGAGAAAGGTTTCGAAAAGTGCCCCCTTAATGCAGTTGTTAGTTGTCAAATCATTGAAGTTTTCAAAATATAACACTCAAATTATAATACAAGAGTGTTATAAGCAGGTTCGAAGTGTTGAATTAGAGTCTAAGCACGGCATACTGCATTTGTTTTACAAGTACAAACAATCTTTCCTCTACAGTTTAGGGTTTAAACATTTATTAAATGAATGTTAACAGTTCAGCTTGAATGAACAAAAATATATTTGCGACTAATCTGACCCCTATTTTCAGCAAAATTCAGAGTGCGAATACTCGCTCACATGTTTACAAATCGCGCTCATAATGGATCAGTATGTTCTGCACACTGTTACGCCCTTGTAGGGCGTAGCAGGACTAAAAGAAGGCAAGAAGGACGCACGCTATTTAAAAAAATCAAGAAAGCATGGACATAAAAATTCCATAATCTATACAAATATATTGAAGCCCATCTATACATTATCACCAATAACAACAACTTTGCAACTTGATTTGAAGATACAACTTGCATCTGTAAATTTCTGTTGCTTGCTACCAATCGGTGAACTAGGGGAAGGAGAGAACACACATGCACTGGAACAAACAGAAAAAAAAAAACAATATTAATATATCCTGAGAAATCGTCCAACCTGAATACAAACTTGTGAAATCCCATTAAAAAAAAGGTAAAATGACTCCCTGAGTAAAGCAAGCAACACTACAAAATTAAAAGTAATGTACGCCTGATATGATTCACTAAAAAGTACAACATGGAATACTAATTTCAAGAATACCATTGGGAAGGAGCAAAAACCCTCATTACACTTAACCATGAGTATAAAGGCACTCCATAAAATATGCCAAGGAGTTTCCTTGGCATTAAAATTATTTTGGCAAATCATAGTCCAGAAGACCATTCCTACAGCACGCCAAAAAAATAAGGAAGAATCCACCTCTTACAAACATTCCCATAAAATACCATACTGAAAATCCACCCAATCAAAACAGTGAAGAAACACTTCCCTACAAAAATTCATATACACAAAAATCGCTTTAAAAAAAAAAAAAAAAACACTACTAAAAGGGAAACTCTACCCCCAGCATAACAACAACTACGTTCATTGCAATACTTAACTTGAGTAGTACTCATATTACGCGAAAACGCGTCTAGCATGCTGAGCCCCAAAGTACGAAGTAGTGTACATATGATCTATCGTCGGCCAGGCCGCGCAACTCGAAGAGGGACACTGCACACTTGCTCGGGCTGAGGACTAACATATAGACTCGAAAACGCGGCTCGGAAAGGTTAAAGAGGCGGCGGGAATAGTGTAGAGGCGTTTGGAAGGTGCCAGAGTGTGCGAGGCTGAACTCGTTGCCAGTAGTAACCACCAGACAGCGCTCGGCACAGCGCCAGGAGCTCCGCCCGCCGCTCTTCATTAGAGCTCAGCGCTTGGAAGCGTTCAGACGTTCCTTTTTCTGCATCAAAAATATTGTCTCTTCAAATAGCAACCCTTCTTCAAACAAAATAACAGTTTATTGATCTGAGCTACCAAATACAGACGTGGCAAATAAACAAGCAGACTAGCTAACCAAGTTCATTAACGCAATGTAGTTCGGTAAACACACCAACCCCATAATAGCAGCATTTAATCGTACTCCAGAAAATTGTAGGCATCATACATTTCGCCAGCTGGAGGGACGAAAAATAAATCGCTCAGGCAGGACAGTTTTTGGCAGGGCAGGAGAACTCACATAAAATTGCTTGAGTTTGCAATAAATGCAATTTGACTGGAAAAAAATATTTCTAGGAGCAAAGCCTAGTATGCTGCAGTATTCGGGAAAATAAGACTATTGAGTGAAATATTTTGAAAACTACAATGATTTAACAACTAATAAATGCATTAATGGGGCATTTTTCGAAAGATATTTCAGATAACCAAATTTAAAAAAAATGTAAAATATCACCTTAAGAGTTAGTAGTACGTTTATGTTTATGTTAAAAAATACATACCCTGGTTATACAACTTTTCGCCAGAAAATATAAATAATAACATTTTTCTAAGCCCGTACATTTTCGTTTTTATCATACTAAGTGTGTTGTAACTTGGAAAAATGAGTTAAAATGGTAAAACAAATCGCATATATAGAGCTTTCCTCTACAGATTCGAGAAGAGTAAATGGTGCAGTCATAGTTTATTCTGTGAGCATTTATCTCGCGTAATAAAGTCCCACTGTCACAGATCTAATTTTCACAGGAAATCGTATTGAAGACCTGCACGTCGGTTCATCACGTTGCGTGTATGGGCAATGGGCGCGCTGTGTGCGCTCGCCATAGTCGCCCGTATCGCTGTGTTTCGAACGCGAAAATAAAATACGGCGCCCATGTACTCGTAGTGAAGACTTTATTCACGTAAATCATATAGCCGTATTTCCGACACACACCTCGATTGTTAGTGTAACACTTAATTTGCATGTTTGTTTTCTCATTAGGCGTCAAGCCACAACTTGTACGCCGCGTCATCATCAGGCTCATGTGAAAAGTGGCAAGAAACGGGACGACATTCTAAAGCGATTGTGGTATCTGCTTCACGGGGTTACGCATCGCCTGTTATGCAGCGGAATTGCCTGCCATTGCCGAAACCACCACGCTCGACGGATCTCACACCCGGGCGACATCTGGTTTTGCACTGCGCTGACAATGAGCCTTACTAGGAAGCGGTTCGCACCAATAATCTGGATACATTGCCCTTTCCAAGAGACTGACGCAGCCGATCAGCGATTACACTGAGAGGAAAGCCAACAAAATATTCATTTGTACGAGCCAGGAACATATTGTACTGTAGAGTAAACGAAACTTGAAAAGCAACATAATTACTTTTGTTCATTTAACAAAATACACGATAATGAACATCCCATTCCTGCAAACTGTCTGTGGTTCAGACAGCCTGTCGTCGCTGTAAACACTCTCATTTCAATACACGGTGTTTCATTTTCTGGCGCCGATGAGCACCAATAGGGAAAGGCGCCTCCACTGTAGGCGTACCCTCACTGTAACAAATTTGAGGTAAAATTTCCTTATCGTACGGAAAAAGTTCCCAACAAAAGTGGGGGAAAATCCCTTACAAGTAAGATAATATTAACTGTATTGTGTAATACAATTGTATTTAAAACACACGGAGTATTATTACTGGTAATTTGTTATTACGTACAACCTCCGACTAATAGTAGCCGAAACGTCTAATAGAGCCTGCCTTAACATTGTTTTAGAGTGTTCGACTCCTATAATCTCCTTTCAACATGCGTTGGCTGAACTCCGGAATATTCTGAAGACAAAAAAAAAATGTCTTCTGACTGTTCTCCGCACAGTGGCACGATCGATGTAGCATGTGTGTGTGTGTGTGGGGGGGGGGGGGGGGGGGTGAGAGCGAGGAGAGAGAGAGAGAGAGAGAGAGAGAGAGAGAGGGTAGAGTGTGTGTGTGTGTGTGTGTGTGTGTAAGAGCATACAATATGTTACTTTTACATGACCAGCTGAAGGCCTGAGACGCCTTCTTATCAAACCCGACACTTGTGCCCTTTCTGTGTTTCATTACCTACACAATGCTTACTTTGTTGCCTATATTGTTGACACTAAGCACTGCAATGTAACGAGAAATTCCCTAACTTTGCCGGCTGCATATCGAATGTACGCATTATCAGAAACTTTATGAGTTTACATGTTCCTTCAATCACTATATAAGCAGTTTCTCTATTTTTCGCCTTTGTTCACCTTTCTGTCCTCCAGATTCTGTTTCCAGATTTTCGTCAACAAGTCATCGTTGTTCTCTTTTTATCGGTACATAAGAAAAGGCCTTGGGGTGTTTCTTCCGGGCCTCATCTACTTGTAGTCAGAGTTCCTTCAGCTTCTTGATAGTATTACTTTCGTCTCCTTTCACTCTTCTGAACCTTCCATTCTTCTAAAGCTTGATATACTTTTTCATTGATTGTCATTTTTTTTCTTCTTCGCTACTTTGGCCAGCTTTGTCGAGATACATTTTTCTCTACGTTTTCGTGACTAGTGGAAAAGTCTGTTTCGATTTCCCGCCTTCTGTAACAATTTTTATGCCTCCCTTCAAACAGCGTTCTAGGCCTCATGCGAATATTGCAATTGTGGATCCCCTTGCAAAACTCTATGCAAGTATGGTTTTAGCTGATGCAGTTTTGGGATAATGTAGTTAGTATTCTCTTTATTAACTTTGTTTTACTCTCAAGCGTACAATAATTAAAGACGTTGATGAAAATACGTCACAGAAGGGTAGGAATGCGGAACCTATATGGTGTGGCTGTTCGAGTCTTTGTTGTACCCACGCCGTGGAAATACGCCACAGAAGGGTAGGAATACGGAACTTATATGGTGTGGCTGTTCGAGTCTTTGTTGTACCCACGCCGAGGAAATACGTCAGAGAAGGGTAGGAATACGGAACTTATATGGTGTGGCTGTTCGAGTCTTTGTTGTACCCACGCCGTGGAAATACGTCAGAGAAGGGTAGGAATACGGAACTTATATGGTTTGGCTGTTCGAGTCTTTGTTGTACCCACGCCGTGGAAATACTTCACAGAAGGGTAGGAATACGGAACTTATATGGCGTGGCTGTTCGAGTCTTTGTTGTACCCACGCCGAGGAAAATGTTTGGTTGGCTCAACCAAATTACTTCACTCAAAACTTTAAATAGTGAAAATTGAACCGAATCAGTGGGAACAGTAAAAATCGAGCATTTAAAAATCATTGCCCAGATAACGAATTAATGTGGTGGCTGAATTGCACTGATTTATAAGTGTTTCCCACTGAATGCCAAGAAATCCACTGCTACGTATCACTTGTTCCCAGTTAGTTGGCTTGATTCGCCAGTTGGCAGAAGCTTATCAACTGATTTATACGTGTTTCCCACTGAATGCCAAGAAATCCACTGCTACGTATCACTTGTTCCCAGTTAGTTGGCTTGATTCGCCAGTTGGCAGAAGCTTATCAACTGATTTATACGTGTTTCCCACTGAATGCCAAGAAATCCACTGCTACGTATCACTTGCTCCCAGTTAGTTGGCTTGATTCGCCAGTTGGTAGAAGCTTATCAACTGACTTTCAGTGAATGATATTTCACTGATTGATATCACTGATTCGGATTAAAAGTGCTGTTTCTGTAGAGACAATGAAATATCTGTTATGTATATTTCATTGTTCTTATTTGGTTGCACAAATCAAAGATTTAGTTCGTGCAACCAAAATTAGCTTGGCTACACGCAGGTCATCAAACAATTCTTATTAAAATGAAAAAAAAAAATGTGAAGCCCGAGCGAGATACAGACCTAGTTCATCTGCGCCCAAGCACTGCACTCTAGCAATCTTGGCTAAGATAACTACAGATAATTATCACAAAAAAAAACTATAAAACTTTCAAGATGAATTTTCCAACGGGGGTGATTAAATGAGTGGATATTCAAATATATGCAGCAGATTCAACAAAACATTTGGCGTAGAGTCCAACTTTTTTTGGTCCAACCCACATGTTCGGTTTATTCTAACGTGTGCATTTTGTTAAATGAACAAAAGTAATTATGTTGCTTTTCAAGTTTTGTTTACTCTACAGTGTAATATGTTGAGGTAACAAAATATTTTCCTGGCACTATACAAATTAATATTTTATTGGCTTTTCTCTCAGTGTGATCGCTGATCGGCTGCGTTAGTCTCTTGGAAAGGGCAATGTGTCTTCTACGCGTAGGGCGAAGGCAGATTTTCATATCCAGATTACTGGCGCTGATCGCATGTTGAAGGGAGTTTATAGGAGCCGAACATCCTAAAACAATGTCAAACCACGCTCCGAACGTGCTGAAATCGGGAAACAAGAATGAACATCTCATTCCGGCAAACAGTCTGGTCCAGACAGCCTGCGCACGCACGCTGGTTCCTGTCGCCGCTGTAAACACTCTCATTTCAATATAAGGTGTTTCATATTCTGGCGCCGATGAGCGCCAATAGGGAAAGCTGCCTCCACCGTGAGCTACCCTCGCTGTAAAAAATTTTAGGTAAAATTCCCTTACATATCAGAGAAGCTAATTACCTCTTCATGTAAGGTAAAATTATCTTTAAAATGTAGAGTAAATTTACATAACAAGTTAGGTAATATTCCCTAATCGTACGGAAAAAGTACCCAATAAAGTGGGGGAAAATCCCATACAAGTATGGTAATATTAACTACATTATATAATAAAATTATATTTAAAACACACGGAGCATTATTACCGTAAATTTTCTTATTACCTACAATCTCCGACTAATAGTAACAGAAACCTCAACTTTAAAATCCTCGACACTTGCTGGTGTGTCGGCACGAGCCATGGACCTCTATCACCATAGGCTTATGCGCTAGCCATTACACCACGACTACAACATGACAGCATAATGTAATATTAGTTCATTAGAATAATGTTTCTTCCGCCCATCCTCCCACTTAGGTGTCGAGATAATACTGAACAGATGCACTTGTAATGTAATTTTCCCATCCATTTATGGGATTTTTCACCGCAATACGTGAATTTTGCCTCAGATTGCCTTACATATAAAGAGCCATACTGGACAGCTTTTACGACAAGATAATAAAATTTAATTTTGAGGTAAATATATATATTATACAACTGTCAAATAGTTACAAATCTACTTGGAGATTCACACGTCGTAAGATCACTTTCCCATTCACATATGGGATTTTTCACTACCATGTACGTGAATTTTACTCCAGATTGTGGTAATTTTACCTTACACCTAAGGAAAGCTATGTTTCCCACACAAGTTTGCGAATTTTACCTTACACTGGTCAGGTAATTTTACAATTATATTTTTTTAATGCTGAGTTGCCAGGCGCTGGTCGGAGAACGCCCCTCAAACATTTTGCTGGCCTGTTACGCCATTTTGTCTGGCGTGTGTTGGAAAAATTCGTAATATAAGAGGCTGTTTCACTTCTGTATGCCTAATCCAGAGGCGTTTATCGCATAGACGCAAGGTAAGCAATGCCTACCCTATACATATTGGAAATGTTGGACCCTTTACAGTATTCGCCTTAACATTAAACACATTTCAGTTTAGGTTTCCCGTTTTCTAACCGAGAAACACAATTTTCGTGCAAACTCATAGTGCTGCCATCTTGTACTTATTTCCACAAACGAGAACGACTAGCCATGAATCGAAACTCGCAAGCAACAACACGGGCAGGGTACGCAGTCGTTCTGTTTGCCTCCTCCAGTCCTACATTTTCCCTTGGAAAGTGGATGAAAGTGTCCGGGAAAACGGGAGTTTTGTAATAATTTGTAATATGTTATCTAAATAATATTCAGTTTAATTAATTAATCATTAAATTTATTTCGTTTCCTTTTTTATAACTAATGTTAGGTATTAAAAACGGCAAATACACGTGAAGGGCAAGCAAAGTTGGAAGTTGCGTTTTTTAGTAGAAATTGAAAATGGAACCACAGCCCGGCTTTTATAAGAAACTTATTGTATTTTTAACTGTGTAATGTATCATATTTTAATGGCATTTAACTAAATTTTATCTAAAACACTACAATATGTGGGGCTATTATATTGCTTACCCTGTAAAAAGAACTCACTACATGTCACTGATCTAACCTGTTCCGTTGCAAGAATTCATCTTTCAAAGTGATAATATTAGCCCCTACGTAAGTCGTGCCATCACAGCGGTATATAATAATCGTGCGAACTTTATGACGGGCGACGGACGTTTTAACTTCTAGACACATTTGTTGAGTCGGAAATAATACATGGTTAATGCCAAATGCCCACGTAAATTACGTGACTAATAAGGATTATTAATGGAAATGGAGAACCTATATCTTCTGCAACTAAACATCATATACGTTAAGGTTTTTATTACGGTTCTTAATGATAACCGAAAACATAATCTAATCATTAGGGATTATTCATACATTAGTAATAGTCTTTGCTGTGACGAATTAAGTGAGATTATCTGATGCATTGAGGCAGATATCAATGATGCTAGACAAACTTGAAATTTAAGGGGATCAGAAACGATATCTAAAATAGGTCAAGCATGAGAGTAATTATTTAGTTAAAATGAATTTTGTAAATCTTTACCCACTATCCGAAAAAGGCTTTAGGCAGAATACGGGAGTTACGTACACAGTAGGTTGTCCCCAATATTTTGTTCGTATCTAAACCGTTTTACACGTCCATTCTTTTGAAATGAACGCTCTCTATTCTCTCATATTGAACCAGCATAAACATTGAGCAAATGGCAGGGTGTTAGGGAAGGGAAGGATTTAATGAGTAGCAGTTTAAATATATGTATTCATTCATATTAAATTCAACGCTTAGAACCACCCATCCATTTCCAAACCTGCATTGGAATAATTTAGAGCCATCGATATCTTGTAACGACGTCCAACTTTTGAAACTTCCGTGTGCTGGTTAATTTCAAAATGGATGAACATTTAACGTGTGTAGAATAACGTCTTTTGGATCACTCATATTTCTAGCTCATCTATCTTGTCTATCTAATCCACATGATTTCACATACCCTGTGATACGTTTCACTTCTCTGAATATATTAAAATTACAAAATAAGTAATGAAATTATATTATCTTTACCGAATGGAACCTCCTGAAAATAATCAATACCTGCTGGCTTAAACGGTTTTCCCATTATTATTGCATTCTAAAAATAGTTCTACTGTATTCCCACGTAGATTCGAAAAATCGAACTCTTTTTCGTTCCGGTGCTTCAAATTCATCACTTCATTACTGGAGTATGTACATTTGTTCATGTTTGATGAAGCGCGCTCTGAAAAACAACATGGCAGCCAAACGTGTTTCGTCATGAAAACAGCTGGAAAAGGAAATAAATCTAATCTGCGAATGGGAAGGTAGGAGGTCTTTTTTGTTCTCTATTTGGCACACAGAGATCACATACTGAATGGCGGAGTACGCTCTTTCCGCTCCGCTCCAAAGTAAAAAGTGCATGTTGTGTGCGTGTACCATGTATATTTCTATTCTACATAGTGATGTGAGGTTTCTATATTGACTGCGAGCATAAAAAAACTACACGAAAAAATGTTTCAGTATGCGCATTAAAAAAAAAAAAAAATTTTCGTGCATCAATCAAATTGTAAAAGGTCATAACTATGCGCTTTTAACGTTCTCCAGTGTGACCCAATGGTTTCGCACTTCACGTTAAGTGTTCAAAACGTGTAAAGAATTGTGTTTAGATTACTTGCCCTTGGCGGAGTTTATTAGTCTATATTGCAACAACATGAAATGTATAAAATAATACTACATTGCAGTACTCTAATAGTAAAAACATTGCTATGGAAATTACTTTGGTTTATCCGAACATACATGCGATTAGCATGTGAAGTTCTTTAAGATCGGTTTATAATAAAAAAAGACGATTTGACGAACTTTTTTTGCCGTATGTGGGCATTATATTAAATATTATCTAGGAGGTTTCCTTTCCTGTGGCACTTAAGGACGGGCGAAAATTCGAACCTCGCGCATATTTATGGAGGTATATCCTAGAGATCATGGCGCATTATGATGAGGAGAAATGACCCAACTGTTCGATTATTCTCAGACACTCAAACCAGGAGAAAGGAAAATAATTTCCCAAGATTAGACCATTTAATTCAAAATGTGTTGGCCCCCGTTGATTGAATGCAACATTTACACCGTTATGTTAAATCGATTGTGGATACCATCGGATGAAGCAAGACGTCGTAATTAGCAAATAAGCCACCACAGTTATGACGCTCTAGGACCCACCGTTTCCGGTTAAATCGCGAACTACGTGCTCAATGGTAGCAATGTCTTCTTGACCTGGTGGGTAGGCAACACTTAATTCACCCGGTGTTAAACACACGAGAGTGGTACGATGCAGAATGTTACACATCAAAGCCAGTTCCCCTCCCCCCCCTCCAGAACAGTGTAGTTCCACGGCCCGTCTACCCCAGCGGCCTGTTAATCGCAGCCTGTCGCTGCTTCGATTCACTATGTACTGCAGACACGTGAACATGGACGAGTACGCAAGTCCTGAAATGACTGACATGGGCTTGGTGTATGGTGAAGCGAGATACATCGACAGGGCAGCTGCGCGTGTGTACAGCCAAATATATCCTGCACGGTATCAGCCGAACCACCAGACATTCATACACCTTACACAGCGACTACACAAAACAGGTTCGATGTGGACCTGGCTGACGGAGGACCGTCAGCCCTCCATAGTTTGAAGAGGCGGCCTTAGAGAATACAGCGTACAACCCTTCGACGAGTGCCCGCGTTATCGCGCTGAGAATGTGTGCATGGAACGGCACAGTATGGCGTGTCCCCCACGAACAGCTGTTGCAATCATACTGTGACAGGCGACCCGTCACAGCACGTCTGTGAATAATTTTCACATTTGCAAAACAATTAAAAAACACTCCTAAAATTAGGGGGTTGTGACCGTGTAGCACAAAAACTACTTGCTGCGTCTGCCTGGTAACCTGTTGAATTGTGCAGCATACGACCCGTTACGCACGACCTTTCACGCATGTTGTTTCAAGGTTTAAAACTTTCCGACGTGGTTTAAAACGCTAACAAAATAAAACTGTGACTTTTTGACAGATTCCCGTGGCTACAAGAAACTTAAAAATATCTGTGGTACCCAGAATAATAACTGTAAATGTCCGTGCCAGTATTCCACGTGCAGCAACACCAAGGCCTGGCAAAAAAGTGTGCAGCGGACTGATGTTTCTGTGATTCGTCGTGGGAGCGCAGCACAGTCGACAATCAGCTTGAGAAGGTGCGTGCGCCGCCGA
This sequence comes from Dryococelus australis, assembly GCA_029891345.1. Taxonomy (NCBI): domain Eukaryota; kingdom Metazoa; phylum Arthropoda; class Insecta; order Phasmatodea; family Phasmatidae; genus Dryococelus; species Dryococelus australis. The sequence continues at coordinate 75,335,642 of CM057006.1, read as the reverse complement.
AAACGTAACGTTTTGTTACGTTACTTCTGGCATCCTGGTCAAGAGGACGGAAGATGAGGACATATTTGTAATCTGATAGGATATTTTGAATTTCATTGTGTTATACTTCCTAAGGGAAATTGGTGTCCGCGGCGTCGGGTACCATAAATTATAATGTTTTCAATCATTGGCCGTGAATAGCTTGAACTCTCCCAGGAGTAATTTAAAACCCCACGATTTCTTAGAAAAACTGCTTTTGAGGAGAAAATTAATTTGATTGGTAGCGCAAGTAGGCGGAGCGCTGAATTTAATGCCGGCACGAGCTGCTCTCGGGGTCAGTTCAGCGACCTTGAGGGGACAAGCTTTTACCATGAGATAAGTAGTAGTTCATTTGAAACACCAATGTAGGCTCCTAAAGCGAACAGGTCACTTACGTCACTTTGACGTTAGGCAGGGGCCATGATGGCCGTAAAATGTTTCAAAGTTGATACATTTTGCGAAATGTTGGACTTTTAGCCAAAAATACAATACTGTTACTTCTGTAACAGAGTTTTAGTGGCTATGTTGTCACCAAGACGTAAAGTGGTGGTAACCACTAGAAACCATGGGTAGAGTTTTGGCGGCCACTGCTCTAAACCAATGCAAACCTTAGTAAACATCTGTACATTTTTGTGAAAACTTGCCAGTAATCGTTGATTATGGTCTCAGTTTCTGGAATTAAGTAGGAGCTATGCGAAACTCCTTGTTCTAAGGACTTTTAAGAGAAACTTCACGAAGTTTAGGACTTGTTCAAAAAACCAATTTACTCGCTGGAGTTAACGCTGGCGTTGCTTAGCAGTTGCTCCTATCCACTTGAGATAATGAGTAAATTCAAATATAATAATTTTTTGATGACCAGTAATGTGTTACCAAAATGGGGTTTTACCTAGTGTAGGAATTATACATGATTAATAATGCCAATGGTAAATGTAGATGTGACAGAAATATAGTAGCCATTTCTAACTATGGTAAATTGAGGTCACCTGTTCAATATGTTTTGTGATGGCCTTTGGCAGTTTGTATTTACATATTAATATGGCCAGTAAGGAGCATAAATATAACATGTATAAGTATTAGATTAATACCAGCGGAAGTATTGGTACCTGAATTTGGTTGCATTTTATTCCATATTTTGGCAACCTGGATTTTATGTAAATATTTTTAAGTATCAAATTGTAATAATTGGGAAAGGAAATAATAATGTTACCGTTTTATATGAAATGTAAGAAAGCTAACTAAGGATGTTTTCCATATGTAATATTTGTGAAAGAAATGTGAATGAAAAGAAAAATTCTAAAAAACGTACTTAAAATAAAACCACATAACCACACTTCTTTGTTTCTATTAAAATTGTTTCAAACGTTTAACTACCCGTACACTGTACAGAAAATGATTTTTTGCATGGATATTGGTAGATTTTTATGCAAATCCAGCCTTGCCACGCCCTTGGTTTAGGACGCAGCAAGGTGAGTAGGGTACACGCACTGGGGCAAGCAGATTTTGCCCCTCGGCCAAAATGTTGCTAGTTGTTCGTGCAGAAGTGTCCCATTGATCCTGATTTCCAAGTGATTGTAAAGTTTATAGAAGAAGCCACTTTCACACAGGAAGTATTTTGCAACAGTAGAAAAGTCCAAACGTGAGACGACTCCAACCCACATGCAACTGTACCGAGAGGCTACCAGCATCTCTTTGCATCAACATTAGGGCCGGCATAGTGGGTGACAATGTAACCGGCGCATTATTGTTGCCGAATCTTGTGTCAGGATTTCAATATTATGATTTTCTGAGGTCCCAATTGCCATGGTTACTGGAGGATGTCCCGCTCGCCATCAGAGAATGTATATGGCTGTAACATGACGGTGCACCACCCCATTAAACCAGGTTTGTGCGTGGCCACCTGTACACAGCGTATCCCGCTCGCTGGATAGGACGGGGTGGGCTCCGTGCTTGGCCACCACGCTCCCCGGACCTTACTCCATTAAACTTCTGGCTGTGGGAATTTCTTAAGGCGTGTGTGTACGGGACACCTGCGGACTCTGAAGATGACCTGTTAGCGTGGGTCATGGCTGCCTGCAATCAAGTGCGAGACATACCAGTAGTTTTTTCAACGCGTCCATCAGTTTCTAATGCAACGAAGAACTACTCCATTGAAATTTTAGGGACTAAGTTCGAAAATATGTTGCGGAATTGGTTGTGATAAGCCATCTGCTTAATCTCGAATGATTGCAGTATCTGTTATGTTGCACTGTGAGGTAGTTCCTTCAGTACCGCTGACGCATTGCTACGTCACGGAATTTACATGTGTTTACATACATTATAGGCTATTCACAGTAAAGTGAGCACTTTTTAAGGCCCTCCTAAATTTTTCCTTTCAATTAATTCCAACCTTTCCGCCACTTTTTAATGTAAACATTGCAATATGACTAATAAACACAGTGTATACATTTCATCATTCTCAAAAGTTAACGTCTGAGACTGCAATAAAATAAATTTATTAGGGGTTAATACCCTTAGGGAGGGCCTTAAAAAGTGCTCGCTTTACTGTGAACAGCCTATAGTAATGAATGACGCTACTAGGCCCCTTAAGTCATTATCACTACTCTCAAAGTATCGCAACACCGACTCCATTGTACATCACACATAATCACTGGACGCACCAAGCGTGTGTTTATCTCGGATACGGTCATAGCAAGCCAGTGCGGCTAACACACTGTTTTCTTTGTTTCTACCCTGTGCTGAACAATCTGCCACCTACACAGCTACACCTTGGTGTAGCACATTTCCTAGTGTTAATCTGTCTGCTGCGTGTTGGTTCCTGGCCATACACATTTGGAGGGGGAATCCCCACATTATTCCTCCGGTTGCAGTAAGGGTTGCCTACTCACCAGGCTATGATATTGCTACCACTGAACACGTAGTTTGCGATTTAAAAGGGGGGAGGGGGGACTTATTTGCTAATTACGACGTTCTACTTTATACGTCGATTTCCACAATCAATTTAACCTCCCGGTGAAAATATTGCATGAAATCAAAGGGAGTCAAACCTTATTATTTAAATAATGTGGGTGTTACGACGTATCATACCTTATTTTATTAAAGATCTTGGTTTAATGAATCAAAATACCAATTCGTATTCCTCTAACACAAGTATTTTGCATAATATACCACGTAATATGCTTGTCACCCTCCACTTGGGCTTCTACAGCCCTTATTATTTCAGATGGACCATGGGCATCCTATGTCATTCTTCCTCTATTCTGGTTACGATTCACGTCCACGAGTTTGTACAAACGTTTTCAAAACACGTTGTATAAACATATAGTGTTGACGTTGGTTTGGCCAGTTACGGTCAGCGCTAGTCAAAGATCGTCGCTTTACCCTCTACGTCGTATGAAGACAGACAAGGGAAAAGATTACTGACAGTGCAAGACTTTACATCAACTCGAGATTGCCCTGGAATAGCAAATGTGGCAAAGGGGTCTTCCTGATGTTCCCTACAAAGTGAATTATTTAATCGTTCTTTAACAAACAAAACTTAGACAATATCTGTCATATAATTAATACAGAATGATTCATGGGAATATCCACTGCACTTCTTAAATGTTGTTAAGAATCTATAACATTATTACGTTATTAAATGTGTATTTTACGTTAATCAATAGGTCTGCTATACTCTATGACGTGTTTCAGTTTAAAAAAAAATCCATTGATAAATGCCATTTAAAATACCTGGAACCCTTTTCCAGTCACGTGTGGCTAATAGGCCTTCATTGATCTTCGGAACCAGCACCGTTTGCACAAATTGTGACTTATATAATATTATTTGTTTTGTAGCTAATTGTTACTGCTACACACAATTTAGAGAGGTTAATGTTTTAAAATATTGATTTTGCTTATATAAAAATATATGCTGTTGTGCCACACATATTTTAAAATTTCATCTCAGTCGTTCTGCGTTTGATTGTCAACATGGCTTACTGCTGTTCAACGCCTGTTCTCAGCGCGCCGGATCGGCATAAATACCACTGATATACCGTAGTCGTGAAGTTTAAAATCATTCCGGAAATAATGTCCAGGGATCGAAGGAGCGAGAAATAAAGAGAACGTATTTGGCTCTCTAAATAGAAGTACGCTACAGAAAAACAGAAGCCATCATCGTTAAGGGAAAACAGCACCAAAAATCAACTATATTTTTAGTGGTCCCTTATTCAGCTAGATCGTTAGTTTTATGTCGGTAGTTTAGTCGTTGCAGGTTGTCTCGCTTGGCAGATATTCGAGCATTTTCATATCAACAGTCATTTCAAGTATATGTTTGGCATTTGAAATTTGCATCGATTCTGTTCTGATAGAACAGCGTTAATAACACTTCACAAAATCATTTTTTTATTCCTGTTTTAACAGAGGACTGAAGAGTTTTGAAATCAATAAATGTTGACTAAGAAAAATTATCATAGTTAAGTGAAATTCACGACTTACTTGAAAATGTATTCTAAGTAGTGGAAAAGTAACCAACGAAAGGACAGACTACTCGAATTTCAATAACTTCGAAATAAATAGCCATATAAAATAAATGAACTGTTCGGGTTTAATATGTCGGACAATCGGAACCAGCCTAGCTAAGATCACTGAACATCGGAGAACTACCGCAAAATTTTTCACCTGAAAAATTACGGTGTTTTCTCTGGAGTCATCGATAAAGTAAGTCATTCACAATTTTCTTAAAAAAAAAAAATTTAAAAAACTCCGACCCCAAAACTAACCAAATTGAAAGGAAGAAGTATGAAGTATCGCCACCATGTCAAAATTAGTGTGAATATAAGTAAATAAATACGAAAGACAAAATTTCATTTCTAGAAGTCTCATAGATGTTTTAAATCTGGAGGCAAATTTTACGTGTTTCTCTCTTAACCATTATCCAAGTCATTCTGTTGGTTAAAAATTAAGGGATATTTTTAAGTATTATTAACTGATTATATCTATTCATCCACACCTGCTATGTGATTAAATTAAATTTTTTATTTTTTTTTGCTTTTGGAGAAAAGTGATTCCCTTAAGCATAGTATTATATTATGAATATATTTTTAAATAAGAGAAAAACAATTATTAAATTATATGTAGTCCTAACCGAAAAATAGAGCCCTCGTACTGAAATTTTTTCAATAATTTTTTTATTGTATTACCTTAGATTTTTAATTTAACAGTTAAATATAGTAAATTCAGTAATAACGCACTAATTACATTATGTAATCAATATTTGCAATGAAAATTATAAATGAAGTAATAAGATAGCTTAAACATACCTAGCCTAAGCTCCCCGATGTCGAATTACACAACGTGTAGTTAAAATACTCTTATCTGAATATTTTGTGAAAACCTTTCATTCTCAGTGCCAATATAATGCATGAATTTATATTAAATATTGAAAGGAATATTATAAAAGAACTCCATTAACACTGTCTTATTAATTCTCGCTTCTTTGCAGAATCTATTATTTCCGGAGAATAGGTTAGCGACAGTTAAATAGGTCACTTTTATTTAAATTGGTAGCGCTGTTTAAGTATATTCATCCTAATGATTACATGGCTGTTTGAGTTAATTTAAATATTCGGAATTGATAAATTCATGATAATCGATTTTTTACAATTTTTTGTGAAACATATGTGTACGTATAACATTTTGTTTCTCTACCATTAGAAAACAAGTGTTCATGAAAATAATAAAACTATCATGTGTGAGGTTGGCAATTAATTACGTGAAATCGTAAATAGTTCTGAAGTTGAACCATAGAAGCCGGGAATACGGGTCAGTATTCGAAGTTATGAGTATATATAAAAAATTTTATGCCGAGCTGCATTTCACTATATGAACTTATAACGAAAATAAATTTTTCTTTCGTAGATAAAAACAGTGGTTATTCTATTAATTGAAAACAGCAAACAAGGGAAATAATTATTCCTGTTGGAAAAAATGTTTCATATGTGAAAATGGCTGAATTCATTTACATCCAAAATTGGCTTGTAGCCTTAAACACTACGCGGAATTGTAATCGTGTTTCTTCCGATAAATATTAAGCTGCATCATATAATTTAATTCCCATTCACACGTAACATTACCATACTAGTAAGTTGTCTTCTTTTTAAATTTGGAGTAAATATTTTCCATTTTAAAGTCATTTTTGCAGATTGGCTGTGGTGATTTTCGTCCTACTAGTGATTCGCATTGCCTATAAAAAGCGCCTGTACTGCATAACTTTAGTAGCTTATGGAGCAAAACACTCGCGTTCGCTCTCGCAGGGAGGGGAGCCATGAGCATTAGTAACGCCCACTGAGGCTGACAGTTAATTTGAACTACAATGAGAAGTAGTATCCGCCATCGCTGGCGTCCCACGACGGCTTCTTAAAACGCGGCATTCACACCTCGTCAGGAATGATGGCACCATTTACCGGATTGCTGGTTCGCCTCGTGTCCTGCGCGCGGCTCAGACCATTTGCAACACCACACGGGGAAATGGCTCTGATTCACTACGTTCTCCACACATGAGCTTGCAACATTACACGGGGAAGTGGCTCTGATTCACTATGTTCTCCACACATGAGTTATAGTCCTTTGTTCCTTTATTGCTTCCGGTGTCGTTGCCGTTATTCTGCTCTCGCTGTGTTGTGAACGTGCCCTCGCACAATACTGCCGCTGTGAAGAATATTCACAGCACTTTTGAATTGAAATCCACCTTGGAAAATTGTCGCTTTCTCTAAGTTCATACATTTTAACGAGCACAATGAACGGCATTCGTTCTGTAAAGTTGGTAACGACGAAAGAAAGTAGTTCTATCTTTAACAGTTGAATGAAAAGCGTTACGTAAATTTTTTCTGAATATTGTAATTATTACATTTGCGTTTATTAAAAATACTCGTAACAGTAAATATTAGCGAATTCGTAAAAAAAATTACTTTTTCCCAATTATTCCACAGTTTTATTTATTCATGTATGAATAAAGTTGTCAGGCCCTTGGCAAAGCAAATTTTAAATATGTTGGGATAATACGCACTGCACAGTACATACAAGTAGATACTAAGCAGGGCATTCAAATGTGCTCAGTTTACCGTGAACACACATTAGTAACCGGTATTCATTACATATTGAACAAACTTTTGCGGTGCTTCAAAATCCGTTCAGACAATCAAATACCAACGAACACAGAGTGAAAAATAAACTTCAACAGCAATGAAATTAATAAAGAATATCGGATATAGACAACAGCACCAAATATTATACAATAAAATTATTAGTAGTAGAGCCGGGGGGTTCTAGATCAAAGGATATGCCGCCTTGATTGATATCAAAGGGTTAAATTGATTCAACGGGTTAATTGAATTGATATCATAAAGTCAATTACATTGATTGAAAAGGTTAATTGGTCGAAAGGATAAGTATATTAAATGGGTTCATTTTTAATCCAATTAAATCGGATCAAAAATGTTAAATGCAATTTTAATTCGATTAAATTTTTGTCGTGTTTGGTGCAAAAGTGTACTAAGGGAACATTTATTAGTTTCTTTATTTCTTTTTTTGGGCTGGAGAGCAGCTCTGGTAGATGTTGTCAGCACAACGAGTAGCACGCGTGTTGGGTACATGGTATATATGTGTGGCGTGCTGGGTACATGGCATATATGTGTGGCGTGTTGGGTACATAGTATATATGTGTGGCGTGTTGGGTACATGGTATATATGTGTGGCGTGTTGGGTACATGGTATATATGTGTGGCGTGTTGGGTACATGGTATATATGTGTGGCGTGTTGGGTACATGGTATATATGTGTGGCGTGTTGGGTACATGGTATATATGTGGTGAGTTTTGTGCAAGAGTAACATAAGTATTTTTGGAGGGTATTGCTCGTAGATGGTAGATAGGCGATTTTTTGTTAATTAAACAGAGAGATACGTATAGTTAACACACGAGAGAAATAATTTCTGATTGTTTAAACGAGTTATACCTATGAATAAATTACACGCATCGAATCGCAAATTTCAAACGATCACAACAACGTGAATAACATCTGGTGTCGACAAGTGCTAAACGATCATAATTACATGAGTCTACAGGTGTCCTTAATAAAATTAACGATCTACAAGGAATCAAAAATTTCCCTATTAATTAAACGGCAGTCTTCCTAATAAAAAGGTATAATGTAGAAATTCCAAAGTTATACCAGATTCACCACGTGAGCATTATAGGTAAGTGGTTAGGGCTGTGAATCTGCAATTTTTTGACTCGGGTTCAAATCTTAAGTACAAAAAATTGTAACGTTTAAATATATTTTTTATACACAGTACAACTCCCGCATAATGAAAATAAAAAATAAATAAATATTATTTAAACTAGAAGTACACGAAACTAACTAGGGAATAAACGGAGAAGTTCCATGAATTTTACAGAAAGCCCGTTTTTAAAAATCAATGTGTCCGTAATTTTATGGAGAGTTTACGGACACTTCTGGATAAATTTTTACCGGCACTTTCCCGTGAAATGAAGGAGTTTTTTTAATAGTGTACGTGTTAATGCTGAGAATTGTTTCCGTACTGGGATGAAGTGCAGAGGTCTGACTGTTGTAAACATCGTGGTCTTCCTTGTGAGCCAGAAGCTTGGCATGGAGCACCGCTTGAGTTATTTACTAGAATAACCACCGAAATGGGCATCGTCCAGCACGATTTCCACTCGCGAAAATTCGAGAGCGACCCCACCAGAAATTGAAAAGCGGCGATCAGCCTTGATGGGAGGCGAGCACTCTAGCATCTCCGCCACTGCGGCCCCACCACCTGTATAACCTTGGATGTATTTCATAACAGTTTATTTGTTTTTTAATCTTTTCATTGCAACTTCTTTCTTCTTTTCCTCCCAATTTGCAGAAATATGTTCTCTTCCTGCCTAGATACTGACAGCATGGTGCATCAAATTCCAAGATGTATTTAGCAGTCGTTTCACCTTGTCCGTTGTTATTTAGGCTAGTGCTATAATAAAACTAAAAATACGATCAAAACTAGCAAATAATTTGTACAACATTATACTGCGAAATATACCGGGTGGGTGGAAACGCGATAATACAGAGTTCGGCTTACGATTCTATGGCAAAAAGTAAGGCGAAAGTACCTCCAGGTGTACTGTAAACAAGTGTAAAAATACATCTACAGACTCTTGGAAATTTTACATTTTCTGTGTGTAATTTGTAAAGATATGTACAGTACACGTAAATCTACAGAAATGTACAACATTATTCATTACATAGGACGATGATATTATTTAAAAAAAAAAACACAAATGTATTGGTATATTAACAATAATAGGGGTGTCAATTTACAAATTTGAAAGTATGTGTAAAAATCCACGAACATGTATTAAAACCCAAATCTGTGTAATTTTACAAGTACGCCAATGTTGTATTGAAACATGTACATCGGTGTAAAAATGCATATTGTTCTATTTCATTCAAAATGTAGTACAATGTTACTGTAAAAAACACGAATATTGTGTTATATATACATTTAAGAGGGTGTAAAATTACACATGCAAAAGTACGTGTAAATGTAATTCTACACATGCAAGGCACTAAAAAACTTAGCTAGTGTATTTTACAACCACGGAATGTTGTATTAAAACACGTACATCAGTGCAAAAGTAAGTAATTGTCTATTTCACACAAAACTTAGTATAGTCTTACAGTACAAGAAACACTCGTGTATTAGTATGTTGACATTAACAGGGGTGTAAAATTACAAATTCGAAAGTATATGAGCGTATATTTACACATACAAACACATACAGTATTTGTAATTTTACAATAATGTTCCTGTGAATTTAAATATAACTGCAAGTATTTGCTTAAAATATGCTATCTAGCGGTACGGAGTAGAACTACTTCGAACTCCTTTTGTGTGTTCAAAAGGAAATCTTAACTTCCACTGATGGAATATGCTGGCTTTTGTATATAACTACCTATTCTATATCTGAAGTCAAACAGTACATGCTGACGGTAAAATGACTTAGTAAACCCGTGAAAATGTACAGATATCTTGTAATTACAATTGCAGTGAATCTACGATTTTACTTTTTTGTTAGTGAGAACATACGCATACGCAGTGGTGAAATTACAATTGCTATGTTTGTGCCAATTAACAGTATGTGGCAGGAAATCTTATTTACATAGTTAAATTACATGTACGGAGTGCATGTTATTTAACATCAAAATAAGTAACAATTGCAGACTGGTATGGTAACATTACACCTACAGTGTACATGTAATTGGGTATGATGAACATTAAAGAATAACATACTGGTGTAGTAAAATTACCATAACAACGATCGTGTTAATTTACAATGTGTGGTGGAAAATTAGTATCAATGTATAGTAAAATAGCATGTGCAAAGGACATGTCATTTAATGTGATGATTAGTAAAAGAAACTCACATGTATGATAAAATACACTAACAAAGTTTGTGTAAATTTACATTATGTGGCTTGATATTGGCAGCAAAAAAGTAAAATGACACACATAGTACTTGTGATTTAACACAATTATAATAAGAATAACATGTATAGTAAAATTACACAGGCATTTTATTTGTATATATACATGGGACACACAGTAAAAGTACACGTACATGTAAAAATACACGAACATGTGTGGAGATTGTGCTCCCACGTACATTCGTGTAAAATTACACAATTCTTTTACAGTGTGAATTTGTATTAGATGCATAGTTTCTGAGACAAACGATGCGAAATGTGATGAAGGAACTTAAATACTATTAATCACACATGCTTTAAAGGCTGTTAACGATAAAGTGAGCTCTTTTGAAACCAACCTTAGAAAAAGTCACTGCCCATGCCTGCATATGCTTTAACAGGCGCACTGAGAGACATGCGCCCAGTAAAGTTGGTTATGATGGGTAGGAAATAGTTCCATTTTAACGTCAAATAAATAGTGTTGGGTAACCATTTATGCAAACTGAAAATATTTATTTCCCTCTCTGATTTTTATGAGTTAAGAATTAACATATTTGTAGCATGTTTATTTTTCTAATAATTTCACAGTTTCACTTGACCGACGTATGAATAAACTGATGAGGCCCATGACAATGTTAATTTTACATAAGGTGGAAGAATACACAATATGAGTACAAACATATCTTAAGCAGGGCTTTCAAAAGTGCTCATTTCACCGCGAACAGCCTATATAAAACGTTACAAACATTCACAATATGTATTCAAAGTTATCTCCGCACGTTGGTATGCATTTCTCGGCGCGTGTAATGCATGCGTCCTGCACGCGGTCCAGCGTGGGGATGCCAAACATGGCGGCAGCAGCTCGCAGCCTCTCGATGATGTCCTCGGGCGACGGAGGCGGACTGCCTAGCTGATACACCGGAGTCTTCAGGCGAAGCCGCCACAAAAACGAGTCGCGTGGAGAGAGGTCCGGTGAGCGCCCTGGCCAATCCGCCTGCCATGCCACGGCTGTATGCCAACACTGAGCCCAACTTCTATCTTCCGCCTTAACACTGCCTCGTCACCTACGTCACAGCGTCTCCACGCCACCACACTCGCTTGCTCCTACTCGTTCCACACATGTAATGCCGGTTTCCTCAGAAACGAAGCCCTCAAATACAATTTCCCCTGAAATCATTTCCACCTTACTTTTCGCCATATAATCGTATTCCGCTTTTTCGCATTTGGGAGTTCCCACCCACCCCCGGTATTAAATTGAGACATCAAAACAATATTACACAGCATATGGAATTTTATTCTTAATCAGCTGGAACTACTACAATGGAGTGATAACATTACTGTTATGAATATTATAGTGTTATGTGCTGTTCACGGTAAAGTGAGCCCTTTTTAAGTCCCTCCCAGCAGCCATTAACAACTAATAAATGTATTTTATTGCAGCCTAACGCATTATCTTTTCAGTGTAATGAAATGTATGCAGTATGTTTATTAGTCACATAGGAATGTTTATATTAAAAATTGGCGGAAAGGTAGAAATTGGCTGAAAGAAAAATTTTTGCAGGCCCTTAATCAGTGTTCACTTTACCGTGAACAGCCTATACCTATTTCTGAAAGGAAATTTTAGACTAGGGAGCAAATGCACAGAAGTGTTGACCTGATTTGATTTAGTAACATTATGAGGCACAGATAATGAAATGTTATTACTTAAGTGGGATTTTATGTGTATTGAACTACAATGTAATGATTTGGGCTATTTTGAGTATATAGTATATTAGGGAAATAATTACATATTTCTAGAGTAGTTTTATAGGTTCGTAAACGCTTTAGAGGTTACAGTACTTCAGAGTTTAAGAAACCATAAATGCGAGGACAGACGAAAAAGCATAAAATATTTTTCGAACACTTTTCTTACAAATATGCAATTATGTGATGGTGAAAAAGTGTGATTATTAGTGAACTGCTGCAATATCACTCAAGGAGAATAATAATATGCACTCGCAGCTGATTTCAGTTCTGTAATATGTAAGCTGTCAACATACTTTATCGATACAAAACTACCACTGTTGAACTCGTGACCTTCGCCAACACAATATAGTACTAGAGATGAATATTTTTGTATGTATGTAGAAGTGAATATCATATCTAAAAGTAACAATGAAGCAATTGAAAAAATAAAAGAAAATAAATTTGCCATATCGTATACTCATTGATTGTTCCATTGCGTGAATAGCTAACTTTTAGTAGCATTGTACGTAATTCCATTAACATATTAATACATCATGTAATGTCTGTCGTCTGCTTACAGTGGAGGTACGGATAGTAATTTTCCTTCAATGCAACCCACTACAAATGCGCTTCCTTGCATCGTGCGGTGCGGCTCAAGTCGCATATAACGTAAAGCGCTGCAGTATCGCTTTGTCCGCTGAACGCTGCTCATTGATATACTAGTCGAAACACGTAAACCGCAAACGATGTTCTAAAACAGTAAATCCGGGGAATACGCGCATGTTTGTTGGGCTAACTACATTTTCACTCGCGGCGACAATCAACGGACAATCGTCGCTCGAGAACAAGCCTTCTGTTTGGTATTCGTTGTCGTAACTTGCAATGTCGGCCGATTACAATGACGGTTACCAGATCGGCAACAGCCGGACCGCAGATCCCTTCCGCTGCCAACCGACGGAGGACATCCACCCAGGCAGGGCAAAACCCAGCAATGCTAGTGTTTGTGTACGAGCCTTCATACTGGCCTGGAATCCACACAGCTAGGAAATCGTTTTACGCCGACAAAAATAAATTAGACTAATCAACAAATTTTACGTGGCGGTAGACTAACATACCGACTGGAAACTAACGTTTTTTTCTCATACAAGTATATAACACCAGCGGGGAATAAAGTCAGTCTACAAAGTCAGGCTACAAAGCAGTTTCGTTTATAATCCATTGTTTTAAACAGTAGCCACTAACATCATATTAGGCTCGGTAAATGATCTCCTCTACAATCTTCCTGAAATAAGGTGCACATGTGTCGGCCACAAAATAAGCCTTGTTTTTTTCTCTGCTGCTAAGAAGCTGTGTGAAAAGTAACTCAACAACTTATTTAATTTTACAGCTGGACGTATATTTCTATCACTTTAAAATGAGCAACTACTATAATGTGCGAGTTGTCCTCTAGACAGTATAAGTATAGTGGATTGCTCTTCAACGGTAAATTACTGGCGATGGTTTATCTGTGTGAAAAGGCCTGAAGGAAACCTTTACCAATGCCACAAAATAAACCTGGTAGCAAATTTGCTAGCGGTTAAATCATTTGCGATATATATATATGTATATATATATATGTATATATATATATATATATATATATATATATATATATATATATATATATATATATAATGTCTAAGCGCGTTTAATCCCTCTTTACACTCTTACCTGAATCAGCGATAACATTCCTTTTTCTATCAGTGATAAACGTCTAACCGAGAAGACGGCTATTTTCAAACGTGTTACCTTACAATTGACCGAAAACGCTCCCGTTTTCATTCACTCACAAAATACGCGAAAATTTCCACTGGCGTTTTAACCAATTGTGCAACTGATAATTCGGTGATGTAGTTTTGGTATTTGATGATACTATTTTACTAGGTAACATGAACATTTTTTCCTTGAATTTCCAATTCGTATTATCGTCTAAGCGTTCTGTATGGAGGTTTAAGCTGTATAAATTATGGCGAAATGAGTGCATTCATAGTTCCTTTATTAAATTACCTAAAAACGAAACGCTATTTAATAAAATATTTGAAAAATATATACTTTAGATAAGGTAATTTAATAAAAATTAGTATATTTTTGGTCTATTGATAAGCTTACAGTCGAGAAGAAGAATCCTGTGAGTTCAAATACTGAGAAAGGAAAATACTGTTTACATTTTTAATTGTGTTTAATTGAATAATGTCAACAGCGACGCTAGTAAATATATCTATTTCTCATAATGATTTTCTTGAAATCAATAAAAACAACATTTAATTCGCAGAAATGCAGTTTGCTGTGACATTTGCTTAATCAGCAAAAATGTTTCCGTGAAAGAACCAGAGAATTTTCATCGCTTTTATGTACAGAAATTTTCACTGATTCGAGTAGTTACACTTGCCTACGATCCCGTGATTTTTCACACATTCGAATTTAATGTTAGAGGATTTGAAAAGTAGAATAGTATACATCAATCATGACAGACTTCTGCCGAGTTAACAGAAGTTTTAATTTTCTTGAACAGCGAACATTTCATAAAGGTTCTCTTTTTTCTACATTTCATTCGGCTGATTGTAAAGGTGTTTTACGCCTGAAAAACCGTCAGCGATTTCATGTCCGTACCGGTTTTGTACAAATAAACCTATAAACGGAACTGTACATGTCAAAATTCATAAGTAGTCTGTTTTGTCTGAATAAGTTTTGTGTTTCACGGCGCAAAAAAAAAAAAATTGGTACTACCTTGTTGAGATTTACTCGGGCCAAGTCGTCAAATAAGGTTTATTGAAACATTGTCTATGGTTTTGATCAAAAAGATTTCAGACAAGACCTGCCATATCAGGAACATGTGGGCACAGGCATGATATATTCTAACAGCATATAACAGAAAACAACTTTCTTAACGGAAATGTTGCATAGTGTTGAAATCCCGCTTCACATCTGTTGATTTCATGAACGATAATATCTTATTGCCTAAAATTATTCCTAAATATACGTTTCCCTTTCGTAATTAATATACATTTAATATAAATTTTTTAATATTTTGGTAATTTGAAAGATAATTCATTTGAAACTTTATTTTATTATCGCACACTTTTAGCCACTAAAGAATTTGATAGGAAAATGGCGAAGTGGATTGATTAAAAGCGGATTTTTGGAAAATAATTTCTGTTTTATGCTAGTCTACGGAGTAAAACCGAATTTTTTTTGCTGTACTAAGCCTTGAAAACTGAATTCATGCGTCTTTGAACCCGAAAGAAAATTTTTCCGAGTGCATCCTAACCGGTAGAAATTTTGGAAAAAAACGTTATTATGATATACTGTATGTAACATACTACACAAACCGGGTTTCATTCAATTGCAAGTTTTCTGCGATGAAATTTTGCTAGCAAAAACAGCCTTAATACGATTCAGGCCCTAGAATCACTTTTTCAAGATGATTTTGGTTAGTTTATTACCACGAATACAAAAAAAAATCCGAATACTGAAGATTATACCTTTATAATTTTAAAATTTACATCATTAAAACATTATATTCAATAACAAGTAAAAAGGTGTAACTTTTGTTTACTTCATTAATCTCCAGTTTAGAAATCTGTTTCTTAAATTAAATTCGAAAATTCTTAAGTGTTTTATTTACACGTAACGCCCCGAAATATGTTGATTTTATATACTTTATGCGATGGGAAGACTGCTCTATTACTTTGACCAACTTTCAAATCCTTTGTTTACATTTCGATTATTAAATATTTTAGTGTTCATTTTTCTTGTGACAGTAAAATTTATGGCTCATAAATTTTGCCAAATACTTATAAAGAACACCCTGTACCATAGAATATAGGCGTAAATCATGTAACTTAATAATGCATTCACAACCAACAATAGCCGTATGGACGGGGAGGTTCTAGATCAAATGGTATACCACATTTATTTATATCAAAGGGTAGATTAAATAGTTTGAAATAGTTAAATGTATTGACAGGGTAAATTTTCAATCCTATTAAATCCGATTTAACATGTTAAGTCAAATTTTAAACCGATTTAAAAAAATTGTGTTTGGTGCAAGAGTGTACTAACAGTCAAATATATTAGTTTTTTATCTTTTTTTTTTGTGGAGAACAGCTCTGATAGATGTTGTCAACACGACGACTGGCGCTCGGATAACGTGTGGCGTGTTGGGTACAGGGTATATATGTAGTGAGTTTTGTGCAAGAGAGGCATAAGAATTTTTTGAAGGGGATATTGTTCGTAGACGGTAGATAGGCGATTTTTGTTAATTAAACAGAAAGAGATGTATGGTTAACACATGAGAGAAATAATTTCAGATTGTTTAAATGAGTTCTAAGTATGAATAAATCACACACATCGAATCGCAAATTTCAAACTATCACAACTACCTGCATAACATCTTTTGTTACAATATGTTCCTTAAACTTTGTATACATACAGTAGAAAATAAGGAATTCCCCATTTTCAAAGTTCATATTTAAATATACATAGGGGTAAGCTAGATGCAGTTTAATATTTTTTCATATCACAGTTATCGAATACTGATCTATCAACTTATAAAATTGTTTTGTCGATTTGTTTGAAAACAAATGACAACATATATCAGTTTATCCTACGAAAAATTTGGTTTTACACTCCACGCTATATTTTGGCTAACAGTAGAGTTGGAAAAACCTCTATACCCCACAATCTGAATGCAATGTTTAAATTCTTCCCTTTTTCGATAAATTTTAAAAACTTTACACGTTCACGAGGGTTAATTTCAATATGCGGTAACAACCATTCTACACTGCTTAATTCAAATGATACACCTTCCTCGTTATTAGCTGTATCATATATGGCATTAAAATGCATATTGCGAAATAGAAGAACTAATGGTGGTTAGCATTTAATATGACATGTTTGTAGTCCTCAGCAAAGCCCAAAACCATAATTAACACTATAAATATTTCGTGTTTTCCACTTGGGTTTATTTGTAGTGATTAACAACTAGTATTGCTCCACACAGCCATAATCCCTGTATAAAGATAGTTCACAGTTCCAGAGAGATAGTCTTTATCGTGGAAGTAATTCCAATATCTCATGTTTCATCGATTTACACTCCATTTAGCAGTTATGCAATTCTGTCTATTAAATGAAGTACTCATTTCTTACTATTTTTGTAGTTGCTGGATTACTTGCATCGGCTGTCTTTATAATTGTTCCTATAAACCATAAACTTGATTTCGACAGTAGTGTGTAAATATCGTGATCTTGTATTGAAATCCTTAATAATGACCTGCTCGGAATAGTTCATACACATGTATTTCCATATTGGTGATTGCATTTTCATAACTGATCAGTGCTTCAACATTAAGTATGTCTTCCATTTCTATTAACATTATATCCTAATTCGTTTAAATACAATTCGTTGCCTGATGTTAAACTCACAGGTAACGTATTTGAAGTGAGCATTTTATGCTTGTGTTTACATCATTTTATACTTCCTTTCTTCGAAATGTGTTCCTTAGAGAACCACTTCGTAAAATAACCACCTCCTTTATGTCCGAATTTACTATTATACATAATACCCATTATGATTGTAATGTGCAATGGAATGCAACTCATTATATACTTTTTTTATGTAAATGATCCGTGATTTTTTCATTTTTAAAATTGATCAGTTTATATAGCTTTTTTTTAAAAGGAAAGGGAATGGTAGTTTCTTAATTTCTAAAATTAATCAGTTTGCTGTTTTGATCGACAATTGTAACAACTATTTCATCAACACGATTAACTATTAATGGCAGCTATATCAATGTATTCGGTTTTACAATTATTTTATATCCTGGAGCCAAAGCACACATGAATTCATTTATTGTATTTGTTGGTTTTCCATTCAAATATGAACCTCCTACAATGTAAATATTTATACAACATAGATTTATTGATAATATATTATCCTGTTTTGATGATTAGTGCAATTGATTAGCTGGATATACTCTCTGTTCGTAACCTAACATCGCACTAGTTAACTTAGTTGGATTTCCATGTAATCAGAAATACACATCTTCAAGTAATGCAGCTTTAATGAATGTTTCTAAGTCATCCAACTCATAAGATCCTACCGGTATCTCAATCTTGGAAGTTTTTCCCAATATTAGCCGTAAATTATAGGTTATGGATATCGATGTTTGGTATGCTGTTGTAAGTAACGAATCTGATTAGACTTACTTGCCATTCTCCATCTAACTCCAATTATGGGAATTATACAGCATGCAGCTACAACGAAATTCAATGTAATATCAACATAATTGACATATTAGTTTTATTATTTTGTATTACACTTATTTATATATTCTATTTATAGTTAATGCACATTTTGGAAGACTATTTAAGACATTCTCCATTTTTTCCATGTTTGAAGTTTTTTCTCCTTGACCAAATTTGTAAGGTTTCAAATACATTCCTTTACCTTTTGATTTAACTGCTCTACTAATTGCCAAACCCCTCCAAGGATTGATCTGAGAGCTGTTAATGCTGGAAATAGCAATGGAATGATTCCTCCTTTTTTTGCTTTTCTTTTAGTTCTAGGTTTTAAGACCATGCCCTCTTCACCTTTGCACACATAAGTTTATCAACAACCCAAGCTCTAAGTTTTTCACCTGTAGATGTAAGATGGATTTTTCCTTATATTTGCAGTTCAATCGGCTAGAATTGGTTGTGCTATATGTCTTTCTTTCACATTGTTTGTTCGATCATAACTGATATTGTGTTTTTTTACAAGCATTATCCAAAGAGTTTATTCCTTGATAATCCCATGGCAAACGTTTGGCATGTTTAGTACCTGTTCTGCAATAATTTTATTTTGGTATATGCAATTCAAATGGTAATTTGTTAATCAATGTATTCATTACACCACATCCTTCATTTATATGTTTAATACTTACCATTGTTTTCTACTGAATCCGAACCTATGCATAGACCTACATTTATAGATTTTAGGTTCACTCATTACATTAGTACGTTACATTAGTAGGGGAGACCAGGGCTAGTTGTCACAAAATTCCCTTTTAGTTTTTTCTTTTCACATGGTGAAATTTTACCACAGATACAATTTTTATAATTTATTACATGCCTTTGTCTGTCACATAACATTTTTTTACAATTGAATAACAGTGTTAAAATACAGTTATTCGCTTTCAAAAGCAATTCGACAAGTGTGACAAATTACTCCATCAGCGGGCCAAGTTGTCACTTCAGATGGGGTTAATTGTCACATACAAAACATACATAGTATAAACTAAAATATCTTGCTACACAATTCCTGAGTTATACGAAACTTTAAAAACTATATAGGAAGGAAAATCTTGCAAAAAAAAAAGCAATACTAAGGCTTCCGTAGGAATTTAAGTTTGTCATAGCTAGCACAAATACAAATTGTTAATTTGTCTTGTGACATGGAGGTTACTGTAAACTGTTCTGCAGACATGAAACAAATCTTGCTTAAACTTTGATAACTAAACAAATCTTAAGCTATACTTTAGTCTGAAGAATTGGAGTCACAGTCCTGGCAAACAAATTAAAACAGCTGTGATCAACTTTTCTGTGTGCACTTTTCATGAGACCATGAGTGACACTGAACACAGCTCACCCATTTTTCTCCTGGAACACTCAATCCGAACATCTCTTCACACACTGAACACAATGTGTCTTCAACTTCAGATGATGCATACGGCTGAGTAGAGCTTTCAGACTTTTCTCAGATTTTAAAGACATTCTTTCCACAAAGATCTAAATGCGAAAATTTTCTTTTCCCTTACTCTGTAGGTAATGCATCTTCTACTGGGGTGTCTGTCAGGATAGCCAATTTCCTTATTTTCCTTTTGGGGGCAATCTCTTTTCTTTCAGGAGCCTTCAGAAATGGTCTGATATCTTGTGGTGAAGCATGGGAAGTAAAAAGTTTCGTGTTTAAATTCTGCTGTGTACTTGTAGCAGCATCAGTAGAAGAATGTAAATCAGAACTGTTTTTTGTAATGCAGGAAATTATGAAGAATAATCTTGTCTGTCTCACATAGCTTGGCAGAAAGTCTACTTCAGAAAAAAGTCTTGATTAAGAGGACAACTTTTGCAGCTCTCAGTAATAAATGAGGGGATGGTATTTTTCTACCTGTCTGTTTGTAAGTCCTCACCATCTACAAAGCAAAATACGTTGCTTGGTTATCTATATTATTTTCTATAAAATATAATTTATAACTACTTAATTTTCCTATTAAATGATGAGCTGAACAATTAGGTTAAGTGGGCTTGTATACCTTATATTATCATTATGAATGCAAGCTCACCCTACTGATATAAATATCAAACAAACCTAGTCTGCGTGAAACCTTACTTGGGACATTGTTGCCGACACAGCATTCGATAGCTCGTGCTATTTAAATAAATACACCACAGTTTACATTTAATTTCGTAGTTCGACTAAACAATAGAAATTTACTGGAGTACAATACCCCACTACATATATATATTTTTTCCTTTTAGACAAAAAAGGGCAGGGGAGGGGTGAAATTTATAGTGAAATCACAAGCTTTATTTAAGTATACGATAACCAAGATAAAAATAGGTGGTTCAGAGTTCATCTTTTTATGAGGTCCCATGTTTACATTTTTACCCACAATTAGGTTATCTCAGTCGAAACTTACATATTTCATACACAGAAAGTATTTACTTTCTACACAATTACTGATAAAAATTTCTCTGAGGTACACAGGCCATGCTGTCACCGTGACAACTAACCCCACTTTTTTTTGTAACAACGTACCCTATAGTGTCACATTTCACTTATTATTCACAGCTTTCTACAAATATGTTAGACATGAAAGTTGAGCTATGTGTTTTCAAAGCTAAAAGTATGGAGAATACGATATTGTAATTTAATATCCTACAATATTGTAGCAAAGTTGTCTGACTCACACACGAAACATGCACAGTGTTTTTACTAACACACTACTAATCCAAACAAATGTCCGTTCTGAAGTAGCTAGAGCTGTGAGAGGCAAGTTGATCATATTCTGCCTGCAAGATGGTGACTCTTGTTACGTCCGCACAGGACTTCATACAGAAAACCATTCAGAAATGGTAGATTTTACAATTTGACATCTTGCCCCTGTGACAACTAGTCCTGGTCTCCCCTACATTACAATATGTTACATTATATTAAAATATGTTATTATATATTATGTTAGTATGTTGCTATACATTACATTAGTATGTTACATTAGTATGTTACAATACGGCAATATACATTATGTTAGTAGGTTACAATACATTACATTACACTGTGTAAATGTGTAGAAATGAAGGTCATAAAACAAAATGTGCATCTGTTGGTAAATGCAAATATGGAATAAAACGTAATTGAAGAGAAACATGGCAATCTTTTACCATCATATATACATTTTATAATAAGCAGTTCTTCTTCATGTGGAAAAACTTGTGTTATTATGTCGCTGTTGGATCATCCAAATGAACTTAAATTTGAACTTATATGTTTTATTTAAAACAATAGAACAAGAGAAATATAAGCGATTAGCGACCATTTTGTCGTTACTTAAAGTGATGCGATATTACCCTTTCACAAATAAAGAAGATATAGTGCCTCCAAACAAAGCATTACCTAATTCCATATTTATTTGTGATGTTTGATGTGAACTGCAGGGTGAAAACAATAACATTTTAGTTTTGGTAGACATTCAAACATTGATTGCTTTTATCTATCACTAAGGTATGCACATATACCAAAACATAATTTACATGATAATGCAAATATGATAATTGTGTTTAAATGGACAGTATGAATCTGCAACATATTTACAATGATCACGTTTTAGGCGATATGGCATTAGAAAGTTTAAAGATATGTGTTTTTACTGTTGGAAAGACAAGTATGGTTTCTTTTTGTTATTATATCAATGCTTCTCCTATTTAAAGGCAGATATAGGTCTGGTTTTGAGTTTTTTACTTCCCGAGCATGAACTATGAGTATTTCAAAGTTTGATCATAGCAGTATAAATGCCATCACTACAATAGCTGTAAAACCAAAAATCGCGATGGGAATTGTGATTTGAATGGACATATATTACATAATATGTGTATGGTTGTGAAAGTTTGTGATTCGACAAATAAACTTTACATGGAAATTTAAACACTATTACATTAAATGTATTTAAAATGCAATCAAACAACATTGAAGAGAAATGAATAAAGTTAGTTGATTTAAATGATAATGTTTATAGAAACACGAATGTAATTACAAACATATTAACCAATATGGGTAATTATTTGCAGAATAATAAATTTAGATTATAAGAATGTATAAATGATTTTAGTAAGGACTCGTATGATATAACAAACATATTTTTACAACACAACTTGCAGAAATGCAAGATATAAGAGATGTGATTAATGAAGTAGTATGCGCTTCTGTTACAAAACTAATTGAAACATGAATGCAACAAATAATGTCATATGTAAGTGATAAATTGATTAATAAAACATTTATTTTGGTAATGCAAAAGATCTGAGAATACATACTAATGAATAAATGAAAAAAAAAAAAAAACAAATAAATAATATTATTAATGATTTGAGAGTTAGGACTATAGCTAAATTAGATTTTGTTTTGAGGTAAGTCGATAAGATTGAAAAAGTGCAAACTATTTGACCTACTGCAACAGTTAGAAAAGAAACGACTTAATTAATTTATAAATAGTGTGAATTTAATGAAATTAATCAAAACCTGTCTGCCTCTGCTTCAGAATTTCATAATGTTAAATCTGCTGTAAAGGAAAAAATATTTACAAGCCAAACGAGCTCGTATAGAACATGATGTTTTAAATGAAGAAATATTTAACCCTGTTACGAGTAGAATGGACACATTGCATTCTGTGTTGAATAAGCATATTGAAACTGCTTTGGAAATTAAATCAGAAGAAAATTCTTTAGCAGAGGAAAAGCAAACTCTTTCTCATTTAACACATCATTATTTATCTTTACAACATTCTTCACCTCTGTGCGATACAACATTTGGTGTTTATCGACATGACAATGTCTGGTTCCTGGGAGATTCGGTAATTAACTTTTAGCCTTACAATAAAATTTAAATAGGTGATTACGTAACTGATGTTAGCCAAGAATTGTTTGATTTAATGTTTAAAAACTTTCCAAATGGAGATCGCAACACCTATTTGCTGAAATATGAAGAACTTGTTCATTGTACAGGCGCAAATAAGCTTTTAGGAAATGGAAACCACCCGAAACAACATTTTATAGGAGATATAGTCGGAAGTGGAATATATAAAGATGAAACTGACAACAGGTCTTCACCCGTACTTTGCAACAATCCTAATGAATTGGTCGAAAGATTAAAACTTCTCATAGCTTCGAGAGAATCTGGTAATAATTCACATTCAAATGAATTTTTTTTCTATTATTGAAGAGCTGAAATAATACAGTTATATTACCAATGAAGTTTAGTATATCTGTAGATCTTCATGCCTGTGAAAGGATAAAATATTCTAGAAGAAGAGTTATAACTCATGGTTCGAATGATCTTTTTCAAGTCAATTTGTGTGAAATATCATTGCATTCCATATCCAATAAATGATACAAGTATATTTTAACAGTAATAGATGTTCATTCAAAGTATGGTTGGGGTATACCTTTGAAAAACAAATCTGGGAATCAGATTACCGATGCAATGAAGACCATTTTGAAAGAGAGAAAGCCAAATTCCCTCCAAACTGATAGAGGTACCAAATTTTTTCTACACTGTCCGGAAACTAATGAGTGAATGTTGTAATATTCACTACGCAACATTATCTGAGCTTAAAGCAAGTGGTGTGGAACATTACAACAAAACCATTAAGCAGTTAATATATTAACATTTAACATCAAAAGGGACTTTCAAATGGGTTGATGTTTTGCCTGAAATAGTTAAATTATATAATTGCAGTTATCATAGAACTATCAAGATGGCACTTAAAAAATTATGGCCGATAGTTTTATGAAAACTCTTTATAGTAATGTTAAAGTCATCGACGAAAGAAAACCAAAGTTGAAAGTTGGCGAATTTATATCTCGAAGCAGAAAGGAATCCTTGAGAAAAAATGTATGGTTAATTGGTCTTATTAAATTTAAATTATTTTAATTAAACAAACACATCCCAGAGTGTATTACCAAGAAACGTATAATGGAGAACCTATAAAAGATGTTTTTTACGAGCAGGAACTGCAAAAATTTAGCTCTCCAAATGAATATTTGGCTGATAAAATCATTAAAAGGAAGAAAGATATGACCTTGGTTCTATTGAGAGGATTTTCAAAAGTACAGGATTCATCAATTAAGAATCAATCCTTAAAAGTTTGTAATACATAGTTTTGTAAAATTATGATACTAAATAAAAAATTTAAATCATATTTGATGTGTTATTTTATTTAATGAACATCTGGATAGGTATTGCATGTAGTATTTATTGCGCAATCAATCCCCTTGTTGAATGGATTATTGTTTCATTTAAGTGATAATTTGCTGAATTTATTTACTTTTATTTGTGACATAATTTGTTGCATTTGATTCCTTTTAATTATGATGTCATTAATATTTAGGTGATAATCCATTACATGTTATAAATAATTCAGTTGGTAACTGTGATAGAATCGTATGTGTAAGAGTCTGGGAAGGGTTCTTGGTGTTTGATTTTAAATTTATTTGGTATTTGTTATTGATTGGTTTAATTGGAAATTCGCATTTAGGTGTGAATTTGTTGTGTTAGTTACATATTGTAATTAATCATGTTTAGGTTTTAAATAGCTGTGTTTGATTTGTTATTCATTTGAAATTTGAATATTGTGTTCTTTAATTGCTTTTAATGTTATATTTCTTAGAAATAGGATACAATTACGTGGAATTTTACACCTTTAAAGACCTTTAGGACGTTATTTGTTGTTATTTCCTGGAATTGAAAAAAAAAGTGGAATTAATCAACTTAAAGGATTTGGGGCACGATTCCATTTTAATGTTATTTAGAATGTATTTGTAACACATGACATATATTATATTTCTTGGAATTGGTATAATGTTTCCTTGAATTTGTGTCTTGGATTAGATTTATATGGTATTTAGTGTTTTTCATTTAATTATGACATTATTGATTGCTTTAATTCATTAATATTAGAGTGATGGTTAGTTTTATGCAATACATTTCTGGGTTTCATAATTGTTTGTGATAGGTTATATATTTTGATTGTAACAATTAAGCTCTTGGAAATTGATCAGTTTTAAGAGAGAAAAATAGTATACCCCATGTTAAAAACTTTTATATAACAATCGTTATTAAATTTCTTTAGTTTAAAATTTAAATAAAAAATGTTTTTATGGTGTAAACGATTATTACGGTGTACACTAGTTTTGATTGAGTAAGATTCTAAAAATTTATAATAAGCTCATTTAAGTTTGAAAGTTTTCCTCTTAAACAAAAGGTTTTTAAACTAGGGTTTAATTTCAATGCAATGTTGTGTTGTAAACACAGTCTTCTTGCTCCAAATGTGTAGCTGGGAAAGAAGGACTAGGCAAGGCAGGTGTCGCGAAGCATGATTTTTAGTGGAGGCGAGTTAAAGTCAGGGCAATGTGCATCGTGGAGTGAAGTTGTTGCTCAGGCGGGAGGCGGAGGGATGTAGTGAAGTTCTCCTGCTATCGCGCATGCGCACAGGTGATCACTAGGCTCTGTGTGCAGAGCGCTAGTGGAGGAAGGGTGGTTGTAGGGCTGATGGAAATGGCGGGTTTCGATAGTGGTGCGCGCTATGGATAGCAAAGTTCTTCTGAACCATTTTCCATTATCCCGCCTGCTGTGCCTGCGCACCTGCGTGTGGTCTTACACTGCTATGCACGCTTCACCCTCATCGACTCTTGAGACCTAAGTTTCGCTCGCTCGCCATGCACTGAATTCTCTGCCATCTGCTAACTGGGTTTGACCACATTCCTTAAGATTGACTCGTCCCCTGTATCTTTTGTAAAAATACATCGCGTTGCTGGAAACTATGCAAGCACACTGCTTTTTTAACACTATTTGTTTACAATAAATCTGGAACTAATTATTACTTAACACAGAATATTAAATTTTCCTATACAATAGTTGAGTCGAAATTCTGGGCTGTGGAAAACTTACGTAGAAATCTATGTGTTAAATACGCACAAATATTTTAAAACAGATTAAATATGTATGTTTTATCTGCTAGACAAATAAATATTTAAAAAAAATAACAGATTGAAAGAAAAAAACAGTGACTTAAGTATTGCTTAAATATAATGATGCATGAAGGGTGTTCTTAGTTTAACTTGTGTAAGTGGAAATATGTGTGGTTTTCATTACTTAAAAATAACTTTTGGCAAGTTAAAAATATGTCTTGTAGTTGTGTTGGTAACAAAATTAATCATTGATTATTTTAAACTTAAATCATTTTTATGGAAACTGTATAAATTTTGCTGGAAACGGTGTAAAGCTTAAATTGTCTTATAAGTTTACAGGATTAAACTAAAAATTTTACTTAAAACAGTTTATATTTTAAATGATTTTGGTGTGTTAAAGACATTTGGAACGTGTTTCTTAGTGATGAGGAAAATAAAGTTTCATCGGCGGGAATTGTGAAATTTTATTTCGCTGGAAGTAAGCTATCCCTTGCAACGAAGAAAACTTTTTCACGATGCTTCAGTCTCAAGTCAATGTAATAGTTTGTAGGGAAGAGGGGCAGGTAGTAAGCTCAGGTCAGTTCCAAATCCGCTGAGGGATGGAGTCTTCCCAAACGTTTAGCTCAAAAGGTGCGCTTCGGCCTTGAAGTAAATCTACGTTCCTCGCCGAGGCAGCTCTCGTGTCGGGAAACGCATGCTCTTGGGTGTGGGTGAAAGACCGGGGCTGTGTGACCGGCCAGTTCTAGAAATATCCGAGAAACGCGTTCTTGAATGGTGTAAAGGGAGATGGAGTGTGACCTTGAAATTATAGCAAGGACTCTGCAGCGCCCTCCGCGGACAGGGCAGTCATCCGAAAATGCTTTCTGACCTTGAGGGGGCCTGGGGGCAGGTTTTGCAAAGTACGGCATTGGAAGGGGCAGTCCTACGGAAACACATTTTGAGGTGTCGGTATGCAGAGAGGGTGGTTTTCGCTAAACAGGTTTTTGCAGTGTTGGATATATAACAGGGTGCGTGGTCTGGACAGAGCAGCCTTCCGAGAAAAAAACTCTGAAATGGAGGGAGAGGGTGCTGCGTTACCTAGGATAGAAACCATCTTTTCCACAAAGACATGGTCTGGACAAAGGGTTGGGAGAGGGAAGCATCGATGTGAACAGTTCTTGCTGTCTACTACCATGTTAATTTCACGAACCTTCACCCTGCATAGATGCGACACTGGACACCGGATCTCTCGACTTCACCGGGCGCGGCCTAGCGGGCTTCGGAGAGTGATAGCCACGATGATCATTTTAATATAAATTTTAATATATCGGAAAATCATAATTTTCGTGTAAACTACGTTTCTGAGTTCGGTCGAAGAAACTTGGCATGATTTTCAAATGTCATTTTGGTAACTAGTGCCGTGAATTTGACAGACTTAACGCAAGAATTTGAAGTACATCCTCTACTTAAAATATTATATGGTACGTTTCTATAAAGTGTTGCACCATTACGTTTTGCGGTATTAAGTCTTTCTTCACGCCATCTGAGTGTCCCTACGCTTCGACGGAAATAATTTGTGCTAAAGGTGAATTATTCTTACAATGGTGAAACTTTCGTTAAAAAATTATTTTTTCACTGTATGTTGTAGGACGGATAGTGAATTCAGAGTTTTTCTCGTAAATTTC
Organism: Dryococelus australis; assembly: GCA_029891345.1. Classification (NCBI taxonomy): domain Eukaryota; kingdom Metazoa; phylum Arthropoda; class Insecta; order Phasmatodea; family Phasmatidae; genus Dryococelus; species Dryococelus australis. Next base: position 75,307,479 of record CM057006.1, on the reverse strand, counting down.
AACTCATCATCGCTGCATGTATATATAGTCAGGTTCTCGACATAAGCTCGACTCATTCATTCACTAGCCTCCGAGGTGGACAGATGTGTTAAAAAAATATTTAAGGTATGTGTACAAATGAGAGGGAGACGTACGCTATTGAGTCGTTTTGAAATTTAAATCGTCTAATTCAAAATGTGAGTTTGGAAATCTTTATTTGTCCGTGTATTTCTTTGTCTGTGAATTTCGCTGCTTAAATTAAACGTCGTTAATACTAACTTGACAGGGATACCTTTTTTTTCTAGATATAATTTAGGATGCGTATGAGTAGGATGTAAATAGTTTCAGTCGTATTCAGAAGTTTTGACATAATTTCAACTCAGTTGCCTGTCTGCCTCCGACCACGCTCCACGTATATATATAACAGTTTATAAGCCGTGTGTTTTGGGGGCGCTCCTGGTGCGATTTCATTAAGTGTTTAGTCATTTTCATGTACTTATGTGTGTAAACCGTTTAATTTATTTGCAAACGTACATTCTGTATTTTCATTAAAATTTCTGAAGTTTTCACTTCAGTCTATAATCAATCGTAAGTTACGTTTGCTTTCAACGCAGATTATAAGTTGCCGTAAGTGCTATATCCATGTCAGTGCTGCAGTGAGCTCCCGAGCGAATGGGCGTATATTAAACATTTTATCTTTTACGCGTGTTAATAAATAGATTTACGTTAATGTGTGGATTCTGTTTCCAAAGTCTCTCACTAGTCTCACAGGCAGATGGACATGTATAAAATATTGTCAGGTATGTGTGAGATGCGTCAAGTAGTGTCATATTTTTCGTAGTCACATAAGCAACTTTTTTTAGTTTCTGTTCAAGTTAGTGTATTTAAAGTGTTGCTAAGTGTTACACACGCCTGTTCCTACTTTTTAATTATATAAATAACAGGTCTTAGGGACGTGGACAACCTTAACTGCCGCAGAAACCATCATTTCCTGATCACAGTGGCGAAGAAAGTTTCGTGTAGACTCGGCATTGTTTGTGCCCGAAACCCTAAGTTATAGGAAATACGGAGATTTTTCGTATTTTGTATTTACGCACCTAACTCCCGTTTTTCGTATTTATGGATTGCATTTCCGTATGTTTACTGTGCACTTTCGTAAAAATTTCCGTAAATCTACAGAAAATTTTAACAGTGTAGCAAATATTTCGGAAGGTGATTTCCGTACCTTTAACAAACAATTGTATTCTCTTGCTACTGTGGTAGATAAAAGAAAGATTATTCAGAAGAACATTTTTGACAGTATAATTATGATACACAGTTTATACGAGGAGAGCTTAAACAAAGAATTTAAGCACTTAATACTGCAATCAATATAAGAGCAGCCACAATAATGTTTGCTGTCAGTGTTTCTTGAGCGTTCCGTCAATTAATCCCATAATCGCCTAATTTAGACTAAGAAAAACATTCAGATTTTAGTTTATTTCTCGGAAATAATATCTCCTTTAATTAGCTCACGCCTTAACTTATTCTGCACACAAATGAAATAAACATGATTTGATGTTTAGATAATACAAATTTCTAGTTTTTGTCAGTAATTATATCCTCACAATTCAATTTTAAAAATGAACATAAATATATAAGAATTCGCATATTATAAGCTCTTCAGTGAAAAATTTAAACCAAAAACAATTTTTAACAAACAACCAATTAAAATATATTTTCAGCAATTTTTTTTTACTCTCTACATGTTAGAATAATTTTCATTTTACACATAAATTTCGCTATATAAGTATTTCATATTACTAAGATACTGTAAGTCGAAGAATATTTTTATGACTTATATAAGCTTAGAATATATACCATTGTGAATGCTAATTATTTGACTTTCCTATTAATTAGTTAAATTAAGTATTTCTGTGACAATATGGAAATTCGTAAATTTATTGTGAAATTATTTTTACCGTGTAAAAATCTACGTGAATACACTTTTGACAATAAATTTAAGACACCGTATTAATGTAAAATTATGTTACAGATATAGAATAAAACTGCAATTTTGTAAAAACGGCATTAAGCATAAGTTATACAATGGAAAATTGCGCAGAAATACAATTACAGATATGCATATATGTGTGTGCAGTTTAAAATATATTCAATATGTCATTATAAAATCAGGAGCTTTAACCATTTCCATGTTTAATACTTTGAATTGGCGTATTGAAAATAGTAATTCATTTCTAGAAATATATAAAATTAAATAGTTTCTGGATATTCGCTACGATATTTAACACACACAGCATGGTGAGAAACTTATTTCCTAACCTTATGTATGCTGGAGAAATGATACAAATTCAATTATAATGTAACCTTAGAAAACCATAAATAATTCACGTATGCATAATTTGTATTTCGAAAAACATTTTTCTTTCTCTGTATGTAACTATTCTGTGAAACTGGCGTTTTCACTGAAGACGGGAAATATTTCATTATCTCTTAAATGCCAAAATGTTTTTTTTTTTTTTTAATTTAAATGCGTTTCGATCTATTTACTCAAAAAGATATGCAATTACATTTTTATTTACTTGTTACGGTTTTTAAGTTTCAGACAAACATATACAAAAACCAAGCCACGATAGCACTGTAGAAAAATAATTTAAAAAAAAATTTACAACCAACATTGAAGGGAAGAAACGTAGAAAACACCTTGCACAGAGAAACTAGAAAAAGAGACGACTAGCTAACTATCCACAAAGTCTGTGAGCGAGGGTTCTGTCGTAGTAAGGGTTTTAATAATAACGCACTTTCTTTTTTCTCCGACAGTTTGTTGAAAACAGAGCGTCCTGTAGTAAAAAAAAATCACTGATCCTGGAAATCCGGAGGAGTTTTCGCCAACACGATCGGGCGAGCCTTTCATACGGCGATATCAATAGAAGTCCTTGAGAGCACGGTTTTCATGGCAGTTGATCTCGTTACACGTTGATGGGTTGGGTGGTCTGCAAGGGTCACCCGAACTCGCCTCTTGTAGGTCTTCCCCCTCCCCCCCGAGGCGCGTGTGAGAGCTGGGGGTGTATGAACATCGCCCAAGAGCCATCGATGAACCGACGGCCGTCACATACAAAGAAAATGCTGCTGCAGATAACACCGACAATCACCCGCTGGGGAGATCGGATACTTATGACTTCTACCAATATGCATGGCGAATGAATCTTGCTGTTTATGTAGTCATTTACCGGCGTTATCTGCAGCAGCATTTTCTTTGTATATAACGGCCTACATTTCATATACCCTTATATATGTGTATATATGTACTCTACATTTACCCTTATATATAAAGTCATATGTCGGGATATTCAGCTAAGCAGTTCAACAAAATATATTCAGAACCGCTTAAGGTTTTTACAATTTGATTTGAAATTCTTAAATGACACAACGGGACTTATAAGGAATTTGCGACCTCTGTTCCGAGAGGTCATTAATAACTTAGATATCGATATCAAATTTATGTTTTTTTTTTAAATGGAAATATACCCTTTCTTCCCAATAGCATAACATGTTATTAAGCTGCGAGTCGAGTGACGTGATTATTTTGAAAACCCGGCGAGCACGTCTTGAGATGTAAGGGTGTGTTGCTGGATGTACGAATTTGACTGTAGCCGTGGCGGGGTAGGATAAGTAAGGGGGTAGGTTGGGATGTCCAGCGCAGTGTTCCTACACAGATGGCGCACGCTCTTGTGATACAGTAACCAATGTTCAATGTTGTTAGTAGGTGGTGTTGCAGAATGTACAGACAAATGAAACGTGTGTTTTATTTGATGCCCGCAGCTTGAGTACAATTATTACAACGGGCAATCGTGTCTGTTTCACAGTCCACAACAATGCAACATCTCCCAGGGGAGAACACAACCTACCATAGCAAAACTACAATCAAATTCAGACACCTATGAAACACCCCTTATACCTCGAAAATAGATCGTCAACACGTCACTGAACTCTCCACTTAATAACATGTTATGTTATTGGGAGGAATGAGTGCATTCCCATTCAAGAAACTAAAGATGATACCGTTATATAACTAATTAATTACATCTCGGAACAGACATGGGCGGTGTTTTATGAGCCCCGCAGTGTCATTTACGAATTCTAAATAAAATTGTTGATAACTTCAGTGGTTCCGAAATATTTGCGATCACCACCTTACCTGAACAATCATGCTATACTAGATGTTCGGAAACTACCTGTTGAACTGTCGAAATTCAAACCACATCATATCTGGGCGAACAGAAACAAGAAACTCTAGTCACAAAATATTCGGAAATACCATTTAGTATGTTTAAATTGAAGTTGAATTTCGGCAAACGACGCGGATTGTCCGCAGCCGTACGTACCTGCGTTCACAAAAAATTGCATAACACGAAGGCGAACTGGTCCACGGTGCGGCGATGGCGCGACATGTGGCCAGCACCTGTATACTGAAAAACCCACGCTCGCCTGTCACTGCGGTGGTGCCTGTGTGTGGGACATTGGCTACCCATCCGATCGACAGACGACGCAGAGTGCCGCGTGCAGCACTGCCCGTGAATCAGTTCGCCTACTTGTCACGCAACTTGTCGTACACGCATGTATATACGGCTGCGGCCACCCGACGTCGTTTGCCGAAATACAACTTCAATTTTAACATACGGAATGGTTTTCCCGAACATTTTGTGACTAGAGTTTCTTGTTTCTGTTGGCCCACAGATGCTGCAGTTTGTATTTTGACAGGTAGTTTCCGAACATCTTGTATATTAATGCAACTCAGAAACATTGTAAAATTTATCGTTTATTTACAATTCTTAAAGATATTGAACTAATTTTATCGGTAGTATTAACAGTTATTGTGGAAATTTTTTGTATGGTTTTGAAGGACTCAACAATAATTTTCTGATATCCACAAAACAGTTGTCATGTGTTAAATAGACACAATGTGTGGAGAGTTTATAGCCACATGTTTGGGCGTTCAAATTAATACTGAAACACCTTTGATATGTGTTACAATATTGCAGCCAATCTCATTGGCTGTAAAATATTATCTCTGAGATATGTAATATAAGATCTTAAGGTGTAATGTAATGATAAAATATCGTTGTATATGTGAGTGAGTCTGATATGTTATATTAATGATATACCTCGGCTGAACCCTATGCTACCACGCTAAAAATATCGGTGCATTCTTCCAAATTTCATTTCCTCTATAGTTAGAAACAATTGGATCATTAATTATAATAAACAAACACAGAAGTCTTAACTCAAGTAAATCAATAGAAACGAATAAAATTACTTTGATTTTAATACTGATCAACCAAACCAATCTCATGCCATATTGCACCCTTGCAGAACTTCGGTTACGAAATATTATAGTATACTAATTCTCAAAATTTCAAGGAACACCAGTCTGCACATTGCACATCAACCGATTTACCAGCATTTGACTTTAGTAGTTCTGGTGTCATAAATACATTTACATTTGCTTGAGGAAAAATACGACTTAGCTGTGTCGATAGCGGAAAATAACCGCAACTCTGGCGATGTCGTGGAGTCATCCTTCACTGGTGTAGAACCCAGGAACGGGATTTCCGCTCACCATGGACAGCACACCTCCGGGTGGTGCTCAGCGAACTCGTCCTCTGCGGGCCGGAACAGCGGAGGTGGGTGCAGAATCGGAACCTCGCCAGAATCCGCAGCCAATAGTCCTCCTCTCGCAGAATTGGCTCTCCGAACAGCAGACACCACGTCGTCCTTGTTGCGAAGTCGAAAAACCCAGAAGTCCTCCTTTACTGGGCCGTCCTTCCTTCCGGGCTCATCGCACAGCTTACGTCGAATTACTTCTTCTTTTAAATATATATATAGGCTCAGCACTTCAATAGTGCGTGAATAATTATACATCTCAGTCGCAAATATCAAATTTTGCCAATCAAATATTACAGATTTTCCTTTATACTCAGAACTGACTTCTTTTCTAGCTGGCCTCTCACTGATTCCAAATTAGAATGAATAAGTTATTTGTTCTATCAGACTATTGTTCAGGAAAAAAAACAATGTAATTTAATAGGCCGGCTGGTGTGGCCTGATTCTTTTCAGAAAATAAAGGTAGCGTTTGTTACAAAGACAAATACTCATGCAAAGCAACCATGCATAATAATTATACTTACATAGCTTATACAACACAACTGTCAAAATAAATAAGTTTACACATATCACATGTTATACATTGCATTAAAGTTTGGCATTTAAATCGAATTTTAAGACATAGAATAATCATTATAAAGTCAAAAATATTGAAGTGTTAAAGACATGGAATAATCATTGTAAAGTCATAAATATTGAAGTGTTTCACTGTTAAACAATTGGGTAGAAAATTGATGAGAACGGGTGGAAATTAAAATTTCGTACATCAAGTTATCCGTGTTTCAGTCGCTTCTTATCCCGTTATTCACATTAAATTATAGTTATCATGTTCGTCGCGCATTCACGGAAAAAAGAGAAGGGAAATAAAACAAATCTTATTGTGTAGTATTCTCATAAAATGTGAATTGATAAACTGCATGTTGTAAGGTATTCTATATCGACTGCTAAGAGCATAAACTGAAATCTCTTATTTATGATCAGTGGCCGATAACATTATTTATGAATAACAAATTTTTGCAGTTGGCCATAATTTTGTATCATTTTACAAGCGTAAAATATGTTACACCAATCCATTTATAATGATGATTTAAGTGCATTCCTCAATTTCATTACATTAGAACTCACATTATTCTAGTCCTCAGATTATTTTTCCCTTGTATAGGCTATTCACAGTAAAGCAAACACATTTGAAAGTTTCTTGTTTGGAATAATAGTCAGTAAATATATGTTCTTTTAGCCATAGACGTTAATTTACGAGTGCGGGGGAATATACACACTATGGTTATTACTAACAAGGCAATATTTATTTTGAAGGATAAAAATGGCTACAGGAGAATGTAATTAAGGACTCAAAAGTGCTCACTTTACCGTGAACAGCGTATACGAGTACATAGTCAAACACATAGACAGCCATACGTATTATTAATAGAAGATAGTTATGCGTGAAAGTATATTAAAATGTATATTCGATGGTATTTCAAGTGCCTTATACTTCAAAATTTTAGGGGTATATACCTCTTGTTTAAGGGTTTTAAACGTATTACACGAAACTAGGTCTAGAAACAATTACTTTCCTTGCTAGAGTTCACCTTCCACATCTTTGTTTACACTGTATGAAGCGCAAACTAAGATGTTGAGTGGAATTTCCACTACATAATATATGAGATAACATTGCACAGGAAACAGCTCATCCTGCGTGTTACATTATATAAACAGACTTGTGGGAAAAGAGTGATCTAGCAAGCGAATGAATATATATATATATATATATATATATATATATATATATATATATATATATATATATATATATATATATATATATATAATTTATATATATGTATATATATATACACACACACACACGCGTGCACTTGGCGAGAAAGCGGGGATGGTAATGTTTTCCCTTAGATATTTATTGTAGCGTTCCTACATTTGCTCAGAAAAGAGTCAAATGCGTAAGGAAGTTCCCAACTTTGTAGAGTAGCTGTAATAATCATTTATATATTTGCACTTGATATGCGATATTATTATTTCCACGCACGTTAAAATCTTCCATTAGCGTATAGGATGTTTACCGGAGATTTTTTTACTGTGATAAATTCCATATTTAGTAAACAAACAAACAAACACATCATAAACTTGGTGATATTTCAAAAGTTTGATTGAAAAAGTGTGAAGGTTTCGCGAATATACTATACCTACCTTACAGAACCGATGATCTAACTCATTTGGCTTTCAAAAAAATTTTTGCATTAAAAAATATTTGAACAACGAATGAATTAATCACCAAACTGCACCGTAGGAAATCTCATCACAACAGGCAACGACGCAGCTATCGTAGTTATCCTGCTGTTCTGGATAGACAGTAAAAGGACTGCACATTAGTAAAGATGGAAATAATGTATAACATAGAATACTTAAGAATTTACAACGGTTAAAGGCGTCTATACTGCGAACTCCAGCTACGAATGCAAAATTTACGCCAAACGTCAGTAATATGTCGGGAAAGCCATCAGTAGAGGCACCTGTTTTTCGCGAAATAAATTTCAGGACAGGTTGTGTTCCGAAGCACTTAAGTTGAGAAACACTTTCATGATTGGATCATTTGAAATGTTACGCGTCCTATCTGTCTACCCGGGAGTCATTGAGGTTCAGTATCGGAGGACCCCTATTCTGATTGGCTCACTCGTGTAACATACTGTCTCAACACTGTTAGAAAATTCTGTAGATATACGGAAACTTTTTTTACGGAGATGTAGTGTTAATGTACGGAAAGGCACTTTGGTAATAACGAATAACGGAAATGAGCTACTTAAATATAAATAGAGAAGCTCTTCGTATTCCTATGGCTTCGATTTTGAGACACGAAAAAAAGCAGATGATACCTGAAGTATAGAATCCGATCTTCAGAATACTACTTCGTGTCAAATAGTAGTAGGTGAGTGGCGAACCACTAATGGAGAGCCAATTCGTCGATTCTAATTCAGATTCCGCTACAGGACAAAACCTTCTGCACGCACAGTGAAACACGCACATAACGAAAATTTGAAACTTTTTTTTTCTTTCGTGTTATAATCCACAAATATAGCGAGCGCTGTTGTAGGAACACGACTTGAAACAAAGACAGGCGCGTTCGTCACTTTCATGTAAAATCTACATTTACGAAATATTTCGTATAAAACTGTCGTAGGTGAGTAGTTCGAGTTATCGATTGTTAATTTTCGATTCGTGTTCAAATTCCACTACACGACGAAATATTCAAACTTTTTTTTAATTTCTCTGTCAATCACAGTGAAATACATAATGAAAAAAATTTTTTTTTGCCCTACCCATGTTTGTAAACCTGAAATAAAAAATCGCAAATACTCTTAACGTGACTAGAAACTAAAAAGAGTACATGAATAGTTTTCATATTTATCCCATATTTGCAACATCGTTTTTTTTTTTGTGAAAGTGTGATCGACGAGTTGATAGGTGAATGGATAGTGTGTTAGACTATCAAAAAAAATAATAATTTCCGTGTTCAAATCCCGGCACCGGCCAAAATATTTTAAATTTTTTAATAGTCATGTTTATTCACAGTGAATCACCCACATAATTGAAGTGAGCCTTTTTTTGTGAACTCTTTTTATAAATAGCAGATTTATAGAACCTGCAAGTTTGTGGTCAGGTTCCGTGAATTTACGGAATAGAGTTAATGGAAAAAAATTATGAGACCGTTATTTAACGCAGACGTCTGGATAAACTGTAGATAAAAGGTATTGTCCATCATTTTACGGACATTTTTTCTAACAGTGCACACACACACACACACACACACACACACAAGCAGCAATAGTCAAATGAAGACTACAAGTATGCGTAGAGAATATTTAAGTCCAGCCTCCGTGTAAATCATTTTGCGGCAAACAGGTGGTCCTAGCAATGAGTGCAGTGTCTGGAAGCTTACTGGAAAGTCCGTAGCCCAGCCAATACGAAAACGTTTGCAGTACGCAGGAACCAATCATCCCCTCGCGGGGCAAATCAGCGAATGGGTACACACAAATCATAGGAACCGTCTATTTATTTCGCTTCCGTGTGTTACCCGCGCTGTTAGAAATTTCTGTAGATTTACGGAAACTTTTTCGGAGATATAGAGTTCGTTTACGGAAAAGCGCTCCGTGACGAAGAATAACGGAAATGAGCTCCGTAAATATTAAATACGGAAGCTCTCCGTATTTTTATGGCTTTGATTTTGAGACGAACAATGCAGATGATTCCTGAAGCGTATAAATTCCCATTTTCACAATAATACTTCATGTGATATAGCAGTACGTGAGTGGCGAACCACTAATTCCCCTCTTCACAATGATACTTCATGTGAAATAGCAGTACGTGAGTGGCGAACCACTAATTCCCATCTTCACAATAATACTTCATGTGAAATAGCAGTACGTGAGTGGCGAACCACTAATTCCCATCTTCACAATAATACTTCATGTGAAATAGCAGTACGTGAGTGGCGAACCACTAATTTACTGCCGATTCGTTCATTCATGTTCGAATTCCTCTACAGGAGATAACTGTGAAACACACACATAGTGAAAATAGAACAAGTATTTCGTAACCTCGTTTTATAAACCGCAAATATAGCAAGCTCTCTAACACGGCTTGAAACTAAGGCAGGCGCGTTCGTCACATTTAGGTAAAATACCATTTTTACGAAATAATTCGTGGTTCGAGTTAATGATAGTAAATGTTTTGATTCGTGTTCAAATCCCACTACAGGACAAAATATTATATTTTTTTATTTTTTTATTTCTCAGTTATACGCAGTGAAATTCATTACGAAAATAAAACTCTTTTTCTTACCTTTGTTTGTAAAGCTGAAATAAAAAGTACAATAATACACACTCTAGTACGACTAGAAACTAAGAGGTACATGCATGAATTTACGTAAATCTCGTATTCGTAACACTATTTTTTTTGTAAAATAGTGATAGTTTAGTGGGTAGTTGGTTGGACTGTTACCAGGTTTTCCGATTTCAAATCCCACCACCGGACATTTTAAATTTTTTTGTATTAATTTTATGCACAGTGAATCACCCACATCACGAAAGTAAAAACCTTTTGGTTACCCTTTTTTTATAAACAGGAGATCTAAAGAATCTAAATTTTGTGGACACGTTCCGTGAATTTACGGATAGAGCGTTATTGAAAAAAAGAAAAAAAAAAAAAACGAAGAGGCTATATTTTAACGCAGTCGTCTAGATAATTTGTAACCGGTATTTTCATTAATTTTAAGGACATTTTTTTTCTAGCAGTGTACTTTGTGACGTAGCCATTAGAAATGCTCGCGTTTCTGAAGATAAATTCCTTTTGCCCGACGAGGAGAAACCCTATTATCACTGCCTACAGCGTGCAGGCAGAGAAGTAAATTTAATGGTAGTCCCCACTCGTTCTCTACAAGTGTGAAACATAGTTAAGTGTCATTAACGTGTACCAGAGAAGGGAAGGCAAGAAGAGGGGAATTGCTTATCCCTTTACCTTACGCATGATGGCGGCACATGCAAACGGAAGAGGTTACATATTACCCATAATGTTAAAAATATATTAATTTTACAGAAACTACAAAAATATTTATATTTTCTTCTACGCGAGTGTTTGCCAATGTATAGAAAAATATTATATGTATATATATAATTCATGAACGAGATTTTAAAAAGTAACAACATGTTTTGGAAACCATACACTTATGAGTCACCTTCCGCGGTCTTGATACAGCGTAAAGTACAAAATGTTTTTTTTTTTTCTCTTCTACGTGACATGCTCATATTCTTCTGTTTCGATAAATATTTTAATGTTTTACGTCTTGCGACCTGTGACAGGTACCTGCCGCTGCTTTCGATGTTTAAAGGAATATGTATAAAGTTATAAGGGCGTACTTACAGCTACAGAAACGATAATTTTTCTTCCTACAAAGGCGAAGAAACCTTCGCGTACACACAACATTGTTCGTTCACGAGATCCGAAATATGGGAAATCCATAGACGGTCAGTACTTTGTATTAAGGCCATTGTTGCATGAAAGCAGTACATTTATGTAATTTGTGTCAGAACGTGTTTCACAGTAGATTTTTCAAAATTTCTGGCATCTCAAGACGTAAATAACAACGTTTAAACACCATCTTACGTTGTTAGATATTCACTGCCGTTATTATTCTCGGAGCACTAATGGGAGAAAAGGAAGAAGTTTTTTCCTTATCTGCAATCAGTGCTCTGAGAATAATGACGGCAGTGAATATCTAACAACGTAAGAAGGTGCTAAAATTTGTTATTTACGTCTTGAGATGCCAGAAATCTTGAAAAATCCCCTGTGAAACAAGTTATAACACAAATTATATAAATATATAGCTTTCATGCACCAGCAGCCTTGATGGGGCTAAGCTCCGTTTTCAGCATACTTTCCGGAGGAAAGAAAGGCGTGTGAAATCCCTTTCCTGTATGCGTGTGTATGTATATTGGTACACATATAGTAATTAGGAAGGACACCTGACATTTAAGCTTTTAGACCACGGCGAACACTTACTTTCAAAATGGCGGCCACTAAAATATTGTATTATGTCATATCTCGGGAACATTTCAGGCGCTTTAAACCAAATTTCGTAGGCTGGCAGATAATTATGTAAGCATTAAATTTTGAGGTGGCTATTATTGTCGGTCTGTTATTCTGGAAAACAGCCCCAATTTAAAAAGTTAATATATTACATTATATCTCGAAAACTATTATTCCAATTCTCACCCATTTAAACATGTAAGTGATACTATAGTAGGGCATGTAAACATAAGTAATTGAACTAATTAGTTACTTATTTTCAAAATGGTGGACATACGAATATTCTGAGTTTGTTTAGTATATCTGCCATATCATGTAATCAATTTCCAAGTAATTTTGTATAGTGGAAGTATCCACTACAAGTATCGTATATACAAGAAATAACCATATTTGTCGGCCATTCTGGAAGATAGCGCAACAAAAATAAATGCATTTATTGTGCCATAACTCGGTAAATAATTAACCGATTCCTACCAAATTTGGCAATAAGTAGTACAGATGTAGGTGATGGTGAGTGATATGTTTTAATTATGTCACAATTATATTTAAAATGGTGGCCATATATCCATTTTAGCTTAGAATGCTACATCACCGAAACTATGTAAACTATTCCAGTACAATTTGTAAACTAACAGTAGACATTACAACTATCAATTCTTATCTAAATGGAGCATATTGTTCGCCATTTTGTAAGATAGCGCCATTCAAATAAAATCAAGTTTTTATGTCGTATCTAGAGAATAATTGACGAATTCCTTACAAATTTGGCAAATAAGTATTACTGAGACAGATGATGTCAATTGGTATGTTTTACGCAGGTCAGATATCTATTTTCGAGATGGCGGCTACGTAGCCTTTTTACCTAAGAATGCTATATCGCCGAAACCATGTAATCAATTTCAACTAAACTGTGTATGATAGCACTATATATTACAACTATCAACGGTATGTACATAGCGCGTCATTTGTCCGCTATTTTTTGAATTATCGTCATGCGAGTGAATAAAAATTTTCTGTCATATCTCGGGAAACAAATGGCAGATTTCTTCCAAATTTTGGTAAACAAATAGTAGGCCTACTGCAGCAGATGGTGTAAACTGGTATGTTCTATGTATGCCAGGCACATATTGTCAAAATAGTGGCCATATAATTATTTTAAGCACAGTATATTTTATGAACAAAACATTGGAATTTAACTTTGTATACGGGCAGTACCTATTACAACAGTTAAATTTCTCTACAAAGCCTCATTTCTCTGCCATGTTGTAAGGTAGCCCTACATACATTAGAAATAATGATTTTCTCTCGTCTCTCGGAAAAAAAACAACCCATTCTTACAATAATTGGCGAAGATGATATGCTGTGGTACGCTATAATAATAATAATTTTTTTTTAAATTAATGCACACGTATTTTAAGAATGACGGCAATAAAATCATTCTAGTTTTGTGAGCGATATCTACGAAACTATGTACTCTATTTAAAATAACTTTGTATTTTGGCAGTATACAACCATCGAAATTGGAATTATATTACATTTTTGTCCTCCATTTATGAAGATCTCCACATGCAAATTGTGGAGGTTTTATGCCATATCTCGAGGACCAATCAACCGATTCCCACCTAATGCTACACTGGAACATTCAAACAAATTTGTACCAAATTGTGCACACCATAAATGTTAAGGAAGGCCACATAACCTTTCATGATTTAAGTGGATCAGAGAACGATGTTCAAAATGGAAACTTTATTAATAATTAAGTTAATTTTGACATATGTACTAAAAAATTAACCAAATACAACCAATATATGTATGTAGACAGTATACATTAGAAGCATCTTATATAGGATCTCTTTTTGTGGCAATTTTGTGCGGTAGCATAATAAAATTTATGTCATATGACAGTAACCACACAGCCGATTTCCATCAAAGTCTTCACACAAGTAATGGTCCGGTAGACCATCTAAGCTCACATGTTTTACGTGGCTCTGGCATTTATTTACTAAGTAAACTCCTTGTAAATATTTAAGTTACCTAAACCCCGTCATTCCAAACATTAGACTAACAAAATCCGAAGTTGATGCTCCGAATCCGATCTCCAAAATGCATTGTGGATTGCACGCTAACTTATATTATAGTACGGAGTTTTTTTGAGTTCAAGTCCCGGGTAATGCACGTGTGCATTGTAATTATCTCAGTACTCTCGCATAAGTTTATTTCCTTTTTAAAGCCATTCCTTTCAAAGAGACGTCAATTCCTTCGTACCAAATCAGCTGTTAAGAAATTACCTAAAAATTCATTGTGCCTATATTGAGGAAAGTAGGCTCATTAGTTATATCAGTAACTTGCTGTTTCTTACGTTACGCATCACGTTTCCGTATATTAAATGTGCATTTCCTTAAAAATTTCCGTGGACGTACAGAAATTTACAACGGCGTTCAGCCACATATAACTAAATTTTTAAGATTTAAAAAAAAAAAATTGGCATCGACCTTACTCGCAGCTTTGCAAATTTGACAGTACGAAATAATCGGCGTATTCGGTGAAAAATTTCGCTTTTTTTTTCAAACCAGAAAGTATAATGAAATGTATTGAATATCTTTAGAAATCATGGCGATAGCTATGAAGCTGACGTGAATCTGTTCCAGTTATCGCATATAGTAATATTCTGTTGAGGAAACCAGTTTTATGTCCAAATTGAAATTATGTCTGACCCCGATGTTTCCTTGACATACGTGACACTTGATACTCACACGTGCATACATACTAGTGTTAATTTTTTAATAATTTATCGTTTTGAGATAACTCTGTGCTTTGCTATTACGCACATTAAAGGACATTGCAAATAATATATAATGTTACACATGTTAAAAAAAAAATAACTCACAAATAATTAATTTGTAATAATTGTAAATAACTTTTTTTTTCACTTTGCTGTCAACTTTAGTTCCTTTTTCCTTCAGTGTTTACGCGAACCTTGTGCAGTTACAAAATCGTTATCCATCACAATCATTTTGAAGCTTTTTTAGTCAATTACTACTCTCGATAGACCGAAACAGTTTACGAGATACGATCTCGAAATGCCACACTACCATCCGAAAAAAAATATATTGAAAACATATTTAGTTTAAATGACTTATTACGCGATGCTTTAATAAATATGGTGTAAATAACTGGGAAAACAGAAGTGCGGAAGTGATTAATAAAATTCCACATGCGCCGTTCTGGCATAAAAGGAATTTGTAGAATACTCTTACTGCCGAGTCAACCTATCCTTGTTGTTCGAACGATATGGACATGGCAGACCGAAATGTAAACTGCCTCCAAAACGTACCCGCCCCCCGGCATCCATCTCCTTCCACTGGTACAGAGGACGGGAATCGATAAGATAAGAGAGAAACCGAAAAACACACACATACAGAGAGAGAGAGAGAGAGAGAGAGAGAGAGAGAGAGAGAGAGAGAGAGAGAGAGAGAGAGAGAGAGAGACAGACAGACAGAATGTAAAGAGGATGAGAATCCAGCTCCTGACGGGTTTCATTTCCATATCACTCTGAAAAAATTATTACAAAGCCTATCGAGAATGTTTTTTTTTTTTTTTTTTTTCAAAGTTAAAACTTTCGTTCGTTATTAGTGAGGACGTGAAATGTATGACTATGCAATACTCCACTCTCGAGCATGTATCATATCATGACTCAATTAAGTGCCAAGGCATATTTTGTAGAGTAAAGGTAAAAGTCGTTCAATTTATAGCAGTATTCTTTTTAAATTATACATATACGGTTTCGCCTGTATAAATAAGTTCGATTTTTTTAAATCATATTTAATTTACGAACCTAAGCAGAAATTCTGAAGCCAAATATGATCTAGATATTTTGCGATTTAGACGAAGAAATATTTTTTAACATATAGGCATATAAATAAGTATTCTGCCAACCATATTACAAATGCGTATTTATGGCGCTTAAGAAAAATACCAAATAAGTATAAAATTGACAAAACACAATTTTGTGTAGCAGACGGTTAATTAAGGTACAAACATATGAATGGTTAAAGCCTGGGATATTTTATTTGAAAGCTGATTTATATTTAGTGATGCTTTTTGGTTTATCTTTTCAATATGGAATTACTAGTAAACTGATAACAGATTCCATAGATGGTTCTCTTCCGTCTGGAAAGGAAATTAATTTTTGCCACCACAACTGATATTTTCAGGAATGGCAGCAGGCAATACATGAACTTCACGACTCCATTAATATTCCAACTGAGATCATTATAGTAGAACCAACGTACTACATTTAACACCCACAAAATTAAGATTTTTGTGGCATTTTGAATATTAAGAAAAGCCAAAATCCTTTAGTTACAAACTTCCTCATATATTATTTTGGTTAAATTGTTTTATCTTATGGATCCGTATATCCATAATGAATGCGTGTCAGTTTCATTAGGTTTGCTTCGGGATCACGGATAATATTGTGTTCCTTCACTTCCGAAATTAAGGCTGTAGGTAGTAAAAAGTGCTAATGGGAAATTTATAATTACGTACAACGCGTCTAGGAACTAAATGGCACTTTATTTCCGAGGAAGCTGTGAGATAAATTGCGCACTTTCGTATAAAATGTTATAGCCGGAGAGAGAGGATTCGTTCCAAAAGAAAACTAGAATTTTAATTTTCACGGGCAGATACCCGACAAAGATAGAGACTAGAGTAACTTTTCCATTTACTGCTAATTTATTTCACGCGTGATGAAAATCGAAGCTGCTCACTCAGCCAGTCGAGGCAAAGCGTGCATCAGCACAGGAGAGACACGACCAACACTCCAGAAAATCCTTCTGAACTTGCGCATCGGATGCTAACAAACAAGATGCCTTCAAACAATTAGCAAGAACATCCACATATGTTTCGACCTAGCTGGATGCACGTATATGAAATGGAGGCATTGAATATATCTTGCGAACTACGACATGTGCCAGAAAACATGCTAGTAATGACATATTCGCGGTTTACAATGTCAGCGCTGATTTACGGAACTCGTTTCCTCGTCAGCCACACTATTTAAAATATTGCATGACTTGAATAAGTCAGGCTTTACATCAATCGTACATAAGGAAATATTCAGTTTCTTTTCCTGGCAAATTAGACGAATATTTTACCAGGTACAAACAGTTATTTTATTAGTTCTGGACTTGATGCATCAAGTTATTCCGATATAATTATATAAATGCATAGTTACGTGGGACATGTGTATATATATCGAAATCTATTTTTAATCAATTTTGTAATATACCCATATCTCTTGGCAATGCCTGTTGCGCACATTAAATTGAATTATCAGGAAAACAAGTTACAAATTATGCAAAAAATTGTTTGCGTAGTATTTCTGAAATTCTGAGCACAGCGAGCGTCAAACGTGTTACTGTTTCGTAATTTACTTAGAAAACATTTTATTTTCAAAGTTGTTCTGGCATATTTTAATTACAATAATCATGCGCACGCAATGAAACTGAGCATTAGAGTAAAAAGGCGTGTTCGTGTGAACTTAAGAAAGCAATTTTTTTCCCCCCAGCTATCGTCATGGTTGCGTATGCATGTCAGAAACGCATTTTGTACGAGCTTATAATTGTAATTACGTTTAGATAGTAATTACCAGGCTTGGGAAGTTTTGTTATTTCTGCACACGGCACAGCGCTGCAAGATGCTCTGACAGACACTTTTGAAGAATATCTATACGAAATTTATAGCAAGATTATGTTATTTGTGTGACATATATGAGTGGTGAGAAATATCACGTTGTAAACATGTATAGCTGGTTCGACGTTTAGTTGACTATCTCCTAACCGAGAATTGGGAAAAATTCTAAGTAGTAATTGTCACAATTTTCTAAAGTAAAATTTGCAACAAATAAGAAAATGCTTGTTGCACTCCTCAACATCAAATAACAAATGTTGTCCTCATGTTAAGAGCTGCTGGAATCTGTCCACTTCACGCACGGAAATACTGGCATTCGTCACACATCTCCCGGAAAAAATGTAATAAGATAAAAATGTTATTAGTTCTCAACAATTCAGTTGTCCACCCGGCGACTCCACCCGATTTTGTGTTCCCCCTTTTATACGTAATTCATGGTTCAAAGATGGGGAAAGCTTTAAGAATAAGGTAGTTAGCATGTGCAACTGAGGCACCTTATGCCAGTATAGTAAAATAGTTCTGAAACCACAAGAATTTTTATTATAACTCTGAGGTTATAACCAGCAGAAAGCCTATGCTTAATATGATTACATTAGAATTGCTGGCACGTGGGGTGAAGCCCAAGAAGGTTAATAAGTAGAAAAAGGCTTATTGTCAATTCACAATTTCTTCTCACATTTTGAATGAAACATTTGAAAAATCACTCCACGTTAAACGTGTTTGGGTGTTTCCTAAATATTTCTTGCATCACAAGATTTTTATACTTTTGCTACATCAAATGTATCATATTTTGGGTTTAACTGAAGGTTTGCCTCTATTTTATACATAAATTATATTATTTAATTAATAACTAATATGAATAGAAATCTGGAGAATATAGGAGTGTTGGTATTGCCAGAAGGAATGATTCTCCGGCAAAATGATGCTGAACACAGTGCGGTCTAAGACGGTGTGTTTTCCTTTTGATGTACTTTTATAGACATATTTAAAATTTGTTTGCATGAAGTGGGGGAATTTCTTGAAAGTAGAACTTCAGCAGGGCTTCAGGAAAGTTTAAAGTTGCCGTAAATCGACTATACTAAACTAGACACGCGACCACTTGCTGGCCAGGAAAGAGATGCGACCTCCAGGACGACGCCAGCCTGTCGACTGCGACGTTCTATTAGTTCGGGGCTCTGTCCACACTTCTCGACCCACTCCTGCTGCCATTTCATTACTTGACGATGATAGGTTCAGGTGCGGTTCGTGGGCGGAGTTTGGCTTAAATCGCCGATAGTCTCCGGACGCTTTGAACACAAACCCACATTTTGCTCACCTTGATTAATATTTCACCATGTCAGGAAATGTCTTTGGGAGAAGCTTGTTAGAATCAATTCGCGCTTACTTCCATATTCTCTGAAGTCCTGCTAAAGTTATGCTTCCAGGATATTCCCCCGCCTCATGCAAACAAAGCTTGATCGAATCCAGAAAATCCCACCATAGTGACAGCTCATCTCATTTGTGCGCACTGTGTGTGTAATTATGTTCTGCATAAAAACTATCTTTTACCAGGCATTACCAACACACATATATTGTTAGAATTTTTTTATCTAATTCCGTGCGCTTAACCAGGTTCTTTAGGGATGTTTGTCTCGATTAAATAATAACAATGGAATTACACTCGTGAAAATACCTCACATTAAATTGATATTTATAGCTAATTACAATTAAAAAATTCAATTAATAAAATTTGCTGTTATAGGTCATTCACAATAAAGTGAGCACTTATTGAAGCGGTTTCATCAGAAATATTAACCAATAAATACATTTCATTGTGGTCTCGGAATTTGGTTTTGGGTATGGTGAATGTATACACCGTGTTTACTCACATGGCAGGGTTTACATTAACAAGTGGTGGAAGGATATACATTGATTGAAAGAAAAAAGTAACTAAGGCTTCAAATGTGCTCACTTTACCGTGAACGGCCTATACCTCAAAGAAATTAATGCAATCAAATAACTTAGATAAGTCCCGTTAAACCATGTATCAAAACCTATTAGATTACTTTATAAAGTACATGTCCGTATTTGGCAGTTCCAATGTTCACAGTAAAATCCGATTCACGTGTTCATTCAACCCCAACCTTACTTTGGTCCAGACCCCACCAGTCGCCAATGATCTAGCGTTCTCCGAGCTCCCGCGTGCACAGTAGCCTTCACTCGTCGGGTTTCACGCCCTCTCGTCCGTGCACACCACGAACACCTCATCCGCTGTCGTCATCCCATCTCCCATCACCGTCTGTCCTCCTCACACAACGTCCCCCCGCCGCACCAGACTTCATCTTATAACCGCACTCAGCCGGTTAGCGTCTATAATCTGGTCGCGGTCAACTGAGCACTTTTGAAAGCCCTGCTTATGATCGACTTGTATGCACGTTGTGTATTCTTCCGCCTTACGTAAAATTAACATTGCCATGCCTCATTGCTTTATTCAAGCGTTGGGCAAGTGAAACTGTGAAATTATTAGAAAAGTAAATATTTTACAAATTTGCTCATTTTTTTACACTTTGGCGCCTTAAAAAAACACACAAAGCGAAAGAAATAATATAAGTTATAACAAATGGTTACCTAACGTTTTTTATTCAACGTTAAGATATGGAACTCCTTTCCATCCATTGTTACCAACTTTACAGTGGGCGCATGTCACCCAGTGCGCCGGTTAAAATACACGCAGGTAGGAGCAGTGACTTTTTATCTGAGCTTGATTTCAAAAGTGCTCACTTTATCGTGAACAGCATTTATCAAAGAATACCGACCCTCCAGCTGCGGTGATGTTTAGTGTTGTCAGTGCTGGCCTAAGAATTGTTTCTAAATGCCGCGTTGCGCCGCTGGTCTTAGTTTCCCGAATATTCTTGCGCGTCCTCCCAAGTCGTAGGTTTCTCTAGGAGGGAGGGGAGGGAGGAGGAGGAGGGGCTGTGACAGCCAGGTCAGGTTTGAATCATTCCCCCCGACTGTCGACCGCCAGGATCAGACCACCTGGGGAGAGAGGAGGCTCAAGGTGGAACCCCCCTTCCCCCCTAACTGTAGGACCACGAAGAGGCCTGATACGAGCTTCCGCTCGCAAAAATAAATTAAGTATATAAAACATAAGCGAAAGTTTAATTTAATAAAAATTTATTCTCGTATTACAATCTAAATTCGAATCAGTGGAAAAAATTAACCTGATTGTTTCAGTGGAAAAATTACTCTGATTGAATTAGTAACGTGAAAAATTTCACTGATTCTAAGTGGAGTCATTTTCACTGTGTATCAGTTGTTTTTCCACAGATTCGAATTTTTTAGTGTATGTCAGCACAAGTACAGGAAGAACGCTTGTGACACATGACATATTTAGGAAACTACTAAGCGCGTCACAGACAGGGTGATTTTTTTAAAGTTTGAATACAAGAGTGTGGCGAAAACGCAAATACGCGAGTTGCGCTGTCCTCTTTCAACGCGAGGTTGCTTAAGATGACAAATGTATTTGGAGCAGAAACTGCGTTGCAGAGTGTTTCAAATACACGTTTGTTTACGAAACTACTTCATGTGTGTGCTACGTACTGGTGAACGACAAAAAAAAAAAAAAAAAAAAAAAAAAAAAAAAAAAAAAAAAATATGAGAGGAGGTACGAAGACCGCTTTCAAAACACCACGCGCCCTACACACACTTTGACCGAGCTCTCCAACATAGTTAACAACTGCCTACACACACTTTGACCGAGCTCTCCAACATAGCTAACAACTGCCTACACACACTTTGACCGAGCTCTCCAACATAGCTAACAACTGCCTACACACACTTTGACCGAGCTCTCCAACATAGCTAACAACTGCCTCACCACACTGCCTTATCGCTAACTGCACTGATCGAAAACACTGAAAACTAACACAGGGACACACTTCAAACTTCGCTACAGACTCTGCACTAGTAAAATGTTCTCAGAACCTTGTGTGTAGATGCGCCGGTGTGATAGGTATGCCGGTCAATGTCGCCCCTATTGTTACCTCGTTCCTGTGTGAGGAAGGTCGAAATCCACTGCAGAGGACTTTTTAACCAGAAGAGCCAAGCTTGACACCATTTTTCAAGCGTATTTGAGACCCACAATACTGTGTCACATTGGAAGGCATACTAAGAGCCCTGCTACAATTACCATGTCCCCTGTCCTCGGTTGTGCTCTGTCATTGGTCCTCTCTGACGTCAAGAGCACTGATTGTGCCACGTGATCATGTGGAGTCATGAACCTTGTCTTCGCATGTCCTCTGTCCCCGGTCCGCAGCCACTTGGTGAATTTTTTTTAATTTTTTGTCCTCGGTTGTCCCCGGTACTCGAGATTTCCATGGAAGAATAAGATTATTAATGAACGACGAAATCCGCGCGTTATCTGTAATAGTAAACAAAAAATGTTGTAAGTAATGACATCGAGGCGAATGTAGAGTTTGCCAGTACCGAGTGGTTTAAATAATAAATATGCGCCTTGCGGTTACGTCCTTAATAAAAAAATATATAAAAAAAAAAAAAAAAAAAGAGGTAAAATCTATTCTAATGCAGGAATTTAATTTTGGATAAACAGCGGAATGTGACTATGAAGAAAATATGTTCCAATAACCAAAATACATAAATAAACAGCTATTATAATTAAATTCGCCTTTAAATCAAAACGTCAAATTTTTATCAGCCAAATAATGGTGCATCTAAACAAACAAATATGGCAACAAAATGGCGCAAAGCATTAACCGCTACCTGGTAGCAGTTTTCGAAACCTTCTAGTAGGGGCAGCTTAGGACATATATTGTAGCAGCAAATTGTGTGCGAGTCTCGTGACGTCAGTGAGGACCGAGGACAGAGGACACGGCAATTGTATCAGAGCCCTAAGTGTCCCATCAACAGAGACACCTGCTCGTTTGTAATGGCTGTGCATCATCTTACCTCTTCGTTGTAAGCTTACACACAATATTGCCCACGATTTATTTTATTCCTTTTGAGATTTACATAGCCAGAGTTTGAATTTATGTTCATTTCAAATATTTTTCTTCCTGTATATACGAAGTCCTAAAATATTTCTTATTAATTTTCGTTTTGCTAATTTTTTTTTGTAAGTTACAGTAAAATGAGTTACGTGATTATCAATTTAACATTATTATAGCACTGGCATATATGCATTTCATGATCTATATTAGTGGTTTAATATTTTAAATATAACTTCAGAAGCATAACACGTTATCAGAAAGGGGTGGCTACGAGCTTTCAATGGTGTAAGTTATTCGTGAATTAGTAAAGGTAGTCAAATGGAGAGAGGCTGGGTTACCGGCATGGCTACGCTATGCTATAATTATGCCAACCCGCCAGTACGGAAACCACGCGATAAAGTGTTGATGCACTGCAGTGGTGAAAACGGACTAACTCGTCCACATTTCAACATTCTTTCTCACGAAATGTTATCGTTTCTGAGAGCCCCAAGTACCTGTACAGCGAGAATGTTCTCACTTACAAAAGATAGGAAATCGGAGGCAAACAGCACCAATTCATTAACATTTTGGTATTAGTGAACAAAACGTACAATTTATGGATGTCCCAGTATATATCCCCTATTGCGTGTAATCATTGCTATTCACTATTGAAGCACTGGATCTGCAATTGTTCACGAGCAGACTTTTAGAAAACCTGAGACGAGTTGTTCCGTGAACGATATTTCTTCTACACTGGCTGGTAATGGTGCAAAAATATTATTTCTGCGTGCGTGCAGTGGTAGAAGTGGTGGTGTTTAAAATTGTAATTACTGGTGTCACATGTTTTTGTAAGGTTTTCAGTTTAATAATATTTACAGGAATCGGGACCCTGTTTTTCGAATAAAATTTGTTATAAAACGTTTTATTCAATAATATGTTTAAGGTTCTTACTATACAAAAATCAACTAAAGTAGCTACAAAATAAATTTTTTAATTATATTGTAAAATTTAAGTGAACATATTTTTTTTCTTCAGATTCATGAAGATGTCATCCTGCAGTGAGTGTTATACAAAAATATTTTTTTTAATAAGCCCTCTCTATACAAAGTGTTTGTCAAACCTTGCGATTAATGGCAGATTTTAGAAATAATATTATTCGAAAATACTAAATGCCATTCGCTACAATATTTTAGTTCTAATTACTCTAATGTAGTATTTTTAATGTACGTCAAATAGCTACACTTAGTTTTTTTCGATGCTGTGAAAATCAGGTAATTTTTACGATCGCTATTGCCGTTTTACCTGTTAGATGTATGCATTAAATATTTTTTTCTAAATTGCTCGAACCTTACATATTAATAACATATTTTTCTTTGCTCTATCGCCGTAATGTACGGCGTTTTAAATTTTAGATGATTCGGTCTGTGTACTGTAGAATTTTCTGTCCAGAGTGACAACCACACTTTGAGAAAAAATGTCCGTAACATTAAGGAAACTACCGGTTACAAATTATCCGTAACATTACGGAAACTACCGGGGTTACAAATTATCTACACATCTGCGTTAAATTACGATATATATTTTTTTAATAAAGTCCTTTCCGTAAATTTCAAATACATCTCCGTGAATTCACTGAACGTGTTCACAATCTTGCCAAATAAGTTTTTTTTTAAATTTTCTCTTTATAAAAAAGGGGCAACAGAGAAAAGTTATACTTTCGTTTCGTGGGTGGTACACTGTGTATAAAAATGACTATAAATATGTATAAAAAATTTTGTACGGTAGCGGGGCTTTAACTGGGAAATAATTTCAGCAGCTCAACACTTTACCCACTTTTTCTTGTGGCGTTTGACAGAGCATGGTTGACGTTTGACGTGTGCGATTGCCATTTGACGTTTGACATTGTGTGTTAGACGCATGCCTAACGCAGGAGGACACACGTACACAAATATACATCCATGCCTTATCCGGGACTCGAACCCAGAACACCCCCCTCCCCTCCGACGAGTAAGCCCGCACGCAACCAACAGCCAACAGCACCGCTTTCCTCCCTTAAACCTATTAGCAAAAGGGCGCTCTAACATACGTTTTTCGTTCCTTTGTCCGCTAAGACAAACAATGGTCTCGTATTGCTTAGGCACGTAGGTAAGTAGGCTAACCATATCGCCACGGAAATGCGATTCCAACTAACCTACCACGTTTTTACAAGACGTTTTGAACACGAATCGAAAAATCAACATTCAATAACTCGAACCATTTTTTTTTAATCTTCATTTGACGTTGTTGTGACATTTTTGACGTTGACGAAGCTCTAGTGAGACAGACTTGTTGACGAATTCCCAGTGCGACAATCGAACTGAGCATCTGCCACGTCGGAGGCAACGGGGCGCGAACCCGCGACCCCTCCGACTACAAGTCGACCACCCTACCCTGAGCTACGAGGGCAGGGCATGCCATTCGCCTACCTCAACTTTACACGAATTATTTCGTAAATATGGAGTTTATATGAAAGTGACAAACGCGCCTCTCTTAGTTCCAGTCCGTGTTGGAGCGCTTGTTATATTTGCGGTTTATAAAAGAGCTTACGAAGAAATTGTTTCAATTTCTTTATGTGCGTGCTTCTGTGTATACAGTAAGGTTTTGTCCCCTAGCGCAATTTGAACATTAACAAAACGAATTGCCACTCCATGAGTGGTTCGCCACTCACGTGCTCCTATTTCACACGAAGTAGTATTGTGAAGATGGGAGTTTACACGCTTCAGGAATCATCGGCATTGTTTCTGTCTCCAAATCGAAGCCACGATAATACAAAGCGCTCCGTATTTTATCGGAGATCATTTCCGTTATTTCTCATTACGGAGTTGATTCCCGTAAATTAACTCTACATCTCCGTAACAGTTTCCGTAATTCTATAGAAATTTCTAACAGTGCCCAATTCTCCCTCCCTTGGCAGGGAGATTGTTGGCAGATTGGGGAAGTAATTGAGCTGTTTGAGTGGCTTAATTTGACATCTCTTTTGGATGTATTCGAGCTTTATTCAATAAATATCCCTTCAGGTGGTACTTTGTATAGCAACCAATGGTTTAGCCAGAAACCACATCTTGGTCGCTTATAGGCATATATTTTGCATATATATGCATATTACTTACACGTAAATGGGCGCAAACGTCAAAAAATGCTCTTACTTGTACAAGTAATATAATGGTAAATACAAGTGCCAAAAGAACAATAATAACAAAAATGTTATTGTAATATTACATTAGCTGGCGAAGTAGTTTTACAAAACGAAATTATTGACATTAAAATTCTAAGATTATATTTGCCTGACATTAAACAGACTGAGAGTGCATTTTTTATTGTGCTCTGGAAAACCAACTCGATAAATAAATAAGCTGACCGTAAAAATAGTTTTCGTATAATTGAAACAGTAATGAAAATTGAGAGTAATGATACACTACCCAAGTAATCTTTGTGCTACAATTACAAGCATTTTGTAAATATTAACATCGGAAAAACAAAAAAAAAAGCGCATTCCGGGAAGAACTGAGGTGAGTGATTTTTAAATTTACTATCCTTAAGAGTGGCATTAAAACTCTGCAGGCGGATTGCACATTGCACAGTTGTAGTTTTACAATTCCATAATATATTGCTTTAAAAGTTTGTACATCGGGACAATAGTTTCTTGGCACTACACACAGGACACTTTTAACTATCAGTTCAATTGATTAAAGTAATAACCTCGTTTGGGAGAATACACACAGTTTCACAATTGTGTAAGGTTCTATTTCCTAAATAAATTAGGTGTAATAGGCAATTGAAACAAGTACTTGTAAGATATCGCTGTAAGTAAACTTTTGTTTTACAATTTCTGTGATTTTTTACTTAATTGATTATCATTGGTAAACATATCTTATTGCTAAAAGATACATTTTTTTTTTTTTTTTCAGAATATACACTGAGAGAAAATCGAAACAAAATATTTGTTTGTATCGTGCCAAATATATATTTTGTTTCCCTAACAAAATATATTGTTGAGCAAACTAAATTTGAAAAGCAACAAAATTACTTTTGTTCGTCTAACATAACATGTGTTTGTATAAACAAAATCTCTGTGTTGTGCAAAAAAAAAAAATAGGCTGTCAACCAAATATTTTGTTGAAACAAGTGTATATATTTGTTTGACCAATAATTTGACTGCCTTCGTCCGAAAATACATCCCGAGAGTTTCTTGGTACTTTTTGTGACAATTAGGATATTAACCTTGTATGTTAGTGCGTCTATTGATGCTTAACAATCGTATTAACACAATAATAAAACAATGTAACAAGAAACTGATACGTAAAGCTGTAAAACTTGAAATATTTGTTTGCCTGCGTTGCCCGATATTTGCAATATATCCATTTGAAATATTTCCGCTGACATAAGTTGTCACATTAGCTGAGAGTACCAAGGTGTACGTAAAGCCAAACAAATCTTTAATTGCAACAACCAAATCTTACAGCTTGGGGAAACCGAATGAGAACAACAAAATAATTTGGTTTCAGCAACAAAATATTTCACTGCCCCTATACAAACAAATTGGTTGCACTAAACAAATATTGTTTGATTCAACAAAACCTTTTCCTCAGTGTATGTAACAATATGTAACTTTTACTTCAACGACCGCAGGTCAATCGGCAATTGGCGTATAGGTACACCGAAGGAAAGCACACACCTCCGCTATTGTCACATCTAATATTAAAACTCAGAAACTCCCCACGCGATAAGCTGGATATCCAACCAATTACCCCTCAGACATCAACTACTGTGATATTTGCCACACTCGTCAAAAAGGCGTGGCTGTAAATTCACAGTAGGCAACACAATACATACAAGCGTACAGTTTATTGGACATTTTTGAGCATTTTTTATCTCTTGCAGTTGTTCATGGAAATATTTTGTTTAAATTATGTCCTAGCGTTATAATTTTCTCTTTGCGAAATACAATACGGAGCTGCTTGGAGTATGTTATGTCGCCGTGA
Organism: Dryococelus australis; assembly: GCA_029891345.1. Taxonomy (NCBI): domain Eukaryota; kingdom Metazoa; phylum Arthropoda; class Insecta; order Phasmatodea; family Phasmatidae; genus Dryococelus; species Dryococelus australis. Next base: position 75,279,563 of record CM057006.1, on the reverse strand, counting down.
GAGTTATTTTCCCATCAAGTCATGTTTCAAAGTCGCTGGTACCCAGTATATTTATTTTTATTCTAAACTGTCCTTTTGATTTTATGCGAATTTAGCATCGTAGATGACTTTCTAAATTGTGTGAGTAGGGAGAATGTTTCTTTCAATATTTTACGGTTTCACTAAAGATTTACAGTAGTTTCTTCCAAGAATCTTCTATTAGATAGGGAACTTCATCTAGCGGAAGTAGCAAGAAATGCGTTCCGAAACACTATCGTATTCTGTTTACAACATTTTACTAAAAGTTTTGATATTTTTATATTTTATACTGATTAATGTAGAACAGATTATTACGGGTAGAAAATCCACTATCATTAGTAGCATACTATATCGTTTTTTTGTTATTTTATGCTCTAGTTTTACGTAAGAGCACTTCTGCACCTTGCCTGATGTTCTTATTTCCTACTTCACACAAAATAATAAAGCCAGCGTTTAAAAGCTGCAAATGAATTGCTCAAGTGCTGCTTTTACTTTACGTTTATTACAACACAGAAAGGCTAATAAACTTTGTTGGCGCAGTGTGACTGGAAACCCGCATTTCTAGTGTTACCATAGAACACCATAAACATGAAATGTAAAACACTAACGCACGTAAAGCCAAGTATTTGCTTTAAATCAATCAGTAGTGTGTTGCACAAATCATTGAGCTGTGTGAACCAAAAAAACAAAGCCCGCTAACAGAATTAGTAAAAGGGGCGTTCTACCGCCCCAAAAATCTTTGATTAATTAGCTGTCGCATGATTTGAAGGCGAATGAGTGCAGGATTGAGCAGATTTTTTAAGTTATCTCTTGCCACGCATTTATAGCATCCTTATCCATTTCCCCTTGTACTCACAAGATGCATTTACTAACAAAGTTGGTATTATTGATGGGGAATGAAGTGCAAGGTTCATTACAGGTACTGAAGAAAGGAAACGTTAAAAGAGAATTTCTTCCCACTTCTTCTGCAGTCATTGCTTCAAAATATCTGACGCTGTTGTGTAATATTTGTTCAGGTTTTCATGGCTTACCTTCCCGTCTAAGGGGTAAGTAGAAATAGCGGGCGGACAGTAAAGGAACAATAAATAGAGACGTGAAAATTTCGTGGATTTCATTTTCAGACAGGCTAGAATTTAAAACACGCAGTTTTATTTAATTTTAGCCATTAGCGCGCACGGTGTTTGACACCTCCTGGAGAACGCTGCCCCAATCGTCGCCTTCCACTGCGACAGCCGACAACCAGTGTGTAGTTGATATCGGCCAATTTGTACATCAGACTGTAGAGTCTAGTCTGCAGGCCATTGATCTTGCGAATTTTTTTTAGGTCTCTAACAATAGGCATCAGATTGACTTGAGCAAATCTCTCTGTTCACGTGTAGTGATATTGGAAAATTTCGGAAAACCGATATCAGTATGTGCGGGCCGGAAATCGAACCGAGGTACTTAGAAAAGCAAGTACAATAACTTATCTTTACTTCATCTAGCTTGACCAAAGTGTAATTAATCCACTTGGAGACATGAACCTGATGTGACTTTAGTCGTCCTTACGGCTACCATCCCTCTCAAGAAATACTAGGGAATTCTGTTTCTGCAACCGGACCTTTACCTTACGGCAAATGTTGTTTAATTGAACACTCATTTGCAGAAAAAAAAAAACCACTGTCACCATAAACGACTAGTGCGAATACAACAAAGGTAGCCAAACAATATCGTTATAGCTGGACATGTGTCCCTTTTGCGTTTATTTCCAGTTTGCTTTCGTGGATGTGCCACTAGCGGGTTTAAATGTCCCTCTAACATTCATAGCTGTAAGACGTCGAATAAAACCTTAATATACAGTCTGTTCGCGTTAAAATTAGCACTTTTGAACGCTGTGTTTAAGATCTTCTTGTATGTACGTTGTATATTTTTCCGCCTTATGTAAAATTAACACTGCCATGGGCCTCATCACTTTATTCATGCGTCGGTCAAGTGAAACTGTGAAATTATTAGGAAATAAATATTTTACAAATCTGCAGTTTTTTACATTTCGATGCATAGAAAAAAAACAGAAAGTGTAAGAAATAATCTATGTTATCACAAATGTTTCCCTAACACTTTTTATTCTACGTTAAGATGTAGAGCCACTTTCCATTCAATGTTGCCACCTTTGCTGTGCGAATGTCACTCGGTGCGCCCATCAAAATATACGCGGGCGGTGGAAGTGACATTTTTGTAAGGTTCATCAAGCCTTTGCCCAGCTGGAGGAGTCTGAGAGAGGCAGCATCATCGACCCCGGCGGACAACCATCAGGAAGAACAGCTCCATCGTGCGACATGCTGTAAGCACCCTTTAAGCTGGCTCCACAATAGTGCGATGCGTCGCGGTGAGCGGTAGCCAATCAGGATGGAGCACATTCCGTCGCGGCGCGTCGGCGTCGAGTGCCATTGCGCGAAACTCTTGAGTTGCAATTGTCGGCGACAGCCTGCGGCGGAGAAGAAGAAGAATAACTGTTTGTTTACAAGGAGAATGAAAAAATCAATTTTTTTTTTTACAACTTTAAAACGACGATCGCATTTACGCCGACGTTTTCGTATTTGTATTTTTATTATTGCTGCGTGGATGTGCAAAATAGAAGACGAGGCTTCTTATAGATATGGACAATGTCATAAAATTCGTTTATTAATATCAAAATAATTATCCTTCGTCTGATTATGTCTCGTTCCCGCTAGTTTTCCTCACACATCGCGTTCATACTGCCTGTATTTATCTTCAACATTTTACACGTTGTCTTTTGTTACATTCGTGAGGTCTGAAAATGTAATTTCCACCCTCAAACTAGATAGCAGCACCATCTCAGACGGCGTCTGTCGCCGACAGATCATCGCTTGATTGTGAAATAGCTAGTATAGATAGCCGCAGCCCAACGTATCGCACTATTGTGGAACCAGCTTAAGGCGTCGCTGTGCATCACCCAGGAACATGTACGCGGCAGCTGGAGATACGCACTGTGGCCATCAGTGCCATATCCAGGTGACTATAGGCTGTTCACGGTAAAGTGAACACTTTTTAAGGCCCTGCGGAATTTTTCCTTTTGGCACATTGCTATATTCGTGTCACTTTTTAATACAAACATTGCCTTGTGATCAACAAACGCAATGTATACTTTTCTTCAGTCCCAAAAGTTAATGTGTGAAGATGAAATAAATTATATTTAATAGTGGTTAATGCCGATTAGAAGGGCCTTAAAAAGTGCTCACTTTACCGTGAACATCCTATATCAGAGCGGGACCTTTCGCGTCCCTTACGACGTCTACCATTACGACCTGAGCATCACCTAGCGCCTGTGATCCGGGAACAGGTCGCATAGCAGCTTGGGGAATGGCGACGAGTGGTGCACAAGGACAAATCGCGATCCTGTCCGGATACAGGCGACAGCCGAATTCAAGCCTGGCGGCGTCTTGGCCAACGCTGTCATCCACGGTTCAGTGTAGAGCAGCTCGCCTGACTAGCAAGATGTGCCACGGCGTGCGGTACCATTCCCTGCTATTCCCACGCCCTATTGGTTGCGACTGAACAAGCCCCGAGAGCGGGGCTGATGCGTCCAGGGAATTCAGCGAACATCTGCACGCGGCACGGTATTATCTGACCTGCCTTCGTGATGCCGGCATGCACACTTGGCCGGCGATATCCCCAGAACTCTCGCCCACCGACAACGTTTGGGAGCAGATAGGACTGCAGCGTAGGCCAGCGGGATCAACGGTGGATGTTGGCGGTCAGTTGCGCAAGCTGTGGCAGAATCTTCCTCAAAAGAACATCTGACGTCTGTATGCGTTCACGCCTTACCGTTTCGCTACCTGCGACGGGTGGCCTAACACCATAGCAAGTGCATCATGCGAGTGTTGGTCCCCTGCGATAAATTATTGGTGTGGTTCAATATTCTGACCTGTTCTGTATGCATACTATTTATCATGTGCCGTACCCACTTTTTTGCCCCTGTGAAATTTGCTGGAAAGCTACAGGCTGTTCACGATAAAGTGAGCTCTTTAGAAACGAACCATAGAAAAAAGTCGCTGCCCCTGCATGCAAATATTTTAATGAACGCACTGAGTGACATTCGTCCAATAAAGTTTGTAACGATGGATGGAAAGTCCTTCCATATCTTAACGACTAATAAAAAGCGTTAGGTAACAATTTGTGACAACTTGAAATTATTTCTTTCGCTTCCTGTTTTTTAATGCACCGAACTGTAAAAAATTATCATCTTTGTAAAGTATGTACTTTAATAATAATTTAGCAGTTTCACTTGACGGACGCATCAATAAAGTGATGAGGACCATGGCAACGTTAAATTTACATAAGGCGAAACAATACACAATGTGCATACAAGTGGATCTTACAGCAGGGCTTTCAAAAATGCTCATTTTACCGTGAACAGCCTTTACAGGTTTTCCTATATGTATTAGACGGAATTTCGTTGGTGAATATCTTTCAACTAAAGGAATATCAGAGATGTTTAGACCTGTTTTCTCGCTATTTTTTTATTCAGTCATAAGCATAAGAAAAAATTTCAATTCCATATCCATCCTATTGTTATGCGCTGCAGCTGGCGCCGGGAGGCCGTCCGGTGCTGAAGACACCGACAGGAGGCGCAGGAATATTCCGGGCACTAGGACAATCGGCGCAACTCGGGAGTTAGCGAAATTTCTGGATGACGGCCTACGACCTATAAATACAAGCCACAGCGGGACTGCGGGCAGTCTTTGGCGGACGCCATCTAGCATAATGCGGATGCGATGCATCGTGGACTAGCTGTTCGTGGCGTGAATGGACGAGATGATGTGAAAACGAAGAGTGAAGCCTACTGTGCGTGAGCGCGCTCGGAGGATTCTAGAACATTGCGGACTGGCGGGACATGGAGTAAACTGAGGTGGGACTGAGTGGACATGTAATACGGATGTTATGGTAAATATTGGAACTGTGTAATTTCATTGATATCTTTAGGCTAATTAAAAATGTCGTAATTGAAGTAATTAATTATAAACGGTAGTGACACAATTTATTGTGAAATGTTCAGTTGAGAAATTTTCTTGTAGTTATTGTAAATATAATCAGGAGACTATAATCAACTCTTTTATTTAATTAAGACCTCCATCCCTTAACGAACTTAGATTAACCCACTGAATTTCTGGAGAGATATTGTAACACTGGTGTTAGAAGTGGGATGGAGGCAATTTTTTACAAAAAAAATAGTGTAGACAGGATCAAATTTGAAAATATCACTTTGTAGCAATAGACCAAGGAATTGTTTTGAAATTTCTGCATGCTAACTAGAAAAATGCCGGCAGACATTGAAGCACTTCGTGCCTTGATCGAAAGACTGAGTAAAAAATTAAGTAATGTAAATAGAATTAATAGTGTTGTAGGTAATGTTAACAAGAACATAAATAGTGTGGTTTATAGTGTAAATGAATCGGTTAGTAGTGTTAGTGAATCAGTTAATAGTCAAACTAGTAGTGTTAATACAAATAGAAATAGTAAAACCAGCAGTGTTAGTGAAATGGTAGATAAGAAAATAGACAGTGTAAACAAAAATGTTGATAGAAAAATTGACAGTGTGAACGAAAATGTAGACCGGAAGATAGAAGGTGTAAGCGAATTAGTAAACAATAAATTAGACTCTGTGGATAAGAAAATTGTCAGTGGGAGGGACAGTGTGAATGAACGGATGGACACTGTGAATGAGAGGATGGACAGCATGAAGGAAAGTATGTAGAGTGTTAACGAAAGGTTAGACAGTGTCCAGGGTAAAGTGGACCCGGAGGTGAGCGCCCTCAAAAAGGAATGGCAGGAATTTCTGCAGCAGTAAGGAAGCAGACATGCAGCACCTGAGGAGACGCAGAGATCGACCACCACCGAGCCGGCGAATGTGGACAGCAAGGAGAAGGTAGTTGTCGCCACCAATACAGCCATCTCAGGATAGGCCCAGAAGTTTTGCAGTGTGGGTTCGCCTCAACCCGGGTTGGGTAAAGGCGGCTTCACAATAAAGCCCGCCCCCTATGATGGACAGACACCTTGGCGCGAATACTGGCACCAGTTTGAGACCTTTGTCGCCCTGAATGGCTGGACTGAAGAGAATCGCGCGTACTACCTGGCGGCTCTACTGAGGGTCCTGCATTGAGCATACTGCAGTCGCTGCCAGAATGACATCGACTAGCATACTGCACATTGCCGTCGGCTTTGGAGCTGTATTTTGACGACCGATACCTATGACACGCCCACCATGCCCAACTGCAAAGCCGCATGCAGCGACCAGGAGAACCACTGCAGATGTGGATGGACATTGTGAGGCTGATACACATGTCTCTAGAGGGATTCTCGGAGGAGGCACGAGAAGTCATCCCAGTCGACTTTTTCATGGATGCTATTATTGATACAAATGTGCGCTGAGATATATGTCTGGCATCACCAAACAACACGCAGGATTCCCTGGCCCGAGTAATGGAAGTAGTCAGCGAAGCAGGAATCGACGCTCCGGCATGCCGTACAAGAAGCTAGCCCATGCAAAGACGACGATGAAGATAGTATCCTGGACGTCTTGAGGAAGCTGGAGACCACAATTTAAGATATTGCTGCCAGAGTCTATGATAGGAGACCCAGTTTTTACCCACCTAAGCATCAGAAATGTTGGGAAAATATCCTGGATATCTTGAGGAGTAGGATACCCTAAATTAAAGACATTGCTGCCAGAATCTGTACTGGGAGACCCAGTTTTTACCCACCCAAGCATCAGGAATTTTGGGAATGTGGACAGACAGGACACTTGAGTATCCAGTGCTTGCAAAGGAATTGCAGGACCCGGCAGCCACGCTTGAGTACGACCGAGAACTTGTTGAGAAAACTGGAGATGGCGGTAGAGGAACTTTTGAATTCCGTTGAGGCTGCGACACTTGGCCCTCGTCAACGGAGGCACCGAGAATACTGGAACTTCAGAAAGGAGGGACATTTACGAGCCTGGTTTCCAGGGGTTCCAACCGAGATATGTCTTCGAGGAACCGGTTAAGGGACAGCTGTATGAACAATTGGAACTTAAAGCCGTTGCAATACTTATCCATACTTTAAGCCCATAGAAACAACTGGCAACATCCTATCTAAGGGAACGAAGAATGATCGCCATATGGTGGTAAGAAGAACAAGGACATTGGAGTTGGACTGTGTAAGAAGTCACCCAGCAGTTAATGCAGGCGAGGAAATGAGAGAAGTTCAATTTTCAGATGCAGCTACGTATATGCATCTTCAGGAGAAGGAAGATGGCCAGGGGACAAGGTACGAACATATCGCAGTTTCTAGTGGTGTCAAGAGGAATGCTCGATGTTGTCAGACAGTTGCAGATGATGCATTCAAGGAAGGATGGCTAGTGTGGCTGCATGAAAGAAAATGCCTTCAGGGGAATACATCTCAATGCCAAGGAAGTTGGGAAGGCCCTTACCAAATTTTAAAGTAAGTGACACTTCCTTCCAGATCTACCCCCAGGACTCCTCGAAAGAAAAGACTAAGGTTGTCCACATGGACCGACTGGCTCTGTACGAAGGTCTCATGGAGAGTCTGTTCAGGACGAACAGACTTAAGGAGAAGACAGTGTTATGCACTGCAGCTGGTGCCGTGAGACTGTCCGATGCTGTGGGGGGTGACCCATCTCGATTTCCCCCTCTTCCAGGAACGACGTGTTCGCTGCCTGGTTGCTTCGCTTCTGGGAAGCACATACATAACTGACAGTGGCGAGACTCGCTTGCTTCACAGCCCCTCCTCCCCGCATTCAGCTGAAGAAGCCGACAGGAGGCGCAGGAATATTCTGGGCATTAGGACACTCGGCGCAACTCGGTAATTAGCGAAAATTCGGGATGATGGCCTACGACCTATACATAGAAGCGAAAGTGGGACTACGGACAGTATTTTGCTAAGGTAATTTGGCTAAGTGCGGGCGCGAAGATATGTGCGTTACAAGGCGGACGAGGTGTTCGTGGTATGGATGGATGAGAGGGTGTGAAAACGACGAGTGAAGCTTACTGTGCGTAATGGTGCTCGGAGGACTCTAGAACATTGCAGACTGGCAGGACATGGACTAAACTGAGGTGGGACTGAGTGGACATGTAATACGGAGTTATGGTAAATATTGGAACTGTTAAATATGGACACATAATTTATAAAAATAATTGATAAGGTTGACACACTGTCTATTGGGACTGATTTTTAATTAGTTAAATTGATTTCTTTGGGCAAATTATATATTGTATAAATTGAAGTTATTAATTGTACGCAGTCGTGACACAATTTATTGTGAGATGTTGTGTTGAGAAAATTTCGCTTGTACTTATTTTTAGTAAAATTAGGAAATTAGAATTATCTCTTTAATTTAATTATGACCTCCATCCCTTAACGAACTCGGTTTAGCACACGGAATTTGTGGAGAGAAATTGTGACACTATTTATAAGATTCTACTAATGATTTAATAAATTTAGTTGTTTGTATTATCACATGCATGTTCAATCATAAACATTTTCGCATTACATAAATACAGCTGAGAAGAAGAAACTATTGCTTATGATAACAAATTTGTAACACTTTTGACCCACTGTGATCTTAATTCCGTAGAGTACATTTGGATTTAAATGCAATGAAGAGTGGCTGCCAATAAAGAAAATTAGTTACCTTGTGAAATGCTTTCACTTAAAATCACAACAATACAAAACATCACTAAAGAAGATCGGCATGAGCAATGCAAACATGTAGATAAACTTTAGAATATGTGCTGGGAAGATTAAGGATTAATAGAGAATGCTATCGCCAGTATCATTGTAAAATTTGTAGATATGTAATAGTGACAGCGAAAATAACAATGAATACAGCAGTAACAATGGCAGAAGCAATAAAAGAGAAATGCCAATAACGAGCAGGAATCATAAGTATAATGAGATAATTGGAAAAAACTTTTAGTATGTAAAAAATGTTCTTTTTTCTGTGAAATTTCCAGTTTAATTTGTTTTAAAACCTATTGCACTGCTCATTATCTCCCTCCTTTCTTCCCCCCTTCCGTCCAACCCGAGCATAGCTTGATCAAACAACAAACGTCACACAAAAGTGATCGTGGTGCTCTTTCGTGCATATTGAAAAAAATTCAGTTGACTTTGTGGCACAGTATACATACTTATAAACAGTGCATGTAGTATGATTTTGCTGACAAAAACTACGCTCACAATGGGCCTTCTATATACATCAGACTCATATCATTGAATTACCACGGAAACACCTATTTAATTTCTTCAAAATATACATCATTTCTACCTTTCTCAGTGCCAAAATTTGGTTCGGTCCATGTTGCCCCAATGTTTAGCACTACTGATGGGCAAACTATTTCCTATTACATTGTCCCAATGCCGAAACGTCACTCGGGATTACACTGACGTAACATTAGTTATATGTTGGTTGGAAACTCAAATGTAATGCTGGCCCAACATAATTTTATGGTTTTGTGCACACTTTTAAGATTAGTCTGTTTTTTTTTTCTTTCAGAAATGTATTCACACAGTCATTTACCAGCATTTCTCGACATTGGTAATGTGCTAGTATGATATTGTTACGGCTGCACAACGTCGCCGCACACTTTTGAATCAAATGTGGAACCAAAAACTCTCAAAAGCGGCCCTCGTGCAAATAGTAGGAGGGGCTGGGGTTACTGTAGAGGATAGTGATGCGATACAAGAGACGTGGTCAAGCCCATTAATTTTTAAGAGTATTTTGTTGTAAGTTTGATTCAAAGGCGTGCTGTGCGTGGTGCAGCCCATCACATCCCCCCCCCCCCTCCGCAAAGAAGAAGTCCATCTAGGTTGATAACATGATACCAGGAACTAAGACGAGTGGCCAGCTTCGAAGCAAAACAAGCACTCTACTTCCACATCAGTCCAGGGAAGAAAATTCACTGCATCACCATCGGGATGACTCCAGGAACGTCTAGTGGAACATCACCGAAAAGAGAAAACTACTTGCGCAAGTATGTGTCATCATCATGAGAAAAAAGAGCTCCACCTCTGCTCTATCGAAGAATAGGAGTCCCCATTGGGAACATTCCAAATCAGACATGCAGACTTCAAGGAGGCAAGTGATCCCTATATTTTTTCTTTAAAGTTGCCATGTTGGGCTCTTAGCAAAAACTTTCTTTTTCCAAAACCATGGTACATTACAAACTATAATAATATTTGTTACCAGAACAATAAGCCACAAAACAGACACAATACAACAATCAGCCCTCTTAAATCTACCAGATCATGGACAAAAAATGAAAAGAACATGACTTGTGGTCAGCAACGCCCCCAAAGGAGCCCACTTCTACTACACTCAACCTTAAAAACAAGATGATCCAACTACACTCTAAATAACACTAAAACATCACATACAACATGACCACAATTGGTTATAGCTCATTTAAAACCACCTCATTGGGTGGTACACAATTTCAACTGTTTCACATGGCACTTCATCACAATCCTTTTCTGAACAACATCTTCCAATACGACCATGGTGGGAGTCAAGAACCTGAGTATTCTGAAGGGTCCCTGGTACTTAGGAGCGAGTTTTGAGCTGAACTGCGTGGTCTTATTACTAAGGAAATGAGTTTCGACCATTGCTTTGTGTCCTATTTTGAAGGTCACTGTACCACTAGAAAATCCCGTCTTTGCTGCCAACTTCCTATGGTACCCTTGAAGACTTTGAGTGGCCTCTGCCTATACTTCCTTGAAATATTTCTTAATTCCCACATCTCAGCAAAGCTGTGTAAGCCCCAAGCATGGATAAGAGGGTGGAATAACCATTGTCCAAAAAACACCTCCGAAGGTACCTTCTGGGTCGTATCACTTACGACATTATTGAACGGAAGTGAAAGTTGGTACAAAACCAAATCTCATTCCTTACGTGTTCCGGTCTGAAAAGTTCTCAGAGCTACCTTCAAATTCCGGATATATCTTTCCACCAGGTTGGCTTGTGGATAATAAGTGGTGGTCTGCACCAACTTAATACCCTAAGCAAAAGCTAAATTCTTCACCTCCACCGACACAAAGTAGGTGGCATTGTCGGTTACAATATTCATAAGAGATCCAAATACTGGAAAAAGGTGCTGACTCAATATCCTACAAATTACTTCTGACTTCATAGTGAGTATAGAAAAAAATCACATATTTACTGAAACAATCCACAGCAACAAGTATGGAAGTGAAACCAGAAGTCATGTGGGGTAAAGAACCAAACACATCCAGGTATAATCGCTCCCAAGGGAACATAGCAATCTTTGAACTATATGGGCATTATGACATTATGGGGCTTCGCCCTCTGACAATCCAGACATGCCTTTACCAGATCTTCAATTTCACTGGTCATCCTAGGCCAGTAAAACATTTCTCTTATCCTGGGTACTGTTTTATCCTCTCACAAGTGAACTTCGATGAGATTTTTATGGTAATATAGAAATATTTGCACCGGCAAAACCGAAGGAACAAATATGCTAAACTTCCTCATTTTAGTATCCACAAAACCCATCAGCCCTATCGCACTTACCTGCATTAATATCCACTTTGATTTGCTTACATTTACAGTCAGTTCCCTGATGATGTTGCAAACTAAGGTACGCCTGAGGGAAATCTTGGAGAGTCCCAACCTGTTCTCCCTGAGTAACATCCAAATTCCTATTTCCATTATTGGTGGACAACACTAGGCCCGATTCTCTGTCAACACGAGCATCCCCACATGTATCAACACAAGGTAACTTTTCGCATACTGGAATATCTCCATGGACAATAAGAGAAACTTTATCAACAACATCAGGAACACTATTACAGACATAATCTGTTTGGCGAAAATCACTAGCACCGTTTGCAGAAGTCATCACAGGAAAAACACTAGAAAAATTTGAAACATCAAAACATTATCAGTTTGACAAAAACACTAGACCTGTTTGCAAAAAGTATCACAGGAAGAACAGTATTATCAGAATCTGGTGGTTCCACACAGAATTCACGAGTCAAACATCCGTGATTGAGCATCGGCTACTCCATTGTCTACTCCCTTTATGTGCTGTACAGCAAATTTAAATCACGTGCGTCCCTTTCTGACCTTGCTGCATCCTAAACCAAGGGCATGACAAGGCAGGATTTGCATAAAGACCTTGCAAAACCGACAGAACACTAAAATGGCAAAAGCCATGCACAGGCCATTTTTTCTGTACAGTGTAAGGGTCAGTTGATAATGATAAACGATTTGTAACAGAAATACAGAAGTGTGGTAATATTATTTTATTTTGGTTACGATTCTTTCTATTATTTTCATTGATCATTAATCTTATATATGGAAAAAATTTCATTGGTAGCAATTTTACATACATGTGGAAAAGCTAACGTCATCTCCTCTCCCTTCAGTAACAAGTCTATTAAAAAGGTTACATAAAAAGCCAGATTGCCAAATATAGAGTAATATGCAACCAGAAATATCATGTTCAATAAATTCACTGCTATTCAGCTGATACTTGTAAAATTATACATAGAGTATGTTTATGCCTCTAACTGGCCATATAGTTAGTAAAGACAGTAGGTCATCACAAAATCTATTGGACAAATTACCCCAAATTACAATCGTTACTAAATGGCGGATTTATGTCTGTCACACCGACATTTACTCCTAACATTACAGACTAATTTTTGTTCCTACACCAGGAAAACCAATTTGGTAACACCTTACTGTTCGGAAATAAATGAACACTACAACTTCAATGTTTAATACCTAATATACTCGCGATCCCAAGTGGATGGAAGCAAATGCTCAGCAATGCCAGCCTTAACTCACGCAAGTAAATATGATTTTGCAAAATGTTTTAAACTATGTAAATTCGCATATAGCTTACAATACCTAGACTCATTTTCAAAATGCTAAGACCATAATATTGGTTTTTAGTTACCAGTGGCTACAACCACCCAAAGCCTGGTTAAGACTTGGTCACATACTTCCTTATGGGTTGTTTACAAAACTGGATACAGAAGATAACAGTATCAAAGTTCTGTTAAGAGGCCACCATTTCGCAAGCTTTAAAATATTTCAAAATTTCCGGCCATAATGGCCCTCGCCTAGGATCAGAATGGCGTAAAGTACGTATTCGCTTGAGGAGTATCAAACAAGAATGCTATTTATCTGGTAGAAGCTTGCCCGCACGAGGCCGCTGACTGACCCAGAAGGAAGTGCATACAGGCATTAAATACACATGTCTGCTATCCAGTGCTACCAATGAAATTAGAGATCCGTTATTTTCCCTTCAAAAACTGTAATTCCTAGAAATAGTTGGGGTTATCAATTGTCCCTGAGAGGGGTGGTGATATTCACGCCCAATGGCGCTTGATGTTACCTAATAAGGTGAACCGACGTAGTGGACACATATTTCTCTTAGGGGTCTTCACAATTGAAAAGTCAAACACCTCCTGATGAGGTTGCCGGAAATTGTGTAACTATATGTCACCATTTTGGAGAGCGCCCGCAGGCACAGCACGGGTCGGATCTGGCCGGGTATAGGTCCTCGGTGTCTGTCGTATTGGCACAATGACGTGCCTGGTGGGGGCACGAACCCAGCACATCGCAATGCGCGATGGCTGAGTGCCGTCTCCGACCTCGCACAGTCACCATGGGGGCAAACCTGTTGGCACGAGCCGCCGAGAGGGCCTTCGCTGGCAATGAGGAAGTGAATTTCGATCATTTCCAAATTATGAGAGCTGTTGGAAAAGGAAGTTTTGGTTAGGTGTGCATCGTGGGGAAGAAAGACTCGCACAAGATGTATGCGATGAAATACATGAACAAATACCAGTACCCTCAGAGAGGAGCCCTGAGTAACATGCTGCGAGAAGTGGAAATTCTCACCACGCTGGTACATCCTTTTCTCGTCAACCTCTGGTTATCCTTTCAAGATGAAGAAGACTTGTTCATGGCGTCGGGTCTGCTGCTGGGAGGCGACCTTAGGTACCACGTGAAACAGCATGTCGTCTTCTCGGAGGACTGCGTCAAACTTTATGTCTGCAAGTTGGGTCTGGTGCTAGACTACCTCAGGAGCAAGATGATTGTTCACAGGGATATCAATCCAGACAACATCGAGTTGGACGAGGAAGGTCATACCCACATTAGGATTTCACCATTCACCACGGTCTTGGAGAACGAACCGCTAGCAACTTCCACGTCAGGTACCAAGCCTTACAAGGTGCCGGAGATTTTTGACTGCGCGATAGACGAGTGCGTGGGTTACGGCTACCCCGTGGACTCGTGGTCACTGGGCGTGTGCGCTACGAGATGCTGTGCAGCGAGCAGCCCTACGACATCCACTCCTCCACGTCGCTGGTCGACATCAGGATGCGTTTCACATGCCCCATCAGCCACTCGTCATCCTGGAGCCTGGGTGTAACTGAGATCCTATCCATGCTGCTGTGCATGCGGCCCAGCCCAACGATCAGCACGCTGGAGGAGCTGAAAAGGGTGTCGTGTCTCGCCGGCACGGACATGGAGGCCGTGCTGAGGAAGCAGTTCAAGCCGTCGTTCACGCCACCGAATGACCACTTAAACTGTGATCCAACCTTTGAGCTGGAATAAATGATAATCGAAGCGAGACTGGTGCACAAAAAGAAGAAACAATTGGCCAAACATCTCTCTCTGCGGGACATGCAAAACTCTCTCAGCATTCACTTGGTTGGTGATATCCCAGCAGACATGGTACACTTGTCTGAGTTCAAAGTGTACAACCGGTAGCATGAACTGGTGCATCTGTGGAGGGAATGTAACAAGCAGGCATGGGAGGAGGAGCTTCTTCAGGCTATGAACGCTTCCTACCCACGTGGCCTTCCCGTTTACATAGGCGGCCCATCTGGCGACACCTGCAAGGTGGAACATGTTCACAGTACGTCCGGAGGAAGCGGCACAACAGGGGAAACTCATAGTATAGAAGTGCTTCCAAAACCGGCCAAAGACAATACTTCAACATGTGTGGCTTCAAAAGAAATTCGAGATATTCATGGTTCTTTACTGACTAACTCCAGGACAACAGAAAGTGCTTCTCATTTACGAAATCAGGAAGCTGAAGAAGCTGCATGTCAACTTTCTGATCTGTGTTTGTGTCCATATAACCACCAAATACACCAAGAAAGACGCAAATTGAAAAAAAAGCAGAGTGTGCAGCCTTTCTGACCTTGCTGCATCCTAAACCAAGGGTGTGGCAAGGCAGGATTTGCATTAAGAACTAGCAAAACCGACAGAACACTAAAATGGCAAAAGCCATGCATAACCCATTTTTTTCTGTACAGTGTGCCAAATTTATGTACGCGGAGTTTAAATTTATTCCTAGCTATTTGCCAAATAGTGGCAGTTGAAAAACTCGAACAATTAGCCATATTTCTGGAACATTTCACCTAATTGTGCAGACCACAAATGCTACATATGGGAACGTAAACTTTTACTATTTCACTGGGTCAGACAACGATGTTCAAAAGGGCGGCTTCATAAAGGAATTTGATACGTTTGTCACATATATTAAAACATTTGACCAAATCCAACCAAATTTTATATGTTGACAATATTTATTAGAAGCATAATATACAGAGCCTCTCTTTTGGCAGTTTTATAACAAAGCAAAAAATAAGAAAATAAATATTTTATGCCATTTCTCACCAGCAAATCAACAGATTTCCAACGAATTATTCACACAAATAGCCTTACGGTAGGCAATGTAAACTTGCACGTTTTATGTGGCCCAGTCACTTATTTTCAAAATAGGATCTCTGTAAATATTTTAGGCAAGGAAACTTTATCATTTGAATCTTCAGACTGTTTAAATCCAAAATTGATGCTCCGAATCTGACCTCCGTAATACAGTTCATTGCACCCTATCTTATTGTATGTGGTTTTCTATGTTTAAGTCCCGGGTACCGCACGTGTGTGTTTATAATTGTCTCACTACTATTGCATATGTTTCTAGTTTCATTTCTAATGATATTACTTCCAAAGAGAAGTTAAGTCCTACCTACAAAATCAGTTTTTTGGAACTTATTTATAAACTAATTGCACTCATGTTGAAGAAAACCACATTGATTTCAATGTTACGGGGATTATTGTCAGATATACGAAATGAATAGATAACTTCCAAAAACAATGAGGCTACTAAGCATTTTTCAATTTAGTATTCAGCATATATTTTTAATGGTACTGATATTATACTTCAAGCATGAAATATTTCAATGGCTCGAAATCAGTTAAACAATTGTACAGGAATTTAGTGGCAATTTACTGACTACAGTGGCTGAAATTCACAACATTGTCTTCCGCCAGTGGGCAGCAGCTTCGTAAATTGTTTTCACTGTTTCGTATTTCCTTTATTTTCGTCACTGATTCCAGATAAATGAACAAGCACGTCACATACAAATTTTGGGGGTGCTTGCTTTTTTTTTTTTTTTTCTCAGGGATGATTCACTGCTGTCGTTACCTTTTATTATTAAAAAAAAAAAAATGTACCTTACCAGTGTATCGGACGCGTATATTCCAGTTAATTTTCTAATTAGTGGAGCCGCGGAGGTTTCGCTGCCACTGTACTTGCTTACTACCACAGCGAATCGGTATTTATTTTTTGTGAGCTCAGTTCCAATTTTCAAATTTGGAAAACATGGCGGATATTGCATTTGTTTGGTGGGTTTTCCCGTTCAACAAACTTCACTACTGGTGCTCCATCTTTACCTCATTTCATTTCCATCGGATTTGAGACTTGGGGTTACTAGTGCTACCCATTTATTTTCTACCAAGTAAACTTATTCTCCCCTTTCCCATTTATTTCGGCGGTATTGGAATGTACAAAAAATATATAAAAATGTCAACCTGTTAAACGTGTAAAACTTTAAAATTTATTTCGACCAGAAACAATAGTCTACACTCCAAAAAAAAAAAATATATATATCCCCAAAACGTGACTCTGCTAGCTACTTGGTTATTTTTCGCACACCATCCGATATTGTTCCTTTATAGCCGTCCACAGTTCAATCGCCACGGTTTATGAAGCAATATTCACGTGGCTCGTACGACAGTTTTTTTTTAGTCGCGCGCGGAAACAGTGCTCCAATATTTTATAACCGGAATGTACCGGCAGTTCCCCGCGATAAACCGACATCGTAAATTTTACAAGGCGCACGGGACGCCTGGCCCGAGCTACGGGGCTCGCGCGATTCCGCCCTTACGGCGATCGCAGATTACGATCCGTAAACAAAATTAAAGCGAAAATAGATACTTTGCGGCGTCGGTTGAAGAAGGGGGGGGGGGGGAGAGCGAAGGATGAGGGGCAGTAGTGTGGCGAATTCGCTACCCGAGCCTGGATAGCACATTTTCCCCTCGCGTCAGCAGCGACCATTTTGAGTTATGGCCCGAGCGGAAGGGAATTCCGAGCGGAAATGATAAATGCGTACGAGCGGCAACACACGGTGTTTCGGAGGGTCTTTGTCTTTGCACCTTGAATTATATCTGCAATGACCGGCCCGTTGCTCGGAGCTCTTTCCACGCCCGCACGCGTGCTCTGGCCTCTTGACGGGGAGACAGTACCAACCCCTCCAACTCCACCCTCCACCCGCCCTCCACAACAAACCCTCGCGCCTCCTGCTGCAGCCTTTTAGCGGGAAATAAATGGGTTGGAGCCCCTGCTGCGAGGGATGACGGTTTGATTTACTCTTTGTACGAGCGTGATAAGGGGGGGTGGGGAAAATAATTTTCCACGGCGTCCCAAGCTGTTGGGGAAATTTCGAGCGTAACAAGCAGCGAAACAGTTTCTGCACTGCAGCAATTTTCCGCAGGAATAAAAGAGGGTTCTAAGTACAATTGTTTATTCTTTCGTTTAAACAATTTTTTAGTTCAAGATAGAATCTCCAGAATTGTACGCGTTACTTACTTTAATTGGGAAAATGAATTAACTTTATTCTTTTAGTACACATTCATTGTGCCGTGACATATGAACTATGACGTACTGGGTGAATAATTATCAGTTCTTTAAAAATTCGTACGTACGCAACCAGCAGATTATATTCTAGCTTGGAAACATCTTACAATTCTTTAAATCGTATTTAAACCTGGATGTACGTTTCTCGTAATAAACACGACATGCTGAGCGTCCGTCGTGAACAAGGAATAGAAAGAGAAAACAGTCAACTCCGTGGGAACAGCCGAGATCAATAATTACGTTAAAAGCCAATTCCCTTATCTCTATGGAGGATACTTATCTTTTCAAGATGAAACGATTAAATAATTCAATATTCTAGTATGCACATTTTGCACAACGTATCTTTAGTGTGAAAAAGCTTAATTGGTGTATTTTTTTCAATGGGAGTTCATCATATTAGTCAAAGCTGAGCTAGACTTCTAATGAATTCATGTCATTATAAACATAATTTCCTTTACGATCTCCAGTGACGGAAAAAAGTGCAAATTTTAAACCATTTTTAAAAAATCAATACAATTCCATGCTCTGTAATAACTGCAAGAATGCCATCGTAATGAATCGCGCTGTGCCTCGAACAGGAAAAATGAAACTTCAGGGCCATGTGCTTGCAAGGCAATGAAATATTTACTAGCGAAATTAATATTTGTTGATATTCACATCGCGTTGGTTACATCTTACTTAAACATTCCGATCGATATTTTGTCATATGTACGTATATTGCATCAGTTTAATTTAAGAGTTAATCACACACACACACACACACATTATATAATCTTCAGACAAAAAAAAAGTATTGCTAGCGGCTTTTAGATTAACACTGTGCAGAATTAGATACTTAAAAATAGAAGGATAATTACTAAATGGCCCACAAAAAATAAAACTGGGACATTAAATTTAACGTCTCAGCTAAAACATCGTCCTCCCCTGTTGAAAACATTAAAAAATTTGCAAGTACTTCAGTGCATCTCATATTCAAGCATCGCAGATACGGCAGGACGAAACGCAGTTGTCAAATATAAGGTACAAAATGAGGCAAGAAGGAAGTTGGCCGGGAAGTGGAAATAAGAAATTACAGTGAGGTGAAAAGTTTTGATTGAGTTGTAAATGGAGCGTCTCTCATTTGTGGTTTTCGCGGATACGCGAAGATGGGGTCTGGCAGGGACGGAACAAAAGCGCGGTTGAAAAAAAAAAAAAAAAGGAGGGGGGGGGGGGAGATCGCAATCAGAACTTTATTATGGCTGGAAGCCGGCGGAAGAAACGTGGGACCCAGCTTCCCCCCGCGGACTGTCTGATGGATGTGGAAATATTGCAGCGGCTTCCGTGGGACGCCGGTGCGTGGGGAGGGGGGGGAGGGAGGTTAAATTTCCGCGCCGACATAACTCGGAGGAAAGGATTCCGCCCCATGTCTGGAAAAAGAAAATGGCGCTCCAGTTATAAAACTTCTGGAGGTTATGCATAGGAAAACTCACAGTCGATATCCGCTGTGTTCACAAGAAAAGGGATACCTTTAACAAGGGTTACTCGCAACACTTGAGATGGGGCGATTTTAAAGAAATATTGTTTACACATACAACTCTCAGCAAAATAAAACATCATACACGATTCACAACAGTAAGTAATCAACTTAAACTAACGGCATTATTATACTTCAGGACTGCCACATGTACAAACAACCATTCCTAGAAATACTCCTATGAGTAGTCTTAAATGTACGAAATTAATTAATTTTTGTTGTGCGCACACTGAGAGAAAATCGAACAAAATATTTGTTTGTATAACGCCAAACATATAGACCAATATGGTTGCCCTAATAAAATATATTGTTGGGCAAACAAAAATTTTGAAAAGCAACAAAATTACTTTTGTTCGTGTAACAAAATATATGTTCGAATAAACAAAATCTCCGTGTTGCGCCAAAGAAAATTATGCTGTGAACTAAATATTTTGTTTGATCAACTGTATATATTTGTTTGGCCACTCATTTGGCTGCCTTCGTTCGAAGATACAGCTCGAGGGTTTGTTTGTATCGTTTGTGTCAATAAGGGTAGTAACGGAGTTTGTCAGTGTATATATTGTTGCTTAACAATGGTATAAACACATTAATAAAACAATGCAACAAGAAATTGGCAATTAAAGCTGTTAAGATTGAAATATTTGTTTGCACGCGTTGCCGAATAATTACAGCATATCTAATGAAAATCTTTCCACCGTCATTAGTTGTCACTACGCCTTAGTAACCTCAGCAGATGTGCTGAGGTTACTAAGGCGTAGTGCGTGGACTAAGGTGATATCTAGGTTCGAAACTCGATTAAACTGGTGAATTCTTTTTATATCGACCCAAACTGTTTAATATACATGTAGCCAAACTAATTTGTAATTGCACCAACCAAATCTTACAGTTTGGGGCAACCGAATGAACACAACCAAATGATTTGGTTTCGGCAACAAAATATTTTATTGTCCCTATAGAAACAAATAATTTCGTTGCACCAAATAAATCTTGTTTGATTCAACAAAACCTTTTTCTCAGTGCAGGTAAATATTTAGGAAATTTAGAAAATTAGATGCTACGGAATATTACGTAAATTTTGGTTAGACCATTCTGTTATTGCCAAGTCAAAACGGGCTTGATCCACAGTGACGTCAAACGCGGGTGTCTACAAGTAGGAAACGTGACGGACGTTGATGTTCACCATTGGGTTATCTCGACTTATTCCAGTTTCCTCCGTCATTACATTCAGTTGCTGCCCTGTTTTTTAATTTGCTCTACTCCCATTGACATTAACCTATTAAAGCGCCGCATAAACTTATATATCTCATTAGATAAGTGAAAGCAAATCGTTAGATATGGAAAAAATTAACCATTATTGATTAAATTATGACTCTTATTATACAATAATCAGTAGGTCTCAAACTTCAATTGACTTTTCTGAACACGGCCGAAAACTAGAAATTGAAATTTTAAATAAGAAATTCGTTGTAATCGGTATATTTAATTTTTTTAAATTTTTGTCCCCTGTTTTATAACACATCGACATACGTACCTAGTTTTTTGAACCGAGTATAATATTACTAAGTTTACGTAAGATAATACGAACATTTTCGTACGTATACATCCATAATTAGAATTAATGGCTGTTTTATCTGTTGGTATAAATCACTGAATTCAGTCATAAATATAAAATCATTGAAAAATATGCTCAAAATTTCAAGGACTTGACAAATTATTTCACATTTTATGCTAATAAATGTATCATAATAATTATCATTGTGCATTTTCAAAAACTGTGACAAAACGGACACGGTAATTCATTTGTTCTGGTCTTAACGTTTGCCACTTTGAGATATTGTTAACCTAAACGATAGGTTTTTACTGCGGACTGTGAAAAATGTCTTGTCTACTCCTAGCCATTGAATAGCGTTATTCAACACCAGGTGATAAATGTTGAACTATGAGGAAAAATACAATTTCAACTGCAGTGATATAACTAAACGTGAAAATATTTCTTGTGGCACAAGAAGGAAAATATTGTATCATTATGACAGATTGTTTGAATAAATATTAGCATTTATCTATGTACTTTTAGGTTTATAATAAAATTGGAGTCTTCCCTACTCGCTTGCAAATATTAACAATAGTGTTTCATAATCCACAATAAGGTGTTATCACATTTTGTCAAATTTACTTGCAGTGTTACAAAATATCCTTTGGTATTAGTTCCAAAAAAATTGCAAGCGGGATACAGTCGACTATTTTTATTTCTTCGCTGTGATATTAACTGGGAGCGCGCATGTCAACATGCATTGATTAGAGCGAGTGATTATTTTCGATGGTTGATTTTAATAGTGCTCACTTTACAATGATCAGAATATACTAATATGCGTTTTCAAAATCCGTCACTACATGGGTATAGTTACAAAGACACGCAACGAGAATAACAGACGACTGACGAAACTAAGTGTTCAGGAGACGCTGGCGTTCGAGTAACGTCGAGAATGTTTGTGTTGGAACTTCGGGGCTTTCGCTTTAAATGGACGAGTTCTACGCCTGTGTTTTTTAATACACGACAAAGTACCGATACCGTTGTAAGGAATAACATGTTGTGCTGAACGTTATAACATTTATTTAAAGCAATGATAGTATTTTGTAATTTGGTTTGTTATTACAGACTATGTACTTCGATTTTGTAGAAAAAAGAATGTAACATATATGGTATAGGCTTTTCATGGTAAAGTGGGCATTTTTGAATCCCTAGTTACTTTTTTCGCATCGGCCATTTTCTGTCATTTCACCACATTTCAAAATAAATATTGACATGTGAGTAATAAGCACAGTATGTGAATCGACCCCTGCAGAAAGGGCCTAAGTCAACCAGACATAGGTTTGAGATAACTAAAAAAAAAAAAAAAAAAAAACTGATTTACTATTAAACTATTACGTCACAAAATGTGGGAAAAATCATACAAAATAAAGGAATAAATGTGCGTGATTCTGCATAGGTTAATTAATTTCAATAAGATTACTTTGACTTCTATGATTTTTCAAAATATCTTGGCTGAGGCCCTTTCTGCATGGTTAGGCAATTTTGGATTATCAAATGACTTGAAATTCTTTCATTATAAGAATTTATGACAAAAACATGTATATTATTTAAAAAAATTGAATTTCACACTGTCTACATATTACCGTACAAACATGAAAGTCAGCAAGGTTTAAAAAATTCTACTGTGAGTCATTCTCATTTCCATTATGTAATGTAATTTCTTACTCGTCATCATCGTGTGCTTTAGCAGCAGAAGGCCACTGAACGATGCTCTTGTAAAAGTCTTGTTGTTCGTCAGCCACAAAGCGAAGAAGTTTATGTAAACCTTTGATTTTTTCCCATTTTCAAAGGAACTTTTCCTGATAGGTAGGCTTGTTCCGAAGGGAAGTATGGTACTGGTTTCCCGGTATGTGCAAGGTGGAATGTATGGCTCATCAATCCATTTATAAATTCTCGTGCTACAATGGCACTTATTACCTCAGTATTGTGGGACAAATGCATCATGTTGCTAATACCATAGTGAATTTTTTCGTTTCGTTGCACACTTTTGCAAGTCGTTTCTTCTGAGATACAATTCTCTTATAGTACGACTGCCACCATTTCTTGAAATATAGAATGTCTGCAGAAGTAATTTCTTTGACAATAAATTCGTGTGTATTGCTGAATGCTGTTATTAATTCTGTGAGTTCATGCAGTCTGGAAAATGTGTCATAACGTTGAATTTATCTCTTAATATTACCAAAACCTCGGTCGCATGGCATGAAGGAATGGCCTCTTAAGGGGAAGAACTGTTCAATTTTGTTGAACTGCCGGGTGCCAGTCATTGCCAAAAGTAGTCTGGATAATGAATGATTCTTATTTTTCACACTGCAGTCATCTGAGTACAAATGTATTTCAGAAATCTCTGGAGGGACATCATTCAAGTAGGGTCATCCTTCAAGTAGTCACACAATACAGAACAAACTTCATTTGGTCCCTTTTTAGCGATGCCTTCGCGGTAGATATATATTTTGGCAATGTAGTTAGTTATATTATGAATTCCAAGTACATCGACAGTTAATTACCGCAGGTAGAATGTCTCCTGAACAGGAACCTGTGGCAACTGTATGTTTTCCATGTAGTCAAAACATATCGCTAATACATGAGGCTGGTTTGTCGATTCAGCGTCTGCTGTCATTTGGTTATAAAATTTCTTGGATCGCCTGTTGTTAACCAAAAGATCTGTTGCTGCACACCTTTCAACAGCATCGTTGAGATGAGGACTTCGTAATTTCAACTTTAATTCCTCACATACACAGCAGCAATCTACTTGGGGGAGTCCAAACGATGAACTGAAATTATCTTTGAAGAATTTGGCATAGAACAGATAGCTAACCTTTGTGTTTGGATGCTTGTCCTTGAATAACTGATACATTACTGTCAAATTGAGCCTGGAATTTAGATATTGTCTTTGTCTCCCGGAGTAACGGCTTTCCTTTACAAGGATACTTTCAATGTGCTCCTTAATAAGAACCCTTGTATGTGTCGGAATAACATTTGCACTGGAATTCTTTCCACGCATATCTTTAGGACTTTTCGCCAGGACACTCAGGCTCCTTGATCGTTTTACTGACTTAATTGTTATGGAATATAGAGACAGAAAAGCTTGAAGACATGCCTCAATCCTTTGTTGACCCACAACTGTGTGGTACTTAAATTATTTTACATTTTTTCGTGCATCTTCTCCTTTACGAGGACGGCGTTCCTTGGCATCGTGAACGTCTATGAGCGACTGAATAAATATATCCTGCTAATATTTCGTTGACAGATCATGGAACCGGGTCAGGATGTCGTGCTGGTCCTCTTCATTGATTCCCTTGAAACTGTTTTTCTTCTTACATCTAGAAAAAATTCAAAACATTTTGGTTATGTAGACTGTGTAAATTTAACAGTAAAATAGTCAACTATATAATAATATAATAAATCAAGACATTAAGTATTTACTACTTTATATCATACTAAGCAATTATTACCTGCAAGGTGCTCCTGTTTGTTTGGCTGGCACGAGTTTCCCCTTGTAATCCGTATATTCTTCGCCCTTGACTTTCGCTAATTTAGTTATATTTCTTTCCCATGAGGAAGGATTACGCTTCCTTTTTTTTCCCCTACTGTAGAGCATTCTTACATTACTATACAAATAAAATAAAAAAGAAGCTGATAATACAATCATAACAAACTGAATGAAGTACAATCCTGCAGCCTATAGTCAAACATAAGCTCGCTAACTCTCAGCTGTTAATTTGGCGCAAAACAGTAGTGGCAACATTCATGGGCGTGAACAACACTTACCTGCAGAAAGGTGTTCAGTCATTGACTGAGGACCATTCTGCATGGAACCACGAATATGGGGTAAACTCGTTTTCGATGATTACATGGCTGAGGCCCTTTCTGCAGGGACCGATTCATATATATTTTACCGGACTCTAAAGTTAACCTCTAAGAGTAGGTAAAATATATTTATTAACTACTATTCCAAATGCAAGGGCTTGAAAAAGTGCTAACTTTACCGTGAAAATACTACACTTGTCTTTAGGTTTTCATAATTTTATTATTTCTCTTTGGTTTCAGGAGGGTGGCAACTGCCATCCTGTATTTGGTTATGGAACGTGACGACTTATTGTCAGATGGCAGCCCAGCAAATACGAACTCTTCAGCGACATGCAGTTGTGCATCAGGCACAATACCCACTTCACGCCGTTCCATCTCACTACTCACTAATTAAGCTTCACCTATTCTTTTTTTCTCTGGTTAATTGGAGTTTTTTGTGAATACACCGGTGTCATTTCAAATCACTGCCGATGTTATGTGATTTCAACAAGAGTCTTCACAAAATTCACCTGAACGTAATATTTAATCAGCATTAAAGAAATTTTCAATGGAACACTGAAAATTCAGCGTTCCATTAGCTGAGAATCGACCATTAGTAAACGTTCTACAAAAAAGTAAACATGTCTGGTATGTCGTGGTTTTACAGGATTGTGGTAAGTAGGAATAGGTAGCCCAACAAACTGGCGTTAATTACGTAGTGAATAACGATAAATCATTTGTAGCTTATCATCATGCATGTCTGCAAAATTATACTGACCAAATTGTGTTAAATGGATTTCAGTATCAACATCACTTGTGAGGGAAACAGTGGCAAACATTATGATAGCAATACAACGTTTTATAGTATTCAAAACATTCACACGGAGAAATACTTGTATGGAGCGACACATGTGCAAAACCTACATCCATTAAAGCTATAATAATCATAATCAAGCTATGAGATACGCACTCGTGCATTCAGAATAAATGAGCATGATTGTTTTGCGGCCTAACTATTAGCATGGCTCGACCACAGTTGTAAGATTATTAAATTTTTCATATGCCCAGTCCATATATTTGGGCAGCTCTTCTTGAGAGGGTGAAACCAAATGAGAATGGAGCAGCGCCGGAATGAAAGGTCGGGGGAAACGGAAGATCGCTGAGAAAATACGCAAACCAGCGGCATCGCCCGTCACGATTCCTACATGTGAAAATCCGTTAGTGACCCCACCGGAACTGGTTCGCATAAATGGGAGGCGAGTTGTTTAATTAATACATCTCTGCCGCCCCATTTCTCATTAGCTTCCCTTTATGTTATTTTAAGTTGTTCACAGGTTGCCACTTCCATTGGAACATAGCAAGAACAAAGAGTACTGAGGAATAAAGAGGTGAAATAGCCGTGTATTTGACGAACTTGGGCCACTCGCTCTGCCATTATGGCAGGACTGACCAACGACACGTTGGAACACCATTCATCAATCGGAGCCTGGTAACCTACTAGCCAATCAAAGCCTGATAACATAATCACCAATAAGAGCCTGGTAACCTACTCGCCAATCAGAGCATGGTAACCTACTCGCCAATCATAGCCTGGTACGCTATATGTCATTCAGAGCCTGGTATCCTATATATGTCATTCAGTGCCTGGTACCCTATACATCATTCATAGTCTGACAACCTCCTCGCTAATCAGAGCCTGGTAACATAATCGCCAATCACAGCCTGGTAACCCTCTCACTTATCAGAGTCTGATAACCTCTTCGCCAATCACAGTCTGATATCCTCCTCATTTATCAGAGTCTGGTAGCCTCCTCGCCAATCAGAGCCTGGTACCCTACTCGCCGATCATAGCCTGGTACACTATATGGCATTCAGTGCCTGGTACCTTATACATCATTCAGAGCCTGGTAACCTCCTCGTTAATCAGAGCATGGTAACCTACTCACCAATCATAGCCTGGTACGCTATATGTCATTCAGAGCCTGGTACCCTATACGTCATTCAGAGCCTGGTAACCTCCTCGCCATTCAGAGCCTGATTACCTACTCGCCAGCCAACAGCGCAGCCAACAGGGAACATTTCGCAGAATGGGATAGTTAATAATGCACCAGGCCCGCCCCAGATCCTCACTCTGCAACTCAGATAATGAGTGCGCACTTATCAAATGACCCGTCATATTACACTTATGTGTATTTATTTAGTCTGTGACGATATTTCACTCTTAATTCGAATCAGTGAAAACCACTGATTCGCAGTGTAATTCAACTACTCGGATAAGTGAAATAGCTCCACTTAGAATCGGCGGAAACCTACTGGTTTAAGTCAGTAAATAAATGCCGCTGGTTGAGTAAGTGACGTGAAACAATGTTACTAATTGACTATATGACAGGCAACAACTTGCGACGAACTAAACATTGTTTTATTATTGCGTTTGTCAAAATATTTACGGGAAATAAACATATTTCCTAAAGTCATTTTTATATTGTGCGTTCCTGAGCAATCTGGAAAAGAAAATCTTCTGCAGTGGCCAGGATTTGAAACCACATAATTAGCTTTAAATTAATTAAAACACTGTAGTTCTTACTGACACATATTTAGAATGTAAGGTGTGCTAATTCATTCCGGTCCATAACATCCCCCTTACCAATTATGCATAAGATATTTCGCGAGTTCAATGACCTTCTAGGCTAGACTCCTCAGTCCTCTGCATACCGGAGCCTCAGCTGTGAGTTCATTGGATGTTGCCCCACACCTGGCAGTTATTGGATTTACAAGGTGGTTCCTTGCAAATCTGCTATTGGCTCAGAGGCGTGCAAGGCGAGTTTAATAAACTGTGATCAAATTGCAAAGGTGAATTCGCTGTATACGTGTTTGACGTCTATCTTGTCACGAAATGAATTCGCGAAATTTTCCTATCCCTTCTTATCGCCTTGCACAAAGGCCAGTGATTACAAGTGTCCTAGACTAATCCGCTCCGCGTGATTGGTTATTTAATGACGCAAAACAAACTCGCAGCTCTCTTACCGACATTCCATACTAAAGTACTATAAAGATGCGGTGACTGCCAACCTATATATACAGAAACTATCACGTTTCAAATACACCATTAAAAACGGGGATTTTTCTGAGGAGAGAACGTGATACGTTTACACAGAATAAGACTATTTAAAAATATTTCTTCTTCTTTTTGACGTGAACACGTCTTAAAATTTGCAACCATAGTGGGAGGCAATCCAGAAAATCCGATGATAACAAAATCGGGGGGATACAATTTGGTATTGCAGCTCCGAGTCAATCGTCTACCTTTAAAATCCAATTACACCACTATATTGACAAAGGATCAAAGAATATGTTACGATGAGTGAGGACTGCGTAGCATCGTGCGTGGTTGCAAGAAAAAAAAAGGGGGAGGGGGAATTTTTAGTTCGTTTCGCCGCGTATCATAATTAGTATAGCTTTTGACTAGGAGAAGCTACGACGCTCGTTTGGATTTCAGTCGACAGTTATCGTCAAGATCAATCGATTGCGTGCATAAAACGTTTGTGTGGCGTGGTTATGGTGAAATTTATGAGTTTAATGTAAAAAATTAAGAAAACCTAACACAATGTCAAAAAGCCAAAGTCGAAATATAGAAATCGTATACGGTTGGAAAGAGCATCTCAGTAGCAATGCAGTGATGCCCATAAAACCCCATATGATCGTGTGAAGCGGTGCCGGGGACGTAAAAAATACATCAAGGCGTCTGAGCGCGTCAACGTAGACGTATTCACGCAAAACAAACGGCCGTGTCCTCACTAGAGCCACGCCCTATTTTTCTCTCATATTATTTGAATATTTATTTCTACATTTATGTAATAAAGATATTGCATTCTTATACTATACATTTACTTTCATGTAATTTGCCTTGCGAATGTACTGTTTCGTACTGCGGAGGCGTGAAGTAACAAAATTTTCCTAACTGTTAGTAAATAATCGTAAAAATATTCTAGGAACTTGTAACACAAGCAACACAATTCTTACTCGTAACATTAACGCGAACTTCACTCTATAGAAATAGGTCGAAAGTGACCCCCCGGACCGCTAGATAGAATCCGCTTATTTACGAGATATTCGCAAATTTCTAATAAGGAAAAATCATATACGCCATTACAAGAGAGTTCTCTGTATTTTACAGCTAGATTTACTATAGCAAACATATTTTACTGTGTAATTCACCACTTATTTTGCGAGGAGGAGTCCGGCAGTCGGAAACGGAGATCGGAGGCGATCGATAAGTCTCAGGTTCTTCACTCACACCAGTCACTGTCCCCGATAAATCGGTGAAGCTGTTATTGACGTATTTGTGACTACGACACGTCACGCACGCACTGAGATGAAAGGATACGATATCGGCTTTTAGACGCGCTGGTCACCGATCAAGTTATGCGCGACAGAGCCTCATCCAGCCAGCGTTGTGATGGGTTTCTCTCTTCTTGTCTAGGAAACAATGGCGCTGGGTTCTTACGCAAAATGCCCATTGCGTTGAGTGCAACGAATCAGTCAACATTTATCACGCCAGCTTTATTTATTAACGTTTCATGTGCGACAATGTGTGGTAATTTTGTATCTATCCTCATTTAATGTATAGTTTAAGATTTAGTGCTCAACCTTTCCTGTAGAATAATATGAACCGAATGGAACGTAAACTTAAACATAACTTAGTGTTACTCCTTACATTAGCTAGTGCTTTGTTCTCTTCCTTGCACCTCATGTTGAAAAACACGACCCATCACATGATTATAAATAAAACCTGAAAAAAATGACAAAAAACTTTACGAATTTCAGTCCTCATTGAACAAATAGGCTACACAAGAAGAGTCAATAAACTTTCAGAGTCTTATTTTACTAAAATGTCATGCCCTTTTTGTTTGTCGATCAACATTCAGCATTGACTTTTATGACTACTTTTTATTCCATGAATGTTATACGATTAATGATGTCATCGCCGTGAAAAGAAACCCGATAATTGTCGCAGGTCTGCGTGCCACTCATAAAGTGTCCAAATATGCTTGGAAACCGTTTTTTATTTCGTGAGTGGTAAAAAGGCTGGTTAGCGACCAGAAACTTATAACTTGCGTGCGCAGTGTTAAAGCAAATACGCGTGTAAGTGGAAAACTTGAAGAATTTCTTTAACAGAAAGGGCGGTATGACAGTGTGTAGTGTGGTATCACAGTCAAACTGACAACCACACAGATACGTCACTGCCAAATGTATTTCACTACTTTCATAATCAAGCTGTTCTTTAATGTAAATACTTAATGACGTGGTTAGTGCATCAGGTCAATCGCAGGGTTACAAATAAACTAAGAATTCTAAAACTCTCGCACACATTAAAATATTTAAATCCCAATTCCTATTTTACAGTGATATTTGATATATTATGTCAAAATAGTTATGAAAGGCGCTTATACCGTAAGATTCTCCTTAAAACTCTTGCATCTGCATCTTTTTTTAATACGCGAACATTAAGTTTCGGAAAATTTCCGTCAATCATGTCTAGAGCCCACCTGAAAAAAAATGACTGAAATATAAGGTCATTTAGTTTGCTTCTCAAACGACTCACCACCAGCTTGTGTACAAATCACCCCTTAACACGTTTATGGAGCAAAATAATATAAACCCGCTCTTCAAAAACAATTGTACCGCCGTCTTAGCATTATTTGTTCCCTGTGTTAGCTGACATCTTAAAATATGACGTAAAGTGAATAAAAGTTAAAAATAGGGACTACATTTTTGTTGTTTTTTTTTTGTGCTTACGTAACTGATGAACTTACTGGGTAATACATGAGAAACTATGAGATCATATTTGTTAGAATTTTTGCCTTAAAGTACGAGCTGAGAAGATTTTTTTTTTGTTTTAAGGTTTATACCGGACATGTTTTTGTGTAATAGAGTTTTAAATTGAGACAATTTAAAATATAATGTAGTCTGCAAACATCTAAATACTCACTGTTCGATATTCAAAAAATTATAACTTATTCTGAGTGCAATTTCTAACATATTGTTGCACTGCCAAATGGAGTACAACAGTGAGATTATGAATTCAACAAATATAACAAAATGTACTTTACTAATAGAAAACATACAGTCAGTTCACGGTTAACCTACTTCCAACATTTATGAATCCCTGCTTTAATATCCAGTTCCAGGGTATTCCTCTCCGTTCATTAATAATTTACATAAGAAGTACTTTTTTACTAAGTATTTCCAACATAAACATTTCCTCCCTGGTTTTAATGATACAAATTAAAAATTAAATATAATTTGTAAACAAAATATAAATAAAATTACAATTAACCTAAAATGAAGGTACTTTTATGTTCTTGTATGCTTCCACATGTATAAAAAGCTTGTGATACGTAACGTAATTAGGAATAGCCAAACACGTCATACATGGGGTGATTTTTCTAAGGTTTAATTCAAAAAAGTGTTAAGAAACCGCGAATATACTACGACACAAATTGTGATGTGGCATGGAACGGTTAGGTGTCGGAGTTAGATATGTGAATGACAGCCTGAAGGTCTAAGGGAGGACGACGATGTAAACAGGTATCCAGTCTCTCTCTCTCTCATATACACACACACACACGCTGTTAAATGCTGTTGACGATAAAGTGAGCACTTCTGAAATCAACCTTAGAAAAAGTCGTGTAAAAATAAGCAGATTTGTAAAAATATATACTTTTTTAATAACTTCACAGTTGTACTTGACCTACTCACGAACAAAGTGATGAGGCCCACATGGCAACGTTAATTTTACATAAGGCGGAAGAATACACGACGTGCATGCAAGCAGATCTTAAGCAGGGCTTTCAAAAGTGATCATTTTACCGTGAATAGCCTATACCAGAAAACGCAGCCCTCGAACCGCTGTCCTGCGAAGACAGTCACCGACTGACACCCACTGTCATTCACCTTGATTCCTATTGGCTCTCCCTTGTTTCTTTGGCGGGGTAGCTGTCGTTGCATGTTGTTTAATTGCGGCAACCCCACTACGCAGCCAGACACAATTACTCCGTGAAGTATTGCATATTCCTGCGTTAATGGTTGTCTCGTTGTGTTTCCAATTGCTTGTGAACTGGGCTTTACTAACATCCAATGGCGCATTTCTCTTCTTGTTACAATCGTAACGTTATGTAAATAAATAGGTAAGGTAACTGCTCTGATAGAGAGGAAAGAAAAAGTAGGAAAGTTTGGTTGTTTAGTTGTGCGTTTCAATAATTAAGTCAACATCATGAAAGTAATGAAGATAAGCAAAGAAACATTATTTACTATCTTAATTTTTTTTCGCACTGCCTTAACGCGAGAACTAAAATAAATATACATTTTGATGATTAATAAGCACTATCTTATTTCCAGAAGTACTTATATATATTGCAGTTACACGTTTGAATTAGGTACTTGACTTTTGCAAACTCTTAATAACTTGCTATATTTGAAGCGCGTTTCTTAAATAATATATTTTATATATAATTTATGAAATGATTATATTTTTAGGGAATGAAATTGTGTTTTAATGCTTCAGCAAAATCAGGCTGCAGAATAAATGTACTAATTTATGTTATAAAATAAATAAATTCAAATGGTTTTGGTTGCAAATAAAAATTTCAATGTAGAACGCAATAATTTGAAGTCGCTAAATAAAAACGGAATACATACCTTATGAAATTTCGTATGTTAAATTGTAATACTCTATATATTATTAATTTTCTTTATATTTATTTCCACGCCGTTAGCAACTCAACTGATGACACACGGGATTAGACAAACCACATGAATATCAGTAGACCGTAGTATTATAACTGTTTTTTATGTTTACGCCCCAAACTGGTTTTTTGATATCACAGTATTTGAAAATAATTTTTTTTTTTATTTATTGATGTATACTTTTATGTGATATAAATTTTTGAGTTATACACGTGTCTCCTGTTTGGATCAAGCCGTTTTGCTTATTGGTTTAGAATTTGGCTTCTTAACGCTCGGTTTCCCGTCTCGCTCCCAGGTCTTGGCGGCGGAAACAATTATGCGCGAAATATTTCCATCTGGAGAGTGTAAGCGGACACTGTCATGCTGTGGAGGATTTCTCGGCGTGCTCCATCTTCCTCTTCTATCTTCACTCCACCGCTGCTCCTTCCACATATCACCTATTCTTCGTACTAGCCGAAACGACAGGTGCGACCTTCGGTGAGGGCAGTCTCCTCCTATTGGTGCAACTCCTCTCATCCATGCTAATCCAACCTTAAGACGAGATTTACGTCAGAGTAAGGATAGCATCACGTCATGATAGCGCGACACGACGTCAGGGAACGAAGAATTTTCCTACAAAATTGTATTCCGAGTTGACAACACCCCAACTACATAAGCCCGGAACGTGTTGTACTTGGCTTTTGTAAAACCCTTTTGGCCAGTCACCCATATAACATCATATATTTACGAAATAGACTTCAAAATATAATAAATTATTATATATTTGTTATGTTTGACTATGTTTCAATATTCAGCGAAAAGTAAAACGTATTTAAATACCAACCGAAACGAAATTTTTTTCCGCGAGTTGTTTTCTTGTAATTAGTAAGTAGGAAAATATACATGAAATTTTGATTTGGACAGTGTTATTTGCGTTCTTTGTGCACCCCCAAAAACCTGAAACGATTAAAAGTATATATAGGATGTATGTACTTCTTTCGGACTGTTAGGACTGCGATTTTGTCGGACTGACATTACTTCATTTTTATTTGTTGTTACAATATTTTCGTCGAGCTATTATAAGTCCAGTGTTGTGTTTACATAAACTCTTTTCCTGGAAGTACTCACATCATAATAAATTGTCTCTTAGTGCTTTACTGGGAAGTCTTAGAGCACCTAACCCATTCGGATCAAACTGTAGCCATAATACACCATAAGGTCAATTATTTTTAAGCAATAGTGTACCCTGCGAGACTCAGTGACCAATGATCATCCCCGTGGATACTTATTACTAAACGATACTACTGCCATAGGTTATAAGTGAATCATTTTAATAAACCCGAATGCAATTCCTGCAGATCTTTAGTGGTGATAATGAAAAAAGTTCTGGTTTCCACGGAAGTACTGAAGGTATAAAATTATTGTGAATAGACAGGTAAAACATTCACTTATATTCTACTCGCGGTTACTCCCATCTTTTCCGAAGCCCTATTAAAGTTCTACTTTCAGAATATTCCTCCGCCTCTTCCAAACAAAGCTTGACCGAGTCTAGGAAGTCACACCAAAGAGGCCAACGCAGCGTATTCGTGCGCACCCAGTTACATAATATTATTGCATTAGAACTATTTCCTACAGCGCGTTACCAACACACGTATTTACTCACTGTTTTTGTTTGTATCTGTCTTTCAAAAATGAAACAACATTATCTATAGGTAGGGATAGTGAAATTTAACGAAGAAATTTCAAGACAAGCTATATTTCAAAACACTGTAGGGTAGTTCAGCTATCTTGATTGGCTGAATTACTTTTTGGTACATGTTAACTATCTGCAGACGAATCAGGTAGGAGCAGTGCCAATGTTGCCGAATTCTGAGTGGCTCGGTCGAATATGAAAACCCCTTCTCAAGCAGACAACAACCAATGACAATAAATAAACTGCTATTTATTGATGTCTACCGTGTAGTCATATTTTTTCGCGAAAAATCACTAACTCTATTTATAGATAATAGTAATAAAAAGTTCAATTTAACCAGAGAGAAATTAATTTTATGTTAATACAAGTATAACACCTTTAGTGACACATGGCTAGAGCCCCGAGTATTTCGCGGATTGAGCTGGCAGCAAGACAGGCTGGACAGCCCTCTATACACTCGATACATTATCGTTTGTTTATTGGTTGCTGTAATCAAGTTAGGTCTCTGTAAAGTTAAACACTCACTCACACTACTGCTTCCTGCTCATTACTGGCTCATAATTAAACACGGTGTGTCTAAAAATTGTCGTCCAATCACAACAGCAGGAGAAAATAACAAGTTTTTGGAGTCTACCTCGCCGCCAAATGAATTCGCGAAATACTCGTGGCTCTACACATGGCATATTTAGGATGCAACCAAATACGTCATACAGGGGGGTGGGTTTTACCAAGGTTTGAGTCAAAATGTGTAAAGAAACAGCGAATAGAATTTAGATGGCGAACTCCAGCCGCACGCGCTAGCAAAATGGCGTCACTGGCCAGCAAGTTGTTGCAAAACAGATTCTCAAACAGCGCCTGGCAAGTCACTCCCCGGCCGGCAGACCAGCGAAAAGAAAGCTTGCAGTAACCAGGTAAGCTGCAAAAAAAAATATTTGTGTAATTTGACACGCAATGAATGCGGCAGCAGTGTTTACACTGAAGTCGGTGTAATTTTACACCTACAAATTTAATTGTTTTTACTCTCTTTGCAAGTAAATTTATCCTATAGATCAGTCAAATAACATGTACATTGTACAATTAATTTGAAACTGAATGGTGCAAAATTACAATTACAAAGCAGCAGAATATAAACTGCAAAATTCGTGTATTATTTCTCCAACGGCAAGTAAAGTTACACAGACATCTCAATTGTAATTTCACCACAGAGTATATCGGTTCATTTTTTTTTACAAAAAAGTAAGAAGACTGATTCATTGGTATCGTTAATAAAAATTTATGT
This sequence comes from Dryococelus australis, assembly GCA_029891345.1. Classification (NCBI taxonomy): domain Eukaryota; kingdom Metazoa; phylum Arthropoda; class Insecta; order Phasmatodea; family Phasmatidae; genus Dryococelus; species Dryococelus australis. Next base: position 75,243,941 of record CM057006.1, on the reverse strand, counting down.
TCATTTTTCACTGTTATACTAAGTAATTTTATCACACATATAATAGGTAGTTATATGCAAAAGCTCTGCATATCTGTTTCTCATCAATAGGAGTTAGGTTTTCTTTTTGAACACACTAATGGAGTTCGAAATAGTCTGTACCTCTATATCGTTATTTTTTTTTTAAACAAATACAAGTGTTTACATTTCAATTCCTAAGAAAATGAGTGTAAAATTACAAATTCTGTACACGTTTTAGTGAAATACACATACAAACATAAAATTACCGCAAATTTGTGCCTAAATATACACTCACAAACACTCCGTAATGTAACGCACGCTTACAGACACGGTCAATATAAAGTTATAAGATGGGATATGTACAACTACACTGACATTGAGTGTTTACACACCGACCACGTAGTCGTACAAATACACAATTTAAGGCTTTAATACAGAGAGTACGTGTGTTTGTTTACACATACTTCAAAATGTGTAAATATACGCTCACAAACACTCCGTAATGTAACGCACGTTTACAGACACGGTTAATATAAAGTTATAAGATGGGATATGTACAACTACACTGACATTGATGTTTACACACCGACCACGTAGTCGTACAAATACACAATTTAAGGCTTTAATACAGAGAGTACGTGTGTTTGTTTACACATACTTCAAAATGTGTAATATACGCTCACAAACACTCCGTAATGTAACGCACGCTTACAGACACGGTCAATATAAAGTTATAAGATGGATATGTACAACTACACTGACATTGAGTGTTTACACACCGACCACGTAGTCGTAAAAATACAAAATCGAGGCTTTAATACAGAGAGTACGTGTGTTTCTTTACACATACTTCAAAATGTGTAAATATACGCTCACAAACACTCCGTAATTAACGCACGTTTACAGACACGGTCAATATAAAGTTATAAGATGGGATATGTACAACTACACTGACATTGAGTGTTTACACACCGACCACGTAGTCGTAAAAATACACAATCGAGGCTTTAATACAGAGAGTACATGTGTTTGTTTACACATACTTCAAAATGTGTAAATATAGCTCACAAACACTCCGTAAATGTAACGCACGCTTACAGACACGGTCAATATAAATTATAAAGATAGGATATGTACAACTACACTGACATTGAGTGTTTACACACCGACCACGTAGTCGTAAAAATACACAATTGAAGGCTTTAATACAGAGAGTACGTGTGTTTGTTTACACATACTTCAAAATGTGTAAATATACGCTCACAAACACTCCGTAATGTAACGCACGCTTACAGACACGTCAATATAAAGTTATAATATAGGATATGTACTACACTGACATTGACTGTTTACACACCGACCACGTAGTCGTAAAAATACACAATTGTAGGCTTTAATACAGAGAGTACGTGTGTTTGTTTACACATACTTCAAAATGTGTAAATATACCTCACAAACACTCCGTAATGTAACGCACGTTACAGCACGGTCAATATAAAGTTATAAGATGGGATATGTACAACTACACTGACATTGAGTGTTACACACCGACCACGTAGTCGTAAAAATACACAATTGAAGGCTTTAATACAGAGAGTACGTGTGTTTGTTTACACATACTTCAAAATGTGTAAATATACGCTCACAAACACTCCGTAATGTAACGCACCTTACAGACACGGTCAATATAAAGTTATAAGATGGGATATGTACAACTACACTACATTGAGTGTTTACACACCGACCACGTAGTCGTAAAAATACACAATTGAAGGCTTTAATACAGAGAGTACGTGTGTTTGTTTACACATACTTCAAAATGTGTAAATATACGCTCACAAACACTCCGTAAAGTAACGCACGTTACAGACACGGTCAATATAAAGTTATAAGATGGGATATGTACAACTACACTGACATTGAGTGTTTACACACCGACCATGTAGTCGTAAAAATACACAATCGAAGGCTTTAATACAGAGAGTACGTGTGTTTGTTTACACATACTTCAAAATGTGTAAATATAAACTCACAAACAATCCGTAATATAACGCACGTTTACAGGCACGGTCAATATAAAGTTATAAGATGGGATATGTACAACTACACCGACATTGAGTGTTTACACACCGACCACGTAGTCGTAAAAATACACAATCGAAGGCTTTAATACGAGAGTACGTGTGTTTGTTTACACATACTTCAAAATGTGTAAATATACGCTCACAAACACTCCGTAATGTAACGCACGCTTACAGACACGGTCAATATAAAGTTATAAGATGGATATGTACAACTACACTGACATTGAGTGTTTACACACCGACCACGTAGACGTAAAAATACACAATGAAGGCTTTAATACAGAGACTACGTGTGTTTGTTTACACATACTTCAAAATGTGTAAATATACGCTCACAAACACTCCGTAATGTAACGCACGCTTACAGACACGGTCAATATAAATTATAAGATGGGATATGTACAACTACACTGACATTGAGTGTTTACACACCGACCACGTAGTCGTAAAAATACACAATTGAAGGCTTTAATACAGAGAGTACGTGTGTTTGTTTACACATACTTCAAAATGTGTAAATATACGCTCACAAACAATCCGTAATGAAACGCACGTTACAGGCACGGTCAATATAAAGTTATAAGATGGGATATGTACAACTACACTAACATTGAGTGTTTACACACCGACACGTAGTCGTAAAAATACACAATTGAAGGCTTTAATACAGAGAGTACGTGTGTTTGTTTACACATACTTCAAAATGTGTAAATATACGCTCACAAACACTCCGTAATGTAACGCACGCTTACAGACACGGTCAATATAAATTTATAAGATGGATATGTACAACTACACTGACATTGAGTGTTTACACACCGACCACGTAGTCGTAAAAATATACAATTGAGGCTTTAATACAGAGAGTACGTGTGTTTGTTTACACATACTTCAAAATGTGTAAATATACGCTCACAAACACTCCGTAATGTAACGCACGCTTACAGACACGGACAATATAAAGTTATAAGATGGATATGTACTACACTGACATTGACTGTTTACACACCGACCACGTAGTCGTAAAAATACACAATGAGGCTTTAATACAGAGAGTACGTGTGTTTGTTTACACATCTTCAAAATGTGTAAATATACGCTCACAAACACTCCGTAATGTAACGCATGTTTACAGGCACGGTCAATATAAATTTATAAGATGTGATATGTACAACTACACTGACATTGAGTGTTTACACACCGACCACGTAGTCGTAAAAAATACACAATCGAAGGCTTTAATACGAGAGTACGTGTGTTTGTTTACACATACTTCAAAATCTGTAAATATACGCTCACAAACACTCCGTAATGTAACGCACGCTTACAGACACGGTCAATATAAAGTTATAAGATGGGATATGTACAACTACACTGACATTGAGTGTTTACACACCGACCACGTAGTCGTAAAAATACACAATCGAAGGCTTTAATACAGAGACTACGTGTGTTTGTTTACACATACTTCAAAATGTGTAAATATACGCTCACAAACACTCCGTAATGTAACGCACGCTTACAGACACGGTCAATATAAAGTTATAAGATGGGATATGTACAACTACACTGACATTGAGTGTTTACACACCGACCACGTAGTCGTAAAAATACACAATTGAAGGCTTTAATACAGAGAGTACGTGTGTTTGTTTACACATACTTCAAAATGTGTAAATATACGCTCACAAACAATCCGTAATGTAACGCACGTTTACAGACACGGTCAATATAAAGTTATAAGATGGGATATGTACAACTACACTGACATTGAGTGTTTACACACCGACCACGTAGTCGTAAAAATACACAATTGTAGGCTTTAATACAGAGAGTACGTGTGTTTGTTTACACATACTTCAAAATGTGTAAATATACGCTCACAAACACTCCGTAATGTAACGCACGCTTACAGACACGGTCAATATAAAGTTATAAGTTAGGATATGTACTACACTGACATTGACTGTTTACACACCGACCACGTAGTCGTAAAAATACACAATTGTAGGCTTTAATACAAAAATACACAATTGAAGGCTTTAATACAGAGAGTACGTGTGTTTGTTTACACATACTTCAAAATGTGTAAATATACGCTCACAAACACTCCGTAATGTAACGCACGTTTACAGACACGGTCAATATAAAGTTATAAGATGGGATATGTACAACTACACTGACATTGAGTGTTTACACACCGACCACGTAGTCGTAAAAATACACAATCGAGGGCTTTAATACAGAGAGTACGTGTGTTTGTTTACACATACTTCAAAATGTGTAAATATACGCTCAAAAACACTCCGCAATGTAACGCACGCTTACAGACACGGTCAATATAAAGTTATAAGATGGGATATGTACAACTACACTGACATTGAGTGTTTACACACCGACCACGTAGTCGTAAAAATACACAATCGAAGGCTTTAATACAGAGAGTACGTGTGTTTGTTTACACATACTTCAAAATGTGTAAATATACGCTCACAAACACTCCGTAATGTAACGCATGTTTACAGGCACGGTCAATATAAAGTTATAAGATATGATATGTTCAACTACACTGACATTGAGTGTTTACACACCGACCACGTAGTCGTAAAAATACACAATCGAGGGCTTTAATACAGAGAGTACATGTGTTTCTTTACACATACTTCAAAATGTGTAAATATACGCTCACAAACACTCCGTAATGTAACGCATGTTTACAGGCAAGGTCAATATAAAGTTATAAGATAGGATATGTACAACTACACTGACATTGAGTGTTTACACACCGACCACGTAGTCGTAAAAATACACAATTGTAGGCTTTAATACAGAGAGTACGTGTGTTTGTTTACACATACTTCAAAATGTGTAAATATACACTCACAAACATTCCGTAATGTAACGCACGTTTAGACACGGTCAATATAAAGTTATAAGATGGGATACGTACAACTACACTGACATTGAGTGTTTACACACCGACCACGTAGTCGTAAAAATACACAATCGAGGGCTTTAATACAGAGAGTACGTGTGTTTGTTTACACATACTTCAAAATGTGTAAATATACGCTCACAAACACTCCGTAATGTAACGCATGTTTACAGGCACGGTCAATATAAAGTTATAAGATACGATATGTACAACTACACTGACATTGAGTGTTTACACACCGACCACGTAGTCGTAAAAATACACAATTGTAGGCTTTAATACAGAGAGTACGTGTGTTTGTTTACACATACTTCAAAATGTGTAAATATACGCTCACAAACACTCCGTAATGTAACGCACGCTTACAGACACGGTCAATATAAAGTTATAAGATGGGATATGTACAACTACACTGACATTGAGTGTTTACAAACCGACCACGTAGTCGTAAAAATACACAATTGAAGGCTTTAATACAGAGAGTACGTGTGTTTGTTTACACATACTTCAAAATGTGTAAATATACGCTCACAAACACTCCGTAATGTAACGCACGTTTACAGACACGGTCAATATAAAGTTATAAGATGGGATATGTACAACTACACTGACATTGAGTGTTTACACACCGACCACGTAGTCGTAAAAATACACAATCGAGGGCTTTAATACAGAGAGTACGTGTGTTTGTTTACACATACTTCAAAATGTGTAAATTACGCTCAAAAACACTCCGCAATGTAACGCACGCTTACAGACACGGTCAATATAAAGTTATAAGATGGGATATGTACAACTACACTGACATTGAGTGTTTACACACCGACCACGTAGTCGTAAAAATACACAATCGAAGGCTTTAATACAGAGAGTACGTGTGTTTGTTTACACATACTTCAAAATGTGTAAATAAACACCGACATTATTATTATTTATGCATGCATTCAAGTAGTTTCACGTACTGTGTTTTTACGGATTGCATGTACTTAAATGTAAAGTTACAAAAATCTGTAAATGTAAATTTGCCTTTTTTTTTTTTTTATATATAGTATAAGGCCCAATACCAGGGCATCGCGTTTGCTGTCAGAAAATGGCCACACCCGTATTAAAGAGACCGCCACGACTCATCTCGTCTCTTCTGTATATCTACTTGCCGACTCCGTGCTGGTGAAGAATGTTCGTGTCTGCTTCGCCTGAAAACTGCTCGACGACTGTCCATCTTAACAAATGCAAATAAAAAGAATTTATATTTGTGGTAATTACTGTCATCGTTTCCACTGCCATCATAATAGCCACTGTGACCAACCCATTATAAAAAAATATTTGTTATATGCGACGTTCCCGCTGATTCAGCAAGATTGCCGAAGCTACTGCAAACACGAAGAAAGTAATAAATGACAAGGTGTTTTCTTTAAAAAAAAAAAAATGTCCAACAAACTTAAGTTAGTTATTTATTATTGTATAAACCTGTTAGTTCAAATAAAATTGAAAAAAAAAAAAAAGTACACAATCAGATAATATTCTGAATGTGTGGCGAACGGTAAACTTTGTTTTATTATTTGGAGTGAAAATAATATTACTTTAAGGCATTTGAAATTAGAGTGTTTAATTCATCTATAAAATATGTGATATCTGGTACGAAATTAATATGATTTTTGCACATTCGTACCAGAAAGCATATTAACCAGCTTTTGAAATATTTTACTTGCTGAAAAAAATTTAATAAGCAATTGAAATTTATTTTAATTACATTGTAAAATTTCCACAACTTTAAATAAATGCATGGCAAAGTGATCAAAAAACTTAAATATTTGAGCGAAAATAGAAAAACCGCCGTTTACAATACAATTTTCGTGAAAATTAAAACTGTGGGTATATTAAATCTTTTTTTTTTTTTTTAGGAGATGGATGAAACAAGACACAAGACATTTATTGACTTTTTTTTCTACATTACGTTACCATTTGGCGGAATTCAGAAAATGGCCATCATGCAACGGTGATTATAGGCTGTTCACGATAAAGTGAGCACTTTTGAAACCCTTATCATTTAGAATAATAGTTAACAATTATACTTTATTTCAGTCTTAGAGGTTAAATTCCGACTGCGGTGGAATACACACGCCGTGTTAATTACTTACATGACAATATTTATTTAAAAAGGTGGTTAAAAGATAAAAAGTGGCTGAAAGAAAAATGTAACTAGGGCCTCAAAAGTGCTCACTTTACCGTGAACAGCCTATAATAATAAAATAATATCATTAATTAATTTTTACGGATTTTAAAATTCTGCCTTAAATATCAGGTTTTCACAAATATTAAACACAGTAATTTAGTTAGTGTGGCGCATTTCGTTCGGCAGTTGCTTCTGACATCGAAGTACTTTTTTTTTTTTTAAGCTGTAGAAGAATTTTTTATAACTAACACGTGTTAGCGAAGAACGAATTCAGAAGAAAAGTTTAAAGTTAAGTGTTTTCTTAAAGGTCAGTTACATTCTTTTTTTTTTTTTTGCAGAAATTGTCTGTTTTGGGTTATAATTTAAGAGTCATAGTAATTACTAACAATGTACGATTTTAGAGAAATTACATTTTAAGAGTTTCATGATATTTTGTGCGTGATTTTAATTGTGTGTTATCTGCTCGAAGAATGCCAGGAACAAATTTATATTTTATCAGTAAGTTCCTGTGTCTCTGCGAGGAGGAAATAACACACACTGAAAATTAGATACAAAAGTATTAAACAACTACTAAATTGCAAAATTTATACAGGCCTTTATTTTCAAACAAACCCAATAATACCGCGGAAACTGAACTTACGACACGAAAAAAAAATTAAAAAATTATTCCCGCAAAAGCGGAGAAGTAAACACTTAAGGGATGTATGTGATTAAAATTTCCAAATTTCATTTCAAGTTTATACTACTTATACGATCATGTTTGCTACAGCAATGCATAATGTGACGGAGAGTTGTCACATTTTTCATGGTTTCACATGGTTTAGGCGTAACATTTACCGATATTTGAGAGAGGCTAACAGGAATCGTGCTGTAGTCAGCTGACCAATGGACGAGGATCACCGAAGATGTATCGCTTGGTTGTGCCTACAACTGTAAAACAATGACGCTTTGCGAACGCGGGATGCGTGATCTCAAGGGGTTTGTGTTGCACTGAACGAATCCATCTTGGAGCTTAGGTCTGATAGGCGGGACATGACGTAATGACTGTAGGGAGAACTCGCTTAGCCTTGGCTACCAGAGTTCCTCTTACACGCAGCTCTTGTTGCGGGGATTGCAGGGAGGGAAATCAAGATTATGTACAGTGTGGACTGAAAATGGCGAAACAGCCCTCTGCCATTGGTAGCCAGCCCTAAAACAAGGATAATGGGCACAGGAATCACCCCATATCTCGAAGAAGAGGAGCTGAGGAACAGGTAAAGATACAATAAAGCAAATACTTTTTCAGGTGGAACCTTCACCTTCTGGACTCCGTTCACATGATTGGAGACACGCACGTGGCGAAAAAATTGTGACTACCTTCCAAAACCCACCATTGGAAAACGAGGGGTGCCAACCTCATTATGCATCTAATTATGTAACTGTAGGCGGTGAGAAACCTATCTAGAGTAATTACTAGTACTCGACGATTTATAAGTAACAAAAGAGGTACTCCAGTTCGAACTCGCATGTTTCTACGATAACAGCACATGAAGTGCGAGGGCCGGGTCCATGACTACAGACAGGCAAACCTTTCCAACACGCGCATCGCAGCAAGTGCGGCCCGAGGACCAACAGCAGTCGCGTCTGATAAGCAGTTCACAGCCTACAAACCGTACGTCTATTACCAAACATTTTCCAAATTATAATGCGTGGCCTATAGTAAATACAAGTTTACATACTTCGAACTTTTCTGAAGCCCTGCTAAAGTACTTCTTCTTTCCGTCAATCCCTACTCCTCATACAAACAAAGCTTAACCAAGTCTTGAAAAGTACACTGACGCGACAAGGCACCACATTCGTACTCACTCACTTTAGAAATATTTTGAATAAGAACAATTTATTATTAGGATTTACCAACACACAGATTTCCCCCCTGTTATATTCATATTAATTATAAAAGAAATATTGTGATTAACAGATACAATATAGGTAAAAATACATATCAACCAATATTAAAATAATTTTATGTTAAGAATTTTTAAATAAGTATGTGATTCATGTAATATTTAGGAGACAACCAAACACATCACAGATGGGGTGATTTCCAGAGGTCGCAGCTGTGCATCCATTTTATAGGAACGTGTTGTTCGTATTTTATCACACACATACTTTTCACTTTAATGTTTTCATAGAGACGAGATGTTCAATTTGATCACTCGCCATCTAATTGCAGGAGCGCACACGTCGTGGTACGGTGGCTGCAAGTGATCATTGGTTACATGTACCACAGCAAACGTGTACTCAAGCAAAGCATTCCTCGGCGCGCTGTCCCCATGCACACGGTACAAGAGTGTCCTCGGAATCCCCACAAGAAAGTGTCCACGGGATTGTGTCGCAGATACCTGGATGGCAACGATACATGTCCTCCCCTACCGATCTACCACTGCGGACAGATGCTGTCAAGTTCCCGGTGGACTGCTCCGCTGTAGGCCCTGATGAGATGGTGCCCCTTCATACTAGTACCACATAAACTTCGGGCTGCCAGTGGAATGTCTTCCAGCCATCTAACAGGACCACACAGAGAAACATCGTGAACATGCGTCCGGTGAGGGAGTCCGGCAAATGATACGGCCCCAATAACCTGAAGCCCACGGTATCGCACAGTAGGTTAATGCTCCATCGGACCTGAAGTACTTTGGCAATTCTAACGTGCAGTTTTCCGTATTGCAAATTGCGAATGTTGTTCGAGTTGAAAACGTCTTCGCGTGTAAAATCTGCCTCGTCCGTCAAAAGGAAATGACTCACGTAGTCTGGGTCTTGCTGCAGTGACGTCAGTAAGCGAGTGAAGAGATTTGGGCGGCGCTTAACATCGAGATCTCGAGAGCTGGTAAGGGCGAAGCGAGGTGAGTATGAAGCGTTGCCGGAATGAGAGGGTGGGGCGAACGGGAGACCTACGATCAAACCCGCTGATCAACGGCATCGTCTGGCACGATTCCCGCATGCGAAGATCCGGTGTCGACCCCGCCGGGATTGGAACCTGCACTACAAAAAATAATGGTAAAATTACCTGACAAGTGTAACGTAATATTCGCAAATTTGTGCGGGGAAAACAGTTTTCCTTACATGTGAGGTAAAATTACCGCGCTCTGGAGGAAAATTCACTTATATGGTAGAGAAAAACCCCACACATGGACGCGCGCATCTCTTCCTCATCGTCTAAACAGCTAAGTGGAGGGACGGGAGGAAGAAACAATTATTTAACATACGAATATTCACTCGTGAAATCACGTTGTCGTCGTGGTGTAATGGATAACACATCAGCCTATCGTGTTAGAGGTCCGTAGTTCGCGTCCAGCCACCAGCAAGTGTCCAGGATTTTAGAGTTGAGGTTACGGTTTCTGTTCTATCAGAGAATATAAGTAATAAAAAATACTTATACCCCATGTAATTTTAAATGCATTTGTATTATACAATATAGTTAATATTGTATGGAGTTTTCAGGTACTTTTTCCATACGTTTAGGATATAGTGCCTTACATGTTATGTAAATTTACTCCACATTTGACAGGTAATTTTACTTTACATGTAGAGGTAATTAGCTTCGCTTATATGTAAAAGAATTTAAAGTCAATTATTTTACAGTGTGGTTCACCTAGGTAAGAGGCGAGTAGTCTAACCACTGCACTCCCTACGGTCCCGAAGGGCATTGGAGATACAGCCTTAGGAAGAAGAAGGGTATTGTGAGTGATGGATGAGGAGCAGCTTGCTGTATCTACATCTTGAAAGTTTATGGTGAAAGGAGTGCCTTCGCCTTGGGACTGGTGGGTATGCTGTGTGAGCTGTTGTGTGAAAAAGCTTCTAAATTTTCTACTAGTGAATCACTTACATCGAAAATACTCTCTTGCTAAATACAAAATGCCTTACTCATTAAAATGTTTAAGGTTTAAGAGAATTTAGGCATATTTTAAAGTTGTGTATTTTTGTGAGTGAAATGCTTTTTTCATTAGTTCCTAATTATGTGCTATATTTCAACATAACTCTAATGTCATGTGTTATAAATATGGCTAGGAAACTTAGTGGCACTAATGATCTGATATCTAGACTCCAGAGTCCAGTGTTTGCTCCAGCGACAGCTAATTTTCCAAAAGCTCTATGTAGCCTCAAAGAGAAAACGTTTTTTCTTGTTACCAGGTGGAACTGACTTTGGTTTTGGATCTGTTGTCCGTTTCCTGTTTGCCCCTATGTGTGTAATGAACGCTGATGAAATTTAAAAAGTATCTGTGATGCACCAGTTGTATAAAATCGAATACATACTGTACCAATACCTGGTCGATTTAAAGTGTCCACTTCTAGACCGACGGTTACGTGTCAGCGATTTTGACAGTTACATTACAACAAACGTATAATGTCAACGGGTTTTGAGAAATCATTCCTTAGAGAAATATATTGGTTATTATATTTCGCCATTAAATGATACAGCGAAATTACACCACACTGAGAGGAAATCTAACAAAATATTTGTTTGTATAAGGCCAAATATTGTGCCAGTTGCATTGGCACAGATTTAATTTTTTTTTGGTTACTATTAATTTAATAAGTTCTTCGCCAGAAATGATTGGCTTAGTTGAAACGTGCTCCAGTTATATTTATTTGATTTGTGTATGCTATTCAAAATGTGAAACATTGAGAATCTATTTAAATTATTTGACTGTTGTCCTGGTCTTGTTAACTTGATGAGACAAATTAGTAATGGAAATTTAAATAATTTTTACTACGTGATATATGTCTATGCTGTGTCCAAAATTAAATCACACTTAATAATTTAATGAGTATTTAGTATTTGCTAGATGCAAAAATAATTTAAAGTAACCTAATGAAATAATTGTTAGTTATCTCTGTTTTATACATATTTCTAAATATTGTATTAGGTATCGATTAGTCACACCAGACTGCAGTTCTCAGCACGATCAATTTCATATTTATTCCTGCTCGCGAGGTTATTGCCTCCTTGTTGAAATTAACCAAACAGCATGTAGCTGTTCTACAAATTTTTATCCACTTGTGTTCTCCCTTCTTTCCATGTAATTGGTAATTCCACCCGCCGATAAGGGTAAGTTAAACTATTAGTGATTTTTTTTTTGCCGTTTCGTGTTATTTTTGTGCGTGCCACCCTTCCACATTTATCATCCTTGTGTCGTGATGAGAGTACCTATCGGTGCTGGAATCAACTACACGAGGGTGTAACATAACAATATATATATAGTTGCCCTATCTCAAAATATATTGCCGAGGAAACCAGATTTGAAACTAACAAAACTTCTTTCGTTCGTTTAACGAAATATAGGCTTGACTAAAGAAAATCTCTATGTTGGGCCAGAAAAAAATTAACTGTTAACTAAATGTTTTGTAGAATAAACTGTATATAATTTGTTTGGCCACTCATTTGCTGCCTTCGTTCGAAAATACAGCTCGAGGGTTTGTTTGTATATTTCGTGACAATTGTGATAGTAACCGTGTTTATTAGTGAATCTATTGATGCTTAACAATCGTATGAACACGTTAATAAAACAATGGAACAAAGGACTGACAAGTAAAGCTGAAAAACTTGAAATATTTGTTTACACGCGTTGCCCAATATTTGCAATATGCGTATTTGAAAGCTTTCCGGTGTCATCAGTTGCCACGTTAGCTGAGTTTACTAAGGCGTAGCGCTCGGACGCATGCGATCTAGGTTCGATGCTAGGTCGAACTTGTACAGTTCGTTTATATCGGCCCAAACTGTTTAATGCACGTGTAGCAAAACGAATCTGTAGTTGCACCAAACAAACCTTACAATTTGGGGCAACCAAATGAGAACAACAAAATAATTTGGTTTCAACAACAAAATATTTCATTGCAATTATAAAAACAAATAATTTGATTACAGCAAACAAATTTTGTTTTTCTCAGTGCATTCCTAATCTTTAGCACTTTGAAGTCCCGATACCGACAGTTCTGCACAAGTTCCGTCTCTTCCACGAATAGTTAACCCCCCCCCCCCCCACACCACGCAACAATCTATTCACCCACTACCATCACATGTCCTTCCTTCCTTCCACGAACCAGCGTGCCTGTTTTATTTACTCGGTGGTCATAAGGGTAATGGCAAAAGTACAATTTTGTTTGTATTCGAGCCAAGCTAGAAGCGAGTATACGCCAGTTACTTTGGTTCCTGTAATTCTACTCGCTACTGTCGGACTGGGTCTTACTACAAGCGACACCACGTACCTTGTACAATGTCTACTCATGACTACGTGTACGTTATCTCAATGCCAAGTTAATGCTACCATAATCATATGGGTTTTTTTATACTTAGATAGATTATGTAATCTACAGTGACAATTTAGGTGTTGGCACAACGATGACAAATTTATACAGGTTGTAAGTGAGCGCTTTTGAAATCAACCTTTGAAAAATGTCACTGCTCCTACCTGCGTGTATTTTAATGGCTACATTGAGTGACACGCGCCCTCTAAAGTTGGTAACGACGAAGAGAAAATAGTTCCAATTCTTAACGCTTAATTAAAAGTGTTAGGAAAATATTTGAAAAATCCAAAATAATAAGTTTTGCTTTTTATATTTTTTAATCCTCATAATTATGATATGAATGAGCAAAAAGTAATATATTTACTTTTCTAATAATTGCCTAGTTTTATTTGACGGACGTATGAATAATGTGACATATGCATGGAAATGATAATTTTACTATGACGCGAGTATGCGGAATGTACATACAAATATATCTTTAGCAGAGCTTCCAAAAGTGCTCACTTTACCTCGAACAGCCTTTATACGAATAACTTGTTGCTGGACGGACGTGTTCTTGTAAAGTCTTTAAAAGTCCTAGAGAAACCACAAATCAGTATCCGCGCGAGTTGTTTTTTTTTTTTTTCCCCACGTTTAAGAGCATTATCGTACTGTCATTATCCTCGCCACACCAGGGCATTAATAGTCTTCTAAATAAATATCCGCAAACCTTAAAACCAAACAGAACGATATTAATTTAATTTAAGCAGCGATAGCGAACAATGGCTTTGCTGAAAAGTTTATTCGCTGGTTACAAGCATGACACCCTCACTTGCCAAGTTCCCCTGACATTACATTTCTCTCGCTGCGTAGCCCGTGGGTCGTAAATCGTGCGAAATATGACTGCGCGACACGGCAATTGTTATTCAGAACACGTTTGCGCGAGGGAGGGTGTGGAAAAAAAAATACATGCGGAATGTATGAAACGGCTTGCGTTTTATTTTTGTATGAAAACGGCTGTAGGCGTTTGCGGTGAGGGGGATGGAATATTATTCTGAGGGATATGCAGGTGTGCGGATAGCGACATGGCGTATACACTGGGGGATGTTATACCCTCTAGTGTTGGTGAGCAGGGATGATAAATGTTCTCGAAAGGTTCGTGAGGGGGGTGTTGGTGCCCCGGGAGGGGGGTGGGGTGTAGAGGAAAGACTGGGGAGGGTGGGTGAGTTGTGTGGTCGGCCCGGGAAAGGGAGATTGAAACTTTGATGCATTCTGGCGAGCAGCGCAAAGCTGGATGGTGGAGGGGGGGGGGGGGGGGCGCTCTCTCGTTCAACCCCTGCATACACACGCGCCCCCTAACCTTCGCAGCAATAAGCCCCCTTTAGCGTTTTCGGAACTTCTTGCAGGCCTCCCTGGGCGGAATGTTTATCGTCTCCCCGAGAAGGACCCGCCCTGGTCTCCCTCCACGCCTAGAACTAGCAGTGCCCTCGGGTCTTGTCCGTGGTCGCCCCGATACCGACAGTTCTGCACAAGTTCCGTCTCTTCCACGAATAGTTAAACCCCCCCCCCCCCCCCAAACCACCCAACAATCTATTCACCCACTACCATCACATGTCCTTCCTTCCTTCCACGAACCAGCGTGCCTGTTTTATTTACTCGGTGGTCATAAGGGCAATGGCAACCGAAAGCTGTATATTTACCTAATTTTTGTATCAAGTTGTTTTCCAGAATTTTTTTTTTTAAATTTTCGGCACGTCTAGACATTAATAATTATTACGAAAACCTTTTTACAGTTTTGGATATACACTGCTTTTATTATTCTCGGAGCACTGATGGAAAATAATTGATATTATCATATTTTTTATCTTCCATCAGTGCTCCGACAGTAACAAAGGCGGTCAATATCTAACAGTGTAAATATGTGTTCGCGGATATCATTCACGTCTTGTCGTGCCAAAAATTTCGTCAAACCCTCTGAAAACCAACTTACGGCGTATATCGTGTTAAAGATACTGGTTTCATGCGCCATTCTCCTCAACGCTGTGAGTGCGGTACATAATTCCCCAAATCCAAGATAAACCAGAAGAGCTTAGCTTATATCCAGCACTGCATGAATACCAGAATACTATTAGTCTCTATACTCCCACCTCCCACAGCCTCGCTGGTCCACAATAAACCGTACGTTACAAAGTATTATTCAAAGCTATAAGTGGCTGGCTGTCAGAAGAAACGATGTTGCACAGGAAAAAGTCTTATCTTGTTGCAACAAAAACTCGCTATTGAGGAATTTTATTGAACGTTTATGCTGTAGTAAAATGAATAATGTTGTGACATGACAAATAATGTTAAACATTATAAATTGTCAGAGTAATGCAACCGCAGCCAAGTGTTATACGTTAAAAATAACACGAAGAATAAAATATTTTTTGTGTCACTGCGACATGAAAGTATTGCTAGCATATATGTGTTATTCGCGATATAGAACATTACACATTATAAAGGTTAATTATTTGCCGTGGCTGTGTTTAGCCCTGCTAAAACTATGGGAGAAAGAACTTTAGTATTTAACCCCTTGTTATTTAAGTGTACTTGGTTATTTCGTTAAAAGGGTGGCTTCATTTGAAATAAATATTTAAACGCAGGAGCATTCAATCCAACGAAGAGAAAGTAAACTACATACATGCAACTCATACCACTTATTATTGGTACGTAGCTGTGACAAACTTGACACTAGTGCGAAACATGCGCAGGGATTGGCCTATCGTAACATTTATTTCGTTCATATTTACTTGCATAATTAGTTTCACTACGTTTTTTTTTTTTTTTTTTTTTTCCTGGGTTGAGATTTAGCAATTTGTTGGGACTGTGGCAAGTATTCAGTTCACAGACACGTAATCACGTTAAATGTGTTTCGAACACCTAAGGCCTAGTTTCAAAGTTATGGTAAAATAAACAGACGTGACTTTCAAATTATAAATTTCCTTATAAAACCAGTGTAACAACCACAACGTAGACTCAACAATGGCCATTTCTATTTTATAGCCACCACTCGTAATCGACACGACGCACGCATTATATTTATACCTGCCTTGGATAAATGTATTATTCACAACCTCGCAACTTGCGATTGAAAAAACACAACGTGGAAAATTTTATTTGGTATTTTAAAATGTTTTTCGCCGGAATAATATGTACCTAACACTTCGTCCAGCAAAAAGCAAAACGCCATTTCATGTTGCCACTCCTGCTAACTAATTATTTGTAACCGTTCCGCCATCGAATCTGTCGAATCTTAATATCATTAATAACTGTTAAAACATTAAAATATCGTTTCAGTTTCAAATCACAAATAAAAACATAATTATTTGGTCTGTAATAAGTGTGAAATATGCTAAAATTGGAAACACTTACCATTTTCCAGATAGTAGAGCGGTAAAATTGGTAGAATTGTAAAAAATAAACAACGTGACAAGCTCTGCTTTGCCTATTGAAGTTTCATTCTCGGATAACAGATCGGTTCGCTAGAGTCTACTCAACGTATTTTGCGTTGATATGTCTACTAGTTACAGTGAAATATGTTTCCATTAGTGCTACTGGAAAATGAAAATATTTCAAAACGAAACGTTAAATTAACAAATACTATAACAAACAATAAGTAATAACAACATTTTAACTACGGACTCTTTCTTAATATCCGTTGCCAAGATATCGTTGCTCTCGCTGTTTTTAAGTTCTGTTGAATACAAAATAGATATTACAAATTATAGAATATGTAAAAGTTAAAGTTTTCTTCAATTCGAAGCGTAGGACTTTAAAGTTAATCACAGCGTTAAATATTTTAGGCGTTGAGTTATATAAGCACAGGTGAAGATTTTCCTCAAAGGTTTGTTTTGAAAAGTGTAAAGAAAACGTGAATGGCCGATACGAAGTTTCGTCACCGTATGGTTAAGCTGAAGTTGGTTAACCACTCTTAATTTGACAAGAATATATTGCCGCTTTATAATGGAGAACGCAAATTCGAAAAAAAAAAAAAAAAACCTAGTTTATAAATGAAGTAGAAGGTGAATTAGCATTTACACCCCATCAGTATCTCGTCAAAACCGTCCCTTTCCCTTCTTGAAGCGTCCTATTGCTGATGTGTGTGCTTTAGTCAGAGGGGCAGCGTTAACTTACCCGGCTCACCGCGCGATACACTGAAATAAAGGTAAAACTGTAGCTGTAGACATTAAATAAGTATAACTCTGGAAAATGTTGTTCTCTCAGCTTATCTGCTCCTGGTCCATAACATTTGTATCCAAACACTCGAACCAAATAAATAATGTACAAAATAGTTGTTTGAGCCGAATAAATATGTGGTTGTTCCGCAACTCCAGTCTGTAAGAATGACTCCACTTAGAATCAGTGTAAAATCACTGATTGTTTCGGTGAAAAAAAAAATTCACTTATTGAATTAGTGACGTGAAAAAATTTCACTAATTGAATTAGTGATGAGCGACTGCAGTGGCGAATTATATATTGCTTTTATCGAATGTAGGCAAATAACTACGTTAAATTAACATATTTACGATAGTTCACTATTTATGTTGTGCAAGTTACCGTAATTTAAAAAAAAAAAGTAGAAAAATGAAACACAGGTGGCCGGGATTGAACTCGCGAACCCTTCGACTCCAGGCCGTTGCCTTGCCTTCTTTCCCCCCCCCCCCCCCTCCTTCGCCTTTCCTTAATTTGACGTTGTGACATTCGGCGTTGACGAAGCTCTAGTGAGACTGATCTGCTGACAAATTCCCAGTGCGATAAGCGAACTGAGGTTGTGCCGCGTCGGAGGCGCCGGGGCGCAAGCCTTCGACCCTCCGACTCCAAGTCGACCAACCTACCCCTGAGCTATGAGGGCAGGGAACTTCCGGCTAAGCTACTACGCAAAGATAAAATTGCGAAAGGAAATTAGAGTTGTATGCCTTATAATTGCGCTGCGAAATCGCGTAGTTTGATGTTGTATGCTCATACTGTTCGTGTTTGATTTGATTGGTACCGTTAGGATTGCTAAAACGAATACTATGTACTAGAACACTCTCTTCGCCACATCAAATGCAGTTTAAATCTTCAAACATAGCGCTGTGACGATTACATGGAACCGAAATGAAAGACGTAAAAACGGAATGAAAGGCCGTATGTTCATATTACCTCGTAAAATGGCGTTGTGAAAGACGAAATACATTTTAGAAAGTATTTTGTGTTGACTTAGTTTTATGTTCGTTTGTTCGTTGTTACGTCACTTGATACACGTCGTTTAGCGGCCATTTTAAACGATGTCTGATTTCCATTTTTACACGCAGTTTCACTGATACATCAGTAAGAAATAATTAGAGATGGAGCAAGTTGCTCAGATGTTTCACTGGTCCGTCAGTCAAAAAATAAACCACAGAGAAAACAGTGGAAAAAATGACTGGCGAATCAGTGGGAAATATCACTGAATCAATCAGTGAAGTCAATATGGCATTATTTCACTGGTAAATCAGTTCAATTCACTGACATGACTGTTGTATCAGTTAGATAGTTTGACTTATTGAAACAGTGAAATTCTCACTGATTCAGATTTAGAGTGTAAAACTATTTTACAAGTGCTTTTAACGAACCTGTTTTGTTACCTTCCTCGGACTTTGTGAATATCAAAGTTTACTCGAACTAATTATTTGTTTAGGCGCCGTTAAAAGATACGTTTCGAGAGTTCAGGAGGGAGTAAAAACAATAAAACTGTAACTCTTGGAAAAAAAATTTTTCCACGTAAATTTTCTGTATAAAAATTATGTATTAAAAAACCGTCACACTTTATCAACGAGAACATTTGGAGTGTATGCCAAAGAATGGCGTTAGAGAAGAAAAGTTTTGGTTAAAAACTCGGTCGCGCTTTAATTTTTTAAATGAAGGTAGAGCCATATCAGTCTCTGATTACACCAACAAAATGTCTGCAAGTTTATGGCAAATAAATAAGAAAAACATGATTATTTAGTTTCCGTAACAAAATACTTCATAACACATACACAAAAAATTAATCTCGTTGCGCCAAACAACCATTTTTTTAAATCAAAATGAAAACCTTCCTTTCAGTGTCGCGCCACGAAAAAATGTAAGCAATTATGGTTCTTATATTGTGTGGACCAAGACAGCTAGAGGCTCTTCACGGTAGTACTTCTGAAAGCCCCGCTTAAGATCTACTTGTAATCACGTTGCGTATTCTTCCGTCTTATGTAAAATTAACGTTGGCATCGGCCTTGTCACTTTATTCATACGTCGTTAAAATCAAACTGCGCGATTATCAGGAAAGTAAATGCTTTTGAAATGTGCTCATTTTTACACTTCGATGCACTAAAAATAACAGAAAGCGGAAGAAATAATTTTAAGTTATCACAAATGGTTACCTAACACTTTTTATTCGACGTTAAGATATGGGGCTAATTTCTCTCCATCGTTACCAACTTTACTGGGCGAATGTCACTCAGCGCAACTATCAAAATACATGCATGCAGGGCAGTGACGTTTTTGTAAGGTTCATTTCTAAAGTGCTCACTTTATCGTGAACAACCTTCACCTCCGAAACCGAAGATAAAAATTCACACGAGTCCCTTTCTTCCTACAGCATCCTTTGCATTCTGTATCTGCAAGTGCAAGCGACAGAGGGTGGCAGCATATCCTGGTAACCTCGGCGTCCCCCCCCCGGTGGGGGGGGGGGTTGTTGTGCCCGGTGAAGGGGAGGGTTATGATGCTGGATGCAGGCCCCAGGGGATGGCGCCCGAAGCGGCGTTATCTCCCCCTCCTGTGTTCCGCGCACTGCACCCTCGGGGCTGTCGCTACCCCCCCTACCCGACCAGCCCCGCGCGGTAGTTTGCCAGTCCATACTCCCTCTCTACCCTCCGCGAGCCCTCGTCCTCGTGGTCGCGTTGTGTCGTCAGTGGCCGAGCGTACCTTGTCCGTGGCCAGTGTGACGCCGTGTCACCCGCATCCTTTATTGGCTCCGCGCAGGTTGTGGTCACGTGGCGGGACGAATGCAATATTAAACAATTTTGCGTCATCGCACTGGGAAACAAGAATAGTTTTACCAAAAAACCAGAAAGGTTGACATTTATATAGCTGTTCCAAACCACGTGTGGTTAAATCAGATGTTGGGTTGTAGAAGGAACTATGGTGATTTTATGTATTTGCACAATATAATTCTGTTCATATATATGAAAATATCAAACATATATTTACTTGATCATACCATATATTTTTATGTTTATAAATATTGCACTATTAACATAGTTAAATGTAACTAAGCCGTTTATTTATTTTTAAAATGCTTATACATGTTTGCTGCAACAAAATTACTTATTTGAGTCGACTATATATTCACCAAACGTCATGGATATGGTAAAATCTACCATCTGAGGCATGTGTAAAAGAACAATGAAATTGGTTGGTTGTGTGTGGTACGATTTTTGGCGCATCTTTGCTTCCCGTGGCTGACGAAGAGACGAGTTCGCTTCTCCGCTTATGGGGTTTTGAAATATTAACATCGGTTTTTCAAGGTCTGTAATTTGTTTGTAAGCTGTTACACTTCCAGTCTTCCTATTGTCCATGTGGATGTATTTCAGTGTAATGTTTTGAAGAACTTAACTCGTGTGTTTTAATTTAGTCTGGGTCCACTGCACTGGAAACATTTTAAGCAATATGTTGTGGTCATGTAATTAATTCTCATAATTGACTGTCGCTATTTTAAAGACCTTGGAGCTTATTCGTTTGGAATTTAGGCTAATCACTAATTACATTGTTAGAGATTACTGTAGCCCGACCCCTCATAAAATTTACATAATATAGCCTACTTATTTTCTTTAGTTAAGTAATGTGTTATCTTTTGCCTGGTAAGGTGCAATACCAATGAAGCTTTATTTGGCCATCATAACACTGATATAAATAGTGCTATATGTTTTCTTTCAAAGAAAATTAATTGAATAGATGTAAGAATCTGTAGTACGCGAGTGAATTATAGGACCTGATAAATGCTTTTAAGGAACATTGAAAGAATCGGTTCAAGATAGACGGTATATAAAAATGGGCTTGTAATAATGTATATTATCAATTATGATGTACACATTTGCGCTGATAGAGTAGCACTAAACACTATGTAATTGTTCGTAAAATTACTATATCAATGTATACGAATAGTGAGCAAGTGTGAATGGTAAACTATTATTCTATGCATGCATAATTCCGTTCCTACATTCGTTCACGAAACAGTGAAATGCGTAGGGACGTCCCCAATCTCGTATAGTAACCACACCATTATTGCTAGACGGGTAGGCAGAAAAGCGGTTCAATGTTGGGTCAAGGAGATTGGTTGTGCGCAGCCAGCGAGATCGGTCTACCCCCTCATTAGTCTGTGGTCAAAACTGTGCAGCGGGAATGGCGTGAAACCCTCCATAATGCGTAGCGCAGAACGCAGTAGAGTCTATCCTAGTATCATGCATGACCTTAACACGTAGGTGATGATACTCGACTCTATGTCAAACGCTGTGAGTTGGTTATTTATGCTGAATATAAATATAAAAATACCATTAATTATGACCTAAAATTATTATAGAGTGGTTTCATCGCCCACATATTATTTCTACTCGCACTGGGTTACGAACTGCGAACAGCCTGGCTCACATCAGGTGACATATTTAAGTACACCAACACAAAATTAGCTCTCACACCTTCTTCGGTAGATATGTTACAATCGCATCAAAGACCGTTTCACTATTAATGCAGTGAAATGCTCTGCGACTCTAAGATAGCACGGAATTAAGGGGGGGGGGGGGTGTATGGGGAGAGTGTAAAATTATTTTATCAAGTTTATACAATGCTGCTAATGATAAAAAGTCTATACAGATCAATCCGTAGGTTGTAAAAATAATGCCATATTAAAATAGAAATAGGGACATTTTCAGTAGAAATAAATACAATATTGACTAACAAATGACACGGTCTATTTCAAATATGTTAGTCAACTGAAATGTTGTCTATAGACAGGCCGTTGTAAAATATTCGTGCGTGTTTATTGTATAATCAAATTACTTATTAGAGATATTCTAATTGCAAGTGACCACATGTGACGTACCAACGAAATTATAATTATAGTAGAAGTAACTTGAATTGTGACCTAGTATTTGTGGTATTTTAATGCACGATATCGTTTCTCTTAATTGGATTGAGAGGTGTCATATTTTGCAGGCACACAAACAGGAAATTTGTAAATTTGTGGTAGTAATGTCCAAGAACCATTCGTCTGAAAACGTTACATTAAGAAGTATTTTTTAATTTATAATTTGTACATAGAAAATCGTTATAAAATATTGAAAACTTTTTCTGTTTTAAATTATGTAAACCAACACGGTACACGTAATTTTTTTAATAAGCGCAATGATATTTTCAATCAAATATTCACACATTACGCTGTTCAGAACTTGTTTTATTTTTTTTTGCATTACATAGTTTTAAAATTATCATCAAATGTAATTTGGGAAACGCGATTTCTTTCGAAGTGTAACTTTGCAAATAATACTTGCAATATATAACTAGCACTGTTATTTCTTTCGTATCCTTCTCAAGGAAACTTTTCACAATGTTCAGTCGTGGAGTTCAAAATAACAGTGTATTGCAACGCGATGGTTACTTATAAAATAATTTCGCCATCAATGATACTCTCAGTAAGGGACCGTCTGTGGCCATTTAGGGTTGTAACTGTTTACTTTCATGAATTTTAAAATTTCGGGATTACGGGAAACTGTATGGTACACAAGACGCCCATGATTAAATTTTGGGGTTTGGGAAATTATTGTAATTTTTTCATAGATCAACAAAATTTCTATGAAAAAGTGCTGAAAACGGTATACTTCCAGCACTCAGAATATACGCAAGCACTCTCCAATGACGTACAAAACGTTGCACAAGCAGACCGGATGTTTGTCAACTTTGTGGTCAAAAACTGATGGTTTCTCTGTCCATTACGGTGTTCATGCAACACAAACTAGGTAAAATGTTCCAAATTTATCTCCACTTATATGTGTACACAGATCAGATCTTAACACTACATAAAAATGAGGAAAAGTAATATATATATCTGTATTAATTTCAAGTGAAAACTATTCTCTCAATTCATATAATGCGAGAGTTGTTTAGCTGTAAATATTGAGCTTAATTCCGAAATAATTAGTTTTCAATACAACACTTCTAAGAAAAATCAGCTATTTATATATTATGCTGTGAGTAATAATTTCATGATAAACGTTTATATATGCATATTATATACATATACATATATTCATAAACTTATAAAACGAAAACTTCAAAAACCAAATTTGCTGGAAATTTTTGCGTATTGAGTGAAATTGTGTTACTGGCAATGGATAAATTGCGCGAGATTGTGAAATTCACCGCGTAAGTTCATGAAAATATTATAACAATTATTGATGTCTGTATTTCTCTTTTATTATAAATGAGACGCAGATAATTTTTACTGTACCTTTCCGTGAATTTATGGAGATTTTCAGTGCCCGTCGATACGCCTAAAGTGACAAAGTACAGATTACACGGTGTTTTATCGAAAATAAACCTATCGTCGGAACCGAATAGCGAACTGTCACGTATTTGGCGAAACGTCACACGGCTAATGGGAACACGGACGTCACCCTACTAGACAGTTAAACGAATAACAGCGGAAGCAAAAATTCTGCACTAATTTGCTGGATAAAAATTCACAAAAAATTACTGATGGCGGAGATATTACAAGCCGTCAATTGCACTGAAGTGGACAAAAAGAAACATTGGAGTTGAATAAGCGTATTACAACACTGGCTGAAAGGCCAAACGTAAATTTAGTGATTTAAAACAGAAAAAAAAAAAAAAAAAAAAAAAAAAAAAACACTAACATGAAACGAATTCTGTAAAGCACTAGGCGGAAAGGAAAATTTTAGAAACGGAAAATTTGAACCTTTTTTCAAACAACATTACACGACACCATATTACAAATATGTGCACACACAAATAGCTCTTAACTCAAAAATATTTATTCAGTCACTGAATAAATATGAAATTTTCTTTATGTGAACGTAATGCATCAGACAAATTTGTCACTACAGACAAATATTTTGGGCTGTAGATAATTTTCATTTTAATATGTTAATTGTATATCAAAATTGACGAAAACAACGTCCCCTTAACCCGTCACTGCGTGATTCTCAATTCATTACATATTTCTATACACAGATCTGCCGCTATTCTTCTTCTCCGTATAGACCGTTCACGGTAAAATGAGCACTTTTGAAAGCCCTGCTTCAGATCTACTTGCATGCACGTTGTGTATTCCTCCGCCAATTGTATGATTAATAGTGTCATGGGATTAATCACTTTGATTATCCGTCGGTCAAGCGAAACTGTGAAATTATTAGCAAAGTAAACATTTTATAAATCCGCTCATTTTCACGCACTTATGCATTTAAAATACAGAAAGTGAAATAAATTGATTAAATTGTCACAAATTGTTACGTAACACTTTATGTTCGACGTTAGGGTATGGTGTCACTTTCCATCTGTCGCTACCAACTTTACTGGGCGAATGTCAGTCAGTGGAACCGTTGAAGTATATGCATGCAGGGGCAGTGACATTTTTCTAAGATTGATTTCAAAAGTGCTCACTTTATCGTGAATAGCCTTTAGTAAACAATTCAGGAGCCACCTCAGGCGCCTGGCTCCAATAAGTATAACAGTTTTCATACGCATGGGCATGCTTGAAAGTATAACAGGTCGTGTTTTAATTTTCTACTATACCAGCTATCTAAGAGTTCATATTGCGTACACGGTAAATAACACGTAATTCCAGTTTAAATAACCTGAAGCATGTAAAAAAAACCTCACGCAGATGGTATTATTAAAAATAGTTCACGAAATATTTCTCATTTCTTCGTGGGGTAGCTTTTCTTGTGACGTTACATCGGAACAGTAAAAAATGTCCATATTGCTTACAAACATGCCTTTGGAAAACAGAGTAGTTTCCAAAGATTTTATTGTAACTCTATGGCTTAAATATTTTATATTTACAGCACATTATTTTAGAAACCATAACAAATTGTTTGTGTAGCTCAACATTTATAATAATCTTGAAACCTACAACACAGCTGTTGAAATTTAACATAAGTTTTAAACGTTTCACACTAATGTTTCGTGAAATTTACTAGCCTATAATTTATTTGCACGATTACAAAAATACCTCAGAAAACGAAATTTCAAATGAATTATTTGTACATATATAACGAAATCAACTATGTACAGCTAGGTCTAGGCCGTTCACTGTAAAGTGAGCACTTTTGAGGCCCTAGTTACTTTTTTATTTCATCCATTGCTTATTCTTAAAACACATTTCTAAATAAACATTGCCATGTATGTAATAAACACAGTGTGAATATTCCATCGCACTCGGAAGTTAACGTGCAAGGTGAAAATGCAATATATCTATTGCCTATTATTCCCAATGAGAGGGCTTTTCAAAAGTACTCACTTTGAGGTGAACAGCCTATATCTTGTTAAGAGCAAGTGACCAACGTTGACAATATTATTACTGCGCCGCCATCATTTAGAGACTCCAGACGAAGGTAATGAAATCAAGAAGAGTAGTGTATATATGGCGAGTCGGGCACACGATTCACGGAGTAGGAGGTAAGAGTTTTCCGCCATCTTTGTAGGCGTGGCCGGAGGCCATGTTGGTCGGTGCCGTCTGCCATATTGGTAGGTGTAATAGCCAGGGCTCGATGGCATGTTGGATGTTCTTCCTCCCGTTATCCCTGGAAACAATTATTTTAACAAAAACGATTGTATAAGATGCTATAAAAATTAAGAATTATCGGTCCGGCACTTTCGAATAATAGTAATTATATCGGTTTAGATTCTCACTGCAGATAATAATTCCATTAAATAAAAAAAACTATTTTATAAACCGATCTTAAGTATATCGGGCTTTCACTTCGGTACCCAAATAATCAGGGAACACATTGATCCCCCTGTCCTAAAAACATGTAATAAAAAAAATTGTAAAAGTTAGCATACGCCACCACTCATCCCCTCACCAAACACCAACACACAACGCCTCGCCACCCCCCGCACCAACACTATATTCTTTAACTCCATCACTACCCTCTCCACAATCACGACCGCTCCCCCCTCACGAAAAACCCTTACCCTACTCACCCCCACGCCAAAAACACTCCAACCACCACTCAACAAACCTCACCCCCTCATCACCCCTCATTGCCTCGCCAAAATCACCCTCGACACCTTACAAACCAACCCCACCAAAAACTCACATCTCGTCTCCATCCTCATCCCCTCTCCATCCTCACCCCCGCTCAGCACCCTCGGCCTAAAAATTCTAAAAATCGAGGACCATGTAATGTCATAACCCTTATCATCCTGCCTTCCAGTCATAAACATCGATCATAGCACTTTACCTCATAACAAAGTTTAATTGGGTTTTTGTTTATTAAACATACTATGTTTATATATAAAAATGTATAGGCATATAATATGATCTTACAATAATTGTATTATCGGTTTAGTGCATACCTTGAGTCACAATAACCTCAATAACTATACCGAATAGGATATTTTGTTTACAAAAATTCACACTAAATTTATTATCGTTTGCATTTTAAGTACATTTAAATGTAAGCGATGTACCATTAAGCTCGTACGTGTTTTTTTCAGTTGAGTCTATAACTTAAATTATAGTATACCCATATTTTCGGAAGTCAGAGTCAGGTTGAAAGCAAGCGAATATTTATAGGTATATGCGATAGTAATTTGCGAATTCTTAAGGCCATGCACGTTAAATTCAGTTTGCAAACATTAATTAAAACTCCAGGAAAGTATGCATGTATAAGCCTTACGACCATTTATTGACATAGTGATTATCTAAATTAAAAATAATCTTTACATCATAGTGATATTTTTATAAACATAAGTTTATAATAGGGAAATAATAGATTTAGATTTTAAATATTTAAATGATTTTTTAATTTTATTTCCAAGTGTATTCAAATTTATTACGACAAAATTATTCGTATTCGTCTGCGTTAAGTCTGCATTCGTATAAAAATAAGTTCTAATTCGAAAAATACGATACCAAATATTCGGACACTCATGTTGTTCGTGCCGCGGTGCAGTAAGCTTGAAGGCAAATTCCTTGCAGCAGAAGCGACACCGATATGCTACAGAAAATTCCACACGTGATACACTAACAGTCCCAGATGGTTTGGCTGCCGTCACATTGGAAGGAACAGGAACCATGGATGATGTCTTCGTTGAAAGAGCTGTTTCTCCTGGTGATGGGGCGCCAGGTTCGTCGATCATACTAGTCACGGCAGATTTTGGTTGTGGAGCCGTATGATCGAAATCACCATCCATCACCCCACCGACGGAGGCCGCAAGAACTCTCTGTTGCAGATCCGGCACCGAGGCATCGATTAGACCAACAGTTTAACACTGCATGACCTTACATTTTTACTGTAAGTATCGTTGCGGTAGAAAAC
The DNA here is from genome assembly GCA_029891345.1 of Dryococelus australis. Classification (NCBI taxonomy): domain Eukaryota; kingdom Metazoa; phylum Arthropoda; class Insecta; order Phasmatodea; family Phasmatidae; genus Dryococelus; species Dryococelus australis. Next base: position 75,215,891 of record CM057006.1, on the reverse strand, counting down.
CTGCCAATACCGTAATCTCAGATATTTAATATGTGGTTGGGTTTGTTCATACAGCCTCAAAATCCATGGTGCCGTGCGGTGTGTTGAGGCGAAAAACCTTGTAGAAGTAGCTGCAGGGATAAGTTTCCTCTGGTGGTGGCGATAGAGGCGACGTGCCGAACTCTGCCGGAGTCAGGTCAGCCAAAGCACTGGGTGGTACAGCTGAATAAATAGGTGCTGCAGTAAGAAATGTTGCTGTCAGTTCGTCCGAAGTTGCAGTCGACCCCACTGAAGAAGTCTCAACCAAAGAAGTCGATGGCGATGCCGACATAATGAAGATGGCGATGGTGTTACTGTTGATGCACGCGTCACATCTGAAAAACTCGATGGTGCTTCTTCTGGACCCACTACCGACGTCTCCATAACATTTATGCCAGGTACCGTCATGGTGCGACGATCTGGCACTCACCAAGACCTCTATCAAACTAAGCTCCATACAATGAGACTAGCTAACTATATATCTGCCCATGAATTGGCATACAGAATAAGACAAAACCACTACAATAAGCCAAAATTAGACACTATACAAGCCAAAATTAAACACTATGCAAGCCAAATTAGACACTATACAAGCCAAAATTAGACACTATACAAGCCAACATTAGACACTATAATACAGTCATAAAACCAGAAGCAACATATGAACCAGAATGCCTGACAATGGACAAGAAAGAAGAACTGCGAGAATTGGAAGTAGGAGAGAGGAAAATCCTGAGAAAATCTTTGGGACCACTCAAAAACACAGCCAATGCATGGATCAAGAGGAGAAATGAAGACCTATAGAGAAATACCGCAAAAATTACACACACAATGAGAAAAATAAGACTGAAATTCCATGGACATCTAAAAAGAATGAATGAGAATAGACTCACCAAGAAAATATTCATCTACATCGCAAAATTGAAGTGCACAATCGGATGGATGGTAAAGGCCAGGAAAGATGTAGAAAAAGGTGGGATAACGGAAGAATTGTTCAACAAGAGAGAGAACATCAGGTGACTGATTGACAACGCAAGATTTCCGGACTGAAGAACAGAGACGAGCAGTTGGAGAAAAAATGAGGAAGTCCTGGGAAGGAAGAAAGAAGAAGACGAACCGGAAATCTTGAGTTCATTGCGGTCCATAGATTCACACTTTCCTGAAAATAATATACCACGATTAAGGCAGCAGCATGGAAGAGAATACAAGTCCCCACCCCATTAATATCGAATACGCATTTTTGAGTCGACGTGACCAATCGTCGGTGATATTTCCAATTGAATAAAGTTACAAGCTAAGTTTCGTGCTCAGAATTTAATTGAGGAAAGTTCATACCTTCAATTTGTCGGAAACACATTTTCCCACCCTCGGCCATTCATCGGATCATGGCCATATGTACATCTCTATTAGCAAAAATAAATAAAATCTTCTAAGCAGGTATACAAACTGAACTCGCATATTCCTTCCATGATATTACAAACGCGAGCGAAAAAAAACTCGCGAACCCCCAGTGCGTGGTATGTACGTAAGAGACAGTAATATGTAAAACTGGCTGCGAAACCCATTGTGAACGCCTCGAGGCTCCATCCCACTGGAATATGCAATGCTTGGTGCGAAAAAAAAAAAAATACAAGCACCCGAAACCGGATTGAAAATAATATTTGCTGTTCTGCACCGATAGAAAAATCTCTCACCGAGCATGAGTGGAATATTGAAAAATTCACAGCTTGATGCGTATATGGTACCTTGAATCCATTGTGATAGCCGGAATGCCTGACACGAAATAGTCTCAGCTCGTGTATTATGGATACCCGATTCCTCAAAGATCAACACACGCCGGTGATGGTTCAGACATTTACATTTCCATAACCTCAGGAACTCTACATTTATAGAATAGCAGCCACTCTCCACCAAATACTCGCCATAGCTCGACGAATCAATAGCCTTTGTGCGACATCCTCTGCTACCTACAGATACATCCATCCTACCATCTTACTCCCATCACCTCCATTCATCGACAGTGCCCCCTGCAGTACACTGGCAACTCATGTCTTCAGCATCTACCACTAAAGGTTACCCAAGTCGCCCACTTTTCAGCCCCTCTCCCCGCGAAATCCCTGGTAGATCCTCCTCTCCCCACCACATTGCACGCATGCACCAGCATATAAAACATCATGGGACCGAGTCTTCCGCCTGTGGCTACTGTTGTCGTCACCTGATCAGATAATTTTTCGTATGTAGTTTAAGATGTTTGTTTGCTATCCCAGTGTGGCCAGAAAATTATTTAGGTGCACGTTGCATACGGGAGGCTATGCTCGCTCGCAGCCCTCAATCCGTAAAAGGAACTGGCCTAGCTACAGAAAGATTCCTTGCTTACGTACGTACATCACGAAGTTCGGTATATGTACAAGAGATTTCCGGCCTACCTGCAAGCAGGACGAAGTTATTCACGACGCTCTACCATGCAGGGAATGCTATGAGGATGCACCAAGTATGTTCTGGACATTCCTTGTTTTCACGCTTGGTGCAAGGTGCGACCTCGTGTAGCAACAGCCGCCCCTGTCACAGCCAACACCTTATTTTAATTTCGTCACCGACAACGACTTCCACTGCCCACAGAACCGCTTCCACCACCCAAAAGTCTGCAGAGTGAGAAATATGAACGACTCTATAGACAAGACCACCACCGACCTCATGCAGCTGATCACATCAAGTCTCCGACCCAAAAGCAGATCCACCTAGCATCCACTCACCTCGACGACATGTTATGATTGGCTTCTGGTATGTGAGGGTTCCATGCAGACCACTATCGGCACCAGCAGTAGTTGGTTGATGCCACCAAAGTTACTCCCATCGCACCACCTCCACGATCTTCAATGCACGAGTCGATGAACACCATCTCCACCGAGTCAGATAAGGTGAAGTTTCATCCCAACGCCATCCCAGGGTTCTGTCGTGTGTAATACACTCTGGGCGACCCATGGTACCAGGATGGAGTGAGAAACATAGAAGCCAGCAATGGTGTAATCATGGCCGCCTCTACTATACTTTGGCAACTGTGTACAACCCGAGCATCATGAATGCTGAAGGCAAGTGCAAAGTTTATTTTATAGACAGAATCTGGTGCGATGGTCAAACCTGTGCAGTGAATAGCATGAGGCAGGACGTAAACCTACCATGTAGCACCGACGAACTGTTGGAGTTAAACGAGGAATAAACCATTGCCATTAAAGATGGCTACCAGCATAGGGACTACCAGATACGACGAAGTGGCCGGGAAACAGAGCTTCGCTTCAGCAAAGAATGCGATGGCAAGACGCATAGACTCCTATTGGACGTAGAAGCCGACATGGTTCCGTTCGTCGAGTGGACCACGACTTGTTGCAGCATGCCATGCGAGATTAAGTCAAGTTCGTCGGATGAGGATGGGGAAGAACAGTGGATGTGAAAAACAAAATGTTGACAGTTTGGGGGCGTCATGGGGAGGAGTGCTAAAAAAATTGTGACGAGTGCAAAAAATTATTTTTGCACGTGTAAAGTGTAAGCTTGTGGGTGACACAAAGTGCCAGAAACACATAAGTATGTAATTGTTTGAGGGAAAGCAATAGGGAGCCATGAGAAAATTGATAACCAAAAAAAAAATGTATATACATTGCGTATATATAACATCTATGTTCAATTATCTGGAGTTGTATATGGGGAAAAAATTCTGTCGTGTTCTATGTTGTAATCGATGGAGCAGGAAAGACACTCGATAAAGTTTAAAGTATTGATTGTAAGCGAAAAATATGTGTTTGCGATTTAGAAATATATATGTACAAATGCCGATGTAAATAATCACCATTACAAAATTTCCATTTCTATAAAATAATTGTTGCACACCCATGTACCAAAATAATTTAAGTTATTATTTAAACATTTTCAAGTAATGTATGAAATGAATGGTAATGACGAAAAGAAAGAGCTCAGGTACAAAAAGCATTCTTGTCAAAATGGTTACAGGTCGGCATCTGCACAGCTTCAGTTAACTGTAGTCTGCAAACGTGCATATGTACATGCTTCCAAGTCGTTTTCGCACCTGCTCGGTGTTGGTTAAGCATGAAGTCTGCCTGTGTGGGAAGAGCATTTTCACAGGTCTGCACCTGCACGACATCAGGTAACTGGAGTCTGTACACATGCAAGCATACGTGCTTCCAATTCATTTCCTCGCATATACGACTGCACAGTGTTGAATAACCGTGATGTCTGCACATAGCAGCATTAGCATTTTCGGAGGTCTGCACCTGCACACCGTCAGGTAACTGGAGTCTGCACACGTGCATGCGCACATGCTGTCAACCCATTTTCGCACATGATCGGAGTTGGGTAACAGTGAAGTCTGCATGTGTTGGAAGAGCAGTGTTAGCACTTGCCAGCCACACTCCTCATGCACAACGTCACCAAAATTGAAAGCTTCATACAAAGCTTCCCCCGATGCATCTGCTAATGGTGTTTTGTGAGCACGGAGCATACACCCGACGACAGCGATTCCTGCCAACATCGAAGACAGGCTGTATATTATTTGAGCAATACCACGTGCTATCATAATGGACTGCATGTGAATGACATCGCTAGCTTAGGTGTTTTATGGTGACCTACTAAGAGGCGTGGGGATTTGTAATTTCAGAGAGTACAAGCCTATATTAGCAAACTGCTTCGTATGAAGCTTTCAATTTTGGTGACGATATGCATGAAGAGTTACTGTTACCCAACGCCGATCATGTGTGAAAATAGCGGTGAAGCATGCGCGCATTTTGGCGGAAAACACATACTGAATATGTGCTGGAACGTAGACGCATATCTTGAGAATTACCAATCCATTTGGAGCTGTAGCTGAAAAGCACATGACAATGAAAGTGTTCCTATTAACCAATCATAGACTTTTTACAGTAATAGAATGAATAGATATTTGAGTCAGTAAACACAGTTTTTGATTATGTATCATTAAAATTGGTAACAACTAGAGGTAAATTTCCTTTTATCACTAATATTGGTATTAATAAAAATTAAATGTCGGATATTGATATAACGTTTTCACTCATACATGCCTTGCCTTGTAAAAACATTGGCAGTGTTCTCATTGCTCTGCATATTAACTATAGATTCAATGACACGTCCGGTTTATAACAAATCACGACGAAAACTGGTTATATTTATCCCGGCTCTTCTAGATCAGTAAAGGTTAGAGAGTATACATTGTTAAGAACGTTGCTCAGTGGCGTTTCTCAAAAGGTAATGCCTCCATTCCACTCTTTCTAAAAGGAAATATTAGGATTAACAATTATGAACTGCATATAAATGGATTTTCAAAAGAGTAGCTTATGGGCTGTAAGGGCGCGAGACCTACACACATTCACCGTGTAGGTGTGTATGTCATTTCCCGAGACATGTACAACATTTACGTACGTAGACGAATGCGAACGCTGTATGAGCATGCATCTCATTAAGCAGAAAGCTTTTGCACACTGTGGGAAAAGCACATGCTGTTAAAATTGTTCATATATTTACAGAAATTCTTACGAAAATGCACAGTAAATATACGGAAACGCAATCCGTAATAACGAAAAACGGAGATAAGAGTGTAAATACAAAATACGGAAAATCTTTGTATTTCCTATGACTTCGGGTTTCGGGCACGAACAATGCCGAGTCTACGCGAAACATTTTTCGCCACTGTAACCAGAAAATGATCGTTTCTGCGGTAGTTAAGGTTATCCATGTCTCTAAGACATGTTTTTTTTTTTTTTTCAAACATTAAGAAGTAGTAACAGGCGTATGTAATATTTAGTAACACTGAAAATACACGAACTTCAACGTAAACTAAAATAGTTGCTTTTGTGAATAATATAGAAAATCATAATTTATAGCAAATTTGTTATGCGAGCATTGTAGGTATGTGGTTAGGGTCATGAACTTCAAACTTTTGACTCGGGTTCAAATCTTGCTTAAGTATAAATAATTTTAATTTTTTCAAATATCTGTTTTATACACAGTAGAACACCCACATAATGAAAATTAAAATAAAATATATATTAATAATTTTTTCAACGAGTAATACAGGAAATTAATTAGGTAATCAACGGAGAGGTTCCGCGAATTTTACGGAAAGTCCGTTTTTGAAAATTCATGTGTCCGAATTTTTACGGAGAGTTTACGCATACCTCTGGATAAATTTTTATCAGCAATTTTCCGTAAAATTAAAGAACTTTTTTTTTAACGGTTCATTAATGATAACGTTTAAAATATGTTTGTTTTAAAGCGACGATACAACTGTCATCTCTGTAAGATCGACATTTACAATAATGATGTGCATATTTGGATATTGTCTGGAAAGTTGGCAGCTGTGTGTGTTTGTATTTACACGAGTGTAACACAGTACACCATTGTATATTGTACACTGAAACCTCAGACTCATAACAATGCGAAAAACGTTGACACTGTAGTGTTTATCAGTAATGTTAACACTAACGAACGCATGAGAACTAGACATAACAAAGAGAGTCGCAATATTCTACTTCAGACTACGTACATTCCAAAATATCACAATGTCAACACTAAACATCGGTTGAATGGAATGACTCGGTGCCAATCACTAATAGTCAAGCTAAGGCCGTGTCCGTAAGGACAAATTCGTTATTTTGTAATTTGTCGTTTCGTAGGTTTCAATCCGGACGTTGTAGACAGGCACTTGTTTAGCACTCGCGGCAACACATTCTTAAATTAATAAATTAACAGTGACAATATGTTTTACATAAATTCAATGCTTAAGATGGACGTTATATTTCTACGCTCATTACTGGGATGGTGCGAATATGTTAATAAACAAGACAATAATATGACATCCAATAACGATTTAAAATAAAACACATGTTGCGAAATATATAAACAAAGGACAGCACTTACTCTCTTTTTAAAGCATGTCTAGTGTATTTTATGAACAGTTATTTGTTTGGAAAAAACGTTTTAAGTACGCGTTCGTGCATGTGTTTTGAATGTCAAAACCAACTGGGCGCTGATTTTGTCATTTTGTGTTTTTGCTAACAACCGCTATATATACAATATACGAAATATCAATCTACCAAATACGTCACAATGTTTGTACAAAATATAGGGCCACGTGATAATTTTTTCAACACAATCTGCCATTTAGGACACGGCCTACGTTTACAATACACAACCTAATGCATTTAGAATTATGCAGTTGGTGCTTCTCTGTCATACAGAAACACGTCTCCTGTATTTGCAGTTTCCCTTTAATGTTTTAATTCTTAATTCCAATGAATTTAAACAGCCAGCAAGCCTGTCATGTTTACTTTTGTTCCTAACAACACCTCGTAAAAAACAACCATATTGAAGCATACCATACTTCAAAGACGACATTTGCTATTCGAGAAGCTTATTATCTGTGAACAAATATAATCGTCAACATGTGCACATACACGCCATTGTCATATTGTTTTATTCTTACATCACTGTAAATAACAGTTTCCCGCCAACAACACCGACTGCTCTGTACTGATTGGTCGTAGTCTCAAGATTTTCTTCTGAAGATATAAAATACAACTATTTATGTCAATGCTTAAGGAAATCCCACCAACGCACACGACCTGATAAGGTTCCACCGGGAACTAAAACATAAAGAGAACACACATTCGTTTCTTCTGCACACATCTTAAAGCATAGTGCTTAAATATGTCTATTGTAAACCGAGCTTTACTTCAGACGTCTCAGCTTACGCTGCATTATGGTGTGCAGGTGTGTATAAACGCAGTCAAATCATTACATTTCTCTGTTCATAGTGTACAGTTGTCAACAAGAATAACAGTAATATTAAATATCTTGACTGTGTCAAAAGTTTTTCGTGTATACTGGAATGTTTGTCGTCCCCTAGATTACAAATGGATAATGACAACAATTTACGAACACTATGTACGAAATTAGAATGATTTGTGACAGTAGGGCGTTCTTGTGTATTAACGTTATGACATATTTACATAATTATAATTTACTTTTCCTAAAGTAGTTATGTTCTGTGTGTCCCATGTTTTGTTGAATGAATAAATTTTTTTTTTCATTAACATCCACTCATTTTGTTTGCAATATTAAACTATATTAAAGATATATGTTTTATAACATGTACGATCATCTTAACAAGGAGTGTTAATTCCTTCAGTAATTGTAGATTCGCTTCGTTTATCGTGGGTATTTTCTCCTTTTTACTAGCATTCCCCTACCGCTTAACAATGTTAATTGTAATATGTTAGTATAATACTAGCAGTATGTAGTGTATCATATTTTCAAAACAGTTTTTCTTCCGATATTTAAAAATGATTTAAGATGTTTCTGGGGCTTAAATTATGCATGAGAGGCGTTAGTCGTTTAAGCGGTACTTACAGGATGCCCAATTTCTACTACTTTCTGTTATACTCATGGGCACAACAGAAGGCATGAGAGTTTCTATAGCAGAAGGGAAGAAAGAACGCATACGTTCATACTCGCTCGTTATCTAAAGTGGCAATATAAACTTGTAAATGGCAGACAAAACCACTCGCAGGGGGCATGGGTACAAATGCGACCAAATCTTATATGTAGGCGCTTTGTGGTGCATCCAAATGGTACGATGATTATTTCTTGTTCCCCTAAAGACTGCATTGGTTTAGATTTTAACGTACGGGTACTATTAATGTATAAAAAATGATATGAGTAAAGGCACTGCTTATGTATGGAAAACAAGGTACTGTATTCACATGTATGTACGACGGACATTTATGCCACTCATGAAATGATTGGCATATTATTTAAACAAGGGGGTTGCTAGGAATATACTCTTTTTTTTGTGAGGGGGGACGGGGGAGATTTAATATTTATATTTTTGAACAAAATTCAAAACCTGTATTATTACAAGTTTATAGTAACAAAATTATTTATAATCAATGGCTTGTACAGATATGGATCCACACAATGCTATAAACATTCTTCATGTTCAAGGAAGATCGCACACCTATTACTTGAATTAACATAAAATTAAACTTGTCATTTTGTTTTCAAATTTCATTTTCATTTTGATTTTCGGGGGGAGGGGGGAGTAGGGGGGATATGTCCCAATATATTACACCCCCCTCCCCCCAATCCCGGCTACGGCCTGTTTTTTAATGTGTATCTTTAATGAGCATAATAATAAATCTTGTGCTCTCCGTAATTAAACACGCTTTTACGGCTATACGGCCAAAAGAAGAAAGAACTGTTGCAATATTAAACTTAAGGCTTTCACGTGTGCTTGTTAATATTACTCCCGCTATATAGCTAAAATTATCTACTTTAGAAAACAATCGATGTGATTAACAAACAACCACTGCTAGTCGACTGTACTGTGCTGGTACTTGCGTATTATTACTTTTAGACAAAAATATACTGGAAATAATCATTTTATAATAATTAACTAATTTATAAAACAGCCATAATGTGTCACATAATAAATTCGGTGCCCGTTGGAAATTCGAACTCTTAACCCTACAGACCTGCGTACTAACTCACCGAGCTACACAAATCACTTACATAAGTTCACAGTTATTGCGTATTTTATAAAAGTGGTGTTTATTCTTTTATTATGACCGTATTAGTAATATGCAACGTTCCCCATAACTTATGCGCACATTATGTTTCGTTTTGTTCATTCATATGTTTAACAGAACTTGCAATCTTTTCGTGAACTGATATATACGACGTGAGAAAGGAACTTGGGTGTCCGCCATCTTGTCTGTCCCAGCATGTGGGTATATCAGACATCAGAACACTTTCTACTGTTGCGGCGTTGGGTCTGTGTAGAGGAGGTGGGGGGGGGGGGGGCAGAGATGGAGTATGAGTGAGAGAGAGAGGGTAGATGTCAGTGTGGCAATACAGTCGACATTCCCCACGCACATGCCGCGAAAATGGACTAGCGCGACGTGGTGTCCATCCCTCGAACTATAGCTGGAGTGGTCAGAGAATTTAACCTGGGGAAGTGCGCTCTCTAGGTATATCTTCACTCGATGATAACAGTTGAGTGCTAGGAGTGCTAGGAGCAAAATATGTGAGCAATTTGCGGGTGCCCAAGCCACATGTGCCGTTCTGCGCGACTGAAATCGTCGGAACAAAAGGATCTGGAAGTGATCGCGGTTGGTCCAGGACGTGAAAGCCCACGTCGCCGTTCAGCGGCGAAGGAGAGGAGGAGATATTACCGCCCAGATTGTAGATTACCTTCTGGCTGGAGAGGCCACCCGCCCACCTGAGAGTAAGTGTAAAGGGGAGGGAGGATTGGACCACGTCCCAGGGCCCAAGTCGGAGCGGCGCGCTGTGAAGGGGTGGCCCACGCCAATTGATGGGAGTTCGGCACGCCCCCTCCAGGGGATTGCATTAAGTGCCCTATAAAATGCGCCAACTTTCACGACCACCCGCTTCAGCTCCGGAACGCCTATCTGACTCCGCGTGCATTTGTCGGTCCGGCGGGGGCTCACAACTCCGCCTGTACCACGGTCACTGCTATGATGAAGAAGGGGGGGGGGGGGGACCTCCTAAAGTAGTATTCCGTTTATGTGACAGGTATAAAAATAGAAGTTACTCTTACCGGCGTTATCTTTAAACACCGAAGAAAATCATAACAATGAGCAGAAAGAGAGTAATCCTGGAATGTAATTGTGAAATATGAAAAGTGTCATGGTTTAATTAACGTAGTTTTAGATTAGAATATTTAATGTTTAAAAATGAATCTTCTTTAGCTTGGTGTTTGAGAGTCACTATCGTAAAACAAATATCTATACGGCTATTAATTTAGAAATGCAATATTGGTGAAGAACTAAGTAACTAAAAAAACTGATGTGAGATGTATGCTCATTTCGGTGTGATACTATTCAAAAACAATTCACAAATTATACTATCAACTAACTGCAAACAGTTGTGGAACTCAGAAAAATACCCACGTGGAAATTGGCGTTTGGCTAATGATTCGCCCAAACCGAGGAAAAAGTGTCAATAAAGCAAGTCAGTTATTCATTCTTAATCGTCTGTAAAATAACAACCTTTTAATAAAAATTTACGTGAGAAAATAAAAAACAAGACTTAAATAAATTACTGTCTAAATAAGAATTCCATTACTTCCGAGATCGTGGCATTGTGATGATAGAAACAGAGTTATCTTGTTTTTGTCAGTTGCACGAAATTATGATAAACACACGAATAACTAAGTTTTTAGAAAAATTAACTATTTTTTTCTAGGTAAAAAAAGTCAGATAAAAATAAATCTTATGTTAACGTTGTCACACGTCAAGCATTTCTATTCCAAGCACAATTGTTACATAATAAAAGTTAAATAACGTGTGTCATTACAGAACACTGGAATTAATAACTTATTTCAAATAAATAATGTCAAACGTTTACAAGAATTGAGATATTTTTCGTAAGTGAATTAATATAAATTCCTTTATCAATGATAACCAAGATAATTTTTCTTTACAATGGTTTCTACCACCAAAGTGGACAGTAATTATCAATCAATTAGTCTAGACAAAGGAAATATTGTAATTAATTCATAAATTTATTTAGTAAAAATGTAGCATTTCAAGCACTGCGATGTTGATGATATGCTTTTATTTATGACCAAACCTCCAAAATTTTCTTGAAACCATTGCTGTAAATACGGCAAATAAATTTTAATAATCCTGTAACATCGTATATTTGGCCTTCAGCAGTATTTTAATGATACGTTTATTTATGTGGTTATAGACGTAACATTATTTATCATGCATGTTATTTTATTGCAGCAGAACATATATTATTTATTGTATAAAGAAACTTATCACATTTTTTCAGTGCTATTTTATTTAAAACATATTTATACGTATTTCCAATGTGTTGATGTTTATTGTGGTTACGAAGGCCTTAATTACTGAGCAAATTGATTTGTTGCAATGAAAACGGAATGGCATAATGTGTAATTTTTAATCCATTGCTCTCATAATTGGGTGAATTATTAAATACATCTCATATTAGCGTGTTTTAATAAAATTTTATCCATCGTGGTTCCTGCAGACAGGACGCCGAACTGAGTGGGTTTGGCGTTAGGGCATTTAAATTAGATCTTTGAATAACTGGTAAAGTTTGCACTTGTAAGTAGGCCGTTCTGATGTGGACGAAGACGCGAGAGAAAGAGAGAGAGAGAAAGAGAGATTCCAACGAGGAGTATACTTACGGGTATTACAAGACGAACCATTACGCCTTGAAAAGTTCAATTTCGGACAGAATCTCTGCACCGTAGACCCGTGAGCATAGCATAAGGAAACCCTCAGACTGATGTCGCGTAGCATTCAGGTGAATGCCACAGACCAGAACCAGGCCGACGTGAAGACTGAAGAGATTTGGGCGGCTCTTAGCATCGAGGTCTTGAGAGCCGTTGAGGTTGAGGCGAGGTGAGTATGGCATAGCGCCGGAATGTAAGGTAGAAGGGGAAATGGGAGATCGCCGAGAAAATCCGTCGACCTGACGTGGAAATTCGGGAGCGACCCCGCCGGGAATCGAACCCGGTTCGCCTAGGAGGGGGGCGAGTAGTCTAACCACTACGCCATCCCGGACCCTATATCGACGTAAACTTCCAAACTTCTACACAATATTTTAATGTCTGCTAATTTTTATAAATTATATTGTCATTTCCTTAATCACAGAGACGTCAGTAATTTCTACATGAACACTTTCGGTGGCCATCTTGGTTTAAGTTACGAACTGCTATCCACAAATTCAAAAAACGCTGACCCTGACGTAAGTTTATCACTACTACCTGTGCTAGTTCGAATTGGAAAAATTTGATTAATGTTCACATTAGTTATTAGTGGAAAATTCCCATGTTACTTTACAGTTTCATCAAACGAGGGTCTAGTGTAGCCTTAGGCTACCAGTGAAATAATTAAGAATAATTTATTTGACACTTGGTCCTAATCTGAAATATTTATTCCAAGAAAATTATATCTTTTTCCTCATATTTTTTATTTTTTCAACTATTCTACTAATAAAACATGTTATTCATATTTCATCTTTTAAACGTCACTGATGTGTTGTAATCTCAGAGTATGTTGGTATCGTCTATATCATTTGTTAACCAGGTGACACAGCCTGTAACTTTCTTTCTTGTATTGTTACGGGGCTAGAATAGTTACCGTGTCAAAAAATGTGGTTTTTATACAAAGACTAAGCATGTTTTTTGCATAGATATAGAAGGATATAATTAAATTAACTTAACATTGAAGTGACTGATGTCCCATTTAATATTTATCTATCCACTTTGCCACTCCGGCCCCACTTAACATAGTTCTATCCACTGAGCCACTAAGGCCCCACTTGGAATCTCTCTATTCACTGAGCTACTAAGGCCCCACTTGGAATCGCTCTATCCACTGGGCCACTGTGGCCCCTCTAAACTAATTCAACGTTGAAGCGAGACATTTAAAGTAAACAAAAACGATATTCCATTACCTTCATATCTCTATGCAATATTCTCTATGCATTCATACAAAATCTTTCAGAAGGAAAAAGTAATTAAAAAATAAGTTTTTAGGGTAAAGGTAATGATTGCGTAATCTGATCTTGCTGAAATTCGAACTTGACCTGTATTAGGCCCAGAGAATTCGCTCTGATAAAATTTGAAGAACTTTTGTTGAGTTTCAAGGACTAAGACGGACGGACGGACAGAGATCGTCTACTTATAATATAGGATGTTTCCTGTGATGTTGTTTGGTTGTTTGTTGCTAGACTACGTGATCCAGTCTTCCTACGAGAATCTCTGCAGCGACTGAATGGTAAGGTAACGCTCGTTTCTTATAATACACTCTTGACTAGCCGAGCAAAATATACTCACAAGAACGTAGCTTACTGTAACACAACTGAACAAATTTTCAGCATTTCTCAGTGAAAAAAAAAAACGTAACTAATATGGTAATTTTATGTGATGTGACGACTCCTAATTACACGGCAGTGATAATGAGCAGCATTATACATAACTATACTCACTAAGTCATCGTTATATTACATCATCCCATCACATCATATTGTTTGTTTAAAATTAGCAAACATGTTAGTTGAACGTATGCATGCATACCAAAACAGGAAAAGTTATTAGTTTTCCGTTCATCAAGATAAAATAATTTTAGAATTAAATTAAATTAAAGTGTTCTAAAACATGAGATGTTATTACTTTAAATTAGTAATTTAACCCGAATTAATTTTCATTAGAGCACGTACACTATAAATTAATAAACTTTAAATATCTCTTTTAAACCAAACTTTTATTTATAATTGCCCTAAAATGAGAAAAATTATTCGTTGTTATGGAATTTGGAGAACTTGTAAGACGTGGTCGAACAGCCGTAATAAACATTACTACCAATTGTTATGTTTATATTAATTTATATGTAGTATATAAAAGCTTGGCGCAATATGGAATATATACCTCATTAGCGTAACCTTAGTAAGCACATTTCGTGCGTAAGGCTGTTAACAATTCAAAATATAAAACGTTTAACTCATTTGCGCAAGCGTAGTAAGAACATATCTTGCGCAAGGCTCTTAATTATTCGCATGGCGCGAGATGCTAAGGAAGTACATTTAATGACTGGTAGGATTCAACCGCCTGTTTCAGACGAAAAAATTATTGTCTAACAAATTGAATAAAGAAATATTACCTATAAATTTTATTATTTGTAGAGCGTTATATAAAATTAAGGTAATATTACAAGGACGGAGTAACAGCATAGTTGCAAAATCTTTTAAGTGGCGGCACAGTCTATGACCAAACCCTTTATTTTACTTTCGGAAATAGAATATTTAGAAATAAATATAATATGTCAAATATATTATTGACAAAAACAAAAATAATTTCGCAACTATACTGGTAACACATAATCAGCGACATTTCATTAATATATATGCAGAACTGTTCATCTTGTTGAGAAAAGTGAAATGCAGGCAGACAAGTGAAAGTTTATGTCACACGAAAAGGAAAAGAAACGGATATCATTATTTCGAACGTCACTTAATATTTCTCTCAACTCCTAGTGTTGCTGTTTTAATAATCCGGCATACGTAAATAATAACATTACACTGAGATCCCATTCTTGCAATCAGTCACGGGAAGTTGTAAATTCTGAAATATCTGAAGTGTTCCCAAATTGCTTCGTTTCGAATTCAGTCCAAGCATCTTAACCGGGATTATTTAGATGGGCGTAAAGTGGGCAGGGGGAGACGAGAAATACCGAGCGAACTTGGGGAAACTCTGCGCTGAATATTAATGACGAATGGTTTTGACTTGGCTTTGTTGTGCAATAATTCATAGCCGAAGGAAACATTCACTATCCCAGAATCCAATTTTGGTTTATATTGTCGGTTCTCACGGTCGGTACAGACAATGTGATGAAACACGAGTGTAAAATGAAATTAAATAGATTTGCCATAACAACTGGAAAACATCACTCAACCAACGTCAAACCAATCCAGCTTATTTACTATGTTTCGTTACCTATTTATTACACTTCTGTCACTGGGGTTTGAAACTTTGCCATTTTTATGGCAGTAAAAGTAATCAGCAGGGGATTGGTCACTCACTTACAAAGTAAACTACTAAACATATGAGTAAGTGCAAGTTCTGGAAGAGTCCGGAACTTCCTTTCCTGCCTGTCACGTGCTGATACGTTTTCTCTTAAATCTCCATGGAATCTGAAAAGTGGCACTAAACCGGCGGACCTCGTAAACTGCAACAACTTGAACACTTTCCATACCATCGGTAGCTTAGATGCCGAAACAAGTTTTACTGTTATTTATTTTTGTAGTGGATACCAGCTTACATGCCAAAAGTATATTAAGCTTTCATATTAAACGTGTGTTATAAGACATTAAAATATCTTTCGGTACTTATTTATTTCGTGTCCAAAACTTAGGTATATATTATATGGGGATTGGGAGACCAGGTTTATAGGAAACATTCCAAACTATTACGTCAAATTCGAAAAATTATGACATTTAATTTACAATGTTTTCTAAGATATTTGTAAAATTGCACTAAATATTACACGCTGCAAGATTTGACATTATTTAATACAGAATATTTATAAACACATACGAAACTTACAGACATAATTATTTTGAAGAGAGCAAAATAATATTCTCTAATTTACAAAAATGACTTTTACCAAAAAATTTACACTTGTTATAAGTATTCAAAGACGAGTGACAATGTCACTGATTCGCGGCGAATCTTTGATATTTCGTGTGAAGTATTTTGCCCTTATTAAGTTCCTTCATGCGATAGCCAGTCTAAACGAATAAGGCCAAAATCGTACAACTGACCGGCTCAACCACCAAATTTCTAAATGTCGCAACACATAACTCTATGTTCAGAGCCTGCCACCAGCTGGTTCGTATTTTTCTTGTGTGTGTATTCATGTCGATAGCAGTTGCTAAATAAAGTACAGAAATTTTAATAAAAAATATTATGATCCGTTAAAACCTAAAGCGATATTCAGTATTCACAGAATTAACAAATTAAAAAAAAAAAGTCGTATTGCATCGTTTACGGTCTGTACATAGAAAGTAATCAACTCTGTGGTATTTTGTGTGAAAATAAAGTTCTCGAGTCTATTTGGCGTTGTTGTAAACAACGAAAATACAGTATTTTATGCGTGAGCAACGCCAAGTTGGATGATACCTTTTCGCAAAAATATTATATAACAGCACTATCTTCTACTTATTACTGAAATGCTTGAGCAGCTGTTTTTGCGCTGTAATGTTAATGATTTATCATTGGTTTTTATAACAGTAGTGAAACTTCCAGGCTACATGATTAGCTTGTCATTTGCATGTGATGATTAATATACGTTGCTACGTTTAGCCTGCAGGGCTATCGTACAAACTATTTGGGGGTGCATAGCACAAGAATGGTGGGCGACACAATATCATTTCACTGTGTCATTTAGTGTAATACAATTACTCATGCCATTGCCAATACGTTAACTACATCTCTTTGCAACAAGAGGGAGTTCAATATAATAACCACTATTAAATTACCGAATTACTTTAAGTTTAACCACGCCATTATTTAAAGTCTATGATCCCTACGTAATGCATAATCCGCTGGACTGATATCACCTTGTCTGTTGCTGAAGGTTACTTCACGCCTCGGCTACGGCGATTCTCTTCACGCCCTGCGTCGTTCCATCTCCAAGGTTGGCGGCAGGTGCACGGAAGAGTCCGCTTCGTGGCCTGGTGGTGTTTAAGTATTCCCGCCGTTTATAAACTGTGACGCTGTTTTCCAAACGTCTCGCTGTTCGCGGCCTCCCCATGAATACTGTCATTGGTAGCCTCTGCTTGGGGTGTGTGTCCCTGACAAGCGTTAGTAAATATGTTACTTGCCTAGACCAGAGCATCATCCTCCCGCTTTAGTGAGAGCTGGTCCCTCAGCTCTGGAACAGTTATATGGCGATGTGGAGCGTTAGACTGGGTCCTTGAGGTCCACGTCTGCTTCTTGGCAGTGGGAATATGGACGGTTGTAGCCTCTTCGATAGGGGAGAATTTAAGGGTATCGCTCTTGTATTTAATGCATGTGTACGTGCGGTTTACAGTGTTGTTTACTACAGGCGGTCTACTAAATCTCAATGTTTGTGGTCATGACCTTGAATTTGCTCTTTACTGGGCATGTATACTCTTCTGCATGGTAGACGCAGCTGACGTTAACTGATTTGCGGACGTGTAACTCGGCGGCCTGCTTGAAGTCCTAACCTGCCTGTGTGTGGCTTTGGAATTGTTAAATTAATGTTGATTAACAACCTGAATATTAATATAATGCAATTTCACAATTTGGCATTATATTTTAAGTTTGGAAAATTGATGTTAGAATTTCTCCTCCCTTTACAAATTTTTTAAAAAATGTTTACATAATATCGTTCATGGAAATTAATGTTTTTAAATGTTTTCATAATATTGTTCAAGATAATTTTGTGATTAAATAACTTCGCAATATTAAAATTTGTCTACAATGACGTATTTTATATTACTGATATAAATGTGACAGCTAGACTATTTGTGTATCCTACTTATATTCATGCATACATTGAATTGGTACTCCTTATGCGATATCGCTAAATGCGGGAATGGATGGAATATCGTAATGAAATGTAGATTTTTGTTATCCCTTATCTTGTTTACTTGTTAAAATTTCTCTCAAAATACATTGTTCCCCTTTTCTGCATTTTATCACTTGTGGGAAGAGGTGTCACAGGATATATTTAACCTAGTTATTTGCTATTCCTTAATGCTACTTTAGCAACATGCATTCCCTTACATGCACTATAATTTTCTACTATTTGTGGTATTTTACATTTATAATGTTCAATGCTAGACCCTATGATAATTCGTATTTGCTTGTGTATAATCTGTATAGCATAATTCCCAAAAAAATATTTATTTATTGACCCCCATGTTTTTCTTAATAATCATATTGTGTAACATTATCCCATCTCTAATAAAAAACAATAGTAACGCTGTTTTGTATGTTTGGTTCAAATCTCATACAGTTACATGTATTACCATATAAATAGCAAAGCTTACAGCAATTAATTATTCAATACATCCACATATCCACACACCAAATATGACTAGATGACTTCTTCGGTATTTTAAAAGATCCCTAAAATAATCAAATACTAAGGCGTAATTCAAAATACACACAAAGCTAGTAATTAAAATAGTTACTGCCTCGAATATAATACATATTTCCTACAGACTGGTAAAACTTCAAACATTTGTAGACAGCCTTGATAATCTCACATTCTAGACAAAAGACTCCGTGTAAAATGTTGACACTTTAAAAATGGACGCTGGTCTCATTTATTTTCTCACTAACATTTTGTGCGATTAAAATTGTATTCCTTTTAAAAGACGTTCTTCTTAAGGAACAAATAATAACCTTTATAATCCGTTCAAAAAAGGAAAATTCCAAATAATAACCTTTATAATCCGTTCAAACCAGGAAAATTATTCCTACATTTTATAATACTGCCTTTCAGGCAACATCAGCCCTCAAAAATGTACTGAAACTCATGAAAAGCAACATATTAGGTTTATGTAAAAAAAAAAATGTTACAAGGCCTAAACTTCAAAGTAAAATATTTAAGAAATGCTTTGTTAAATACTTGAGCATTTGTCCATTTTAGACTAAGTCAATGAAATACCAAGAATTCCAGTCATTTGAATTTATTTTTGAAAATATCAGCACTACCAAAGCTAAGGGTTGCAAAACCCATGTCCTATTTTGGCCAAAAGGGGCCTTACTTGCAGATTACTTAACTTATTCCATCGTTGCTCAAATACCCAACAGTCGAGCCTCTCTCAAGACTTGTTGGTTATATTTATATGAAAAATTCTGAAGGGGAAGGAACCCAACCACTACAGTCTTTATTGGTTTATAATATTCGAGAAACAGATTAATTTGCGGATATCCTGTGCGTGCAACACGCTCTATACAGTTTCAACAGCACGGCGTCGCCAGGCACGCATGCGACCCTAGCGCCCCAAGTCGGCGGAGCAGTGAAACACAACCACTGGCTGCCGCTCCGGTAGGGATGGGCCAAACATTTACTTTCGTGTAATTAATATGTTCCATCGTTCCAGTTACAAACAAGTAGCACGTTGCAGGAACGTGTTACTTTTTGTAACATGTTACTGTAAAACATTTCTCACATCTCCCGACGTTCCGGAACATAAAGATTACGGTGTTGTTCAGTGTTCCAAGGCTTGGCGTTTCAAGAAATAACGATCGCGCATGCGCTGCAAACCAAGCCTTTCCGAAAAGTAACTTTTACGCATGCGCACACTCACAGTTGCCAGCCGAAACGTAAGGGAAACTTGTGCGGCTGCGACGAATCACAACAGGCAGTCTGAGTTGTTGGCGGGAAACTGTTATTTAGAGTAATGTAAATATAAATAATACTACAGACGTATGTGTGTACATGTTTACGATTATATTTGTTCACAAAAAAAAAGCTTCTCGGATATAAAATGTGGGCTTTGAAGTATGATTTGATTACACATCGTTTTGATATACGAGGTCAAGTTAGGAAACAAAAGTAAACAAAGGTAGACGTTCTAAAAAATAACTTTTACGCATGCGCAGTAGCCAGGCGTCGAGGCAATTAAAGTCGTTCCAAAAATAATGGTATAAATAATGTAAGGTGTTAATTGTGTAATGTGTTACGAAATTGTAACAGTTCTTTATAACCGTTACGTTAATTAACGCCCATCTCTACGCTCCAGTATGGCGATAGCCTTGTATCGGAGCACCCGCGTACGGGCGTCGGCGATGGCCCATATGCAACACGTATCTTTCACCAACAGCAAACGCATGTTGCATCAAGAAATGCAAGTATGCATTCATCCACCCTTATTAGTAAGTATGTTGTAGAGGGTCTTTTATAGTTCATTTCTGCCACGAGAAACTTATTGCGTGGTAACAAGTTGGCAGCTGGGCGAAGCCAGCGAGCAGGCATGTCGGAGGGTAGCGGGGCAGTCAAGTCGGCCGATCAGCTGGTAACGTTCCGTAGCCAGAAAAGAGACAAGCGTGTCTCAAACATTAGAACACTACTGCACACGATGTGCCAAAACAAAACGGCATAATCTCATTTCAGATACGCCTTTTGACATATTTGTAAAAATCACTGCATTTTATAATGCCGTATAAAAATAAAGATAGTACATGCACAAGGCATTTTAAAATGTATCGTGCAACGAAAATCCGATGCACGTGCTCTTAAAGCTATATTATGCGATGTATTATTTATTTCATAATCTTAAGGGAATTTATGTCAGGAACATACAAATGTAAATATTTATAAGCAAACGATTATAGTTTTCAAATTATAACACTGAAAATTTCGGAAGATGGGAGCCAAATTTTCTTTACCCCTATGTAACTTCGCCAAATAGGCCTACATCACATGTCAAATGACCTACATCGTCTACAAAACCTGTTTATTAAGTATCAAATATATTTAGCAATGGGTTCTTTGGTACTGGTATCCTGAATCTCTTTTGAAATAGGTATTGATGTTTATGCCAACACAATTTTTTTCGTCAAAGAGAAACTAATAAATATTAATATTTCTTCTTTCGGACGAAAAAAATGCATAATGAAAAAAAAATTATTTAAAATTTTATTTAGGATTCCAATACACAAGTAGGCCTATCGATTGTTAAGTAATATTTATACTTTATTATTATGTTGTGTATTTGATTTAGATCACATGCTTTGTGATTAATTTGAAAAAGTTACTTAGCAGCATGGAAACTTGGATTCCCATATGCCGAAATCTTCAACATTTCGGTACCTTATTTGAAAACTATGATAATTTGACTTAAAATGTTTGCATTTATTTGGTCCTTACCCCAAAAAAAAAAAAAAAACAACCTGTCGCCAAATTGTCGGCCCAATACCTGTACTATAGGCAACTGTCGTTCAATGCCAGAAGATAGCCATCTGACAACGGCGTGATGTCTTTTTCGAGACAGTATGTTTGCCAATAGAAAACAAAATGGCCAACTGTATTTTTTTAGGATGAAGATAGATATCACCAAAAATATGTCGGCATGATATCGCAGAGCAAACATGTTGCAAAAATTTTAAAAATGTTTCTGGGCCGAGTCCTATACAGCATTTTTGTCTTTTCGGTAATCTGGCCATGATCTTATTTATTCTGGCCGGGTAATGTTTTCGATACAAGGCTTTTTATCATAATAAAGATATAAATATGATGTCATTTTGCCGACAAACTTTTGGAAAGTGTTTTGAAAAGGCAAGATGTTAGCTAGTTGTTAATGGCATGATGTATTATTTGAGACTGTGCGTTAATCATTATAATGATTTTTCGTGATTATAAATGTGTCAGTTGGTAGCCCATGGCATTTGTTTGCTATGAATTTTTTTTTCCATTTGTACAAACATCCGACACATATATTAAAAACTAACAATAACTATATTGTTTGCAAGCCTCTGAAGAAATAGTTTTTAAGTAATGCGTGTTTTAAAACTTACTATTATATTGTAAAGGAATTTATATATTCATTTATAATAATTTTTGTCATGATATATTTTAAATTACTGGAGTGTATAGGCAGCTTACCCCATGGTGTATAGGTTAACATGCTAGACTGTTAACTCTATGGTATTAGGTTTGAATCCCGCACTCGGCAAGCAAAAGGTTTTCATATCATACAATGTGTCGAGAAGTAAATTAAATGAATATACTGTATATAAAGAGGAAAGAACAATTACAAAAATATTTAATCGAAAATTTAAGGTTTTTCCATGTGTATACTGCTTTTTTTCTGTACATGCCGCTGAAGGCCAGGCATCGTAGCGACATACAGCTGTCGCAGGCCCGACACTGTCGGTCGACAGCCGCCAGTCCATATTTCCATCGGGCCGGTATTGGCTGGCCGGAGTTTGTCAGCTAGCTTTTACTGGCCCGATTCCGGCCCGTATTTCCCGTGTTTTCTGGGTATGTGCATATTTTCAGATGATGAAATAAAAATATATTTACTGAAATATGGCTTTAAATGTATATTTAAGAAAATATATTTATGAACAAATCAATTATTCTTACTTTGTTGTCCTTTATCACTCGTTTAGTATGGGTGTTTTTATTATAAAATACCGTGGTTTTTTTAACTGGGTATTATATAAGATATAAAACAAATTTAGTTTTATTTTGCATTAAGAATATTTGTTTTTAATTGTTAATTACTTTGTCTTTAAACTTACATTTGGTTGGAAATATCGAAATGTTTTTATTTTAAATGAAATTATTTTGTTACCAATGTAAGTGTTACCAAATAAAGGTTTAGAAAAAATAAACACGGCTGTCATTGAAAGAGAAAAAAATATTATTAGTTTGTTTAATCGAGCCCTAAGGCCGTGACCTGAACGACATGACGTACTGCCAGGATTTCCCACTAGTGATGTAAATACAAAGCATCACCAGCGTATTCCGAGACGGATGCGACTTTGTTGTCAGAATTTTCCAGAGGTTCAAACTTAGTTCATTTTAGATACTTCAGTTACTTCGCTGCTCTGATAAGGCGAAGAACTGTAAATCCGTTCTAAGCGTAATACCTTACACTCGTGAAGTTATATAAGTGGCTAGTCTCTGCTCTCCCGTTCCTAAAACTCTGTGATATACAATGAGGCGCAAGCAGTAGTGTAAACGCAGTTCGAAATTGAAACCGAAATGGACGCTATCACTCATTTCTCTGTTTGTTAGGGCGCATTTACACGGCGATAGAAATGCGCGATAGTTTCCTATCGAGAGAGCTACTCTCGCATTAATATTATTGTGTGAACTGCACGATTGTTACTGTCGCACCGTCACGATACCAGCTCGTGCTAACAGAACGACAGAACATGCAACAATCGTTGTTAATACCGTGTGGCATCATTATCGTGACAGTTCTCGTCACAGATTTATACATGTGTTTACTTTGAGAGAATATTTGTAGAATCATCTTGATTCTGTTAATATCTGTGGCGGTTCTTACACTACGAGGCGGCACGACAGGGCGTATATTATCACACAGGTATGACACCACAGTATTGACAGCATTGTCATATAATAAGCTACGGGAGAAATATATGTTTACATGGCATTAATATCCTGTCATGATTTTCAGCTGCCCAACAAATATCAAACTCATGACAAAATGATATAAATGTAGGGCCTATCAATGTATTTACACAAGTGTTGTCAAACATGTCCCTTTTGAGGTTAACTATCATGGCATGTCTCGAACGTGTGTGTCCAATCGTGGCAGTGACTGTCACACACTTTCGTGATAGCTACAATCGCGCCCTTACGCCAATATTAAAAGATAAATATTATTCGAATGGGAGAAATAATGTAATTTGCACTCTATCACATGTTATGAAATTACTCAAGATAAATATTACATGGGTAAAATGATTAACAATTTAAAATGTCGTATACAAGTCAGTTTTGCAAAATTATCGGTGCCAGGTCAATAATTTTTGCAAAATAAGTTTTTAAATGTCATCTATAAATAAATTATTTCAAAAATATTTCTGCAAAATTACTCGGTTTCTATGTTTTTCCTTATGTCTGCCAATGTAATGCAATTATAAAAAATTATGAACTGAATATTTCTTTAATATTTTTAATTAAGGTGGTTTACTTTTAAATGGCGTTTAAAAGGGAGTGTCTGGAAAGTGTATGCAGGTAACATGCAATGGGAGCTGTCCAGTCGTCTTTCAACAACACCAAAATAAGGGCGCGTTTACACGGTCATAGTAGCTACCACAATAGTAGCTATAATGAAAGTATGTGAAAGTAATTGCCACAATAGGTCCTGTTTACACACGCGATCGAGACATGCGGTGATATTTAACCTCAAAAGGGACATGTCCGGCAACACTTGTGCCCTACATTTATATAATTTTGTCAAGAGTGTGATATTTGTTGGGGTAGTTAATGATTGTGACCGGATATTAATGACATGCAAACATGTATAGTTCCCGTGGTTTATTATATAACAGTAAATATGCTGCCAATACTGTCGTGTCATACCTATATGATAATATATGTCCTGTTATACCGCCACACAGTGTAAGAACCACGACAGATATTAACAGAATCCAAATAATTCTGCAGCGTTACTGTCAAAGTGGACATATGTACAAGTTTCTGACCCGCATTATCACGATAGTGATACTACACGGTTTACACTACGATAGTTGCATGTTCTATCACGACAGTTACTGTACCATCTAGCTCGAACTGATACCGAGATAGTGATATCGTGACGGCGCGACAGTAACTATCATGGAGTTTGCACGGCTATAGTAACGTGAGAGTAGCTCTGGCGATGTGAACTATCACGAATTACTATCGCCATGTACACGCTCCCTAAAACTGACAGCGATCACTGGCATACCCCCCCACCCTGGTGGTGCAATTGTGAAGCTTTCACCACCGTCAACTTTAATTGATCACGGGGACAGGAGAATGAAATTTGCTACACACACACACACACGCACGCACGCACGCACACCACACACAGATAACTGACGTAGAGAGCGGGGAGCCAAGTTTCTTGCAGAGTTCGGCTGATCTTGGCCCTTATGTATTTTAAATGGGAGCATTTCGGTTCGAACTCTCTAGGGATTCGAGAAACTCGGATGTTCTCAGACATGGTCGGGAGTTTCCGTTGCCGTCCACAGAGTTCATATTTAGTTGGTCATGTATTGAGGTCACACAAGAAATTGTAGAATTTTTTTTTCATATCAGTTAATTTCATTTGCACGCTTCAACAGGTTCTCTTTAATTGCTTTCGTTTCTCATCCAGCAAATTATTAACTTTCTAAATGTAATTGAAAAAGTTTCTAAATTTTTTTCTCTACAGTTTTTCTTCTATTTTTCAAAGTATTCCTCTCCTTGCAATAAACGAATAGTAATTAATGCTCTTCTTTCTCTTTCATTATTAGTTTTCTTCAGAAACATTTTTATTCATTTACTTATTTTTCTAGTACAGTTACGTCTTAAACATCAGCCATAAAATACGTTTGGGTAGAAATTATAAACTGTCAAAAAAATACGTGCGAATATCTCTGTATAGAAAAGAAACCTCTTTTATTGAAGCTGCTTTTATAGAAACAAAATCCTGTTTACATTCAAAGAAAAGTTTGGAGCAATTGGATTTCCTGTTATTCATTTTTTTCTTTATATACAAAGTTTGTAGTACAGCAAAGGAATTGGTTGTGATATTTTAAACTTTCAATCGTAGAATACATTTTCCGGTACGTGAGGAAACTTACCAAATGCTAAGTTTGCCAATTAATAAATTGTTTTGATCATTGAAAAAATGTCGTAACCCTAAAAATACAATAATTGACATTAACACATACATTACAGCTGCACTATTAAAACGGCATTGCTAGATTAACGCTGTAATATGCGTATGGATTAAACAAATATTCTGTTCGCAGCAAGCCTTCTTTCCAGTTGTTCATATTTGACCAACGATTATTTAGCGGCAACAAATAATTATTGCAGCAAAGAAAATATTTTTACAGTCTACTATTTACAGAATTATGGTTTGGTACTTGGCCACTACAGCGTAGATTAAGTCCTTCCCATCGTTCATTGCTTGACGAATTATAATCGTTAGCGTGATAGTCGGCCAGGAACCCCGAAAAATTATTTACCAATTTCTGTAAAAAAAATGTTACAATTTGCACATAAATGGAAACTCGGTACCTTCAATTCTACTCTTCCCTTTCGAGTTAACAACAAGGAAACAGTGACATTTTGTTACTAATACCTGACTTGTAAAATTGTCCTTCTTAATGGTACCTGTGTCACGCTAGTAAATGGAATTTGCCTATGGTATGAGAAATTTTGCTTTGCACGAGTATGAAAATGACAAGCGAGTAGTAGTATAAAAATGTTGGATCAGGCACACCAGGCTGCAGGCTGTGGACTGGTGGACAGCAATTAGCATCTCAAGGTCCCGCCGAAATTCCCTTTTTTTCCCTTTTTCCCGTCCAAAACGGCCGATTTCGCGTACAGATACGTCATTTTTTCCCGTTTTTCCCTAGAAATGTCCGTGTTGAGTAGGTCTCAGCCCCACGCTTTCGCTTTGCAGATGTTGTTACTTCATCATCAGCCGACTTGAAGGTCTCATGATCGTTCTCAGCAGACTTGAAGTCACATTATCGTTCTCAGAAGGCTTGGAGGACCCATTATGGGTCCCAGTTCTTAGTTTTTCGCTTTGCATGATAGCTGCGCAGGAGTGTTGTTCACAACTTCTGACGATCTGTATGCCCCATGCTCTGCACCACTCGTGGACCCATCTTCACAGATTCGTTTGGGGCACCATGCAGGTCTGTGTAATGATATGAGTGCTTGAAGTAACATTAGTGTACATGAGAAGTCGGCAGGAGACATGACTTTTCGTGCCTTCTTGTGTCAAGCAAAGGTGTGATACCTTTACACATACCAGTGTGTCACTTTATATTATCACATCTACCAAATGTCGCTCCACATATATCACATTTCTATATTTTAGAGGTCGGTGCCTTTGTACAGTCGCTCTGTTCATGGCGACGAACATTGCGGCTTTTACTGTAGAACTTGTTGCAGTTACTACATTGTTTACCATGTAATTGTTGACTGCTTTGGGAAGTTTCACATGTAGGCGTACTCGATTGCATCCTCTTCAAGCATATGTGTGAACACACACACACACGTGTAATACTGTGTAGTGCTGAATCCTCATCGATGACTCCTTCATGTTGATTCCTCACAGATGACTTCTTGATGCTAACTCGCAGATGACGCTTTGCAGAACCGATGTCGTACAAGACAATTTAGCAACTGCGTGTGGGTGTCTGTTGATGGAGTACTTTATACCTCTCCTTCTAATGGCTGATGACGAAGCTATGATGTCATCGTATCCATAGTGAGGGAAAATCATCATGTGTCTATGTGTGCAGTGGAGCATACCTACTAGTTCTTCACTCTAGAGCATTTACCGAAGCCAGGGTCCAACCTGAACCCTTGGCCACCAATTCTTCTTCCTCTGGACATATCTTGCGTATACTATCGACAATCGCATCTTGTGCTCCAGATGAATGGCACACAGCTACAGCCGAAGTCTTGAATGTTCTGGTACAATATTCATTTTCGTGAGGTTCTGATTTAGTAAAACTACAGTCAAGCCACACATTATATTTGACAGGTCCATTTTGTTCTACCTCATCGATAAGTTGGTTTAGTATATTATGACTCATACTTGTCAGGAAGGAGCAAGCATTGTGTGGTGTAGTTGACATATTCTGTGTAACCAAATATTTAAAAAGTCCCATTAATCAAGATCGCTTAAGGGAAAATCCATTATCATTATGATTCAGAGATGGTGAACAATTTTGTGGTTGTATATCAGCTGTATATCCTTTACATAGTTTCGAATGACTATGTAAATCGGCATCATGTAGTACATACATTCTTCGACACTTATCGCACTCATATGTCCTACGAATGGCGTTCCTCACACAAGTACTGTTTTCGTGTGTCCTAGCATCGCATGCATTTATAAATGTGTTGTCACAATAGTTGCATGGATGTATTGGCAGAGGCATTGAACTAGTCTCAACATTTGTAGTTGAATCCATGCCTGGCAGGCAGTGCAGGGTGACCCTTGCAGGATGCAGGATGCCGTCTCAGGTTGCCATATCGGAAAAACTGTGATTTACACTGCTCATATGTGAACATAGTACACTCTGGATTCTGATGACAACTGGTTTCATGTTTTCTGCAGCTGGTTATTGTAGAAAAGGTATTGTTACAGTAGCGGCACAAATAACTTCCCTGTTCCATCAACGAATACGAACATGTTACCCACAGCCGATGTTCTTTCTTCGAGGTCTGAACAGCGACTGAGCTGACCGCCCTATTACGACCTGTTTTGTAACACATTGCCATGGCAACCTGACGAGGGTACTATTAGAATCATCTTGAGAGCATTTCCAGTGCAGTGTTGTTGCTGTGCTTCATACCTACATTCTGCTGTTCAGAGATGAAACTATGCTGTAGTGGTGTGAGGGAAATTGGTATGTGACTATTCGTTAAGCGGATAGTACGCACTCGTTCACAGCTCTTGATGATTTACTAATGGTAGGGTCCATCAGGAAGATGTCATTAACATTAGGCTTGGGAGATACTGAATAAATTTGACATTGTTCATTATCAGCAGTCCCCGTATCCTTTCTGCTACAAAGATTTAAATGTCCATTTAAAATGATTATTGTGAGTTATACAGTTTCAAATGTATTTTTAGGGCGTCAACATGCACACACATTCTTCGACACTTATCGCATCGATATGACGTGCGGATGGTGCTCTTCTTAGATGAACTTTGTGCGTGTCTGCTTGCGTCGTATGCGTATGTAAACATCTTGTTACAATATGTACACGGATATCGTGACGGGGCCAAATAACTGCTCTTAGATGAACCCTTACAATGAGCTGGTAATATCTCCAGAAAACGATTGGCTGGTAGTGCAGTACGGCCCTTACACGATGCAATCTGACTTTTCATGTCGCTTCGGCAACCAAATTGAGATTTACACTTTTCACATCCGAACATAATACGACCTGCATTCTGATAACAACCAACCTTCAGATATTGCTTGTCAGGTGGCGGTGCAGCACGGCCCTTACGTGGTGGATGATGTCTTTTCAAGTTATTTCGACGAACAAATTGGGATTTGCACATTTTATTTCCGAATATAATGCGACCTGCATTCTGATAACACCCAGCTTCATTTGGTTTGTAGATTTTTCTCGTTAGACAATATCTTTTTACAGTAGCAACACAAATACCTTTCCTGTTCCATCGATGTATAAGAGCACATTATCCACAGCCGATGTTCACTCGTCGAAGTCTTGATGACAACTGAACTGGCCAACTCTATGCTAAAACTATTGTATTGCTCCTGGGTAGCATCTTTGGTTTTCACTTAACATGTTAGTGGTGCAGGTCTAATATTTACAACTCCTGATGGTCTGTCTGGTTCATGCACTGCAGCACTCGTTGTTCATTCTTCGCACACTGGTTTGGAACACCATGCAGGCCCACATAATGTTATCGGCGCTCGAACGAACGTTAGATTTTCATGTCGAATCAGCAGGAAGGTTAGCCTTGTCAAGCGACAATGCATGCTGCCTGGTGCCAAGCAAAGGTGCATTAACTTTACACATACCAGTGTGTTTAAGCGGTGATTCCACACTGCTGACTCTTAACATTCCTCACTCACGGTTTCAGAACTGTGTGTGAATGTCTGTTGTTGCAGCATTATATACATCTTCTTCCTTTCAATAGTATATCGATAAGCATGTCGACACGGGGAGGTGGTGATGGGGATGCAGTTCTTGGTCGGAATCTACCATGCATTGATGGCTGTTGGGCCTTGC
This sequence comes from Dryococelus australis, assembly GCA_029891345.1. Lineage (NCBI taxonomy): Eukaryota > Metazoa > Arthropoda > Insecta > Phasmatodea > Phasmatidae > Dryococelus > Dryococelus australis. Next base: position 75,185,787 of record CM057006.1, on the reverse strand, counting down.
TTCCCTCCAACGAGCGATTGCCTGCTGGCGAATATGAAATCGGTAATGTATTGTGTGTACGGAAAGGCGGGCGGTCATTGCTTCCAGCAAGTTCATTACCATGATATGTGCTCGTATTCTGCAGGTCATCTGAAACAACTACACTTGTTAAGGTAAAACCTCTATTCAGCATCACCTAAGAGCAGGGTACATAGGCAGTTGACGTGTGTGTGTGTGTGTTGTGATACCTCCTTACTTGGTTCGTGTCTCGGGTTGTCACAGTGTGCGTGTGTGTGTGGCTCGTATTACAGAGCAGGGTGAACCCTCCCTGAATCCTCCCTGTTAGTATTATTATTACCTGCTCCGGTACATGAGCGCAGGTCGGAAACAGAGTATGACTGTCATGCTAGTCTCTTCCTGGACGGTAGGACCAACAAATGTCTGCCTGTGGTCTAAACAGGAATCAAACCTACGATGCCATATTTATTCGAGTAGGGTACAGAAACAAATATAAAAAAAGTGACAGGTGTGGGGATTCGAACCCACGCTCCCTTTTACTGGAACCAGACCTTATATCAGGCACCTTAGGGTGCTTGGCCAACCTGACAATTTTTATTAGTGATGGGATTACATGGCTTTTGTCGAATGCTATACGCTTGTGCAATATGCACATGCAGGTTGGTAATTTTTTTTCATTTCGTGCACTATAGCAAACGATGTGAGAAAGCACACACAGCGATGCATGTTTACAGGAATCGAACCTGCGATACCTCAAGAATGATTCAGGGCACATGCATTGGTTCCTTTTAATAGTATACTGGTAAGTACAATGACAAGGGGGAGGTGGTGGGAATGTAGTACTTGGTCGCTATCTATCGTGAACGGAAAGGCAGGACCAGTTATTGTGGTCTCTGCTTCCAGCGAGGTCGCATCGACGACAAAGGCGATGACGACGTGATGCACTCATGGCCTATGAGAATTCACTGCTACACCGGTTAAGGTAGGGGATACTTAGTTTCGTAATAGGAAGCTTATCATTCTAGCATGTGTTGTATGTGTGGGGACTCAGCTGTATAGCGACGACTGTGTATTTATTGCGAGTGACATCTCATTACATACATACATACATACATACATAGATGTTTCGGTACATGGCTCACGAGTGCACGACCGGTAGTACTGACCGACTGTCTGGAAGTAAGAACACACATGTTTGGCAGTCACTGGGGCTGCAAGATGGTGGTCGCCTAGGGCGACTTGTATTAGTAGTAGCATGCTAGTAAGGAAAAAAAACCTACGTGATGTCTATGTTATGCAATGAACAACTATATTTTATGTAGTTCGGAACTTACAGCCAACTATGATTAAAAGCCGGCATATGGTATACTTTCTCCTGCGACCCCTCTCGTCATTGGGAATTATCATGTTATGCATTTGACAACCACGATGGTCGCCTGGCAGTGGGGTGGCTTTGTCATGCAGACCCTCGCGGATGGTCAGTGATGATGTTGCCTTCATCGTGGTCGGATGCCGAGGACATCGGTGAATGGGTGGCATTTTGGTGGTGAGTCACAACATGGATGCAAGCGACATGGTATGTGAGTATAATTTGTATTTATATCTATCAGGCCGCTGGAGGAGGCAGTGAACTTGTATACCAAATATGACATTCTGGCTCACCTGGCTTCATGCTGAGGTCAGTCGTACTTGATCACATGTGGATGGTAATCCTGAGTGCGAGGGTCGGAAAGGGTGTCTGCTCTCTGTTACACATGTGTTCAGGGCTCGGCGCATAGCGAGTCCCTGACGCGCTGCTGGGCAGCGGCAAGCGTGCGAGGATGTATGATCAGGGGTGATGTAGGCAGGTGGAGGGGGCGGAAAAGAGACAGAGAGAGTGTGAGGACAAGTGGAAGGTCGCTGGTCGAGGAGTTGAGGGGAGGTTCGCTCGAGAGGAAGTGTGTGTGTGTGGCCAGACGGTGGCACCGAGGGGACAGGAGCGGTACAGGTGAGTAAGAACAGGGAGACATGCAGGCCGACATATGTCCACATGTCCCTTCCTGTCGTTGGGGGGTTATGCATGTATTATAATTTTGATATTTTTATCCCAAACACTTCGTAACTTACAGCTATCTACCATACACATTGTTGATGCCTATGTTATAAATTTTACAACTGTAACTTATATGGTTCGGAAATTACAGCCAACTATGCGTACAAGTGTTATGCACACACACAGACTTCAGGAGGAGGCAGTGTTGCACGGGATCTGGAATTGATCGTTCGCGAACCCTTGTTGCCCCGCTACCAACGCCGGCGAGGTGCTGGCCGCCAAAATGGTCAACATCCTCAGCTGGTCGTGAATTTTCCTGGGTAGACATAGGTCATCAATAGCAAGATGGCCGCCGGGAATGATTTCTCACTTTGGCAGGAATTTGAGAAGCTCCAAATTTGAGAGAAGTTCCGAGCGATTCAGCCACATGGAGCAAACCTCAGCCACATTGTGCGAAATTGAGCAAAGGCACTTTCCGGCATTGGCCGGCGGGAGGGAAATTAAGGGAATTTTGATGGAAAAACGGAAAAAAAATTGGTTTCTGTATTGCGAAATCGGTTATTTTGGACGGGAAAAAGAGGAAAAAGGGAAATTCGGTGGGACCTTGATATGCTAACTGCAGTCCACCAGTCCACAGCCTGCAACCTGGTGTACCAGAACCGGAATTTGTGTATCTCTTACGTGTTAAATGTACATTAAATATAATACACATATTCTTAACTCGTATAAAACCCATCCACAGAAAGCAATGACTCCGTGGAGTGGAAACTTTTATTTCACGCTCCGCGAAGAAAACTTACCTTCTTCTGCCCGTTCGACATAATACAAAGTGGTAAGACGACTCATACGCTACGGTGCAGGTCTAGGCCAAGAGAATCCTTGAGGCGGTACTTATAGTCACTAGCGCGATCCGCTCACTTAAGACTAGTGACTCCTTTGAGAGAAACCAGTAGTCCAATTAGTGATCAAATTAAAGTATCGTGTAGAGTTTGCATTGAGTTAATCAAACGTTAATTCAGTATCCAGATTGTGTATAATTGAGTGAATAGATCTGTAGTGTTTTATAAAAACTTGTGTCGCCTACCTTAATTGTACAGGAGTAATTGCTACCCCTACGTTACCGTCCTAGAGTGAATTATTATGTTGTATTGAGAGCCCAAGTATATGAGCAGGTATAGAAGTAAGTATACCTCTCAAGAGGAAGTATTACAGGGCGGAGTCGCCTATATGTATTCTGTAGTACTTCAGTATATTAATTATATTAGTCTGACTTCTAGAGCAGAACATCATGCTGTCATTCACAAAAATTAGTGAACCCCTGTCTTCAAAAAGGGATTGTTACTGGGCGTATAAGAGAGAGTCACAGTGACGTAGTTAGTTACAAAATACCATTTCTATAAGTTAAGATAATTACATTGTAACTGTCGCTATATGATTGCAACAGAATGTTATAAAACAGTTTCTCTGACATCCGTTCTACGAGAAACACTATAATTAGGTTAAACTATTCTTTAGTGCTGGGCCAGTGACGACAATCAGCAAAGGCCTAGTAATTGAAAGCACGTTCAAAAATTGAAGTCATTGTTACAAGTTTTTAAATGTAGTTAGGATTGAATTTTTCCAGCTCTCAGATGATCTCAAGCTGATCGCCCACAGCACGAGTAGTTTAGCTTCAGTTTGGTCAAATTATTTCAGCGACAACCAAACAAAACGTATATCATCACATAAAGATATTTCCTGCTTCTCAAATAAACGCGCATTCTGTACCTAAAAACCCTTTTCAAATTTTGAAATTTTTAAAAATTGTATATGGAACAGCATTTAAGATATTATAGTGGATTCAATAACGAGGCGATCGTAAAAAGTTAGGAAACCTATCGTAAGTAGACCACGTTCTACAGTGAACTTTTAAAAATGATAAATATAAACACCATAATAATGATAGGCTACCACTGATTTTCAGTGGAGGTTTTATTTTAACTAATCCAGAGCCATTTTCACTATTACTGGTTTAGAGTGAACACAGGACACGGCCGGTTTATCACCTACATTTAATGATTGATTTAGGGACGATATATTTGAGCCCAATACTACTCTCCAGAACCAAACTGAATCACTTACAAATACTCAGAGTCATGCCAGAACAGCTTTAGTTGCTCGTTTTCTAGTGGCCTGTCGGAAACTCAGTCTTGTAGTTAAATGTTCCGGTACGTCGCAGCTTCACGGCTAATGCTTAATCCGAAGACAGTGGCTCAAGAGAATTTCGTCGCTTTGACGGACCGCCTAGACTTCTTGGCGCGAAGCAGATGAGTAATTAAGCGCCGAAACTGTCAGGGTGAAACTTCAGTCCCAGCGACAAGTATTCGTTCGCGACCGAAACTTTGAAGATGCCAGTGGAAATTAACTTATCCTCTGACGCAAGTCGGGAGATCTGACCCTTCTCAATCGAAAGTTAGTTTCGTTCGTTCCTTGACTTCAGGGGTTTAACGATTACGTTTGTGACTACGGTTACGAAACGTAAGAAAATAAGTATTAATTTCATGGTATTTTGATCATTCTTTAAAGTTTTCTTGCGATGCAAAAATTTATATAATCATATTTCTTAGAAACTGAGTAATTTATGTTAATGCTATTTTCCAGTAATTTAAATACTACCACTGTATTAAAGTGACATAAAATAGAATAATGAATACAAAAGCAAATATAACATCCGAGTTTCTCAATGACCCATGTAAAACCAGTGTGATATCAATATTTACGTAAACCATGGACAATAGTGCGAATGGTAGAATATTAAAATATAAGTTTTAATTCCGTATATGTACCATTAAATTCTGACTTCACCGCAGAAATAGCTGAGAGGTGAAATAGAGGAATGGCGTCTTTGACGCAAATCCTTCCGTTATTGTTAATAAACAAGATACCTGGACACAACAACTTGCTTGCTCTATGAGCGAGGCTGAATAGAACTTCCAGCAGTTCTTGCGAGCTCGCTTCATAGAACGTTGCTAAGCCGTGGCTGCACTTCGAGTACAAACGGTACATAATTGCTACTGCGAAGGCCAATAAGTTTAACCAACACACTAGTGAGAACGCGAGATCGTGAATACGTACTTATGGATACGCAGTATATCTACTAAGCTTTCATAAGGGTCACGTTTTAATAACATTCGGGAATTTTCAAATAGAAGAGGTCTAATATTTTTGTTGACGAATATGTTAGAGACGTATAAATTATATTTCCTTATATTGGAACGTCAAAAATGTTTAACCAATTAGAGGAATTTAAATCAAAATATTTATTTTATATTTTTTATATGTAAGGCTGAGTTATTATCAGTTAGAATAGTTTCATACACAGCGCTTATAATATCCAAGAATTAAAAGATTCATATTTAAGAAGGTAATGAAAGCTAGATTTCAATCAAATAATATATGAGGTATCGAGAAAATTAGTTTGAAGGACGTGCTTTTTACGTACAAAGGAATGTTTTTTTTTACGTACAAAGGAATGCTTTTTTACGTACACTTACAGTAAGATGATTAATAAAGGTTTTCAGAACCCGCACAGAAATCCGGCTAGTGAGAAGTAGATGCTCTTATAAAAAATAATGTAGTTAATTTAATATATGGCAAAAACTATGATTTTCGAAATTAGTTTATCGACGGGTTAAAAATATGATCAGCTCGGAAATATGATTGATTTCCCTTCGCTTGCAATCGATATTTTTTTTCTTACATCTTTTATGTGTTCTTTCAATTTTGTGCTATTATTAAATTATTTACTGAATGCAAGACTCATTTTGTATGAACGCAAAAACATATATGTGAAGAGGTTGGTAACCCAGTTACAAGCTATTACAAGCTAGGTTTATCACTGCTAGGACAACTTCAGTTTCTGAATCAAGTCTACATTACTCGCAATACATTTATGAGACAGACTTCGTTTCGCATGAGACGCAGTGGCTATAATGCTCGGCTTTTATCAAGGCAAACCGGGTTCTATTCCCGGCGGGGTCCCTTGTGCATTTTCGTAAGAGGGACAATGCCACTTGTCGGGCGGGTTTCCTCGGGGATCTCCCGTTTCCTCCACTCTTGCATTCCGTCCCTACTGAATATTCGCATCGCTTCAGCCTCATTGGCTCTCCAGACGTCGACGTTATGAGCCGGCCAAATCTCTCCACTCCACTATTGCAACAACACTTTCTCTGCAAACTACGGTGGTATATTACCCCGGAAATAAAATTTATACTATTTGCCTAGCCTAACATTTCGTCATGAAATGGTAGGGTGTACTAGTCAAGAATATTAAATTACATACGTTTCCCATAAATGAATGTCAACATATTCTACAGAATTCAATAAAAAAATTATATTTTGGATCAAAAAATTAAATACTTCATCACGGAAGATCATTTTTGCTTTTAAATTGTCTCTGGTTTCTTGCATTACGTTTCCTTGCGCGCTCAAATCTCAATGAGCGTTTCGGCGTTAAGAAGCCAGAAAAATAAACTTGAGGCATGCTGAAAGTTATAATTACTACTAAAGTGATGATTATCTGGAGAATGAAACGTGTAGAATATGGAAGGAATTTTTGAATTACATACCGAAATTCAAACCATTCCATTTATAGAATAATTTCAACAAGAAATACTTGTAGCAAACTGTTCGGGAAATTAATCTAGAATCTTAAAATTATAATTGAAGTTTTCGAAATAGTGCCGGGAGTTCGCAACTTCACGTACCTGCGTGCACAACAAGTTGCATAACACGAAGGCAAACGTAACTGGCGCGTCATGCAGTTATCGACTGTATATAGGCCACCGTGAAAATAGTCACAGACTCTACATCGCCAATACTGCTGTTTTTGTGTTTTTGGAAATAAAATGCAATTCCTTCTGAAAGCCTTTACTCCTCAATTGCTAACCTTCCATTCTTCATGTAGTGTGACACACACGAACTAATGAGAAATCAGCAGTGGCGCCCAGGCACCTCGAAATTAAGGCGTCCTATATGCAGGCGCTCTTTGCATGGCACGCCCGTTCGGTTGGCCTTTGTGATATGTAATTTGTTATACTAGCAGATACGTTAAGTTGTGGACTCCCGGCGTTGTTTTCTTGATTTCAATTTGAATTTCAAAATACTATATAAATTTTCCGAACATTTTGCCACAAAGATTTCTTGTTGATATCAGCCCATAGATGCCGTGGTTTTAATTTCGACATGTAGTATAAAAACACCATGTATAACCATTAGCATCAGAGTACAGTTCCTTTGAAGTAGATTCTGTAAGCGTACGTTTGGCATATTTATTTATATTTACATTTCTTACAAACAAGCTGCGTTTTGTTATAAGTAATTGTTGGGATTTTTCACTAACACGTGAGCCTCACAACGTTTATGTTCATTTATAAAATAAAAAATTTTAATGTGAGGATTGTGACTGATTTGTGGCCGTCACTATAAATAAAAGATGGTTTCTATTTGCTTTGGTTGGTCTGTTAGAGATTGCTGTTGCTTTCAGTAACCCCGATGTGCCGCTACCCGCGTTGCTGTGACGTATGATGGGTTGCGGTCCGCCGACCTGAAGGCTGAGAAGCTGATGTGTTAGTTCCGGTTTCACCACACAATTTTTACTTACTAAGCCGAGTTTAAGAATGAATTGACAAGGATGACTGATCGATTGCATTTCACCCCTGTCAAAACACGATTAATTTTAACTTACCCGAGTTTAAGTAGAAACACCTATTTTCGGCCGTTTAACTTATTAAACTCCTCTTACGGAAGAAATATGGCTGCCGAAACATATTACGATACTTTGAAGATTATGATAAATAAATTCGGCAGACGCCTTCGTTGCGATCACAATATTAATTGCAGTCCCCGCGATGTAGTTTTGATTGATATTTGTTATATGAATACATACAAAAATGTAGGTTAGATTGGCTATGCAAAATATACATGTCATAAATATTTTTAATTTTAAATTAATGACGAATATTATGTATGTTATGTAAAATGATTAGCTTACATTAAATTGTTGTTTGTATTTTACAGGCTCTGAGGGGCCAAGTACAGTGCATTTGACAATGAAGTCTAATTCTATTGTTTGTTGCTGTGATATTCTAGTTTATCCACATGGCAGCAATAACAAACAATTTCAAGCACGAGGACAGTGAAAATTTGATTCATGAAAAATTATGCTATGTGTTGGCTGAATTAAAATCCGTAGCAATTATGATTCAATCTTGCAATCTCCCATTCACTGTCATTATTTGCACTGTTATATTTTAGAATATACAAGTGCTCGCACGCTGTTTCCAATACTGTTTAATAATTTATATAATTGACGTATTTATTTCTGCCAGGATTCCAAAGACGACACAACTCGGATCCCGTATATTAGTGAGCAAAATCATTGCCACCGCCTTCAAGATGCACCATTTTCTCCAAACGTCAGGTTCTAATCTCAGATTTCCTAAACGGGTTTGATCATCTGCCAGATGCGCGTGGTGAAATGCTCCGACCTGAAACGCCCGGTAAACGAAGAGGTAAAATTTGTAACTTCGTTCAGTTAAGCCGAGTTTGATGAATCAGTGGTGAAACTGGCCCTAAGTGTGTGCGCTTCTGATTGGTCGGGTCTTGCCGCCGCGGAAGCGGACGTGGGATATTGCCAGCATAGAGGTCGCGGCTTCCGTATAGGGGGCGCCGCGATCGTGAAGATATCGCCGCTGCAGTAAGCGGTCCCGTGGTGAGGGAAGGCTGGTTGACGTGAGGTTAGTTGTGCGCGGCCGAGGGTTGGCAGAGGCGCGGGTTAGGGCCAAGGATCAGGTCGAGCCCTCCTCGGTAAGAAGAGACAGTCGTCCGACAGTGATAAAGTTAAGTATGGCCACGAACTAATTAATCTTCTGCGAGGTAGGAACTTGCGATTTTCACGAGTGGAGTTGGAATTGTAAATTCTCGGAATTTCGGAAGGGACTTAAAGAGTTTTCACCCGTGATGATATCAAGACTTAGTTCCTGGGAGAGCGATGGCGGGACTTAGTTTTTCAACGCCCCGAAGTTGGACAGGTTAAGTTTTTAGAGAAACCGCCGTGATGAATATTGTTTGAGAATTTTTCCATCGTAGTAAAAGGAAGTGGACGGGTTTAGAACAGTGCGGACCGAAGGAAGGAAATAAGTGAGAGATTTTGTGGGAAGTCTGTTTTGGATGGGACATGGTTTTTTTTTTTTTTTTTTTTTTATGAAAACTTGGAGTGGGTGTGTGTGTGTGTGTGTGTGTGTGTGTGTGTGTGTGTGTGTGTGTGTGTGTGTGTGTGTGTGTGTGTGTGTGTGTGTGTGTGTGTGTGTGTGTGTGTGTGTGTGTGTGTGTGTGTGTGTGTGTGTGTGTGTGGGGGGGGGGTTTGTCGAAGTGTGCAAAGGGAAGGAGGGACCGCTTCGGTGGTTATCGTAGGGAGAATATCCCTGGCCACCATAGGTTGTTTGGTGTTGTGTTTGTAGGGCGAGTGTTTGGACGAATTAAGTCCCCGTCCAAGGCTGCTGTGACCTGGAATGGTGGGGACAATAGTAAATAGAGAAATTTTCAGACCACTCACTACATGTAGGTCGTTTCTGGGGTGAAGTTTAGTCGGCGTTGTGTCTCAGTATTTTATTGTACTGGAATATTGTATTGTAATATTGTGTAATGTTTTAGGTATAGGTTGTTAGTTTTATATCTTTTTTAACACTGTGTCTTAAAAGGAAGGCAATGACGCAAAATTCGTTTAATGTGAAACAGTGTGAACCAGTTGCCTGGGAGAAGTTGTAATCCGGGATTTTGGAGTAAGAAAACTGATATTTGGTACTTTTTTTTTAATCTTAATTTTATGATATTATGTGGTATTGTAGTCGATTTTTGTACACTTTTGTTTTTGGTAAACTGAGAAACCGAATTAGTTCTGAAGTGTTGACAGAACTGTTCAAAATACATTTTTTTTATTATTTTTTAATGGAGTTGATCAATTGTGGGATTGTTGAATAAATCAGTCTCTTTTTAAATGAGTGGCTTTTTATGGCAGAGTTGGTTACCCTTTTTCCCTGCTTGAACACAGTTATATTTGATAGTAACATTTAACACTTTTAACACTGAAGTACTCTGCTATTGATAAGGTGACGTATTTCTCTTGAGGATAGTACAAAAATAGACACAAGCAGTGTGTGATGGTTGGTTGTGACACTGTGGTTTGAGGACCAGGGGTCACATTATTTAGAGAAAATACATCTCATATGCATATATAAAAACATAAAATTACGAGGCAGAAAATTATATACGTTATTAAATATGCATATTTGTTTATAACGGATTTTTTTAAAATATATATGTACTCATACAATGTTACATATATGTGTCTGCATTTATATATGTAAACATATTTCTATTTCACTATTATTTTTTAAGAACCGTGGAAATGATATAAGGGCCATTTTAAAAAAGAAATTAGCACCGATTAAATTTTTTGGCCGCATGTAACGGGAAAGAGCACTGAATCTCTAGTTCGCTGTCTTCTTTTTTTACGTGACGCGAATAAGGAGAGCGGCGGGGCATGCTTTATTGCTGGAATTTCGCCACCGAAACCTCGGTTTAATATCCGTGCATAATGAAAGGAGTGGTCGGCGGGCATGCACTCAGCGACGATGAACATTCCTTGGACGTCGCCCAAGTATGTCAGCTTCGTTCACCATGCTTCTCTCCTAACACCTTCCTTCCCATGATACCAATACCTCCACGGTACCACTCTACACAGTAAAAAAATTACTAATACAACGATGTATATTGTATTAAAGGTGAAAAATAAAAAGAAAATGTTATGCAGACCCACAAAACTGCACACATTTCTGTAGGCCTATCTAGCAGAATACCAAGACTATAATAAAAATTGGAAAAAAAAAAAAAAAAAAAAAAAAAAAAATTGTTATGCATATATTATTGGACAGTAAGGAATCTTGAATTGTTTTCAGTGTATATGTTTTCTTTTTGAAAATTTCTCTGTAGTGACTGATAAAAATGGCATATTTCCACCATATAAATATTTTACAATAGCGCAGAGATACTGGGAATATGCATTAGTGTGATGGAGACATATAACGATGTTTACGTATACAAGAGAAGAAACTGTATTATTAGAACGATTATTACATTAAAGGTTCCTAACTGACAGATAAATTATTTTCGACATACGCCATTGACAAGCTTCCATATGTGGCGTAATATAATACTAGAGTACAGAGGTATGAAAACATGCAAAGTTTATTTATTATTGGCAGGTTATGATCTTTTGTACTTTTCGTTTGGAGAATTAACTAAGGAATTACGTAATTATTCACAAAAGTACAATATACCAGTCATTATTATTATAAGAACGAAAACAAACATTGTACGCACACATACAATTATACAACGATCCTACGATCACGCTAGGCTTCTTCAGATGAAAAAATTAAGTGACCTATCTACATACCACATACTGTTCATATTCGCTTGTTATGAATTAAATTTTGATATATGCTAAATATCTTCTATTAAAATAAATCTACGAACTTCTGAATGTTAAAAAAAAATGGTTTTAGTGAAATCAATTTTTGCTTCAGACGAATATTCTAGCGGCAATATAATAAAGACGATTTTTACGTTATAGAAACATATATCAGCTCAGTTTAAAATATCCAAAGGAAATCATACGACTCGGGCAGACATTTGGGACTGATTTTATTGGTTGTTGCTGTTAGGCCCATGTTACAAAAGGTAAGCCTATATTACCTCACACTTATATTAATAATTTTGATTTTAAATATACACAAAATTTTGCAGTAAGAATAAATGACTCTAGAAACCTAACTACTGTAGTTCTTAACCTTTTGAAATCTTTGGACTTTTAAAATTAAAACTTTCATTACTGTAAGATGTACATTTTGCACGCTTTGATCTACGATAATTTTCAGAATATTAAAAAATATTTCTTGGACAAAAAGCACTTTGTTCTTAGTGCAGAGAAGATGATTCTCTCGACACAGTTAGTTAACCTGGGCTTAGTAGAACAACTTAACAGCGATTACATTATATTATTAATATGAGTAAAGTAACTGCCCTCTTCTCTCTTCTTAAAACCCCATTCTTTTTCTCTCTGTCTATCGATATAAATATCCACCTTTATTCGTATATGTATACCCGCAGGCCTATAAGTAGAACACTGTGTAATGTTGTCTGGATTGCAAACAAGACTATGTAGTTAAATATGCTCGCAATTCGATTCACGAAATAACCGTTACTCGGTAAGTAAGTGAATTGAAGAGATTTGGATTGCTCTTATCATCGAGGTCTTGAGAGCCGATGCGGGTGAAGCGAGGTGAGCATGGAGCAGCTCACGGAATGCGAGGGCGGGGAAAAGGGAGACCCCCCTAGAAAACCCGCCGACCAGCGGCATCATCCGGCACTATTCCCCTCCGGGAATAGAACCCGGTTCGCTAAGTGGAAGGCGAGTAGTCTAACCACTACGCCAACGCGGTCTCTTGAAGTGTAAGATACCGCATACAGAAGTCAATAATTTTCACTTTTCTTGCGCGCTACAGTCATTCCTTTGGTGGGGAGAGACTCTGTATATTTTTTGCCGTGTAGCTCCGCACCGGCTTCGCAGTCACGTGACCCAAGCACCCCCTCAGGGCGAGACGTAATCGATTACCGGTACCAATATTCCTGCGGTAAATGGTCACCGCCCCCCCCCCCCCGGATGACGCTTCGTTTCCTGCCACCCACCCCTCTAGCAACCACTCCTCCTCCTGAAAACCTGCCCAACCCCCCCCCCTCCCACGCCACCTCACCAGGTGATGGGTTTTCATTTTTCCAACTCGATTCTCGCCAGACTGCTGTAGGTTCGGGGGGAGGGGGGGATGAGAAACGAGATTGACTCTGCGCGGATGCCAGTCCTGGAGGGGGGGGGGGTGTCTGGAGGTGAACTGAGGGAAGGCGGAGGGTCGTTCTGAGGCAAATCAATCACGCTCAGGGGTTTTGCGGGAGGAAGGGGTTCCGCGAGAGAACCAGGGAAACATGCTCGCTTTTTTATTTTATATAAGATAGGCCCGAACCACGAAGCTCCAATATTCTCTCGCCCTGTTTACGCCTCTTAGGAAAAAAAATTTTACGGCCGCTGCTTAAAACGACACTTCAATCATTTCCTACTAAAATAACACCGAGGATGTTTAAATTTATTATTTCCATGTATATACAAATATTCAGCTATCTAGATTTTGAATACCGCAGCCGAAGTAGCAAAATTATTCTTTTTTGGGGCACATGTTTTGGGTTCGGATACCAAGGACGACATAAGTGCGTTATTTTGTGTTATCATATTTTTAAGTTTTATCGTGGTTAATTAACATTGCAAGCCACCGCAGATTTTACTCGGTATCTGCAACGAAACTAATTTCCATATATAACTTCTAAAATTCAACCACATAATCATAAAATATATATTTTTTTAACTCAGGTTACAGAAACTAGTTAGGATGTAGCACAGTTTAAAATAAAGAAGTGTCTTAGGAATCTACCAGGAATGACTTCAGAGTATTTGATTAGTATACCCCCATTACCAAATTACATGAAACTAATAGCATTCATTTCAGCCTATGTAATTTTAAAGTGTAGAGAAACCTCTTATCACAAAAAATAATATTATTCTTTTTTTATATATTTTATGTCCTTTAAAGCTCGTTTGCTTTATGGGTGACGCCAGCGAGATTACAAACATTCTTGTCTGTTACCTCTGTGCGGAGAGCACTGGAAAGGCATACAATCCTGCAACCGTATATCGTGAAAGTAGAATAGATAAAATTTTTTTACTCGAACTTCCTTCCCCAAAATAAGTTTTCGCTACATAATTCGTTACATATTTACACACGAAAAAAAAATCACAATTAAGAAAAGTAGAGTAATTGACTTGTGTATGAAATATTGTAGTATTCCTCAAACATTCGCAGACAAACCATGCAGCACAATATTGAGTATTTTAAACCAGACAACCAATTTGCAAGATACTCTGGCATTTGGGGGAAAAAATTTAGTATGGAAGCATTGGCTTGCGTGGATAAAAGAAAGGGACAGGCTCTTTAATAGTATTCGCGTGGTTAATACATACATGGTTACGTTATGTCAATGGAATTTAAAATAATCTCATAATTACACATTATGTACGAACTGTACATATAACATAGTTAAGACCCAGTCTATAAAACACTAAAGTTATTTGATTAACAAAAGAAGTGACACTATCGTACACACTAAGAGTAACCATATATTGTATTATTGACGTAAGGAGCTTTTAAGATCCCAATGATTCTAACAATAAAAATTAATTGCGTCGAGAGTTTGAACGTTTAGATATAGATTATTGGAATTATACATTCATTTGTAACTACATGTACATTGTAGTCTAATTTTTGAAATAGTGGTAATTTTGTTAAGTCATATTCTTATTTGAGCCTAAGTGAATATCTGCCTCTGTGCGTGTGTATCCAGTCCTGAAAACTTTATATCACTATGACTTATTTTCCCAAAACTCTATCATTTTGAAGTAATGAGAAAGAAAGTATGACTTTTTGTATTTTCGGCTACATTAGGTGTCTATTTAAAAATGGAATCAACTACATATCTGGATGCTATGTAATATCTCGGAGATCATACAATTATTTAGAATCTAAATTGTTTCGTTAAATGTCGACTTCACCAACATTAAATTTAGAAACTCGTATCCTAACTATTCCTCCATTTTCGGAATTAGCGCTACATGAATTAATAATACTCTAACATTATACCAATTACCAAATATATTGCCATGCAATCAGTCTTCTAGCACCTAAAAGTGTCCTACGAATTTAATACATAAGGCACCTATTTTAATAATGGCAACAATATAAATACTGAAGGTTAGAATATACATTCAGTGGAACCGTTCGTCCAACTGCAATAAAATTCGTTTCTTTGAGCGCTAGTACTGCACGAATTAAATATATAAGTATACTCATGCTTCGTAACGCCATTTCATACTACAATGGCGAATGAAAAATGAAGAAATTATGACATACGCCAGAACCAGTCAAACATATAGTGTCAATTTTGACACGAAAATATTGCTATGGTATATTAAACATTTTTATTTAATTAATTATGCGCTGCTTTTTAAATTACAGACATGCAAATATTTTAGCTTAGTATTCAACATCTTCTGAAACTTATTTCAACTGTACATATTTAAGCTGTTTAAATTTCAAACCTTAAATAAACATATTCAAAATCTATTTTGCCTGCCATCTTGTATGATAGCATTGCCATTAGATTGAGTTTTCAGGTTTCATCTCTAAAACTATTCAACAGACTGCCACTAAATCAGGCACAATTATCATACTATAATGACCAACATTAAACATTTGTATATAATCATCGATTTTATGTTAATAAATATTTTCGATGCAGGCTTGAGAACAGACAAAGTGACACTAGTAATAAATGAAGCATGAATAAGTGTGCATATATTAATACGGAAACATTTCCACAAACATTTTTGCGTGTATAGAACCATTTTCACTTGTTTTCTAAAAATTTCAAATGCATTAACTAGTTACGTTGTTTAGTAAATATTACTTTTATATGAAGTGTGCGAATTAAGAATTTTTTGTTCTCGCTCTAATTATAAGAATTTATCATGCACACATTTTAAATTGCATATAATTGAAACCGAACACAAAAGAAGATATGAATCTGTAGATCTGAAAGTACGAAAAGGATTGGTGAATATTTTTGTGCTAAGAAAGATAGATGAGAAATGTTCACTCATGGCAATGAGGGAGTGAAGGCCAGATACCAGTAGTACACACGCAGCAGCAGATTATCCCTGCAAGACAGGTGCCAAGACAGAGCTGGCATGCTACAGAGCAGTACGAGTAGAGACTCAATTGGGCGTGCTACTGTAGGTTCCAGTGTTCAGCCATGCAGTATTAAATAACATAATAAAACTGAATATTTTGTATTTATTATGTTAACAAACATTTCGGTTACCCCGACGTGATTTTGAAGGTGAGGCAGTGGCTGCGTTCGCAGACGATCGCGCGTCAGCTGTGCCACTTACGGATACCCATATTGTTGTTGATAGACAAATGGGAGCGCAGTGTTATCCGCTCTAAGTAGTTGGCAGCCGCGGTCTAGCCCGACGGTCGCGCGTGAGCGGGCTACACGTAATGACAATCGTGGCTGCCAGACGTGCTCGGGACATAAGTGTGGGAGCCACATACGTTGACAACCGTAGCTGGCATTGGTGTCGGGTGGCCATTCAGATCGTCTATAGAATCTCGCAAAGGCTGGCAACTGCGTTCACGCGATGTGCAATGGCGAGCCTACATTTAGGTGCTAGTCGTTCCGGGCATCCTTAGTTACACCCATCAACTGGGACTGGAGATGCACTAGGGGAGTAACTCAGTCATCGCTGCACGACCACAGTTTTACTCAGGTCAGTGTGAGAGTGTCTTCCTTTACCCCTGTGTCAATCATTTCTCTGTCTATCCTTAACCTCATTTCTCTCGCATCTTACGTTGTGATTTTTGTCCTTCGAGTGAGATAATAGAGCATGTAAAAAGAGCACTTGTAAGAAGCGTGTGCAACTTAAGGGACGCTTGACAAGATTTGCAAAATATGTATTTTATTTCGATAAAGGGTATGGGGTGTGTTTCATCTGCTTGAGTTCAAATAATCTGCTAAAGGACTGTCAAGCTGGTAATTGCGACAAATGTCAACAACACATGGACATCTTCATTATGAGCAGGATATCGGTCAACACGAACCCAACAAAAATAAAAATCAAGAAAGTTTTTATTGTGCCTCCAAGGCAAATAAAGTAATACAAGTAATACCGATAACAGTTTGTGCAGATGTCGATGACCAAAGAGGCCGGAAGTTTACATGCAGTGCTCTATTGATCTCGGTCCAATTCATGACTGAATCCACTTGTAAGAGATTAGGTTCACAGAAAAATGCTCTTAGGATCCCAGTGATAGGACTTAATGAGCAACACACCCAGGCAAGTTACGCAGTTCCTGCCTGTTAACATCAGTTAATGTACGAATGAATATTAGGCACACATAAATAGTATTTTACTGCCCCAAATAACACAACATTAACCTGCAGTGAAATTAGATACAAGGAAGTGGAAGATTCCAGAGTTACTGGATTTATGATGTCCAGGCTTCAGTTGTCCTGACCGAGCATACATGCTTCTTGGAGGAGAATTGTTCTGGGAGAGGTAAAATTTTACTTCACGAAGACTTCCACATTTTTCCAGAAAAGAAATTAGATTGGGCGATAGAAGGACGAATCCGACTAAACTTAGTAGCCCAAGTAGAACCAGCCTGCTACCACAGTTTAAATGACCGACTTGACAATATTTTAGAAAATTTCTGGAAGGTGGAGGAAAATTGTAAATACAAACATAGCTCAACAGAAAAGGAGCAATGCGAAACATAATTCCCACAAGGTGTAAGCTGTAACAATGAGGGGCAGTTGATGGCGAGGCTCCCAATCAAGGGCGACCTGTCCGCACTAGAGAACTCTAAGAAATCTGCACTGAAAAGATTCCACAAAATAGAGACAAGACTATCCAAACAATCAGGGTTAAGAGAACCATATATTACATCCATGAGAGAATACAAGAATGGAGGTGGTTCCAGAAGAATAAGTCACAAATTTGATATTACCCCCTCAATCGTCCTGTTGTTAAGGAACATAGTACCTCAACGAGATTGCGAATATATTTTGATGCATCTGGCAGGACAGACAGTGGGAATTCTCTCAAGATTTGCCTTTGATTGAGCCAGTTGTACAAGATGATTTATTCGCAATAGTAGTTATACTTAGATGGCAGTGATATGCTCTAAAAGCTAACATTGAAAAAAATGTACACGCAAATACTAGTGTCTGAGCAGTAGAGAGATCTTCAGAGCATTTTATTGTGCGAGTGTCGTGACGAACCACTGCAGTGTTACAGGTTAAGGACATTGACATACGGGACAGCATGTGCACCCATTTCTTGCAACTAGAATCTTAAAGAAAGTAGCAGAAGAAAAATGATTCAGCTTTCCAGTGGCTTCAGAAATAATGAACCAGGACTTCTGTATAGATGATTTAATGGTAATTGCAGACACATTAGAGGAAGTAATGAGTGTAACAAGGCCTCACTAGTACGTTAATGTGAGGTGGTTTTAAACTACGAAAATTGAGATCCAATGTATGTGAAATATTGGCCCACCTATTAACAGAGGAAAAATCCCTTAAAGTTGTCAGGCCTATTGACGAGACAGTGACAGTTATAACTCTGGATCTCTTGTGGAGACCAGGGGCAAGGATGTTTTCCAGTATTCAATTAAGCACTCAAAGAGAAAAAAAAAAACAAATGCTCGTTTCTGTCTGAAATAGCTCACATATTTGTCCCATTAAGCCTCATTGGACATATTACTGTAATAGCAAAGCTGATTATGTAGGAGATGTGGAAGTCAAAGTTATAATGGGATGAAGATATACTTCTACACTGGAAAAAATGGGACAGCTTCAGAAATTCTCTTTCTCAAATTAATGAACTGTGCATACAGAGGAGAATTATAGGTGATGAACTGTATTGCAATGTGCAACTACATGTGTTTTGTGATGCATAAGAAGTAGCTTATGGACAATGAATTTATCTAAGGTGTACTGATAAGGATGGCGTAACATCGAACAAATTGATTTGTGCAAAACCCAGAGTACCTCTATTGAAACGGGTCTCTTTGCCAAGGTTAGAACTTTGTGTGGCACTCATGGCCACAGAGCTTACAACAAGGGTGCAGGTAGCACGGGGTTTGGAATCCATTCGCATTTACTACTGGACAGAGTCTAAAATTGTATTGGCCTGGTGGCTGCACCATAAGCTAATTGGAAAAGAGTATCAAAAATTCCGAGCAACGCCCAGACGGATGACTAGCACCATATGATATCAGGTGACAAACCAGCAGATCTGCGGTCCAGGGGCATGGCACCAGAAAAGCTGATTGCATCGGATTTGTGATAAAAGGAGCCAAAATGGCTGGTGTGCAGGATGAGGAATGGCCTACCACAGCAACTGTGTACAGAGAGGAAGAAAGTTGTGGTGTCACATATTATATGTCCTCAGTTCACAATATTTACTAGATTTTCATTATTCAGGAGACTGACCAGAGTAATGGCTTACTGTGTTCGGTTCATCGCGTCAATCAGGAGACACATGAAACCTCCACGAGGGTTGGGACTCACTGTGGCTGAGTTAAGTAAGTCAACAACAATGTTAATCAAGTTGACACAAATTGAAGCATTCTTGCTAGAATTAAGAGTTCTTATGAATAATTATGAGGTGCCAAAGGCAATCCCATGGAGCTCACAATGCTTTTTTTTTTTGGCAAGGAAGGTCTGATAATAGCAGGTGGACGTATACAAAAATCACCAATAATGGAATATCAAAGGCATTCTCTAGTCCCAAAAAGCATCATGTGTCAATGCTCATTGTGCAAGAAGAGCCTCTTAAGCTTCTGCATGCAGGGAACAATTATTATTATATTTCATCCAACGACGACACTGGCCTTTGAATTCCAAGATATTTGTACATAAGGTGTCCAGCAACTGTGTGTGTTTTTTTTAAGGTGACGCCAAGAGCAGCCACTCAATTAATGGGAGTGCTTCCCACAGGGCATGTTAAGCCATCAAGACCATTTCTTCACACTGGAATATACAATTGTGGCCCCGTATAGATCCATCAAACAAAACAGAAAGGAATCTCAAACCAAGGCATACATTGCAATATTTGTTTGTTTTTTCACAACGGCAGTCCACTTAGAACTGGTAACCAATCTGACTACTGATAATTTCGTAGCAGGATTACGAAGATTTGCCTCTCGCCGACGAAAATGTGCTCACAAATATTCCGACGAAGCCACTATTTTCACTGGAAGAAATAGAGAACTCCAATAACTCAAGAACCTTCTTCAGTAGGAAGACCAAAAACAGCACATCGTTACAACACTGGCAGAGCAAATAACAGAGTTGCAATTCATTCCACCCTATGCACCACATTTCGGTGTTTTTTGAGAAGCAGGTGTTCGCTCAATGAAACATTACTTGAAAAGTGTTGTACTGATAGCTGTCTTATCATACGAAAATATGTACACAATTTTAACTGAAATTGAAGCATGCCACAACTCCAGGCCACTGACACATATGTCTTCAGATCCATCATACCTGACGATACTAACTCCTACCCATTTCCTGATAGGCGATTCCCTTACTGCGATCCGTGAGCCAAACTTGACATCCCTTCCTCAAAATACTCTCTTATGCTGGCAGCATGTGCAATAAATAGTTCAACACTTCTGGGACAGTTGGACGAAGGGGTACCTAATGTAAATGCAGCAGCGATCCAAATGGAGTGTTCTAGGGTCCGAATGTGAAGCTGGAATATGTAGTTTTGGTGAAGAAAGGTAATGCGCCCCAGCACTATGTTGGAAACTTGCCCGAGTGAACAAATACACCCAATGAAGGACGGACTTTTACGTGTAGCTACTCTTGTGGCAGCACGGGGAGAACTCAAGAGAGCTATTTCCCAACTTTGCCACTCGAAGAAGAGTTAATCATACGAGTTGAAAGCTGGCGTTTCACGGGGGGGGGGGGGGGGGGTATTTGTGCTACAGAACAGAGATGAGGAATGTTCACCCCTGGCAATGAAGAACTTGAAGGCCAGATACCAACAGTGCTCATGCAGCAGCGGGTTATCTGTGCAAGTGAGGTACCAAGACAGAACTGTCTTACTAGAGCAGTACAAGAAGTGACTGAATTGCGAGCAGATGTGCGTGTTACTGTTGGTTCAAGTGTTCAATCACGCAATTGCTTTCAACAACTTAATAAATCTGAATATTGTTTTTATTAGGTTGGCAAACAGAACACTTGTGAAAATATTGTCTTTAACTTATCCTATCAGTAGTTTTATTTTGCAATGATGAAGTATACAAATGAACTATTATTTTGGACAGCAATCATTCTAGAGATTATTTTGTATGCAGCGCGAAACTTATCAGACGTCTTGAAAAAACATACATCAAAACATATGAAAATAAAACACACATAATCTCACAAAAAAAGTATAGTATTCCCTGAGGAATCGATACAAAAAACAGGATACATTAAGGAAACTACCAAACAAGGAAATAAACTATTCGCGTGTGTGTGTGTGTTATATATATATATAAACTTCTCAGACAAATCAATCAAACGAATAGTTCTTAAATTTTTGAGCATATAATAAAATATGATTGATATTACTACCGGACAGCTTACACTTTAACGTCCGGAATGATCGCCCTTCGCTTTGTCGGCTCGAGGAGGGGAAGTGTTTCTTTATATAAAGCATGTGTGATATAGAAGAGGAAGAAGTTTCATTATAAACATTGTTTTTCTAATAGCATTGAACCATTTTTATATAAATTACTCTTTCAGATGATAATTGTGTTGCAAAATATATACGACTTTATTTGCGTACAATATTTTATCACATAACAGTCCGAGTGGAGAGATTTGGGCGGCTCGTAATATCGAGGTCTTGAGAGGCGATGAGGGTGAAACGAGGTAAGTACGGAGCAACACCGGAATGCAAGGACGGTGGAAACGGGAGATTCCTGAGAAAACCCGCTGACCAGCGGCATTCTCCAGCAAGATTGCCGCAAGCGAAAATCCGGGAGCAACCTAGCATGGACTCGATCTCGGTTCGCCTATGTGGGAGGCAAATAGTGAATCCACTACACCACCGTGGCCCTAAATGGCAGTCCAATAATGCCGTTTTGAGTAATGTTTAATGAGATTCAATATAATGTTTGCAATATGCGTGGTGTGTTGAAAAATTTATTCAGCCCTGTCCTGAAGTGTCATTTACTTTCGGAAACAAATTTTGAGCAAATAAAACCTTTATTTAAATATACAAGTAGGCAACTCCCTTAAACCTGTAAGACTACAGTAAATACATGTGATAATTAAAAAAATGTTGGGGTATACGCGGGTGTTGGTTATTCGCCAAAAAATATTATATTACCATTGACTCATACACTAGAACATAGTAAATTAGCAATATTTTCAACCTCCTGAACTTACTGGGAAATGTTAGGCATGTGCTTTTCTGCAGCTATCCATCAAAATATGTTATGTAAGCATCTGCTTTACGACTATTGCAGTTTTCTACTTCCGTTGACTGCAAGGTTTTCAGTTCTGGGTTGTACCCGCGCTACTGTTTTCTATACTGTACAGACCTTTCAAAAGACATTACATACGTTAAGAATAAGCAGCTCTATCCTTCTATGGTTAGCATCTGCGATTCCTTAATAAAATGCTGTGTTAGCGAAAGACATTGACTGTTCAAGAAAACTATGACGATACCGGATTGTTATTCATCAAAGTGTGCTTATTAGTCTGCTATAATTTACTAAAAATGGTAAAGTTTTGCACTCGATTCCACTATAGTAAATAAGTGTAAATAGGACTATCATATAAGTACTTAATATAACTTCTTGCTATCACAGAAATCAGGGCTCGTACTTCGCCCTTAATTTCGCAGAAAGTTATTATGTTAGTGTTGCAACCCTCTGCCAACGTGGTCAAAGTATATTTGGGTTCAGAAATCGTTAAGGTAAAATTAAGTTAAATATGTACGTCATGATCACACAATAATTGGTGTAATATTCTTGTTAATTTTTTATTACATTACCAGTATAATATCGTACACACACCATTCACTAATGCAACATTTACTCCCAGAAACTGGCGCTACGAATATTTACATCGTTAATGAGTTCTCCGTTAAAATAAAGATTCCGTTCAATTTCAAGCCTTAGTTCTCTCATACTGTTTGGAGTATTGAATTAATGTGTGTACGAATAATCGTTTTTACGTAGTGGGAAATTGCGTAATCTGGTCATTTTTAATGTTTGGTATTCGTATGGTAGATAAACATATCACTCGGAACTTAGCTGCAACAATACCCTACTCACAATAAATGAAATCACAATTGTAGTAATCAGTGCTTTTGGAGAGAAGATTCAATAATTTTTATTACTTTCTTTAAAAAAAATTACTTCGAGCTGGTGTACCAAACAAAGAATTTCTCTCTATAAAAAATCAAACTGGATAACCGAAATG
This sequence comes from Dryococelus australis, assembly GCA_029891345.1. Lineage (NCBI taxonomy): Eukaryota > Metazoa > Arthropoda > Insecta > Phasmatodea > Phasmatidae > Dryococelus > Dryococelus australis. Next base: position 75,162,503 of record CM057006.1, on the reverse strand, counting down.
CACCGGATTCTTACTTCTGTCATTCTTGGTACAGAAGAGTGTAGCATAAAATTTTACTAATGTAGCCTACATTCGTCTACCAAAATTACAAAAGAATCATACTGAAGAATTGTGGTATTACATGTTTTCTGTTACGACATGAACATTGAAGGTTTTCTGTTACAGCATTTACCGTAGTGTCCACTTGTTACTCAAGATCTTGGGAATTAAGTAGAGACTTTTTTTTTCCAGTACTAATAATTAAGATACCCGTAATTCAATTTAAAAACAGCGGTGAATTGACATTGACATACTCGTTATAAATCTTGTATTCTGAGTACTAATGCACTCATTTTTCCCATATCTGCTGTATGTATAGCGATATTTAAAATTCGTGGTCGTTATACACTTTTCAGCCGCCAGATGCGCTGCTGCTGCTCTTAATGAAACTCGCCTGTGTTAATAATATAGAGCTTTAAGGTATTTATCTATAGGACTGGTTGTTCCCTTCCGAATCAAAAGGCTTGGTCTTTAGTGGGGCCATCGTTAATGAATGGAGTTTACACAGCGTAATTCCAACAGCAAGTTATCCCGCGGTACCAATGTTTCTGCTCGTGGTTGCCTCAGGTCAAGAATTAACAGACGAGAAGTCTTCTAATCTCAAGAGCTGATACGACTGGAGTGTATCGTTCCTTGGCGCCTAGTCTCATAATTCGAAAGATAAAGAATGGGCTCCCCGACTGGCACAGGAAAAGGTTCTTGTATTCTCCAGCAGTTCCGTAATTGCTTAAGTTCTCCCGGAACTTTCGAAACGTGCGAAATATATTAGAGAGCTAGGCCGGAGCCCTTATCCGCGACTCCATAAAGAGGAAAGTTACATGCAAACAAGACATAGGGATCATAAACCCTAGCAGGAATCTTGTTAGCGCAGAGGATTGCAGCGGGGTTGTCGGGGAGTGTTGGAAGAAGCTGGGTAGGAAGTTTGAACAAGTCCGGGATTGCAAGTTCTTGCCAGACTACCAACCCCCTCTTCCTCGAGCATCTTCAACCCCTTCCCTCCCCTGCCCCGAACACACTCACACAACGTACCAGTCTCCCCAACCCCCAAAGCCCCACCAAACTCAACAAGAGAAGAGGAATATTGGTTTGCAAGCCTGCCGGGTAATTGGGCACTTGTCTGCAAGAAGAGCTCGCGTGGAATGAGCCCCCGCTCTATCAGCTGCGACTGCAAAACTCTCGAACAAACTAACTCTTTGGTGTTTTGACAGGAATATACAAACATTTTCCCCGAGTAAACAGGAGACTCGCAAAACTGTGTCGCATTCTTCAAATTAATTTGGGCGACGAGCGAGATCACCAATGCAAACAATTTCTCAACTTACGTTATAAAATTCCCTAACCCATAATTGTCTTTGCTTTTCTTTTAAAAACGTAACAGAGACGCAAGAAAATATTTCCCGCCAGTATTGATTATATGACTGAATGATAAAGGTGAGACACACACGCACACGCACACACACATACATTCACGTACACACAAACTGCTTGCGGACAAATCACAGATGTTCATTACTGGAGTAGAGTACCGAGCGAGGTAGCGCAGTAGTAACTCACTTGACTCGCAGTCGGGAGGACCCGGGGTTCGATCACTTGTCCCGGCTATCCTGATTTTGATTTGCCATGGTTTCCCGAAATCGCTCCAGACGAATGCTGGAATGGGTCCCGAACAAAGGCCACGGCCGATTCCTCCCCAATCCCTCCTCCCTCCTCCCTGCGCATTTAGCACCGTCTGTAATGACATCGCTGTCGACAAGACGTTAAGCCCACTTATCTGACTTACCTATTAGAGCAGTAGAATTTTCACTTGCCTTGTAAAACGTGGACAGTTACACACTCAGGAAACAACCAAGTAATGAAAAACTAACTTAAAAAGCACTCAAATTTTCTCATATTATACCTATGTTCGTAGGATACCTTGTTTGTGATTTTCGTATATATATAAAAAAAGGCATAGTGTCATGTACAATTCGATGTGTATTTTTAATCAATGCAGATTTGCGTGAGATTTCGTTATTCAAGTAGTCACTAAATAACACTTTTTCATATTTACTACACTTTAATGAGCTATAATTTAAAACTCGTCATTAATGGCAGGCATAAATATATTTTCTTATTGCCAGTGTTTTTATGCCTGCAAATTTCAAAACTGTATTCAAAAATTCACTTGCCATACAGAGTTTCTAACGTTTCTCATGTACATTTTGATACTCGGGGGTTATTAACTTCCAAGTACAATTCTATAGTAAATACAGAGATTAAAATATACTGCAATCGCCAACAAGTTCGTGGATATACCGGCTCTGTGATTGTAGGCATTATTCCATCATGGCATCCACGAATATAAAGAATGTGTGCAACATTTTAGCTACTACAAAGTACATTACTGTTCTTTGTTCATGTACGACCAGTTAAAAGATATTCGTTTCCGAAATAATAAGAATTTCATAATTCCAAACTTACTTCATAAATTATCTAACTACACAATAAAAATAAGCACAATTGCACCCACTTTCCTTAAAAGAAATATAACTATATATTAGTTTCGCACAAAAGAAAATTGGTTTGACAATAACTGTATCCTGTTACGTTCTGTGCTCCAAACTTGAAGACAAAATAGTTAAATATTTGAAGCTCACACTGTAAGAGGTTACAATTATAAAAAAAATTATGTTTAGTGCAGTGTTCAGTGTGAGTAATTTTCGAACGAGAATAAGTAACTTCATATTTATTATTATTACTCAGCACACAATTCACGCCATTTCCAAACTGGCTGGTTTTCAGGCTATAAAAGGAGAATGCGTAGGACTTTTCTCTCGCTACTCACTGATGAGTTTGAGATTCAGACCGTGAGATAGCGCTAGCGTAATTAGGGAAAGCGGATAAGCTGGCTTGTAACGAGAAAGGGGAGAAATTATTTTCACCACCACATAAATGCGAAAACACTTGGAAGGAAATTAACTGTAATAGTTTCACTTCATTCGACTGTTTGCAAGACGATTCAACGCAATTGTGGAAATAATGGCTAAAACATTAAAATATACGATATAAAAAAAAACGTAATTTTTTCATCACTTCTGTTTTTCTGACATTCTTTACTCTCGAAGACCCTTGAAAATGTATGCGATGTAAACTGTTCTTCATCTATTCCATGTAAATATCGTTGGCGGTCGGTAAAGTAAAACTAATTCCTTTTCTTTTGACCTCCATTTTGCTAGAAACTGTAAAATCGTAAGTATTCTCAGTCAGCATTTATTATTCTTTTCGCCTTAAGCTGGCTGTTAACAAGATGTAACCCCTGTATAAAATACGAAATATTTTTCTTGTTTGCCTGCCATTTTACTTGAAGTTTAAACTATAGCATGACAAACATACTTGCAATTTTCCAGGGTAATTTTGGTTTGCCGTCTTATTTTCATTCGTACATGCCATCCCCGATAGTAGATAAGTTTGGTATACTCGAGGACATAGGGAACTGAAAGTGGCTCGGTGGTTCGACCTTGAAATGACATTGACCCAAAATTGCTCTTGTTGTTCTCCCAAAAATCGCTAATTTTCACTCAAAATCGCAAGTTTTAGTCCAAAAAAGGCCTTGAGGTTTCCCTTTTATCCCCTAAAATTTTTCCGTTTTTTCCTAAATATGTCCCGTTTTTCTCTCCAAAAAAAAAGCCATGCCCTAGAATATGTAGTAGGAAGCTCTGGAAAGGCAAAAACGAGCAAATTCAGATGATTTTAGGGGCCTGCTATTCCTTCTAGATTAAACATTGTGGTATCTGAGAAATCCACAAAAGAAAATAAATTTATTAAATATTTTTATAAAATAAAATATATTTTTATAATAAAAATTTAAAGCAGTAATTATTAGGTGTTATGTACCATCGGATTCGTCTTTTCAAGCCGCATACGATCGCGATGTCATACCGCCATTCTGTCTCATTTTTTCATGCTCTATCGTTCCATATCCTCTCTCTCATTCAATCTCTTTCCCTCTTGTCTCTTCATTCCATCTCTTTCTGTCTTTCCTTACTCTCCTTCACTCATGTCTCTCTCATTCCACCTCTTTCTCTTTTTCAATTCTCTCTCACTCTCTCATTCTATTTCTTTTTCTCTTATCTCTCTATAATTCCATAAGTTTTCTCGGAGTCCTCCCATTTTTCTGTTCTTTAGTTCTCTCTCTATCTCTCTTATCTCTCACATTCGTTAGATTAGTCACATGTTCTCCACTCCATCGTCTACATAGTTCCTTCATTGCCTGCTAGAATGCACGTCTCACCACTGTGTGTATTTATTTATGAATTAAAAAAAGTAATTTTTCAAAAAGGGTAGGTATATAAAAAATTTGTATTTTCAAAAGCGTTATCATTTGGAATAATAGTAAATAAATACATTTTCTTTTAGCCTTAGACGTTAACATCTGAGTGCGGTGTAGTGGAATATACAAACTGTGTTTATTACTTACATGGCAACATTTATTTAAAAAGATGTTTAAAGAATAAAAAAAGCTGAAAGGAAGAAGAGACAAGGGCCTTAAAACTACTCATTTTACCGCGAACAGCTTATAAGCATCACGTGGGGAAAGGAAGGGAAAGAAATGACAGCGAGGCAGTCGGCTGGCCAGCCTTGTCAATTATTCACTTATAAAGTGACACATTTATAAATTAGTAGAATTATTAAAATTTATTTTATTTATCATTTGAAAAAAGCCGAAAAAACCCGCTGAAAAATACAGTAAAATGTATTTTAAATGCATTTGTATCGTAAAAATCAGTTTAAAAAATTGAATTATGTCAATATCACACATTCCCATGCCAGCTGGTAATATTTAAAAAAGGAAAAATCCTCGTGCATAGACAGCATTTGAACCCAGGGTATTTGGGTCACAAGTCGGTTTTGCTAGCCACTCAGCCACCGAACCCACGAGGAGTAGTGCTTAATAGTACAAATAATATAAATTTCCAAGCGAAATTGGCGCATTCCCTCGTAGAATTAAATATATATTTTTTTTGTTTCGTTATATTTTTTTCAATCAATGCATATATGGCTTATAATTACAATATTTTAGAGCAATTTTAGTTTTTTTTTTTAAGGCAAGCAATCTTCTGTATTAAAATCATTACTCTATTTTCGTCTGGAGTCAGAATCACATGTGCTTAAACTCACATACAGTTATGCTTTTATATGTATTTTTTTACAGTAACTATGCAGCGGACCAAATCTTTTCGCAAGTCGGGCTCGTAAGCATGTGAACATGTACATGTATAAGATAATGTAATTTCCAAACTCTTAGAACGCAGATGGTCTAGTGAAATTTTAGTTTGCAAGTAACATTTCTAGCTCCAGGATTGTATGTTTAAGCCCTATCTATCAATATAAATTAGCTTAAAATAATATTAGCACCAAAGTGCTTTTTTTAACGTGATCTGCTTATAACAGACTGCTTACCCTATAAGATAGGATTAGTACGAAATAAAAACGGTGCTTATTATTCGATATATATATATAAGCTTTACTGAAATTATATAGTTGTATAGCAAAACAGTTCTCTCAACTTCATTTAAGATATTCTCTCTTCAAGACTAAAATACCACATTTTGTTAATTATTTACTACCTCGACTAATTTTTGTAGGCATAACTATCCTACTCTGATTGTATTAAATGTATGTATATGTGAATAAACCAAGCAACATCATATTCTCAATATATCTGGCAGGGTATAACACCAGCGAGCAGACCGTACGTATTTAAGTGTTAACAAGATGTGCTAATATACTTCCAGTGAAAAAAAAAAATGCCGCAGAGTCCTACTACAAACAAAAAAACGAATTAAGTGTAAACAAGACGTGTTAGCTCCAAGACTCACCTTTTTTCCCTGGAACCAGATTGCAGCGTTGAGCCTAACGATCAGCACCGTATATTAGCGGATTCCCTCACACCACAGCTGAAACCAGAAATAATAGTTCATTAACAAGTGTTACGTTGTTATGACGAATTAAATAATGACTAAAATAATCTTTAGATATAATACACAAAAGGAAATTCAAATATTAGCTTTAGAAACAAAAAAGACCAAAAAATAAACATAATTTTAGCAATCAGAGGAACCGAAAACAATCAAAAATGCACTCACCCTCTTGCGCTCTGTGTGTGTGTATATATATATATATATATATATATATATATATATATATATATATATATATATATATATATATATATATCTCATACACACACACACACACTCTCTCTCTCTCTCTCTCTCTCTCTCTCTCTCTCTCTGATCATCATAGTTTCGATCAGGTGGTTGAAAATGACTATTGAAAAAATAAAAATATTTGTTTCATTTTAAATAATAATTGTAAATATTGGCATTTTATTACAAGCAGCACTCTCATTAGGTTTTATAATAATAATAATTACTGGTCACGTTTACCTTACATTATTAGCAAAATTCCTAATATTATAAATATTTCCCAAAAACATTTATATAGGTCATAACTCTCGCAAGTGGCTTAAGTCACTAAAGGGTGTATGGCTTACGAATTTATACGCTATGTTTCTTAATATTTTCAATTTTGCGAATACGCCTTCAGTGAACATGCAAAATTAAATGGTTTTATATTCTAGTCAAATTAAAAACGCAGTGTGAAGTACCAAAGTTACTAACTACTGTGGAGTATTAAATGTTCAAACCGGATGTCTATAGAATTGAAGAGTGCAGAGTAGTAGTAATTTGACCATTTCCAGTATAGTGTATGGATTTATTTTTTATTTAGACAGAAGATTGTTCTCCCAAAACGGATGCAGAATCGCAACATTTGTCCCTATTATCGGTCTATATCCTAATTCAAGTTTTATTGTTGTTAGGTTTCATCGAGTATCTAAATATTCCTACTAATTAGTTCTTACTACGTGATGATATAAGGTCGACGAATAACTTTACACTTGCATAAGACATGGGGTCGATTTTGTAAACGAGTGAGTGAAGCCGATGATTGTTCAACTTGAATCGCCTTTGTTTTCATAGCTGCGAATTCATTTGCAGAATGTTCCCGTCTAGCCAATTCGTCCTTCTGAGAACAAAGTAAGAAATTGAAAGCGAACGAAACAGATTTCTGTCATTCGCCTAGGCCACCTTCAAAGAACGGTCTTCTGTGTGAGAAACCCAACTCAGGCATGCATGTAGGTGCGTATTGTTTTTAAATGTAGGCTAGGTAAATTTAGTGTGTAGGGCCCTCTTCATGCCTCCCTCCGTTTTGTCTGTCAACATAAAATCGGCGGGGTTAAGATACTTATTACTTAACATTTTCCGTTGCAGATTGCGACTGTAGGGCAAATTTGACAGCCGTTGAGTATGTGCTTCGTTTGACCAACTGACGCATGCAGTGTCAGGAAACCGAACGTAACCGAGAAACGCAAGTTTTAGAAAACATTTCCTCAAATACGTAGGGTTTATGGATATTTGCAACCTTAAGAGTTTATTCACACTTACAATCTCAAGTTTGTATAGGTTCTCATTTTGTGTTGAAATACCAAATAGAAAAAATATAGAGGGAATTTTGTTTTTTTTTTTTTTCACACTGCAACGCGCGTGTACTGTAATGATGGCGATAGGCTACGAGAACACTCGCGCTATTGGGATGTTAGCAGAACTCTTTCACAGTTTGAGCGTTTATACGCAACGGGCGTTAAAATACTCAGTAAAAGAAACAAACATTTATTCTCAACCTTAGAAGTAATTAAATAATTTACTATAAACTTATTACACTGTTGGGCACCTTGTGATCAGCCAATGCAAAAAAAAAATACATTCGAGTAGCTTGAACATAATTTCCGTTCGTCCGCGTAACCTTAATTACCACAGTCCTTATTTTCAACAGAATTTGCATGCTTACTCTACTGTACCATGTTTATTACTCGACGGCTGTCAGATAATATAATGTTGATTTGATTGTATTCGCATACACGTATTTTAATTCTCGTACGTAATCCTATTTAGTCTATAGTGTCAATTTGAGCACTGTCAAAATATTATGTTACCAAGGTCCTAAAAATGTCCAGGCTTCGCAATGTTACGGTAAATGCCATGCAACGCTGATCATTTCAGATTAAGGTTCAATTTACTCAGATTATGAATAAAACGAGATACCTTATGGGAGAATTTGGAATAGGAGAAACTTTCGCCACAAAATGTGCTTGTATTTCAAAGATGCCGCTTTCAAGCTGGCGGTATATTGAGAAATTTTGTCTAATTTTTCAAAAGTTTGCCTATGGTCCGATTTTTTCTGTGTACTTTCCCGTGCCAAAATACATTACGTAGTAACTTAATTCTATTAATATTATTAACGGCATCCATTGATGCTTACTACAAACGTATACATTCAAATAAAACTGTGTTTGCACTGATATTTAGTACACCACTAATTTAAGTAAAAAAGAAATTAAAGTTTCATTTTTAAGTGCCAAATAAAGATAGCTGCAATGAAAGTAATATATCAATTGTGCCGTCATATTCAAATTCAAATTAATGATGTCTTAATCCAACGTTTTGCTGATTCAAGTATTACGACAAAATATGACATTCTATGTGATTATATTTAGTTAAATATCCCATTTAGTATAAAGAATAAAACAAATTCTTTCCGTCAAATCTGACACAATAGGAATCGGAAGATTTTTGATATTTCTATTAATTTTACTACAATTACTAGTACTCTATTTATTTACATACAAAATTGAGACAACAAGGTAAATGAAACCCCAGTGCTACCTGGAAGAGAAAATTAACATTGAGTTTCCCAAACCGAGTAGACTATATCTTAGTTCAGGCACGAGACAACAAGTGTCCTAAATTAGAGTTTACACTCTTTGCGTGTAATCAAAAGGAAACTATTTCAGACAATCTGATGGGACAGCGTATATTTGGTAATATACGGACAACGTTGGATGCGTGCTGGTGTGAGGTATTAAAGAGTTATTGGAAATGTAAGAATATGGTTGACTGAGTGAAGAGGCAATGAAGTTGAAGCGAGGTGCGTATCGAGCAGCACCTGAATGCAAGGGCGGGGGGGAACGGGAGATCCCTGCGAAAATCCACCGATCAGTGTTATCGTCCGGCACGATTCCCACATGCGAAAATCCAGGTGCGACCCCGCGGGGTGTCGAACCCGGTTCGCTTGGTGGGAGGCGAGTGGTCTAACCACTACACCGCCACGGCCCCAGAATATTGTTGAGAGGCTCGAGACGATGGAGGGCAGCATCCGATACTGCGCCACTGTCACGTGTATCAGTGACATGTTTACGTGACAAGATTAAGATGAATATGTACTGAAACGTTTACTGTGAAATCGTTGTTTGCGCGATATATAAAAGTTCTGGAAATACCAATTTTTCTCAGAAAGGATTAAAAAAAAAACTATAGTCTATGTCACTATATTTTTACTTTTACCGCATTACGTGTAACAATGGAGAAAAAAAATCGTTAGAGTTTCAAATAGGTATGGTATTTTTAAAGCTTACCTATGCAGCTTCTGTAAGCGTTAACAGAAAATTACTATTTTACGCACGTAGTTTGATCTGCGGACTTTCATCGCGTTTAATAAAACTACGCTACAACACATATAATTTACGCAGTAAAACGTTACGACGGAAACACTGCACGCATTGCGCGTAGACGAGATGAGGCGCTAGGTATGCGTGCTATTGCCTCCCGTATCGCTGCCTCGCTTCTTGACCCTGGGCGCGCAGCTACATAGTCCCCTTAAGATGTACGGAACTGTGTGCGGTGCGGAGAATGGACGGTGCAGCAGGGAGAGAACGACGAAGTTCGAAGGAAGTACTGGGATTGTATCTCGCACGTTCACACGTTCTCCAGGGAATCCGAAGAAAGTAGTGGGGCTGTATTTCTCACATTCGCACGTTCTCCAGGGAATCCGAAGAAAGTAGTGGGGCTGTATTTCTCACATTCGCACGTTCTCCAGGGAATCGAAAGAAAGTAGTGGGGATGTTTCTCGCACATTCACACGTTCTCCAGGGAATCCGAAGAAAGTAGTGGGGCTGTATTTCTCACATTCGCACGTTCTCCAGGGAATCCGAAGAAAGTAGTGGGGCTGTATTTCTCACATTCGCACGTTCTCCAGGGAATCGAAAGAAAGTAGTGGGGATGTTTCTCGCACATTCACACGTTCTACAGGGAATCCGAAGAAAGTAGTGGGGCTGTATATCGCACATTCACACGTTCTCCGGGGAATGCGAATAAAGTAGTGGGGCTGTATCTCGCACATTCACACGTTCTCCGGGGAATGCGAATAAAATAGTGGGTCTGTATCTCGCACATTCACACGTTCTACGGGGAATCCGAAGAAAGTAGCGGGGCTGTATTTCTCACATTCACACGTTCTCCAGGGAATCCGGAGAAAGCAGTGGGGCTGTATCTCGCACATTCACACGTTCTACAAGTAATCCGATAAAGTAGTGGGGCTGTATCTCGCACATTCACACGTTCTCCAGGGAATTCGAAGAAAGTAGTAGAGCTGTATCTCGCACATTCACACGTTCTCCAGGGAATCTGAAGAAAGTAGTGGGGCTGTATCTCGCACATTCACACGTTCTACAGGTAATCCGATAAAGTAGTGGGGCTGTATCTCGCACTTTCACACGTTCTCCGGGGAATGCGAAGCCCGTACGGCGACCAGCAAGTCAGTCAAGTGTCAGTACATCGAGTGTCAATTGCCTTTTAAAGCAAGTAAAGTAAACGCCCTACATTCCGACGTTACCTCACGCTATGAATGAGGGCGACCCCTATAGACGTGTTTAATATCGAAAGTTGGTTGTAAACATGCGAAACGACTACACACTTTTGACTGGCATGATTGTTTGATCCAGTGAGACAAACTTTAAATTAAATTTGACGCAAAACCCCACAAAATGTGCGAACTTGCCTGATGAAAATCTCCTAACTGTAATAGAGAGAGCATTAATTTTTCCTGGGTTAACAAAAAACTTGTGGACCCATTATTCTTTGACGGAGCTGTTACAGGTGAATGTTACCGTACCATGCAGCAGGAAAACATTGTGCCAGCTGTTCACATACTTTACACATACGCCGATTTTCTTTTTCCAGCAGAAAGACCTCTTACTATAGAGATGAGACATCGCTCTTGGATGAGACATTTGTTGATAAAGGGGGTTCACAATAAAGTGAGCACTGTTGAAAACAAACCTTAGAAAAATATCACTTCCTGTGCTCGCATATATTTTAACGAATGCAGCGAGCGACATGCACCCAGTAAAATTGGTAATGATAAATTGAAAGTAGTTCCACATTTTAAAGTCGAATAAAAAGTGCCTGGTAACCGTTTTTGATGTCTTCAATTACTTATTTCGCTTTCTGTTTTTTTCTTAATGCACTGAAATGTATAAATGGCAAATTTAATACAACAATTACTTTTCTAATAATTTCACAGTTTCGCTTGACCAACGCATGAATAAAACGATGAGGTCGATGGCAATGTTAATTTTGCATAAGGCGGAATAATACACAACACGTATACAAGTAGATCTTAAGCAAGGCTTTCCAACGTGCTCATTTTACCGTGAAGAGCTTATAGGTGGATATTCCGACGAGGAAATTTTGTGCAGTATATCTACCTAGATCTTCACATTAGACGCCATTACATTTATATCTGCGGGGAACTCTGAGTAACACTGTGTACGCCACAAAGCTACGGGCGCTGGACTCAATGAGAGACGCGATGGTGACCCCTTGTGAATCCACTATCATGGAAACCTTAGTTAATGCTTGTCGTTCTGTTCTACGGCGTTGAAGGCGATGGCCTGCGGTTCTTCGCAGACATTTGAAACATTTGTAACTCTTACTGACTTGTGCACACAACCCAGCGTTTTCCGTATAGCTTCAATTATCACTCGCATCATTTGTGTTTAATATTCTCTGTTACACCCAGTCAAGGATTGTAAACATTGCTTTGTGCTTTGGGACATCCGGTATAACGTCCGGAGGATTTAAAGGGTTAAACACTGGCCTCCGAAAAATGTATTATTTTATACAGCTACGATATTCTGGTCGATTTGTATAAATTTCTTTTTTTTTTTCTTAGCCTAAAACACATTTAGATGACGTATTTGTTTACACAATGACGAGACGACGTTAAAATAATGAAAGAATGTCATGGAATCACTTACCAAAACATGTTCATTTAAATTTAACTAATGAACCTTAAAATTCATGCAACAAAATGTTTCCGAATCATTTATTCTAAAAATTGCTTATAATAAGAACATTTTCATAATGTTTGTAATCTACAGCAGTCATTATATTTGTGAAATAATTTTTGCTAACCATACACTAGTAATAATTATGAATGGGCCTTTAATTCACCATTGTAGAATATTTAGTAAACGATATCGTCGGTTTTATTTGTACATCCCAAGAAATCACTAAAATTGTGATTCAGAGATGTCATGCTGTTCTAACCATGTGATCTAAAACGTATTTTAACTGGCTGCGTTTCGGAGGACCGGCGTCGGCGTCGGACAGCTGCCACGTTGTGACGTCACTTGGCCGCCATATTGTATGTCTGTGACCTTAACCTTGACCCGTGATCTCCCAAATCCTTCCAATTGATCGAAAATTGCCTTTTGGAGGCTCGTTTCTGCAAATTAGATATTACGTGTTTTTTTTTTTTTTTTACGAAAAAAAAAACTGGAAATTTGAGGCAAAATGTCCGCAAGCCGACGGAAATAACAGAGCATGAACAGCTCTACCTCTCCGATCCCGTATCATGTTAGGTCGAAACATTCAAAATTCAAACACTTAAAAAAAAAAATGTTATTTATATTTATTAAAAATTTTACGAATTTTTGGAAATTTTCAGAATATTTGATAATTATTTAAAACTTTTTTAGGGTTTCAAAAATTTGTTGTGTTCAAGGTCATTCAAATTCATGGGCACGCGGTCAAGGTCAAGATAACGCGACAAGGTTACCCAGACTCAAGATAGCGGTTGGGTGACATCAGAATGTCCCTCGTCTTCGAGTCGGCCAAACCACGCTAACATAAAAATGTTAGATGCAAGGAAGGAGGACTTCTAAGTATTGCATACAAGCTGAACAGTGTTTCGTACGAGCGAAAAATCGATACATTTTTGGTAATTCTGAGCATAGAAAGTGGAGCTAACTCGTGGAGCTATGTTTCTCAGCTGGGTAGGAGTAGCACTCTAAGAAATTGTTGGGAAATTTACCACACCAGCGCATACGCTTAGTGAGAAAGCGGGAATGGTAATTGTTTCCTCTACGCATTCACTGTAACTTCCCCACATTTGCTCAGGAAACAGTCAAATGCGTCGGTAAGTTCCCGACATTGTGTAGTAGCGGCGCTAAGTATTCCCATACCTGCAGCTTTGCGTGTGGTTTTATTTCCACTCAGCGCATACGTTAAAAACTTCCGTTACACTTTAGAGCCGGTTCCACAATAGTGCGATGCGTTGCGATGAACGGTAGCCAATCAGAATGAAGCAGATTCCGTCGCAGCGCGTCGGCGTCGAGTGCGCCGCGCGAAATTCTTGCGATTGTCGGCGTCAGCCTGTGACGTAGAAAATGAAGAATAACTGTTTTTTTTTTTTTACAAGGGGAATAGACGCGTATATTTTTTTACAATTTGAAAACGACGATCCCGTTTACGCCGACGCTTTCGTATTTGTATTTTTATTATTGCTGCGTGGATGTGCAAAATAGAAGACAGGGCTTCTTATATATATAAACAATATCATAAAATTAGTTTAACATCAAAATAAGTATCCTTCGTCTTATTAGGTCTCGTTCCCGCTAGTTTTCCTCACACATCGCGTTCAAACTACCTTGTTTTTTTTTTTTTTCTTCTACCACTTAAAACATACAGTTTCAACTTTTTACGCGTGTCTTTTGTTACATTCGCGAGGTCTGAAAATGTAATTTCCACCGTTAAACTAGATAGCAGAGCCACCTGAGACGGCGTCCGTCCCCGACAGATCATCGCCTAGTTGTGAAACAGCGAGTGTAGCTCGTCGCAGCCCATCGCATCGCATCGCACTATTGCGGAACCAGCTGCAGGAAGTTTACCAGAACAAATTTTACGGTGAGGTTGAGGAGTTAGCTCTGTCCGTCGACGGACTTGGCGGCGGTTATAACGGATTGTAAATGGCGGACTCTTGCCTCGGCATGTCCCGCGAGCCCGTTTGTTTGACGCGGACGTCCGTTGAAGGCCCGGTAAAAGGGGGGGGGTTCGCCCCCGGGACCAGGTAATTCCATTACCGGGCCTCGACCGGACGCTCGCAGCGATTAAACAAATAACACGTGGTCGATGAGGGGGGGGGGGCAGGGCAGGCATCGAGCGATTGCTTCGACCGGGAGATTTGCAATCCCTCTCTCCGACCTACTGCTACACTCACTTTACATCACTTATCTGGGGGGGGGGGGGATAATAAATCCTGATTGAGTATGTGCACACCAGGGGGGGAGAGAGAGTGTAGCACCTAACTGTCGGTGGGTGGACTTTCGAGTGCCCTTCCGTGAAGCGCGACATTGAGTGAAACGTGATTACGGAATAGCGGCGGAAAGCGATGGCGGACTAACCAACAGTACCCCGAGAAAACCCATCGGCCAGATTGTAGTCTTCGTTACGCTCCACTGATGGGGAAATCTTTGTTTGTATCCCGCTGGGAATCAAAACACGAGAAATTAAATTCTCTGGCCATGCAGACGTCGCAGCATTTGGAGAAGAGGCAGTTTATCGTGCAACCCAGATGTGGGATATCACGGCGCCCAGTGACTGACTCAGTCACATTTATAAGTATTTTAATAACAATTGGTATTTACCAAGTTACAATTTTTTTTAATGACGGTTTAAAATAGGCTAATAATACCGATGCTGTATTGATTGTAATATTACTTTCGTGCTAAAAATACGGACATACAGAGTGATTCACAATTAGACCGACAAATTTCGGGAGGTGATTTTTCATGCAAAAGTAAAAGGAAAACATATTTGACACCTTATACTTAAACCGAATATTAAGGGAGGTATGGGCCCTTAAAAACGAGGTTTTAAACCGTATTTGTACAAAATATCTGAAACGAAGTAAAATACAATGACAACTCTGGGAACGTTATTGTATATTATCGGGACCTTCAACGTAAGAGCCGATGTTTTGCACAAATACGGCTTAAAATCTCTCTCTTAATATTCCGTTTAGGTATAGTGTGTCACATATGTTTTCCTTTTGCTTTTGCATGAAGAATCGCCTTCCGATGTCTGTCGGTTAAATTGAGAACCATCCTGTATATTGTAGCTTTTTTTTTTTTCCGAAGAAAATTCATGTTCAAGAGATAACTTCCATGTCTGTGTATGTATGGTCCAGTGAGTGTGTATGTGCCCGCGTGCTCCTCCCTAAAATTCTTCTGTACCAGTGAACCGAATGTCACCAATCTTGGTACACGCCTATAGGATGTATTCGAGGTGATGTTACAAACTTTCAGGGATAATGCAGAAGGGCGCAAGCATCCATCTGAGACAGAGAATCTCAGGTCCGGAAGAGTCTCCATTCAACATTACAACCAAAACAGTGTGGAGATGTTTGTTACAGAGAAATACGATAGCGGTTGGGACGCTGTGGATAGAAGTACAATATTAATTGTCATAAGGTTAAGTGCTAATATTTCTTTGAAGCCTGGAAACCATTATGATAACGATACTTGCCCTAACCGGGAACCGAACTCGGTGTCTGAAGGGTGGATGTTAATCATGCTATTGGTTGTTCACGGTAAAATGAGCACTCTGGAAAGCTCAGATTAAGATATTCTTATATGCACGTTGCGTATTCTTCCGCCTTATATAAAATCAACATTGCCATAGGCCTCGTCACTTTACTCATACGTCGGTCAAGTAAAGCTGTGAAAATTTTAGGAAAATAGATATTATACCAATTTGCCCAATTTAACACTTCGATGCATTAACAAAAAACGGAAAGCGAAAGAAATAATTTGTTATCACAAATAGTTACCTCAAACTTTTTATTCGACGTTAAGATATGGAACTATTTTCCATCCATCGATACCAACTTTACTGCGCAAAAGTCACGCTGTGCGCCCATTAAAATATATGCGTTCAGGGGCAGTGATATTTTTCTAAGGTTCATTTCAAAAGTGCTCACTTGATCGTGAACAGCCTTTAACCCCGGTACCATGAGTCGGCCAACATGTCCTGTAGGCGCAGAAAGGTATAGGCTGTTCACGGTGAAGTGAACACTTTTTAAGGCCCTTCTAAATTTTTCCTTTCATCCTATTTCCATATTCCTGCTGATTTTTAATGTAAACATTGCTTTGTGACGAATAAACACAGTGTATACATTTCACCACCTTCAAAATTTAATGCCTGATGCTGCGATAAGATATATTTATTAGTGGTTAAAGCCTGTTGGAAGGGCCTTAAAAAGTGCTCACTTTACCGTGAACGGCCTATACAATGAGTGTGCGACGTAGGCTCCACTATGCATTGTAGACGGCAGGTGGTGTGATGTTTGGATGCGACGTTGTCATACCGCCATCAAAACTGAAGGATATACCTTTGAACATATATTGTGAACTGTGGTATTATTACAGCAGATTGTCGGTCTTGTAGGTAGTTCATTGTACATTAAATAAGCATGGAGTCATGTACACTCTAAACGCGGATCAGTGGGAAACCACTGAAATCCAGCTACTCTATTAGGTGAAAATGGCTCCACTTAATCAGTGGAAAACCACTTATTGTTTCAGTGAAAAAATTTTCACTGATTGAATCAGTGTCGTGAAACAATTTCACTTATTGAATAAGTGACGGCCGACTGCAGTTGCGAATTAAATATTGCTTTTATTAAATGTAGGCAAATAATTACGTGAAGTAAACAAATTTACGATAGTTAACTACCTATATTGTGCAATTTACCATATTAAAAATAATATATGTCTTATACTTTCGCTGCGAAATCGTATAGTTTGATGTTGTATGCTCATACTTTTTGTGTTTCGTTTGATTGTTAAAACGAATGAGTGCACTCTCTTCGCCATATTAAATGCAGTTTAAACCTTCAAAGGGAGCACTGTGACGATTACATGGAATCGAAATGAAAGACGTAAAACCGGAATTAAAGGCTGTGTGTTCATATTACCTAGTCAAATGGAGTTTTGAAAGACGAAACATATTTTATAAAGTATTTTTTATTAGTTTTATTCGTTTATTCGTTGTTGTATCACTTGATGCACGTTGTTTAGCGGCCAATTTTAAACGATGCTCCACGGCCATTTTCACATGCAGTTTAACTGATGCATCAGTTAAGAATAATTAGAGATGGGGCAAGTTGCTCAGATGTTTCACTGGTCCATCAGTCAAAAAATAAACCACTTAGGAAACAATGGAAAAAAATGACTGACGAATCAGTAAGAAATGTTACTGAATCATTGAAGGAAATATGGCATTTTTTCCCTGGTTCATCAGTTAAATTTATTGAAGTGACTATCGTATCAGTCAGATACCTTTGACTGATTAAAACAGTGAAATACTCACTGATTCAGATTTAGAATATTAATTGTTGTATTTCACAGTAATAGGCATCCCACCACGGTTTTGGGTATAATTTTCGATGGAGGCGTTTTATAACCGGGGTTATCTAGATACGTATGTAGGTAGTAGGTAGTTCTGCTTAACGGCTCGTCGACAGCGAGGTCATTAGAGACGGGTGAAGATGCACAAGAAGGGGGATTGGGCAAGCAATGGGAAGGAATCAGCCACGGCCTTTGTTAAGGACTCATCCCAGCACCCCCCCCCCCCCGGAGTGATTTCGGAAAACCACGGAGAACAGAAATCACGATGGCCGGACCGGGAATCGAACCCGTGTTCTCCCCAAGGCGAGTCCAGTGAGTTACCACAGCGCCACCTCGCTCGGTGGGGTTCTCCAGGCTCTATATATATATATATATACACACACGCGCTCGCACGCGCACACACACACACACACACTCACACACACACTGGGCCACTGCGGCCCCACTTGGAGGAATAGCTCTATCCACTGAACCACCGCGGTCCAACTTTGAATCGCTCTAGTCACTTTGCCACTGAGGTCCCATTATATATATATATATATATATATATATATATATATATATATATATATATATATATATATATATATATCCACTGCGGCCACTGCGGCCCCACTTGATATAGTTCTATCCACTAAGCCACTGCGGCCCCACATGGTATCGCTCTATCTACTGAGCCACTAAGACCCCAATTGATGTAGTTATATGAAATGATGTGAAATGAACTCAACATTGAAGCGAGACATTTAAAGTAAACAAAAATGATATTCCATTACCTTCATATTTCTATGCAAATAATCTCTATGAATTAGTACAAAATTTTCATAGGAAAAGTAATTAAAAATGAGTTTTTAGGGCCAAAAATCATGATTACGTAATCTGATCTTGCTGAAATTCGAACTTGACCTCTATTAGACAACGAGGATTCGCTCTGACAATATTTTAAGATCTTTGTTGAGTTTCAAGGGACTTAGAAGTATTAAAGACGGACAGAGATCGTCTCCTTGTAAAGTAGGATAATATAAAGCGGTATATTGTTATTAGTCCGTTATCTTGCAAGACAAGCCCATAAATCTTAATCTTAATACTGTTATAAATGCGAACGTTTGTATGTTTGTTTGTTACTTAATCACGTCATAACGGCTCGACAGATTTGGATTTAATTTGGTACAGGGGTAGATTACATTCTGGATTAGCAATACGGGTAACTTTCATTCCGGAAACGCGAACAGTTTGTCAGGGAATATATCAAATATGCCACCAACCAATTGAGTAGGTGATGGTTGGTGGTCTGGTTTTTATAGACTATTTTGCACGTAGGCGGAGCCTCTGGTAGCAGCTAGTGAAGAAATAAAGCTTTTACATTTATTTTGGTAACTACCCAATATATTATCGCCAAAATTGACAAGTATCTAATAGTAGCGTAGGCATACTTTACAAATTACAATTAAAATAATAATGTTTGTATTTTCAACACTGCGGCCGTATGTAGGTAAATTTCCTACATAATTACCACAACGTTTGACCAATCTCGGCCAAACTTGGTATTCTGAAATATTAACTACAACTATTAAATGTGCTAGTATATAGCCTATTATATCCACCAATTTTGTAATTTCAACTGAAATTTGAGATAAAGTACTACAACGGAAGACCGTTTAAACTAAAATGTTTTAATTTGGTTAGGCGCATATTTCTTAAGATGACGACTGAAATATAATTAATTTCACCGCGTACATGTTCTTGTAGTCGATGGTTTAGAAAGGAGCCTACTTCATCAAAATTAATTGCATAAATATTGGTAGTAGATTAGGCTAATTAGTTATACTTGAGAAATCTTGTTAGTCGTAGATATTTATCAAAAGATAAATCCTTATAATTTCATTACAATCGTCTTCTCCGTTTCTGATCAATTCTTCCCAAAACAATAGACGGTATACAGCAAACACGGAAAATACGGGTCGGAATTGGGCCGGTAAAAGCTAACGGACAAACGCCGGCCAGCCGAAACCGGCCCGATGTAAATATGGACTGGCGGCTAACTGTTGGCCGACAATGCCGGGCCTGTGACGGCTGGATGTATTTATGAAACCGGGTCTGCGACTGGATGTCGCTACGATGCCGGGCCTCCAGCGGCATTATGTCCGGAAATAAGCAGTTTAACCATAAAAAAAAAACCTCAACTTTTCGATTAAAACTTTGAGTAATTGTTATTTCCTCTTTACATATATTCATTTTATTTACTTCACAACATATTATATGATGTGAAAATGTTTAGCTTGCTGAGTGCGGTATTCGAGCCTAAGACCCTTAAGTTGACAGTTAAACAAACTAACCTATACACCATAGGGTTAGATGCTGATCATTACTAAAATTAAAAACATACCACGACCCAAATTATTATAAAGGAATATATAAATTCCATAATAATATAACAAATAATTTTAAACACGGTTTCTTTAAAAACTATTTCTTCAGAGGCTTGCAAACATAGTATTTTGTTAATTTTTAATATATATGTCGCATGGTTGTACGAATGATAAAAAAAAATTCAAGGTAAACAACTGCCATGGGCTACCACATGACACACATATAATCACGAAGAAAAAAACATACTAATCGTTAACACAGGGTTTCAATAAAGACATCATACCATTAACACTAAGCTATCATTTTGGCTATTCAAAACACTTCCCAAAAATTTGTAGGCATAAAGACCTCATATTTATATCTTTATTGTGATAAAGAGCCTTGTCTCGAAAACGTTACCGGGCCGGAATAAATAAGATAATGGCCAGCTTACTGAAAGACAAAGAATCAGCGCAGAAACATTTTTAAGATGCTTGCAACATGTCTGCTCTGCGATATCATGCCGACATATTTTCGATGATGTCCATCTGTTATCCTAAAAAAATACAGCAGCTATTGTCTTTTTTTTCTAACGGCAAACATTCTGTCACAAAAAATATATCATGCCGTTGTCAGATGGTTATCTTCTGGCGTTGAAACGACAGTAAGTGGCCGACTGTACAGTTTGCCGACACTATGCAGACTGGTTGTAAGTAGTAGGCGTATAGGCAAACAGTTGCGAACGGTTTCGGCTGGAGGATAGAGGATCTGACCTTGGATGACATGACACCAAGATAATGTATCCGCCATGTTGTATTCCGGACTTCCTGCTCTATCATTCCGGTCACGTTTCCGCCATATTGGATTCCGCCATATTTGTAGCCAGTACGCCGCCATATTGTTACTCACATTCATTCGACTGCCATCTTGGTAACCAGCAAGTCATTTTTATGCTCTTGCATTCCGAGGGTTTTCTCCGAGTGCTCCCACTTTTTTGCTATTTTGCATTCTTTCTTTTTTGTTTCTCTTTCTTCCTTTCCTTCCCCTCATTTCCTTCTCTCTCATTCTCTATTTCTTTCCTTTCTCTTTCATTCCCTCTTTCTCTCTTTGTTTACATTGGCTGTTACTGGAGGCCACCATCTTTGTTGCTGGAGGCCGCCATATTTGTTTATATTTTCATTGAGGCTGTCATCTTGTTTTTTTAGTTTTTCATTTGTTTCTCACCATTAGTTCTGACTTAGGCTACTAGGGGGCGCCGCCATATTGGTTCTGGCATTGGCTGCTACGAGCACTGGTGTCGCTCTCGTTCGATTAGTCGAACTCGCATCTGTCACATGCGCTCCACTGCCATATTGGTTGTGTAATTGGCCGCAAGGGGCGCTGCTTTTTTTAGAACTCAAAATACTATCTGGAATAGTGCGAGATTGAACTGTCGGACCTCAGGTCGCCACATTTACACCTTACGCTATAGACCATTCGGAGATCGCGACATGTGCTCGGACAAGAGTTTATAAGTAGTACATAGCTTGTAACCGAATAAATAATATATTGCGTCTCATTTAAGACATTATATTTTTATTTTATATTATAAATTCTTAAGTTTTTCATTTACAAACCAATAATTTTTAATCAATAATTTGTAAGTATCAATATTTTAATATATAATTTTTATTTCTTATATCATTTTTATATTGTTTTTAATCAATAGATTTTTATTGTATCATTTTTATTTTTATTTTCATTATATTGGTTTAACTTACATATATATTATTTAGATTTAACTTATATCGTTTTTGAAGTATTTATTTTTTCTTACATCATTTCATATATTATTTATTATTTTTTTGGCTTAACTCACATATATATTATTTAAGATTTAACTTATATAATTTTGTTTTTGAGTATTATTTAAGTATTTTTTATTAAACTTATAAGTGTATCGAGTGACGAGTCTTCAGATGCGTATTTTTCAGGCAGATAAGAATATGTCATCAGAATATATGATTACGTGACTATGACAAGCACAATTTTGGATTTTTTATAAGCATATGTGAAAACTGTTTTACTAAATATATGCCAAGTGTTTTATATTATGAACATTAAATATTCGCTCTTTTTGGATTTTTATTTACATATACATTTTTTTTAAATTTCCCAGACTTAAGTATGTGGGGACTTCTATGTTAGACTTAGAAAAACAGACATTTCCTACTCTTATGTAATGTAATTCTTGTATATTTCACACTATCCCGTAATCAAACTGTTCAGTATCCACTTCGCTTAACCTAGAATAACCTTACCTTACGTCACCTAATCTAACTTTACCTAACCTAAGATAATTTAACCCACTCATCTTGTAAGAACTATGAATATATGTTTTTTATTTCTATCGACATTCAACCGTCATACTCTAGTCATTGCTAAATCCCTCTTCCCCTCCCCGTCAAACAGCTTCACTTTACAGCCATATCGAATTGTACTGAGTACCAAAACAGATAT
The DNA here is from genome assembly GCA_029891345.1 of Dryococelus australis. Taxonomy (NCBI): domain Eukaryota; kingdom Metazoa; phylum Arthropoda; class Insecta; order Phasmatodea; family Phasmatidae; genus Dryococelus; species Dryococelus australis. The sequence goes on along the minus strand of CM057006.1, from coordinate 75,139,987 downwards.
AGTAGCTTTTACCATGGCATTAGCTTGCCTCATTCATGCTATTAACAATAGAGTTCCATATCCACCACCGTACCTCAGACTTACTGATCCGTAATAACAGTCAACTATATTGACTACCATTTTAGCCCCATCTAATTTTGACAGTTACACATATAAACAAGCCATACAAGCTGCCGAAACAATCAAATATTCCAACAATGCTATCATAAGAACAATAATATTAATTTAACTATCTACGACACCCATATCGTCTTAATTCTCATCAAACCATCCCGCTCGTACTAACCGACCATACCAGCTAAGCATTCTGCCCCTCCCACTTAATTAGCTAAACAAAAAAAGAATCACACAATTGAACCATTCTCGCCACACCATCTAAGCTAACTTTTTTTTCATACTGCTAAAATAACCCGAACATGTGATCAAATTATACCAATCAGCCATACAAGCAAACTAACTGCACAACCAATTCATTGTTGTATGTGTTCAACCCCATCTCAGGACTTTGAATATATTGTTTTTCTCTCGACATCCACACAACCTAACCAGTAGTTGAAGTAAAATTCAATTTAGTCACTCCTTTTTTGTAGTATGCACTCCACACACTTGTGTAGGACTTAGAATTTATTTTCATATTGTGTAGAACACGGAATATATTTAACTTAGTCACACCCATTCTCCCCCATGTCAGGACTTTAGAAAGACATGTTAACCTAACCTAACTTGACCTAACCTAATATATCCACCGCCGCCGCCACCACCACCACATTTTTACATCAATAAGAACTTGGCATCTATTGTTGGGCATTTTAGAACGAGTTCTATAGCCCTCCTACGACATGCATTCGCATAGATGTTGATTTAAACTGAATTAATATGTCTTTCAGAGCAGTAGATACAAATATAACTATGAATCATTATAACATTTTTATTCACATAAACATATATTCAATAGATAGATCACCAAATTCTTTTGCAGAATATTTGCTCTGCTAACCAACAGCAGACTATATTTACTCGTACTTGAAACTAGAAGGCATGTATCACAACAGCCCTCAGTTCAGACATCTTGAACAAACCATTGCTAGATTTAAACTCACCACGCCCCCTTCATTTTTAACCGAGGACTAGTAGACTTTGTATGTATGTCAAGAGCAAGTCTGTACCTGCACTGTAACTGAAGTCAGTACGCGCTTTCACGCAGATTTTCGCACCTGGATGTGGTCAGATAGCCTTCCCCTTTCGTGTCTGGTAATTGGAGTCTGTACGTACTTACAAGTCGTTTTCACACCTGGATGGTGTCGGATGACAATGTGCGTGGGAATAGCTGTGTTAGCATTTCTGTATCTGCTCGGTGTCTGGTAAATAAAGAGAATGAGTCAGCAGGCTTCGCGAGCAAGTACAAGCCTGCAACTGGATTGACCGTTCGAAGACCCTCCCCATAAGCAACGACTTCCGGCAACTTCTTAAAAACCTGATCTTATTGGCGAGAAACTACTTCTAGTAAAAAAAAAATGGAAATAAAATCAAAACATTAAGTCTCTTTCGAAATAACAAGTAAAATAAATAATTATGTTTTAAAGTACAAGAAGTTGAAATTAACATATTTAGATCATAACCTCTTATCTAAGAATTCACGTCAGTATGCCATAGAATAACAAAAATACAATAAACTTTGGTTTGGTGGTTTAAAAATAAAAATATTACAAGGTTTTAATGAAAGGGCCCTTCGTTCGGTACGCCCTCTCAAGCTGACAGGCATTTTGAAGATAGACGATAACCCGATCGCAGTATCGACACTGGAGACAACCAGTTAGAGACAACAAAGGCAGGCGTTCATATTCACAATATAGTAAGAGAAAGCTGCCAAATCGATCTTAGCTTCCCCTGATACTTTGGCATCAATCAGTATGCTCTATACGAAAATCGTCCCATCACTTGGAAAAACATCGTCCGATATTTTCTAAGTTCGATGCAGAAAATTAAAGTTATTTATAGTTCCGGGCTTTGAACTCAGGTACCTCCGACATGCATCACCTCTGTAAATTACTTCAATTTTTTTTTTTTTTTTTTAATTTATAGATACACTTCTAGTGCACTACACTTCCGATACAGAGGTTAGATTTCCGCTACGGGGTTCGAATATTAGAGAATGCAAATCTTGGAAATTTCTATTTTATTTTAACACACACACTTCTAATGCAATACACTTACAAAAGCTGTTCTGTATATGTGACCTCACCAACGTCCCTCACCCTCACGTGATACATTCGCTACAGCTCGACTAATGACGAGCAATGACGTAGTCGTGTAGTTCTTTATTTATTTATTGATATAAAAATAAAAATAATAATAAAAATACTTAAGAACATATCCCATTAACCTCACACTCATCCCAGTGCCGTAAACGCGAACCCCTGCCATTATCTACACACCTTCCAATAATACACAACAAAGAAAAATCACCAAAATATTTAGAAAAATATACCGAACATCTTAACTCCAACCTGTCTGTCTACCATCAGAAACCAGGCAAAAATCATACCACCCATCAAACAAACCACCTGATTATACCAATATAAATGCCAATATAAATGCTGACCACCACATATTATACGTACCAAACTATGGATATTGCAATTTGAAAAATATTAATGTATGAACATTACTAAAAATGTTTTCAAAACTCGGGTCTTTAATCGAATTGTGAACCTCTTATCTTACCATGATTCCTATATCTAGTGCCTAAAACTTATATTTCCCATTTGTAAAAAACATTCCTAAAGCGGTCTCCAAAATACTTATTATTTTTTAAATAGTTTCAGGGTCTCAAACACAGATCCCTATGCCATGTCCAACCAGTATATATTGCTTAGTCATTTATAATGAGTGTACGCAATCAGCCAGAAGTTCGCACACGAACTTCGCTAGTAAGGTTCGAAAACTCACGTCATTAATCGATATTATCTTACCATGATCCCTATATCCAATGCCTAAAACTTCCGTTTCGCCTTTAATATAAATTATTATAATATTCACCGAACAATGGGAAAAATTGTCGCATTTTTCTAAGTCCGATAGAAAGTTAACATATTTTATAATTTCAGTACTCGCGAATGTTTACCTAGCGCTTTTAATTCGACGTTAAATTAAGGAACTGCTTTCCCTGCGCCATTAACAACTTTACTGGGCACACGCCAGGCAGAGCGCCCTTCAAATTGTATGCAGCTAGGGGCAGTGATATTTTTCAAAGGTTGAGTTCAAAAGTTCTCAATTAACTGTGAACAGCCTATATAAAATATCACTTAGGTAGGTACCTATATGGGTTGGTTGGTGGGTAGGTCCTGTCGACATTAAGGTCATCAGAGATGGTGCAAGTTGCACAGACGGGAAGGAACAGCCTTTAGTGACGAACCATCGCAGCAATAGCCTGGAGTGATTTCGGGAAACTATGGAAAACCGAAACCAGAATGGCCAGACCGGGAATCGATCTCGAGTCCTCCCTAATGCGAGCCCAGTGAGATAGCACTGTGCTTCCTCGCTCGGTTAAAGGCGCGAGGGATTAAAAATTCCAAGTCGGTCGTCGTCAGGCAGTGGGAATGGTGGTGCATGCGAAGAATTGTCCTGCTATGAGATCACAGAAGTGACGTCACTGCTATGAGATCACAGCAGTGACGTCACTGGCAGCCCGCGTGGACAGGCGAGGCGATGCACACTATGCGTGGGAGCCCCGGCTCGTGGCATCTCCTTTTGCTGACTCGGTTGGTGTACTGTCGCACAATGTGAGATCATGTCTTATATTCAAGAATAATGTCATGACAGCTCCAGACGCTGCTCTCAGCTGGATAAAACTTCATGTAATATTCTAAGCTTTGTTAGCATGAGACAGAGGAATATCCTGGAAGTAGAACTTTAGCAGGGCTTGAAGTAACAATGAATGTGCATGTAATATTCGCGGATGAGTAGGATTTACATGTTAAATAATAAAAAAAAATTTCTTTACATTTTCAAGCCATAAAATTCTGCCTGCAACTTTGCCCTGCATAAGACGCCAAAATCCACTTCTCCTGAGACTTTCAGTTCCATTAGGGATTAATCATTAATAATAATATGCAGAGGTTCGGCGGCTCTTAAAATATTATCCCAAGTAAATTCATTCTCATTTGAAGAGTTGGAGAATAATAATGATTGAAACTAGAGAAACGGGAGTATTTTTCCCTGGATAACGTTATTGGTTTACTGCTGGCGCCAAGAATCTATGGAAAAACTCCACAGGCTCCAAAGTGTTAGATGTTAAAAGAAACTTGTAAGTACATTTAACGTGAAATATTTCCTCTTTATGCAACACCTAGTGAAAAAAAGTGTAAGTTAACGAGGTCTTTAGAGCCGATGAGTGTGAAGTGAGGTGAGAATGGAGCCGCACTGGAATGCAAAGGCAGGGAGACGAGACAAAAATCTTCGCCAGCTAATAGTTGACTAATGTATGAGGTCCATTGCAGATATAAGATAGAAGAATACACAACGTGTATAGAAGTAGATCCCAAGCAGGAAACAGTCAAATTGCGTGTGGATGTTCCCAACTTTGTATAGAAAGCAATGCTAAGCTTTACTCAGCTTGATGTGCGATATTATTTCCATACAGTGTATAGGTTAAAAACTTCAATTACAGTTTTGGAAGTTTACCAAAAATATTTTTACAGAAATTGAAATACTAGATAATTTCACAAGCAGCGTAAACTTGGCCAGAAGTACAATTAGTGTACCATATGTTTCAAATACACCCATGTAATCTATTTCAATTATGCTTACCTAATTGAATTTTTTTTTCTTACCGAGTAGTATTTATGAAAAATAAAAATAAATCATATCTGGTATTACATAGCTTCCGAACAAACATTGTAACTCACTCATGCTGAAAGAAGAAATGGTGAGAATTTGAAAAGGAGACAAGTATTTATGTATAAATATTACTATAAAATGTTACATTATCACAACTAAATATTTCAGTCAATCAAGACTTGATGCATAAATCATGGAATCAAGCAATTAAGTGTGCATTTCTATTATTATCAGCACGTCTTAACCGACAATATTTTCCAGAAAAAAATGTTTTCCATTTTTTTTATTAATTTTCGACAGTAGTCCTATTTAAAAACTACCTCTATCAAACATCCATACCAACCAAAAATACTCACTGCTTTGAGAACACGGCAGAGGGCTTTATGTGAACACATTTGTGTTAAAGGGGTAATATGTTTTCCGTATATGGGACTAAAATGAAAGTATCGAAATTGATACTTCGATTTTATGTCGTAAATTATATATATATATTTATATATATAGGCAAGATGCTACGTTTTGCACAGCAACCTAGTATATCAAAGTAGTGAGATGTAAGTTACTCCCCGGAAATGTTTGCCCTTGCCCAAATTGCTACCAGTTGTTGTGAGCCCCCACCTGTGTTATAGGGTTTCTGCAATAGTAAGGCCACATCGTCCTGGTTGTCATGTCGAATTTAACCTCTTTCATGTACTTGCAGTACCGTCTGTATTGTGTGCTCGTAACAGAGTACTGAAAGTGTCTGACTAGAATAAATTACATTTTCCTGCTGAACAGTTGAGGTTCAAACAGAATGCCTATGGGCAATTTTGGTTCTCGGAATTAATATATACAAACACTATGCACTTTAAGTCCGTACATATCATTTCCTGTATTTCGGCCTAGCAGTGTGGTGCTGTTCTCTCAGAATAATATTATGTTAGAGATTTGGGTTCGAAAATGGTTATGTCAAAAGTTGGTTGGTACAACTGTAAGAAAACCCATACCAAAATTATGTTTCAATTCTAAAGTAATAAATATATCTATATTGGTCTTGAAATTTAAAATATTTATATTCAAATTAATTACTTTTAAAATAATTATATTTTAAAATAGTTGTGATTATTATCATATATCTTTTAACATAGGCATTTCCACACACAGACACACACACACACACACCCACTGATTAACCAGACATACATACACTCCCACTAATTAACACGACATATACCCTCCACTGAGTAACCAGATATACATACCACCCCCACTGATTAACCAGATATACATACATCCCTACAGATTAACCAGACATACACACACCCCACTGAATAACCAGACATTCATACACCCCCACTGAATAACACACACCCCTGTGACAATCGACAGTAATACAAGTTCCTGCAGGGAACTCACTAGGGGCAAATCACCTTTGTGGTGACATGCAGGTGTAATTGAACAGATGACTTAAGATCCATAGTGCAGGCAAGAGCCTGTATTTAAACAAGATAGATGTCTACAACGACCATCAGGCGACAGTACTTCGCAAATGGTGGTGGAGGAGTTAGTTTAAAAGTTCTCTTTGAGTCATTGAGTAATAAGTGCCTTTTCTGAAAAACAATAATTAAATTACAATGGCAACACACCACAAGGGTGTATTGTCCTTAAAATTCACCTTATAGGTGAATAAATTTTGCTGTCAATGGCCACAGTGTGTTAGTGAATAAGTATTTTTAAATGTGTGTGTGTTTGTAAGTGTGTCACTATACCTCGATAGGGTAATGCATCTGTAGTAGTAATTCTCAGAACTTTAATAATAATCGTAAAATACCTTTTTTTAAAAGCTAGGATATCACCAAGAAAACCCAAAACTTCATCCTGCTCAAAAATATGGGGGAGCGACCCCAGAACATATGATTGTTTATTCAATTACATAAAAAAAAAAAAATTTTACTATAAAATTCATTATATTGCAAATAAATGATACAAGGAAGGAATAAATAAAAACACACCAATACATTTTCATACACCATTTATTTAGTATATAGTCAATACAAAACACATTTATAATTTTAAAAAATAGTTCTTGCAGTTCTCTACTTTAGATGACTGTCACATACAAGGCTAAGCAGTTCTCATATGATTGTAAGTATTAGCTTCTTGCAAAAGGCAGTGCCAGTCTCTGGATCATGACGATGTCCATTGGTTGCCAGTTAACTATCCACATCATCATAGCAGCACAGCAGATCTTGCTCCTCCGTAACAGTTGGTTCCACGACATTAGGCTTGGCAAAGGTAGGACAACCGCCAACAGCAGGTCCGGCATCCACAGCTCTAAGAATATGCATTGCTGGGTGGCACCGATGGGTAGGTGCAGGTTCGTTTCCCGAGATGGAGGCAGAGACATTCGTGGCAGTTACCATCACGAGTGGCTGGCATCGACACTGTACTCGGCGACGTCTGGTCTTCTGACTGACAGTATTATTCTTCTTAGGTCCAGTATGCTGTGAAGGTTCGTGCCCTACCTGGAACAGTTCCACTGCACAATCTGTGTGTGGATGGTAGCAGGCAGCTGGACCGAGGCGATGGTTTCGTCATTGGTGCAGGGCAGCTGAGTCTGTGGCATCATGTGGAACACAACACAGGCAGATCTTCCTGGACAATCTAATTGAAACTGTGTTGGATCGTAGACCACTGGATAATGCATGGTACGCCAATGCTGCATGCCGCTACCATCACAGGTCTCGGTGTAGGTGCGCAGATATCCACATTCTGCGATGAAACTGTATTCAATGCTGCCATAGTCAGGCTTGGCATTTGTATAACTGTTCATAGGACAGAATGGAGTCATGGTGACGATCAGACCTCTAGGCGACGACTAAATGAGTGCATCCATTGTTCGCACTTATATATAATACGTACGATGAACAGGTGCGCCACCACATGTAAACTAAAATTCTCGTATGTTCCAGGTTACTTTGTGTCTAGTTGTAACCTGCAGATTCATGGTCCAAGAACGAAGCACACAATTTGTGCAGCAGGTGTGTGTTTCTTCATGTGCATGTCCAGAAAGACTTTTCGGTGCTGATCGTTGTAAAATTTTGCCAGCTTGCACAGGGGAATGTCAGCCATACTCACACTGCACAGCAATGATTTCAACTTCGTTTTTACAGAAGTTGCTCAGCTATTTCTTCTGCTCAGACCCTGCCACATAAACCAGGGCTTGCAGATACTGTATCAGCAAGTCGCAGAGCCCGTTTCCCACCTGATGGTACAGAATATTTCCTTTGTCCCACTCCAGTCCATGGTGGTACTTGGTCAGCTAGTCGTTCGTTGTCTTGCTTTTCTCAAACAAAAGTTTCCACGAATAAGGTGGCTGGAAGCAGCATGTGTGCATTTTGTCATTGTCGTACATCACTGCGATCTCCTTGGCCACATAGCCACTCTTAAATGTATGGTTGCTTGGGAAGCAGTGATGGTGTCTGACTTTCTATTTGGCTATATTGGATTTTAAATATAATTCTGCTTGATCCGACTGTCCGTATGTAAGCGCAAGGTGAATGTTATTCGAAGTGATTGGTTGCAGTGAGTTTGAAGTGCATTTCTGATGTTTGGACACATCAAATTTTCTTAAGTTGCTGTAATAATGCTAGACATGTAGGACATATGTGTGCTTAGAATAAGTACATTTTTTTTATCTGGACAATGGTAGGGTTTTTCTGAATTTTTTCTGGCCTTTGGTAGACTAATGTAGGTTTGGTTTTTTTAGTAGATTAATTTACATTAGTTCGACAGTGGCAGTTATGAAAGACAATTCCTCTCAACTTGTGTAAACACCTGGAATATAGTATGCAACCAAATTTTGCAGTACCATCAACTCTTGAGGTTTGCTCAGTGCTATCGATTTCTTCGGATGGATTGTCTACAGCAGTGCTGTCATCGAAGACTTCGCCAGGGCTTCGTTGTTGCTACTGTGACAAGATATTTGCCTACATCTGCCATGCTCGATGGCATGAGAGAACGGCCTGTACAAAGTCGTTTTCGTGTGATGAAGCATTACAACAATGGTCACATGTAGTTTGTGCAAGGTAATACAATAAAGGAAGATAGATCTGAAAGGATTTGTCTACTGGGAGCCAGCAAGTGATGTCATCAATACCTCCTCCTACATTGATGATTATTGTTTCTGCAGACAATGGGATGAGTGCAGCACAGTCGGTTTCCATAGAATGTACACTCGCAAGACTTTCATGTGAAATTGGCAAACTTCAAAATAAATGGATGTCGGCTATAACTACTGATGAGCATACAACCCCTAGCTACATAGCTCCATAGCTCCATAGCTCGATATCTCCATAGTTCCATAGTTCCATAGCTCCATAGTTCGATAGCTCCATAGCTCCAGAACTCCAGCGCTGCAAAGCTCCATAGTTCCATAGCTCCATAGGCAACAATTTCCATAATATTATAAATATATTTAAAGATTATTCCAAGTTCTAACTCATCTAAAGTCTAACTCATCTAACTTGATCTAAAGTTAGGTTAAGTGGATGTCGAGAGTAATAAAACATATTCAGAGTCTTGACATGGGGTGGAACGCACACAAGTATGAACTGGTTTTACAGTTAGTTTGCTTGTATGGTTGCTTGGTATGGCCTGATCACATGTTCGGTTATTTTGCCAGTATGTAAAAAAGTATAGCTTAGATGGAGTGAGTATAATCGTTTAATTGTATGATTCGTTTTTTGTTTTTAGCTAGTTAAATGAGAGGGGCAGAATGCTTAGCTGGTGTGGTCGGTTAGTATGAGCGGGATGGTTTGATGGGAATTAAGGCAATATGGGTGTCGTAGATGGTTAAATTAACAGTATTGATTTTGTGATAGCATGGATGGTATATTTGATTGATTAGGCCGCTGGAATGGCTTATTTATATGTGTAACTGGCAATGTTAGATGGGGCTGAAATGGTAGTCAATATAGTTGATTGTTATTATTGACGAGTAAGTCTGAGGTATGGTCGTGGATATGTACGGTTTTGTTAATATTATGAATGAGGCAAGCTAATGAAATGGTGAAAGGTACTATATATTTGTTTTGGCACTCAGTACAATTCGATATGGCTGTTAAGTAAGGCTGGAAAGAGAGGAGATGAAGAGGGGTCTGGCGATAACTAGAGAGTGACAGTTGAATGTCGAGAGAAATAAAAAAAAAAATTATTCAGAGTTCTTACAAGATGATTGGATTAAATTATCTTACGTTAGGTCAATTTATGTTAGGTGAAATAATGTAAGGCTATCCTAGGCTAAGCGAAATTGATACAGAACAGTTTGATTATGGGGTGGTGTTTTGGAATAAAAATTACAAGCATTACATTACATAGGAGTAGGAAATACAGGTTTTTCTAAGTTCAACACAGAAGTCCCTACATACTTAAGTCTGCAATATAAAAAATATATGTATAAATAATAGTCTAAAAAGTCTGAATAACCAATGTTCAAACTATAAAACTCTTGGCATATATTTTACTAAAACATTTATTAAATATACTTATAAAAATCTAAAATGGCGCTTGTTATAGTCACGTAATCATATATTCTGATAACATATTCTTATCTGCCTGACAAATACGAATCTGTAGACTCCTCACTCGATACACTTTAAAGTTTAATAAGAAATACTTAAAAAAATACTTAAAAATGAAATTATGTAAGTTAAATCTTAAATAATATATATGTAAGTTAAACCAAAATAATAAAAAATAAAAAAAATAATATAATAAAAAATATTAATAAAAAATACTGAAAATATATTTAAGATACTTAAAACATATAACAGTTCAATATAAATAATATATATGTAAGTTAAAACAAAATAATGATAAATAAAAATTATAAATAACATAATAAAATTTTTGTTTGAAAATATTTAAAAATATTATATAAGAAACAAAAATTTTATAATAAAAAATATATACTTAAAAATTATCGATTTATATATAAACTTAAAAAATATTGATATGTAAATGAAATACATAAAACATTTTGAAATAAAAAATAAAAATTTAATGATTCTAATCAGAGACAAGATGATATTATTCGGCTCCAAGCTACATGCTACTTATAAACTCTTGTTCCAGCTCATTTCCGGATAGCCGAGTGGTCTAAGGAGTAAGTCTGCTGAGCCAAGGTCCGGCAGTTCGATCCCGCAATATTCCAAATGGTATCTTGAGTTCCAAAAGAACAGCGCCCTTAGCGGCCACAACCAATATGGTGACCGATCGACTAATCGAAAGAGAGCGACACCCTCGCTTCTAGTGACTTAAGCCAGAACAGATATGGCGGCGTCCCTTGTGGCGAAAGCTATAACTAACTGGGAAAACAAATGACAAACGAAAAAATAAAATGGCGACCTCCAGTAACAGTCTATGTAAACAAATTATAAACGAATGGGGGAGAAATAGAGAATGAGAGAGAAACGGAAGAAGAACGAGAGAGAAGGAAAGGAAGTGAAGGAAGAAAGAATGAATGCAAAAGAGAACAATGGTAGCACTCGGAGAAAACCCTCGGAATGCAAGAGCATGAAAAAATGACTCACTGGTTACAAAGATGACGGTCCAAGATGGGGGCGTACTGGTTACAAAATGGCGATCCAAGATGGCGGCGCACTGGCTTGCAACATGGCGATCACGTGACCGGAATTACAGAGGAGGAAGTCTGGAATCCAACATGGCGGCCGTTGCCCCACTTCCTGATCCCTGATGTCCCCCATATGCCTACTACTGTTGTTTTTGCTGGGTATACTCAGTATGTAGAACATACCATTTCCCAATATGGTTATTTTCAGCAATTACTAACGACGTATTGATAAAGACAAATATTAATCTCGAACAATAATCCGAATTAGAACTACTGTAGAACAAACAAGAATGGTCGAAAGAAAACAAGTGTGAAATAAAAAAATATATTTATGGCCACTTACAACAAATAAATGCATTATTATATTTACAGTATGTTTCAGAACAATATGTATTAAAATACTGGAAGACCAATTTTTATTTCTTTAAAATGATAAAGCCATTTTATATTTTAAGGGTGACTTAGTATGACTCTCGCATATACAGACTCTTCGATACCACAAAGAAGATAAAATAGTATCTACAACTACTTTAAATCCTTTTTAACAATGGCCAAATATCATTGAAATCCAAGGACTTCGTTTATCCGCCTAGTGCATGGTCAGATAAAATACAGACCCATATAGCGAAGGCTTTTCGTGTATAACATTCCAGCAATTACTAACGAATAAAGTAGAGATAACGATTCGAAACGATTCACAATTACATAATTATGGAACTAAAACTCGCTAGCATACTCTCCATAGTGTGTAAAGTAACATGAAGAATTTGGTCATTGTGGAAACTTGTGACCAAGGTTGAGCCTATATGAACTTGACTGTATAGAAAAATGTGCAAGCCTTAGCATACTGAGTTATCAGTCAGTCTGTGAAGGGTTGTCGAATCGTGATGCGGTCTAAAAATCTACGTATTATCCCCGCAGTTGAATTATCCAGCCATAATCGACAAGCCTACCTCACCTAAAAATAAACAAAATGAAAGAGGAAGTAAGCTGAAGTACATGACCGCAATAAGTTGCCACCGAGCTTGTCATGTTTTTGCACAAGCTATGTTTAAGAAACAGAACACAATATCTTATGTAATGTTGTAAGATACTTTATAATCCTCTGTCAAAGAAGTCCTCTTATTATGATTTTCAATTAATTTCCCAGTCTAATTGATATCCCTGATGTTAATCACGACAGCAGGCGAATTGTTTTTGAAAGTGTTATACTTTAAAGTAACATAAAAATTTCCTATAGTTCTATAGTTGCATAGTATTATTATTATTATTATATTTTTTTTTAATTTAAGGCAATACAAAAATCCTGGTTTCTTTTTCCTTATTAATTCCACAAATATTAATACGGAAAAAGAACTGGTAAAAGCTGTCCACGGTAAAGTGAGCACTTTTCAAATCAACATTAGAAAAATATCACTACTCCTACCTGCATATATTTTAACAGGCGCAATGAGTGAAATGCACCCAGTAAAGTCGGTAACGATGGAGGGAAAGTAGTTCCATATAATAACATCGAATAAACAGTGTTGGGAAACCTCCTGTGATAACTACTAATTATTCATTTCGCTTTATGTTTCTTTCTAATTCATCGAAGTGTAAAAATGAGCAGATATATAAACTATTAATTTCTGGAAAAATTTCCGAAATTCCACTTGACCAACGCACGAATGAAGTGACGAGGCACACGGCAGTGTTAATTCCACATAAAGCGGAAGAATACGCAATGCGCACAAAAACTGATCTCTCAGCAGGGCTTTCAAAAGCTCTCATTTTACCGCGAACACCCCATGCGTTTATATTGCATTTAAGTGAGAAATGAATCATATGCAGTTGTTCGGGGTCTCCTGGAAATAAATGGAGCACGCACACACGGTTAGTGCCGGCATCACGTGACAGGCACCGGTGAAAGTTGGGATGTCTGCGAGGGAGGGATCCGAGGAATATCAGGCGCACTTACAGCCGTCTTCTTTATAGCCGTAGTTATTTCGGTGAGCTCTTTAGTGCAGGAGCACGAAATGCGTCGCTAAAGAGAGGACGTTGTCGCATAACACCATGGTGTGTGAGTGTGCTGATGGGCGGCTAAGAGAAGAGCGGTCACGGAGAAGCGAAAAGAGTTATGAGCTATAACCATGACTTACACCCCCCACCCCCCTCCCCTTTCCCTTCTCCTACCATCCCAAGCTACCTGTAGTCTTTTTATGCGTCTGGGCCACAGAAAGAGAGGAGCGATAAAGTCGACCCGCGCAAGCACATCAAGTGTCCTATCGCCTTCATGCACGCCCTACTTACTTGCCATGAAGACTTTTCTCACTGCAGTGTGCAGCTCCGGGACTTGGGAGTGGCTGCTCTTATCACGTCATTAGGGAAGTATCAGTAGCTAAGTTTAGAGCAGACCGGTTTAGATATACACACACACGAATAATGTACAAGGATAATGTAGTCTGGGAAAGTTGTTCAAGTCCTTACTGGGGAATTTCATAATCACCCTTTGGGCGGTAAGCATAATGTATATTTATAACTTTCAGTTTAATTTATAATTTAAAAAAAATATAGAAACTTGTAAGTATTTCAAGTAGTTATATTTGTGATATAAAAATATTTGATGTTAATGTGCAGGCGAATGGATATACTTTAACGGGCACAATGATAACATGTTTCTAGTAAAGGTGACTGTTTTAAAGTGTTTCATAATAATTCTCTAGAAGGGAAATTATTTAATTTGGTTTACTTTGCTTTTGTGCATTAAAATGTAAGAATAAACACACACGCAATGCATTTGGATTAAAGGCCGTTCAGGATAAAGTGAGCACTTTTTAAATCAACCTTAGAAAAAAACACTGCCTTTGCCTGCATATATTTTAACGGGCGCACTGAGTGACATGCGCCCAGTAAAGTTGGTAACGTGTGGACGGAAAGTAGTTCCATACCTCAACGTCGAATAATAAGTGTTATGAAACCATTTGTGTAAACCTAAATTATTTCTTTCCTTTTATGTTTTTTTTTTATGCATAGATCTGTGAAAATGAGCAGACTTGTAAAATATGTAGTTTTTATAATAGTTTCTCAGTTTCACTTGACCGATATACGAGTAAAGTGATGAGGCCCATGGCAATGTTAATTTTACATAAGGCGGAATAATACACAACTTGCATAGAAGGAGATCTTAAGCAGGGCTTTCAAAAGTGCTCATTTGACCGTGAACAGCCTATAGTGATAAATGCACAATAACACTTGATAACGCGCGAATAAAGTCAACGAGGCCACGGAGGTGTAAAATTTGCATATCGCGTAAGGATATTTTTCACCTTATTTATGATGTGTTGAAATATATTTACGGTTTTAGATTTAGATTGTTATTATTTTTTCACCTAAATTATTAGACGTTGTTGTTGCATCTTAATGTTTGCTATATTAAGTTCTGGCACCGGAACAAATTTTAATGGGTAGAAATTCTATTAGCTAATGTTAATTGTTTTATTACAAAATATTAAAAACTGAAAAGTTAGCGAAATATGGGATTTCGTAACAAGAAATTTTATTTGTGGTATTTTTATTGGCTAAACATTTTAAGTATAATAAGATCTTATAATTATATCTATACCATAATTTAATATAATAACCTCTAGTTGAAAAAAGATAATTAAAGATAATATAAGATGTTAATATAAATACATAATATTTATTTTATATATTATAATTAATAAATAATTTATAAACTACTAGAATACATATTATAATATAAATGATTTATTATCACATAAATATAAATAAAGATAAAATAATGAATTATTTAAATTATTTATATTACAATATTTGAATATTTCATAATACCAACTTAATATAAGGTAAATGACAATAAATATGACTAGAAAATCAAATCCTGAGACAAACTTTCAAACGTACTCAGCTGAACACTAAACTTACTAAGCAGTTCGCGTGCTAGTTTGGTGGGTCCCCTTTCACTTCAGTATTTGCCAGGTCTGACGCTTAACGCCACTTGTGCATGACAGCGGTATATTTATATAATTGTTACCATAACTTGTTTTCCAAAAGGTTGGTCGAAATTTTTGGCGCAACAAGACGTAATTAACAACGTTAAGCACCTTCTTGTGTTGTCAGATAGTCACTGCCGTCATTATTCTCGGAGTACTGACGGTAGAAAAGAAATAATTTTTGTTTCCTTGTCTACAATCCATGCTCCGAGGATAACGAACATAGTGAATTTGCAGCAATGTAAAAAAGGAGCTTAAAGGTATTTAGGTCTTGTCGAGTCAAGAAACTTTGAATAATCGGCGGTGAAATAAGTTATGACCAACATTGTATAAATATATTACTTTCATGCACCAGAGACCTCAAGATGTCTTGTTTGCGGTTTCTTCCCACTGTTCTGAAGATCTGCTGAAGTTCTACTTCTACAATATTCCTTCGGTTCGTGCAAACAAAGTTTGACGGAGTCTGGGAAATAAGCTATAAGGAACAAGGCACACTCCGCGTAGTAATATCTTGCATAAGAACTATTTCTGACTCCGCTGAGAAAAAAAAGGTTTTGTTGAATCCAACAAGAATCTTTTTGGTGCAACCAAATTTTTTGTTTGTATAAGGGCAACAAAATCATTTTTGCTGAAACCTAAATATTTTGTTGCTGTCATTTGGTTGCCCCAAACTGCAGGAATTGGATGGTGCAGCTAAATATTTGTTTGGCTACACGTACATTAACAAGTTTGAGCCGATAAAAAAAAAATTACAAGTACGGCCATGTTTCGAACCTAGATCACCTGCGTCTGAGCGCTACGATACACCTTTGTAATCTCAGATAACGTGACAGCGGATCACGTTAGAAATCTTTTAAGTATATGTACTCCAAATATTGGGCAACGTGTGCAAGCCAATATTTCAAGTTTTACAGCTTTACTTGTCAGTTTATTGCTGCATTGTTCTATTAATGTATTTATACGGTTGTTAAGCATCAATAGATGCACTAACTATCCTAATTGTCACAAAAATACAAACAAATTTTCGAACTGTATTCTTGAACAAAGGCTGTCAAATGAGTGGCCAAACAAAATTTTAAGTTGACTGTCTAATTGTTTTTGGCCCAACACAGATATTTTGTTTACATATTTTGTAAGACGAACAAAGTAATTTTGCTGCTTTTCAAATTTTGTTTGCTCAACAATATATTTTGTTAGGACGACTAAATATATATTTGGCCCTATAGAAACAAATATTTTGTTCGATTTTCTCTCAGTGTAGGCATTAAAAAGGTTCTGTTTACGATTCCGCCAATAGATAATCTCAGTACAACGAGTTTGGTTGTAATTGATTAGATTGTTTATTATTTGGTAAACACTTACCAAAATATTTGTATGGCCACCATTATAGGAAACAGAGTCTGATCCGAATCATATCATGCTAGTTTACACGACCTTCTGTAGCGCTAATGGAATGCAAAAGTTGGTGGAAATTAGTTGAATTGTTTACTGAAATATAACAAAATGTTCATATTTCTCAACTGGCACTTACTTGGAATAAAAATTAAGTTATAGCAAACAAGAACCCGACTAATCAAAAATTAAAAACAATTTCTCAATATGTGTACGAGTATTATCATAAAGCCGCAAGAACACGTCGAGCCGTTTAAGACACTTTACATATAGGAACGGCACAGGGGAAAAAATCTAACTTAAGTAGGTATCTATGTACTAAATTTCATGTATTTCAGTTTCGTGATGTATAAACTACATGGCTGTTATAACCTAGGATGGACAAACAGAAGAACTTATCGTTATATTATTAGCTTACTGTGTCCCTTTGCTGAGCAACGGCCAATGCCTTCCATTTGTCACGGTCTTGAACACTCCTTAGTCAGAATTTAAAAGTGACATAAAATTGCAAATCAATTGTTTTTTCCCCTGCACCTCTCCTAAATGAAAAGTTCCTTAAACGGCACGACGTGTGATTACGCTTTATGATTATTCTCGTACACTAATGCCGGAATCACATCGCCCCGACCAACACAGCACGACACGACCAAAAACGCTACCACGGCATTTATTAATGTGACTATTTGAATTTACAGCACGACAGACACTACGCTCTCGGAA
This sequence comes from Dryococelus australis, assembly GCA_029891345.1. Taxonomy (NCBI): domain Eukaryota; kingdom Metazoa; phylum Arthropoda; class Insecta; order Phasmatodea; family Phasmatidae; genus Dryococelus; species Dryococelus australis. The sequence continues at coordinate 75,122,431 of CM057006.1, read as the reverse complement.
TTTAACCTAACTATTTAGAAGGCTCTGCTAGACTACGTTAGTTTCAAAGGCGGTGAATAAGAGGGAGATTTCTTATACATAATGGTACCAATTGGTATCGCTAATGCATACAAAGGTAAAATGATTATTTTTAAGAGTTAGCTACAGTAATTTTCAATTCATTTTTCTTTTTAGCTGCGTATTTACCGTTGTAGGGAAATCTTGCAATACAATTTCATTTTGCAATGTTTTACATTCTGTGCGTTGTGTCGCACGACATGGCGAAGAATATAAATCATTTATAATCCAAAATTGCTGCTGGGACGACAAAATCGGTCGGGCTTACGACGATCTATCGTGTATTTCATTGGCTGTTGGCCGTCGTGCGCGTCGGCGCTATGTGATTCCGGCATTAACTGAAGACTTGTTTTAACTACTGAGTAGTCGTGTTTCAGTTTTTTATAACTTAACTTTTATTCACCAATTTATTGTCTACCTAAACTAAAGACTTGTTTTTTGCCTGTTGAGCAGTCGGATTTAAGTTTCATGTAACTTCATTTTTTATTTACGAATTTTTCTCTACCTAAATAAATGTAGGTTGTCAATTATCACGCTTACTTTACATATTATTAATCTTAAGGCGTAATTATCGTAAAATATTAATGACACATACCTCCAAAAAATAATCCGCGAAATAAAAAAAAACTTGCGCGAGCTAACTTTACTTGCGGTGCTATCTACTTTGTCACGGCCGCCATCATGAATTTTCTTAATCGTGTCGTAGCCTGGCACTCGGATTATCAAAAGGAAACTATAGACATCTCATTATCAAAATTAATGCCATAGGCGCGGTGCTACAGTTGAACATCCGAAATGTAACAGACATACATCCGTCTTAAATTTACAACACTTTCTTTGCTGCACCGTATTCGAGTAAAACGGCCGGGAAAAGACAATATCTGTTGCGTAGTTGATTCTTCTAATGAATACCGTTAGCTTCAAGCTTTTGGTTCAATTTTGTTGACTTTGTTAGGAAGTAGATATACTAAGCTAAATAATTTATATTAATGTCATTGATAATGGCTTGCTGCACTTAAAATATGTTACTTTGCATATCCTACTGTAGTATTACTTACACGTGACTTTTGGTGGAAATCAGTTGATGGGTCCTTGAGATACGTTATACAGCCTCAATATTTTTCATTTGACGATTTTCAGAAATAGAGAACGAACACCTACTGTATTAACAAATTCAATGATTAACGTAGACAAATAATGCAAAAATGAAGGAAAAATCGGTTAAATAATTTCGTAGATATAGCACACTTATGTAAAGAGTTGTTGTAGCCGACATTCAGAATGTGTCTGGAACACTTAAAACATACAGATTAATATGGCCTACTACAGGGGAAAAATTTTTTTTTCGCCAAATTTGATGGATATCGGTTTATTGTTTCCCGAGATATGACATTAAATTTGTTTTTCTTTTTTCATGTTAGGCTCTCTTGCAAGATAGCGTAGAAATTGATACTTTGTGCAGATTAAAATTGTTGTTTTAATATATACTGAAAGCGTGCAAAGTTATACGGACTTTTTTACGTAGTTTCGTAGGTAAAACACACACTAACTTAAAAAAGGTTTATGTGGCCGCAATTTTGAAAACAAGTTTATTCCCTAATTAAAACGAGCCAGTTTACATCACATGCCGAAGTAATACTTGTCTGCAAAATTTGGCAGTAATTGGTCATTTCGTTACCGAGATATGACGAAAATTTTATATATTCGTGTTGCGCTCTCTTACGAAATGTCGGATAAAAGTGGTGGTAAGTTGGCTGATATTACGCTTCTAATACATACTTTCACTATACAAAATTAAATCTAAATCAATCGATCATTTTAGAAGGCATATTAAATAGTCCTAAAATATATTTTCGTGAGCCATTTTAAAAATAAGAAACAAACATATTTAAATCGCTTTATATTACATGGCTTTCCATAATACTAATTACTTGCCCTAATTGGCGAGAAATTGTTGAGCAGTTTTCGATTTGTAATTGAAAGGATTTATGATGCATGTGTTGCTGTCTCCCAAAATTGCAGACTAACAACGTCTTCTCAATTCAATGCTCACATGATGAACTGCAAACAAAACAAATCTGGTTTAAATCGTTAAATGGTTCTTGAGATATGGCATATTGACCTGCAGAGATACCCACCGCAAGGAATACTATCTCATACGCCTTTCTTTCCTCCGGAATATGCGGTAAAAATTGAATTTAAATATAACGCTCTAATAGTTCTAATAGTTGTGTGGCTGTTGATGTATTTAGTACGCCACTATTTACTAAATGTTGTTTGCTGCTCACAGTACAAATTTCCTTTCATGATCAAAATCAATTTATATTAAAAATAAAATAATGTGAAGACCATAGAGTAAATTTCGCCTAAAGTAATATTTAATTTAATAAACAAGGCCGAGAGTTTATAAACGGATATTTACAGCGAGGTCTTGAGGATTAAAAGAGTTTAATACGGAGCAGTGGCAGATTGCAAGGGTGGGGAGAAACAGGAGTGTCAGCAGATAAGTCGCTGGCCGATGAAAACGCCCACTATGTTTCGCACGTGTGAGAATCATGGTGACCCTGCCGTGTTTCGACCCTATTGTGTATCGACCCTGCCGTGTATCGACCCCGCTGTGTATCGACCCTGCCGTGTATCGACCCTGCCGTGTACCGATACTCCCGTGTAGCGACGCTGCCATGTATCGGCCCTGCCGTGTACCGATACTCCCGTGTATCGACCCTGTCGTGTATCGACCCTGCCGTGTATCGATCCTGCCGTGTGTCGAGCACTGCAGTTCACTGTCGTGGGAAAAAAGTCGATTTACTACTGCACAACTGCTGGCCGTCATTTTAATACATAACGTCATTTATATTTCACTTTTAGAAGAAATACTGTTATAAATATTTCCAGACATAATCCGGTATTCCATAAACTCGTTTTTGTTCAATAGATTCAGGCTTGTGAGATGGCTTATTTCCTGCGTAAACCTCCAAAGGCATTTATTGACATCTCTTTTTTAATCTCGGCGTTCGCTCTAGAACGAGTTCCCGGATATCGAGAGATCTGCTGCGATGTCGCTCGCGACTGAAGGAAGTCAATAGGTTAAGTCAGCCGTGCTAAGTGAATTCGTTGATCCTCCAGTAAAAATGCTGTGGGAGATGTCAAAGCGCTATCATTCCCCACTGTGGACTGAGGGAATAGGGAATCCAAATAATCGTGCTGGGCAGAAATTTTTTAAATTACGTTATCCTCTAGGTATTATATATATGTTAATGTGACTTAGTGTATACAGTTTTAAGTAGGCCTATGTGCATACATGATGCAAACATCGTTCATGTAGTGAACACACACACACACGTACACACACACACACACACACACACATATATATATATATATCAGTTAAATAAATTTTTCTTAGCGTTTTATATAGTACCTAGTTTTAAGTAATAAATTTAAAAAACTCATCGCAGCCAAAATTGCTGCGAAGTATCAGCACGTCTGGAAATTATAGGAAAAAATATTTAGAATCCATATTTATTTTAAACATTAATTTCAAAATTTCGCAGGTCATGCTTTAATACTCTGTAAACTTGTCGCTAAAATGACTCTAAACCACCAGAAGTCAGTTGCAACTTACTGAATTATCAAGGCTCTGAAGTAACAAGGGGACACTATTAAAAGAATTGTCATGCGCGCCTGAATTAAACTAGGAAACAAATTTCTTAATCATTAAAAAGTATAGCCATCAAATAATTAAACAATAGATACGTCATTCAGTATCTTCAGTGTTTGTTTTATTAAATACGTAATCTTATTAGTTCTATATATTGCAAAGGAAATAAGGCCGCCAGGAGGTGGTACACGGAGATCTAAGATCTTGAAATTAATTGTCTGTTGTATGATGGAAAACCCCGAAAAAACACTTATGGGAAAAAAATATTATTATTTTATTTCATAAACTACAAAATCTTTCTATATGACCAACAGGGTTATTACAGACACTTGTATTAATGTAAAAAAATTAACAAATTATCTTTGAAAGTGTATTAAAAATCCCCAATAAAAAAAGTTAAAAAAAAAACAAAATATTAAAAAGTTACATATGTTAGAAAAATTTATATATCTGTATCTTTTCTCTTTCCTACTTCACCCCTCGCCATAATTATATAAACCGGAGTATAATTCCCCCTTAATGTCTGTCCCTGGTTTCCGGTACTCTCTCTGCCTTCGGAAGTCCCAAAGAAAGTCTATTTATACATAATTTCTGGGGGTTGTTGAAACAATCGTATCTTCCATTCCTTCTCAATGACAAGTTATAAACGCCGCCTCGCCACGTGGCCAAAGCAGTTGTTGCACCACGTATTGTAATTTCGGCATACGTTCTGTTATATATGTTATAGGTCTACTTGAATGCACGTTGGCAATTCTTCCGCCTTATGTAAAATTAACCTTGCCATGGGTCTCATCACTTTGTTCATGCTTCGGTTAGGTGAAAATGGGGAACTATTAGAAAAGTAAATATCTTACAAATCTGGTATTTTTTACACTTAGATGCATTTAAAAAAATGCAAAGCGAAATAAATAATTTAAGTTAATACAAATGTTTACATAACACTTTTTATTCGGCGTTAATGTATGGAACTACTTTTCCTCCATCGTTAACAACTTTACTAGGCGCATGTCACTTGGTACGCCAGTTAAAATATATGCAGGTAGGAGCAGTGACATTTTTCTAAGGTTGATTTCAAGAGTGCTCATTTTACCGTGAACAGCCTATAAAAACCGCTGGCCGCATTCCAGCCTTACCTGGCCTCGCTTGTTACGTCGTAAACGTAACAATTTGTGAAGGTTTATTACTTTTTATTACGGGGAAATATGACAACTCGTCACATTATATAGATATACTAGCTGACCCCACAGACGTTGTCCTGTACATATGTCTTAAATCCGAAAATTTCAAACTTTTTTCAATAAGTTGTAACAATCTGGACCGTTTTTATAAAAAAAGAGTTATTACAATACCTGACGTCATCACATGTACAGTTACCACAATTCGACCTCTCGATTGCGTGTGAATATGTATATACTATGAGCTAAGTTGAATATGGAAGCTATGTTGAATAGAAACTTAAACTTGTTTTAATTAAAAAAACATTTTGTAGTGGACCGAATTGTGAATCTAAACCATTCTCGAATCCACTTGAACACACACAAAAAATTTCATCAAAATCGGTCCGGCCGTTTAGGAGGAGTTCAGTGACATACACACGCACAGAAGAATTATATATATATATATATATATATAAAGATTACCTTTAGTTACCTGAAGAAGGCCGCTTACTCCCATATATTTTATTCAGCACTGTCAAATACAACCCGATTATTTCACTGCTATATTCAAAATAGTTGAAACTGTGAATAGTTTGCATCTCCGCTACTACGAGTGTCATCAATATGTGGCATATTTCAGTTTGAGAAATCACTCCTCCGTTAAAGAGTTCACGAGATATTAAAGCATATTTTTTAAACGAAGTCACTGGGAATCTCAGTTTACAAGCATACGTAACTCCCTTTATTATCACTGCAGTTCTCTCTTAATGTTATCGTACTCATTTCGCAGAAGGGATTACCTAACGACGTTTCCACTTGAAGTTTATAAAGTCTTGTACATTGGTACTACGATGTCTGCAAGTTCGGCCATAACCTACATAGTCAGTGACTGTCATTCCGAACAAGTTAGTAAGTAGCGAGTGAGTGGGCAAGATTGACGTAAAATAATTTTTACCAGCTGCTTATTACCTAAAAAAAATTCAGTTATAGCGTTAATAGTATACTTCCCATAAAAAAATATTTTAAATAAATTTCTGACTTTACCTCCCGGTAAGCTTGCAATATAATTACCATTACTCTTCTGTCGTGATTTAAAATCTAATAATACGTATAACATTAACAAAAACGATGACTCAAATCAGTTTATTTCTGGCTTAGTATAATTCAAAATGAGTGAGTTACGTGATTTGGGTGGCTGTTAACATTGAGGTTTCGAGAGCCAATAAAGGTGAAGTGATGTGATAAAACGGAACAGCGCCGGAATGCAAGAGCGGGGGAAACGGGAGATCCCCGAGAAAACCTGCCGACCTGTGGCACCGTGCGACACGATTATTACTTGCGAAACTCCAGAAAAAACCCCGCCAGGAATTGATCATTGGTGGGAGGCGAGTAGTCTAACCACTACACCACCGCGGACCCTAATTAGGGTTATAATTTGTCCGTCGTAAATTGCAACAGTGACCGGAGATCGTGCTACGAGTGGTTGTTCGAGTTACGAATTCTTTAGTACTGTGTGGGGCCGCGGTGGTATAGTGGTCAGACTACTCGCCTCGCACCAAGGCGAACCGAGTTCGACTCCTAGCGGTGTCGCTCCCCGGGTTTTCGCACGAGGGAATCGCCCCGGACGATGCCGCAGGTTATGTCGGGGATCTCCCGTTTGCCCCGCCCTTGCATTCCGGCACTGCTCCATACTCACCTCGCTTCACACACCCAATTTATCCACTATCCGTACGTACTCTGTGTTTGAAGACAGGTATGCAAACCATGGAGATCAAGTGTAACATTATATATATATATATATATATATATATATATATATATATATATATATAATATTCACGTCTGAGATAATGATAAAATACCGGACGATGTAGAGGAATAGAAAACAATTTCAGAATGTTAATCTGGTTCTTGGTTTACAGAGTACTATTGAAATTAACGTAAAGCAAAATCGGGCTTATGTCTGTATAGGCCGTTCAAGGTAAAGTGAGCACTTTTGAAGCCCTAATAATTTTTTTTCAACCAGTTGATATCATTCCATCATTTATTAATCTACCACTTGTTAATCTAAAGCCTGCCGTGTGAGTAATAAACACAGTGTATAAATTCGTCACACCCAAAATCAATAGTCCGAAGCTACAATGAAATATATTTAGTGGTTAATATGACCGATGAAACAGCTTAAAAAAGGTGCTCACTTTACCTAAACGGACAGTATCAGGATACGACTGTGTTGTTTCACGTGAATACGCATGCGTTCGGAGGTGAAAATTTTCTTTGTTACAATGCAATGAGTTTGAAGTAACGAAACGAATTCTTAAGTTTTATGGCTTAAATCGTAAGGTCTAGACGAGATCTCTCGCTTAGCAGCGCTAGCTCATCGCAGTCGCCACATTCACCGCCCAGAATTTTCACGCGCGCCCAAATTTCCGGCCTGTAGCAGCCTGTAACCCCCACCTGCCCCCCCCCCCCCCGGCATGTGCAGCGCCCATATAAGTTCATACTCTCATCGACATATGCATCTCAGTACATGCAACTTTGTAGAATGTTATGGTATTTTATGGATCTCGCTATCCAGACTCGCGTTGCCCTTGTGCGAAAATATAGCGTGACATTCATACTCGCGTCGTTGTAGTATACCAAATGCAACGAGATCACAAGTGATTCGATTGTTTAATAAGTGACCAAGTGGATCAGCCTGGAAGCGATACAGCGCCGTTTTATTCCTGATCCCCCACACGAGTCCATCCAGTTCCGAAGACGTAACAGGGTCAGAAAATTCCCTCTTAATAACTGCATGTATTTTAACGAGCAAACTGACACCTTTTCTACCATGAAAGTTGGCAGCGGTGCTGGAAGTGTACTTATACGTCTTACTGTATGACGTTTAAGAATGCGTGAACACAGAATTATTTTTTATTTCTGCTTGTTTAATGCATTCAAAGACAAGAATTAGTACATTATTTGCGTATTTTGTTGGGTATAATTTCAGAGTTACACTTGAAAAACGCATGAGTTTAGTTTTTATGTCGGCGTCTTCGTTTAACTTATTTAACTGGAAAAGATACAAAATTATATTTAAAAAAAATAAATAAAAAAATTAAAAAATCCTCGCTAAGCAGGACTTTCCAAACACCAAAGGTCACAGAAAGGAGCAGCGAAAACATAAACACCATTTATTCAAAGCTTCGGTTAATAAACCCTTACTCCACACTCTAAATTCGAATCAGTGGGGGGAAGCCACTGATTCGCAGTGAAATTCAACTACTCTAATCAGTGGAAATGTCTCCACTTCGAATCAGCGGAAAAACCACTGACTGTTCCAGTGAAAAAATTTCACTGATTAAATTAGTGACGTGAAACAATTTCTCTGATTGTATAACAGACGGCCGACTGCGGTGGCGAATTAAACATCGCGTTTAATGAATGTAGGGAAATAATTACATGAAATAAAAAATTTTGCGATAGTTTACTATTTATATTGTGCAATTTATCGCAATTAAAAAAAAAAAATAACGTGCTTTCCAGGTGGCCGGGATCGGTCTCGCATTACCTACGATTCATAGGCAGTCGCCTTGCAATCTGAGCTACCACGCCAAACCCTATTTGTGAGAGGAAAAAATATATTTTTAGAGTTCGGCTGCAAAATCGTGTAGATTGATGTACGCTCATACTTTTCGTGTTTGGTGTGATTGGTACCATAAGGTTTGTTTTAAAATATAGTGTATATGAGTATATATACTAGTATATATGAGTGCACTCTCTTCACTACGTTAAATGAAGTTTAAATCTTCAAACAGGACGCTGTAACGATTACATGGAATCGAAATGAAAGATTTAGAAACGGAATGAAAGGCTGTGTGTTCATATTACCTCGTAAAATGGCGTTTTCAAAGACGAAACATATTTTGGAAAGTATTTTGAATTAGTTTTATTCGTTTATTCGTTGTTACTTCACTTGATAAAGGTTGTTTAGCGCCCATATTTAAACGATGTTCGATTGCCATTTTTCAACGCAGTTTCACTGATACATCAGTAAGAAATAATTAGAGACGGAGCAAGTTGCTCAGATGTTTCACTGGTCCATCAGTCGAAAAATGAACCACAGTGGAAAAAATGACTGACGAATCAGTGGGAAATGTCACTGAATCAATCAGTGAAGGAAATATGGCATTTCTTCACTGGTTCATCAGTTAAATTCACTGAAGTGACTGATCTATCAGTCAGATACTTTTGACTGATTGGAACAGTGAAATTCTCACTGATTCAGATTTAGAGTGCACAGATGCAGGTAACAAATAGTGATGTTGCGCCATTTCATCTCCTTTTCGTGCAGTGTGAGGGGCATTATGGTCGAATCCCGAGATAATTCTGTGTACCATTGACCAGATATCCCAGCGGATGGACCGCAATACTCGTACTGCGTAGGACCAGGATAGTTCCCAGCAAGGATCAAAACGGGTTTGGCATTTTGGACATGCGGAGGATGTAGTTGGTCTGTGGCTTCTCTCTAGGCGCCACCGTTCGTGCTGAAGAGATCTCTCCCCCCCCCCCCCCAATTTCTTTCATCTGTCCCAATTAGAGTAGTTATACCTGCATCGTTTTGAGAAACAATTTGGGGCGGTTTTGAAATTCTTCAATTCCAATACAAATTGTTAAAAGGTACACATAAATCATAATTATATTAATATGAACGTTCTAATTAAATTATTAACTATATTAATATCTTAAATTAAACTAGAATATATTTTTTTTAATATATGTTGAATTTCCCCCCCCCCCCCCCTAAAGTCGTAAACAATTTCATTACGGTGAATTCTACTACGTTTGAAGATAATTTTTTTTTCCAACTGTGCTTTATTATCGTCGTTTTTCAACCTGTAAATTCTTTTCATATTTAAAATTCCACGAGAATGGAAGTCATTTATGAATCAGATAAAATAAAGTAATGCAATTCTCCAATAAAAGTTTCGCACAGCGCTTGAGTTTTGCTCCCAGTACCCACGAGGATCGCCAGGCCGTAGGTAAAGCAGAAAATATCCCGGGAAAAATTATTATTTTTAGGGTGTGCGAATAATGAACCGGACCGCGCTCTCCTGTATTTTCCTCGCGGCTAGGCGCCACTGCAGGGGCGCAGATAAAACTGGCCGATACCGGGCAACCGGCAAATATTAATTACTTACTTCCCCGCGCGCACAATCTGTCGGCCATTACTGGCGGCAGTAATTGCGCCGGAGAGGGGAGAGTACGCGGGCTGTAGCGTCGGAGGTCAGCGTGGTCACGTAGGGGTTGGAGGGAGGGGTCAGGGGGTGGAAATAATACATACCATTCCTGTTTGCGGATGAGATTACGAGGTGGAAAAGGGGTGAAGCAGGGGAAGATGTGGGCTCATTAAAACGCCCGATCCAACCCGCAGCAACAGTGGCTCTTTGCTCCAGATTTCCCGGCTACAAAACGAAACGAGATTCCGAGAACCAGCCTATAGTCAACTGAAAGTTATATCCAACTTTCTGAACTCCTGCTAAAATCCTACCTTCAGGCTATCCCCCATATCATGTTAAAGGCTGTTCAAGATAAATTGAGCACTTTTGAAATGAAACTTAAAAAAAAGTCACTGCCCTTGCATGCATATATTTTAATTAGCGCGCTGAGTGACATTCGCCCAGTAAAGTTGGTAATAATGGAGAGAAAAAAATTCTGTGTCTTAGCGTCGAATAAAAAGGGTTAGGTATAGCCTGTTCGCGGTAAAGTGAGTACCTTTAAGGCCCTCCCAACAGGCATTAACGACTAATAAATATATGTTATTGCAGCCTCGATCATTAAATTTTGAGTATGGTGAAATGTATACACTGTGTTTATTGGTCACATTGCAGAGTTTATATAAAAAAAAAAAAAAAACAGCAGGAAGATGGAATTGGATAAAAGAAAAAATTTACAAGGACATTATAAAGTCCTCACTTAATCGTGAATAGCCTATAACCATTTGTCATAAATTAAAATAATTTTTCTCGCTTTCAGTTTTTTTAATTCATCCAAGTGTAAAAATAAGCAGTTTTGTGAAGTATTTACTTTGCAAATAATTTCACAGTTTCACTTGACCGATGCATGATTAAAGTGATGTCAACGTTAATTTTACATAAGGCGGAGGAATAGACAACATGTATACGAGTAGATCTTAAGAAAGGCTTTCAAAAGTACTCATTTCACCGTGAACCGCCTATAACAAAGCTGATCTAAGTTTAGGGGATTACAACACTCTAACAACGCAATGGATTTGCGCACATGCAGTTTAATAATAAAATGAAAGAGCGCTATTATTTCTTACCAGGCCTTACATGCATAATTATTTTTTGTTTTTAATTATATAAAAAATAACTGAAATATAATATATACTTAGATAAAATATTTGTAAATTTTCAAATTAAAGATAAGACGCTTACGGTGTAGACTACTCGCCTCCCCCCGGCGAACCACGATAGATTCCCGGTGGTGTCGCTCCCGAATTTTCGGACGATGCCGATAGCCAGCGGGTTTTCTCTGGGGTCTCCCGTTTCAGATACTGCTCCATACTCACCTCACTCCACCCTCATGTTCCCAGCCACCCCGATCACTCCTATCAACTCAATTTAAAGAAATATCAGATACTTCAAATGTCAACAGAAATAAAATAAATGCTTGTGATATATGACACAATTTGGAAACAAACACACACGCCACACGAGGGCCGATTTTTCAACGGTTGTGATAGAAAGCACGTGAAGACACTATGAATTAACCATATAGTCCATTCAGGGTTATTTCACACTTTACTGAAGCCCTGCTAAGATCTACTTCCACCAGGATCCTCCCCCGCCTAATGCAAACAAATATTAACCAAATTTCGAAAATTACAACACAGGAACAACATACCATATTCGACCGCACTCGGCGTAATAGTATTTTGCATAGGAGCTACTTCTTACTGGGCATTATAACACACCTATTTGCCAGGGGTCGCAGTGGCCGAGCGGTTAGCCCGCCTGTCTCACACCACGGCGAGAACCAGGTTCAATCCCCGGCCGGGTCACCGGACTCCCGCATGTGGGAATCTTGCCCGACGATGCCGTTGGCCGACTGGTCTCCTCGGGTGTGTCTCCCGCTTCCCCTACACTTTCATTACGGCGCTGCTCCATACCCAACTCAGTCATCCTCATCGGCTCTCAAGTCCTCACTGTTAAGAGCCGACCAAATCTCTTCAATCACACCTATTTTCTCACAGATTTCATTCATAGAATAAATAGTCTATAATATTAAGATCGAATGACAAAATAATGATGTTTTCATTTGACCAAAAATTAGGCAATTGTTAGAGGCCTGGATATTTCGCGGATTGATTGGGGAGAAAAATGCAAGCTTTGTTTTCCTTGCAGGTTTGTTACTGATCGAAAGTGGTACGAGGCGTGTCTATTAAACTGTGGCCCAATAGAAACATATACTGATATGTATATGTGACTAAAGTTTTAACTTGTCCTCAATTGAATTCACAAAATTTCCGGGTCCCTAATAGTTTTATATTTACATAAGCATAAAACCCTTGCTATATATGACATACTTGGGAAACAACCAAACACGTCATACATTAAGTGATTTTTCAAAGGGCTGTTTAAAAATAGAGTGAAAAAATCGAAAATAGACCATACACACCCGCGAGGCTTACACTGTAAAAAAATGTTTGTACTTTTACAAGAAAAATCCTTGGAAACCCAGTTGCCAAGGAAATCCTTTGTAAAACTACAATGAGTTTTCTTGTAAAAACTACAAAACACTTCTTGTAACATTACAAATGATAGCCTTGTATTACAACTGGCATTATTGAGAAGTGTACATAAAATAACTTTTTTCTTCTAATAAACAAATGAAATGAATTAGTAAGAGAGGACAACTAAAAAAAAAATTCAAAATATAATTTACAAAATGATTTCGTCTTGCCAGCAGGGGGACTAGAACTCAGACCCCTTGTATTTCTAGTCCGCATCTATAACAACAAGATCAACTTGACTTACTATTCTATCGCTTAGTTTTACTGTAAATATAGGTGCAAGTACACACCAAATAATAATATAATAGTCATACTATTAAGAAGAATCGGTACATGCATGAATTTTTTTAAAGTTCAGTTGTTGAGTTACGAGATCTGGACGCGCTCTTAACAACGGGGTATTATTAAGAGCCTATGTAAGTTCTGTATAACTAGGAAACACTAACAAATAATGAATAATACGGTCAAGTTGTATTGAAATTGTCTTTCCATTATGATTAGTTGTAAGTGCTTTACGTAATTCAAACTTGTAATACATTTCTGTTTGCAAGCAGCTACACTTTACACCACCAAGTTTTTACACAACCAGCTTTATACGGTTTTACGTTGTCAAGTGTCCGCCATTTTGATGAAGCTCGTGGATACAGCTCAGTATAGTACAAACAGTTCTTGAAGTCTATTACAAACTCGGACCTTGTAATTTTACAAACGAGTAGTTATACAATAAAAATCTTTGCAGTGTTACATGCGTTTGTAAAATTACAAAGAATTTCTCAGCAAATATTACAAATTTTTTTTTTACAGTGTAGAACCGGCCCAGGGGTCGGAGGGTGGATTACGAGAAGTGAATTACTCGTGGGGCCGCTGTGGGAAGAAATGTCCACACACAGTGGTGTGGGGACGTTATAAAGTTGGCGGGATTAGGTTGCCGGACGTGCGCGGGCGACACGCCCCTGCGAAGTAATCAGGATCCTTTTTTTTACAGTGTAGTACCGGCCGGGGTCGTGAGGGTGGATTACGAGAAGTGAATTACTCGTGGGGCCGCTGTGGGAAGTAATGTCCACACACAGTGGGGTGGGGACGTTGTAAAGTTGGCGGGGATTAGGTTGCCGGACGTGCGCGGGCGACACGCCCCTGCGAAGTAATCAGGATCCTTTTTTTTACAGTGTAGTACCGGCCCAGGGGTCGGAGAGTGGATTACGAGAAGTGAATTACTCGTGGGGCCGCTGTGGGAAGAAATGTCCACACAGTGGTGTGGGGACGTTATAAAGTTGGCGGGATTAGGTTGCCGGACGTGCGCGGGCGACACGCCCCTGCGAAGTAATCAGGATCCTTTTTTTTACAGTGTAGTACCGGCCCAGGGGTCGGAGGTGGATTACGAGAAGTGAATTACTCGTGGGGCCGCTGTGGGAAGAAATGTCCACACACAGTGGTGTGGGGACGTTATAAAGTTGGCGGGATTAGGTTGCCGGACGTGCGCGGGCGACACGCCCCTGCGAAGTAATCAGGATCCTTTTTTTTACAGTGTAGTACCGGCCCAGGGGTCGGAGAGTGGATTACGAGAAGTGAATTACTCGTGGGGCCGCTGTGGGAAGAAATGTCCACAAACAGTGGTGTGGGGACGTTATAAAGTTGGCGGGATTAGGTTGCCGGACGTGCGCGGGCGACACGCCCCTGCGAAGTAATCAGGATCCTTTTTTTTACAGTGTAGTACCGGCCCAGGGGTCGGAGAGTGGATTACGAGAAGTGAATTACTCGTGGGGCCGCTGTGGGAAGAAATGTCCACACACAGTGGTGTGGGGACGTTATAAAGTTGGCGGGATTAGGTTGCCGGACGTGCGCGGGCGACACGCCCCTGCGAAGTAATCAGGATCCTTTTTTTTACAGTGTAGAACCGGCCCAGGGGCGGAGGGTGGATTACGAGAAGTGAATTACTCGTGGGGCCGCTGTGGGAAGAAATGTCCACACACAGTGGTGTGGGACGTTATAAAGTTGGCGGGATTAGGTTGCCGGACGTGCGCGGGCGACACGCCCCTGCGAAGTAATCAGGATCCTTTTTTTTACAGTGTAGTACCGGCCCAGGGGTCGGAGAGTGGATTACGAGAAGTGAATTACTCGTGGGGCCGCTGTGGGAAGAAATGTCCACACACAGTGGTGTGGGTACGTTATAAAGTTGGCGGGATTAGGTTGCCGGACTTGCGCGGGCGACACGCCCCTGCGAAGTAATCAGGATCCTTTTTTTTACAGTGTAGTACTGGCCCAGGGGTCGGAGGGTGGATTACGAGAAGTGAATTACTCGTGGGGCCGCTGTGGGAAGAAATGTCCACACACAGTGGTGTGGGGACGATATAAAGTTGGCGGGATTAGGTTGCCGGACGTGCGCGGGCGACACGCGACTATGAAGTAATCAGGATCCTTTTTTTTACAGTGTAGAACCGGCCCAGGGGTCGGAGGGTGGATTACGAGAAGTGAATTACTCGTGGGGCCGCTGTGGGAAGAAATGTCCACACACAGTGGTGTGGGGACGTTATAAAGTTGGCGGGATTAGGTTGCCGGACGTGCGCGGGCGACACGCCCCTGCGAAGTAATCAGGATCCTTTTTTTACAGTGTAGTACCGGCCCAGGGGTCGGAGGGTGGATTACGAGAAGTGAATTACTCGTGGGGCCGCTGTGGAAAGAAATGTCCACACACAGTGGGTGTGGGGACGATATAAAGTTGGCGGGATTAGGTTGCCGGACGTGCGCGCTCGACACGCGACTATGAAGTAATCAGGATCCTTTTTTTTACAGTGTAGAACCGGCCCAGGGGTCGGAGGGTGGATTACGAGAAGTGAATTACTCGTGGGGCCGCTGTGGGAAGAAATGTCCACACACAGTGGTGTGGGGACGTTATAAAGTTGGCGGGATTAGGTTGCCGGACGTGCGCGGGCGACACGCCCCTGCGAAGTAATCAGGATCCTTTTTTTTACAGTGTAGTACCGGCCCAGGGGCGGAGGGTGGATTACGAGAAGTGAATTACTCGTGGGGCCGCTGTGGGAAGAAATGTCCACACACAGTGGTGTGGGGACGTTATAAAGTTGGCGGGATTAGGTTGCCGGACGTGCGCGGGCGACACGCCCCTGCGAAGAAATCAGGATCCTTTTTTTTACAGTGTAGTACCGGCCCAGGGGTCGGAGAGTGGATTACGAGAAGTGAATTACTCGTGGGGCCGCTGTGGGAAGAAATGTCCACACACAGTGGTGTGGGGACGTTATAAAGTTGGCGGGATTAGGTTGCCGGACGTGCGCGGGCGACACGCCCCTGCGAAGTAATCAGGATCCTTTTTTTTACAGTGTAGTACCGGCCCAGGGGTCGGAGGGTGGATTACGAGAAGTGAATTACTCGTGGGGCCGCTGTGGGAAGAAATGTCCACACACAGTGGTGTGGGGACGATATAAAGTTGGCGGGATTAGGTTGCCGGACGTGCGCGGGCGACACGCGACTATGAAGTAATCAGGATCCTTTTTTTTACAGTGTAGAACCGGCCCAGGGGTCGGAGGGTGGATTACGAGAAGTGAATTACTCGTGGGGCCGCTGTGGGAAGAAATGTCCACACACAGTGGTGTGGGGACGTTATAAAGTTGGCGGGATTAGGTTGCCGGACGTGCGCGGGCGACACGCCCCTGCGAAGTAATCAGGATCCTTTTTTTTACAGTGTAGTACCGGCCCAGGGGCGGAGGGTGGATTACGAGAAGTGAATTACTCGTGGGGCCGCTGTGGGAAGAAATGTCCACACACAGTGGTGTGGGGACGTTATAAAGTTGGCGGGATTAGGTTGCCGGACGTGCGCGGGCGACACGCCCCTGCGAAGTAATCAGGATCCTTTTTTTTTTTTCCATGGGAAACACAAATTACTAGGATTATCTTGTCGTTTAAACTCGGGCCGAGTTTCGGCCGCATCCCTTCTGCATAAACATCAGCTCGCAAGAAACAAAAAAAAAATCACACGAATAACTCGAATTCCCCCCCCCCCCCCTCAACCACTTGTCAAATTAATATCTTATTTTCCGTTACGCGTAGGGATATTTTTAGAGTTTAGAATAAATATGTTCGTTAATGAGACATTTGTCTTGTAAAAAAATCGTGGGTTCGTAATTTATTTCAAATATCACTCTATCGATGTGATGATTAAATTTTTTATTCCATCGGGGGATAAAATATTCCTCATAATCCGCAAATATCACGGAGAAAGATGTATCTGAAATCCAAGGAACGAATTTTAATACTTATCTTTTGCAGCAACCAGTATTTCTGTTTTATAGTATGCTGACAACCAACTGGAAATTTAAAATATTTGGTTAATAGTCGGCTTAACACCAAAGATTGTATTGATAAGTATTATGGCAGGGTATACCAGACAATAAAGTGTGCGAGTAAAGAGATTTGGGCGGCTCTTAACAGCGAGGTCTTGAGAGCTGATGAGGGTGATTGGGATGGGTATGGAGCAGCGCCGGAATGAAAGGGCAGGGAAACGGGAGATCCTCGAGAAGACCCGCCGACCAACGGCATCGTCCAGCACGATTTCACATGCGAAAATCCGGAGTGGCCCGGCCGGGGATTGAACCCGGATCACCTTGGTCAAAGGCGAGCAGGCTAACCGCTCAGCCACCATGGCCCCACATATCAATAAACTTTGCATAATCGAATACATATAAAAAATTTAAACTCGTTGCATATAAATGACATAAAATATTGATACATTAATAAAAATGATCAATGTATGTGTGTTACCATATTTTTGTGATATTTTGAATTATGTCAAAATTTTTTTATTTATTATTTTCTCGCCCTGAAGCAGCTCGCAGCGCTTCTTCAATGCAGATATTTTATTTCTGCATGTTACGTAGTGTTTTTCATTCATTTAAGAAGTGTATAGACGTAAAATAACATCAATAGAATATGTCTATGTATTTCAAACAATATTTAATTTTATTAATATATTTTTAGATTTACAATTTATTATAAATATATATGTTTATTCTATATTAATCAACACAGTCTAATGTATTAAATGTTATTTCAAAAATCATTTGTCATTTTACAAATCAAACACAATTTCATCAGGTTACAACTTTCATTTTGCATATCAAATATTTTTTTTACCAACTATCACAGATATTGGTTACTCAAATATCGACAGCATAGGACTAATCATCACTTATCATAATAAACAAGTTGCATTAAAACATTTATATGCAAGTATATGTCGTGGGTTAAAATTTCTCACAGTTTTATATTGATGTTATCGACGTATATATTCTGCCAAACTAGAACTATTTCAAGTAAAGAAGAACTAGCCAAAGGAGTCTTTTGCTCAAGACAAAAACGACACTTTAAATTCACCCAAGTCAATGCCTCACCTACTTCAAAAATTTTGTCGTATAATATTCATTTCCAATGCGGGATAAGAAAACTTCATACCAGTTGCATCTGTTGCACCTGCTCGATGACTGCAACTCCGATTCCTACGCCAACTTGTCACTGCTAAAAATAGCGATTACAGTCCAGTATTATTTTAATCGCGAACGCGGAATGTAATATTAGTGCAGCGCCCTCCATGTTGGCACTGGATTCTGCACTGTCCACAGGAAGACACAATTATCCAAGCTTTGAATTGCTCGCTAGGCAGCAATATCGTGCACTATGAAAATGGCTGTCACAAAACCACTTACTCTGACTTACTCTTACTTTTTTTCACACTGGTAAAAGCACATAAGCCCTTCGCAAAATTAATTTTACACAATAACAAAATTTACAACGTTTAAAAGGTAAAAATGATGGGTGACTAGAGTTTGAATTTATACAATCTTCCAATAATTTAAGAAACTGTAAACTCATATAATTATAATTAAATACATAGGATTTTCAACTTCAGATCAAACAAATTATACAGAACACAGAATTTACAAACGTGATAAACCCCTCTATCTACAAAATCTGAATTGCGTCTCTTACAGACCAGGCAATAATATATGCAATCCTGATGTGAATGCTCCCTTCACTGACACAAGGACTATTTTAATCATGTAACTGCAGTAAAGCCAATCGTCCATTGTGGGAGCCCAAAAGGACGCCGACATTTAAGGGTGAACGGTTTAACAAACCTGAGGTGATAAGTATTTCATCAACGAGTTCGGATTCTTCCATCGGTTAAACTGAATTACATAGAGGAGTCGGCACCAAGAGTGTTTCAAGGTGAGGCTGGACTTTATTGGTTGCCATGTCCTTTGGCGCCTCCTATTGCTGCTGCCAGTCCACGTGATGAGTATTCGGAAAGAGCATTAGAGAGAGATTTAGACTGGAGTAGCGATTCCGACTTTGAGGACTGACCATCCGCTAGAATGTCTGGTGTCAATAGCAAGAGGCAGCAATATTGTCTGGTGTCAATAGCAAGAGGCAGCAGTATTGTCTGGTGTCAATAGCAAGTGGCAGCAGTATTGTCTGGTGTCAATAGCAAGAGGCAGCAGTATTGTCTGGTGTTCAATAGCAAGAGGCAGCAGTATTGTCTGGTGTCAATAGCAAGAGGCAGCAGTATTGTCTGGTGTCAATAGCAAGAGGCAGCAGTATTGTCTGGTGTCAATAGCAAGAGGCAGCAGTATTGTCTGGTGTCAATAGCAAGAGGCAGCAGTATTGTCTGGTGTCAATAGCAAGAGGCAGCAGTATTGTCTGGTGTCAATAGCAAGAGGCAGCAGTATTGTCTGGTGTCAATAGTAAGAGGCAGCAGTATTGTCTGTGTCAATAGCAAGAGGCAGCAGTATTGTCTGGTGTCAATAGCAAGAGGCAGCAGTATTGTCTGGTGTCAATAGCAAGAGGCAGCAATTGTGTGCTACGGAGATGGCTGACAAATGTTAGGTTAGCGTAACAATGGTGTAGAAAACATTGTGATTGTGTTTGGAATAGTATTTTGATTTTGAAATTCGAGAAAGTAATGACATATTGAAACTATCTGTGCTTGTCTTTAATTTGTTTAGTTGATATTTTCTTGTTTTCTAAATTGTGGCTAAAGTTGCCAATGCTCAACTCAGCTGTTTAAGGTTACCTAATCAAAGTGACCTAACTTAAATTAACCTAACTTAATGCACGATTAATAAACCTCAAAGCGTGAATCGAGTAGTTCATAAAATAGGAATAGTTCAATAACGTTTCAGTAGCTCACATTTTCTTGTATGAATTTGCTGTAATTAAGTTTTGATTTTCGAAGCAACTATAATTGAATGGCAGAAGCAAATTTAGCATTTTAAAACACATTTAAAAATCTATATTAAAAATACCATACATAATAACGGCTGCAAATGTGACCGTTACCAAAGTTAATAACGAAATATTACATCACTCTAGCTTACGAACATCGAAGATATGAACATATTGCAATATAAACCAGCAAAGACTTAGAAACATGGATAAACAGAAGACGTCTTCTGTAAATAAATTGCTCCGGTAGCTGTTTTCGCACCGGATCGTCGAAACAAGAACTTTCCGCGAGGACATTTCGACCGACAGGTCCTGAATTTAACCTCGGATCGTTCGCATCGCAGGTCTGATTGGATGCGGTGCAAACACCCCGGCGACCCGTCTGCTTAATTCTGTTCCTCGTCCACCCTATCCCACTTTTCCAAGACTTCTCCTTTCAGCACCTCGATCGCCGTGGTTGTGGAGGTATGAGGTAGTGGGGGGGAGGGACAACATCCTTGCACACACGCACACGCACACACACGCGCGAGCGGGCTTTCCGATTGGTGCGCGTATCGATGCTTCCTACCCCCTGCGGTCGGCGGGCAATTCACGCCCGTGGTCATCGCCAGGAACCCTCCCGTTCTCTTTCATTAGAGCAACGTTCTCGCGCGGCCCCACCACCCCCCCCCCCCCCAACACACACACACACCTTTAGCTACCTTCTGGAGGGAGAGGTCCCGTTCCTTAACACAGTCGACATCAAAGAGGCGCCAAGCTACGCAGCCGAACCACCAACCGGACTGGCTTCATTAACGAGTTTGCGTTTTTACACCGAAATTAAAGTCCACCCTCCGCCCCTCCCACGCGGACAGCCTGGCGAAACTAATAATGGATTCTGCGACCAGTCTGCAAGGACACTTTGTCCTGAAAGCGTGGAAAGATAGAAAAAAAAAAAAGGTAATGCATAAAATTTAAATTCGTGTAAAGGGTTTTAATCAAAATTAAACGTAGCAACAATCCATACAAATTTCTGCTGCATTGACATTAAAATAAAATCAAACCCCTAAACGTACACGAAATAATCCTGGATGGAAATTTGTTATAGGCAGTAAAGTAAATAAATTTACATGGTATTTAGTGAAATATAATTACGACTGCATATGTGTGTATGTGCGACAGACCCAGTTAGTAGTTACTTATGCTCGGTGCTGGCCTGGGCCGAGCAGGAAAAACTACGCTGATGCTTAACACCTTAACCAACAGCACACACATTATAGTTATCAATTTGTGTACGAAAACCTTTTCTCATCAATTTCTAAATATTTTACAATTAACACAAACACTTGAGTGAGGAACATGAAGAAAAATGCAACTGAAAAACTAGGACGCCTGGCATAAATTATTTTACCATTATTTTTAATTCGGAAAAACTTTTGAAATATTTTTTTAGCAACTGGGTTAGAAAAATCCCAGTGGCAATCAGAAATAAATTAATGAAACCAAATAATCCTATTACAGCTGATAAGTAGCCATGCCTAGAGTGAACTATCCCCAGGTCAATGTATTCATTTGCCAGGTACAAAGTCAATGTTCACACGTACAATAAAAACGAAACAAAAAGTTACTGTTTCTTAGATGTCTGAATACTAATATTCTGCACTACATTAAAATCTTCGAAGTAATGTAACTAGTTCAGATAGGCACAGGGAAACTAAATAAAGTTTTCGGCGAGCAAATATTAATGCTGGCTTAAGCTGTGCGTGTGCCATTAAATATGGCGGCTGGGACGCATCGTTATGGGCGTCGATTCCGCACCACAAAAATTAAAGTTAATATTTGCACCTGGTTTTGCAGGTACCTCGGAGCTCTCGCAGCTGTATCTGATGTTAATATGTACGACGATCTCGTAGGCAGCTTTTTAGGGTATAAGGGGGTTTATTATTAATGCTGTAAGACGTTTAATTAAATCCAGAAAAATTACGTGAGGTCGACTTTACGGACTTCTACCTCCTGACAGTAAACCTAGCGGGAAAGGAAATTTAAACTGCTCTTTCGACTCTGGTACCTTAAAATCACAAAATATATGTCGGGGGAAGCCTAAAACACCCTAAAACTAAATTAACAACCCTACCCTTCGTCCACTTACGGACGAGGTTCCTACGCCTATATCTGTACGTGATGGCTGATGCGGGAAGCGAGAGCGTTAGGGCAGATTGACTGAAGATAATTTAAGGGGCCTAACATTCCAGCCAATCACATGCCAGGGTTTAAACCTACGGGCCAATAATAAGCTAGGAACTACGGAACCCTCCTTATGGACCACTTTAAAACTGCCTAACAACTTAAATCCTAGAGTATAGGGTCTCAAAGCGAATACAACAATGTAATGAAATCAGACATATTCACAAAAATGTGACCAAAGAAAAAAATTAAAATAATTACGTGCAAGGAAAATTCAAAACGTAAGCTAGCTAACCAAATTAAGTTAAACAATATTTGATTGCCGCCGTGTATCTAAAGTAAAAATCGTACATATGAAAATAAAGGAAAAATAACATATTTAAGAAAATAAATAAATCCATAGATTAAAATTACTTGGATAACATGTGTGACAGAATTTACATACGTTCGTACTGAAAATATTATGCAAAACTGTACGTGTGTAAAATACACAATAACATTATATGTTAATAATATCGGCAAAACGACGTACATTTTAAAATAGTACAGAAAGCACCTTTTGATTATTGAACATTTTACAACAAAAATGTGAAAGAACCATCACATAATTTAACAGCTAAAAAAAAAAAAAAGTTAAGTCGTTCTAAAGCATAAAGTGTAACAAAGGAAAATCACATGTGCAAAACATGTACGACTTCATACCATCAGATCATTATCAATTCAATACATTAACATATGTGTAGGAAGATTACATCTTTAATAAGAAAAATAACATTCTTAATGAATCTAAAAAATCTCATTGTTGAGGTCAGAAACTTGACATAAAATACATAGCGAAACATAAACTCTTAGGAGGTGGCAGTGAGTCTTTTTTCTCTGTGCTCTGCTCTCCAATTTATTTTTAAATATTTTTACTTTGTCTGTAAAACGGTTCACGCCACGCTATCACGTGACTCCAATCGCCAACCCAGAGGGAATTTAAGACACAGCAGATACACAGCTGGGCAAGTCGGGCAATTTTCGTATCTTTCGTTCGGGAATGCTCGTAGCTCGCTGCGCCCAGACACAAAGCCAAGTGCCGCGTGCTCCTCAGTTCGTGATCGTGGTCGGGCACCTCTAACACGTGACGGCTTCTTGTAGCTCTACGGCGACATACGTCGGTGCAAAATGAGTGTCCCATCACTCTGCCGCACACACCTCCGGCGCTGCACGAGATCAAACATTTATTGCGCTGTAATCGCACCTGCTTACGTCCGGCAAACTGTTGAGGCGCGCCCGCCTCCAGCTGAGCGTGTCATTGTCCGTGACGCGTGTCCGTAACGATGCGTGTGTAAGTGCGCGAGTGATCACCTCTTCTTTCGTCGCATCCGAACTCGCCGAAACTCTGCGAGTTTCATCACCAGGACGACCGTAGTTTATCACTAGGAACACACTTAAAACATAGCTCGGCACTGTCGCTGCATATCAGTTTCAGTTCACCGACTATGGGGATGTTAGGCATCTGATGCGGCCACTTTGGATGCATTAAAGACATATAAGCAAAGGATAGAAAATCAAGGCTACCCCTACGACGTCAACATAACCAAATAAGACAATATATACAATATTGAGCATTTCGTTGTCTGAAGACTTAGGCAGCTCATTCAACATATACAACACATGCGCTAACCATTCTAAGCGCTACACACTTAATATTACTACAATTCATGGGACGCTGAAAAGAATATATTATAACTATTCAACATACACACAGATCATCAAAATACTGGCACAAACCAATAGCAGAAACTAAAGTAATTTGTAAACACACCTGGATAACAAACAACGCTGAAGTTGATTAATTTTGCGAGGAACCTACTAGGCAGCTGTTTAAGCTTAACCATTTATCTGAGATCACGGTAAGTCATAATTTTAATTACGGTGTTTACATGCATTATAGAGAAGTTCAGTTGCTTTGTGTGTAATTAGGCCTCGGGCCTATGTTTGCTCTTTTTTCAGATCATCACACCTACCAGATGGCAGTACATTGGGGTGAGTGAGACTACTTAGAATTCCGCGATGGGCAGTTTAGTTATGAACCATAGGTAGTTTTTCTCTCGTTCCTCCCTGTGTAAGCAAAAGTAGGCTGTTATTCTACTCTCACAGCGCTAGCATAGCTTATTTCCTTAAACACTTCAAAGTTACTCTTAACACAGTGGCACCCTTATCCATCAGCAATGCGTAGTTTAGGCGTTTTTAAGCTCTCGGCGTCCGGCGAAAACATTAGTGGGGAGGATCTTAATTAACTTATACTCGTGGTATGTCCAGGGGCGTCTCAGCACTCCAGGCAGCGCTCATCCTGACACCACCACGGAAAAACAAACGTCCTCTACCCAGCCTTAAATCTAACTACTTAGGGCCGCAAATACACCGTCATACTTGGCGCTCTTCTAGCTTCCATAATGTTAAAATGTCTCTCGCTAAAAAATAAATGGGCTATACCAAGTTTGTTTAGGGATGGAGGTCTCAATCAAATAAAATAATAATAATAATTTTCTTATTTTATTTACAATAACTACAGCACACTTCTCTGAGCTCAAATTATCACAATAAATTGAAATTTCTTACTGTTCACAATTGACACCAATTAATAAAATTTATAGTTAGAACAAAGCAATAAATTAAATTAAATAATTGAAGATTAATCCCAATAGACAGTGTATAAACCTATTCAATTATTTTATAATTTATGTGTCCATATATGACTGTTCGAATATTTACAATAAAATCAGTATTACCCTTCCATTCAGTCCCACCTCAGTTCAGTCGATGTCCCGCCAGTCACAAAGTTCACACCCTTTCGTCCATTCAAGCCACGAACACCTCACTCGCCGTCGTCCCGCAATCTCCAGTCGTTGTCCACACTTCAATTCCTCGCGCAAACTCGGCCAGGCGGCCTCCATCAAAGAATGCCAGCCAGTTTCACCAGAATATTCTTGCGTCGTCGCTAAAAGTATCGGAAATTCTAGTAGGCGAAAGGAGGTCTGTGACGCCAGCAAGTTTCACCGCTGTCAGCATTCACGGGATTCCCAGAAGTGAGGCAGACAGCCACGAGAACATCGTTCCTGGTCAAGGGGAGGGGGAGATGTGTCTCCGATTACGGCGCGAGGCAGCTGAGTCTGCGCCAGCTGCAATACATAACACTACCCCCTACTTAAGTATGTTCGTCCCGAAAAGACTCTACAGAATCAGGACCTTCGTACAGCGCCAGTCGGTCGATGTGTACAACCTTAGGCTTCGCTCGAGAGCCCTGTCAGAAAATCCTGTAGACGACATCATTCATATGCTTCAAGATCCTGTATGGGTCCTTCCCAAGATTTCTGTAGCTTCGGGCAATATCCCTTCTTCCTTTGAGGGTTGTACAACCACACCAGCTGTCCTTCTTGAAAAGTCTCCTCAGGTTTTCTTCGGTCATATCGTGTTTTCATTCTGTCACTGTTAATGTTGATGTGCCTCCGGGCAAACTCATGAATGCCGGTTAACTTCTGATGTAATTTAATTGCATATTCTGGAGTGGCTGTTTCTTCCTCCACTGGACTTCCGAACAGCAGGTCACCAGGTAAGCGGAGCTCTCTCCCAAACAGCATCCTTGAAGGTGTTTGCGCGTAGAAATAAGGGTATCTTATAGTCCCAATCCCTCTGATTGTCTTCCATGAAGATAGGCAGATACTGTTCCAGGGTACTATTTAGCCTTTCAACCACTCCATCCGACTGAGGGTGTAATGTTGTGGTTCGAGTTTTCTTCATTCCTAAAACCCTCGTTACTTCTTGGAAAAGAGTTGCTTCAGAATTTTGTCCTTATTCCGAATGAAACTCCAATGCCACTGCCAAACCTGGAGAAAACATACTCGATAAGAGCATAAGCTACTGTGCCTGCCTCTTGGTTTGGCACCGGTATGACCTCAGGCCACTTTGTGAAATAGCCTTGTGCAAACCAGAAGATATCTATTTCCCCTTTCAGTGATTGGTACGGGTCCGAGAATGTCAACTGCCATCCTCTCGAATGGGGTCCCAACATTGTACTTTTGGAGGGGACCGCATCCGTTAAGACTCGGACCCTTCCTTGCAGTACATGCATCACACAGAGGGCACCACTTCTCAACATCCTGCCGACAATGCAGGCAATACAATCTCATTCGGACATTGCCATGTGTCTTATTTACACCGAAGTGACCACCTGCTGCTGTGTTGTACAATTCTCTCAGCACTTCTGGGATTCGGCACTCTAGTAGCACTAATTGTAAATGTCTCTGTCTCCCATTGTTATTTTCCCAATTCCTCTAAAGCACACCATTTTTTATAAGAAGGGAATTCCAATATTCCCAGTATGCCTTAAATGTCACGCCTATGCTAGATATCTCCTCCCATTTCGGTAGACGCCCAGTCCCTTCCACTCCAATATTGGACTCAAGGTGGGGTCACTTAGCTGATCATTTCTTATCTCCTTTTCGTCCCATGTAGATGACCCATCACCAGATACAGGCCTTTGAATTCTTGTCCACCTTGCTTTTCACGATACACCAACCTTCTCCGCCTGGCATTCACAATGACGACAGAACAGTTCGCATGGTCTCCTGGAGAGTGCATCTGCATTGCTGTGAAGGCGTCCAGACCTGTGTTGAATTTCAAAGTCATATTCTTGCAGGTGCTGTATCCACCGAACTATTTGACCTTCGGGGTTATTGAAATTTATTAGCCAGCATAATCAAGCATGATTAGTTCCTAGGATAAAGTGTCTGCCATAAAGATATGGATGAAAATGTGCAATTGCCTTCACCCCTGCCAAAAGCTCCCTGCGTGTCACATAGTAGTTACACTCGGCCATGTGTAGCACCTCACTGAAGAGCCCTCTAGAAAAGCTGCTAGATCATCATCAGTTCTACCCATCCAATGAGCCTGATAGTTGTACGGAAGCTGATTTAGAATTATTGCTATAAATTCTTCATTGCTTATTGGAGGGGTTAAATGTCTGGATTTTTCGTATAACTCAGACAAATGAGTTTCCAGGCTCCTGCTTTTGCCTGGGACGAATTTCTCTTCATGCAGCTTGGCCCTTAAACTGTCATGTGTTTTGGTGTTCCAAAAGTGCTCAAGGAATATGGTTTGGAATTCGGAAAATGTGGTAATATGTTCACGCACCACCACCCGCCAATAATTTGCCTTGGAAGCTAAAGCCAAATTTAGACAGCGCAGTTTATCGCCATCTGTCAGAACAAATTAGTATGTTTGTCAAATTTGACAAGAAAATTTACCGGGTTTTCCCCCACACGACCTTGAAATTTTGGAAGTTGTTCCACCCATAGCTTAGAGGGGTGGTGAAGGAGGGTTGAAATAGGTGCAGCTGGTGCATTCGTGATAGGAGCAGTACTGAATGGATTCTGAAACAGACTGGACACTTCCGGTTCCATTGAGCTGTCAACTGACGTGGCATTTCTTCTCTGGACTCGTATGAAGTTATTGGCAGGTTACTCGTGCTAGCTGTTCGATTTTCTCATTTACTGTTGTCAGTCTTTGTGCCGATACTCGTTCCACTTGCGAAAATCGATCCTCTACGTGGTTATCATTAGAGCCCCGAGTATTTCGCGTATTGAGTCGGCAGCAAGCTAGGATGGACAGTCCTCTATACACTCCACACAATATATTTTGCTTATTGGCTGCTCTGATCAAGTGAACAATCTGTACAGGACTGTTAAATACTCACTCGCACTACTACATCCTGCTTACTATTGGCGCACAGTTAAACGGGGCGTGTCTGAAAAACGGTCGTGCAATCACAGCATAAGGAGAAAACAACAAGTGTTTGAAGTCTACCTCGCCTCCGAATGAATTCGCGAAATACTCGTGGCTCTAGTTATCATACGTATCCAATTTTTCCCTAATCATAGACTCCACAACAGTCTGATTTATTGAAGAAACAGTTTTGCGTTCAAGCGCCTTCAAACAGAGTTCAAACTCGCTAGCTTGCTGAGCATGGTGTACTCTAATCTGCTCTAATCCTTCCCTGGTTCTGTCCTCTTTGTTCCTCACAATAACCAGGTTAGCTGTCACCTGATTATTTTTGCTGGTAACCTCTTCCCTCAATGATGCAATCTGCTGTTGCATTAATTCACTGTGGTGTTGTAGCTCTCTCTGCACTTTCTCTTTAAGCTGAGTAGATTGTACATGCAAATCAGCCTTCAGCTGCTGAATATTTTCATTCATCTGCGTGCTATGGGCTTGCAGCTGTGTTTCAAAATATGTATTTTGCGCTTGCAGCATTTCCTCCTTAAGCTGCTGCATCACAGCTGCCATCTGTTGTAATAATTTTGGAGGGTTTGTTACATTTGCTACTGCTACCGTACTAGCTGTGTTCACAATGCTATCTGAAGGTGAAACATGCGTACTGTCTGTGGCTGAGCTGGGTACCACAAACTCCCTTGCGATCTCTACAGTTTCCTCCATTTCGAATGTGACTTGTGGTGACGTGTAATTACCATGTGCAGGTGCTTGTGGGTTATATGGCGTTCTAGTATTCCTGCTCATTTACTGCACAGACAACACTTTCCACCATCTGCTCGACCAACACGTTGTACGCCACTTTTATATAAAGTAAATAACTTTAGATGGTACGTAGTGAACTATAATTACAACTGCATATGTGTGTATGTGCGACAGACCCAGTTAGTTGTTACTTATGCCCGGTGTTGACCTGGACCGAGCAGGAAAAACTCACTTGATGCTTAACACCTTAACCAACACACACACACACATTATCGTACACAATTTGTGTGCGAAACACTTTTCTCATCGATCTCTAAATTTTAAAAAATTAACACAAACATTTGAGTGAGGAACATCGAGAAAATGCAACTGAAAAACTAGGACGCCTGGTAGAAATTCTTTTACCATTAAATTTTATTCAGAATTCTTTTCGATTTTTTTTTAGCAACTGGTTTAGAAAAATCCCAGTGGCAATCAGAAATAAATTAATGAAACCAAACAATCCTATTACAGCTGATAAGTAGCCATGCCTAGAGTGAACTATCCCCAGGTTAATGTATTTATTTGCAGGTCTACAATCACAGTTCACACGTAGAATAAAAATTAAATAAAAAGTTACTGTTTCTCAGCTGTCTGAATATTAATATTCTGCACTACATTAAAATCTTCGAAGTAATGTAACTAGTTCAGATAGGCACAGGGAAACTAAATCAAGTTTTCGGCGAGCAAATATTAATGCTGGCTTACGCTGTGCGTGTGCCATTAAATATGGCGGCTGGGACGCATCGTTATGGCCGTCGATTCCGCACCACAAAAATGAAAGTTAATATTTTCACCTGGTTCTGCAGGTACCTCGGAGCTCTCGCAGCTGTATCTGATGTTAATATGAAGGACGGTCTCGTAGGCGGCTCTCAGGGTGTAAGAGGATTTATTATTAATGCTGTACGACGTGTAATTAAATACAGAAAAATTACGTGAGGCGACCTTACGGACTTCTACCTCCTGACAGTAAACCTAGCGGGAAAAGAAATTTAAACTGCTCTTTAGACTCTGGTACCTTAAAATCACAAAATATATGTCGAGGGAAGCCTAAAACACCCTAAAACTAAATTAACAACCCTACCCTTCGTTCACTTACGGACGAGGGTCCTACGCCTATATCTGTACGTGATGGCCGCTGCAGGAAGAGAAAGCGTTAGGACAGATTGACTGAAGATAATTTAAGGGGCCTGACATTCCAGCCAATCACATGCCAGGATTTAAACCTACGGGCCAATAATAAGCTAGGAACAACGGAACCCTCCTTATGGACCACTTGAAAACTGCCTAACAACTTCAATCCTAGAGTATAGGGTCTCAAAGCGAATACAAGAATGTAATGAAATCAGAAATATTCACAAAACGAGACCAAAGAAAAAAATTAAAATAATAACCTGCAACTGTCACCTGTCAACCTTGTCACTGTGTATCTAACGTAAAAATCAAAGAAAATGAAAATAAAATGAAAATAAAGAAAAATAACATTTTTAAGAAAATAAATAAATCCATAGATTAAAATTACTTGGATAACATGTGTGACAAAATTTACATACGTTCGTACTGAAAATATTATGCAAAACTGTACGTGTGTAAAATAGACAATAATATTATATGTTAATAATATCGGCAAAACGACGTACATTTTAAACACTACAAGGCTATTCACGGTAAAGTGAGCAGTTTTGCAAATCTTCTGATTTGGAATAGGCTAATAGTCAACATATACATTTTATTTTAGCGTTACACAAAAATCGACTGAGTGCGCTGGAATATATACAGAGAGTTTATTACTTATATGGCAGTATTTATTTAAAAATTTGGTTAAAGGATAAGAAATAGCTGAAAGGAAAAGTAACGACGACATTAAAAGTGCTCACGTTACTGAAATTAAACCCGTGGATCTATGCAATATACATACATGCGTAGATTGACTACCTTGTAAAAGAACAGAATATATGTAATAGGATAAATATACACGTATCACAAAACACATTAATATCAGCGCCTTTTCTTTCGTCAATAGTCAAGTCATTATCAAAGATCAGTTGAAAAAAAAAAAAAGATTATTGGTTAATATAACATTTGCGAAAGTACAATTTACGTCTATCTAAATTACACACACTACTTCATTCCTTGCTGTACTTAAACGTAAGGTATCCTACGCTAACCACATACATGTAGAGAGAAACTTCCAAATATTTGTCAAATCTGTGGTACGATACACAGTACGTTCGTTGAATAATATGTCATGGAGAGAGAGTCAGCTGAAGTTGTATACATGTATGGCAGTAGTAGTCTATACAATGTATGGAAGAGGAATATGGACCCTGAAGGGAAATGCGAAGAGCAGAAAACTCACTTCTAAATGAATTTTTACGAGAAATGTAAGAATATAGAAAGTTTGAGATATAGAATAAAGAAAAAAAAAAAAAAAAAAAACTAGAGAATCTCTAAGCATTTTCTTATTAACGTGAAGTATTATACGAAAATAAACAGAAATAAACGAAGGGTTTCCAAGGAAGGATATCCAAGAAAACAAACAAAAGAATCTATAGAAGTATTTATATTCCAACATGTGAGGCTATGTTACAATATTACTTAATGTTGTATGCTTGAGTTTCTTGTTTTTTTTTTTTTTGTTTTAATATTTATTCCGATTGAGATCATTATTTAATCGAAATAACCCAACACACAACAAAATTTATAATCAACACAGATATTGTTCGAAAATCAAAAAGCCATCATAAATACAACCATAGGCCTAAATTGAAACGTCTATATTTTACACTTTTTTTTTATATGCTGGGATTCTACGGACAGCTGAAAAATATTAACAAAATTTTTGACATTTGAAATATAAACGTTACATGACCGCGTTTTATTTACATGTAGTGGAAGGATACGTACTATAAAGTATAAAGTAAATATTTAGCAGGGTTTCAGAAAAGTGTGAACTTATATTATACTGAATGGACTATATTATCAAATGTTGGTTACGTTAAACATTTATGTTGTAAAATAATCCAAATTTGTATTATTGTAGAGTTAATGAAAGACTTTCATTCGTATCAAACATACTTTGGTTCCCTTCGAATCAAATTTTTTGTATACGCCCTTGATTCCATTTTTTTGGAAGCAATAAAGGTCCTGCTTTAGGAAAGCTTTACGAAATTAAATATGGCAAACTCAATTAATAAAGAAGGTTGTCTAATGAAAGGAACAAGTTTTGAAGTGGTTCCAAATTTTTGTTCACTTATATGCGGTTCTCAAATGTCAGTTTTTCGTTTGAAATTTTTTTCTCTGCAGCTAGTTAAGTTCAAATTTCAAATCTTATAACTACCTTGGCAATCTGTATTGACCAGAAGCCGTTTATGAGTGTTTCGTTTTCATGACGGAACTGCAGACACATTTTTTTGTTTGGATTGATGTTCACGTTGTATCTGCTTAATTTAAATACAGTGGATTCCCCAAACACCGTACCATAAAGAGCTGAATTCGGGCACATATAAAATACTTCAATGATTCAGAATATTTTAATGGAACAAAGTAGAAATGAATAAATATTATCTTCTGAAAGTAATTTTGGAACACAGTTTTTTCTTAACTACGTTTACTTTAATTAAAAGTAAACTGTAAAATACACCAGAAAAATAATTTCAATATTAATGATTACCATGGTAAAATGCGAGGGTATTCAATCATGGACGGAACTGGGTGACAGTAAGATAGAGTTAAAGCAGTTTTCGGGGGTGAAGAATAAAATGTTCTTACCGGATACTGGCAACGTCCGACACGTTTTCACGAAATAAAATCATTGATTGACCCCGCCGGAACTCTAGCTTACGATCGCTGAGGCGGAATGCCAACGGGTCAACTGAACGAATGTGTTTGTAAAAAAAAAAAAAAAAACTTAATTAATTTTAAGAGATTTCATGCGCACGACAAACCAGCGGTACGAAACCGTGGAATAAATGGCAGCCAGCCAGTGCTGGTACTCGCTCCCAGCAATGGGACATTGCCAAGGTTAGGGTGTCGTCGTCACATTTCACTGTTCCCAGGTTGGCAGCCACGCAACTGTCTTGTCGGCCGACAATTTTTCTTGTCTTCTCTCCGCGTAATATATCACGAAGGAATGGGATGTGCAGCTTTCTCCCGCAGGCGCAAACATAGCTCACTATAGTTTTCCTTTACTATAACACACATAGGCCACGCGTGTTCATTATTTTGATACGTTTAATAGTTTTAGCCTTTACTATTTATTTTAGCAACCAAGGTGTATATGCATATATTGATATATAATGTGAAGAGAGAAATTTGTTTTTTTGAAAACTAAATTAATTATTAATTACACTTACATTTGGTGGGTCCCGTATATTAGGGATTTTTAAGGATGGAGATAATTCACTCTGCCTCAAGACCAATTAAGTGATAGGAAATAAAGAATTCATTGTGTGACATTTGTAGAATCGGTTTTTCACTTAATTTTTCGCAGATGATCTCCATTACAATGCCGTAAGATGAGAATGACTTCATCTATGTGGCGAAGAAACTTCAGGAAGTATACCGAGAAGAAGGGCTGAAGGTGAAAGAGAATAAGCGATAGCATTGAAGAGCAGAAACTGAAAGAATAGAAAACATAGTATTTTAACAAGCAAAAATAATACGTGTACAAAGCGTAATGCATCATAGGCAGTAAATTTAATAAACAGGAAATTTGTAACGACCAGATAATCAGAGAATTAACAAAGTACATATAAACACCAAGACACTGAGACTATGTTATAGATAATGAAGTTAACAAAACAGTGGATTTATAAAACCTTGATCCAAAGTGTATTAGTATTTGTTACAGATGCCTGAAACGTTAACAGTTTACATAAAACAAGTCGTTAGCTACTGAAATTGCCTTTTTTTTCATACGAGCACACACCTAACCACATTGGACATAACAATGAATGGTCTCATCTTGCGAAGTATACAAGTGGAGGGATGCATTTATTATAACGTGAAACACAGAAACATATGTAATATGGACGCACGCACAAACAAGGTAGGCCTGTGATCTGCAAGAAAATTTCTGTGTTATGCTACAGGTTGAAGTGCAACATGTTAAAAAAATTATATTTACTTAGCTGGCCGGCGCATTGAGCCGTACTTTTCTACGTACGCTGTTGCCCATCACAGCGTTGCACAAGCCTGAAAATTCGCTGTCTGTAGAAATCAAGACCTTAATTATCTAATCTCGTACGCCAACCTGTACGCTTCCATAAAACCAAAATCACCTTCTATAAAGAAACATTTCCAGTGTTCCAAACTAATGGAAGTATAATGGGGCAAATCCTCTAGTTTATGTAGGATGATCTATAACATTTCACAGAAAAAATTTTCAGTTGTCCCTGAGTTACTCGTACATTGTCAAATGCAGCATTATCGCGAGGAAACATCGCATGAGCCGTTTGCATGCAAGGGAAAAACGTAAATTCTCCTCGGAAGAAATAATTTGAGCGGAACATTTCTCACTGCCAACGGTCTCCGCACCGACAACTGCCGACGCATTGTTCACCACTGTCAGAAATCTGTTGATCAACATTGCCTAAGGAGAGCATAACCTGATCCACACTTTGCTGAAATAACCTTGCATTTCTGCCCACAGTGCATGTTTCCACTATTTTTTCTTCAGAATAAGCTTTCGCTTTGACATAAGAACTAATATTCGCCTGCCCTTGCTGCTTTTTAAACATTGTTAGTACCATTAACAAATTACTTTTAGTCCAGATCTAGTGTTCCTGCGAACGAAGGCGGAATTCAGTGGCAGTATATTCCAACATAACGCATTTGGTTGGAATTAAATCTTGTCACCATATTTCACTATTTGCTGGCAATTTTTATACTTGATACTCCAGACTTTGCGATTAAAATAAATTGAGAAAAACCAACCAGAAATAGGACTTTAATCTACCTTCATTGTAGAAGGTAATGAACGTCGGTCTAGCATTGTATATTACAGTAGTAATGTCACATCTCTAGCCATTACCGGAATCGTAAGTAAGAGTAGTGCGTTGTTTCTTTGGTAAATGTAACATATTTTCCCGTAGTAAACGCAGCCGTAATCACAAACAACAACACAACATACAGTTTTATAAGCGATGCTATTTAGGTTAAAACAATATATAAATTGCGGCATAAAAATTATTGTTTCAAAATCCGATTCCATAAGACATGTATAAAAACGTGTCAAATTCTAATTTTGCTATGTATTGAATACAAATATATGAGACATTCTCATTTACAGAACTGCAATAATTAACTTAACTAACATTTCTCCGTATTACGACGTAATACAAATATATTAGACATTCTCATTTACAGAACTGCAATAATTAACTTAACTAACATTTCTCCGTATTACGACGTAATACAAATATATTAGACATTCTCATTTACAGAACTGCAATAATTAATTTAACTAACATTTCTCCGTATTACGACGTAATACGCCTATATAAAAAAAATCAACGTGAAAGTTGGTAAGTAATCGTTGAAAATCAAAAGGTTTTCCATATATATATATATATATATATATATATATATATATATATATATATATATATAATGAACTGCTATCTCACAATTTTTGTGACAACTGTCGCTAAATACAACTTAATATGAATGAAGCAATACATTTCTGTTGCTTCTGTAAAATACCATGTATGAGGGTTTGCCTATATAAACTCTTTATTCCAACTATTTTAAGTGTGATTTTGATAACTGAATACGCAGGATACATACAAAATTCATAATCTGTTCAAGTATGACTTTAAATAAAACAACTTTAAAATATCCTAAATCTTAATAAAAAAAAAAACAGTGAAAAAAAAAAAAAGCCTAGTTCGGCTTCTTGAAACTTTGTAGCCAAGTTCTGGAAAAATAAACTTAGGCGGTAGTATAGATGTCAGTCGTAAGGTTTCTACAAGAAAATGAGAAGAACGACAGAGACTGTGTCATCTCCCTGGAGGCTGCAATGTCTTCCAAAACTTCGGGAAGGAAAACTACAGCGGCTCGGTTGGCCACTACCCAGAAGCCAAGGTTTTGCAGACTGCGGCCGCGAAAACCTGCGCACTTCTTTAAATATACTGTTTATTGTTTGAAAACAATTTAGATCGTTTACGTTCCTTTTCAAGCGAGTTTACTATGTGAACGATGTTTGGATCTGAGATATCTGTTACTACGTGGGCTTGTAATCTGTAATGGCAATGCAGTAATGACTGCTCTGTGACAACACTGTAAGAAAATGAAGTTAAATTCCTTTACACGTAAGGGAAGATAATTGCCTCTACATGTAAGTTAAAATTACCTCTTAGATGAAGTTTAAATTTACATAATCGTTCGGAAAAAGTACCCGACAAAAGTGGGAGAAAAACCCGAACAAGTAATGAAAAAAAAAAAAAAAAAAAACCCCACAACTTTATTGTATCGTATAGAAATATACTTTAAAAAATCCTGTAGTGTCAGGACAGTTCAATTTTTTATTACCTTTATTCTCTGACGAATAGTGACCGAAACATAAATCTAAAATCCTCAATACTTGCTGGCGGGTGGGCGCGTACCAAGGTTATTTTTTTTTTTTTTTTTAACACGGTATGCCGATGCGCTATCCATTACACTACAACGACCGCGTGACAGCGTTAGTGAATATTGGCGTGTTAAAGGATTGTTTCTTCCGCCTATCCTCCCACTTAGATGTTGAGACAATGATGAAGAGATGCACGCGTCGTAAGGTAATTTTCCCATCCATTTATGGGATATTTCACCGCTATGTATGTGAATTTTACTCCTGAGTGCTTTAATTATACCTTACATAAAAATAACCATGTCGGATAGCTTGGATGACTAAAACATAAAAAAAAATATTTTAACGTATAAAATACATAAAATTCAATTATCAAATAGTTACAAATAGATGAGCAGATCCACTAGTCGTAAGGTAATTTTCCGATCCATGTATGGGATTTTCCACTACCATAAACGTGAATTTAACTCCAGGTTAATTTACCTTACCCGTAAGGAAAACTTTGTTTACCATACAAGTTTGCGAATATTACATTACATTACTCAGGTAATTTTCCCATTATTTTTTACAGCGCACGTAATTTGAGGTGAACTTTCCATCAGCAGTCTCCCAATCAGTGAATCCCTTCATTGAATTCCACTTATCCTCCGAAACCCATTAGACAATTCTGTTTGAGGTTTGGTGGGAGATGAGAAAAATTAATATGCAAAATTGGAAACGTACGTAACCCGAGGCGATATCAAAGAGTACGAGAGCGTGTATCATTGACTAACTACTCACTACATCTTCTATTCTCTAAATTCCACCCTGATGTTGTGTACTGCCACTACAGCATCACTGTCAGATAACCTCTACTTGCATTTCACTGAGCATTAAAAACTTCTGATATCAAATTTTAAACAATTAATGCTAAGCGATGTACGTATTGATGGAAATTCTGACGGGAGTCTTATAACCAATGCTAGAAATAAAATATTTATAGGCTATTCAAGATAAAATGAAAACTTTTGTAATTGAATATTGAAAGAAATATCACTGCTTGTTAACTGCATAGGCATGATCACACACACTAGCATGCTGGCTCCGAGTTAAGTTGACACAGCGAACTAAGCAAAATAATTTGAATACTTCACGTTGTTTTGCAAGAGTAATGTTTAAACTGATCGCAAACTTATTTGTTTTTTTTTTAAATATTTTTTTTGTGTTTTATAAAATTTAAAAATACGAATTGACTTTAAAGCAATCTATTAATATTCCTAGAGGCTTCACGTTTTCACTTTACAGACGTATGGATGATGTCATAAGGTCCTAGGCAATGTAAATTTTACACATGGCGAAAGTATACAAACTGAGGATAACAGTATATCTTCCGCAGGACGTTCAGAATCGTTCGCCTTATCTTGAACAGACTCTAACTTATTTATATTCATAATAAAAAATTTATGTTTAGACAGTTTGTCGGTAAAATTGGTTCCTATTATTTTTACGATAATCACTAGCACACGCATTAGAGTAAAATGAACATGTTCTTTTGTAACAATTTCAAATAGTCGCTTCATGAGCGCATGAGTTACTGATATTTCGTAACAAGCAAA
Source organism: Dryococelus australis (assembly GCA_029891345.1). Classification (NCBI taxonomy): domain Eukaryota; kingdom Metazoa; phylum Arthropoda; class Insecta; order Phasmatodea; family Phasmatidae; genus Dryococelus; species Dryococelus australis. Next base: position 75,084,642 of record CM057006.1, on the reverse strand, counting down.
GTTAATGTTCAAATGCGGCAGCAGAATACAGAATGTGCAGAAAGACAAGACTACGCAGAGATTAAGGAATTTCTCAGTCAGTGATTACTACACCGACTTCCATCGTGTTTCGTACTCCTTTTTCGTTGCATCGCATGAATTCACGAGTCTTTCTGGTGTTGCACGAAGCAGCGTTGCCGAATAGATTTTATTATTCAGGATGTGTGTGTTAAGTGCATAGAGACTATTATCCCTTCCCGACAATAAGCTGAATGTAAGGGGCGGTGTGCGATGTAGTGTTGTAGAGGGAAGGGGTAAACAGAAAGTAATACGCAAAAATTGATTTATTTTACATCAAGAAAGTTGTTCGGGAACGTCCTGAGAAAGTGGCCAGTAGGTGTCCTTTATACTCAGGTCAGCAGAGAGCAAAGAACTTCGTTGCTATTTTTTTTTACACAGCATGTATGTTCAAATGTTACCGTTGAACACATGTCAAAATGTGGCTTACACAAAACACGTTCTATATTTCCCGGTCGATTGAACAGCAGCGAAGGAATCAATAAATTAATAAATCTTCAAACTCTACCTGGAATTCTTTCTCTAATGCTAGCAACCAAATTAAAACTAATATATCTGTGAATTGAAATATTATGGAATATATTAAACTTATACTTATATGGTACTTGCATTTATGTTGAACACAATCAATAAAGAAATATAATTTGGTTTACCAAACGTCGTTATTAATTATTAATGCATGATTTCTTAAAATGTTTTCCAAGCACTGCAAAGCTAAAACCTAAAATAGAGGTTCAATATTTTATTTATAACTATTTAATTAGGAACGTGACAAGCACTGAAATGACACATCACAATATTAAGGAAACTATTTGAAGCTAGACTGCCTCTAGACTGTACTATCATTCTCAACTATCTTCCTCCATAAAGACAGACTTCCTCAAATACGTACGTTCAGCCCTGCCTCAAAGTTTCTATTGCAGCTACCCTCCAGGATATTAATGTATCATCTGGCTTACGAATATTACATGTTAAAATTTAATAGACCTTATGTTTTCCCCTGCGAACCACGTTCACGTTGCAAGTCGTTTCGTGTCTGGAGTTTGGAGCTGTGTGAGCTGGCTGGTTCCACAGCAGGCCTGCCAAAACAAATAAGCTAAATGTCTGAACTTCCACATCCTCCTCCACACTTCTCATAGTTTGCTGAGGTTCAAGGCGGAATCCACAAACAGCGCGTGTTCCTGTAGCAAATGTGCTCAGCCAAGATTTACCTTGCGCACACGATTCCCTCTACTACTGCAAATGACTATGTAGTATACAGAGAGTACTCTTAGAATTACTATGTAGCTTTGTAGTTTGACTTCTACTTACATTACCAATAGTTTCAAACACGAATGTTCTCCTTTTCGTTATGAGTAAATAAATTAATAGTTTTTGTATATTATTTGCTAAAATAGAAAAAGTCATCGAAATTAGATGTGTATGAATAGCAATTAAAATAAAAGTCAAATAAAAATTTTTTCAAGAAAACATTTGGATTTCAATGACTGGCTTTGATAATGTTAAAGTCTCTTTGGGACGTAGGGCATATATGTAGAGACACTACATTTAAAATTCACAGCACCTTTTCGTCGTCGAAAATAACCTGTTATCTGCCTCTCATCTATTGGTATTGTATCCGCTGTTGCACTGAATTAACTAAAAAATTGTGCTTTATTGTTTTGTTTATCGGAAGAAAAATTGTATGGAAATAGTGCCATTGAATCAAAGTCGAACCAACCCACGATTCAAAACGCCCCACGATCCTTCAAAGAAAGTGAGAGCAATACCGTAACTTGAAACGAGCATTGGAAAAAAATCCGCTTTAAAGGGTTCATATTAAGAGCTCAACTGGCTTTACAAGCGCATTCAAAAGGGGAGAAAAGCTATTTTTATTGCACATGTATGCTAGTTTAGAAATACGTAATTTCAAATTTTTATGTGTTACGAAATTATTACGAATTCTATTACGGTTATATTTTTTTTGCGTGCAAATAGCAACAACTGGTTTCTCCCACACTATTCACGGCGATGAAACCCTACCGCAAACGTACCAGCTTTCGGAACTATTCTAATCAGTAACATACACAAATTTTTTGAAAATAATATATTTTGCTTACATATGGTGATGTACGTAAATGTGGAGATATAAACACAAATATATGGCCGGTTCAGTTTCCTCTTTGAGTTATTACCTTCGAAAGTGTGATGCCCGAGCGGTCTAGGGCTGAGCACAAACACTCAATAAGAAATTATTTAAGTCAATATAACACTTTTAATTAAATCAAGCACTGAAACTGTTACACTTTTAATTATACATTTACTTGGTGATGTGGCAGAAGACGACATGGGAATTGTTAATATAAAATAAAATATGAACGTTAATGGAAACAACTTCATTCTATAGCAACGGTGATGAAGGAGAGTGGAGTCTCAGCGCAGCTCAGGCGAGTCGTCCCAGGCGGTGATGTGGAGTCTCTGGTGTCCTCTGCTGAAGTCTCCCTTCTCCAGGCCATGCATGTCATAATAAAGCAACATGAGTATAGGGGAGAGAAGTCTCCCTCCACCAAGAAGTCGCGCATGAGCAGTCTCTCACCAATGAGAAGTCATGGCGAGAAGAGTCGCGAACCAATGAGATAGCAAGGTTAGGGCGTCAACCAATGAACTGGAACTTTGCACACGGCCCCAAAGTGTGGTATTGAAATCATGTGACGGGAAAATAGTGCATGATTCCAGGAGTCATGGGATGAAAATACCGTGAATAACAGGACGTATTTCCCGTCAAAAGTGGTTAGCAATCGCAGTCAGGCGGTGCTGGAATCACCGCAGGCAGTATTGGAGCGGATACAGCTTCCTGTCGCAGGCACCGCAGAACTTGATAAGTTGCGAAAATACTCCACTAAAATGTCCTCTCTCTGGACTGGAAAGCTGGCGGAGAGCCCGCGGCACTACAAAAGCTATTAAGTTCTTCCTGCCGTGGACCGTGTATACCCGTATAATGCGGCGATATCGCAATACGCCACACAAGTTAGCCCACCAGTAAGGTTGTGTTTTGTACTGGCATTAACAGTGGTGGATGTTGTGTGTGGCAGTTGAAGAGCATGTGCGTTGAAAGGCAACCTGGACACAACCCTAATCCACTGCGCGTGCCAACCAATCGCACAGCTAGCGGCGTGATGCATACAGGCTGAAATCACCACAAGTTTGTGAAACCCCAACCAACAGACATCGAGGGTCCTGTGTGCCTGCGCGTTCAAGATCAGGAAGCGAGGGGGCGATACGGATGACGCTAACCCGCACGCCTGGCGCCTCATCGCTCCTTCGCGCATGGCGTGCAGTGTTTGTCCTAACGCTTTACTGTGTAAACTACATAGGCAAGCTTTAAATCGCGATATTTGACCACTTCCAAGATTTTTTTCCTCCGTTAATAAATAGATAGCGATATAGACAACAATTTTTTTAAATCCTTTCTGCAAATGCGAAGTAACCGAGATACGCGTTTAGGTGCAAACAAAGATTTCACAGAAAACGTTTTAGTACATAGGACCCTTAAGGGTGTACGAGAAAAACTGGGGTCTCTGACCGGCGCCACGGAGTAAACGCAATGTCGATATGGAGTTACGCATATACTACATCACGTCAAAAGCAACCCTTAGGACAGCAACACAGGCGTAGCAAGAACAGGGTGGGTTAACTCTGCCACACTGAAAAAAAATATTTTGTTGGTATTCACCCTGCCAAATTTATTGTGGTGTACACAAAAAATTTTGTAGTTGCCACAAAATATTTTTTTAGTGGCCAATAAACTTTTGTAACTACTGAAAATTTACTTTGTGGCAGCTACATAACTTTTTGTGTACACCACAAGAAATTTGGCAGGGTGAATACCAACAAAATATTTTTGTGGCCGCCACAAAATTTTTTTTTTTCAGTGCAATGTGTGGATGATCCTCGGTGAGAGAGTACTCAATCCCCCACATCGTGTTCAGAGGTTCCAGGCAATCACGAAGACCGATTTACCATAAAGGAAGACCGGCATTTGGTTGCATCAGCGATTGTGATAACGACACACACGACTTACAACAAGAGTTCTGATCAAATGAGGTGACCCTTGACTTGAAATGTCATCAATACTCACTAAGCCTCGCGTAATATCGTAGACCTGAAACCAACATCAGTTCACGGTAAGTGTCTTGGTATGGAATTGTAAGTAGCATGTCAGTGGGGCCATTTGTATTATATGGACGGTAAAATGGACAGACCTTAAACAATTCCTGGAAAATATCTCAGTCACCCTGTCGTGGGACGCACCATTGAATCATATGCGAGAACCATGTCTAATACATAAATGCGCACCGGCCCATTTCAGCAACACGTAATGCAAATATCCTGATGCTACAAAGCCAGGACAGTAGATCGGAAGGAGCGACCAATTACAAGGCACGCCCGTCGCTTGAATTTAAATACCGTTGATTTATACTAATGGGGTCCCCATGCATAAGCTTCGATTTACAGCGTTCTGTTTGCCAATGTAGATATACTTCGGCAGCGCATTGTGGATTTATTATAACACATTTGCTCCGAAAACTACGTGTTTGTAATGGCGGCTTCACTCATTGAAAGACGTCTAGAAGGAACTTCCCTTCATGCCAATGCTGCTCGTTTTGAGTATTTCGTACAAAATGGCTAACGTAAACACTAGATAGTGTACGATATGAAACATCTTGACATGCACAACGTAGGCAGTGTGGTGATATATTTGTAGAGAAAAACAGCAGAGTAAAAAATACTCTAAGTTGAATTAAATTTTCAAATTTAAATCTTATCATCAATTGGATATGCGGAACCCAAACAAACTGTTAGGGAGTTACGTAAACTTATAATAAGTTATGTGGGAGTAGGAAAACACATATTGGTCCATTTGTTACTGCAGCTGCTATGTGTATAAATACTATTTATAGTGCTTAAGCCTGCCACGTTAATACGTGACTTCGAGACACTACTATTTGCCTTATCACATGAGATAGTTGTAGACTTCAGAGTCTTCTGTACAATAGAAGGAAAGAAGCTGTTTCCTGTCTGTTGCTACAAGCAAAATTAATTCTATATTTTCTATGTGGCCACCAAATAATGTTAAATGTTGTAGCCTTTTGTTTTTTGGTTTTGTTCATGGTATTGCAAATCATCTCAGGTGAACGGAACTTCAGCGGAACATAAGATACCAATATTTAATTAAATTACCCATAAGTAGTATAAAAATGCAGCAACGAGCACAGCCCCCCCCCCCCCAGTTATCAGGAAAACAACGGCAAATTAAATGACCAAGCCATCAGAAAAACAACGGTAAATTACATGCTAGGGCCATCAGAAAAACAACGGCAAATTAAATGCTTGGGCCATCAGAAAAACAACAGCAAATTAAATACTCGAACCATCTGAAAAACACAGCAAATTAAATACTTGAATCATCAGAAAAGCAATTGAATCATCAGAAAAGCAACGGTAAATTAAATGCTCCAGTCATCAGAAAACCATCAGAAAAAAAAATTTCTCATATTTTTCTGATCCAAAACATTAAATGACGATTCGGGCACAAACGCGAAAAAGCGACTCAAAAAGTTGCCTTTAGGAGTAGTTACAAAAAAAAAGTGGATTAAAAAGTTGCGTTTGGCCAGATTGTAGTCTTTAGAAAAAAAAAAGTTGCGTTAATCTTTGCGTTTGAGTGCATCTGCAAAAATACGCGTAAAAAGTTGCGTTTGGGCGTAGTTACAAAAAAAAGTGGTTTAAAATTTGAAAATGTAAAAAAATTAAATATTATATATAATAAAGATGGATCAGTTGCTAAATGTATTAAACGGGACCAAACAATTTAAGAAACTTTCCGAACTTACAATTGGGCAGTCCTATCCCATAAACCATTCTGAAATAAATGATACATGGTATGGATACAAAGTGATAATTACTTCTGGAAATTTTAAAGTAACCTTACCAGACAGATATGTTCAGATTTTCAGTGAAAAAGTCTTAAATTATGTTAATCGTGGAGGTATAAGTTTTGCAATATAATGGAATAATGGATTATGGTGCTAAATAAATGCATTCTATTTGGTTTTTAAAAGAGTGAATTATCGTTTTCATATAATTAGACATCAGTTGATTTTTATTTGTGTTCATATCTCTATAAAGTTTTAATGGTTATCCAATCATTAAAACACAATTATCGCTCTGACTTCGGCAATGTACTACAACATAGTCTAATTAAAAATTTAGATACGCATCTCCAAATTCGACATATTTAAGTAGCCGAAACATTGAATTCTTTTTCTAAATCTTTCATTACACTTTCTTATCAATAAATGTTGTTTTGTTGTTAGAAAACTGTGAGATATCAATTTTCAAACTTCCCAACGCTTCGTCATAGCGTTCATCATCATCACGATTGTGTTTAACGCCATCGTCATAGTGTTCATCGTCATAGCGTTCATCATCATCACCATTGCGTTTAACGCCATCGTCATAGTGTTCATCGTCATCGCCAATGCGTTTAATGCCATCGTCATAGCGTTCATCGTCATAGCGTTCATCATCACCATTGCGTTTAACGCCATCGTCATAGTGTTCATCGCCATCGCCAATGCGTTTAACGCCATCGTCATAGCGTTCATCGTCGTAGCATTCATCGTCATAGCGTTCATCGTCATAGCGTTCATCATCGTCATCATAGCGTTCATCAGTGTCTGTTTTACCAAACAGTTTTCTTTCAAAAGAAGTTTTTCCATCCATACACAAACATGCATGGTAATTAGTTTTTAATGGATAGTTATCCATTAAAAACATTTACTGTTATATAATTTTTTTTTAAATTATATAGCAGTGCTATAAGAGTGTTTTTTTAATGGGATGTATCACTCTTTTTCAATTTTGTAGTGCCCCCATGGTAGTGTATTAATACCATCTTTAAGAATAAATCTTTTATCATATTCGGAACGTAATGCTTTATTCTCAACACAATCGTATAGTGTTCATGTCTCTTACTTTTAATAAGATTCATACTTTTGTACAACACTTTTTTTATCAAACAAACACTTTTTGTAGTCACCAAAACTAATCTCATTTCTGGCTACAGTGTTTTCACACCCTTTGCTCTTTTATTTACACCACCTTCCACATTTATTGCATACTTTTTCGATTTCAATCCAATAAATTATTCCATTATTTTTCCATTACATTCATATTTCATTTTACTAATAATCTTTTTGTTAACTAACGGTATACCATATGGATTATCTTTTTTATAGTCAGAAGTATAAAAAATGATCGACCATTTTTTTCATGTCACTGTAGAAGTCTGATGTTTTTATATTATAGATGTATGAATCAGTATCTCGGTAGCACAGTTCAATATTTTTCCCATACTTTAGTTTCATTATATTATAGTGAAAATCGTACATTAAGACTTTCGATAGATCAAGTATACTCATTCCAACATAAATGGATTTGTTAAAGCACAGTTTTGTTTCAATCATACAAACTGCAACTAAAGAGTTAGTAAATATAGTTCTATCTTTAAAGTTTCGTTTAGCCACTAGTTTATCCATTTGCTTAGAGCTTGTGTACAACTGTATATCCACTCTGTTTCTAATATTTTCTATTGTTTTTCGAAAAACAGAATTGTTCATTAATTAGTAGAAATCTTTTTCAAAGTAATTTGTAGACTATTTTCGCATATTTGTGTTTAGATCAATATAGAACTTAAGCCAATCTGATTGATTAAACTCCAGAACTCTATGAATCTTTTCAACTTCATTCCGAGAGATAGATATTGCTTAAGATTTACATAATGTAATACATATTTTTCTTTATCATACAGAGTAGGTAAGATTTTGGGATTTTTGAACCTTCTGGTATTTTATTATCTGGTGCCAATGGCAGATTTTTGTGGAGATCGTGTAGTTTATGTGGGTAATCCAAATCAACTTCCAATATATAACCTTTTCTAGAATCATCTCGTATTTTTGTTACATCTATATTTGTATTTCTCCACTTAAACCCACCATAGGGTAAATACTAGCTCATAGCCCATCCATATAAGTTATTGTCGTCCAGATATGTAAAATAAAAGATTTCCTTTGTAATATCATAAGTATTCATATATTTATTATTTGCTTTAGCATATCGCTTACAACATTGTGAAATTCCACACTGAACACCTTTTTTCTATCATCAAAATCATGTCATAATCTGTTAATAATTCTAGTTCTATTTTAGTATGTTTGAGCATACCATCCCACGCTAACCCTGGGGCCGTGAAATACCATGCTGGATCTAGCTTATATGTTTTGAGACATACATCTCTAAAATTTTCCATTCTATCGGACAATATCAATACATCAGATTTGTTATGGAGTTCCGTGTACTCCCTTAGAGATTTTATGTTGAATTTTTCCCACACCTTTCTCGCAAATTCGTAATCTTTGTCTGTAATGTCACATTTATTCAGTTTGTTGTAAAATGCATCTTTGGATGGAAGTGATGTTTCACAAAATTTTTCAGCACTATCCATGTAGTCATATGGATAAACACCTTTTCTTATAACAAAGTCAAGAAGTTAATTGGAAAAATGCTTACACGTTTCTCGGAATTGGCTTCTGGAAAGGTTGCTAGAGAGTTTATCGACACTACTAGCCATAAATTAAAATGAGTCAATAAATCTAAGATTTACACTTTCACATACATATTTCGTAATTTTTCTTCGTTGTCAGGAATTAGATCAATTATATTTTCATCGATGCCAAGATATCTTATGAATAAATGTGTGTCATATCCAGATAAATTGTGTATAAACGCTGGGACAAAACATGGATTTCTATACGATAAGTTACAATCTCTGTGTGCAGATCCCCTAAATTTCCCCGTAAGATGACCATGATCTCTTACAGAATCACCATTCAAAGATTTTTCACATATATGACAATGGCTAGCTGTATCATAAACAATTTGTACTTTCTGAGTTAGTGGAAGCTTTGGTTTTTCATTTGTGTATATATCACCAATAGACTTTGCTTCTTCCATTAGCATTTTAACGAATATACTAGATGCATCAGTTCCTTAATAAGTTACTGGTGGTTTATAGTATCCATGTTCGTATTTTACATAGTAACAGAAGATAATACGCTCGTGTTTTTGGTATGGTTTCGTGTAACATTCGTCGGGGTTTGGTTGGAAATGTGTAAATTTTAGTCAACAAACATTCAAAATCAGCATATATCACAAACAGAACTCTCAAAGAATGATTTTTGTTTTTAAATCTTAATATGTATTTTTTTTTCTTTTAGATGATAGTTCAACTCTAACACCATCGTAATCTCGGCAGTCTTGTTCGTGATCTTTAAGCTTACTTACAAAGTAGAACTGTTGTAAACATCTATCACACACACACACACAAACACACACACACACACACACACATATATATATATATATATATAGTGACTATTATTTGATACTTGTGATACAATAAGTCTCGAAAGATTTTTTATCCAGCAGTAGTGGTCGTTCTTTTCGTTTTGATATAGAGTAGGTTAATATGCTTATCCATCTTGTTTTTATTCTTTTTAATGGGAAGATTATATATTTCTTATCATCATCTTTTTCTTAGTATGCTTATACATTAATAGAAATTCCACTTCTTTTCTCAAAGGTTGGTATGCCATCCAATTTCATTGGAAATTCCAAACCCTTAATTACATCATCAAGCTCATGTTTGTAAGCTATGTAGTTATTCACTCTTTGGGGTTTATTTGTACTTGATGCAATGCAGATAAAACAGACCACAAAAAACATTTTTGATCGTTATTTTTAACATTAATTACCGCCTTCCTATCTTTGATTTTTTCTGAGAGATCAACATAAGAACTGCCCTAGAATGGTACATATTTATTTATTCTCACTTCTAGTTTAAATATTCTGTGGAGTACCCACTGAGATCCCTTTGCTTCGAAAGCCCCCATCTCAGCTATGATATTCGATATGCTGTTGGGATAATATTCTTCCAGATTAGCCGATTTCAGTATAATTTCGTTCTTTGTTTTAAAGGAGCTTTCTACATATTCAATATTCCCACCAATTCCTCTTTTGTACTCAGTGAAGAGTTTCATGTTCCCTTTGAGTGATTTTAAATGTTTATTAATTAGTATCGTAACAGTTTCGATTACATCGTTTAGGAAATGATTTGGGTCTTTGTATGCATTCACATTCTTTACAGCATAAGTATTTACCCTACTTTTAAATGCTGTTTCGATTTCTTCTACACTGAATCTGAGTGCGAAATTATGAATTTTACTTCTCAAGTGACTTCTTATGAGAGATGGTTTGTAATAGTGACTACACGCTTCACATTTCACTTGTTTCCCTCGTGGGAACTTCTGTTTTGGTATTAAATGTTGCAGTATTTTATGAATTTCCCATTCATTTGTTGCTTCATGTAATTTATTATGTATTGGTGCAAGGCTTTTGTGCAATCTACTTCTAAGATGACTTCTTATGAGAGATGGTTTGTAAAAGTAATTACAAGTTTCACAATTGACATACTTCTTTTGAGATTTCTTCTTCTTTCTTTTCACAAAAACATCTTTCTTATATTTATATTCTTTCCAAACATTACCAGTTGCGTTAGCCTTTTCCATTGCCATGGTCGTCATCATATTAGATATCAATTGATTTTTATTTGTGTCCATTTATTATATACAATATTTTATTTTTTTACATTTTCGAATTTTTTAAACCACTTTTTTTGCAACTACGCCCAAACGCAACTTTCTACGTGTATTTTTGCAGATGCACTCAAACGCAAAGTTTAAAGCAACTTTTTTTCTAAACACTACGCTCTGGCGAAACGCAACTTTTTGAGTCCCTTTTTTGCGTTTGTGCCCGAATCGTCATTTAATGTTATGGATCAGAAAATTAAGAGTAATTTTTTTTGATGGTTTTCTGATGACTCGAGTATTTAATTTACCGTTGTTTTTCTGATGGTCTGAGCATTTAATTTACCGTTGTTTTTCTGATGGCCCGAGCATTTAATTTACCGTTGTTTTCTGATGATCTGAGCATTTAATTTACCGTTGTTTTTCTGATCATCTGAGCATTTAATTTACCGTTGTTTTTCTGATGGTCTGTACATTTAATTTACCGTTGTTTTTCTGATGGTCCGAGAATTTAATTTACCGTTGTTTTTCTGATGGCCCGAGCATTTAATTTGCCGTTGTTTTTCTGATGGCTTGAGCATTTAATTTGCCGTTTTTCTTTCTGATAACTGGGAGCTGTGCTCGGAGCGGCATTTTTATACTTCCCCCATAGCAATTAAGAAATTCTTGCAAGTATAGATATAATTTTCTCATAAAATATGGTAACCCAACAGAATTGTTGACACGGAATTAAAATGCGTTTTCCTGTAATCTTGTGAATTTGAATGTGCGATAAATAAGATTTAGAGAACTTCCATTTTCGGCTACAAAACAGCAAACGATAGACATTGCAAAATTGATTTGGCTTTCTTTCGAAAACAGGGCATAGCTTCTGGTGATGATAAAATATCTTATAGTTCCCCGTGTTGATGGATTTTCTACTTAAAAACAAACAGTATTTTTTAAAAAGAATTGTGTTGAGTGAACTTTCAAAGATGAAAACCTCTTTGCTACCTCTCAGTGAGAATGTGACAGTGAGGAAATAACAACTGATTGTTTTTTTAAGGCGAAATTTTTCTAAATTGCATCGGACTTGTTAACAGTTTCTGAAGCTAAGAAATGGCTCGCGATGTCTTGGCCATTGTGGGCTGGAAGATGAAATATAAAAGAAACCCAATCAAGAGCGGAAGTCACTTGGAAGGCAGGAAACATTGTGGGTCGAAGAGGGAGCAAGTTTCCGTTCGCCGTGGTGTTATTATAGCGGGGCTGCAGAGACAAAGGAACCAATCAGCGGCCGCCTTTTGTCGCAGTTTGCGCAAGGTGCGTCACCTGCCACAGACAGCAGGCCAGTCTCTTCTCATTGGATGTTACCAACGTCGCCCGAGAAAAATCGATTGTTCGTTTGTGTTGCTTCAGAGACTAAATGAATCCGGTAAGATAACATTGGTTTTCAACTGAATAAACATATATTAACGTAATAACCTACGATAATGCAATTCATGGAATACTTTTTGACGTGTATACGTATACAGTGAGAACCAATCCAGAAAATCCGATGATAACAAAATCAGGGGATACAGTTTGGCATTGCAGCTCCGAATCTATTGTCTAAATTTAAAATTCAATTACACCACTCGATTGCCAAAGGATCAAAGAATATGTTACGTTGAGTGAAGACTGCGAAGCATCAATCGCGGATGGGGTGATGCAACTTGAGTTCGTTTCGCCGTGTCTCATAACTTCCACGTAGTACAACTTCTGAATAGGAGAAGCTACATCGCTAGTTTAAGTTTCAATCGACAGCTCTCGTCAAGATCAATCGATTGCAAGTATAAAAACATTTGTGTGGTATGGTTATGGTGAAACTGTATGAGTTTAATGTAAAAAAAATGAAGGAAAATGAACACAATGTTGCCTATACGCGTCAAAAAGCCAAGTCAAAATAGAGAAATCGTATACGGTTGGATAGAGTATCTCAAAAGCAATCCAGTGATATACATGAAACCCCATAATATCGAGTGTAGTGGTGCCGGAACGTAAATTATACATCAAGGCGTCCGAGCGCCTCAACGTAGACGTATTCATGCAAAATAAACGGATATGTCCCCATTATATATTATATTATTTAATAGTATTCTTGAATCCTCTAGACATTTCCTCAGTGCTCTTGGTTACTTTCACTTACAAGAACATCTATATAATAGCAAGCACGGCTGGGTTAGATTTTGAGCTGAGAATTGTTGGAAACATGTTCCACATTGTGCACTTGACCCTACCAAGTCCCAAAAGCCGACAATAACACGTAATTTTTTTAATAACGTCTACAAAATTTCGTAATATTTTATATAATGATCAATCTACGTCAATGATCACATCGCAATTCTTATGTAGTTTTTGTATACTCAAAATGTTAAATCTATACAGTGATGTCGAAGTGATTTCATATAATTAGTATAGTGAATACGTTTTTTTTTTTATTCTACAGCCAAACACAATAATATTCATTCACGTGGAAATGTATATTTATTTAAATTAAATCGAAGACACTGTAGGGTTAGAACACCAAGGTGATAGTGTTTGTATGTTTAAAGTTTATATAATATTTTATAGCAAGTCACGCTTTTCTTTTACGTGTGGCTAGAATAATAGTTTTTTAGGACACTCGATATATCATATTTTTTAAAATATTATGCTAAACATAGTTTTATTTTTTTTAAGTTTGACTTCGACAGAGCGATTAGTTTTAATTTTTATTCTGCAATAAATACAAATATTTTCTGTGTGAAAAAGTTTATACGAAACGTTTTACTCTGGGAAAATAATTTCCCTGGAAGTTGGCCATATAGTAATATACCTTTACCCTCTCTTGGTGTTTTTCTGAAAAACTTGTTACTAACGTGACTTGTACAGAGTGTATGTTTTGGATGGTGTCCTTGAATCAAACGCAACCTGTTTGATACAACCATACTTGGCATAATAAACTAAACGTAAAAAAAAAATTGGTTATTTTAGGGAATATTTTCTTTGCCCTTCATAAATCTTTTAGCTCTCAATCTGATTAGTAGGTATGAACGTCATGTTGTTAGTCATGGCACAGTTCTAATAAATATATTTTATAATAGTTTTTGGAGGCAATTAAGGTACTCTGAACTGGTACGGCGAGTCTCGGCCAATGTATTTCTAATGGGAGCTGTGCGCCTGGTTGGCTGTGCGCCTGGTTGGCTGTGCGCCTGGTTGGCTGTGCGCCTGGTTGGCTGGCGGTTTTTGGCTCGACACGGACGAGCTTAGCGACCTTCGGCTCGTCTCAGGACGTGCTCGGAAGCCGTCGACTCGAGTTTGTCGAACCCGAAGGTGCTCGGCAGTTACGCCCACTAATTCTTCACGCACATGTTTTTTTCTGGTAGACATATTGGTTTTATAGGCATATGGTATGGCAAATCTTAAATTTGTAATTATTATTAAATTTTAAAAATAATTTTTAGTTAGAAATTAATAACATTTTAGCTATTGCGGAAACATGCAAAAGTCTCTCATTTAATTACTACGTTTCCAGTCTGCTCTCTTAAAGAGTGATTACTACACGATGCCAAAATCTGCAAATTATTTAATACCTCGACTCTTTTGTAGGTATAGGTATCCACACAGAATTTTTAATGTATATATATATGAGTAAACCAAGCGAATCTTACTAATAGCGACCGCATGCACGAGTATGTTATAATCATGGAATAGATCAGCATCTACCAACAAGTTGATAGGCTTAATTTGAGTTAATTTAGATGCCAATACTGCCAGACCATGGAGACTTGGAATGCACGAGGGCGATAAAGAGTCTTTAATTTCGCGCTCTTCTTGGAAGTCAATTCATTAGTCTTCCAATTATTCCTTCGATAATTGGGTCAATCCAATAATCTTCCATTTTTTACATCAATATTTCAGGTGACTGCATTTCAAAACAGATTAATAGCATCCAGGTGACATACACACTGCGAAAGATTACGTATTAAAGGCAACTTTTATGATTAATATCGCGATTTATGTAGGAAGATTTCTCTTAACGAAAGGTGTTTTTTTTTTTTTCTGATTTGTTCACATTGTAAATTTTATTGCACTGAAATAACTGGTGTCATTTATATTATATTAGTGTTTATTATTAATTCACATCCGAATATATATTCTTAATTTGTTCATTCGAATGTAATCTTACACAGTTTAGTAATGGTTAGCATGCTGAGCTGTCAAAGTAAGGGACATAGGTTTGCGCCCCCTGTCGTTCTCCGGTAATCATATTTTCATGTCGTAAAATGTGTTTAATAGTGAAGTAAAGGAAATTAAAATCCAAAGAAAAATTGATATTGATGGTAATAATTATTATTTTTAAGAGACAGTGTTAGACATGTGAAAGCATGGCTAGCCATCAGTAGGCTATCTGATTGCCGTGAAATGGCACATTGGTGGGCCATTGCTGTTGTAAGCTTATAGGCCATGCTTGGACCACTTATGCTCACCACATGTGGGCTAGTTATGGGCAGAGTATGGCTAGTTAGTGGTGCCACTTCAGGACCATAAATGGCGTAGGGTACATGCCAACTGTTTGCTGGTGTGGCAACCGACTGTAAACCATCATATTGGGCCGTATGTGGTTTACTACATGGGTTCCGAGTGAACATTTCGCACAAAACGACGTTACTGCACTCATTCAGTTTTTAGCGTTAACTGTCCCACCATAATCGCCTGTCGAACCGGTACACATCGATTCAGCAAGAGGTACTGCCAGCATGACTTGCTGGCTCTCAAACGATCAGTCGTGAGTGTTATTAAAGTGGTGTCACACTGCTATCACCTTGTACAAACTCTGTGTGGCCATTGTCGCAATTTTTCCTCATGCGAAAAGGACTCTTCGTACAGGTTATTCCTTCGTGTCGACGAGCATTTTCACCAAAGGGAAAAACTCGATATAAGAATGGACGCAGTCAGTGATCATACATGGATGATGCAGGTCGCAGCTCCATGTTCAATGAGGCAGACCTTGGTATTCGCAGTTCGTGTTCACTGTTAGGGAGTGAATGCTTCCAAATCTATTGAACTTCTCGACGCGCTGAACACAACTAAGGTACCAACGTGCATCAACGCATATACATTCTCCCATCACTCGGAAAATACGCCAGATTTTCTCTAAGTCCACAAGAATATAAATTTTTTTACTATGTCAGGCTTCAAAATCAGGCAGAGATGTTAGTTTGTAACTCCGAAGTCCTGATACTGACCTCACCAAAAAACTGGTATTTCAGACGAAAAACTAATATGCCATGCAATTTCACACGACCAAAATAGCCAAGCCACTACTTTGTGTATTCTGGTAAACAGATATGATTAATGTAAAATTCTTAAATGTTAAATTAATATTATTTATAGTTATTTATCAGTGAAAAGTGGGTATTTAAAAATAATCCGATGTCGGCTAATTTAGCAAACATGTAACTATTTCTTACCGCTTAGTATTCATGCACGCCTTATATAAGGATTTAAACCATCTCCAAAGGCGAGGCAGGGTGTAGGGACCTGAGTTTGAGACCCGAAACTATAAAAATAATTATTAATGGACTTTCGCAATTTAAAAACAATTCCGAGGTTTTAGAAACTCATATTAAGGACGAAACTATGCTTTTAGCTATCGGATATGGGGATCAGGGTAAGATAAGTGGTTCGCAATTCGATTAAAGACCCGAGTTTTTGAAGCTTTTTTTTTTTTTTTTTTTTTACTGTGTGACATTCATGCGCAACTGAGACAAAGTTCCAAACAATTTACAAAGTTGTTGCCCGGCTTGAGGCCCTAAGTTCAAAGCCTGAAATCGTAACAAATATTAATTTCTTCATGGACATAGAAACAATCTGGCGATATTTTCAAGTGATGGGAGAATGTATAGATATATAAAGAGCTGATGCACGCTGATACCATGGTTGATGTTCAGGCGTCGAGAAGTTTACATCAATTTCGAAGACTTCTCTCCCTAAACAGTGAATACGAAGGTCTGCCGTTGAACTCATCGAACATGGAGCCACGACCTCCATAATCGCTGTCTGATTGCCGACTGTGTCGATTATGCGATCGAGTTTTAACCTTCGGTCAAAATTCACGTAAACATGAAAGAATCACCTGTACGAAGAGCCATTTTCGCACGAGGAAGAATTACGACAATGGCCGCACACAGTAAATGCGAGGTGATACATTGTAGAACCACGTCAAGTACTGTAACGATTCGTATTTTGAGAGTGAGCATATGATTCCGGCAATAGCTACTGCTTAATCGATGGCTACCGATTAGACAGGCGATTACAGTGAGACGGTTTATGCTTAAGACGGAATATGAGTCAAGTAGAGTCTGTTTGTGTGGATGTACTTTTGCAAGACTTTCGTTAGAAGTCGAGAGTATCTAAATAAATGGTCTTCTGCTAGTATTTACTAATGTACATTTACATTAGTATTTACATTAGTATTTACTAATGAGCATAAAACTACTGCTACACACAATGGAAAATTTAATATAGAATACAAAACAGGAGGCGAAGACGATCATGAAAACAAAATTGATGATAATAAACACGAAGACCGTGCTATTTCTGAAGATGATGATGGCGAATTTCTCGCTGCACTAACCCACCCCTGCAACACATTTGCTGCAACAAGCGACATGAATAATGCAGAAGATGCCGAGAATACTCGTTACCTATTTTCGGATGACCCGAATAATCATGTTAGTATATTCATGTTTTGATTGGCCTTCAAAAACGCGGGGATCACTCACGCATTGTTGAAATATCTTCAGTCAATAGTAAGCTGAAGGAACGGGGTTATATTGCATGATGCGATTAACTGCTTTCTTCTGAAGTTGCAGTTACAAAATAAAAATAAGTTATTATTATAATATAATTTTTTTAAATTTATTTATAGTGTATGGTGTTTTTTATCCCTCGAAAATTTAAAGTAGTTCTATGAACACACAACTATTAACGGAAAAGTTCTGCTCATTTCGACAAACCCATGGATTGAATATGGATTCATGCTTGATGTAAATATTGCGAAAGATTGATGGAAATATTGTGAAATGTTGAAGGAAACATTGCGAAATACTGATGGAAAGATTGTGACAGGTTGATGGAAAGACTGATATATTTGTGGAAAGATTTGAAATGATTGATGCAAATATTTCGAAAGATTAATAGAACAATTGAAAGATTGGTGATCACTGGCGAAGCTTATGGAGCGAAATGCATTGCAGATTGCGGTGCTGATTGATCGAAGGATTACGAAAGATTGATAAAAACATTACGAAATGTTGATGGGAATATTGAAAGATAGATCGGAAGATAGAAAATTCTATGGATAGTTTGCGAAAAATGGACTGAATGATTAAAAAATAATGATGGAAAGATTGCTGAGGATTGGTTGTGGATAGTCGAAGATTCTGAAAGATCGATGGAAAGAATGATAGATTAATTGAGTGATACACACATCGATGGAATGATTGGACGACTAATTGATTGTTGGTCAAGAACAGCACAGAAGTAAAGAATTTTTATCACCCTCGTGCATTCCAAATCTCCATGGTCTGGCAGTATTGGCATTTAAATTAACGCCAATGATTCCTATAAAGTTGTTGTTAGATGCTGATCCATCCCATGATTATAACATGCTCGTACATGTGGTCGCTACTAGTATGATGGGTTTGGTTCAGTCATATATACCCACATTAAATAATTCTGAGAAGCATATTTATACCTACAAAACGGTCGAGGTGTTCAATAATTTTGCAGATTTTGGCATCGTGTAGAAATCACTCTTTAAGAGAGGAGACTGGATATGTACTAATTGAAAAAGAGACTTTTGCATGTTTCCGCAATACCCTGTGTATAACGTCGGCACAATATAAAATCAATAAATAATTTATAATTAAAAATGGATTTTTTTATCGGCTTATAAACATGAATGTATGATTTGACTTACCTCGTGCCTATAAAACCGATATGCCCACTAGAAATCAACATATTCTTGGAGAATTAGTGGCCATAACTGACGAGCACGTTACTATAAGTTCGAAAAAAACCCGAGTCGACGGCTTCCGAGCTCCTCTTGAACCAAGCCGAAGAATGCCGAGCTCGCCGGAGTCGAGCCGTAGACCGCCAGCCAGCCAGGCGCACAGCTCCCATTTAAAATACACTGGCAGAGACTTACCACAACACAACTACTGTGCTATATTTGCTTTCAATAAACCGGAAAATCCTTTGTTTTAGCTTATTATTTGTGTTGTTCTCTATCCCTACTACCCACGTTGCGGCTAGTCAAATAATAGAACAGATAATTTCTAGTATTTAACAGTGCAACCTTGAAGAAGGGGTTTTAAGCTTCATTTTTCCATTTTGGATTTGAAAAAGTCGAATGAAGGGCATCGAACAATAACAACATCGACTTAAATTATTCATCTTACGACAGAAACACAGGGCGCTCGTGTGACAACAAATTATTTTTTAAACCACATTCCCGTATTTATTTTTAAAAGGTGCAAATATATTGGTTGTTATATATATATATATATATATATATATATATATATATATATATATATATATATATATATATATATATATATATATATATATATATATATATATATATATATATATACACACACACACACACACACACACACCCCACACACACATACTATTAATGTTCAGTAAACTGCTCAACGAGACCTAAAACTGGAAACGCGATGTTCTACAAATTGTGATCGAAGCTTACTTGTGAGAGCTCTCTACATTTCTGCAACGCATGGGTCGATTTCACATGCGATGATATTAAAAGTAAGGATTGACGTGCTTCGAAACGAGTAGATTAAAACTGTTATTCTAGGCACCACTTTCGTTATATTTTATTATATTTAGGAGTCCTTGTCGTCATGTACAGAGGATTAAATGTTTGGATCTTAGTCTACCAAAATTTTTGCCGCAGTGTTCCTAAAAGAGTTTGAAGACTTATGTTTGCAGAAATTTAGCAGCATTATTTACTGTGTTTTTAAGGACTTGTTAAAGGGACAACATTCTATTTACCTGGGCATATGCCCTTCGTTTAACATATAAGCCTTTAGAGTTCTCTAAAGCCAGTAGTCGTTTACCGACATTACGCTCATGTGATCAGAAATATATTTGTTACTATAACTTGCTTCGTAAACATTCCCACAACATACTAATACTAAGCACAGTATGTGGGATGATATCTATCTTAACGTAAACGAAACGTTTCGAAGACATCATTTAAGTCGTGACGCTTTTTAAATTAACTTTCGTAATATTTATTTAATTTAATGTAAGTACTATCTTAAGGTATATTCCTCTAAAACATTTGACGTGTGTTTACATCTTACAGAGCGCTCAGCGTGCGTGTACACTACGTTCACAATAGTTTGTACACTAGTGGATTTTATGCGGAGTATATTATACTAACATTTATTCAAGTATTTCTTTTGTGGCACTGGCAGTAGGAAATTTAATAACAAGCCCAAAAGGACACGTCCGAATAATACACGGTTCGCAATCAGTTCACTTGAAAAATAAAATGTATTTGTGGAAGTTCTTTTTGTGCCTCATCGACGAGTGTGGTGGAACTGGCGGGAAAAAAAAATGTTTCACATGGCTGCATACGAAATGCCGCTCAGGTCTCTCCTGCGCACGCGCAGGGCCAACGAGCGCCACTGCTTTACATAAATCCGTTCGAGGAGGGAGGAATATTGCATCGAACGGGAAGGAGAATCTGGCGACTAATTTGCATTTACCCGGTGGTGTACCAAGAGGTAGGGGACAGCAGTTGACGCCACATAATCGAGCGAGAGAACTGCCGGCATGAAATGACGAACTGCAGAAAACGGAAACGGTACAAGCGTAATACTCGGTCTCCCTACGAATAATTCTCAAATTTATTTGTATGCCCTGAAGTGAAGTTAGCATGGATTTCATCCTCTTGCAGGTTAGACGATAAAAATACCAATGTCCTTGACTTTAAGATCTCGTCCTGCTTTAATGCAAAAGGAAACTTAGAAAAATTAAGGAATGCTGGTGCTCAATGTTTTTACACAGCTATTTAAAAAAAATGCGGTATTTCATTTTTAAAAGCAAAAAAAATCTTGGTAGTTTTGTTTGTAGTTAATATGTTTTTCTTCACACTGTAATTGTTAATTAATACAAAAATTTATTATTACTGCATTTATTTTTAGTACATGACGACACTAACTAAACGCTAGGACACCAAATAACTAATTCCTTACATCATTCACACAATAGCTTAAATTTCTAAATGCATTAAATTAATAACCACAAAAAATTTACTAAGTTATTGTAACTAAAGTGCATGTTTATCGATCCTTTGATATAATCTATATAGCAAACGAACATTTCTTTGTGCAGAAAACCTACTTTGCCGTGGTTCAAACTTATCCACAACTTTATTCGCGCAAACAATAATGTGTTGTAGTAACGGAAGTGTTTTAAGAGTGTATGACATATGTAGACTAGCCATTACCCCAGTGGACAACTAGTTTACACCTCTGCCTGATTTCTGATTTCCTCGCAAATTGTTTGATCATGTAGTACAAGCGTGTATTTATTTTACGAAGGGTACAGCTGAATGGGGAGATATAAAAAGCCACTTTCAGCGATTCGTTACTAAAGGCTATTCACGATAAAGAGAGCACTTTTGAAATCAACCATAGAAAAAAAAACACTGCCCATGCCTGCATATACTTCAACGGGTACACTGAGTGACATTCGCCCGGTAAAGTTGGTAACAACAGATGGAATGTAGTTCCATATCTTAACTTCGAATAAAAAGTGTTAGGTAACCATTTGTGATAATTGAAATTAATTATTTAACTTTCTTTTTTTTTAAACGCATCAGTGTGTAAAAATTAGCAGATTTATAAAATATTTACTTGTCTAATAGCTTAACAGTTTCACTTGACCGACGCGTGAATAAAGTGATGAGGCCCATGGCAATGTTAATTATACATAAGGCGGGAGAACACACAACGTGCATAGAAATAGATCTTATGCGGGGCTTTCAAAAGTGCTCATTTTAACGTGAACAGGCTATACTCACGGAGGCGAAGTGATTTGTAGACGGAGAAGCGAGGTAACGTAGTAGTGGAGGAAAAGGGAATATCCAGGATAAATCCACTAAATATCCCGCATGTGTAATTTTTGATATGTCACTCCACTGGTGATATGCCAGTGGCCTGGCCACTTGCCTTCAACTGCCGCCTTTAAACTGTTAGGCTAAGCGACTGCATAACGGGTTTCAAGTCTATTATCCACTCCTGAGGACTTAGTTCTTCCATCCCCTGGCTTCGAATCTCCCGCCTACCCAGTGCTGTAACTGTGTTGCTGCGCTTGAAATACACGTTTTCCAACGAAACTGTTAAACATACGTCCAATTTGCGGATCTACGAAAATAACGCACAGGAATGTTGCTGAGTGCTACTAATACTTCACGCACATTACAAAATGTTAAAAATGGCTTTTGACGTGAATAAATCTTTAAATTTGCGACCATAGTGGGAGGCAATCCGTAAAATCTGATGATAAAATCGGGCGATACAGTTTGGCATTACGGCTACGAATCTATCGTCTACATTCAAATTTAAATTACAGCACTCAGTTGCCAAAGGATCAAAGAATATGTCACGTTGAGTGAGGACACTGCGAAACATCTGGAAAGGGGGAGGGGGGGCACTTTTGAAGTTCGTTTTACCGCGTCTCATAACTTCCCCGTAGTATAACTATTGACTAGGAGAAGCTACGACGCTCGTTTAAGTTTCAATCGACAGCTCTCGTCAATATCAATGGATTGCGTGTACAAAAACATTTCTGTGGCGTGGTAATGGTGGAATTGTATGCGTTTAATGTAAAAAAAAAAACCCAGAAAACTTAACACAATGTCGGCCTATACTAGTCAAAAGCCATTTCGAAATACAGAAATCGTATACGGTTGGAAAGAGCATCTCAAAAGCAATGCAGTGATACCCATAAAACCCCATATGATCGTGTGAAGTGGTGCCTTGAACATAAATACATCAAGGCGTCTGAGCGCGTCAACGTAGACGTGTTCACGCAAAACAAACGGCCGTGTCCCCAACACAGTCACACCCTTTTTTTCGATGCGCTGTATCTCAGAATATACGCGCCAGACACCCAAAACTGCTCAATCGTCCTGCATTAAACTTACCTGAAGAACTTCCATTAATAAAATAATAGTGTCACCTCTGAAATTCCCACACGTATGTAAGGTTGCTATCGATGGACCAGTTTCATAAAAACAACCATAACTATGAAACAGTTAACATTAACATTTTTAAAAAAATGTGGTGAACAGCTGCATCAATGTAGAAACAATAACTACTGGTTACATTATAACAAATACCAAAAGTTTTAATAAAAATCGACCGAAATTTTTACTGAAATGGTCTAACCATGGCCACCCATCGCCATGAATGGACCACTAAGTTGATACGAATGGACCACTACAATATGTTTAAAAAAATGCAGTTGTTATTTAAACATTTGTTAAGCTAACGTAAACTATATTATACTATTACATTTTCTGGCTATAAATGGCATGATGAAGTATCACTGTTACCACAAAAAAATTTTGCAAAATTGTCTTTTGTTTTAAGGTGTTGGCTTGTCCATAGAAAACAGCAATGGAACGATAGCTTACTTCAAACATTAAAAGTCTAAATATTAGGCCTAATGAAGGCAGTTTTCACAGAAAAACCATTTTGCCCCATGACTTACACCTGCACAGTTTGAATGGACCCAAATTTTACATGTCATGCACTGGATCATTTCTTCAACAGAGACTTATTTGCACAACTCACAGTACCAGTCCTTTTTAACATTTGGAGGCGTTCTCGAATAAACATAGTTTAATCTTTTAGTTAGCTTTAAAGCAGTAGTTTCTGGTACGCCTACTGGTTGATTACTCTTTCTTTTTCAGTTAGCCTTGGACCCACACCTAGGCTCAGATACTGACTTTTTTCAGCTTCGTGCAAGCTCTTTTTATAAGAGGAATGTATGAGTATTTGAACATTTTGACTTCCTTTCTTCCCTCGATCAGCTACAGCAATGGCTGCTCTTGGAAGTGAGGAAACTGGAAGCAAATTCCTTTTTTCTTCAGCCCTGGTACTAGGAATACTATTTCCTGTTCGAGAGTTGGCTGTTTCGTTTCTCATGAGATTTGCTGCGGCTGGTAAATTCTTCGCTCATGATGGTCCAGGCTGAACTGCATTGGAAGCTGAAACATGGTTATCTTTAAACACACCAGGATCGACTGACCATACACCTGAATTTGCAAATCCACTTATCACTGCCCCAACAAGTAGCTGCTCGTCTATATGCTCTTCCAAAAATCTCTGCGATTTGGAACTGAGTAACACATCGACCTGGATGACATCTTAACCATTTTTCGATTTATTCAATATAATATGAACTGAGTGGTTTAAAGAAATCACATCCAGAGGCTGTAATATGTGGGTGCAGTGTCCTGGAAGTGCGAGCATAACTATTCCATTTTCTCGCGCAAGATGTAAGGCTTCAAGATTCTTTGTGTGGTTGGAATGTCCACCCAGCAAAATGAGCAATTTATTTGTCTGAGTCGGCCGAACAATTGAAATGAAATGTTGCAGCCACTGTACGAATATATCTTTAGTAATGTACCTGCTGTTGGGGTTAAATGCAGAAATACTGCCCGGTGGCACACCGTCTTACAGTTCGTCTTTACAGCGAGCACGTTAAAAAAAATAGCATCTGCGGAACGAACTGCCCAGCAGCACTGGCACAGTAAACTGCAGTAGTTTTGACGCATCTTTCTCCACTAGAAATCGAACGAATCTGATGTTTACCTTTGTGTGCAATGACTTTCCGTATTTATTATTGCACTGCTGTTATTCCACTCTCGTCCATGTTGAAGATTCTAGTACCATCTAAATGATGTCCATCAACTACTTTCATCAAAACCTCAGAAAATCCCTTTACTCGCTCTCTGTTGAAACCAGATGCCCTAGCCATTGACGTAGCCTTTGTCCGCCTAAGAGAAAGCTCTTTGTGTCTGCTCATGAACTGGTAATACCACTTTTTACCAGCGATTATTTTATCTCTGTTGAATCTGTGTGGTATACCATTTCTCTCCGCAACAGCATAAGTTAACATTCTGAGATCGGTGGCAGTAACACCAAACAAACACTCCTCTAATTGTAAAACATGCTGCACAATTTCATCTTCAATGTGCGGTGGTATGTCACATACACTGCCAATTTTTTTCTTATCATCAATAGCATAAAAGTTCTTA
Organism: Dryococelus australis; assembly: GCA_029891345.1. Taxonomy (NCBI): domain Eukaryota; kingdom Metazoa; phylum Arthropoda; class Insecta; order Phasmatodea; family Phasmatidae; genus Dryococelus; species Dryococelus australis. The sequence continues at coordinate 75,059,529 of CM057006.1, read as the reverse complement.
CCATCTTTGTGACGTTTCAATGTGGCTTTGGGAACTCCATATTGCCTAACTGCATTGATCAAACCCATATCACCATTTATTACTGCAGATAAGGCTCAGCTCATTGTTTCTTCTGACCACGTGCCCTACTTCACGAATTTAGGCATCGTGCAACAGTAGCCCAAATTGGTTAAATCCTTATCCAAATAATGCGTTAATATTACACAAATTAGTATACAGCATAGGCCTACATGCCGTACACTGCATGCAGACCAAAAAATATGGCCTAAGAATGGAAGAAAGTTTATTGGTAATATGTTTTCTTAATATTTTGATCGCAGTGAAGGTTGTACACCCCTTGTATTAAAAAAACTACGACCGCGCTAGTTTTGCTTATGTAGGCCTGAGGTCATGCAGTATTAAAAATTAGATTGGTCCTCGTTATCTATAAGCAGCAGACACGAAGAATGTATGAGACAGCACAGCTATCTTATCCATGCATTGACTCAGCTACAATTACAGATAGCGGCTCTCTCCCATTCCTGCCTTCCTGCCGCATAAAATTGCACTACGGTGATATCTAGGAAATGGTTTCCATGATTGGACCAGTCCATTAATGGGAGAAGGTTCTGGTCCAATGACGGCAACATGTTTGGTTTGCATTTAACCTCTTCACTATCGCGCACGTATTAATCGCAAGGACTAAATCCCATATTTAATAAATAGCCAAAGGAACGCCCTTTCATTTAGTAACAACTAACTAAGTGTTTAACATTAGTACAAATTATTCAGTAAAGTATTTTCTATAAAAATTACATTAACACTATGAGAATCTCGCCTGAACGTGCTGCTCCGCCATCCGTTGCACGAACGTTTTCAAACTAACATGGCGGCATCTCGCGAAGTAGAGGTACGCTTTACCACCGCTAGAGTGCACTAGCAGTGTCAGATGAGAGAAATATTGCGGCGGTCCATCAATAGCGCCGGTCCATTGATAGCTACCTTCCACTGGCAGTTCGACGAGAACACTGCACGCCAGTACAAAGCCTTGCCCTTAACGGCGATCGCGCACTTGATGAGCGAGGCAGTGTCGCTCTTATCGCCCCCGCGCTTCCCGGCTTCAAGCGCGGAAAAAAACTCTATTTAGGCGGGAGAATTATCTTTCTAGTTTTAAGACCGTAGTGTTTGGCACGATAAATATTTGTTACATTATGAACTCGTCATTTTCGTAAGGTCATGAAAATGTTTTTCTATTTTGTATTCAACCTTCAAGCTAATGCGTACCGAAAACTTAAAAACAGTCGTTTTAATCAGTGTTCGCGAAAGTAAAAAACTTAAAATGTTAGCTATGTTCGATTACAAACATTAATCATTGATAAGAATTATGTTTCAGCGGTATGTGCTCGGCAGTAAAATGTAATTAAATCTAAACTAAACTGGTGTTTAAAATGATCCCTTAAAATATAATTTTGTGCACAATTGATACATTTCTGCTCATCTAGACTGTATGCTCTTTGTTATACTGAAGGTGGGCTACTTTTGTTTCTGAGACCATGCCCTGAAATTTCAATTTCGGAGATCAATTCTGATTTATATACAGCTTATGGCCTTCTAAATTCAAATTCTAGGTTCACTGTTGTTGTACTATACATGCCGTTTTCACAGGAAAATTAAGTGTGTATACCACTACTCGATTTGCTTTCCAGTATTCAATAAGTTCGCAATATCAAATATTCCGTTAAAATTTTCCAAGAAAGCTCGATAACTGTGACGACATCGATACTTTAATATCTAGCATTGTTTGGCTAAAAATCTGATGTCTTGGATTTTCATTTAATATTTTGTTTATAGGACCGGTTATAAAATTGTTTTGACCTATGTCCGTTTCAGCCAATCATAGTCCTGCCCAATGAAGACTTGACTTTAAGATATTTAAAAAATTTTCAAACTTGGAGATAATTTATTTACATAAAAGGTTTTTGGGCTTTAGTGTTGTAACTGTATTTTGAAAAATACTAATATTGAAAAGTGTGACACATTAAACTTTACTGCCTAAGAAATATCCATGAAATATAAATTATTACTGAAATTCCTTCCTACGTTTGGTTACATGTTGTCACAACAGCAATACTGAACCCAATTTGATTGTAACATTTATGATCATTATCCGTCCCACTTTATGGATAAATGTAGTAAAAGCGACAACTTAACTTAGTAAGAGGCACTTTAAGAAGAGGTAAAAACAAGCACCAATGGGAATTAGACTGAACCAATTCTCCGATGTATGGATAAAAGGACAAGTAAATGGCCCCTAAAAGTGAAAAAAAAAAAAAAAAACAAACAAAGCCTTTTCCCTTCTACCGCGGGGTATTATTGCTGCACCAGTAGCTCCAAGATGAGACGGAGACTTTTACTTCCTCTTCGAGGTGATGTGGTGAGGTATTATAATAAGAATCATGTTGGGTTGCGGTTTCATGGTTGCGTTTGACGATGGTTACGTCCCCTGACCTACCCAGTAGCACCACCTAATATGTTGGGCTGGCGAGGGATTGTCGACTTCCTGACATCTCTTCGTCGTCAACCAGGAGCAGGAATAGCTTAAATGCTGCGTAATGTTTTTAACGTTGTGGTTTCCCTTTCAGATTAGCACAGATAAGGATACCAAACAGAATATGAAAAAGCTTTCAAAACAATCATTATATTTATATTAAGAAAAAATAGAACTTAATTAAAATTTGCACTTTTTTTGGTAAAAACAAATTGTTTGCTTTCTAAACTAATATATGGGGCTCAACTCTAATGAAACTCGGCAATAATCCAGTACTCTTTGTCGCAAACGAAGAAAGTTTGATATTTGACCTATTTTGCTAAGAGTGTTTAGATTTGCATGTCATTAATTAAAATAATACTCGACAATTGTTAATCTCACCAATTTTTTTTTTCGTTCGATCGAACTCTTATTTGGTTTCTCCGTCAATGTAACGTGGCGTCTTACGACCGCCAAGACGTTGCATCAGAAAAGATCGAAACGTTCACACAAGTTTCCATAAAATGTTTTCGATTTCCTTTATGCATACTCGTTTTGCAGTTCGGAGGAAGGTTATGGAACAAGTATGTTAAATCTGTTGGAATTTTCGGATCTTTACACGACACGAATTTACAATATCGTACTTTGAATGTCCTCTAAGAGCGACGAACTTTTAGAGATTACATACATAGTATTTGATATTTCTTTTGGTTATTATTTCAGCTCATTCATTTATACGAAGTACGAGTTGCTCATAAACAAATAACAATTATCTTTAGCTCAAGTTTAAAGACTCTTGCAAACCTTATAGTTTCCATAGCTAAGTAACAGCCTTTTTATTTTTTTGGTCTATAAATGTTCTACATATTGAATCTAAGTCGTGGCAAGCATCACCTTCGAAACAGCAGACATTTCTCCTATAAGAGATACATTTTTGGTCTTTCGTGCGTAAATGTGCGCCAAGGATAACATATCAGCAAAGAATATAACAAAATACTATGGGGTTACATATTTTCCAAATTATTCTTTGGTTTATTAATTTGTACTTTTACAAGAAAAATCCTTGGCAACCCGGTTGCCAAGGAAATTCTTTGTAAAACTACAAAGAGATTTCTTGTAAAATCTGCAGAACATTTCTTTGTAATATTTCAACTGATAGCCTTGTATTACAACTGACATTATTGAGAAATGAACATAAAATCTATTTTTTCCTTCTAAAAAAAAAAAAACAAAAACAAATGTGGTGAATTAGTAACAGAGAACTAAAAAAAAATCCAAAATATAATTTACAAAAAAAATTGACCTCACCAGCATGGGTATCAGAACTCAAACACATTGTATAACTAGCCCGCACCTTTAACAACACCAACTTGACTTACGTTATTAAAGCTTATTTTTACTGTAAATATTACTGCAAGTTCATACATAATAATATTGTAGTCATACGATTAAGAAGAATGGGTACATTTAATTATTTTTAATAGTTAATTTGTTGAGTTAAGAGATTTGGATGGCTCTTTACAAAGAGGTATTGAGAGCCTATTTAAGAGTTCTGAGTAGCTAGCAAACATTAACAGTTACTGAATAATACTGCCAGGTTTCATTATGATTATTTGAGTTGTTTTAAGTGTTATACGTTATTCAGACTTGAAATACATTTCCTTTTGCACGCAGCTACACTTTAGATCACCCATAGTTTTTGCACAAGTTTTATAAGGAAAAGCATTTGTAAAATTACAAAGTATTTGTCAGAAAAAATTACAAATTATTTTTTCAGAGTGTAATAATGCAATGAGCATATTACCCAATATTAGTCGTTCTTTAATTAACACGGACTCAGATTTCACATTTTATAATAAGTGGTTAAATCCTTTGTGACTTGATTAATTATACTTTTAGCCAGTATACTTGCACTTACATAGTGAAAATGTTACTTCGGAATAACTGCTCTCGCTTATCAAAGTAAATAGTGTTTGCACTTGAGAAGAAGCTCCGCTGGCTGCATAGTGTAATGAATTACTTGGACAAGACGTCCTTTTTCCATTCCCCTCGCACGTCAAACAGAGGAGGAACTCAGGAAGAAGCTGAGTTTTCTTATTGTCGAAGGAAGGCCCTGGTAGCGAGAGAGTCGGGAGTTATTCCGAGAGAATTTTCGCGTTCTCGTGTACTCCGAGTTGAGTTACTCGGCCGTCTGGAGGAGTCGCTGGAGACTGAGACTGACTTCAAAGTTTTTTCCCCTCGGTAAAGAATTGCGGCGAAGGGAAGTTTCGAATGAGGGAGGAGACGTTTCAAGTCGTTGGTCCCGACCCGTTTCCTTACAGCGGGTTGGAAACAAGGTTCCTCCCAGTCCGTCTCGAGATAATGAGCCGTCTCACGGGGGGCATGCTACATCCAAGAGCTCTTCTCTCTGAGAAGAAACATCTTCACTCAATTGTCCATGTCCTTTTGAAGTTTGTTTCACAGGAATTAGTCGTGTAGCTCCCAACCTAATTTCTGACGTCTACGCTTTTGCAACACACGACTTAAATCAACTTAACCGAATTTTTGCAGAAGTTTTGTTCACAATAGGAAACACTTTTAGTTTTTAATGTTGGTTTCAATTAGAAACGTTTTGTAGCGTGAACGTTCTAATTAATAATTATATTTCAAGTCTTTACGAACAGAACGAAAAAACTAATAGAAATATGCACGAAATAGAAACTTTCGCCATATTCGTTCCATAATTATTTTGAGCTAACGAAAACATTGAAAAAATACATAATATATAAATTTATAAAAAATAACGGCTGTATGAATTCTTTCTAACTGTTATATCCAAAATGGCCACTTTTTATTTTCGCATAATTACAACAACACACTTGGTGAATTATTGGTGCATTCACTTAGTAGTGCATTCACTTAGTAGTGCATTCACTTAGTAGTGCATTCACTTAGTAGTGATATATTGCTATAATTGATTTTAAAAAAGAGCTCATCTCATTAACACTTTGTAATTTATATGCAATAATTCCAAAGCCACTTAGTACAAGAGAGATTTATCTATACAGTAACATGATAGCTGCAGATCTCCTTCAGTTAATTATAGGGAAAGCCACGTAAGACACCATAAATATGCACAAACGCAAATAATAACTGTAAGTTAGTGTCTTTTGTGTTTCATAGAGGTAACATAAATTGCATCCTTGAAGAGTTACAAAATATTTACAATTATTCTGCTATTTCAGCTCAAATATTGAACCATATATCAATACATACATCACTGCATTTTAAAACTAATCGAACCATTTAAATCTGCAATTTCATATTATACTGGGAGACTTTCAGTTAATAATGTACACAAAGAATTTAAAAAAAATCTGTGGACGAGATAGAAAGTGTTCATTCCTTGGAGTAAGATAACTTAAGGAAAAAATATTGTTTCAATTTCTGAGCCAGTAATTAATTACTTAAGAGAATATCTTCCTTGATGAGAACTCGGCAACTGAATGTAGGGCATCGTTTGCAAATTATTACCGCCAGTTTATAAGAATGACATAGGCTGTACGCATGGTGATATTTTTATTCCGATTGTCCCTGGATTGACCAAACTTGGAACGGCAAATGCTGCATGCACAGCGGCATAACCAATTTTCTATCGTATTCACTTTCATAATTTCTGTATTTTCAAAGTGATATGAAGCTATTTTTCCATACACGTACACAATGCAGGTTAAAAACTGCCATTTCATATTTAGGTATTTAACCAACAATATGCTTACATTGAAAACAAATTTTACGAGACAAAAGTTCATAGTTATTAGATTCAATGTTCATTATCATTAATTTTTGCACAGTCGTCGTGTATGAAAGTGAACATAACAAAGAAAATTATTAATATTAGGTTGTTTAGTGTCAGACTTCATTAACAAGTATTTTGTGAGCCAATTAAGTACTTTTTCTTGAATACTTTAATTAATTAAATCTATAGCCAGTCACAAAAGTCCCACAAAAACAAGAATTTAACATAAATTTTCCATATAGTTCTCGGTAATAACAAATAGCACCCTCGTTTTTAATCATGCAGGAACGTTCACCTTGTTTAAAGACGATTATACAGATTTGTCGACACTGAATTCTGAAATATATTACTACTTTTTTGTTGCGGCACTGACTCTATATGCATTATTCTGCGAAGTTTGCTCTCTAAGATATCTTTCATGGAATCGATTGAAGAAGCAACTGGGTGTAGAGGAAAGAAAAATAAAGATTTCTGCAGTAGTATCATATGATGAAAAATGTAATGATTCTTTGTATGACTGGTTGAATGACGGTGCACCCTGCATTCATGGCATCACTCGTAGAACGTCAGAGATATTGTGTATGTACATGACGTGGAACAAGATTGGCCGTCAAAATTACTCGTCGCGAAATTATACCAACCAGCTCTCAAAGAAGTAGTTGAATTTACCATATTATTTTGTTTTTAAGAAGAACAAAGCTATTTTGATTGGTTCATATCTTAATGTTTGCGCATGGAAGCAGCACGTTAATGTATTCATATTGCGAAGGACACACGTGCCGATAATCCATAAGCTGAAAATTCGTACCGTGTCTATTGCACTGAAGGTTAAGCAGGTTTTTCTTTTGCTGCCTGAATTTTGTTCATGCACTGGTCGTCGCGAGTGCAGCACAATAACCTGCGTGCCATTTGTCTTTGTAGTCGCGAGAAACTTTGTATTCGAAAAGCGGTGTTGCTTTTAACATTGAGAGAATCCTGCATCTTCTGTACCGGTTTCAATCAACTTACAAATGTATGACTTTTTTTTTTTTTTTTCAATCTGCAGCCTCTGTCGTTCTGTAAAACTTTCGCATTTAAATGTATTTTAATATATTTTTTTGCAGTAAAGTTTTAGTAAAACACTGCCATTAGTTTTATTTTATAAATAAATATTTCATATTGCGGAATTCAAAATGTTGTTAACACCCGTCCCTACCCTGTCAAAGATTTAATTTACTTGCATGGCGTTATTGTTCGATAATCATTATATTTAAATCTGGACAATGCTGTTGTTTTACCTTTCACCCCGTTGGAGGAAGCTCTGTTACGAATTCTATAATTTTGTGTAGAATATGAATTTCCATAAAAATTACAATAACAATGATATTATTTACGAACGGGCATACATAAATATATTTCCTGCATAAGCTAATTTCTCTACCAAGTGTTGTCGTTGAAATTAAATTTTTCTGAAGGTCTAAATAAACTTTCTTTCGTCTACTCTTTATTGAGTGGCTGAACTCACAGAACATTAAAAGAAATTTAAAACTGGCACTGTAGAGAAAATTTGACGTAAACTGAAGTTATACAGCATTAACGACAGAGAAGTAAAATTTCGGTGTGATCTTAGAATTAATAGTGCAATGGAGGTGAACGACTAGGTGAAAATTTTTGGACATTCGCCATTGCGATGCAGATGTCTGTCATGGAAAAACATGACTGAACACGAAACAATACTAAATAAAACAAGTAACTTATATGGACGAGAAAGTAAATATATGTTTACAACACTGGAAAATTTCAAGAGGTAATGGTCAAAAAACCAGAACGGCAACTAATTACAAAAAATATGTGTATATAAAAACAACCAACAGATAACACGTAGAAAACAACACAGGCTATAAATCTGCTTGAAAAAATTAGGACCTCACTAACAATGTAAGTAGGAATAAAATGGGACAACGCAACAAATAAAACGCAGACAAAAACAGTAGTTTTGGTGACGGAAAATCGTATAAAATCCTTTGAACGACATTTTGCAAGGCATAGGCTTACGGGTATTATATATGTATGTATATATATGTTGGTGAGGTGAAAGGAAGGGAAAAACTCATAGTGCAGTAATATACATATTGTTCCGTGCCGAGATCGACAAACTTTGCCAGCGTGTTCTAGTGGATATCAGCAACAAAATATGGCAATATATATATATGTAGGCAATGAAACACCGTTTTAGAGTTACAGTGGCAGAAATGCAACAAAATGCAACATGTGTAATTACTGAAAATCTTTATTGGTGTTGACTACATGTCGGGGGTTTCATGCAAGCTGTTCAAAATTGCGGAACAGCTTCTATAGGGCTAAACCTAAATAATGTCTGCAAAACGTTATAACATAGTCAGGAAACGATAAGAATATTATTTAATATTTTATAAGTGTTCATTTATAAACATGCAGCAAATTACCTTGAACTAAGTTTACAATTCTTTATTTTGTTCAAATAGCCTGTGTGGACTATTTGACCATAGCTCTCTTTGTTAAGAGGAAAATATTTTAATTGATATTTGACTGATATGTTACGATGAATAGTACCGATTTTGTAGTAAAGAGGTTATTTATTATAATGCAATGTTTTCTAGTCCCTGTTGCCGTAAAATATATTTCTGAAAAAAATATATAATGTTTAATAGGAGCTAAATTTATATCATCATTAGTGATTATATCCTTGAGCTGTTTGTAATTCCTTACGTGTGGCATTAGAATTTTGCTTCGTTACAGTTTTTAATGTAATAGTAATGCATGAAGGAATCTTCAGATTCTGTATGCCTAAATTTTTCACTCGGTTATGATATTGTTTCCATTTGCTAAAAGTTATTTTTCTTGTAATAATTTTATAAAATAGGTGAAATCCATTTCTTTTTCGACAAAGATTTCTCTCGTTTTAAATACTTGTTTTATAAGCTTTTTAAGAAAATTGGGGGTGAGTATTTCATATGTTCCCATAGAAAGATAATGCCACAATATTTTGTATCAAGCTGAGATGAAAGCTATCCTTATTGTGGTTTATGCAACAAAGCAAGAAACTGAAAAATGGTTCTCTAAAATAAAATAATATCTTAGAACCTCAATCTAACTGATAGAATATTAAATAAATTACAATATCTGAATCACGTTTAAATTAGAGTTTGCGAATATATTTTTACATTAATGTGGGCAGTGAAATTTAAAGTTTACTTGAATAATCGTCACTGATTCAAATAGATTGAATAATTTCGATTATTTCTAGTAAGCCTCATTGTGGATACGTATTTCAATGAAGCTTGAGTAGTCAAAAATATCATATATCTCTTTACCAATTAAGAGAACTTACTAGTATCTAAAAATTAGTGTTTCGTTGTATACCAGTATCTCAGTTAATAAATATGCTATCTGCTTTAAATTTCAATGTTACTTGGTAAATTTCTAAGTGAAAGTAATTTTTTAAAATCTCTTGATTTTTTTAAGTTTTCCTCTGTAGATTTATTAATAAGAAGTAGAAAAATACACAATTTAATATCCATACCAGGCCAAGAGCTTTCATCACCTGCAACGATATTCCACAATCACAGATGTAATTTGCGAGGTATTAGAACGTTGTTGTCTAACAGCCTGTCGTAAGCGAGTGGCGTTTAAACTATTTTTACTGGTAGGCCACCATACAATGTGATATGATTTCGGCCAGTGTCACCCTCATTACAGGTCAATATTGGTACCTCTACATAAAATTGTGTCTATGAAATCCACAGTAATCCTTGTATATTAAACAAGAATCTAAAACCAATAAACAAACAAAAATAACAAAAGAGATGTATTATTGTCAGGGGTCTGAACTTATTTTTGCAATGCAAACCTTTCTGAATCACGATTTATGTAACTGTTAAAAGAATAAAAAGGTTTTTGGAGTTTCCACAACAAATTCTCGTCTCAGCGAACTGCATGATTTTTTTAAAAGTATTCTAAACAATAATAATATTTTATTTTCTCTAAAATATACGAAGGTATTTTTGAGGGTAAATTTTGAAGTAACAAGCTGCTGTTTGACAGTGTATTATGAAGTAAGGCTATAACAAGCTGCTGTTTGACAGTGTATTATGAAGTAAGGCTATAACAAGCTGCTGTTTGACAGTGTATTATGAAGTAAGGCTATAACAAGCTGCTGTTTGACAATGTATTATGAAGTAAGGCTATAACAAGCTACTGTTTGACAGTGTATTATGAAGTAAGGCTATAACAAGCTGCTGTTTGACAGTGTATTATGAAGTAAGGATATAACAAGCTGCTGTTTGACAGTGTATTATGAAGTAAGAATATAACAAGCTGCTGTTTGACAGTGTATTATGAAGTAAGGCTATAACAAGCTGCTGTTTGACAGTGTATTATGAAGTAAGGCTATAACAAGCTGCTGTTTGACAGTGTATTATGCGGTCAACTATTGAAAAATTCTCCACTTCTATGGCGCTACATTATTATTCGTTACGTTTCATTTCAAGTAGAAAATTCCTCGAATCAATAAGCAATGTTAATAAATTAGTTATTACTCTGCCATCATAGTTGAGCGATTTTAATTTTCAAATATTTCTTTTATGTGATGTATTTTGCCTCTGCATATATTTTTAAATCGTTTGAACTTAACTATATATATACCACTAAAGCACACAAATAACAGATTCGTTTTATATGAAACAAGTTTGGTTGCCCACGCACGTATATGTGGTTTCAGTGCCATGATAATTTTGCAATTAAAAATATCACTCCCGTATGTAGGCCGCTTTCTCTGCGTGTTCTGATCCAGCGCATTTCATCGTACATGTATATACTGTATATTATTTCCTTTTTAAGTGCTTCTGTGACATGGACCTCATTTGAAGAAACAATATTTTCCCAAACATAACAGTTATGTTTAAAAATCCCCACAATAAAATAATTAACGCCATTGCCAAATTTTCAAAATTCTGCAAAAATTAAAAATTTATGTTCTTGAGTGTGCACCTTTGTTAATCAGCATAACTTATACATAACTGTAGACAACTCATTTATCTATTCTTAGCCAAAATAATAGTTTTATCAGTTGAGTTAACTTAGAGTAATCCATAATTTTAATATTACTTTTTAACTAAACCTTGAAGGACATTTATTACAATAACATAAACAGTTAAAATGTATTTATTTGAAGAAAAAAAAACTTTTTTTGGACTATGTTTTTACTGTAAGATATATAAAATTTTGCGAATAGTAATACTTGATATTTATAATCCAAAGTATAGAAAAAATTACAGAAGCAGTGTTAATTGCCCACGTATTGAGTGAAACTAAGGATATTGTGTGCGAATAACGAATAGAAACAAATATGTAAGTGATCCACGTATGGAGTAACACTGAAATGTCTCGGGTGGATGTAGGAAAGCAAAATATTTCAGCTTCTTCAAATACTGAACTTAATGTGTGTGTCTGACACAGGGAAACAAATAGCATCTTCCCCTTGCAGACTAGTGATTCAGTGCGTTAAATAAAAATACAACTTTCCTTGAGACACACAAGCAAACGCTTGCATATGAAAGAACAGGATCTCAATACTTCCAGCAAACTACAAGAAACAAATACCCTTTGGTGAAACATGTATTTTAATTGACAACGACTTTCTTCAAGCATCTGTTTCAAAATCAAATTAAAATTCAAATGCTATTAATGCAGCATATAAGAATTAATTAGATTGTAGCAGAATAATAATGATATATTTAAACAACTAGGCATCTGGCATTAAAATCAGTGCGAAATAAAAACTTCCTTATCAAAATCAGTTAAAAAATAACTTAATGACACAAGACTTATTTAAAAACTCTTTTTTAGTTTAGCTTGAAATATTATGGTAGAGCCAATCAAATCTTTCTCTGGGGGTTATGAAAGATTGCTACAAGAAGTCTGATTACATAAATAATGCAGAATTACATGTCACTGCTTCACCTCCGACCTTAATTAAACAAATGAATACAATTCAAAACGTCGATGCAGCGAAATTACCACATATTTTATCAATTTAAAACTCTCGGCCAGAAGCCCTGGCTGCCCAGCTTAACGACGTATAACATTCTATATGTCGTCCAGGTTCGTTTTCAATAATGAATTTTTCAGTGAAAATTCCAATTTTAAAATAAAATTACAGCTATAGGGCTAACTCAGTTAGTGACGTCACAATCATCTGCCAATTTACATAAAACATAAAGATGACTGGAATTTAACGAAAGTGTCAAAACATAAAATAAAAATGTTCTACTTTTCAAAATTACATACGGAATAAAATAATTAACATACAAGACAGTATTTCAATGTAAACTACCAGTACAATAGTAATGCTGCCTAATATATGCACGTTGCCATAAGCATACACATAATTATATGAACATAGACCAATGTCAATATGACTTTCAATTAGGTCTAAAACAATACATCACAGGTACCTCCAAGCTTTGGCTTAATGTTTGTGTTCCAGCAGTAAATTATAGAAAAGCTTAATAAATGTAAAGTGGCGTTAACAATATCCAAATTTCATTACAAACCTTTTATTTAGTTACTTATTCACATGTGTAAGATAAAGTTGAAAAAGCAGAATATTAATATTTCAGGGAGCATCGCAATAAAGAAATTATAATGTTTAATCACACACGAAATAAAATAGCAATGAGCTGAAATAAAGAGAAAATACGAAAGGCATATGATATGCTCCAAAAAGAAGGTAAGATAGTAGATGTTATATTTTTCAAACAATAATGCAAAAATTGTTTCTTTTTTTTAAACTCGTTTCTTATCCCACTGTCCAGGATATGGTCAGACCTCGCGCTTCTCTCGCGCCGCGCCAGCAGGTGTCAATGGCAAGGAGATCGTTGACCTTCGGCAATTCCCGGGTCGCCATCTACTTGAACTCCCCAAACCGCCACCATGGATCGCACTATGTTGGTGGGAAACTACTTCAGTACCCAGCGAGGCGGTCATGTGGCAGGAGCTATTGTCTTTCTGCTGCATACGACAGTAGTGGTAGGTTAGGGACAGTCTTCAAGAACCAGAAATTGTGGCTTATTAGTACTGTGGTACCATATATTACATGCTGGCACTACTTAAATCGTTCAAAACACATGATGCTGGCAGGGTTTAACGAACAACGCTGCACTGGTATGTCGGTTTATATAATCCAGTTGCACTACAAGACAGTGTGTGTTAACGCGTGTCTAAATAACATGTGCTTAGAAAATCACTTTCACTTTATCTTCGTGAATCCTGGAACAAGTCAATCGGGTTTGAATGCACTGATGGTGGCGTCCTTTTCACATGAAAATTGCACTGCCTGACATCCTCAGTGTTCAACAATAGCACTGCACATCACTGTCTCTCCAAACTCAATGACGTGCTGCCAAAATTAACTCGAATATCATTACATATTACTTGGTTTAACACATAGACGCAATATGCCCAACAATCGGTTCGTATCAGAAGAACAACAGATTCCGTAAATCCATGCGGGAAAACTCATATCTGCTCATTGTGCCATCGCACAAACAACGAAGTAGGAAAATTGACACCGAAACTTCTCTGTTTCACAACAATGTGTGAAAACAAATAGACGCCTAATACATAGAAAATGGCATAGAAGAACCTCTTGGTGTAAAAAGGTGTGAACTGTCTGTTTGTGTGTTTCAGCCCAAATAAAACTTCTCTCCACAGTCTGGAGTTCAGGTACAATCCTGGGTACTACAGCCAAAAGTAAGTCTTTGAAAAACAACCAGTATTTCTTCGCAGTGAGTACTCTAGCTGAGTGTGATAAGTGGCAGGTCTTCAGCGTCACTAGGCAGGATTTAGCTCGTTGTCCCCTGGTTAGGTAATTCATATATACTTAGTAGCCGCAATCACACAGTAAAATATACGAGACCAAGAACTTCTTATATTTCCTCTTCATTATTTTTCTCCAGTAGACTACATGGCGAAGTACGTTTGCTTGGGGTGGAGCATTAAAATTAATGTCAAGGAATAATTTTCTTTCAAACGTGGCACCACACATCGTGTCAAAAACACCTGGCTCACAAAAGTTCCAATAACATAACTTATATAAATATACTTTCCACACAGCCATTAATTACACTTGAAATCTTCGCCGCTCTTTCTTCCCCAAAATATACAATAATGTGTGCTGTCAATCAGTCTGGGTAAAAAAATAAACTATACTTAACACTATCCAGCGTAGCAATTCTCTCGGCCTCGATAAACTTATACTTCTATCCTCTGTGGCTCGTAATTCTGTCGCAATCTTAGATTGTAGAAACCAATAACTTCACAAGTGTACGGATATGACCTCATAGCAGTTTTATATCTTCCTGCCAGTAACCATGTAGTGTCCATTATACAATGACAATAGCTTAGCTGTGATATACTCCCAGAATTTGCTCATATTGGTGGTCTTAACTAACTCCAATAGGCCAATTTCCAATGATTTAAGGCTGGACTGCTTAGTATATTTCTTCCTCCGTTCGGCTGCTACACAAAGACATTGCTGAACCAAAATTCTCAGTTCAACTCATATGGCTCCCTCTTCCAACAGTCACTTCTACTGTCTAAGGAGGCACTGGTAACATACTGGGGTCGAAAATGGTCGATCAGCTGTGTGAAAAAAATATGTCAATTTTCGTGTATTTTCTTTCGCCACTCCAGGCAGTCTCTTCTCCTTATACCTTTTCTTCTCCTCTTCTCTTGCTTTTCCCTTCGCCCCTCCAGGCGGTCTCTTCTTTCCCTCTCCTTTATCAGGCGAGCAGTCTTGTGTCCTTTTCCCTTATGTTTCCATAGTCTACATCTTTGGAATTTGCAGCTTGCTTTTAGTCTCTGAAGTAGGCTTTTCAGTTTGCTTGGTGATCTGCATAGCATACTCACGTTGCTCATGTCTGCATGTACTGTTGATGCAGTGGTATTCGTGTGCATCGAGTGAACTTAGCTGGCCTCTAGGTCACAATGACAGGTTGTAGGTACTCCATTTACACGTATGAGTGGTGTGACATTCTTTACATTATGCAAGTGAAGGGGGTGTAGTTGCTGCTGCCCCTGTGACTTGAACTGTGTCAGTCATGATTGTCGATTAATAATTTTCGTTTTCTTTTCCCACTTTAATCATGCGACTTTGCAGTTTCATTCGAGGAGATGTTTCACGACGTGTGTCTTCGCCTTGAAGCATCCAATCTGATTTAGAAACTATGTATGGCGCTTGAGGTGCAGGGATGTAGTCATCTTCAATAGTGATTACTACATCCGTGTTCTGAGCCGGAACAGGTGCCGGTTCAGGCGCAGGGTTTTTGGTTTCATTTGTCTTGTTCCCTCAACCTTTTTCACTGCCACTTGTTTCATCCTCTTCTGCAGTTCTTTCCTAATTTTTGATACATAAGCCAGCGTAAGAACTGAAGTCTGTCCTGGTTGAACAAGAGTAGAGGTCTCCGGCACTCTCTTCACGCCGTTAGGAACCTCTGTACTTTCAATGACCTGAACATGAAAATGATCGCTGAGGGTTACGAAATTTGGCCACCTTAATTTCTTCAACTTTTGCATTTTCATCTCATAATCTCGTCGAATTTGATGCAAGGGAACAACTAGTGCAGCTCCTTTCGTAACACACCCAGCTGTTTGTTTAGTTTGCAAATTTTACTTACATAGTCCTGTGCCATTCCTTTTGTTGTGTACCTGTGTGTTTGTTTCTTGTATAATGCAATAATTGATCCTGTTTGTCATTTTAAGTATAATTCGTGATGTGCGATTCAATTAATTCAGATGTATAATAATACTTCATATAAAATATGCCTGTGAATTTTTAATGTAAATGGAACATGATTTATGGTTATATTGTTATGATTTTGTATCTTTTTGTATAACTGGAAATATTTAATCTTAATAAAATGATATTCATAATATCACAATCAATTTACTCAAGGACAGGTAATTATGAATGAAAATATGTATAAAACTAAGAAACAAAATAAACATTTTTATGTTTCCAAATATGGATGAGTGCCAGTAAAGACTAGTGACAGAGGTAGGAAGAGATCACTCCCCGATAAACCACCCAGTATATCCAGATTTACAACAAACTGTTATCATGGGTAACAATCACGTGTTAGCTGTAACCATAATGAAGGCAATTCAAGGTTGATATGTCGAGAGTTTATTAGATGAATATATACAATATTTATGTAATAAGGTGTATCAACATGGATTAAAAACTTTGCAAGACCGGTACCTAATAACATTTATGCGTGTTTCTGATGCTAAGAGAAGCCGTAAAAGAAAGGAGGCGCAAGCATACTCAAGTGAACTATTTTGTCCTTAAAAAGACTGGTACGCGGGTAAAAGTTTGTACAGAGAGTTTTCAATCGGTAACATTTTCGTTTAGGGACAGACTAGCTAGACTTGCAAGAGCGTACAAGATATGCGGTGGTGACGTGCCTACGAAACTTCCGAGGAGTAATGGACCAGAAAAGAGGCGCTCTTGGATTGATGGAGGGTGTCATAAAACATATAAAGCTGTATAAATGCTGCGAGTCTTTATGGACGGGCAAAATCAGTCAGATTCTGCCTTGCACTCAACCTCAGTGTGAGATAGACGTGGCGCCAGTGGAAAGTAGACGAAGAAAATAAATAAAAGTGAGTTGTGATCCTATAGGAAATTTTTGTTTCGGTAATCCTGGAAGTGGTATCTGCTATTACTGCGAGGAATATACGAATTAATTTGCATTAACAAAACACACGATGCTGTTAAAAAGAGAATTATACTGGACAAAAGGTTCCACAAACAGAAAGCAAAAGTATTTTAACAAATCTTAAAGCATGATCCACTTGTAACTGTCGCTGTAGATTTGACTGTCCACGAATTAAACCACTTCCGAGTTGCAGACAAATTTTACAGAAGGCAAGTGTGATTTCAGAATTTAACGATGACGGTGTACTATGGACAGGGGAAGACAGAGCACAGTGTGTTCTGTACACGACTGAAATCACAGCATGGCAGAGGATGAAACGAAGTAGAATCAACACTTGTACGTTATCTCAAGTATTGGGAACACATGTTGCCTTTATATGTGAAAGTGGCTCGCATCTTCAGTGACAGCACTGCTCCGAAAAAAAAAAAAAAACAAAAAAAAAAAACAACAACACTACAATTTATGTGCTATTTGTGATTTAAAGTTGTTCATGATAAAGTGAGCACTTTAGAAATGAATCTTACCCAAAAGTCACTGTCCCTTCCTGCATATATTTTAATGGGCGCCACAGAGTATTCACTCGGTAAAGTTGGTAATGATGCCTGGAAAGTAATTCCATATTTTAACGTCGTGTAAAAAGTGTTAGGTAACAATTCGTGATATATTCAAATTAGTTCTTTCGTTTTCCGTTTTTATTTAATTCAACGAAGTGTAAAAATAAGCAGATTAGTAAAGTATTTACTTTTTTTAATAATTCCACAGTTTTATTTGACCGACACATAAATAATACATGGGGTCCTCGGTAATGCTGATTTTACATATGACGGAGGAATATATAATGTGCATGCAAGTAAATCATATGTAGGGCTTTCAAAAGTGCTCATTTTATCGTAAACAGCCTATACATGCGGGCATCATCAAGGTATACAAAAATAGAATATTATTTTTTTTTTTAGTCCGCGGGCACAGTTTTATGCCACCTGACCATGTCGTTGGACGAGTGGAGAAAATTCCAAAGAAGAAGCAAATAATCATAAGTCCAAGAGGGTATAATCAGCTGCTGAAGCTTGGACTGTTGCTATTGCGGTATCGATTGGCAAGTGAAGGACAACAAATCGGCTGCGAAAAGTCACATGAAAGTTGTTCTTTCTATGAAAATATCACGACAGAAGGCCATTACGTATACGAAACATACGTCTGGTGTGAACACAAGTGTACAGGCTTTATACGGACGAGGGGGAAACTTCGTGTACTGTTTTGAAGAAAGGAAAAATACTTTTTGAGTATCTTCAGTCTGTTGTGATGATTGATCCGGAAAACAAAGTTTCCTCAGGGAAAGGAAGGATGGTGGAAATCTATTGAAGTTCTTTGTGGTACTTGAAGATTCTCAGAGTTTCAACAATACAGTGCTATTGGCTCCAAAAAAAACAGCAATACCAAAAGCAAAAATAACATTGACGATGCTGACGTCTTAATATTATATATACATATCAACCAATGCAGATTTGTTATGTATACATTAGAGGTATAGTTCCTCCGATAACATATAGTTTATATGTGTCTAACTTTAAATCACAACCGAATGTTATAGGCACAAACATAATCAGTCATCATTCTTTACTAACAAAAACATAATCTATCTAAATGTACATGTAAACCGACATTAATTTTGGCAAAGTGTCTTTCATCCGCGATAAATTCCCTCGAAATTTGCTCAGTCCTTGTACTAACACAGTATAGGTGTACATTTTAGTATTTATTCAATATAATAAAAATACCGGATTTACAACATGTACATAAATTCTGAAAATATAAACAGAAACAGAGGTAAACTTGGTAATATTATAAAGATTTAGTAAACTGTTTATGGGTGTCAATAAAAATGGAATTTCCCACAAAGAAGGAAAATGGACTTGGCGAGTTAATGTCACAGCATAGAGTTGCTTGCTACGCCGTAGAGCCTAGGACGCGGCAAAGTGGATTTGAAAACACTTTCCAAAAAAACACAATCACCTAGGTGGAAAAAAACCTCGTTAAGGCAAAGTGAATAAAACATGGAAGAACAATAAAGTAGGAAAAATTCTACATACTATGAGCTGAAATAAAATACACATGAATTCTGATACTGTGTTTGATTTTATTACATTTTTTCTTTTCATGCATATTTTTTATATACAAGGTGAATTTTTGTTGCCGCCAATATATTTCACAAATGTGAATTTTACAAATTCTAATTAAAATAATTAACATTTAAAATTTTGGCTTTATAGCAGCGGTCTCAAACGCAGACTATGGGAAGGGCCAGTCTATGTTTCCGAAGGAAGTGCAGGGGCCACATTAATATTAAAATGATTTTTAATCAAGAAAAAATTGTTTACAATGCAGATGAGTGACTCTTGCTTGGACTTAACAAACATAAGTCTGCAAAAAAAAATTTTTAATAGCGGTAAATAAAAGAAACAATCACTTATACATAAAATTGTAGAGAGATTTATTATTTTACAATAGAACTACTAATTAAATTAAAAAGTAAAAAAACACCTTACGTAATTGTTGACACACCAGTTATAAATGGTAAACTGAAATGATGATATTACACAAGGACAGTGTCTGTCTACCTGGACGCAATGTAGAAAAGGTTACATTTTTTGACCAGAAACTTGAGCTCGCTTTTGTGTCACTAAGGCATCAATTTTGGGAATAAAGTCTTTCGAACATGCTACTTTCAATATTGAGGATAGGTGAATGTCACTTAACTTGTTTCTTTCGAGAGATTTTATTTGCTTCATTCTTGAAAACAACTGTTTGCACGAGTATGTTGATGCGAACATTGACAGAACTCTTGCAGCAAGGTTATGGATATTTACTTACATACTTGTCGTTTCAAACGAACTGATGACACTCAGGTAGATTAGAGGAGTTAAATTTACCTTGTAGGGAAAAATCACACTGAAAGTCTATTCATTCAAGCCGCAATTTTTCAGGTGCATTTTCAGCATTACAGGAAAATGCCGACTTGAATATTTCGAAGATGTCCTCCATGTCTACAAAACACTGAAACTGGCTAGTGAAATCCTCTTTTAACTTTTAAAAAAGCATTTTCTCAGAAAATTCAGCAAATTTCACTTCTTTTTTTTTACTTCTGCAATTGAAGCTTTAAGAGCGGGAATGTGCGCAAGATTGTTCATCTTAAGTTGAGCTTCCCAAAGGCTACGTTTCCTTTGAAATGCGTTAACATTATCAATCATATCAGTTACCAGCTTGTTTTGATCTCGTAGTTATAATTGAAGTCATTTGAGTAGCGTGTTATATCTGTGCAGAATGCCAGCTCATGTAAGAATTTGGGATTTTCAAAAAGTGAAATGTCTTGAAACTTACTTCCAAAAAAATCTTTGTTTCATCTTTCAAGCCCCAAAACCGTTGCAAAACCCGTCCACAGCTAAGCAGCTAAGCCACCTTATATGAGAGTGGTAGGGTATGTTATTATGTTCACACCCAATGTCTTTAATAAAATCAGCAAACTGTCTGTGATATAAACTACTGGAGCGAATATAGTTGATGATTTTTACTACATGCTTCAGAACATTTCCAACTTTCAAAACACGACCACACAGAGCACATTGATGAACAGTGAAATGAAAATGTATAAATGGATTACTCAGCCCTTCATCAGTCATCATTTTTTTTATTTTTGCAATGCCTTTGTTCGAACCAACCATTGGAGGTGCACCATCTGTGACCAAACTAGCCAATTTTAACAAAGGTAAATTTTCCTCCTCAAACATTTCTTTAATTTTATCAAAAATATCATCACCTTTGGTAATATCACCTATGGGCGATACTCTTCAGTTACATTCAAGTTTTCGTCTACCCCACGAATAATGCCGGCACACTCGTCGACAGCAAGGGAGAAGTACACAAATTCTGATACTTTCCCAATTAACTGCTCGTTTATATCTTTAGCTAGGTTATTGATTCTACTTGCAAACGTGTTCGGCGAAAGACTGATTTCTTTGAAGTCGTTCATTTTTACAGAGCATGTACATTTTTGCAACGGGAACTAAACACTTTTTTTTGTGAACAAACCGTCAGTAAAAGGTTTGGATTGTTCTGCAATCAGTCTTGATAAAACGTAACTTACCTTCACACTCAGCTTTCTGTTGTACAACTCTCTGAAACACATTTTGCTGCGCACTTAGGTCAGTTTTCTCCTCGAAGTTTTCCTTGCAGCGAGTCACATTTCTCGCCTTGCACAGTTCGATAATGGCGCAGTAAATTGTACTCCTTTCTAGCCGCTAACACTTGCTTACAAGTAAGACTCAGTACACAGTTATTATTATCACAACAAAATTATTGCAACTCCCAATTACTATTAAAAACTAACTCTACGTTCATCTTCTATGTATCGTTTTTTAACTACAACTCTGTTCTTGTTTAGAGTGTGACGAGCTGAATCGAGAAACTAACCTTAACACATAAATCCGACTGTTTCAAGGATATACTACACTAGTATGTACTATGAGCAACACACACGCAACTGGCAATGCAAAGCGCTTTGAAGCTTGTTGCACGGATGAACGATAGATAGTACGATGGGTTCAGTTAAAGCACTTGTTTGCGTTCCAGGGTGATTGGGTAGATAGGGCGAGCATACACAAGCCTTGGTAACAAATGTTTTTACAGGTTAGCAGCAACGATACAACAAAACGGCGCCGAAATACACTCGAGCGTGTAGTGCACAGTTTGGTTGTGTGCAGCGCTGATATCTCACTTTCAAATTCAGTATAATATACTTGAATAAGAGTTTTTTTTTTTTTTGCTCTTTCATGGGAGCCACTAAAGAATATGTGCCGGGCCGCAAGCGGCCCGAGGGTCGCGAGTTTGAGACCGCTGCTTTATAGTCTTAACAGTTGCCACTTCTCTCTTTTATATTGAACGTTACATTTTTAGACCACCTACAGTTTTACCTAGAGCCATAGAAAATGCAAGAATATAATGAGGCATATCATAGTTTATACTGAAGGTTACAGATTATTTTCCGGTCATATTACGGTTACTAAAGGTCATTGAAATGCAAAATTATTATTTGACATATGATAACGTTTAATTCTACAAGTTACAATGTATTTTCAGGTCATCTACAATTTTACCTAAGGCCATAGAAAATTCAAGAATATTATGTGGCATATCATAATAGTCTATACTGAAGGGTACAAAGTATTTTCCGGCCATCTTCTAGTTACCAAAGGCCACTGAATTGCAAATGAATATTATTTAACAACTTTTCTCCAAAACAATGAGAAATGTTTCATATAGTTCTCTATTCAAGACATGCTTTTGTGGGCTTATCAACAATTGGAAAAATTCCATTTTATTTACCCAAATTTAATCAATTTCATTGGGAAAAGTCCAGAAAAGACACCTACAAATTTTAACTGAGGAGTTTGCAAAATTACAATATTCTGTCCTGAACCCTAGCATTCATTTCTAAGGATAAATTTCCAGAATTAAGGGCAAACTCTAAACCATTTCCTTGGTTTATCTCGTGTACAAAAGTTAGGGACATTTCCCCCAGATTGTCCATAATTTTGCTATTTGTTGATTCATATTTAATTAAAACTTCTGCATGTCATAAAAAAATCTTTTATAAAGATTTAACATTTACATTCCAATTTGCCGAGGATAAAACAAAGCATCTAATTCAGGTTTAACTATGTATTTTAAGCCATCATGGCCCCCTACGTTCTGCCTATTAGTACATCAACGTATGTCTCGCCATAAGGGCCGGCATGACAAACTAGTGGCATACTTATCTTGGCATTCCGAAGCTCTCTCGAGGATGATGTCTGGCCTCGAGACAACTCCGCTCCCAGTGTATACAGCGGAATTTGTATAGTTCTCCCTAGAGGGTATTAATTAATGACCTGCCATGGCTACATTTATTACCTAAAAAGGAAATGTTCAATCGCCAACAAACACGTCACAAATACAGGAAAGAAGTATCAGCTACCAATTTAGCAAACAAATGAACATCATATTGGTACTCCTGCACCGCCTCCAAGGTGATGTCACAGGGGTGGGAAATCATGCGCAGTGGCCACAGATTGCAGCACCATCTAGACAGCGGAAAATCCAGCACCACGTCAAAAAAGTTCAGTAACAAAACAGGCTCCAAGCGGCGAAGCTATGTCCGATGTCCTAGTGAACTTCTGTGTCGGTAACCAAGGTCTGTCGTAACAAACTTCTACGCAGCTCTTCATGTTTTCACAAACCAGGTTGGTAAAAAGGTAGTAATAGTTTATAGGTTCAGGCAGAAGATATTTAAAACCAAAAACGGGGAAAGTTGTTTGACTTCACGTAGTCGTGTTGTGTCGTACTTGAGCGGTTATATGCAGTCGTCAAACATGGTTGATGAGTAAGGAGACGGCAAAACTCCGTGCAGGCCGTCTCACAGTTTCCCTTTTTTATTAGTGCAACGTGCCAAAATCTAAGCGTTAGAAAATATGTAATTGTTCATTCTCTCTTGTGAATGATAAGAATGTGTAACATCGTAGAGTAACACATGCTATCTAGATCACATACTAAAACAGCTCATTTGCAATTCAAATTATGTACGAATTAAAACAGCTGCTAGCATCGTTTATGCACGCCGTATATGTTGTGTATATATATGCATATAAATTGCTTCCTTAAAATTGTTTTTCAACTTATCCTTATTGCATCTTCACTTGATATGAGCATTGACGTCGTGTCTTAATGAAGAGATGGTTGCTGCAATGATTTTGTGGCCGACATAGTTACACATAGTCCAGGTTTTACGTTTATGTGAACATTCGTCGATCTGTAATCACATAAACAAAGATAAGTCGGGTTATAGTTGTTTCATAACAACGGGATGCCACAAGTTTATGTTTGCACTCTTCGGACGAGAATAACGGTTAAATTATTAGTGAAGTCGAACCGATGGGACTTAATTTTACTTGGCGCTATAAGGATAACGATGAGTGTGTGCAAATGTTAATAACTCTTACAAATGTTCAAACTGACCACTATTAGCAGCGAAGACATCGCCTGCAACGCTGTTGAATAGAACAAAAAAAAAAAAACAGCAACCGTTTCCACGACAGTGGATATACAAGCGGTCATACTTGTGTCCCTCATGGGAACCAGTTTCCGTAGCTATGTGGCGTACACAGAGTTCTTCAGTGATCCCCACAGGTGTAAATCTAAAGGCGATAAGTCTGCAGATTCACAAGCGGTCACAATCGTGTCCCTCATGGGAACCAGTTTCCGTAGCTATGTGGCGTACACAGAGTTCTTCAGTGATCCCCGCAGGTATAAATCTAAAGGCGATAAGTCTGCAGATTCACAGCGGTCATAATCGTGTCCCTCATGGGAACCAGTTTCCGTAGCTATGTGGCGTACACAGAGATCTTCAGTGTTCCCCACAGGTGTAAATCTAAAGGCGATAAGTCTGCAGATTCACAAGCGGTCATACTCGTGTCCCTCATGGGAACCAGTTTCCGTAGCTATGTGGCGTACACAGAGTTCTTCAGTGATCCCCGCAGGTATAAATCTAAAGGCGATAAGTCTGCAGATTCACAAGCGGTCATAATCGTGTCCCTCATGGGAACCAGGTTCCGTAGCTATGTGGCGTACACAGAGTTCTTCAGTGATCCCCGCAGGTATAAATCTAAAGGCGATAAGTCTGCAGATTCACAGCGGTCATAATCGTGTCCCTCATGGGAACCAGTTTCCGTAGCTATGTGGCGTACACAGAGATCTTCAGTGTTCCCCACAGGTGTAAATCTAAAGGCGATAAGTCTGCATATTCACAAGCGGTCATACTCGTGTCCCTCATGGGAACCAGTTTCCGTAGCTATGTGGCGTACACAGAGTTCTTCAGTGATCCCCACAGGTGTAGATCTAAAGGCGATAAGTCTGCAGATTCACAAGCGGTCATACTCGTGTCCCTCATGGGAACCAGTTTCCGTAGCTATGCGGCGTACACAGAGTTCTTCAGTGATCCCCACAGGTGTAAATCTAAAGGCGATAAGTCTGCAGATTCACAGCGGTCATAATCGTGTCCCTCATGGGAACCAGTTTCCGTAGCTATGTGGCGTACACATAGTTCTTCAGTGATCCCCGCAGGTGTAAATCTAAAGGCGATAAGTCTGCAGATCTGGGTGGATACTAAATACTTTTTCGTCGGGGTAATCACCTCCCAAGTAATGCTTCATCAACTAGCGACCGTACGTTTTAATGGAAATTGGGAGGTGCACCGTCCAGCTGGAACAGCACTCGTTATCTGGTCGACTCATCGGAGCAAACGATTTCCCGCCACTAGAATGTTTGTTGTTGTTGTTGTTCAACATGTTCACAGCCCCCTCATAAAATTCGACACGCCTATCTGGGTCGTCTTCAGTCATAGTGCGAAGGAACAGGGGGGTTGTACGGGCTCTTCTTTACTTTCTTTGAAATGCGATGGACACTTGCTTTACTGTCACACGACTCAGGCGTAGCTTCCCGTATATACATCCACTTCCCTGGGAACGTGTGAATGTGTGCAACAAAGTACCCACACCCCCTTCTTTCATTGTCGTTCTGTTTCCGTCGCACTGTCCTGCGATCACATAACACCCGGTTATATCCCTCTCAGACTTGCTTCGTAATAGTGATACTGTTACACATGTTGCGAGATGCGGTATTGAATTTTGCCCTCTATCGTCTCTGCGCCTCAATCATGTTCTCATATTTCCAATCAGCCTTTTCGCCATTTCCTCTACAATTTCAGTGCTGCTGCTCGTGGAATCAAACGGAATTAATAACAGCATAATTGTTACACATGCTCGCATACACTCAACGTTGCCCCCGCAGTGTCAAATACACGCAGTCCTATGATATTATCTGTAATAGGTCATCGTTTGTCAATGAACAAAGTGTTTAAAACTTAATTTGGGCTATTTGTTGCACTTCGAAAGGCGTAATTTTAACATCCTTCTGGCAAGTAAATAATAAAAACTAATACATTTACTGAAATTAACTACGTCAGCTCTAAATTATAAGATTTTACCCACTGAAAGGCATGTCCAGAATATATCCGATGTGAAAAAGAATAATTTCATATTAAAAAATTTAATTTACTCACAGGAAAAAATAACTAAGCATAGAGAGAAAGTGTTCAAAATGAAATAAAGCCACTTGTCTAAAAATAATGTGACTTCATCGCAGTGATTACAAAATGATATCGCTCATATGCAGTAAGGGCTTACTGCTGGTCTTGTGCCAACAGGATTTCGCAACTCCTTAATACATGCACCTTTTCTGTTCGGAAAGGAGTCGTACATATGTCATATCCTCTCCCGAGACAAGTTGGCTCACAGCTGTAACAAATGGCGCTCGATATCCTGCAGATTGAAAAACGGTCTCGGAGTTACGGTCCAATAATATACCGTACGTATTCAGTCGGGGAGAGATGGGGATTTCTTGCTGGCCACGAGAGCACATTAGTACGGCCCAGGCATTCCACACTATCCATGTGTGATGTGCGATCGAGAGTTGCTGCCGACTCCACAGGCAACACGTAAGAACGGGAGATGCCACCGACGTACAGCTGTTACCTTTATGATCCGCCGAATCACTACTGGAGGTGGCCCAATTCCTCCCCGTATCACGATAGCACGACAATGCCGGCGTGTCTCTCCACAACACTGGTACGACATGCCCTCGCAACAAGTCGTTCATCCTCGGTGTCTCCCGGGTACGATACAACTCCAGACACTGTCCTCTCTGCTCTGGCGTTGACGGCAGCCTTTGCACGGTACAGATAAACCGTGCCCAAAAGGTATCAACTCAGTATAAGATGTTCAGGGCAAAACGAGCACTTTTGAAAGCTCTGCTTAAAATATACTTGTATACACGTTGCGTATTCTTCCGCCTTATGTAAAATTAACATTGCCATGGGCCTCATCACTTTTTTTAAATACTTAACAAATCTGTTTGCTTTTACACTTCGGAATTGAACATTTTAAAAGAAAGTAGCGTCAGATGGAGAGCAATAACCTTTTGAAAGCCTATCTGATCTAAAAATAATACGTATACGCAACATTTAAAAAAATACAATCTAAAACTCCTTAAAGCAGTTCTAGCACCGATGATTCCAAGTGTAAAGGGACTCGCAGATTTATAGCTTTCAACATAGCGCGAATCAATGCAGTACCAATTCAAAGCCATGAAGTTTTCAAGCGACAAACAGTTAGGAATTTACATTACTTCAACATGTAGACCATTATAAAGCAAGGGAACAATGTGTACCACATACTACAAGTTACTCCAAACTTAACTTTGAAAAAAAAAAAAAACCAAGGAAATGCCAAACAGAATTTAGTATGCAAGTAAAATTGCGCTCACCAAACCCTAACTCGATTTACCAGTAATTCGCTACATGTCACGAACCCACCTATAGGCCGTTCACGGTAAAGTGAGCACTTTTTGAAGCTGTTTCATCAGACATAGTAACCAATAACTACGATTCTTTCAAGTCTCGGAAGTTTGGTTTTTGGGTATGGTGAATGTATACACTATGTTTATTGCTCACATAGCAGGGTTTACATTAACAAGTGGTGGAAGCATATAAATTGGTTGAAAGAAAAAACTAACTAGGGCTTCAAAAGTGCTCACTTTATCGTGAACGGCCTATAATCGTGCGACTGATCGTGAACTGCAGTAGACATTTCAACTCGCTCAAATACTATCGAGGTTCAGGCTTTTGAAAAGAGTCCATAGTGGACCGACGAGCAGAAATACCAGAGAGGTATTCTCGCTGAGCTGACCTGAGTAGAAGAGGACGAGCTTTGTTCGAAATCAAGCCTCGTCCAGACAGAAAACATACCAACCAATCACATCACTGCTGCTCGCGCAAGCGCAAAAGGGGTGGGGGTAGCTAAGGGGTAGGCGGGAAAACGGCAGAGGAGAGGTAGGCAAGGCAATCGCAGGTGGAGGAGCAGTTCAAAATCTTTACACCAGATCAGCGCACTCTATAACGCTGGCGGCACAGGCACAAACTGCCAAAACATATGCAGGCGAGGGCAGTGGCATTTTTCAAAGGTTAATTTCAAATGTACTCAGTTAATCTTGAACAATCTATAGGTACTTGTATTTTTGGGTTACCACATACCACTCACAAAGCGTTATTTAAGTTTCACTGTAGATTTAATTATAAAGAATGTATATGAACCATGTTTCTTTAGTTCTAAAAAAAAATATTGGTGTTTGAAAAGGGAAACACTTGTACTCTCATTGAGCAGGCATTTCTTAATAACGATAACCAGAATATATTACCAGGCCACAGCACAGGGTGGCAAAATAATTTATACTATACAAATAAATTAGAATGTTTCGTGTCACACCATAGAGCGCGATATGGAGGAATTAATCTCGGCCCTGAAATACAGTTATAGGAAAAGGGGGGGGGGGGAAACGCTTGTCACCTCTATCCGTCAGCGTTGGTTCTCTGATGTACGGGATTAATTTAGACACCGGACCGCAAATCTCGAGTTCACCTATAAATCAGTAATTTCATTCCGATTTCAAACAGCTTTGTGGAAAAAAAAATATATAAAAAAAACTTGCCCGCGTGTGATAAACGATCTGCGATTCATCACGCGAGGCTGTTGAAATTGGCTGCTGAATCCGGGGGATCGTGGGAGGGATTTGAAGGGAATAGGGGTCGGGCGCTGGGATTGATGTGGTCTGGAATGTTCCAGATGGGATCCTGTGGGAGAAAGGGGTTGCTTTTGACAAGGTTCCCTGCGATCTGCTGGGGAGGAGGTGTTATCCTCCAGGAATATCGAACTACGCCGGAGCGTAAATGTTTATCTTCCTTCCAAGAAGGGGAAGATTGCCCATATTGGACCGGTTTCCGATATTAAAAATTTCCCTACACTAACACAAGTATGTATATTACAATGCGTGGAGCCATTATGTGCTCACTTTGTAAAAAGAAGATTATTTAAGTATAAAAAATAATGCACTAAGCTCACACAAGGTGTCACTTTCAGAATGTTGGAATTAACTAGTTACGGAAACTTGTTGATTTAATTGTAACAATAGTGTCTCTAATGTGATCCCTCATGTGATTTTTTTTATGTATTTAAAAGTTGGTGATATGTATTGAAGTGTATGTAATCATCAAATTTGTCGAACAAAACTCGTAATTCTTATTGACACTAGCAAATTGTTATATCATTAACGCCGTACAATTATTAGATGGAGCCTTGAGTGAGTCTTAATTCAGGTTTGATTAAACCACCGTCAGGAAACTCTTGCATCCTTGCCTCATTATTACAAAAGTTATAAAAAATAGACAGCAAACGGAATTTCAGATTTATTTATTTATTTATTTTTTTTTTTTTTTTTTTTTTTTTCGGATGTAGCAACTTTTGTATGGGCTAGATATTAATTACGGTGGAGTTCTGGCAGGTCCTTTTTCCATATTATAATACTTAATGAAATAACAACTCCATGACTCATAGTTATTCCGGAATAATTTTTATGACATTAATTTTTTTTATTCTAATAAATAGATCCAATAATTCTAACAGTAATATCAAGAAAACTAGAAGCTTTAAAATTAGGAAAGGCAGCTATGTTAAAAGTTATTTTGCTAAACCTATTACGTATTTCGTAAAATGGGGACAAATAAATGTATATGGAGGTGAACAACAAAGTAATATTCTATGGCAAGTAAAGCTTTCCAATTACATACGCAAACATGATATAAAATTTACATAAAAGGATTATGTCGCCCCACAGTAATGTAAACTTCCTTTCTAACTCACATAAGATTAGAGTAATTACCTTGGCGAATTGGTAAATAAGTGCTTGGTGACAAATTTATTCTCATTGCCAAAATCGTAATTTATTACTTGCGACAAATTTAAGAGGCTATCAATAGAATCCTATTCTAATGAGTAGGACATTTCCCTATCACAGCAATTGTTTTTTTAAACCGTCCAAGCAACTTGTATTGCCTTTGAAAAATGTTGTACTTTCCTAGTAAAATACATATTTTTGTGTCTAAGTCCTTTCTAAAATATGACCAGACAGTTGCAGCGCTGATCAATAATTTTTTTCTCAATGAGCCAGTGCAGTCATGAAAATTGACTGTTAATCTGAACCCGAAGCATAATTGTCCTTTCAAACCCCGAAAAACTGGGCGTTTCGTTTTCGTAGGTCGCAAGAAACTTATCCAAGAAAGTTTGATTCTTGCCAGTTGTGGAAATTATGTCTGGTTTTGTAAAATTCTTTCAGCAGTCTAACGAATAATAGCATTAATGCCAGGAATTTATATTTATTTAGTGATACAACTAATGTTATTTTCAACCAACATGTTTGACAGGTCTGCAGAATAATATTTTTGAAAAGTTGTTAAACTTGTTATAAAAATTCTAACACATATTTCCAAACATTTTCACTGAATGTAGCTTAAGAGGTAGTAAGAACACGGCAATACAACAAAAAATTTTAATCCAAAAAATTTACATTGGGTTGATAGTTATATTTTTAAAATAAGTGTTAATTTTTTACGTACAATCTTTGTACCTACAAACATATTACATTCAATTAGTTAATTTTAATATATTTTGCAAAACCCATACAACGAACCGTTCGATCCCAGTAGCATCCCATGCGGTACGTAGAGTGCGTATTTCCTCATTGGGTGGTGTTTCGTTAAAAATATCATATCATTTTGCCCTTCTGTGACTAAAAAAAGGCAATAAAACTATGGAAATAAAATCACTTCTGACCATTTAAATATAAACGAACTTTACGAGGATGTTTATCTCATAAATAGAGCAGTAAATATGACGATATTTTTTGAATTATGAAGATAATATCGACAATCTTCGGTGTGGTAAATACGGCCAAAAATCAGTTGCATGCCATAATGCTAAGGCGAAGCTAGACAAATTGACATAACTAGTAACAAACTAAAACAATGAAAAACTTTTTTGGTACTAAACGTTTTGCAGTATCCATCTCTGCTGTCAGTTGGCTGTCGAAATTCAATTTAAAAAGACAATACATTTTCTACGCATTAAAGAAATAATAATTTTATGTCCTTAAAATATCTGGGGGTTTTGTGGATAAAAATGACTTTACAAGAACACCGCGATCGACAGGCGACCAATGGGCTGCGAGTCGTGGAACGGTTAGCCTGCTCACCTCCCACAAAGGCGAACATGTTCAATCCCCGGCCGGGTCGCTCCAGGATTCCCGCAAGTGGGAATCGTGCCGGACAGTGCCGCTCGTGGGCGGGTTTTTCCGGGGGTATCCCGTTTCCCTCACCCTTTTATTCCGGCGCTGCTCCATTCTCGCCTCATCTCCCCCTCGTCGGCTCTCATGAACTCGAAGTTAAGAGCCACCCAAATCTCTCAACTCAACATGAGATCAGCAGTCGTAAGGCAATCGATGGGAGATGAAAGGTCGCTCAATAATGTACTATGTTGGAGTCACTGTCCCGATTCTAGATTAGATCCATTAACACAAGCCAGCAAATTTGTGGAGAAAACCCGGAAAATTAACTTGCTATAAATATGTCCTTTACATGCAAACAGTAACGTACAGACAGCTGTGTAAAATACGAACAAAATAGTCGTAACTAACAGATATAGTTTAAAATAATTAAAATTATATTATATTAAATTAAAATCTGCATTTAAATTTTACATTTAATTTTTACAGCAAAATTTAATATCATTTGCCTTCCTTTTTACTTTTCCCCCATATATGATAATTTTGGAATTGTTTACTGAAGTAAGTTTACGGCTTCAATAAAATAAGTAGGCCTATGTTAAAATTTAATAAAATGGTTGTACTTATGAAAATATAATTGTACACTATCTCCCACAAAATTAGAAAATATTTACATGTTTAAAAATTTCCTACTAGAGTTTTCATTTAACGATCGCAAGAATGACATGAACAGAAAACTAATTTTTATATAATGCCAACTATTTAAGGGCTGATTACTTTAAACGTTCCTCACTCAAGGGATTTTACAAATATTCTAATATATTTTTCAAGAGTAATTAGAATAACTTTTTATTTAAACTTTGGATGACATACAGATTTAGCTCATGCCTAAAATATAACTTTCTGTTTTAAAAAGATATAATTCACAAAATGTTTCTAAAGGTAAAAATGTTAAATAAAAATGGTTATCGCTTATTTACTAACGAAAATTTTAGTTAGACATTTTAATTAAATAGAACGACGAATTTCATGGGACTCAGAGACGTGAAAGCCAATTCGTATTTGTGCCCTGTGTCACGTAAATCTTCTCTTAAGATCCCTAATTCTCAAAAGGTAACGAGTATCGAAGCCATCCTCGAAATAGGTCAAAATTTTTCCGTCAGTATGAATGAGGAAAGTTCGTAAAGTATGGGATGTTAGGCTCAAGAAATTCTTACTCGAACTTTCAGATCCTCTTATGCGTGTACTTAGGAACCCATGAAAAGTCGTATCTCGAGATCTTACGTCACAGCTTACCCCCATAATTTGACAGTCTTCGAGAGTGTATAGCCAACTTCATACAAGGCGTATCGCTTTCTTCTGATGTCGTTGTTATGAGACCGACTGAAACTTACGTTGCTAACACCGAGCAGGAAAGTGAAGGCTAGACGGCTTATTACAACGCATCCTCCATTTACACACAAGCCTCGCCGAAAAGGTGAACTCGCGTGAAAATAACCCATGCAGCAAAACACATATGTTTAATGGTTTACAGACCTGCAAAAAGTTGACCAACAGCTGGCATGCACCCGGCACCATTGGTTGTCCTGAAGTGGCAGCACTAACTAGCCATACTCTGCCCGTAGCTGGCCCAGGTGTGGTGAACACAAATGGCCCGTGCATGGCCCATATGGTCACAACAGCAATGGCCCATCAATGTACCACTTCACAGCCACCAGATGGCCTACTGATGGTTAGCCATGCTTATACAATATGTCGAACACTATATCATAAAAATAAATATTTTATGCATCATCCTCAGCTTTCCATTGTTTTTAAATTTAGTTTAATTTTCTATTAAACATATTACACGACATGAAAATCATGTGATTGCTAGTGGAGTGGAGGGGGCGCGAATTTGCGACCCTTGCGGAGACAGCCCAGCATGATAACCCTTACACCACTGTGCTTTCTTATGTTTAGATAAACTAATTTCGAATATATTTGGACTTGTAATATTAACAGTCACTAATGTTTAATAAATTGGAGCAGTTATTTCATAGCCTTCAAATTTACCATGCGATCAAATTGGTTTTCAAAAAAGATGCAGATGTCGTTGAGAGAAAATTTCCTACCTTAATCGCGATATTAAAACAAAACCTTGCCTTTAATGTAATTTTTCGCAGTATGTAAGTCACCTGGATTTTATTCATCTGTTTTGGAAATAATTCGGAATATATGAATATTTTAGTGATGTGAAACAATAGCCCTACAATGTTAATTTTTAAGGGTGATTCGATACTTTTTTTTTTTATTTCTCGTTTTAATTATATGCAGTCGTACATTTAAATTATTACATATGTCAAATTATTCAATACTAGTCACGAAGTCACATCAAATACTGTATTTACAGCACTTTGCCATAGATTTTTCCAGCACTATATATTTACAAATAATCTACTCATAGTATCATATGATCTATAACTATATTATATGTATACAGGCATATATATATATATATATATACACACATATATATATATGTATGTATATATATATATATATATATATATATATATATATATATATATATATATATATATATATATATATATACGAGTGTGCGTAGTTTGAAAAAGCTATCTGCGAAGAGCGGGAGCCATAAAAATTTCTATAATAAGCCAAATTGCACCAGAAAGTGACCATCGATTTAACACTTCACAGCCATCAAATGGCCTACAGATGGTTACCGATACTTTCGTCAGCAATACGTATAGGTTATGTGCGGCCATTGCTAGCATACAGCAGGTAAGCCATCCATGGGCTATTATAGTTCGCCTACTCTCAACCATCAGTTACATTTTCACCAACATTCCATCAGTGTGCCGTAAATAGTATGTCAAATGTCCTAGTGCCAGCAGTCGGCCATAACAGGGCCATTTGTGTAAACCCATAAGTATTCAATGTCATCAGTCATCCAGCAGTGCCAGCAGTAAAATCACAGTCGGCGGACTGTGGCTTGCTACATGGGAAAGTACGCGAAATAGTAAGAGTTCGGTAGCATTTCCCTTACGTCCACTTTCGACCACATTTCACGCCATTACATACTGTTACATGACGCCTGAGGGATGGAGGCCTTAATAAAAATACTAACGAATTAGATTTAATTTTAGTTTATTAACATAGCTGTTATTAACACTATTAATCTACCTATCTCCACTATAACTTTTTTTATTTTCAATGAGAGCAACAATTAATGTCTACTTCAACTCTAATAAACGTCCATTTCAATGTCGCTGTTCCGTTATAGTTAATTAACTCATATTCATCATTAAAACACGCCCAGTCTGCCTGTTGTCATTATTTGTAATGTATTTCACTCACGCATCTGGTCAAATAGTTCAGATTGCCAGCCGCACCCTTCACTGCTTGATACTCGCAGTCGTAGATTTCCCTTCCGCTCGTCACTTCTCTCATTTCTCATTGTATATCGCTGAAACTCAGCCATTCACCCATTCCACATCTCCCAGCCCGGAGGCTTATCGCAGTAATTATACTCTGCTGGCCTTAATCAGGAAAGATAATCTCAAATAAAATGGCAGAACAACTGCTGTACCGCATGTAAATTCATTCTATTTCAGCATCATTCTCAGTATGTTAAAGGTTTAAAGCAATAACAGTGATTGTCACATATGTTAACTTCTGAAAAAATACTCGGACAATCTAATAAACAAAAAGCAAAGAAATTAATTGGTTTTAAGCTTATCGTTAAATTCTGTTATCAATCAAGATACAGTGGCTTCATATCCTGCTAGAAACCTCGATATACAAATTAAGGTGGTTCGTTAAAGCTGCCTCTTTTTAAGGCTTAGAGCCACAATAGTGTGTTTGCACTGATTGCAATATTTTTTTATTATGTTTGTATTATGCTTTGAGTCTTAGAAAACATTGAAGAAATCATTTTAAAAATATTAATGCCAAAAGAGTCGAAATTTCGGATTCGCTATGTTGGTCTCGACACGTTGTAAGTCGCCCTCGAAATATCTATGTCGACTTCGACATGTCGACATCGGCACTGACCTGACCTCGACATCTACATGTCGACTTTGGCATCGATATGTCGACTTCGGCAACGACATGTCGACCTCGACAAGTCGAACAGATTTTCAAACTAACATCGATGCATTGACGTACACTGTATGTCAATGTCTTCTTTGACATGTCGACATGTCGCAAGGCCCCACTACTGCCTGCTTCTCTTTTGATATCCAAAATACGGAATTTTAGGCGAAGTCTTACATCATCACTTTAAAGAAGTCTACTGTAAAACACCCTTGCATTAAATAAAATCCATAACTGCCCCAAATGGATTGTTTCTCGAATTAACTAGCAAAGTAAGTTGGTCAAAGTTTTTAAAATTATTTGTGAAAATTTATCAAGTTTATTAGTAATACCAAATAAATCTCACCTGAACTATTATAAAATATCTAGAGGGGCGTAAGAAAGAAAACTAAATCGAGGATCATGGACCTTTTATAATATTATCTGAACGCTTAAACCAAACCGGCGTGAGCTAAATACACGAGACCAAATAGAAAACTGAAAGCATCGGAGAGAGAGAGAGAGAGAGAGGAGAGAGAAAGAGAACTCAGAGACCTTATTTGGAAACACAGTCGGGGCTATAGCGGATATTCCTGTATTAACATACATACGAGTCACGTAGCACATTCGTGCAGGAGGCAACTTAGTTCAACGACAGCAGTTGGTATTCAAGGCGAAGTGTTAGCGCCAGCTGCTGGAGAGATGTTTACCCATTCTTGACTTGACAGTAGGGAGGAATCACAAATGAAAGCGTTTCCCGTAACCAATGGCACTGTTGTCCAAGGACAACATGGTTGTAAGGTTTTAGCTTCAACTCTAACATTTAAACACGCAGTGTCAGTGAAATACTAGTACAAAGAAAAATTTTTCCAATTATTATCAAATATTTTTTTCTATAAGTATCGATTTTGTCCCCACCTAGATCTTCCAGCTCCTTCTTTGCTACTCAAGAGTATTTAAAATCTCAGTTTGAAACGATCGTACTATAATTCCCTCTGCAACAAAAAATGTATGCTGAGATCTCAAGGATTTAAAGAACTACTTGCTTGAACAAGAATGCCACTCCTTTCATATAATGTACTTAAGTACATGAATTATAAATGCACACAATAAAAAATAATTTTAACCGTTTATATGTACAATATGAAAGAAACATCATAGATACATACAACATAAAATAAGATAATTAATACCGGCAGAAGAAAAATTATATACATATTTGGCTACTGGCATCCACGATTGTAAAGGAAATTCAATTTAATAAAATTAATGTTACCGCAAATATTGTCTCAAAACATTGCGTCATTTAAAAAACGAGAATATATCAAAAGTAAGCAATAAAGACAAATAAAAAAAAACATTTTTCAATACTTCTTAGTTAAAGATGAGAAGATACGCAACGTTTGTACGAAAGGAGATATTTCAAAAAATGAATTTAGTAGGGGGTTCAGTAGAAACCCACACACCTTAACTATTCCAGAACCAAATAAAAAATAATTTTTAAGTAATTCGTGGTGACGAAATGAGGATCGCAATCTCCTCTTCGAATATCTTTTCTTTCTTAACGTATAACGCCTTCTCCTCAAGCCAAAATGGCGTGTCCGCACATAGGACCTGCACACGGGATTCAAACCAATTCTGATACGGAGTAACGTCATTTGACACAACAATAATAGGTTTACGCCAACACAGTCCCACTCCACCCTTTACTGAAACTCGAATGCTCAGATCCTCACATAAACGCCTAATATGTGAAGAATTAAAATCAAGTAAGTCAAATTCCTCAAACACAATTAGATCATAAAATTGCTCACATAAGTCTCCTTTGCTTTATATTAAAAAAGGGGAGTGTATTTAGGGGGAGGGGATATTTGTACATTTATTTTATGCTATTAAATATACGGAGTGATATGAATACACATCAAGGACATTGCACAGTTACGAAGCAACTAATAGAGCCCAAGGGCTTGCTGGTGTGATGATGGATATTGGTAGAGCCAGCGAGCTCTGTCGTTGACTTCAGTTGCCGGAGTAAGTCCAGCGTCACTGCTTGTACAAAATGTTACAAGGCGAAAGTCCTGCCGATGACGGCGGGGGAATGTCCTGGGGACGTGGCGAAGTCCTTGTGGATCTGGTGTTGGCGGGAGGGAAAGCAAAAGTTTCTGCCTGCTATTTGTTGGAAAGGAGGTGGCGACCTCCCGCATGCCTGGTCCCGACAGACCTACGAGGGCCGTTGAAATATATAATTTAGCAGCGTGGGACGATCTGTTATGATTACAGCGAACTGCAGCGACGCGACGGTCACCAGGCCAAGGGAACAATACAAAACATATTACGACAATAATACATATCTATACTATACTGAAATAGAATTGCCTGTCTGCAATTTTCGAATCTTCGACTTTTAATTCTTTTTTATATAGTATAATAATCGATAACTCTGCCATATCTAATGTTAACTTTTTTCATGTCTGTCTGTCCGACCGCATTTAATTCAAAAACCTGAACGTATTTGCATCAAATTTACAGAGTCTATAGATAATAACCCCACGACCAACTTAGTCTTTGTTTCATCGAGATATCTCAAACTGTTCCGGGAAAAATTATGATCAGGGATGTACATAGGTACCGGTTAAAATTGTTTAGTAGGATTTATTACTGCATAAAAAAAGCATTGTTAAGAAAGTTCTCCGTCATTTCTCCTTTATTTTTTGTCTACGGGGGCTGTGATCCTTTCCTTCCAAAAAGCCGTAGTGGGTCCAGTGGCTAGAGTTATTCAAAGTGTGGCCGCAGTGGTTCAAAGGATACAACTATTTTAAGTGGGGCCGTAATGACCCATTATATATATATATATATATATATAATGGCGCCGCAGTGGTTAGAGCGATATGATTATCAGGGATGTAAATAGGCACTGGATTAAGCTTTTCTTAGGATTACTGTATAATAAAAACTGTTAAAAAATTTTCCTTTATTTCTTTTCTTTCTTTGGGCTGTCCTCCTTTCCTTCCCAAGAGATGTTGGTAGATAGATACAAAGTCCTAAATAGCATGCTAACGAAGTAGTAGCACGGCGGCCTGCTAGTAGGTTATAAAACACATACACAAAGCGCCAATGGATGTCCCCTCCCGGTTGCCCGGTATTCGGGGACAATTACTTTGTAAAGGGGACTATGTCTGTGGAGCCACGCCGAGATGAAGCTTGACATGCTTCTCGTCGCCTTCTGAGACAACACTCAGCCTATGGCGATGGAAACATTCACGTTAGTCATATACTGTCATTGATAAGACCTCTCCTGTCAATACCTTATATTTATTGTATCTTATAATAGGTATATTAAATACCTGTTCTGTCTTCTGATTTAACTACAGTTCTTTACCCATAATAGAATACACTTTCCCTAGTCACTAGTATAAAAGATAAAAACATAACATACCTGTCTGGTACCATCAACTGTTTTTGCTAACCACTGGCGAGGTGACAAATACATTTGAATTTACATTTCATTTAAGCAACTTATTCTACTTTTGAAATTAAGTCTAAAGGATGATTTCAATATTATAACTTATTTAATTCATTTCTCATTATTTCGGGATATCTGTCGTTATCCTAAAGTACTTTCTTACTGTTAATATAATTTTGTTTAAGTTTATAATATAGGGTTTCAATAATCAATGTAATAGACGCCCTTGCTGTATTTTTTTACGTTAAATTTGTGTACACAAATGTGTACAATTTTGTAATAAGTGTAAGAATTCAAATTTTATTTCACCCCCCAGATGGTACGAAGGCTAGGTGATGGATATTTAACAACTGGGTCACCAAACCAGTGAGCGTGGTTTCTTTGCGGTAGTTGATTGTAATACCCTCAATACTGAAGAAGATCGCTAAGTAAATCTCCATATCAGAAGTTCGTAAACACACTCGGCAGCAAATTGCTCCCGTACTCTCTCGGAGAGACAGAAAGAGATACGTTGCGTCAAGACTAGTTCACGTGTGTGCCGCCGAGCGCGATGATCTCAGTGCGAAGAGGGAGGGTGTGCCCATGCACACCGGTGAATCATAATGATTCTTTGTTTTTCGCTCCACGACATTAGGAGCTGGGAGTGTCTGTGCTGCACATATCTATTCTTCTGTGGCGCGATAGAGTTGGATGGCTAAGAACACTACAAATAATTAAAAAAAGCACATGCAACTATGGTTTTATGGAAGTGTGAAACGCCGCTTGTGTTACGGTAAGGAAGGTGTATCGCACGCCGGTTAGACTTTTCTTGACGAAGTTCGCTCAACCAACTACATTCTAGGCTTGGGTGCGTGAGTGCACATAATAGCTATTTCACAGTTAACAGTTGCTTGCAAATTTAAAGAAATGATAATAATTTTAAACAATACATGAAAAAACAACATGTCTTACCAATCCACATTTCAAGCGGTATAATCACCTGGATTTTAGGGACTCAGTGCTGCAGGTTATCGTTTTCGTTCGCCCATTTCAAGCGGTATATTCACCTGGATTTTAGGGACTCAGTGCTGCAGGTTATCGTTTTCGTTCGCCCATTTCAAGCGGTATATTCACCTGGATTTTAGGGACTCAGTGCTGCATGTTATCGTTTTCGTTCGCCCATTTCAAGCGGTATATTCACCTGGATTTTAGGGACTCAGTGCTGCAGGTTATCGTTTTCGATCGCCCATTTCAAGCGGTATAATCACCTGGATTTTAGGGACTCAGTGCTGCAGGTTATCGTTTTCGTTCGCCCTATGAAAATTCTGGAACATTACCATTTAATGTTAAAATTTTTCTTTCACTGATACCAAAGCAAATACGTTTTTCTCTCCTTAAATGACCAACATCGCCATCAATAGACAAACATTTATACAAATTTGAAAATTCCCACCTTCACGTGTGTTAGGTTAGAGTGTGTTCTGACTTATTCTGTCTCACCTAACCTAACCTAACCTTACACGCCCGGGACACAACTCAGTCCTGCAAACCGGATCTGCATAGGCAGGACTCGCTGCAGTGGAGTCCGTTGTTGTGTAGTGGCCTGACTACAATGGCGAA
The DNA here is from genome assembly GCA_029891345.1 of Dryococelus australis. Classification (NCBI taxonomy): domain Eukaryota; kingdom Metazoa; phylum Arthropoda; class Insecta; order Phasmatodea; family Phasmatidae; genus Dryococelus; species Dryococelus australis. The sequence continues at coordinate 75,019,108 of CM057006.1, read as the reverse complement.
CCGGGTTGGGTTAAACCCGGATTCCCGCATGTGAGAAACATGACTGAGGTCTCAGTATGTATAGCGTGTGTCTGAAGACACCTAAAAACATTAAAAAAAAAAAAAAAATTAAAAAAAAGGCAGTTAAAGCCGATTTTGAAAACACCTGTTTAAAGTAATTTCACTTACCAAAAATTATCTTTGGATTTTATATCAGAGCTTGAAAGTTGTTTTTTGGATACCAAAGGTTTCTTAAATGCTTTTTGCATTCAGACACAAGTACAAAATATCCAACCGTTTCTGAATCATGCGTTTACTACCAAACGTCTACGACGCGCTTCACGCTCCAGCCCAGCGGAGCCCATCATCCCATTAGACACTGTCTTCTCCCTTAGGTACGGCGAGAGACGTTTAGTTCGATAATCAGATTAAGTTCTGGAAGGAAGGTACTATGTACGCATCTAACAGCCAATCCACGGGGAACAAAGGCATAGAAGGTGAGGATTATTGGCAGCCATGGAGAGTACAGCGAGAGAACGCTAGTCCCTTCATTCTATCCCCTACTATCGTGGCTATTTTATGGTGGTCAACAAACCATTTATAATTATTCTAATTTTATGCGCTCGGAACTCTAAACGTGGAACCCAAAACATGCATTTTTTCAACAAATTTATTTACATATATATATATATATATATATATATATATATATATATATATATATATATATATATATATATATATGTTACTAATATATATATATATATATATATATATATATATATGTGTGTAAATATATATATATATATATATATATATATATATATATATATATATATATACACCGTTACTAAGGATATGGCGCTGCTAAATTCCTGGCAGAAGTTGGCCGGTAAAGAAAAAATAAAGATATATATATATATATACATGTATGTATGTGTGTGTGTATGTATACTCTTCACGGGAAAATTTGCACTTTGAAGCCCTAGTTTTTTTATATTGAGCCATATTTTATCTTTTAACCACCTTTTTAAATAGAAAATTGGCATGTAAATAGCATAAACAGTGGTTATATTTCACTGCACATGGAATTTAACGTCTATAGCTAAAATAAAATATAATAAGACTGCTATACTAAATGAAAGGACTTTCAAAAGTGCCCGCACTTAACCGTGAATAACATATATACATATATATAGGATATTCACGGTAAAATGAGCACTTTTGAAAGCCTTGCTTTATTCATACTTAGGGCAAGTAAAACTGTGAAATTATTATAAAAGTAAACATGTAACAAATCTTCTCATTTTTGCACTTTGATGCATAAAAAAAAAACAGGAGGTGAAATAAATAATTTAAGTTATCACAAATTGCTACCTAGAACATTTTATTTCACTTAAGATACGGAACTACTTGACATACATCGTTACCAACTTTACTGGGCGAATGTCACTCAGGGCGCCCATTAAAATATTTGCATGCAGGAGCAGTGCATTTTTTCTAAGGTTCATTTCTAAAGTGCTCATTACTTTATCGTGAACAGCCGTTACATACATGCATCAGCTTTCTGTCTGCTGCTCCACCCGCATGTACTCACGAAGCTACTACTAATTTACTTTACCGAAGGATATATTTGTACTCTACAGTAGTGGCAATGCCACCGAGTGCTAGGATTGCCAATTTGTCTGGCGCACTTACTCTGGAGCAGGTCATGTTGGAAGCAGTCCTTTTTGCAAAGCTGTCTTTGAAAATTCTAACGACTCTTCCTGGGTCTCATATTCAGTCATAACAAAAGAGGCCTTGACGGGGAATTGAAGTCTCTTGAATTCGAAAGACTACTCTGATCGAAGAGTGGTATACGCGGTATGAAAACATATCCCACCCCCCCCCCCCCCCCTCGTGTATCAAATCACCAGTGAAGACGCTGGTCTCGATTACATCTTTACGCAAAGCCTTCACTTGGAGATTGGTGTTATCGCAGCGCATGGGTGGACATATTTATGCAGTCCCAAACTCGGTAAAAAGTTTATTAACTCCAAAGGGTTATGGATTGCATAATCAATTTTTAAACTTTGTCCATTGATTTGTACCCCATTTTTACCCTACCAACTATACTTAAGCATATTATTAAAAAGTTTTATTATATCGTTATATTGCTGGAGTCGCTCATTTATCGTAACATATCCTGTGGTAATTCTTTTCATTAATTGCCGATCTACTTCAAATATTCATAATAAATATTTTATAAACTTTTATTAGCCTTTCAAGTATTTTTAGCTGTATTGCTTCACGAATAGGTCAAAGATACGTTAAATATTACTGTAGAGAATAAAAGCTCAGTCCGGTTTTCTGGAAAACAATACATTAATAAACGGCCTTGTCATTGATATAAAGCGCGTTCTAGGTATTTATCTAGGCGATTTGCAATTATGTATTTTGTCAGTTCTTTATTAAAGAAATTAATTATATTTACTACACAAAAATTGTTACTGTAAAGCTGGAATGGGAACTGTATTGCAATGCATTCTCATTGAAAATTGCGTATAAAACTTGTAACCTCGGTATGAAATGTAATTTAAACACGTTTACAGAATCTTATAAGGAAATAACGTAGCACGTATTTTTTTCACTATCCACGCTGTCTACGAAAAATAAGCTATTACATTTTTGACTACACCTAGCTCGACGGGAAATTACTGTTTGCTTAATGTAGATAACTTAAGTCTAGTATGTGGCACACACGACAAGGCCTGTGAACTTTACCTCGCTGAAAGTTAATTTTCTGGAATCATTTAGGCGTAACGTTTACTTAGGCGTACTTGTAATGAAGGAGTGATGTAATCCGTTCCTCAGTACCTAAGAATATCCCTCGTTAATTAGTTCGTAAACTGGCACGAAGAAACAGACACGGACAAATATGGCGTCGTGGACGGACAGAAGGTAGCCACTTCAGTTATGCCTGCCGGAGCGCATGCACAGAATATAATGAATGTGATTTTGTGGTCGCAGCAAAATTGTATTACTGAGTGTGACATTAATACTATTGCAGCGAACGAAATGTTTTGGTGGCAGTCAATTAATTTATTCTTAATAAAGAAATAAGTTAGTAAGCACTAAATATCGTTGGTACTTACCAATCTAAGTGTTATTAAGTACCATGATCAGTTTTTTACCAGCAGCAAAATTTCGCCAAAAAAGCATCAACCAAACAGGTGTTTGTTGCCATTAAAAATGTTTCCTTTTCGTGTCCTCAACTTCTATATAAATTGCTTTAAAAAACGAACTTGCGCATTAAGGTTTTGAGCATTAAGAATTTTTTTACTATTCGAAACCTTAATAAACCAGTCGAGTAAAATTTAATTGTGATTACATTAATTACGAGCATCACTTAGACTGGGTGTCTTTAATCTTGAGTGGCGATGCCAGTAGAGAAAGTGTAAAAAATTCAATTAAAAACGCTATTTGACGCGCACCGTCTATCTCAAACCTTAAATATATAACATACAACACTACATTATTCTAGACCTACACTGGCCTCGCATGCCCCTCTCGACTAACGAGGAGGAGGCAATATTTCCGTTGGTTGGTCTGACAAGCCAACTCGCTATCACTTCGCCGCAGTCCAGCTTTTTTCCGTGCTCGCGCACCAAACTGCGCGATTTCAGGGCGTACACAACGATTGCGAAATTATTTACCCGAACTCCAGGCTAGTCCGAAGCCTGGAACTGTGTTCGAGACGTACATCCAGCAAACCGAGCGTCCGCACTGGCTGGAGACTGGTGAACCGACGACTCGCTGCCTCGTAACAAACGCTTGGTCCGCACTGGCTGGAGACTGGTGAACCGATGACTCGCTGCCTCGTAACAAACGCTTGGTCCGCACTGGCTGGAGACTGGTGAACCGACGACTCGCTGCCTCGTAACAAACGCTTGGTCCGCACTGGCTGGAGACTGGTGAACCGATGACTCGCTGCCTCGTAACAAACGCTTGGTCCGCACTGGCTGGAGACTGGTGAACCGACGACTCGCTGCCTGGCCCAGGCTTGAACTGTGTTCGAGACGTACATCCAGCAAACCGAGCGTCCGCACTGGCTGGAGACTGGTGAACCGACGACTCGCTGCCTCGTAACAAACGCTTGGTCCGCAATGGCTGGAGACTGGTGAACCGACGACTCGCTGCCTCGTAACAAACGCTTGGTCCGCACTGGCTGGAGACTGGTGAACCGACGACTCGCTGCCTCGTAACAAACGCTTGGTCCGCACTGGCTGAAGACTGGTGAACCGACGACTCGCTGCCTCGTAACAAACGCTTGGTCCGCACTGGCTGGAGACTGGTGAACCGACGACTCGCTGCCTCGTAACAAACGCTTGGTCCCGCACCCGGCAACGCACAACTTGAGAGCTGGAAGAGGCTGATATGTGGACCCGCAGACCAGCCGGCCGCGCAAGCCCACACGACCTATACACGCTGTTAACACTTTTGACGCACCTGCTTAAGATCTACTTGCATGCACGTTGTGCACTCATATGCTTTATGTAAGATTAACATTATCACGGGCCTCATCACTTTATTCATGCCCCGGTCCAGCGAAAATTGTGAAATTATTAAAAAAAGTAAATATTTTTAAAACCTGCTCATTTTTACACTTTGATGCATTAAAAAAAACTGAAAGCGGAATAAATAATTTAAATTGTCAGAAATTGTTACGTAACATTTATAGTTATATGGAACTGATTTACCTCCATCTTCTATAAAGTTCTCCATCTATAAAGTTCTATAAATCTCCATCTACTTTTCTATAAAGTTGGTTTCAAAAGGGCTCACTTTATCATGAACATCCATCAGTAGGCAGGGCTGAATCACGCCAGCTAAAACCGCAAGATCCACGGAAGTACAACACTGAACTCCCGGGCAAGCAGGGTACTCCACAAATAGTCTGCTCAACATACACGTCGATGCCCGGCCTACTGTAAATTTCCACATCCCGAAACTTCCTTAGTCAGGGCACTGGAAAAGTCATCCAGCAGATTATCCTGATTGGATCAATCTCACTAGCATCCTTTGGTGCAGGCTACTTCTCGACACGAGACCTTCTGAAGAAACACATTTCCAACAAACCACTGGCAGATCTAGCAGTTATTCCTTGAAGACCAAAACGGCAAGGAAAAGGCAACAAAATATAACTCTCTTCTATATCAATGATCTTAACTGTCCAAGACCTATCATCTTTACTGACATACTAAATAAAAGACACAATATTACGATAAACCTTCCTCGGGTAGTAACTAGAAGAATGAATTCGCTTCGGTTTCATGTCAGGATGAAACACAAAACAGTGTCAAATATAAGATATTCGCAAAATCAAACCTGGCGCTATGAAGGACCATTTGTTTTGATAATATTTCACCAGGCCATGCAGCAACGAGAATGTTACTAAATCTTACTTACATTTAAATAAATCTTAAAACTTTAACCCGCTACAGCAGAAACTAAAACAAGAGCTCTATTGATTCGTTATTCTCTTATGTCGCCTATAAAAATGAATATTTTATTCCCGAATGTTTACAAGATATTGGGCGTCATAAATTTCGAAAGAATGTCCCCCAATGATATAACTGTACGGAGAGGGTGTGTTATATGAAGTACCTTCAATCCAGGCCAAACCCCAGTACATTAAATCTTTAGATAATGCAACAATTTTACAAATATACCTTCCTTTTTATTTTCAAATTTATCCTGCACAATATGTATTAGATAGATCACTAACGATTTACATAATTAATAGCGGAAAATGTGATCTTACTTATTGTACGGTTTTATAATTTTGGTAGTCTAATTATAAGACCTCTGCCTTAGTTCTGAACACGTACCGTTTCCAAAGAACATGAAAATGAACATTAGCTCTCTCCACCTTAAAAATGAATCATTCTCATATATAATTAATGTAACAGACTTCGCAATCTTATATTCCCATTTGAACTAATTATATTCCCGTATGTTACTGCGTTACTGCTGAAATAACCGATCATAATTCCAACCATAATAGCACGGAAATTATTGTCTATAAGAGGGCGTTACGGAAGAAAGATCTTTGTGGAAAATATTTCCAGCGAAGCATAAGTTTCATGAAGGACAAGAAAAGTTCTCTCGATATATCTGTGACAAATATAAAACAACTTCAAGACACAGTACTCTAACAAACAGTCGTCAAATATAAGAACATATTGTTTGCATTTCGTTCAATGAATTGATCAAATGCAGTTTCTCACTTTCTGCTCTGTCTGGAAGATACAAATGCGGTAAAATAATCCAAATAATTTGCAAATTCGGGAAAGAAAACTAATTATTGGAAATTTCTTTTTTTTCATCTTGCAAAATAAACTAACTTATAGAAACATTATTGACAAGAAGTTGAGAAAGTTCGGAAATATCCGGAAAATTAAGAAAATTCCGAAACTTCTCTCCATGTGAATGCATAGACACTTTATTATGAATTAGTTCAAGACAAAATTTTAAAATTACCTATTTAATTTCTTTATGTTAACAGGGTTTCATTAATTGTGTGTTCGTAAATCTGCAAACCTGCAATTTTGACACACGAAAATGCAAAACGTCAACATATTACGTGGGTTATACGGAGGAGGAGAGGTAGAGATATTTATGAGCACAAAGGAATCGGGTACAATTTAAAACATTTGATGTCTATGTAAGTGTGTCCTACACTTATATCCCTTAAAAATTCCATAAAATATATTTTTTTTCAGGCATCTATTATTGATTACAAAATACAAGTCTTGGCAGAAAAAAATATTAACACCATTTAAAAAGAACTGCGACGTAACATAAAATTTTCCGCCAAATAAACATTTTCATGAAAGTACATTAACCTAAAGCCATTTGTTATATAAATTTAGAATGTAAAATATGCAAAGGCATTAAATATTTACTTTTATTTCACCCAAGTTTTAGCAATTAAGGAGTGGAATTTATTGCATTTTTGCAACATTTTCTGATATATTATACTAGAACACTTCCATTAATCTTTCTCGGAGAGATATATTATTGATTTCCGAAAATACTTTTGTTAAAAAATTGAGAATTTAAATATTCCCCAGTATCCCAATTCGTATTCAGTTGTGGAGATGAAAAGAGTTTCATTTTTTTTTTTTTACCATTCATTCGTTTTCATGGCGAGAATAATTTCATTATTTATTTAAATACACGTGGTATGTGATTCCTTTAAATTATATAATACAATTCACGAAGAGCGAAACTAAGCATTAGTCTGTTCATAAATGATAGAAAAAAAACCTTTAAATTATAAATTTCTAATTTTAATACATGTTCGAAGCTGTTAGAAGTCATAGCAAAACATAAATATGTTAATATCAGAGGAATTAAGTGTTTTTTTTATAAAATGCCTTTCCACGTAACATTCCTTAAATTTTGCGTTTTCCACTGTCTTAAAATGTAAGCTGTTAGTGTAATTTCTTTCATCAATAAAATCTGTGTCAGTTAGTTTACATAGGAATGTTAACGCATAATTTATAATTGTAATTAAATTTCAGTTCTATATGGCAAACTTAACTCCTTTGACATTATAAATCATGTTTATCCACATAAAGATCTCGAAAGTAAGTGTTGATGAGAGAACGGATTTTAGTATTGGAAGTAATTCAGTAAGAGGAGGCGACGATGAACAGGTACGATCCATTGACCGTTACTTCCAACTTTTCCGAAGCCCTGCTAAAGTTCTACCTTCAGGATATTACTCCGCCTCGTGCAAACATATGTTAACCATGTCTAGAAAATTACACCAAAAGGACAACGCACCGTCTTCTTCCGCATTTAGTGTAACAATGTTATGAATAAAAATATTCCCTACTAGGCATTGCCAACAACCTTATTTCTCCCTGTTTATATTCATGTTATATAATAAATTAAATATTATTTATGTAGGTCTTTAAAATATTAGTAAAAGTTCAATCTTACAGAAATAAGGATTTTTTACATCAACGCTTGTGATACGTGTCAACCACATCATATACAGGATAATTTTTTGATTCAAAATGTGTGTACAAACCCAGAGAATAAAGATTCTGTAGATCGATCTCGCTGCCTGCGCACAACCAATCTCCGTGTCCCAACATTGTACTGCTTTTCTGCCAACACGTCCAGCTAAAATGGCGTGGTTTGGATTTTAGGTTAGAAATCTGATTTGTAAACACTGTTGACCATGTGATTTTGATAATTGTGTAGGATTGGGGTAGGTAAATTTTGGGTACATGCGCAGAAGACGAACTACCTTATCTTCAGTCTATGACGAAACCGCGAACAGACTATATTCAGAAATATCCGGCCTGATTCTCGCGTAAGAGTGAAGGCCGGGGGGGGGGGGGGACGAGTAGCCGGCCTAATTCTCACGTAAGAGTGGTGAGGGGGGGGGGGACGAGGAACGCACGTTCCGGGGAACTAATGGTCTTCCTGATGCGTCTGGTCCATTAGAAAAATGAAGCTTTTAGCAGTTTACTCGCCAGGAACTCTGGACGAAACCAGCAGCGCGGGGAGAGAGAGCTGGTCGCAGGCGCTCTCTAGAAGAGACGAGGAAGGAGAGAGGTTGTTAGTTAACGGGAACGAAGCGTGCATCAGTTATGAGTGATGAGGGATGGTTTCGCAGACGTGTACGAAGAGAAAGGCCAAGTAGACCCTTATAGGCAAACGAATGTTACGGTTTGGCTTATGGCCTATCGAACAAGCTGTAAGGGGAATACGCAGACATATGGTAGAACATATTAAGTCATTTCAACGTCAAATATATTTAAATAACACCATAAATATATGTTACAATATATTCCGCACAACTTATTACATTATATTCAAATACTTTATATCGAGCTGGGGGAGCGTATTACTTTATGTTAAGTTACTCTGCAAGCCTCTACATGATCTATTTACACGCTGTTCACGGTAAAATGTGCACTCTTCAAAGCCCTGCCTAAGATCTACTTGTATGCACGTTGTGTAGTCTAACGCTTGGGGTAAAATTAACATTGTCATGGGCCTCATTACTTTATTTATGCATAGGTCCAGTCAAATTGTAAAATTATCAGAAAAATTAATATTTTTCAAACCTGGATATTTTTACACTTTAATGTACTAAAAAAAAAAGAAAGCGAAATAAATAATATAAGATATCACAAATGGTCACCAACACTCTTTATTCGACGTAGTTATATGGAACTACTTTCCCCTCCATCGTTGCCAACTTTACTGGGCGCATGTCACTCAGTGCGCCCATAAAAAAAAATGCAGGTAGGAGCAGTGACGTTTTTTATAAGGTTGATTTCAAAACCGCTCACTTTATCGTGAACAGCCTTCAATAAAGTTACTTTACGGCCACGTATCTATCTAGTGCAAGTGATTCGTCGCACCCTACTGGAACGACTTTGCAAGTTGAGATGCCGCAGGCTGAATACACTGCTTTTACAGCGGATCGAACCCCATCATCTGGTCCATCTTGCTCGTCATCTGCGTGGCGAAGTCAAACCCAAGCCCGATGTTCTACAGGCCATGTAAACGAGTCCTGTTTGGAAACTGTCCGATCTGTTTCCATAACTTCGCGGTGGACTCTCGCCTTTGCAACCTCCCTCCCTTTTGTTGCCTGCTGGTGGGTCCACGCAAGCGCCGAAGCAATGGCTTGCCCACACCACAACCATGTGAATAGAAGAAAGGAATCCGCGAAAGGTTCCGTGAGGAATAGATTTTGTGATGTATAGGATTGAAATCTATTTCCCCCAAAACTAGATGCTTTTAATCACTATGGATTACAACTTATTATAAAACTTCTCTGCATCATCCATGCAAATAATACAGAAGTTGAAAATAGCTATCGACAATACTAGAACAACTGATTTCTACCAACTAAAAAACAATTTTTAGATATGTAAAAAAACCGGCCATACTTTCAAATTTAAAAGAAAATATAGTAATTGTTTGCATTTGTAGGGATAACTGAATTACCATGTTCAGTACTAGTCATCATAGATCATTTTTTAGGCGTTTAGGGTATCAAGTATTTCAGGTGTACAATTTTAAGCGTTACAAGTGCTACAATACGGTAGACACATTATCATCTGATTAATTCTTAGCAACGAATGAAGTAAGTTTGAAAGTGGGAATAGTCGGTTCGGTAAAATGTGTAGGTATTGGGTATTTCAGCAGATGATGAAGTACAGTGAAGTTGGCAACACTAGTTGCAAGTTTGAGATTTTGTTTTCAAATATCTTCTTGTCTATCTCAAAAACGGCTTTTAACTTCACGTTTTCTAGTTGAGGTGATATTTGATTTAGTAAGGCAAATTCAAGGAGAAATTATTACAAATAAGGAACATCATACTGACGTTATACGCCTACATGATGTAAGAATAGAACTGCATGATATTATATTGATAATATACAGTATATATGTTTGGTAGACTCGAAGACACAGGCATCAGGCAGAGGCGCGAGGCGCCAAGGTCATGCAGCCGCCATATTGGATATTTCCCGTTTTTCCCCAGAATCGCTTATTTTCACACAAAATCGTACGCTTTAGCCCAACAATGCCTTAAAATGTCTCTCTTCTCCGTAACAAATTTCCCGTTTTTCCCTAAAAATTTTTCGTTTCCCTTTTAAAAAGTGCTGTCTCCTCATTGTAGGCAAATCTGTTGATTGGGTAAAGAAAACTATTAAAAAATTTTTAAATAGCAATAACCAAATATTTCTTACTAATTATTATTTTTGTATGTCTATAAATATGAGTGTCACCCTGCCAACAGTTGAGTGAACTTGGTTGAGGCTTGCCGACTAAACACTAATTGGCCGTGACCAATAAGAATATATTTAAAAATAAGGAATTTTAAATTTTTAATAAGGAATTTTTAACAACGGTGACTAATTAGCCGAACGCTACTACTTGGTCGAGTCGCTCATCAAGATGGCGGATATCCTTATACCTTAACGCTACCTAGGCGATGTAAACACGTGTCGCTTACCAATATGGTGTCGGTTGCACCGACTAACATGGCGGCCTTCGAAAAAAATGACTAACGAAAAAACATATGGCAGTCAAACGGTGGTGAGGGGGCAACCTACAGTAACATGTTAACAAATGACGCACGAAAAGTTAAGATGGTGGAATGGCTATATGTGAGGGGGGTTAAGCGAATGTAATTGTTGGAGGCCTGCCGACTAATTAGTGGAGGTGAGATAGACAGTAACGTACATAAGTTTTTTAAATAAAATGTTTTTAACGATTTTTAATAACTTTTTTAGGAAAGTTTTAAGGGAAAAAGGGAAATTTTAATTGTAAAAATGGAATTGCTAGGTAAAATGATTACCACCCCGGGGGAAAACGCTTTTTAATAAAAAAATTTAAAACGATAAAAGAAATAAATACATTTTTATATAGATTTTTAAGCGATTTTCAATACAATTTTTGATAAAAGATTTTTTTAATTATTTAACGATTTATTTTTAAACGATTTGTTAGTAAAAACTATTGTTATAATTGTTTTAATATATTTTTTTAGAAATTTTTTCGCAATTTTTTCGGTTTTTGGCGTCAGAGGTCACCAGGGTCAAGGTCAAGGTCACGGGTCACAGTACAGTGTCAGGGTCAATGAAAACCAAGATGGCGGACGGGTGATGTAAGAATATGGTGGTCGGGCGAATCCTAATCCTATTCCAGATCCCAGTGTGCGTCAAACCCGTTTTCACTACTACTCAAGTTTTAATCACGCAAAACACATGTACGGTAATTCTTTATTTTAAGGCGTTAAGTAGATAATTTTAACGTTCGTAAGTTCTTGACAAAATTTAAAACTAATTTAAACTGTTTTATTAGTCAACTCATCGGTCAGTTGGCAACTGGGTTCGTGTTAGGGACTGCTTTAAGGTAACTTTCGTGAGTCTGTCTGACACTTAAGGCGAAGGGAAACAAATGCGGGTTTTCTTGCTAGGCACGCACCAGTTTCTCAAATTTGACTATTCCCTTCTCCTTTTACATAAAATTGTAATTCTTATATTGGCTGTAATATGGTGGGACAAAGCTTCGTTGTAATAAACATAAAATGAAGGCTGGAATGGGCCTTTCGCAAGAACCTATTTAACCCTCTTTATTGGTGAGCCGATTGTGTTACAATCTTAATATAAGTAATCAAAATTTATTCATCTGCTTAATTTTAAATATGACACAATATGTATTATTTGGCGCAACAATATTTGTCTTCAAGTCCGGATATGTGAGTCACACACTGGCAAAAAATTTTCTTGAATAAAACAAACTTTATTAGGCGCAAACAAATTAAATTTTTCCATAGGGGCGATGAAATTATTTGATTTTTAAAGCAAATAAGTATTTCTTATTTGGCTGCCCAGACTGTATGGTCTGGTTGGTGCAACAAAATATTTAACTGGCTTTACGTACATTGGTCAGTTTCGTTTACTGTAAATAAACTAATAAAGCCCGATTGAGTTTCGAATTCCAGTCGTTTCGTCCCGAGCACTACGACCCAACAACATCGCCTAAAATAGCTACTGACGTAATGAGAATGTTCTTAAATATATACTATCAAAATACTGGCCAACGTACGTTGTATTTCAAGTTCCGCAGTTTATGTTCAGTTTTCTATTGATCGTGTTTTATAAAGGTTTTCGTTCCATTATTAAACATCAATAAATGCACTAAAAACACTCTCACTACTGTTATTATCACAAAAATTACAAACACAATCTCGGGCTGTGTGTTCGAACAATGATATCCAAGTGAGTGACCAATCAAGTATATGCATAGAGTAGGTTCAACAAAATATTTTGTTTGCAATCTAAGTTTTATCTTCGGAGCAACACAGAGATTTTGTTTATTCAAGCTTGTATTATTGTTAGACGAACAAAATAATTTTGTTGCTTTTCAAGTTTTGTTTACTCAACGATGCATTGTGTGAAGGGCTGCTAAAAATGCACTTGGCTGTAAGTAAACAAGTGTTTAGTTGGCTATGAAATATCTCTCTCTCATCGCAGTGTGTATCATTGTTAAGGTTTCCTTCTCAAAAACCTAACGGTCCTTTGCTAGAGTTTATAATTTTTCTTTCCCTCACCATTTTTCTCTAGGCAACCTGCTGAACTGCGATAATTTTTCATGATCATCAAAGTTGATCAATCAACACTTGTTTTCATTTCACCCTGGAGATGACATGGCCATTCCACGATGAGTACAAACAGGCAGTCATCCATTAAATCCCAATAGATATTTACTGGCTTGGCAGTATTCCATAATAGTGATGAGAACTGAGGAAAACCGAATCACATTGACACATACTCACTTGCATAAAAATGGGCGTAATAAATTTCTTTATCTTAATAAATAAGGGTGCCTTTAAGGGGTCTTCTCTTAAGTCCTTTGGATTGTTATATCAAAAGAAGCATTACTAAGAAAATTATGAACAAGAAAAAATTAATCCAAATATGCTTCATCAAACTAAACGCCGTTTAATTCACTGCCTATTCACATTTACATCGCCCCTTCATTTTAATCTAAACGTAACTGCCACTACTGCCAAACACAAGAGCTGCGTTTAAGAAACGAAAATTGGCAGCACTGCAATTGTTACATGACAGCAGCCTGACGCATTTGGTTCCCTTCCGAACAGCGAGTGTCAGTTAGTTTGTAAGCCGCTTTCCTGGCTGACAGATGAATCAGTAGGCATTAATGACGTAGAAAACTTTGTCTACACGCTCGTGGATGGTGTTTTCCGGCCAGGATAATGATAATACCCTGAATGGCTCTACACTTTGATCATCATCGCAGCGTGCACGTCGTTTCGTTCCGGCGGTAAGAGTATCAATAACATTTCAACATTTCTCATAAATTGGTGCATAAATTTGCGTGACAGTGGTAATATTATCCGCAAAATCTTCCGTAGTGAAAATTTATGATAACCGTTTAAAATTGTTGTTATCACTAATGTTCAAAAGCGATGCATCACACTGTGAGTGGAGGTTCCCTAATTTTAGTTAATTAGGGAGATACATATAATTTCATTATAATAAAAAATAAAAGCTTTAGTGTAATGCCAGCAGCAAATTGAGTGTTTTTTTCCTTCGGAGTTTTACGTAAATTTAGAGACGAATTATAGAAATTATAATGTTAAAACTAATGGCCATGTTCGAATATACTACACGAAGGGTCTTCAACGATGGACGTCATTACACAACACATTAGTGGTTATTTATTTTGGTGCTAGGACTATGAAGGATATTAGGTGCGCCTACTGTGAGCTTACTCTGTAGGAGGCCTCTTGTAATGGTCTATGTGTGAAGCAGACCTACTTCAAACCTCTCCCTTTCACCTTTACGACTGTCCCTTGCCATTATTTATAGTCTTAGCAAAACATACCTTGAGAAGGAGTAGTTGTTTCTTGAATTTGGAGGGATGTTTTTATGGAACGAGTAGTAGGCGTGATATGGAAACATTCTTCCCTCGACCTCTTGTACTGTGTCTCCAGTGAATAGCGCGCACTCTAATACATCTTTAATTGTGTCGGAATACTTAAAAATTTTACGTATATTTATTATATTGTTAATTTTGTTCAGGCTTAAAAGATATATATTCTTCTATTACAATTTTAAAAATTATTTGTCGATTCAATACAAAAACTACCAGGGAAAAATTTTAATTGATTGTTGTATTCTGAACGTATCTAGTGAAGGGAATATTTTCAAGTAGGGCTAAAAATTATTGCATTGAATACAGGTTCAGGTTCGTTGGAAAACAAAATATATACAAACGGATTGGATGTTGTTATAAAATGTGATTTTTGACAGTGGTTTAGGTGATTCGGAAATTTTTAGCTCTGATATTTATATTTTCAAGAAACAAGTTCAAAGTTGCAATACCTAACTTTGTAGCTGGAATGGGTACTTTAACTGAATTCTATTCGGAAATTACGTATAAAATTACTAACCAAGTTATATGTAATTTGAACACGAATATGGAAATTCATAACGAAAACAACATATCTCGATGTACATTAGGTATTTCACTGATCGTACAGTCTACGAAAATACGCTATAATTTTGCTCAATTACGAAAACTATTTCTACTATTGCGAGGGAAATGAAAAACGGGTTTTCTTAATAAGACAGATAATTCATTTCTATTAATAATTTCCGTTTGGCAAGTTCTTACAGGTCGTATTGGTTTGAAGTATATAGACATGGAAACAATGTAGTGTAAATAACATATCACCCGACACACACTTCAACCTTCTTCAACTTCATGAAGATTTTGAGAAAATCGTGCTGTCATGTTTTTGATTTTTATATAGCCAACTTTTTAAAGCAAACAGAATACTGACATATTTTCGGTTTACTAAGCTCTTGAGAAGTCTCAAACAAACAATTTAACCCATTTTTGCTCTGAATTTAATTTCCAAAAATTTTTGGGAAACGTTTTATGCTTTCTATAGGTAGCCATTTGAAGTATTAATGTGCTATTGAGGCGTTCTCGAAAACATACTTGAACTCTTTTCACCCTCTAATGGGTTTAATTTCAACAACGCTTGAAATATGGTTTTTGACATTTTTGTACGCCACCTTTTAAAGCTGAAAGCACAACGGTGTCTTATCGAGTTAATGAGGTATTGAGGAGTCCTAAAAAACATATTCTCCAAATATTCTATCTCTTAGAGGTCGCATTTTGTAAAATTATTTCTTAGCGGGTGACTGCTCTTAAAGAAGAAAGCATTCCTAAATATAAATTTTTTTTTACATTTAGCGGTTTGGGATCAGATTTGATAAATGAGTGAGTGAGTCAGTGGAAAACTTCATTTTATAAATGATGATTTTTGTAGTTAAGTTTATTCACTTTGCCATTGCAACAATGTCATGATAAACTATCTAGATATCGTTAATTTGTTTTGTGATTTTTAACACGAAACTATTATTTTTAACGTGAAAAAACAGACACCATGATATTAAAGTATTTGTAACAAATCTTCAAAAAGAAAATTTGGTAAGGAGCTAATGTTGTGATTAAATGTTTTTGATTCATTATTTGCCGTGTATATGGAATTTTAATAGCAGATGAGTTGGCCTACATATGATTTCTCGAACAATGGCGGAGAAATGGGGCTCTGTAAAGACAAATCTGATAATTATTACAGATACTGCCAGCATACAAAGTTAAGTTCAAAATTTTCCGTAGTTTCGTAAATATGATATACTGAAGCAAAATTTTATATAAATGTATGACCAGTTGAAAATGTATCAATTTTCATGGCGTGCCAAAGTGGTACTTGTTTTGTCAAATTTGACGGGAAATTTCTGGTTTTTCCGCAGGTATGACATAAAATTTTTTATTCTTTATGTGATGCTATCTTACAAAATGGGGCTCAAAAGAGACTTCACGTTGAATCATTCGATTCATATACTGCCAGCATACAAAGTAAAGTTGGAATTAATTACATGGTTTCGAAAACAATGCATACTAGGCTAAAATAACCACATAGCCGCCATTTTTACGAGAAGTGTCTGACCTACTAAAAACATACACGCAGTACTACGTGTTTGCGAAATTTGGTAGGAACCGGTCGATTTTTTCCCCTAAATATTACATATTGATTTATTCGTCTGGCTCTATCTTACAAGATGGTGGAGAAAAGAGGCTATGTGTTACTTTATTGTAAATATATTGCCTGCTTCCAAAAGAAACTAAAGCCTTGTGAGATCACTATCCTGGCATTACCGGTGGGTATGCATGTGTGTGTTTGTGTATGTGTAACAATTGGTTGAGTCATTTTCGAGATATAACGTAAAGGCTTTATTTTTATGTGGTACTATCTCCAAAAATGGCGGACGAAACACAATAAACGTTTCTAAATTCAATGCTCGCATGATGCACTGCTAAAAAAAAAATGCGTTTTAAACCATTCAATGGTTACCGAGAAATGACGTGTTATCTTAAATTTACAAATGTTCGCAAATTTGAAAGTAAGTAAAATTCAGATATCCTTGCTAAGTACATATGTGCCGAGTTAAGTAAAATTTGTTGTGAACCCAAAAAAATATATTATTTAAGAGTGTACACACACACGCACACAAAGCCATACACATATACACAGGCAGGTGAGTGACCTCGTAACCATTACTTTCCTTCGGAAATTAGGCTAGGAGATTTATGTCATGTCCCGGGGGAAAAAAATCCACCGACTAATATCAACTTTAGCAGCCAAGTAGAACTACGTTGGGCCATGAAAATCGACATGTTTTAAGTAGGCGAGGTATTTAGTTCCAAAATGGCGTCCATATAAACATTTAAACTAATTATGATTTATTTACGGACATTTTTCCTTAAATTTAAAATAAATATACGGGAACACTATTCGAAATGACGTAAAACGAAGCGGAACTCTCCGTAAATACAAAACACGGAAAGTCTTCGTATTTCTTATAGTTTTGGGTTTTGGGAACGAACAATGTCGAATTCACGCGGATCTATCTTCGCCGTCTTAACTAGAAAGTCATCGTTTCTGCTGTAGCGAGGTTATCCACACTATTAAGATATAGTCTTTAAAAAATGGAAAAATAGCACGAAGAGTCTGTAACACATATCAACACTTAAAATACACTACCTTTATCAAAAGCTGAAAAATTTGCTATATGACTGTACTAGAAACAGAAGCATTATACCCAGGAACTTCATGTCAATATAGTTAGTGGGTGGATAGTGACGAATTGTAAACTTTTTGAATATCGGGTTCAAATCTCACTCAGGTATTAATTATTTTAACGTTATTAAATACAAGTTATGTACACAGTAGAGCATGATCAAAAGTTAAATATACATTTTTTTTTAACTGGACGCACAGAAAACTAACCGGGATATTAATGGAGAGACCCAATGCATTACCGGAAAGTCCGTTTTGTAACATTCCCGCGTCCGCAACTTTCCGGAAAGTTTTCGGAGATATCTGGATACATTTTTGCCATCACTTTTCCTTAGAATGAAGAAAAACTCTTTTAACAGCGCATATAACATATTTGAACTCAATCTGGTATGCTAGCAGTTTATTTTACAACCATTAAATATGTCTCTGGAGAGCTTCTTTACTCTGACCTTTATGTAAGATAGCGTCACATGAAACAAATGAATGATTATATTAAACCTCGGGAAACAATTAAATGTTACCCACCATACTGAAGCAATAAGTTATAGGCCTAATTATGTAGACTATCTAAAGCTCAATTTTTATGATTACATGGGGTAAGATACTTCAATTAAGGGGAAAATATTTTAGGTTTGTTTGCCATATTTCCCAACTAACTTCAACCAACCTTTATATCCTGGCAGTGTCAATGCCAAACTCTAACTATGCAAATACGTAACATTTTGTCCTTTATTTATGAATAGAGCGTCACCTGAGAAAATATGATTTTCATTCCGTATCTCTGGGACAATAAAACCGATTCAAACCAAATTTTTCACACAAGTAGTCCTACAATAGGTCATGAAATCTGACCTGAATTAAGTGAATCACATAATTTATTTCTAAATGACTGTCGTGTAAATATTCGAGGTTAATGAACCCTCTCTATCAAAATTTAAACTGATTACGACCTAAGCTGATGCTCCTAATTCTACCTCCATAATGCCCACCAGTTAAACGTATGAGGTTTTCTGGGGTTGAGTTCTGGGTAATGCACATGTACACATGTAAATGATTCACCAGTATTGAATACGTTTCGATTTACATCACTACTTGTATCTATGGCAACTAGACGCCAAGACCTACCTAAAAATGTACGACTTTAATAATGTTACCTTAACTATCACAGTAAGTTGAATGTGCGACATTTAAGAAAATCCGCATCACAAAAGTCTGAGCAAATTTACCGCGCCACGATCAGGAAGATAATCATCATCAGGAGGGTCATAACAAACTGACGGCTTGACAGTCCAAAAAGTAATCAACATAAGGAAATATCGTAGTGACATGACGGCGTAACAGTTAAGAGTGAGCGGTGATAGATAATGGCATCACTGCATAGTGAAAATATAAACTCTTCGATATGTTGGTGGTAGTACTAGTGGTGGTGGAGGTGGTAGTGGCGTCCGAAACAGGTTGGTTTTAGATTGTAGCCTTATAGGCAGCAGTTTGACTTTTGAGACGCAATGTCATATTTTGTAATCGATCAAAATTTAGCGCTGGTGTGGTCTAAATTATGAGCATTAAAATTTATTTTCAGCTTGTATGTCACATTACTGGGATAGGGCACTCCAACAGCATGCGTAATAATAGACTTGCCTAGAAGGACCTTCAGACTTATTTTGTACATGGCCTATGTTGGGCGCATTATTCTGAAGTATATTACATACTGTAGTCAACACACGATGTGTTTATTCCATTATTTTTTATTAGAGGGACGAATTAATCTTCTGAGCGGCGTACTGCATCAACCTAAAAGCCGTCTAGCAGTGATATTAATAAGTTGATTATTTTATTTTAGTGATTTATGCGGTGCACGAAGATGCTATAAAAAGGGTTGAAAAATATAACTCAATAGCATGCATGCTAATATTTAATAATAATACATTTAATTTTTTAATATAAGAAAGTATATGCAATAAAACCCTTCCTTGAGGAATGGCTGTAGAAGGTCTCCGGGAGACGGCGAAGCCTTAAGGTTATATGCCTTGATAAACTCTGTACAGTAGGTCCTTCCATACAGGAGGACACATGTAGTGACGATATATGATGAAAGAGAAGGTAGGGGTGCTTGGCTGAGAGTAACACTTGCGTGTCCATATGTAAGGGTTTTATCAATTGTAATACTAAGACATTTAACAAATAAACGTCAAGGCAATTTGTTGCCTATGAAACGGATATTGGCAGGAAGGTGAAGACGATGATTAGAAACTACCTGGTTAATCAGAGGGTAATACAGAATGCTGTCCCGGGCTGCGAAGGAGACGAGGAGTTAGCAAAGAGAAATTTGAAATTGTGCAGCTTGGCGTTGAGAATTTGGGCGGGCGATGGCCAGTGTCTTATCTACAGCATAGAGGGAGATGAATGTGTCGGGTAGAAATAACATGTCGGAAATGTCAGATATAGCAATTTCGCGGCTGTTCCCAATTTTCCTGAAGCCCTGCTAAAGTCCTACTTTCAAATTATTCCTTCGCCTCATGCAAACAAAGCTTAACCAGGAATAGAAAAGTACACAAAAGTGACAAGGGACCGCAATTGTCCGCTCTCAGTTAAAACAGCTATGGGCGAGGCATTGATGCGGTCATGGAAACGGGGACGAGAAGGCGTGATGATTTTGCAACGGTTTGTCATTGCCTTCCGCGGTATGAAAGTGAGGGATATTCAACAAAACACTTGGCATCTTCTTGATGGAAATACCGTGGATATTGATCACAGAGAGTTATTTATCGCAACACCCCCTACCAAAATAGTGTGGACGCATTGTACTGTATGTAGTTCCGTGTTCTGTATAGGAGTTCGCACCTCATCACGCATTGACGAAGTTTTGGTGAAATTCCATATGGTACTAACTCCCCGAGACTTCAGTGTTGAACGTTATTTGGTAAATTATGTTATGTTTTGGGCTTGCCTAAAGAACAAGACAAATGACGAGCAGCCGCGTAGGAAATCGGAAAAGTCGAAATCGTGTAGATTCGTTTGGTGGAAAGTGAATTGCAAATCAGCTGCGGAGTAAACAATTTCTTTTCCAATAGCCGAAAAGTAATCCCAACACCGCCAGTGCACTATTCTGTCACGCTGCCACACAACTGAGCACACATGTATGTTTTTTTATTTGTTACAATGAACTGTCAGTTCTGTGATATGTACGTAGGGTATGTTAGTTATATTTGGCGAAACAATTACACGCTTGAGTAAACAAAAATGAAAAGCAACATAATTGATTTTGTTCATATAGCAAACACGAGCTTGAAGAAGCACACACCAGTATTGGGACTCTGAAGAAGTATTTCATTGAATCAAATGCAATTATTTTATTTGCCACGCATTTAAATACCTTTGTTAGAAAATATAGTCCAAACGTTAATTTGTAGTTTTTTGTAACAATATGTATGGTAGCAATATTTGTTTGTGAATTTACTGATGCCTAATAATAGCATGAAAATCCCAACAAAATGAGTTCAACAGGAATCTAAAAGTAATGCTGTAAAATTTTAAATATGTATTAGTTTACTTTATTCAGTATTTGAAGTATGTATGTATTAAATATTGATATATTCCCGCCTCGTCAGCATTCACTTCAGCTAATATATCTGTGATGCAGCGCTAGTTCGCAAGTGATCAACGTGTGACTCTCCTTTCTTCTTTTTATAATAACAGAAGCTCTTTAATGCACATAGATCATTTTTAGTTTTTAGTTTTTAGTGTTTAGTTTCACCAATGAAACCTTACAGTCCTGGGCAACCATAAAAATAACATAAAATAATTTGGCTACAAAAACAAAATATTCTTGCGCCCCTGCATAAAAACAATTTTATCGTTTGAGGCAAACAAACTTACTTTTATCCAACGAGACCCTTCTCTCAATATACAGATTATCGAAACAAAATAATTTCAGTATTTGCAAAGGTTCGAATTTAAGAGGGGGTATACTGTTTCAGATTATGTGTTTGGATGATTTCATGTATCCTTAATAACATTCTCATGGGTGTGGGACCAAGCCTACAGCAGTTATTCCAAATGAAGGCACTTTAATGCTAGAATCTGTGTTCGAGAGAGTCACAGAGCTCTAACTTACACGTCTGGCAATAAGCCACGAAGTAATGCTTGGGCATTCCCACATGACCTAGTGTCACTCAGAAACCAAAGCACTGTATGTGCTACAGATAAGACTACAAAACGCAATCCGAAATGCCTAACTAAAGTGTGTCTTGTTCTAGCCCGAAGACGAACTAACAATGTTCCCTGGCAGAAGCTGGTCTGGATTCACCGAACCAACCCTTAATGGGGTTTATTGGAAGTACCACTTGAATACTAAGATCATTTATCTTTGGATCCTGCAGATCGTATTGGGCCAATATCTCTTTTCCCCTGGGAATTATTGTTCAAATTCGACACTTTCCGTTTCTCTTAACTGAAAATCTTCATCCTTCCTCGCGGAAAGTCAGTTCTATCTAATCATTCCAAGCCAACTATTTTATCACAATCATGTGGTTGTTGTATATTCAGGTAGTGATTATTATTAATTTGGGTATTGTTTAGTTAGTATAATGAAATTTGTTTATTTTGGCAACAGGGTAAATCAGATAGCTTACCTTGGTCCATGACACACTGCACGTCCCATCCTCCGCCGATACACGGTCAACAGTCTGGATTCCATAGATCGACTTGAAACGAGAAATCGATCAGCCCGCCTGTGCAGTTACGTGAAAGCAAATCAACGATGTATACATTCGTAATGTCGTAGTGGCTCAAGTCACCCTTGTAAATACTGCAGGAGGCAACAGAGTGATAAGTCCAGAACACCGTACAGTACGTACAAGAAATCTAGCACAAGCTGTTACCACATACCCTTTTCTCTCTTTTTTGTAAGTTATATGCCTAGATTTAATTTACATCCTTTCTCTGTAAAGGATTCACCCTCAGAAAAATTGAAATTTATTTTACTGTTTTATTGTAAAAATACGTAATTTTTAAATAATAACGACAATAAAATCAAACACAGATATGCTTAGGGAAAAGTATTATTATACAGAAATGTTCTCAAGAGAGTAACATTATGAATAAGGAGTTGGATTTCTGTTACCATGCAACTGATTCATTCCTCCTAATTAAAAGCTGTATATTTTATTT
This sequence comes from Dryococelus australis, assembly GCA_029891345.1. NCBI lineage: Eukaryota > Metazoa > Arthropoda > Insecta > Phasmatodea > Phasmatidae > Dryococelus > Dryococelus australis. The sequence continues at coordinate 74,996,256 of CM057006.1, read as the reverse complement.
TCCTGTTTAGCTGCACAGAAAATTTTAATCTAATGAGATACCTCCGTTTTGAACTATATCTTGAATATGACGTATGACATTCTACAATTCGGCAATTTAATGTACTTTCACGTATTTAACGACTATGATCCCGAAGAATAACAAACTATTTATTTGCACACAGACGTAAGAGATGTCACTATTGTAATATCTACCTCAGCTGCAAAATAAAAACAACATAACTTTCGGTGCCTGATTACACACTTTTAAATAAAATATTCTATATTCTTTCATTAGAAACTCTGAATAATACGTAAGATCTATTTCCACTCTCTCTGCTTATTTTCGCTTTAGAAATATGCAATAACGGAAGACGCAATGATCTTAAACCACAGACAACAAAGAAATTACATGAATTTTTCAACTGGTTCACCTGAAAATAAGTTTTCCCATTTTCCTTGCACACTTCTCAGCAAGAACTGAATATACACATTTTTAAGTTCTAAATTATGAATAGCATGACGAAAAACTATCGAAACTACATTTTGCAAAATTAATTGTAACTATTGTAAAAAAGAACATATTTGTTTACGAAATAAAGCATTTCAGATTTTCAATATTTACCATTACGAAAACAATGTCGCTGTGAGTTTTTAGAAGTATTTTTACTGTATTTAGAAAACTGAAATTTCAACTGCACATATTTGCCTTTTTCAGATTACTGTTGCCTGTAACTTTAATTCCCATCTGTGCTGGAACGTAATTTCACTGCAAACACAGCTGGATGAATGAAAACGAAAACGAGTTTAAACAAGGGCAGGTTTCGATATCCGCTCATTACATCTGTTTTGCAATCGCCCGCTAATTCACACTTGTCAGTTCAAATTCAGTCCTATATTTCTCCTCATCTCCCGTTGTCCTACTTCACCATGTATTTGTTACATGCGGGTATAGGAGAGAGGACTTCCAAGACTAATCAGAGCTTGATATAGTTATCAACGAAGCAATCAGAAAAACGGAAATATCCGACCATAAAAAAAACTTTCAATATTCTAGCGGCAAAACAATTACGTATAACGAAGCAAAGCTGTTATACAGTTCAGTTATTTCCAGAGTACGAAACACTGACTACTGTTGATTAATTCAAACCCTACAAAGGCTTCGTCATTTTATTTCGTTACGAAATAATTGCGTACTGAACATTCGAGTATCAAGTATAATCTTCTAATACGAGGAAACATCATGATTTGCAAGGGCGATGTGAGAGCACAAACATAACTTGCGTAGTTAAATTTGATTATCATACGATTTGACTAACTTTGATGACACAATAAAGTATTGGGAAACTGTGGGATTTTATGAGACTGGAATATAAGCAACAAATTAACGAGCAATCGTGGTAGTTGTTATAGTAGCACATAAAGCGTATGTTTAAACGCACATAACATATATTGAATGACTGTTACGGTAATGGAATAAAATTGATTGCGATACGTGTTAAACTCAATTACATAGAGCACTGGAACAGCAATATGTGGTACATACCCAAACCATCTTCTGACAGCACCTGGAAGACAAATACATGCCATTAGTAAATGAATTGATTTGACATGAATAGAGTACAAACTTTGGAAATGGCAGTACAGAACTAATGCAAACTGATGGAAGTAACGGAGGAACTAAGAGGTCTAGATTAGATGATGTTACATGACATTATTTCTCCAAAAATAGGGTATTTGCTTCTTACGTCAGTAAAGCCTTCGTGGATACTTATGTAAGTAATTATATGATATTAATATTAATTTCATATAACTATTTAACGAGGTCGTACGGGAAAAGTGTAAGAAATATTATACTAAGAACACTTACGAGAAATCACTTATAGAATTCATAACCAAGGAAGCTAAATAATATCCAAGATAATATTTTTCGTTCCTAATAATACCTATTTAGCTTTCAGATTTTATGACGCGAAATATTTGTGGTAGGTATTTAAAATTAATATACCTATAAGTGCACTGGTATTAGATATTAATAGTGTTAGTAGAAAACCACCTTAAATACGAGATAAGGAGTAAAATATATATTAAATTAAATGTGATAAAGCGGATACCTAATAAAACAGTATATTTTTTAATAGATAAAAAGTTAATTTTCAATGGAAGTATTGAAAGGAATAATTAAAAGGGAGCGATAAAGTGTAAAACTTTTAATTGTTATAAATAGAAAAGCAGATGTACATAGAATAAGAAAACTACTAACTAGAAAAAGTTACGAGCAGATAAAATATATGTTGAATACAGTACGTAGCCAACTTTAGGAAACGGATTACTTACAGTTTTGGGAAAATTACATTTCCCAGCAGTAATTAGAGCGGGGAAATTTCACAACAAATGTATACAAATAGCACATTATATTTTATTAATTAAATTGCATATTACCATTATAATGTGTGTAAAGTACACGTATAGGTAAATATATTGTGTAACAAATTCGCACTGATTATGTAGCACACACATATAAATCATACGAGTCAATAACACGATATAATGTACGACCAAATTAAGAAATATTATCATTATATATAACTACGTGTAAAGAGTAGAGCACAAATTTGCACTGCTATTGTTCTAATGCTCTTCACAGTATAAAACTAAATAGTTTTTCTTACGGGGCCACGGTGGCTGAGCGGTTAGCACGCTCGCCTCCCACCAAGGTAAACCGTACTCAATACCCGGCCGGGTCACCGGACGATACCGTTGGTCGGCGGATTTTCTCGGCGATCTTCCATTTCCCCCGCCCCTTCATTCCGGCGCCACTTCATACTCACTTCAATCACTCTCATCGCCTCTCTAGACCTCGCTGTTAAGAGCCGCCCAAATCTCTTCACGTGTTTTCCATACATTCACAAAATTACGGTTCGGTGTAATGTAAGGGGATAACCGAGTCTGTGATGTGGCGTGTATAATGTAACATGCCCGTCAACTGTTCGCGGCAAAACGCTCGCTAAACGAGCACTAAGGAATTCGCTGTTCTAGTGTGGACGTGACAACGAGCCACGCGCTAGCATGGAGGACAGGGCGAAGAATTTGTGTTGCAGCTCACCGACATTTATAGAAATAATACAGCTATGTGGGTGCTACTGATAATATTGCAAAGTTGGTAGAGAAAGCGGCTGACGTTCACAGACAGGAACTGATCAGCATGCTTGCATTATTCAGAAGAGACAGGGCAAGAGAAAGACATCAAGAGGAACACGAAACTGTAAGCTCGAGTTGAATATAAAATATTCAATCGTACACAAATATCTAACTTGCTACACCTGAGTGGACATTCTATAAGAATTCGGAAAAATATATTCGGGTGAAATAAATAGGTATCTGGATGCGTGTTTAATGCATCGTACTCTCATTTCCAAAATAGAAAAAAAAAAAAAGTTGAACACCATCAATGAATAGTGCGAGTAGAACGAAGGTCAGCATTATCGTAACTCGACGTGTGTCCCACTTGCGATTAATTCGATTTGCCTGCGCGGAGGCGCTACTAGGGGGCGTACATGTTCCTCCATCATCCATAGCTGCAAGACACCAAATAATGCCCTAGTAGCAGTGTGAGCCACAGAGCCAAGATCAGTGCTCACACAGCATGCCCCTACAGCGCAGCTCGATTAGTTTGAGAGAGAGATAATCGTCGGCCTCCGAAAGGCACGATTGGTCAGCTGCAATCACGTAACGACTCGGCGATTGGCTGGTCAGTGCCCGCACAATGTACTAATGGTGTAATACGATTGTTTCAAAGTCAATGTGACTCCATAGGTTGTGCACACTCGTATATTATAAGCAGTAGGTGAGTCAACTGAATGGGCTTAGACAGCAGTTGCCATGAAAGATACATAGTCTTGGACAGTTTCTGCAGCTTCGCATCAAAGTCTTATTCCGCATCTGTGACGCATTATTCTGCGTCTGCGATGTCTTCGGACACTCCAGAGCTAATGGTTGCTACGGCCGACAGTTCCATCGACTTCTTCGGACGGGATACCTACAGTAGCGTTACCAGCTGTGACACCTACAGTACTACCATCATGTACTGCCACCAGTGCAGCACGATCATCTACATATACTACAGTGCAATCGACTTCTTCAGCTGTGACACCTACAGTACTACCATCATGTACTGCCACCAGTGCAGCACGATCATCTACAGATACTACAATGCCATCGACTTCTTCAGCTGTGACACCTACAGTACTACCTTCGTGTACAGCCACCAGTGCAGCACGATCATCTACAGATACTACACTGCCATTGACTTCTTCAGCTATGACACCTACATTACTACCATCATGTACTCCCACCAGTGCAGCACGATCATCTACAGATACTACAGTGCCATCGACTTCTTCAGCTGTGACACCTACAGTATTACCTTCGTGAACTGTCACCAGTGCAGCACGATCATCTACAGATACTACACTGCCATCGACTTCTTCAGCTGTTACGCCAATTGAATCTTCAGTGGAGCCATCGACCTCTTCGTCTGAGGTACCTAGAACACAATTGCCGACGTTGCCTGCTTCGTTAGCTCCAGAACCTACATCTCCAACAGGTCCGTCCGAGTCTTTACCTGGACCAGTATATCGTCATTAGTGTCACTTTTGTAATAAGACATTTGCTTTCAGCCATGGTGTACGGCGCCATGAGCACTTCGATTGTGCCAAAATCCCTGTCATATGTCATATTTGTGTGACAGGTGCAAGTTTTTCAGCCGTAGAGACATTTTAATTAGACATGCGAAGACATTTAAAGGTGAAGAGCATTTCTCATCAGTACAGTGGTACCAGGTTTATTGCAAGCAGGTCTCTTGTGAGTTCGGTACATTCCCTCAAAAGTGTAGTTACCTGCATAACCTGCCCTGCACAGTGTGTAGGTGTAATAAATGTCATAATATCTTCGCACAAGGACAACATGAGTGTGAATAGCGAGATACATAAAAGATTGCAATCTACAAAAAAGTTCCGTATATTGAAATGCATATATATTGAAGAATATTGTAATTTTTTTTGGGGGCATCAATAAAAAAATTGCTTGTGAATCACATTGTGTTTTATTTCATAGTTACATTATTTGTCAGAATATAATTAAAATTTAAAGGTACAGAAACAAAATAAATTTAATTAAAATAACCGTAAAAAGTAACTATGTACTATTATATAATTAAATAAAAACGTTTTAAAATTGAACAACATTCCATGTTTAATAAAACATATATATATATCTAATTAATTATGCATGTAGTCAAAGCCCTGCTGATTGGAAACATCTTCTTTTAAAAATACGGTGGGAAATTATAGGTTTTTTTATGACAATAAATATAAGGACCGACAGCTCGCTTGGCAGTGAAATCGAAAAATTAACGTCGATTTTGTGTTAAAAATAGAATCTAACATGGTGGTCGCTGACAGCGCATTGTATACTACAAAAACATTAAAAAATATTGCTGTCATCTGGTGGGTAAATTAATACAATAGTGTCACCTCGGGTAATGAAAACATATTAAATTCAAAATGGCACCCTCCAGTAATGTAAATAACGAACGATTGACGAAAAAAAAAAAAAAAAAAAAATGGAGCCTCTAACAATGTGTAAAAAAATGATAGACGAAAAATAAACCATGATGGCGGCCTACAGCAATGTATAAAAAAATTAACGAGAGAACCTAGATGATGGCATACAATAGAATAAGTATTGTTGAGGGGTGTGAGGGCGAGGGAGTCAGTCGTCTTCTGGGCGTGGTGCTGGGGACACCTCCGGAAATGTACGTACAAAATACATTTTAATAATAACATTTAACAGTATTTTATTAATAAATATTTTATAAATTTTAGACATTTTTTAGAATTTAAAAAAAAATCTTTTGTGAATTTGGTGGAATATTGGGGTTCAAGGTCATTCAAGATCTAAAGGTCAATGTTACCTGCAACCAATATGGTGGTAGTAGTTAGTAATGTACTACGCTTGTTGACTTTTATGCGTTTTTCTCGAGTTATTGTTTTCAAGGTCATTCAAGTTCATGGGTTCATGGTCGAGTTCACCTTCATCCAATATAGTGGTAGTAGTCAGTAATGTATTATGCTCGCTGGTTTTTATGTTTTTTTCCAGTTTCTGTTTTTAAGGTCATTCAAGGGCATGGGGTCAAGGTCACGGGCATCCAGGATGGGAGTAGTCAGTAACATAACATGCTTGTTGACACTTATGCATTTCTTGAAATTGTTTGGAATTTTTAAGGCAAAAGAGAAATTTTAAGTGTAAAAGGGAATTTTTTAGTGTAAAATGGCTGCTGGGGGAAGATTTTTTACATAATTTTCATATATTTTCTTTACCATTTATTATACTATAAAATAATGTCTAATAATACATATTTCTTGAAAATTTTGCAATTTTTTTTGGAACACTGAGCAAAACGTCAGAAGGTCAGGGTTCAGGGGTGAAGGGTCAACAGTCAAAGGTCAAAGGTTCTGAGTCCTTCTCTCCTGACTCGGAGTCACAAATCCGTCTCTCCTGAGTCCAGTTCTTCTATTTCGGAATCAGAAATCCTCCTCTCCTGCTCTGGGTAAAACGGGAAATTTTTTTGGGGAAAAGGGGTAATTTTAAGTAAATTTTGTAGATTTTGAGGGGAAAGGTAAATTTAAAGGGAAAAAAAAGAAATTCCAACGTGGTGGCCGGTCGGCTTCGCCTCCAAATCCAGAATCCGTTGTCCCAGAACATACTTTTCCCTTCTACTTTTCATGTTAATAGAAGTGTAAAACGCTTGTGGTACATAACATAATTATAGGCTGTTCACTATAAAGAAAGCAATTTTTATGGCCCTCCCAACAGGCATTAACCACTATTAAATATATATTATTACAGCCTTAGACGTTATATTTTGAGAGTTGTGAAATGTATACATTTTGTTTATTGATCACATTGCAAGGTTTATATTAAAAAGCAACAGGAAGATAGAAATTGGTCGAAAGGAAAAATTTAGAAGGGCCTTACAAAATGCTCATTTTACCGTGAATAGCGTATATGAAAAAACCAAACACATCATACAATGGGTGACTTTTCAAAGGTGTAGTTGATAAAAAAATGTGATGAAAAACGAATAGACTATAATTCCGGTCTGTCAGAAGAATGAATGAGATGAGATGGAGTGCACCTGCAGAGGAATGAAGACAGATGAAAAAAAAAAGGGGAGTGCTCCGCGTCAACTACCCACACCATTTAGGTTCCACCTCACTTCCTATAGGCTGTTCCCGGTAAAGTGAGCACTTTTAAAGGCCCTTACAAATTTTTTTCCTTTCATCCAATTTCCATCTTTCTGCTGCTTTTAAATATTAACATTACAATATGACCAATAAACACAGTGTATACATTTCACCACCATCAGTGGTTAATGTTTGTTGGGAGGGCCTCTAAAAGTGCTCACTTTATCGTGAACAGCCTATAAATGAAAATATCTTCGGATAAATTTCGCTCGTCACGGCCTGCAATCGAACGGGGGATCACAACACAAAGGCGGGACATCACTAACAGCGGAGTTAACGATAATAACTTCCATGGAAAATATGTTTCGAAATTTACTGTGCCTTCTTTTTTTGCCATTCGAACATAATATTATGTACACACCACTAAACAAAATTTTAATGATTGAAATTATTTTGCTTGATTTTTAAATTTCTGACTATGACTATCGATCATACCTGACTCGCGTTCGCTAATTATTATTGCTCGATGCTGGCCGACTACTATAGGCTGTTCACGGTAAAATGAGCACTTTCGGAAGCCCTGCTTAAGATCTACTTATATGCACGTTATGTATTATTCCTCTTTATGTGAAAATAAAATTGCCAAGTTTCTCCTCCCTTTAGCCAAGTTACACTCCGGTGCACTAATATATATATATATATAATTTACGTTATCACAAATGGACACCTAACACATTTTATTCGACGTTCAGATATGGAACTTGTTTCCATCCATCGTTACCAACTTTGCTGAGCACATGTCACTTAGTTCTCTCGTTGAAACATATGCAGGTAGGAGCAGTGACTTTATTCTAAGGTTGATCAACAAGTGCTCACTCTATTGTGAACAGCCGTTATACAGATGATTTTCCCAAGTGATTTTGCATCCTATGTTTATTTTCAGTTTCTTCTGTAGTTCCTCTGTGATTAAGTGAGCTCTATTGAAAGATCTATTTATGATCTACCGCCCTGCACATTTATTATCTTTCCACCAAACGTATATCTAACATTGGCCGCAGCCATACCACTATGCATGAGTCCCTTACATGAAATTGCAAAATTTTTGGGAGCGTGAATAAATTATTTTTATGCAAATTATACATTTATATTAAGTAGAACAAACTTAAAACTGAATGGAAAAATTATAGTGCTCGCAAATGTTAATTTTAGGTTTTTAATACAACATTACGGCTTTGGAAACCCTTTTCCTTCAAAGATGCCAACTTTCACAGAGAGCGTGCCGGCAATAATATAAAAATCCCTTAGATAATTATAAATTATTGTTGTCAATTTCGATGCAAAAATGAAAGAAAAATATACACTCTATATTCGAATCAGTGGAAAACCACTGATTCACAGTGAAAATGGCTCCTCTAAGATTCAGAGTATATATATATATATATATATATATATATATATATATATATATATATATATATATATATATATATATATATAAACCGCTATTTGTTCCAGTGGGAAAATTACGCTGATTGAATTAGTGATGGGACAAATTTCACTTATTCTAAGTGGAGCCATTTTCACTGCGTTTCAGTGGTTTTCCACTAATTTGAATTTAGAGTGTACTTATCATTGCAAACGCGGGAGAAGTAATTTCCAGGAAAACGATTTAAAAATAATGCCTATAGAATAACCACTGAAATAAACAGAAATATGGTAACCACACAGCCTTAAATAACATTTTTTGCTGTCCTAGATGTAAGTACCAGTTGTGTAAGCGATATTAATTTACAAAGATGTTTATTTATCGTAATGTGTAACAATGGATCGTTACATAAAATTGGAAATTACCTCGATGAATACGTACAATGAATATTTTTTTATAAATAACTATTATGTTCCAAACATTAATTAAGTTAACGAAGTTAGGTAGGACGCCATCCTCCAAATATATACCGTTCTCTGAAACGATATAAAAAAGTTATTTACCTACTTAACACATCCTCTAACAAAAATAATATAAAATTCATGGAGGATCGATTAAAATTCTGCTGAAGGAATGGAGCGGGCAACCATTAATCATGAAACACAATCGCATATAAAATTATTTTAGTAGTTATTCACTGCGCGTGTCTATTTATTTGGCTACTGAAGTAAATAAGGGTAATTCGGGGATAATATATTTGTCGTTTCCTGGCCCAGGCAAACCAATGTCCTATCTGAAAATTATTTTTCTTCATTTAAAATGACAAAGTTCCGGTGTATTACACAGGGATGATCGATGCTTTTGAATTCTGCTTTTCTCATGAATATTTTGTCTAACTTTTGAGAGCTTGCGAAATAAATATTAATAGGTAAGTAACACAAATGAAAATTAGTTTTTGAATTTCTTGGCAAATTAATCTATGAGAACAAACAGGATAAGGAGGAAATTACAGTCACTGTTTTCAATTAGCAGGTTTTAAATAATAATGAAGGAAAATAACATAAATTATATACAACATAAGAATGTGGTATGGTGAGAAGCTTTACGCCTGCGAGCAAGAAAAACGAAATTTCCCTCCACACGCGGTATAAAAATTTTCTTTAAATCTTATCGAGTAGCGCGAAGGGTCCTCAAGCCCAGTAAATACCCTCCTAATCCTTAATAAAGTTAACCCTGGGATTTTAATAGCGTCTTGCCAGGTGGTAAAATATTGTAGGCTCCCCAGACTCCGGATATTCTTGGCATTCCTATTATACTTCCCTCCATTCGCATAGTTTCTTATTACGGTATGATGCCATTGTCTTAGGTGGCATCATTGCAGTAATAACAGACCTGAGTTTAGGTGGAAAAGTATAACGAAATGCGAATGCAATTTTTTTTTCTAAAACATGCTAATTAATTTTTATAATCGTCTGATGTGTAAGTCGAACTTGCAAAATTCTTGTTTCTTTGCATGAGTAGCTATATAAAGATGTTTTTCCTTGTTTTAAGTTTTACTATGTTTTGGTTAAACATTGTATATCGAAGTCGATTCCTGTTTCACGGATGTCTTTAAAGAGATAAAGTTCATTTACATGTTTTCAGTTTTTGTTTTCAAATTTACACGAATTACACTTTTTTAATCCACTCTGAAACGTTAAATCTGAATGAATACAGAGTTCCGACGGAAAATGTTGTACTACAAGAAATGGGTTATAATGCCACGTCAATTCGCAAAATCCTGGATCCAGTGAGGCAACTTTTAATTGTGTGTTTCGAATGAATTGGTGTGGAACGTCGTGGCAATGACTTGATGTAGCTGTATGGGAGATGTACACAAAGCATCAGCGAATCAAATAAATGGAGAAATTTTTATGTCAACATTTCTTGATTTTAACATCACGTGAATTAATTCATGTCGTGTTATAAGAAAACCGGGTTTAAAATATTCACTTTTACACTTTTCAAACGATTTCTCCATATTTTGTCTTGAATTCGTACAATAACGTTTTGTACAACTGCGACACGCAGGTGCAATTTCGTGGAGTAAATCTGTAGCAAACACAAGAATAGACGTTTTAGTCTAGTGATAGCCTGTTGAATGTGAAAACATTCAAGTATCTCTTCAGAATCCCAAAACGTTTATCGCCAAATAAAACGCCGAGATGTTGAAAAGCTGGGATAGCAGAGAGCCAGACGAATGTGTACTCATAAAGTTCAAAGTGATTCTCCATTTTCAGGTACGCTTTGAAGTGAATTCCGTGGCTGTTTCTTTTGGCCATTCACGACGAACTCTACGAAGATATCTCGGAATGTTTTCTCGAACTCAGACGTCCTCATTAAGTTTCATCGCCTTGTGACTTTCGCTGAGTGTCTTTTCAAAACTGTTTTGAACGGTAATGTTGACTTTGAAACGTTCGCTCTCTAAGACGCGGAAGTAAAGTCAACTACGAGAAACTACACCGTTTTCTGAACAAATAATGTGACACCACCTCTTCAAAAAAAAGTTTTCCGTTCAAACGTCTTTATCATTATATTGCATTGAATTGATATCAACAGCGGTTGTATAACATTGAGAAAAATTTAATTAGTGCAACACGGAGCTTTAAAAAATATATACTTCATCAAATCAAATCGCTACTAATCCGAAATAAACTGGCGGTTATAATTTTAGCTTTCAATGGAGAACACGACTCTAATAATAACCGGGATCCAGAGCGACATAATATTTGGGTATCTTGTATTTGCGCCTTAAGAAATATGCTATGTTTTCCGACATGAAATTTGTTAACATGTATAAGCGCGCGTCTCAGTACATTTCTATTGTTAGAACACTGCTCCTACCGGATATTAGAATTCAGGGTCATGAGGTTATAACTGGTTATAACTAATTCTATGACGTAATCATCTACGAATGCATATACTGCAGTGCAAGAGTGTCACATGTAATTTTGCTCTGTGCCATCTGAGAAGTCACATCGCAGGGCAAGAGTGGCCTAGAGTACCTTAGCGCTCTACGCCGACCCTAATTAACAAGGTGAATTGGATTGGGGATATATACACTATTTAGAACATAAAAACATATTTTAAATCCTTCTACGCTTGCTACTAATTAATTCGTTACCAACAAAAACCGAAAGGTATTTATAGAGGAACATTTACATTTATAGGGGCCGCGGTGGTGTAGTGGTTACACTGCTCGCCTCCCACCCAGGCGAATAGCGCTCGATTCCCGGTGGGGTCGCTCCCGTGCTCTCGCATGTGGGAATCGTACCGGACGACACCGTTGATGGAAGGGTTTTCTCGGGGATCTCTTGTTTTCCTCGCTTTTGCATTCCGGCGCTGCTCGATGCTCACCTCACTTCACACACATCGGCTCTCAATACCTCGATGTTACGAGCCGTCCAAATCTCTCCACTCCACTATACTTCTCATAAAGGTTTGTATATTTTGAAAAGCTAAGAGACAGCAATGTCTTAAGCCTTGTTTGAACACGTGATCGGTTCTATTGACGAAGGGTGAGCTAATTTTGTAGACATACACAGAGGTTCTATTGACGAAGGGTGAGCTAATTTTGTAGACATACACAGAAGAGGAAAACCGGACTACGTCAGATTAGGGTCTAAGGTAACAAGCAATAACTAGGGCCTCGCGTTTTTCGCGAAAAAAAATTTCACGACTACCTGTACTTCAAAACACTATAGTTAAAATCCATTTTCGTGATTGGATTATTTTAACTGTCGCGCATTATATGTGTCTGTCTGAGAATCACCGACACTAATGCTCGGTTGCACCATCGTGTTTCGAAACTCGATCCGAGATCGGATCTAAGATCGACTCAGAAAACTCTTGCACCATTCGAGTTCAGAGCTGGACTGGAGATTGAAGTGAAGTTCATTTCGAACCTCCGAAATTGGTAGTTCGAAATCTCGATCCCACATCAGCAGCCATCGTCAACAAATATAATTTGAAAACACGCCAACAGATAGAACTTTGTTCGGTGGTTTTCTTGGGAAATTAAAACAACATTATATGAACTTGAATATTATTCAGTAAAATTCGTACAACAATGATTCATTTTAAACAGATAAAACATCGCACATTATAGTTCTATCTACAGTGAAAAATACACCTACTTCTATGACGTCATATATTACGAACCAATAGCAATGTTTGTATCATACTTATTCTCGATCTCTCACTTTGGAACCAAGGTCGACGAATCGGAGATCCAAAATCATGAAATTTCGTTGGTGCAACGCTTTTACATTGGAACCAACATCAAACTGGATCATGGTTCGAAACTACGATTATCCGATCTCGGATCGAGGAATATGTTGGTGCAACCGGACATTATTGTCGGAGTCAACCTAATTCTGATTAGCCCAGTATGGCTAGAAAGTGTCTCGCGACAAAGACACGTGGCCAATAACTAAAGGAAAACTGCGCCTATAACATAGGACACCGGAGTCAAGCCTTCTTGTAGAACATTTCACAATAAACAGGTGGCTCTAGTAATAACTAGTCTAGAAGAGCGAAAAATGAATGCAGAGAGATGAATCGAGTGCAGTTGAAGCTGGTTAAATCTTAAAGGACCTTCCTGATAAAAATTTTCAAACGCCTCAATGTCACATCCTGACGTAATTTCAACGGTGATGGAAAACAGTATAAACAAGTTTCCCGCGTGCTCTGTTTCCTCGAGGTTTTAAGCGGTGAGTGTGCGACTTCAATACAGCAATCTCTTCAGAATAGGTACAGTATTACCTCAATTGTCTTAAACACTGTTTTACAGAAGAGTAAATGCTGTTCACGGTAAAATGAGCACATTTGAAAGCCCTGCTTACGATCTACTTGTATGCAAGATTTGTATTATTCCACCTCATGTAAAATTAACATTGTCATGGGACTCATCACTTTATTCATACTCCAGTCAATTAAACCTGTGAAAATATTCGGAAAGAAAATACTTTTAAAATGTGCTAATTTTTACATTTCAATGTATTAAAAAACCAGAAAGGGAAAGAAATGATTTAAGTTTTCACAAATGGTTACCTAACACTCTTTATCCGACGTTAAGATATAGAACTACTTTCCATCCATCGTTACCAACTTTACTGGGTGCATGTCACTCTGTGCGGCCGTTAAAATAAATGTAGGCAGGAGCAGTGCATTTTTCTAAGGTTCATTTCAAAAGTGCCCACTTTATCGTAAACAGCCTCTATATATTGTAACAGAGGGATAATTTCAGTAATTTTCGTTGAATATGACCCTTTTCAACGATAATATATATGTCTCGGTAATCAAATTCCAAAAAAGGGCAACAAAATATCGACTTTCATTTTTACTCTGAAAAAAATATTAGCATGGAAATATTCCATAGTTTTAAAAAAATTTAAAAGGAACAACTTAATATGATAACCATATATCAAGTATGGAGGCCCCTTAAATATGTGAGCACCCGAACCGAGGAAGTACAAATGCAGTAGATAACTAACTATCAAATATTATGTTTAATAATACACGTTATGCTTTGGTCAGAATATAAAATTATTAGTTACTGATACCTGGAAAGATTCGTGACAAAAATAGGCTTTTCACTGTAAACTGAACACTTTTGAAAGCCCTGCTTAAGATCTACTTGTGTACAGGTTGTGTGTTCTTCCGCCTTATGTAAAATTAACATGAGCATGAGCCTCATCACTTTATTCATACGTTGGTCATCTTTACTCTTCGATGAATTAAAAAATAAAGAAAGAGAACATAAATTATTTAAGTTATTATAAATGGTGACACAACACTTTTTGTGCGACGTTAATACATGGAACTACCTTCCCCTCCATCTTTAACCACTTTACTGGATACGTGTCACTAATTGAGCCCGTTAAAATATATGCAGGTAGGGGCAGTGGCTATTTTATTAGGTGAGTTTCAAAAGTGCTAACTTTATCGTGAACAGCCTTTCGCAATAAATAGGAAACATTAAACCGAAGAGGTAGGGTTCCAAATATCGAAAGCTTTCTCAAAAACATCCCTGTTTCCCAACTGCCGGAAAAAATACAGGGAAATCTTTCAAGAAATCAGAAGACCTGGCAACACCACTCGCCAGCATCCAGCCGATGTCTGGAACGGAAGTACGTCAGCTGGAACGGAAGTTAACGGTCTAGCAGACTATCTACCACCTCCTTCCGGGATTGTGTTTTTCTCTTTTGGGGGATGCGTAGGGAGCAGGGGCGAAATAGACTTCCTCGCAGTGGTTAAACGGAGCGGAAACCCACTGGTTATTTATTCCTCTAGGCCGCTTTCTTGAATACGCGAGTCAGTACGTCAGAAATTTACATTCTCTGAAGACACCGTCTTCGCATGGCCTCTGCATTTCTCAAATTTTTTTGTAGAATTGTTCATACAAAAGAAAACTTTTTAAAAAACGGAAACGTGTACCGTAAAAATAATCGGAATCAGAAACAACTGAAATTTTTTTCCACTAGCTAGAGATTTTTGGTACCCAACTATGTTCTTTGAATATTTCAAGAAGTCGGAGCAAGTGAGAAAATAAAAAATAAATTGTGCACAAGCCACTCTCTGATCTCTTTGCGTTTGTAAACAGAATCTCGGCGTATCTAAAACGTATGAAAATGTTATGTTGTGAGTTGTGTTTGAATTACTATTGAAGCTAATGCTCAATTTATAATAATATTAGTATTATCTCGCGGCAAGTTATCCTTACTAAGAAACTCGTAGGCAGACGCCAAGCGATAACGCAGGTTCCTGGTTTATTTACGCTCATAGTAAATAGTTTGTTGACTGACATTTCTAACATCTGGAAGGCTGTGATTTTTTTCCTATATATTAAAAATATTTAATAGCACGGTGTCTTTAACGAATTGAAACCTGAATTAATAATATTGCAGTGTGGTATTTAGACATGCTAATACACTCGCTACCAAAAAGTAATTGGGCACCCGTGAAGATCGGTAATTCAGTACGTCTGTTGACTTGTGTCTCACGGCCTTCAGCGTAGGACCGCTGGTATTTGTCCGTGGTAGCATGAACACAGAGGTCTATTGTAACATTCTGGATAATGAAATTGCTCCCAACATTGTGGCGCTTTTACGGAATGTACCCGAGTTACTTCCAGGATGACAATGTCAGGTGCCGTGTTTCAAGGGCTGCTATGTAGTGATACGCCGACAATAATGTTCGCCGATTGGACTGGCCCGCCCAGAGCCCCGACCTCAACCCTATAGAACATCTTTGGGACGAATTGGATCGCCGGGTGAGGGCTCGTCAGGCGCGGCCAAAATCCATTGCTCGACTCATGGAATTGTTGCAAGAGAAATGGCGACGAAACCCCGTGGATGTCCTGCAAACACTCGTAGAGAGCATGCCAGACAGGGTGGCTGCTGTTATAGCCGCAAGAGGTGGCCCTACGAGATTCTAACGGGGTGACAACCACCGAGCGAACATTGTGGATAGGTGTCCAATTACTTTTTGGTAGATGGTGTATAAAACACATAATAAAATAAACAATTTAATATAAAAATAAAACAAACTTACCAATGTTAATTGCAAAGAAATTTAAACATATCTTCTTTAACGGAATGTTGATAGTCATTTAAGTAAGTATCACAGTACGCAGTCTACATAATTTTACATGCATCACACAGTGTTCGTGTTTCTGCACGTTTATTTATTACAAAAAGTGTTTTATTAACGGCGGGGAAATCAATATAAAATATATTTTCTCTCTTCTATCGACAATACTTAGTAAACGAATTTTCTAACTACAAGCATAAAAACCGGTTTTTTTTTCTATTATTTTTTTCATATTGCAAAGGCGAAGAAGTACAAAAGAGACTTTTGTTCATTTACAGTGACATATTTTCGATCCGATTGTAATGTGGCAAAATCAGCAGCTCGTATTGTATTTTAAGGAGTGAAAAAAAAAGTAATAATTTGTATGCACGAATTTCTGGCCTGGACTATGGCCTTATTTATGCCTTGTCTAAGAAATCAGTGTCAGAAGTATCGTGGTAGTTTACAGTTTCTATCTAGCGGTTGGCTGAAAGTGCAGGTAGAGTGGCTAACATTTCGTGTACTAGGGAGTCTTCATATAAGTGGATATAACGTCTGATCATGAATAATTATATGTAAGAAACGAAGGCATTAAATAAAATACCTAAGTTTTTGAAGCGAACGTTTCGCAAAAAAAAAAAAAAGTAAATATACAATATCTTACGTTTACCTGTGGTGGTACCATATGGTGACTCCACCATCTAGATTATTCAAAAATGCTCCAAATCAATTACTAAATTGACATCTCTTGAAATTGGTTCAGAAGAATCAGTAAAATTTAGATTATACTAGTTGCTAGTATTCACCAATTCCTATAAGCTGTTCACGGTAAAGTGAGCACTTTTGAGGTCCTAGTTACTTTTCCCCCTCAGCCATTTTTTTTATCCTTTAGCCACCTTTTCAAATAAATACTTCCATGTAAGCAATAAGCACAGCGTGTGTATCCTGCCGCACTCTGAAGTTAACGTCTAAGATTAAAATAAAACATATATACGGACTAATATTCCAAATGAGAGGGTCTTCAAAAGTGCTCACTTTAACGTGAATAACCTATGGTATATTAAACCAGTGTTGTTCTAAAATCTCTGTGCATCCCACTTATTCGCCAAAAAGTTACCAGTTCCAGAAAAAATAATTCCAATGGTTGACCTCAATCATTCAGTAATAGAATTTAACTTACGATAGTCTTAACTACTTCACTCTTCCTATCTCTCGTCCAACCATAGCTGGACTACTGGAGTGGCGATAGTTGTGATATTTGGGCGGCTCTTAAAAGCGAGGTCATGAGAGCCGGTGAGGGTGAAGCATGGAGCAGCGTCGGAATGCAAGGGCGGGGGAAACGAAGGATCCCCGAGAATTGTATTGTATTGGTGAAGGCTTATAAACGCCCCTCGGAGTTATGCCTGAATGTTTACCAGTGGACGGCTTACAAACTAACTTATGACCTAACTTAAACTAACACCCATGCCTTACCTAGGAATCGAACCCAGAGCAAACCCGTACCGCATACCGGCGGCGAACCGTCCAACTGAGCCACGGGAGGTCAGTCGCCAGGATCCACGACAAAACCCGACGACCAGCGTCATCAACCGGCAAGAATCCCACTTGCGAAAATATGTGGAATGACTCCGCCGGGAATCGAACCCGATTCACCTTTGTGGGAGGCGAATAGTCAAACCGCTAAACCAAAACGTGCCCACAGCGGAGCTAGTGCTTGCTCACAGCTGTCTTACTGGAAGGCCACAGTGAACGAGAATTGGCAACACCGCGTATCAATTGTGAGTGCCGTGGCATCCTCAACGTGGAGTTATGGGGCAAGAAGGTAGCAGTGTGTAAACCAAGCCACGGCATTACTTTTCTCATAAAAATATATTTCCCTGGACATGAAAGATTAATTAATTTCCTGTCAGTAAAAGTTATTTCCTTCCCTGAAGGGTAAAAATGCGTTAAGATTGATGTGACTGGTCGTTCCCACGTACGAATTATAACAATGAAGCTTGATGACTACTTCAGATAAAATTTACTGGCTGGAAAATAAACGTCACAATAGATTAATTAATATGCCAAATACCAGGTTGTTGGTGAAGCGTAACATTTCGTGTAACAATTTGTGTATTTAATTTCTCACCAAACATAGATTGCGTACATCAGACAAATAAATCTGGGTATTTTGTATAACCTACAGTATAAGCTTGAACATATTTTCGCATTACGTATCAGCCGTTTTGATTGAAAACGTGAATCTCACAAAGTTTCGAGTGTAAAATGATTCAAAGTTTTCCCTTCACAGCAAACTATTTAGTTTCACACTCTGGTACGTACGTAGGACTTAACGTATCGCTGACAACGAGGTCACTATTGGCGGAGCAAGTTGCTCAGATAAGCAGTATTGGGAAAGAAGTCGCCCATGGCCTGCTCTGGAAACCATTGAAAACCGAAGTCAGGTTGGCCGGACCGGAAATTGAAGCCAGGTACTTCCGAATGCAAGTCCAGTGGTCTACTAATACGTCACCTCACCTCTTTAAGTGGCAAGAAGCGGAGGCGACACTTTCTGCTGACGTGTTTATTTACGACCTTATTTACAATACAATGGTTGGAGACCCGGAAATTTCGTGGATTCATACGGCAAAACGCTAGACTCCACAATCGTTTCTCCATTTGAGCTTCAGTTATTAGTTCATTGGCTGTCATTCCAGTTTAACAGCCGACCAGGTAACATGATCTTAGGTCCTCGTTTTTCTTTCAGGTTCGCTATTGGTCGAAAGACGTCCGGAGCTTGTCTTACATACTCTGTACCAATATAAACAGAAAATGAAATGTACATGTGTTTGACGTTTAACTTGTCCTCAAATAAATTCGCGAGATTTCCGGTTCCTACTAACGATATATAAGGTCTTGCGACCATACAAAATATAAGACCATTCTCGGTTATTTCCAGAATTTTTGAAGCTCTGCTAAAGTCCTGCTTCTAGGATATTCCTCCACCCACACAAAGCTTAGAAAATAACACCAAATGGTCAACACATTGCAATCGTGCGCATCCAGTGTAATTATACTTTACATAAGAACGTTTTTTACTAGGCATTTCCAACACACCAATTTGCTTTGTCTGTATTCATATTAGTTATAATGAAATACTGTAATTAATAGAATAAAGTAAGTAAATGTACAATGTAACAGAATAAAAAGGCACTATTCTGTTAACACATAGCTTGTGTTACATGACATATTTAGGAAGAAACCAAACTTCATAGTTTTTTTTTTTATTCCAAAAGGGTTAAGAAACTGCTAGTACACTATACTGGCATTAGTGCCAGAGTATAATGGTGACTCTAAAACTTGTATTAAATTAAAATTATATATGCACAGCTCCAAAATACCCAGCAATCCAGACAAACTGATAGGGGACGTTTTAAGCTATTAGACCTACATAGAAAAAGATTAAACCACGAAATTATTTAAGTGGTATATATAAAATTTTTCACGAAACTAATGCGGAGATTATTAATCTTTCTTTATAAATGATGGCTACTGTGCAAATTAATATTTTCAGAAAATGTAGATGCAGTCTCGGTGAACTGGCTAAATTGGTTATAGGCATACGAAGGCACGTTGTTGTAATTGTTCAGCCATTTTTCGCCGGTTTTATTATTCTATCACCTGACAGCCTGCAAAATTGTATCTTTCGTGTTTTAAGGGGAATGGTGTACGGAAATAGTATATTTAATTTTTGTCAGAATTTGTTTTAAAGAGGATTTTTCGAAATTTTTGGTTCGATAAGAAGTAAATAACAAATTTGAACACATTATTACATGGTTTTCTTTGCATTCGTTATTCTGGGCTCTGATTGAAGACAATAAAAAAATATACATTCTCTTTCTTCCAATGAAGGCAGTGAAAATCTCACAACGTAAAAAGGTGTTGAAAATTATTATTTACGTCGTGTCGAGCCAATATAGAAACAAAAATTGAAGATAAATTACTTTCTCTATTAGCACAATTCCTGTGAATAGTATCAGTATTATAAAAATATATTTAGATGTTTATATAAATAAACAATGGAAATAAAAATAATGCCGTAACAATGGTTAAATAACAAATTTTTTCAGATAATGAAATATTGTTGTTGAATTTCGTAACCTCATACAAGAGGGGAAAAAAAATAAATAAATAAAAAATTATTTTATTTGAAGTTTTATAACATTTGAACATATGTTCCAATGAAATTTACACGTTTAATTAATTGAAGCTGTCGAGTAGGACATCAATTGATAAATTAATCGGTATTCACAACCAAGGGGTCTTTAACCGATGGTGTCTATGCTGTTTGCTGAAATCATGTTTCAGTACTTGAAGAAATATTTGAAATCAACAATGCCGCTTTTAGATAGCGTACTTCTACAACAACTTCGTCACGAGAATTATCTCTAAAGGTCACATGTATTCGAAAGATGCCACAAAACACATACGGAGATGTTTTAGATTCTTTTCTTAATTTTATACAAATACTATTCATCGGGTTGAACATATTTCACTCCTAAAAATAAAGGATAACACAGGTCTCTATTCAAAACAATTAACTCTGCTGCTGCTATACAGTAGCGCTGGTATAGGCCGTTCACGGTAAAGTGAGCACTTTAGACGCCCTAGTTACTTTTTTCCTATCAGCAACTTTTATCCTTCTGCCACTTTTTAAAATAAACATTAGCAGATAAGTAATAAATACAGTGTGTATATTCCACCGCACTTGGATGCTAATGTCTAAGACTACAATAAAATATATTCGTTGACTGTTATTCCTAATCAGAGGGCTTCAGAAAGTTCTCACTTTACCGTGAACAGCATATAGAAATATATGCATGCAGCAGCGCAAGAAGTATAACCCTTCAATACGGCGAGGTGGAGTTCCCAGCATGACCGCTTCGATGGCTAAGACTATGAGTCAAAGTAGTTCATATATGTGAGACTCGTGAGGCTAGCTTGGCTTGGCTCGGAAGTACTCGGCAATCCTCGGAACATCTGGCATCCCCTACTTCGGCTCAACTCGGGATTGCCGGGCTACCGGAAAGAGCTCAAGAGTTATGCCCATTACCCCATTAAGAGCGTATGTCTATTATGTTTAGAGGCATAGAATATACCAGATAAAAAAAAAATCAGTATTTATTATTCAGTTTAAACCATTTTTTTTTTTTTTCATTCGACAGAGTTCCAACGTATGAAACTTATACCACGCATAACTTGTGCTAACTATGCACATCAGTGATACGGATCTAAGTAGAGATGGATAATATAGTTGTGGGCACAAGTGAGAGGAGGTCTGTCCACGAGGTTGATGCCTGCCCGTGGTCGAGGGCGACGCCCCGCAGGAGAGAGAGCGACCAGGGGGACAGCGGGGTAGGCGCTGACGATCAGCTGACCGGGAGGCCACGGACGTTAATACGGCCGACACCCCCCCCCCCTCCTCCCTACGATAGCATCGTTGTGAGCTGTAATTATCTCATTGACATAACATCTCGGAACTAAAATAAAGTCAGTTTCCTCTCTCCGGCGGGCGTATTTACGTTGAGAAACATCTCCCCGTTTCCACTAATTCCATAATGCCTTGCGAGTTTTCTGTATTTATGGTCTGCGCTATCTGGATCCATAAGTGCGGCCTTTAATTTAGAAACACGCGGGTCGTTCTCGTACTCCTCTAGAAATGGATATGTGGGCTTGTCTGTAGGAAATAAATGAAGTTGCTTGTCTATAGGAAATAAATGAAGTTGCTTGTCTATAGGAAATAAATGAAGTTGCTTGTCTATAGGAAATAAATGAAGTTGTGGGTCGTCATCAATTTTAATGTATTCCTGCTCGTGCATGAGTACCGGCAAATGGCACACTCGATTCCTGTCCTGAACTACAATTATTTAACAATAAAACAAAGGATCTATGCATGTGACGAGTACACTTTTAGTCTGATCTTGCAAGATTATTTCTACATTAACCTAAAAATGCTGAGTAATTATCTTTGCTATCGCATAGGCACCGCACGAAGGAACTACAGGTAGAACGAAGTGATTATAAAGCAACCTTAGGTAGTGACGTTACAGACTGATTGCGGCTAAATGGGCATTTCTGACAATCCAGCTGAGGATCTAACTTTCTGCCAATTTTTTTCCTTTACACTGTATGCGAAATCAAAAATTGCAACTTCCCTGCTCACTTAATTCGAGCTGCAACCCAATAAGACATTAAAAATCATTATCAACATAAATGTGGTTATTATTACCGACCATACCCTTGTATATGCAGAAAGGAAATATTATCTACATTAAATAAATACAGTGCCTACAAATTTAAACTTCAAGCTGTTAAAACTGCATAAATACATGTTACTTATTTTTTAATCTGTTGCCAACTTTACTATATGTATTGAAGTCATTGGTTATATTTATATGAATGTAGTGACGGGAAGTGGCTGTTTCAATAGTTCATTTTAAAAGCGTTTTTTAAACTGCAAATAGCCTATAACTCAAAATACGTGGAGAAATCATATTACAGATTCGTCCTTTGTGTAATATGTTTATGTACGTCAAATGTACGTCAAATATCTGTGTATTTGGTCTTGTTTCAACGATGCAAAACTGCCTCTCAACTAGTGGGCTGTTTTGAGATTTACCTTATGTGACTTTCAGCAATTATTTTGAGAGTACATATAATTCAATTTATAATTGCTTCCTTGTTTTTAGAGCCTTATTCCGAGAAAAATGATTGAATTTCTTTATTACTTTTATTCTGAAATGTTAATATGTTTGATTATTAGCAGTGACGAACGAAGGAAGTTCCATTGCTTGAATTTTGATTTGGAAGCAGGCAATGCTTCAGATCGGTCCACAGAAAAAAAAAAACTTGTGTGAAACAACGTGTGAAGTGTTTCCCAGTTGTAATTCGACTAGTGGATTTACATAATTCTGCATATCCATACAACGCATGAACAAACAGGGAGAAGTTGGAACGAAAGAAGCCCGTAGTGAACAAGTGAACCCGAGTATAAATACAGCAGTACAGGAGAGTATACGTTGTTCACGAGGCAGTGGAGCTACGTATACATTGTTACAGTCTTTTGTTTGTTGAGTGCGTTACAGCTCTCTGGACTTCAAAATGAAACACAGTTTTGCACCTTATTTTTCGCTACAGCTTGCTGAATTTTGTCACAGTAAACAATGCGCTTTATTCGTCTGTCCTCTGTACACGCTGTGTCGCAGTTTCTCGCGCTTGTGTGGAGAGAGATATTTCTCTTGCAGTGCGTCACAGAATATAATTACTGTCGCTGAAATTTGTTCTCGTACCCTATGCCACGCCTCTTCTGCTGCTAATTGCGCGCTGACCCGAAAATATATTGTCATGAAGTTTAAGAGCTGAAAAGCCAGAGGTGAAGCCAACCTGCGACAAACTTTGCCAGAAAGTAAGTGTGTATGTATAAATTGGTTTAATTGCATGAACTATTAAACCCTATACACACATTATCTTGTTTAGCAGTTCACAAAAATATAATAGTTAACAAAGTCAAGGGGCGTAACAAATGATTGATTTTAAAGACAGTACGTAAATATTTATTCAAGACCAAATTCAGCCCAAGGCTGGTTTACAATTTTTTTTTCTACTTAGTATAATCTAAATAATATTATACAACTTTTGTTTTAAGTTATAAGTACTACAAATTATGCATAGGGCGGAAGCCTATAAGTTCCTATAATTTTAATTTTAACCTTAATTTTAATTTTGATTTAACTTTAATAGTTATCTTAGTATATGGTGACAGAAACAAAACTTACGTACGATAGCTCTAATTAAACTGGCTCTGAAACAGAAAGGACTTACACTTCACCCTGAACGAGTCCAGCGAGGTGGTTTTCAAATCTCCCGGCAGGTCATTCCAAATTTTGCTTTCCATATTTGTGAAAGATGTTTGATAAATGCGGCTTTGAAAAACGAAGAACATTAAAGGAATTTTTATTACGAGTATTGTGGTGATGCAAAGAATCGAAGTTAATAAGCTTTACTAGTAAATATTCTGGCTCTTGGGTATCAATAATTTTTTTAGTTGAGTGACTGAATGATACAAACACCTATTTACCATATTCAGCCATTTGGATGTTAAGCATATATCTAGAAAACGTGCATTATAAAATGCGTAAGAACATAAATAATATATTATATCAAAGAATTTAATTATTTAATTGAATTGGCAATTTTTTATATATAGTGGTGGTTACCCCTCCCCTCTACTGGGTAACGATGGGCACTCGCAGTAGGGGTTGAGAAGGCGGGATGCAAATCGTACACGAATATAGCCCAATCACGGTTACTTGCAACGTTTCTGAAGCCCTACTTAAGTTCTACTTCCAGGATATTCCTACGCCTCATGTCGACAAAGATTAACTACGTCTAGAAAATTACACCACCGAGACAACGCACCGCATTCGTGCGCATTCAGTGTAATAATATTTTAGATAAGAATTATTCCTTACCAGGCACTACCAACGTAACTATTTTATCCCTGTTCATATTAATATTAATTTAAAATGAAATATTACGTTTTCTGGGTATAATACAGTAAAAATACTTTTTAACCAAGAAATAAAGCACGCATGCTAACATATGTCTAAAACGCTTGCGATAAGTGGAAAACATTGAAAATAACCAAACACGTCATACACGGTGTGATTTTGAAAATGTTTGTTTTAAAAGTATGAAGAAACCGCGAATTGACAATAATAGTGACATACTGTGGGAGATCAACTTTGTTACTTATTAACTTATGAATGCTGCTACGTGATATTCATTGGGTGGTTATATAACGTAGAGACAGGCCCATATACCATGTAGTTCTTGTAATATTGCTAGCAATAAAATGCTCGGTATGCCAGAGACAAATCAGTGATAAGGGCAGCTAGATGGTTTATGTTTCATCAGATTATTGATAGTCACTAGTGATTTCACGTTCATATGGACTGCGTTTTTCAGCTTCAAAATATCTATAAGTCTACTCGTGATGTCCGGAGTCTGTAGTATTGTCAGCCATTATTGAAACTATTTTCTATTTTGTGAAGATACTATATTTTGCAGCGCCACATTGGTTAAGGCTATTTAGGGAAATGTTTTTGAATGTGATGACTAAGAGATGTAGTGTTTCCGGAGACTCTTGTATGTGATTTGCCATTACGGGGATCATCCTTTCAGGAAATTGTGACAAGTCTTGGGAATTAAATTTTCTCATAACTGTTAAATGCTTCATCAGGATCTCTAAATGGCCTGCCACAGAAGATTTTTATAGAGTAAATATCGCTTAAACACATCCAACAAACAATACATGAATCAATTCGCCTTCGCTGAATGTTATTCATGAGACGCAGCTAAGCAAGTCATTTTAGCAATATTTTTTTTTTTAGAAAACACATTATCTGTATGCCAGTGTCTGAATTCGTTGTATAGAAATGCATGTTCATTAAGTACTTTATTTACAGTAGCATTAGAGGAAAATAAACGACACTAGGGACAAAATAATGCATAATTTCACAGGCTAAAATCAAAACAATTTATTTTGAATTTATCGTACCAATTGGAATAAAAATTCTTTCCCCCCCCCCCCTACTTTTTTACTACCAGCCAAAAATTTCAACCTAGGCTCATAAGGACCTTTTGACTTTTAAGATTGCCTATATAACCTATTTCGGGGAGTATAACCACATATTGCATTATCAGATTGAGTATTTGCTAACTTTAAGTAGTAACTAACGACTAACTAAAATACCATATAAACTAAGAGATACAGGCTCATGGGTTAGACAATGTTCCTGTTGAACATTACATTAATAGTATTTGTTCGAAACTTCATCATGAACTTCACTGAAGTTTTCAGAACAATTTATAGAGTAATTATTCGTGGCATCATTGCAATGAGAATTCACTGTTTCAAGCATGGTTCCGCTGTAGCTAATGTTTTTAAAAACTGAAGCTAGTAGATGTTTATATTCAGCTCAAAAACAAACCTATATGTATTCTAAACTTATTAGTGCCTAATAATTCGTCTGAACTGCAAATAAAACTTGTCACCGACTAGTAAAAAATGGATACACAAATGAATTATTGGGAAATTTAATCACAAAATAGTATGCTGGTGGTGAAAAAATAACGACGGCATTGGGAAATAACGTACTTGCGGAACAGATGGGCAAAATAGACTGAAAGATAAATGAGAATATAATTTAGAGGCTGATAGAGTAGGGAGTGCGCATATGTGCGTCAGGCTTACTGTAGTCGTGTGCGTAGGGTGTGACGCACAAACGCAGGGTGCACTCAGAAACACAGTGGAAGCTACTGAACAGTGAACATCTGGTTGAACGAGGTCGAGTAGCTGTCTGATGTATGAAATGGCCAGCAGGTGGTCCCACGGACCACATCTGCTGGACGACTTTACTCAAGGTCGAATCACCTGAAAGTTGGAAGAAAGTTGAAGCGGGGATAGTGTAGTCGAGGGACTGAGGATCGCACACAGCTTCTTATCACGAGCTTGTACGGCATTTAGAACAGAAGAATCTCTACGAAGGTTTAATATTGGTCGTCCAGGAACCACCACGGCGATGGAGGACCGGGATATTGTCACAGAGGCGAGAAGACGTTGACGGCGGACAGCGAGAGAAAATGCAACACACATGCAACGTTCTACTGCACCGAGAAAAAATTCTTGTTGACTCAAACAAAATTTGTTGGTGCGACCAAATTATTTGTTTGTATAGGGGCAATAAAATATTTTGTTGCTGAAACCAAATTATTTTGTTGTGCTCATTTGGTTGCCCCAAACTTTATGATTTAGTTGGTTCAACTAAAGATATGTTTGGCTACACTTACATTTAACAGTTTGTGTCGATATAAAAAAAAATTGTACAAGTTCGATCGAGTTTTGAACCTAGATCGCCTAAGTCGGAGCGCTACGCCTTTGTAACCTCAAATAATGTGACAACTGATTACGCTGGGAAACATATATACTGCATATATTGGGCAACATGTACAAACAAATATCTCAAATTTTCCAGATTTACTTGTCAGTTTCTTGTTGCATTGTTTTATTAATGTGTTTATACGATTGTTAAGCATAAATGGATTCACTAACAAACACGGTTACTATCCTTATTGTTACGAAAAATTCAAACAAACTCTCGAGCTGTATTTTCGAAAGAAGGCAGTCAAGTGATTGGCCAAACTAATATGTACAGATTTATCAACAAAATATTTAGTTAAGAGTCTAATTTTTGGCCCAACACAGAGTTTTTGTTTATTCAAACATAGGTATATTTTGTTAGATGAACAAAAGTAATTTTGTTGCTTATCAAATTTTGTTTACTTAACAATGTATTTTGTTAGGGCAACTATTTGGCCCCGTACGAACGAATATTTTGTTCGATTTTCTCTCAGAGTAGACGCTTAAGGCTGCATACAGGTGTTATTTATTTTTTTCGCTCGGCGACAAGTATGTTGTGAGCATTCAACACCAACACATGAGATACAGCGTTTGCGATGGTACCGGCGCTGCAATGAATGGAGAGCTCAGTAATGGGGTAGAGTGATCTTCACGGGTGAGAGCCGGTTTATTCTCACTGGCGATCCCGACTTCTAAAGGCCAGCCACGGTAAAGTGAGCACTTTTGAAAGCCCTCTCATTTGGAATAATAGTCAACAAGTGTGCTTTACTTTAGCCTTAGACGTCAACTTCCCAGTGCGGCGGAATACACACACTGTGTTTATTACTTACAAGGCAAAATATTTTTAAAGAATAAAATAATTGCTGAAAGGAAAAAGTAACCAGGCCGTCAAAAGTACTCACTTTACCGTGAACAGTCTAGAGAGAGCGGGAAACACGCAATCACCCATGGAGTATTGTCAAAACTGACTTTTATTCAGTTGACGGAGTTCTAGTTTGGTACGGCATGATGAGTGGGCGCCGTACGGAGCTCCACATCTTCCACGGAAATTTAGTCACTGGTTACCGCCGTAGTGGCGAGATGCTCCTTCCTCGCGTGCGGATTTCCAGAAGTGCTGTGGGCGAACAGTTTCTCTTCGTGAACGACAACGGTGCACTTCATCGTGCAGCGGCTGTCCCTGAGCTGTAGGAGTGTGAACATTTTGGCATCATGGTTTGACGTGTATGTTTCCCGGACCTATGTCCAATCGAACACGAGTGGGACGTTGTCGGGAGACTATTGGTAAAGGCTGTTCACGATAAAGTGAGAACTTTTGAATTCAACGTTAGAAAAAAAAAAGCACTGCCCCTACCTGCATATATTCTAACGGGTGCGCTAAGTGGCCTGCACTA
This sequence comes from Dryococelus australis, assembly GCA_029891345.1. Lineage (NCBI taxonomy): Eukaryota > Metazoa > Arthropoda > Insecta > Phasmatodea > Phasmatidae > Dryococelus > Dryococelus australis. The sequence goes on along the minus strand of CM057006.1, from coordinate 74,967,643 downwards.
AGTGAAGTTGGTAATAATTGGCAGAAAGTAGTCCCATATCTTAAAATGAAATAATAAGTGTTTGGTTACCATTTGTGATAACTTAAATTATTTATCTCGCTTTGTGTCTTTTTTTCCAACGAAGTGTAAAAAAAAAAGGAGCAGATTTGTATGATATTAACTTTTATAATAATTTCACAGTTTCACTTGATCGATGCAAGAGTATACTGATGTGGCACATGGAAATGTTAATTTTTCATAAGGCGGAAACATACACAACGGGCATACAAGTAAATCTTAAGCAGGGCATTCAAAAGTGTTAATTTTGCCGCGAACAGCCTAAAGTAAGCCACCAGCTGCCAGAAACGACTCCGCCCGCAGTTGCGATAGGTGCTACAGAGAGTAATAGGCTGTTATGGTTCAAAGAGTGAGTGAGTGAATAGGTTTGGGCGGCTTGAAACATCTAAGTCTTGAGAGCCGACGAGGGTGAGATGAGGTGAGTATGGGGAAGAGGCAGGTCTCTGAGGAAACCGACCGATCAACAACATCTTCCGGTTAGATTCCCACATGCGAAAATTGGGAAGCGACCCCACCGCGAATCACACCCGGTTCGCCATAGTGGTAGGCAAGTAGTCTAACCATTAAATCACCGTGGCGCCCTTGCGGCTCATAAACCTCGTCGACAACCTGATACTGAGCATGAAGGGACAGTGGACATCCCTAATTGCAGTCAGGCGCGATCATATTTCCTACTGAAGACAATTTTTTTTCCTGCCACCTGTTACGTAGATATTAGATATGTTTAGTTTTCTGACTTGCTGTGCTGGGAACACAACTCTGAACACAGGTCCTTCGCATTCTTTGGATTTCTTAATTTTTTTTGTCAGACTTGTTTGCCTTTCTCTAAAACCATATGCTCTGTTCTTATTTGAAATACTGCTGCCCAACATTATATATTGCAATACCTGCGTTCCTTTATTTTGTTCACATAAATGATACAATACGATTTAAACAGTAAGTAGATTGCCTCGGCTGAAAACAATTGAAATATTCCAAAACTTTCTTTGAAATATCTTATTTACCTAAAATCAGTTTCAGTAATTCGTAGTAGTTGATAGGTGGGTAACATTGAGCGGCAGACTAGCACGCAAGGGAAATGGAACTCAGCTACTACATCATCCAGTCCAAACAGCAGATACATTTGTCTCGCGATAGTCAAGTCTCGCTGTCAGAAAAACCTTCGGAATGTGTCTAAACTCATTTCAAAGTAACTCCCTTCTTAGTAAGCTTATTGTGTAAAATCTACTACAAAATTCTAGGAGTATACTTTTACGCCTGAAAATGTGCTTTTGAAAACGTATTAACTCGTACGGTTCCTTCCGATATCGCTTGAAGTCCGTTAGCTGTAATATGTTCAAGCGCCGCGTATTGGAAGTCTGTCGCCACATTTCTCGTGTGTCTAAACCAAACGAAGTCGCGGCTCTGTTGTGTTCACAACGTAACTGTAGATAAGGGAACAAACCCATTGAACTCCAACCGATTCCGTGGCGGTATTGTCCCGCTAGAATATTCAGCGGAACTGCAGTACAATACACAGGTAACAAGACCAAAACCCGGCATTGTCTGCCGATACTCCCTCAGTTCATGAGGTCGCTGACATTATGCTGGAAATGAACATCGCCAAAGTGTACACGACAACCAAACGACGCACTGAGAAGTATTCGCAAGGTAGAGTGTTGTTTGTTTCCATATGCGCATACAGTCAAACATTGGCGTAGTTATGTCTGCGAACTTCACAACCGAGTATAGCCTTCCTGCTCACAAGGGGTAAAGCTTATTTTCTACCAACTAGCTCCCTGGATGAGCATTACCCAGAGTGTGTCAAAACACGAATAACCACGTTTATGACTACAAATAAAAAGTGTAATAATGAGCACGAGCTCCCAATAGAGGCCATGACGTACGAGATAATCCAAGCCCCTTTTGTGGCTGCAACCGGGTGTACGTCTCAGCTTTGCCGGCTGCCTGTCTTGTGGAGAGTTACTGCTCACAGTCAGTCTGCGGATGTTATGCCATATTTCACGATAATATTTTATGTCATAATCTGAAAGATAGATGTATAAGGGCTTCATAAATGTAAGTATGTGTAGTCAAAATATAACAACAAAAAGTCGAAAATTTCGGAATATAGGAGTCCAAGTTTCTATGCTCCTAAAAAAATTTGCTAACTAAATCACATGTAATGTATGTGATCTATATGATATACACAACATAGCTATTAAGTATCATGGGTGATTAAAAATGGGTAGTAAGGTATTGTATCCTCAATCTTTTTTAAATTATGAATCGATACATTTGCAAACATTTAAATTTGTCAAAGAGAAAGTAATAAATATTAATACTTTTTCTCTTCAAAGAATATAAACGTGCTGGCAAAAATATCAGTACCGATTTGAAATAGATTCAGGATACCAGTACCCGAGTACCGATTGTTTAAATAGACTTGATACATAATTAACATGTGTATATGATATAAATAACATGGCACGTGGTTTAGTTGGCAAATTTCATTATGAGCATAGAAACTTGTGCTCCCATATTCAGAAATTTGCGACTTTTCAGTGCTGTATTAAGAGAAATGCATTCATTTGGTTACAAATGTTTACATTTATGTGGTCCTTGCATTAATCTATTTCAGACAAATAGAAATTTATAGTGGAATATTGCATTAAGGACGCCGTCTGGCTGGATGCACTTTGCGGTCATAGAAACGCTAGAGTGCTAAGGACGACCTAGTCACGCGCTTCAAATATCTGGTCGCCATTACGCGCAATGTACTGAACCGACGCGCGCTCTCTCTCTCTTGTCAACTGATATCATAAAACTGCAGTGGTGACTCTTTAAATGTATGCTGTGGTAACGAAGACAAACGTGTGTTGACTTTCCCTCTTTTTTTTAAAAGGCAGGTACCGCAAGTTTCGTGTCTAAATATTATTGTGATACACGTATTTACGCACTTTTCCGACATTAAGAAATACGACTATTATAGGGAAATAGAAAACGGTAACTACCAATCGGATGTGGAAAATTTATTTACGGCTATTCGTAAGCAGACGCTTATCAAAAAAAAAGATTGCAGACATATAAATGATGAGCGTACGACACGAGCTCTGCGCTCTGTTTAGTGGCGAGGCCAGTAACACGCAGCCTGAGTGTTATCGATGGCGCCTGTATCACTACCTGTTCTCGAACGACATGTTAAGAGAATGTCCAAATTATTATTGAGCGTCGCCAGGTCGCAGCACAAAGCCCATCTTTAAATTCATAGCTTTCGTTGTGATTACCTCACACTTAAAATTTGCGAAATTGTAGAAATCATCTGATGTAGAATAATTTACACGAAGCCCTACAACCACGTTGATATGGGCTATTCACGGTAAAATGCGCACTTTTGAAAGTCCTGCATAAGATCTACTCGTATGCAAGTCGTGTATTCTTACGCCTTATGCAAGTTTAACATTGTCATTGGTCTCATCGCTTTATTCAAGCATCGGTCAAGTGAAACTGTAGAATTATTAGAAAAGTTAATAGTTTACAAATCTGCTCATTTTTACACTCCGATGAATTAAAAGAAGCGAAAGAAAGATCTTAAATCATCAGAAATGGTTACCTAAAACTTTTTATTCGATTTTAAGATATGGAACTACACTATCCACCAGAAAGTAATTGGACACCTATCCACAATGTTTTCTTGGTGGTCGTCACCCCGTTAGAATCTCGTAGAGGCCACCTCTTGCGGCTATAACAGCAGCCACCCTGTCTGGCATGCTCTCTACGAGTGTTTGCAGGACATCCACGGGGATTCGTCGCCATTCCTCTAGCAACTATTTCATGAGTTGAGCAAAGGATTTTGGCCGCGCCTGACGAGCCCTCACCCGACTATCCAATTCGTCCCAAAGATGTTCTATAGGGTTGAGGTCGGGGCTCTGGGTGGGCCAGTCCAATCGGCGAACATTGTTGTCGGCGTACCACTGCATAGTAGCCCTTGAAACATGACACCTGGTATTGTCATCCTGGAAGTAACTAGGGTCCACTCCGTAAAAACGCTACAATGTTGGGAGCATTTCATTATCCAGAATGTTACAATAGGCATCCGTGTTCATGCTACCACGGACAAACACCAGCGGTCCTACGCCGAAGGCCGTGGGACAGCCCCACACCATCTCTTCACCACCACGGAATTTCCTAGTTGGCACTATACACTCCGGCAGAGGCCGTTCCCCGGGTAAACGCCACACCCATACACGTCGATCGTACCGGAATAATGTAAATCTCGACGCATCACTCAACAGAACCGATTTCCACTGCTCCAGTGTCCAGTTGCGACGGTCCAAACACCACCTGAGTTGCCGATACTTTATTGCTTGTCGTGATGTGGGGCTTATGTGGAGCTGCTCTTCCGAAATATCCAAGTCGGTGAGCCTCTGTACGCAATGTTCCAATGGAAACCGATACTCCTATTGCTGCATGAAACTCCTGTCAGATGGTAGTCATGGGTTGCGGCCTATTTTTGACAATTTCACGTTTCAGGGTTCTGCGATTTCTGTCGGTCAAGATTGGAGGTCGCCCAGATCGTGCAGCATTGTCACAATGCCCATTGTCCTTCCACTTACGCAGGACGAATACGACCGTTGATTTGGGCCTGTTTACCTTCCGTGCAATCGCCCGGCTAAACAGCCCACTGAGATGGCCACCCACAATCACGGCCTTATCGGAGTCCGATAGCTCTGTACCTCGTGCCATCTCCTTGTCAACTGGTTCTACACCGGCCTGCAGCGTATGGCGGCCACACGAGTCAACAGACGCACTGAATTACCTATCTTCACGGGTGCCCAATTACTTTTTGGTCGATAGCGTACTTTCCCCTCCATCATTACCAAATTTAATGGGCGAATATCACTCAGAGCACCCGTTAAAATATATGTAAGTTGGAGCAGCGACTTTTTTCTAAGGTTCATTTCAAAAGTGCTAACTTTAACGTGAACAGCCTTTACCAAAGTTCAGAGTATAAATCAAGCCAGAAAGCCAGATAATCAGTAGGGCTCAGTTACACCCTCTTCTATTTAAATTCTTTTATAGACGAGGACGAAATAGATATACATATTTTTTGAACACAATATTTTGCTGACGCACGAATTACTGTAATAATTGAACAAAATCGCGTGTTAGAACAGAGATGTGCCGATTGTATTTAAACGACCCCACTATTTTATAAAAAAAAAAAAAACTATATTGTAGACCAGTTAATTACACCGCAGCGCTAATTTAATTGTTCAGAGATTATCTGTCGTCAAAATAAATACATTGATTCAAGTAAACACAGTGCTAAACGTTAGTCGAATCCACATGGTTGGGCATATTTAAAAGTAAAACATACAATTAAAGTTGCAACATATAGTTTGCTATTGCACGTCTGTGATACACCTCACGCCCAATATTACTACTGCGAGCTGATATGATAAAGGAAGAATACACCGTGATATCAGCGAGCGCAAGAAGGTATAATCACTTACTGCCGAACACTGCAGTTTTAGCTACAACCACCCAAGTCAGCGGTACATGTATAAGTATAGGCTGTTCGCGGTAACGTGAGCACTTTCGAGGCCGCCGTTACTTTCTCCTTTCAGCCATTTTTAAAATCCTTTAACCGCCTTTTTAAATACATATTGCCATGTAAGTAATAAACACTCTGTGTATATTACACCGCACTCGGAAGTTAACGTCTAACGCTACAATATAATATATTTATTGACTCTTGAGGGCTTTCAGATATGCTCACTTTACCGCGATTAGCCTATACATACAATAACATAATGCATAATAATTTAAAACTTAATTCCTCCATCTAGTTAAGCTGTACAGGAGAACTAAATTACAATGTACGAGTCAAGTCACATTCTGTGAAACGTATCGAATTATATTCCTGCTGGCTAAAATTAATCAACTCTCTTTTTTTATATAAGGTAATAACAGAGCCTTTACCTTACGTTACACACTTTGTATCTATTGTTCATTCGCACAGTACACTCACGTTTGATTCCAATTTTTTTTTCTTATTATGTTTTCGTTAGATATTCGGTGGTATTTCTAATTCCCAACCTACTCTCAATGGGAATATGGGCTCATACATACAATCGTGTGATTGCCTATCTGGGGTGTACGTCCCGGCCTAAAAAAAAAAAAAAACTAACCACTTAACAGATTGTAGTTAAATTTGTTAGTATATGATTTCACTAACATGTATTACGACGCAGCATATTACAATGCAAATATTCCATAAATATTAAAATTTCTCATTACGGGAATATACATATGCACGGGCCTGCGATGTATAAATCCGCGTGTTTTACTTCTACGCCAATGTTATTGACGGTAACCATCAACACATAATGATAATCCTATCCTCAAGTATCACTATGTGGCGAATATAGATTTGTAAAGTACCCACTGTAGGTAGCAATTATATATATATACGTACATCAGGGCTCGGAACCGCAGAACTCCACGGGATTATTCTGGTCGGGTGAATCTTGCGATGTGTACATGAATACGTCGATGAAACATTCAGAAACACAACCCACATCTGAATTTACCTGCAGCAGCAATACCTGTGATCAATAAGCTCACTGTAGCCTCCACAGGGTATTCGTTGTTAGTAAATTTTTGTAAACGTATGAAAAATAAGAATAAATGGAAATTTCTTCCACGTCAATAAAGTAGTGATCTGGAGGAACCTACAAAAGAATTTTGGGTTGGCGAAGACAAATTTAGAAAAATGCCACTCCCTCTTCTGAATTACGAAAACTTAAAAAAACTGTCGAAGGTGCACGCCACGTCAATGAATTAAAGCCGCTAAGACATTGAAGATACCTACGGAGTCTCTTTGCGTAATCTCAAGCCGTTGATGATATAAGAGTATTAAATTCGACAGCCTTTAAAATCGTACATTCAAGATGATGACGACAGTACACAATATGGAGATGGGAAAGTGATTGAGTTAGAAAGTTCGTCAAATTAGGTTGCCATAGGTAAAATGGTTTCGGAAATATTAGGAACTGAAAATTATCGCCCTTTTAAAAATTCTCAAAAATATCCAAAATCCCTAGGATGTGACAAACTCTCCCTCAAAATATGATTGTGTGACAAATTCCAAGTTCCTAGGCTGAAATGTGGAAACAGCGAGTAATCTAATGTAGTAAAAACAAAACAAAAATTCACTACCGCAGGTCCAAAAGCTACATTCTCCTAGCAAGCTGGGGTGACGTAGGGAGCTTAAAGTAGATAGGCTTCAATAACAGTGGGAGGATTTTAACAGATATGTGGCGTTCCTCGAAATTTTTTAAGTTTTAGGTAGGAGTAGGCGTCCAATGTAGCGATTTTTCAAATTTCAATTTTCGTTACCCGAGGAGCTCGAAAATGGTACCACATCAGATAATAATGAAAAATTATGAAAAATTTGTGGAAACAGGGAAATTCGTAAACAACAGTCGAGAATTAGCGAGCAAGAATTCACGAAAGAAGTTTCAGTGAACAAAGGGAAAGTTTTGAAAATGACCAACCCTCCCCCCAAATTTGAAAAATTTAAACGGTCAGAGGTGCCCGCCGTCTTAATATCTTATATACCCCGATTCACTATCGTGGTTTGAAGCTCGATCCAAGATCGGATCTAAGATCGTCATAGAAAACTGTTGCACCAATCGAGTTCAGAGCTGGACTAGAAATCGAGATGAAGTTCATTTCGAACCGCTGAAATTGGGGGGTTCGAAATCTCGATCTGAGATCAGCAGCCATCGTCGACAAATATGCCAACAGATAGAACTACGTACGTTTGTTTTCTTGTGAAATTAAAGCAACATTATACGCACTTGACTATTATTCAATAAAATGCGTACAACCATAACTCACTTAAAACAGATAAAATATGGCACATATCGTTTTATATATAGTGAAAAATATGCCTACTTCCGTGACGTCATATATTACGGACCGATAGCAAAATTTGTCTCGTACTTAATCTCGATCTCTCACTTTGGAACCATTATCGTCGAATCGGAGATCCAGAATCATGAAATTTCGTTGGTGCAACCCATTCACATTGGAACCAAGATCAAACTGGATCCCGGTTCGGAACTAGGATCATTCGATCTCGGATCGGGTAAGATGTTGGTGCAACCGGGAGTAAGAGATGTTTGAAAGACTGGTGAGCGTGTTCAGCGTGTGCAGTTGCCGTATCCAAATAATTTACGAGATATCGCAAATTGACAGTGGGTCATTCTTAAAACCATACAGTTAAGGAGGGTTTGAATGCTCACCATAAGGCAATGGGGAAGTGACAGTGTTAAGAGGCATTGCGAACTGGAATGCCGTAGCTCAAATTGTTTCGGAAATAATGTGAATCCAACGGGTGTGGTTCTGCCCCTACTCGCAATATTACCCCTCACGCGCTCCTGCTGCTACCTGATGCTATAGGCAGATCAATAGTAAATATGGCTTATTGGCGTCTCAGACGTTGACTTTTTGGAGAGGTGAAATGTATACACCATGTCTATTACTCACACGGCAATGTTTATATTAAAAAAGTGGCGGAATGATAGGAATTGTCTGAATGGAAAAATTTAGCAGGGCCTTAAAAAGTGCTCACGTTACCATGAATAGCATATAGCCTGGTTGAAAATTACCCTCTCCGGCTGCACGCTTTTCGTGGCCAAGTAATAAGATATAATTAGTTCTGTCAATTTAGCAATAGAAATAACTACATCTGAAAGGCTATTAACACCTAGAGGGACGGAAAAAAAAAAAAATTGAGTTGATTATTGTGGGTTTATAAACTTAATCTGCAATTTTTTTTTTACTCCCAGGCAAAATAATGGTGTTATGAGGGGAGGACGTGGATCGGGTGACATAGTTGAATAGGGTGGATCCGCTGAGCAGGAAAAGCGAGACAGATGTGACACCCCCGACAAGATGGATGGCTTTCCCAATTTTCAAAACAATTACCCGTCAGTGCATTATCACCTGAAACGTTGCCGTTTTTGTATAGGAGCGAAACTCGTGTGTTGGCTTAATTTAGCGATGGTTCACTTTTTTTAAGTGTGCGCGCTTTGTCACACGCAAATGGAAAATTGCGTGAATTATTACCGACAGTGTATTGAGATGAATAATTATGTTGCCCATATTTGTTTCCATCAACTTTATGAACTGCTACCATACTTCCGTTTTCATCTATTAGCGTTAAAAACCACGAATTTAAAATGAGTTTCGTGTGATTAATTTTCTTAGAACAAATGTTCGACTGGTTTGTTTGTTAAGGAGAACAGAAACTGAAATTAAAGTAAAATTTTCCATGAGAATAGAATTTTTAAATCTAATTTACTCAGAGGAAACAGTGTGAAAACAGTTACTGAAGAAAAGAAAGAAACATGAAGGATGACTTGTTAAGTATTCTACAGTGGTTTACAAAATAAGAACATTTAATAAATATTCATGCGTTTATTATAGCCACAGGCACAGTTATGATGTCTTCTTTTAAGACAGAGTGCACTCGCTAGTCGAGAAAATGTATTTCTATGCTCATAATGAAATGAACCAACTAAACCACGTGCCATGTTATCGATATCATACACACATGTTAAATATGTCTATTTAAACAATCGGTACTCGGGTACTGGTATACTGAATCTATATCAAATCGGTACTGATGTTTTTGCCAACACATTTATGTTCTTTGAAGGTGAATCTTCGTCACCTGGAGGCCGTGGGATAATGCTTGCTTCAAGTTTATATAATGTTCAATATAATTCTTCTTAACTTGCAATGTTGTTAATAATTGTTTGGTCTTGCCACCTGGAGGACGCTCTTTGACGGGCATGAATGGGAGGTGGTCTTTGTGCAAGTCGTGGAGTTCTGCAGGATATTCTACATCTACCTCCAGCACGTGCCCGAACAGTCCATCATCTGGCACCGCTGTGATGTCGCTGGAGGTGTTCACACACTGGAAGTCACGCATGCGGAGGGACAGAGACATTGCCCAACCGTACAGGTCGTTGGCGTTTAGGTACTGGAGGTGGACGAGCGACTCGCTGGCACCATATGTGGATGGAATGTACTTATTATTAGCTTTCGCATGACGTTTGACGCACTGGACCACTCCGCCTCGTATGCCTTCTTCAATGAATAAACGTCTGTCGTAATCGACCAATAGTTCCAGCTCGACCTTGGGCTGTTTCAACATTGCGTCGAAAGAGAAGCTTGGCGCGCTCAAATAACGGACACAGTCCAGGCCGTATGTTTCCAGGCAAAGTTTCCTAAATTTTTCAAATGCATCTGACAACAACAAAACATCAGTCTTCAAATAAATGTTTGAATAATCTTCCATTTTCTGACAGGCGAATTTTCTCGAGACATTAAGTGGGTGAGTATAGTCTTCTTCAGCGATGGCCGTGTCCGTCAACCTGTTGTGAAATTTGTCGCTGGGTGGCAGCTGCGTCTCTTCCAGTTTCTGCAGGCAGTCTATATAATCGTAGGGGAACACGCCCTTTCTCCCTACTAGTTCCATCTCATCGGGGCTGAAGAATTTTTCAGTATTTATAAACTGGTTTCTTGGCAGGTTTTCGGCGAAGGTGGCGAGACTGGCCGACATGAAGCGGAAACTGTATAGAAAACTTCCCCCCCCCCCCCAAGTGATTTCGAGAATGTTATTAATTTTCCTATGTATGTGAGATATTGAAGATTTCTTTGTCTTCGTAGTCTAGCTGCTTGATTATAACGTTCTCGTCATAGGTTGCGGAATAACACAGGTAATCTTTTTGGACGGCGGCGAAGTTTCTTGCAGTTATTGCAGGTGGCCCCAATTAGTTTCCAGTGAAGTGGTCGTGGTCCATTACCTTCCAGTTGTCTTGCGTAAATATTTCTTCACAGTAGCAGCAGGTATCTGACATGGCATGATTAAGTAATTGCAGGTTGCTGAGCTGCTTCATTGGTTCACTTGTTGCATAAATTTCCTTCACCTTTTGTCCAACGCCTACGATCTCTTCAATAAATTTCTTGGCTGTATCTTCCTTAGTGTAAATCATTGGCTCCGTTGGCAGACGTGTTCTTTTGGCAGCAGGTGTTATGTCATTATCTATTTAAACAAAGTAACAAAAACTATACGCCTCGTGTTTTTTATATGAGTACGTGCTAGATGTCTGAGGGTCGGCCTGGCAGGTCTGGACGGCAAGAGCATTGCTTCAAAATCTGCATAAATGACGATTGGCATCTTGTCTGCATTGTGGTGTTTTGTAAATTTGAGGGTTGGTCTTCAACCCATTTTGTCGTGGCTCGGCATCTCGATTCTTGCTGGAGCATGAGGACTGCAATACTTCTTGTGCTCTGCCAACATCTCTTCGCCTGTCTTTCCTGTCACTCGGAACTGGTTATCGTAGTCCATGAAACACCTTTTACAAATATGGATTTCACTATGGTGGGCTGTTATTTGGGGCCTCATCAGGCCAGATAAATTTTTTACATATGAGAAGTGTGCATTGCCTTCGGTAGTGAGGAGGAGATCAAAATGCACACGCTTCTCTTCATTGGAGACTCGTCTTGGCACTACCTTCATGTAATCATTAAGAATAAATATATTTACTGTCACTCCAGGATTTTGTTTTTCAAACCTGATTATCTGGTGCAGAGGTGTGTGGGGAACTCGATGCCATCGAAGTTGAACTTGGTCTCCTGTTCTCTGTATCTATTATTTACTCTTTCAGGATTCCAGCCTTCAACGTATCTGGCGAGTATGGCCCACTTGAAGCACTTATAGCTTCTTTACTCTTGATGGGCACTGGCAAATCTATGGAACTAGATACACGCACTGGGTCAAATTTATTAATTCGGAGCTACATTATTTTCACGGCAGTATTGTCCATTCAGATCCTTTACCTTGGTACTCATGCTCCTCTTGACAGATCTTGACTAAGCTGGCCGCTACAGCTTTTTCCACATCGTCTTCATAATATAATGGAATATTCTTGGTCTTGAAGGCGCGATAGTCTACTTCGTCTTCGTGGGGCTAAGGGTTTACCATAGTCGCACTCCAGGAACAAATTGAATTTAATTGGCCCATTTTCCATTATTTCTTCCTCCAGCTGTTCAGTAATATTTTGTTTCAGTCCCTCAATATAAGCGCAACGTCTTTATCCCCTTAGCTCGTATTTTCGGCCACATACGTCTTCAAATTGCCTCTAATTGCGGTCTCAGCCAATACAAATCCGTGGGCTGTCGGCTGTGCGGACCCCGCGGCGATTCTCCGTTGAGGTGCTGATTGTGACGCTGGCTGCCGCTGGGTGGAAACATCATGATTTGCCTTCTTCGCAGGTGGAGGTGCTGGACTGGTACACTTCTTGGCATGTACTTTTAGATTGTCTGCCCTCGTGAAACTTTTGCCGCACTTTTCACATGCGTATGTCCTCTTAACCACGTTGAATCTACAGCTTGCCTCATGCCTTCGTGCATTACATTCCCGCGTAAAAGTCATATTACAGAATTTGCAGTTGCCAGCTGCTTTCTGCAGCACGACTCCATTACAGCTTCTCAGGTGACGTTCCATGATGTCTTTCCGCCCGATCTTCGTCCCACATTTGTCGCAGACTTCTTCTTCCCGGAGTGGATTGTGAATACCGGTCCTCTCGTGCTTCGGTCCAGAATTCCGGATGTCAACATATTTCGAACAAAACCCACAAAATAACCCTGGCGGCAGTATTGCACTTGCCCTAGAGACAGTAGAAGGCGAAGGAAGTTGGAAGCACCCAGAAGTTCCCACGTCGACACGCCTCACTCCATGCTGAAGACTTCAGCAAAAAAACCTGCAACATATGGTCACGAATAATATTCATAATGCGGACATAGTATTAATTCAAGTTTGAAAAAAATTTTAATTAATGCACAAATTTATACACTGCGTAGCAAAATATGTGTATCCAACCAAGTAAAATTTAATACCGAATTGGGTATGAAACTTCTTATACAATTTTTGTTCACTCAGTTAATCATACTACAGGCAAGCTATTTATGATTGAGAATAACAGTTTTATAAAAAAAATTTCTAGGTACAACAATTCGAAAAATTATTCAATCAGCAAGTGTAATTCCTTTTTTGATAAAAAAAAAAACTGCAACATATGATCACGAATAATACCAACAATCTGGATATAGCATTAATACAAGCCGAATAAAAACATGTTTTAATTAATACACAAATACACCTGACAAGAAAGGCTGTGCACACTGTAATTTTTATTGGGAAATTGTTTGTAATTTTACAAATGCTCGTTACAGTACAAAGATTTCTCTTCTATAACTACTCGTTAGTAAAAAATTCAAGGGCGGTATTATCACTTAAGAAATGTTTATACTCTACTGACCTATATCCATGAACTTGAGCGAAATGGTGGACACTCAACAACGTAAAATTGTATTTAGCCGTTTTGTGCATAAACTAGGGGCAATGTATAGCGTGGTTGTGTGCAAAATAAATGTATCGCTAGTTTCATAACACTTAAAAAAACTCAAATAATTAAAAAAACACATGGCTGTTAGCTACACAAAACCCTTTAAATCAAATAAACCTCCATAATAATTAATATTTTTGTAGGTACTTGCAGCTATATTTACTATAAAAATAAGTTGTAAGTCATGTTGGTCTTATCGTTGAGAGCTAGCAATAAAAGGCGTGCAGGTTCTAATCCCCGTGCTGACAAAGTGTATTTTTTTTCGAAATTTATATTTTGATATATTTGGCCTGGTTTTTTAGAAAAATTTTATGCATACTTCTCAGTTATGTAAGTTGTAATACAAGAAAATCCTTTGCAAAACTTTGAAGAAAACTAGTTAGAGTGTAACTACTCTCCTTCCACGTATATTATACACTACGGAGCAAATATGCCTTTAATTTTTTTTATCAGTAGAGTATAAGCCTTAAACACAGAATAATATAGTTAATTCACTGGCCCTTTTTAAAAGTAACACTAAATTTTTAACAAGTATAGTTAAAATCCTCACAAACAGTTTAGCATTTATACAGCAGAGTTACTCACCAGTAGAAGAAAAGGAAGACTGTAGTCGTTCTCTAGTAACAATGATAGGCTGTGTTGCTAGGTACTCCCGTGAAACCGGCGATTTGATTGAAGGTGATTCTCACGCACGATCTGGGAAGTCACTTCACCACCACATAATGTAAAACTATTATATTTTAAAAATCGTACACAAAAAATATTCGTCTCGTAATGGTAAATACTCACTGCCTGTATTAGCGTGAAGAGACTGTGGTTTCCTTACGTATGTACAGACTTGACCGCAAGCCGACAAATAAGCAACTCCAGGAATTGGCGGGACCTGCGACTGCTGACTGTGATAACCTACAAACGATCAATTCGCGTTAAAAAAATTAATCAAAACTATGTACATAACTTTTAATATCGGTGCTAGTACTCATTTTCAAAAGAATTTACGACACGCGACAACTGACAGTCGGTGCTGACTTGCTCCGATGTCGGCTGGCAGACCAAGCACGAACCTTTGGCTAGGGGCTGACGTACTGGCTGACAAGCACTGCAAAAAATAGAATAAAACTTTATTAATAACTTTGTATTGTAACATGTATGCAAGTAAATTTTATTTTAAAAAATCTTCAGCATAATACCTTTTAAACAATTTAAGAGCTCTCTGGCAAACAATCATTCACTTACTTTTCGAAATTAAGAGCTCATTTTAAAAATTGATTACATAAAAACTTTTTTACATAAAAAAATTAAGAGCTCTCTGGCAAACAATCATTCACTTACTTTTCAAAATTAGGAGCTCATTTATTAGCAAGATTACTTTAACCAGTTATATAAAGTTTACTTCAAAAACATAACATACCTTAGCGAGCAAATACTCGAAGATAAATTTGAAGGCGACCGTGAAACCTCGCAGTAACTCACTAGACGCATAATGCTGACTAAGCAGAACGGTACTTTGGATATGCAGACGCCAAGCGCTGATATCAGAGTGAGACATTCGGTGGTGTTTCGGCCTTTATATAGCCTAGAAAAATGGTGGGAGACGCGTAGTAATTTAAGGAAAATAGTACCTCTAGTTACCATAGCATTTTTCAATGGTGGACTTCCACTCCCTCTCAGCTCTCGCCCATGCATTTTTTCAGCAACTATGTGCCGTATAAGGTAATGATTATTGACTAACCATTTTCATTGGTGGACTCCCCTCCCAGCTTACACCTACACATTTTCTTAGCAACTATGTGCCATATAAGGTAATGGTTATTGACCGACCATTTTCATAGGCTGTCACTCTCCCTTCCAGTGCAGCTTTTCCTCTCCCTCCCGGCCACGCATTCTCACGAGCCAGGCGCCTTCCCCTCCCCCTTCTACTCATAAACTACATTGGGAAAAAATACCAGGTGAATTTGTGACAACTAAAACTGGTTCACTGTGTACTAAAATAAATACTTTTCGAGCGTTTTTCTATACTAAATTCTGCTTGTTATGAAGGCATAGTCTCTCTCTCACACACACGCATACATACAAACTCACACACACACACACTCTGTGACCACTGACAGCAAGATTTATTCACCTGTGAGGTGAACTGTATGGACTATACATCCTTGTGGTGTGTTGTGATTGTAATTTAATTGTTTGTTATCAGACACTCAGAAAAAGGAACCAAGGTATAGTGACACATACACACGTAAAAATACTGAACAACAGCAGCAATATTTATTCACCTATTAGGGGAATCGCAGGGATAACACACCCTTGTAGTGAGTTGTAATTTTATTATTTGCTTTCAGAAAAAAAAATGTGAAGAGGTGTTTGTTACTCAATAACTCAAAGGTAAACTAACTTCTCCACCACCATTTGCAAAGTACTGTGTCCTGGCGAGTGGTTCCTGTTGTAGAAGAAAAAATAGTCCTCATTTTCATATAATTACATCTGTCTTGTTTACGTATTTATGGCCAAGATACAGGCTTTTTGGATGCATTATGGATCTTAAATCAACTGTTCAGTTACACCCCTCGTACCACCACAAGGGTGATATGTTCCCTAGTGAGTTCCCTGCGGGAACTTGTATCACTGTCGATTGTCACATGGGTGTGGGTTAATCAGTGGGAGTGTGTGTCTGTCTGGTTAATCAGTGGGGTTGTATGTCTGTGGAAATACCTATGTTAAAAAATATGATAGTAATAATAATTATTTTTAATACAAATATTCTAAATATCACGACCCATGTAGATTTATTACTTATGAATTAAAACATAATTTTGGTATGGATTTTTTCCTCTAGTACCGACCAACTTACGATATAAACATGTTTGAGCCCCAATCTCTAACTTAATGTCATTCCGAGAGAACAGCATGTGAGTAGAGTACATACTAATTATACGAAGGGTGTCCCCCCACTTAGTCGTTGAGAACTCTGAAAAGATGCATGCATCGTAAGGTAATTTTCCCATCCATATATGGGATTTTCGACTACCACGTACATGAAATTTATTCCAGAATGTGGTAAATTTACCTTACATGTAGGGAAAACTATGTATATCCCCCACAAGTTTGCGAATATTACCTTACACTTATCCAGTATTTTTTTAAAATTATTTTTGATAGTGTATTATTCGAAATGAGACGGATTTGTAAAGTGCTCACTTTACCGTGTATAGGTTATAGTTGTGTACTCAGTACGGCTGTATATTTCAGCCACAGCGTTTACTCGTGCGGTAAGATCTTCCTCAGATATTACTGGAGCCCCACACACCATATTTTTTCTAGTACCACAAACAAAATAATCGAGGTGCGTAAGATCTAGTGAGGGTGGCAGCCATGGAACAGGCTCGCATCTGCCAGTCCAAGGATGTGGAGGCGTGACGTCCAGGTGTCCCGCGCATTTCTTTCCAAATACAAACTTTGAAGTTACGCACATTGTTCGAGGTGGCGTAAGATCTAATGAGGGTGGAAGCCATGGAACAGGCTCGCATCTGCCAGTCCAAGGATGTGGAGGCGTGACGTCCAGGTGTCCCGCGCATTTCTTTCCAAATACAAACTTTGAAGTTACGCACATTAATCGAGGTGGCGTAAGATCTAGTGAGGGTGGCAGCCATGGAACAGGCTCGCATCTGCCAGTCCATGGATGTGGAGGCGTGACGTCCAGGTGTCCCGCGCATTTCTTTACAAATACAAACTTTGAAGTTACGCACATTAATCGAGGTGGCGTAAGATCTAGTGAGGGTGGCAGCCATGGAACAGGCTCGCATCTGCCAGTCCATGGATGTGGAGGCGTGACGTCCAGGTGTCCCGCGCATTTCTTTCCAAATACAAACTTTGAAGTTACGCACATTGTTCGAGGTGCGTAAGATCTAATGAGGGTGGAAGCCATGGAACAGGCTCGCATCTGCCAGTCCATGGATGTGGAGGCGTGACGTCCAGGTGTCCCGCGCATTTCTTTCGAAATACAAACTTTGAAGTTACGCACATTAATCGAGGTGCGTAAGATCTAGTGAGGGTGGCAGCAATGGAACAGGCTCGCATCTGCCAGTCCATGGATGTGGAGGCGTGACGTCCAGGTGTCCCGCGCATTTCTTTCCAAATACAAACTTTGAAGTTACGCACATTGTTCGAGGACTTTCTTACACAGTGAACATGATAATATTTTTCTGGCATTCTAAGACTTCCACTTACAATTATCTTCCATTACTACTTCGAGAATAATGAATTCACCGAATATCTAACAATACAAGAAGGTGTTAGCTATTCTTTGTATCTTGTGCAAAAAAATGAGCTGGGTCTCCGTCCTGTCATTGCCAATTCACACCACGTAATTCCACTTCTGCATGCTCAACAGTTCTGGGCTTGAACCGAGCTAACATGAACAATTATTTTTCTTGAAATAAAGACACGCCAATTTTGCTAGTCTTATTCCGTTATTACTAGTTTGTGTAAAGTTTTGGTGTGGACCAACAGCATTGGCCGTTCCGTAGTGAATGTTTGTAAATATACCGATATCAGCGTACCGCTACGTGCCTTAATAGTATCTCGATCAGCATCTGTGCGTAAAATGATGCCCGCGGTAATACAGTGATAAAACTACTCGCCTTCCATCTAGGAGAACCAGGTTCTATTCTCAATGCAGTCGCTCCTCGGATTTTCGCATGTGGGAATCGTGCCTGACGATGTCACAGGTCGGCGGGTTTTTTCGTTTCCCGCGCCCTTTCGTTCTGGTGCTGCTCCATTCTTACCTCAGTTCACCCTCATCGGCTCTCAATACATCGTTAACTTACACGTTATACTGCTTTCTCTAGTACAAATCATTACGTCAAACGAGAATTAATTTACTCAGGATATTATTTTAAGAGCCGCTCTTCTTCATTAATATTTTCTAATTAATAATGGTTAATACCAAATGGAACTGAAGTTCAGGAGAAGTGGGTTTTAATGTCTTATGAGGGGGATGTTTCAGGCAGAATTTTGTAAAGTGCATATTATTTTTTTTATTATTTAACACATAAATCTTTCTCGTCAGCGAATATTATGTGCTCATACATTGTTACTTTAAACTTTTTCTGAAGCCCTGTGAAAGTTCTACTTCCAGGATATTCCTCCGCGTAGTGCAAACAAAATCTTGGAATATTGCATGAAGTTTTATTTCATGCTAGCTCAGAACACCTTCAGACACTGTCATGACTGAACTGCTGGATTTAGCAATGATGCCACCTCTTCTGTGATGTAAGCTACGCCTCTCCCATGCACGCAGTGAAATGTGTACCTCCCTGCTGGCATGCTCGCGTTGTGTGCTACTAGTTGCATTCAGTTTAAAGGGCGCTCTGCCTGGCCTGTGCCCAGTAAAGTTGGCAATGGCGCAAGGAAAGCAATTCCTGAATTTAACATCGAATTACAAGTGTTAGGTTAACATTCGAGAGTATTGGAAGTAAAAAATATGCTAACTTTATATCGGACTTTAAAAATGCCACAATTTTTCCCATTGTTCGGTGAATTTTATAGGAATTTATATTAAAGGTGAAACGGAAGTTTTAGACATTGGATAAAGGAATCGTGGTAAGATAGGAGGATCGCAAATCGATTGATGACGTGAGTTTTCGAAGCTTATTAGCGAGGTTCGTGTGCGAATTTCTGCCTGAATGTGTACACTCGTTACAAATGCCTAAGCAACATCTACCGGCTGGGTACGGCATAGGGATCTATGTTCGAGACCCTGAAACTATAAAAAAAAATTATAATTTCTCTGTTCGAGTTAAAATTTCCCAATTTTTGCTCAGTGTTTTGGAGACCGCTTTAGGGATGTATAATAAATGGAAATATAAGTTTTAAGCACTGGATATAGGAATCATGATAATATAAGAGGTTCACAATTCGATCAAAGACCCGAGTTTTGAAAACATTTTTAGTAATGGTCATAAATTAATTTTTTTTCGAATTGTAATATGCATAGTTTGGTATGTATGAGGTGTGGTGTTATATTGGTATGGATAATTGGTATTGGTTTTTTTGATTTTTTCTGGTGTCTGATAGTAGACAGACATGTTGGAGTTAAGATTTTTAATATATTTTTCTAAATGTTTTTGTGATTTTTCTTTGTTGTGTGGTGTTGGAAATTGGGTAGGTAAGGGTAGGAGCGGATGTTTAGGGTGCTGGGATGTGTGTGAGGTTAATGTGATACGTTCTTAGATAAAAAAAAAACACAATTTTGGATAATTTTTTATATGAATAAATAAATTAATAATTAAAAGACTACGTCGTTACTCGTCACGTATATCACGTTAACTGGGCGAGGGACGTTGGCGAGGTCACATCTACAGAACAGATTTTGTAAGTGTATTTCATGAGAAGTGTATGTGTTAAAATAATCGCTCCATAACTCTGTAGTTCCATAAGTCCACATTTTCATAATATTGTAAAAATATATTTAAATATGATTCCAAGTTCTAACGCACATGACTGGAGTGTGAAAACACATCCTAAGTTCTTACGTACATGACTAAAAGTGCTGGTGGTTAGGTTAAGTGGATGTGGAGAGAAATAAAATATTTTCAAAGTCCTGACATGGGATTGAACACATACAAGTATGACTTGGCTGTATAGTTAGTTTGCTTGTATGGTTAATTGGTATGGCCTGATTACGTTTTAGTTATTTTGGCAGTATAGCTTAGATGGTGTGGGGAGAATGGTTTGATTGTGTGATTGGTTTTTTTATGTAGTTAGTATGAGCGGGATGGTTTGATGGGAATTAAGACGATATAGATGTCGTAGATGGATAAATTAAAAGTATTGATCTTATGATAGCATGGATGGAATATTTGATTTGTTCGGCAGCTGGTTTGGCTTGTTTATATGTGCAACTGGCAAATTTAGATGGGCTGAAATGGAAGTCAATATAGTTGACTCTTATTATGGATCAGTATGTCCGAGGTACTGTGGTGGATCTGGAACTGTATTGTTAATAGCATGAATGAGGTAAGCTAATGTCATGGCGAAAGGTAATATATATTTGTTTTGGTACTCAGTACAATTCGATATGGCTGTTAAGTAAGGCTGGAAGGAGTGTAGGTGAAGACGGGTCTGGCGATGACTAGCGTATGATGGTTGAATGTCGAGAGAAATAGTATATATATATATATATATATATATATATATATATATATATATATATATATATATATATATTCAGAATTCTTACGCGATGATTGGGAAAAATTATCTTATGTTAGGTAAACTTAGGTTCGGTGAAGTATAGTAATGTTGAGTGGATACTGGACAGTTTGATTATGGGATAGTGTGAAATTTACAAGCCTTACATTACATAGGAGTAGGAAATATAGGTTTTTTTTCTAAGTTCAACTTAGAACTCCCTACATACTTAAGTCTGGACTATAAAAAAAAATATTATATACATAAATAATAATAGAAAAATGCGAATAATCAACGTTCAAAATACAAAACACTTGGCATATATAAACTAAAACCTATTTTATATATGCTTATAAATTACAATATGGCTCTTATCATAGTCACGTAATCATATATTCTGATGACATATTCTTATCTGCCGGACAAATACCAATCTATAGACTCGTCACACTTTAAAGTTTACTAAAAAAATATAATATACAAAATAAAATACTTCAAAATAAAAGTATACAAATTAAATCTTGAATTATATATATGTAAGTTAAACCAAAATAATTAGAACTAATATAAGAAATAACATAATAAAAATAAATACTTAAAAAATTCGATAAGTTAAATCTAAATAATATATATGTAAGTTAAAGCAAATTAGTAAAAAAATAATAAATTAAAAAGAACATAATAAAAAATTGATTAAAATACTTCAAATAAATTTAAGACACTTAAAAAAGTATATAAGAAATAAATATTATATAATAAAAAAATAAAAAATTATAGATTTGTACATAAACTTAAAAAAAGATTGATATGGAAATGAAATAGTTAAAAATTTTATAATAAAAAATAAAAATGTGATGTCTTAAGTGAGAGGCAAGATATTAATAATTAAAAATTATATAAAAAAATAAAAATGTAATATCTTAAATGAGAGGAAAGATATTATTTATTCGTCTCCAATGTACGTACTACTTATAAACTCTTGTCCTAGCGCATGTCGTGATAGCCGAACTGTCTAAAGCGTAAGTCTGGCGACCTTACGTCTGGGAGTTCGATCCCGCACTATTCGAGATGGTATTTTGAGTTCTAAAAAATTCAGAGCTCCTAACAGCATGCGAGATCGACTAATCGAACGAGAGCGACAATGCAAGAACCAATATGGCGGCCCCCCTAGTGGCCAAAGCCACAACTAATCGGGGAAACAAACGAAAAACTAAAATGTACATGTAAACTGGCGGCCCCCAGTAACAAAGATGGCACCCTCCAGAAACAAATATGACGGCCTCCAGTAACAGCCGATGTAAAAGAGAATGAGAGAGAAAGGAA
Organism: Dryococelus australis; assembly: GCA_029891345.1. NCBI lineage: Eukaryota > Metazoa > Arthropoda > Insecta > Phasmatodea > Phasmatidae > Dryococelus > Dryococelus australis. The sequence continues at coordinate 74,945,603 of CM057006.1, read as the reverse complement.
ATAAGAAGAGAACGGGAGAAGAAAAGGAAGAAATAACAAATAACGAATGCAAAACAGAAAAAGTGGGAGCACTCGGATAAAACTCTCGCAATGCAAGAGCATGAAAAAATGACTTACTGGTTACCGAGTTGGTGGAATGACAGAGCAGGAACTCCGGAATCCAAGATGGCTCCCGATGCCTCTTGCCTCTCCCTGATACCTTCGGAAATACTATACGCTACTACTATTAACGACTACCGCATTTTAACCATAACGAACTAATATGTTTCAATTAACAGAAAAGTTTAATAAAATCGTTTGGAATGATATGTGAGAAATTAATAGAAATCTTAAAGAACGTTAAGATACATATACCTCACATAATTAATTAACATGAAGAATATATGTGGTAGACTATGTATTTGTAAGATAAAACTAGATGGCCACTAGAAAAACATGTAAATTTACATTCATGCTGAAATTAGAAGTTCTTCATGCAGGAGATGTTTAAATGTAAGGAACTTTGGCAGAACCATGGGGACCAATGTTAAAAATAACAAATTTCGACATCAAGAAATATGGATGTTTTTCGGTCAAAACATGCAGTAGAGAAGTTCTGTATGTATATTGGTTTACGACTCATCGCGTGAATAGATCGAACTAAAGGTTTCACCATGTCAGGAGACCAGGCCGGTCAGCAACACGAAGCCTTCCTGAGAAACACGTGTTATATGTGTAGTGGCGTTCCCTTCACAGCAAGATGTCCACTGAAGTAGCGCAATGAAAGAGAAGTACCTGAGGTCCTGGATACATCACTTTAACGTCAGTGTTTCCCTGGTACCTACCAGCGCAGACTGAGGTTCACAGGAAACTGATTCCCACAGCATTATGCCACCATTCATGGAGGTGTGTCGCTTAAAAATGAATTTGTGTAATGTCCAGTGTCCCCTAGAGGCCGCGATGGAATAGTAGTTACACCACCCGCCTCCTGTAACGGCGAACAATGTTTGATTACCGGCAGGGTAGCCCCCCGAATTTTCACATGTGGGAATCGTGCCGTACGATGCCGCTGGTCGGAGGGTTTCCTCGGGGATCTCCCGTTTATTCCTCCGCCCGTGCACTCCGGCGCTGCTGCGTACTCACCTCACGTTGAGAATACAAGCTCCTTTCTGTACATCACCTCGTGGTGATCAGTCACTATCGATGCCGCGGCTTGCCGCTTGTTATAAATATGCCTTACGGTCATATTAATAAATCAAGGAGTTTAGGGATCGTAGCTTGTAGAATGAATTATAGATGGTAGATGGTAGATGTTAAAGAGGGGTTTTAACCATGTAATGTGACACAGACAATACAACACTGCAATATTAACTGCAACGGTGAGCTACTTTAATTTATATTTAGTTATTATTACATTACAAATTTATGAACACCTCAAGCCTTAATGTTCTGTAAATCTATGTCGGACTATCCCGACCTGAAACATGATGCCGGAGGCTGTATCTAGTTGTACGGATGACATCCGACTGACACACCAATGTTGTGATCTTCCCTGGCTGATGATCGGATGTGGAAAGATGCGGCACTGCGCCTCGCGTCGTCCTGCGTATAGCAGCTGATTGCATGCTAGCTTGGGCTACGAGGTTTTCTGGTTTCGAGTGCTGGGCAAGGCACGTACGTATTTGTAATTATATCGCTGCCGTAGATACGTTTCTGGTTTGATTTATAATTATATTTGTCGGAAATATTTCAAGTGATCTCTATCATCTGAGCTTTAAAGAACTTCATTAAAAATTATTTGCACCCATGTGGTAGAAAGTAGGCTAAACAGTTGTAGCAATTGCTTATTTTTATGCCATATTTAGTTTTAGGGAATATTGGACATATTATAAATTACTGCGAAAAAAAAAACTAAAGGTAAAAAAAAAACTATTTTGTCAATGAAAATAATCATTTTAAAAAGATTGTTTAAGTTATAATAGTTCCACGATCACAATATAATATTTTTATTAGATTACTATATAGATGTTAAGATGGAGCATAATGAAAGGGAGGAGCATGTAGAGAGAGACGTAGGCTGTGTATGCTAACCAACCTAAAGGCAGTACAAGAAAATTCATTCCATGGTCATAATAAATTAAGAGACAAATATTACTGCAGATTTCGTGTAACTCACTTTCATTGTAATTAAGTTTCTGACAGGATTTTCTAATCTAACAGATGAGGCATTTTAAATAAGAGTTCGACACTATTCCTGTGGTTTCCGAAGATAACGTTTGTTTCATTACATTCGTTCATCTGCAGTTCTTAATTAATAATACCGTGCTTTAAAATACTCACTGGCGTTTCAATGAAATTTCTATGCAGTGATAAGCTCTTATAATAGTTTGTTAAAAGCAGTGTGAGTATTTGAAAAGGTGCAAGTACCAATAACACTACTGATAGTACACGTTTCAACTGCGAGTGGCAAATAGGATATTATGAGGGACCTTCACTGCCGAATTGGATTCTCGTTTTCCAAGATTGTTAATAATATCAAGGAAATAATTCCGAGAGTTCCCAATACCCAAGAAGCCATTGACCTCACACAGCGATACAGGAATTACGACCGAGCCGCAAACTTGTATTTGAGAAACAATACTAATTCTGCATTATTTTTGCATGAATACATTTCGTAGTCCCCTTGTCATACCTGTACTGCAGGAGGTAAAGGATGTTCACGATAAAGTGAGCAGTTTTGAAATCAACCTTAGAAAAAAGTCACTGCTGCTATCTGCGTATATCTTAACGGGCGCACTGAGTGACACGCGCCCAGTAAAGTTGGTAACGAGGGAGGGAAAGTATTTTCACATACCAACGTTGAATAAAAAGTGTTAGGTAACCATTAAGGTAACTGAAATGATTTCTTTCGGTACCTGTGTTTTGGTTTTGAAGTGTAAAAGTAAGCAAATTTTGTAAAATATACTTTTCTAATAATTTCAAAGTTTCACCTGACCGACGTATGAATAAACTGATGAGGATTATTGCACAGTTAAGTTTACATAAGGCGGGAGACTACACAACTTGTATACAAATAGATCTTAAGCAGGGTTTTAAAAAGTGCTCAGTTGACCGTGAATAGCCTATAGATGGGTTTCGCGTTACTTTCGGGATTTTCATGTTTTAAAAAATAAACAAGCTAGGAAACCAATAATCAAGTATGGCGGGGTAGGTTGTCATCAACTCAGGCACTTAAGCACAGATGTACCTTTAATGTAAACAGTAAAACTTAAACTACGTGATGGAATTCAAAGGACTCATAGAGCCAGCATTTGCAATGCTCCAAAATTGAGGATATTTCCGCCTGACTGTCCCCGATGAACTGTATCCTCAGAAACCTACCGGGGAGCAAATCAGCCTCCTCAGAAACCTACCGGGGAGCAAATCAGCCTCCTCAGAAACCTACCGGGGAGCAAATCAGCCTCGACGGACAGTACAGTGTGTGTCCGCCACTACTTTTCTCATCTCCGCTAACCATCGGCGCAAAGTTTCCAGCGGTCTCTGTCCTCGCTGGAAAGTCCCCGCCCCCTATGGAAACTTTCCATCCCTCCTTTTCCGTCCGGTTGGTAATCGTGTTTGCTTGCGCCACCCCAGGAGAGTTCCCAATACTTTTGCTCGCCCATTACGCAGCGTTTAGAGAGGATTTCTGTTCCTGCTCCCCGACTAAAGCTTCTTTTGTGTACTCTGCTGGGAACGTTTGCAGTTCTGCCAACATCAGCGTACTAAAGGCGTAACTCGTAGAACTCCGGCAAAATGCGGGGAGGGGCTACGAACAGTATGCGGTTCATGCGAGAGACACTTCTACTGCAAGCACAGAGAGGCTGCTTATGTGTAAGACTCGTATTCAACATTGATAAGAGAAATATGTATCACATATTTTTTCGTTGCATGAATTATATTTACCGGGGAACAGAAATAGGAAACAGTGAAGAGTAAAGAGATTTGGGCGGCTCTTAACAGCGAGGTCTCGAGAGCCGATGAAGGTGATTGAGGTGATTATGGAGCAGCGCCTGAATGAAAGGGCGGGGAAAACGGGAGGTCCCGGAGAAAACCCGCCTACCAGCGGCATCGTCAGGCACCATTACCACATGCGAATATCTGGGGTGACCCGGCCGGGGATTGAACCCGGATCGCCTTGGTGGGAGGCGAGCAGTATAACCGCTCAGCCTCCGTGGCCCCTCCTTGAATAGAATTATATTATAGTCATAAGTACGTAACGTTACGGTAATGAAAGCATAAAAGCTCAATTATGTTAAAATAAAAATAACTATAGACCGTTCACGGTAAAGTGAACACTTCTTAAGGCCCTTCCAACAGCCTTAAACTTTTAATACATATATTTCATTACATCTTCAGACGTTAACTTTTGAGAAGAGTGAAATGAATACATTGTGTCTATTAGTCACATGACAGTGGTTGTATTAAAAAGTGGCCGAAAGATGAAAATTAACTAAAAGAAAAATTTTCGCAAGGCCTTAAATAGTGCTCACTTTACCGTGAACAGCCTTTACCGGCGTATTTATGTAACAAAAAAAAAACACTGCACAATTTTATTATACAGCAAAGACAGTAAATGTAATATGCGTTTGCTAACAGAGTGTGGCCAATATTATACGTGTGTGTCATATATCAGAAACTACTCAATTAATCATTGCCAAATTTGGAATTTATATAGTTCTCTGGTAACGCAACCTTGAATATATTTTTATATCGAAGACTTGTTTCTAGAAAAGTGGGTATTTAAATAATTTATCTTAGTGTTATATTTACCAAATAATTGATTAATATCAACCAAACTTGTTATAGGCTCACTGTTCCTACTATAACAATTTAATATGCTAATTCACATGCTCTTTTGTCTGCACTTAGTAAGATAGTGCCGCCATAAGTAATACAGTAAAATTTATTTAAGAACCGGTAATCAACGTTGGGAGAACGTTGGTTATTAGTTGGCATTAAGTATGCAATAAGACATCTTCGCAAAACATTGCTAGCTGTGGATAAATGACTGTGTGAACGCCTTTCCGAAAGAACAGAAAATTATTTTGCAAATGATAAAAATACAATGAATACCTAAAGTATTAGCAACGTTGGTTAGTGCTGGGTTTCTGTCATATATAAGATTGGTGATCTATAATATACACACAATAAACCAGCATAAAGTCAATAAAAACCGCATTTCGGTTTTTCCATCGATATGGTATATGTTTGATAGAAAGAGAATTTAGGATAGCATGCAGAAAACCACAAATTTTCATTGGCAAAATATAGTAGGTTGAGCGACACATTTCAATTGGTAGCCAACACAAAAAAAATTACACGTTGGACCAACTTCCATTTTCCAACGTTGGCATAACGCTAGCGCCAGACGTTGGACAAACTTTGGGCCAACAAAAAGTTTGCTACTGGAGTAGAGCCTCTTTTTCTGGAAATTTCGAACGATAGCATCAAATCAGAAAATTAAGTTTTCTATGTCATGTCCCAGGGACCAAACAACAGAGTTCCATTAAATTACTTCACACAAATAGCGCTACGGTAGGCCACGTAAACTTACATGTTTTATGTGGCCCAATCACTTATTTAGAAAATAAAGGCCCTGTTAATATTTTAGGTTACTAAAGCCTATCACTCGAAACATTAGACTGATTAAATCGGAAGTTGATGCTCGGAATCCGATCTCCGTAATAAAGTGGATTGTATGCTCACTTACAGTGCAAGGTTTTCTGGGTTCAAGTCCCGTGTAAGGCGTGTGTGTATTTGTAATTGCCTCACTTTTGTCGCGTAAGTTTGCTGGTCTAATTTCTAAAGTTATTGCTTTCAAAGAAAAGTCGAGTATATACCACCAACTCAGCGTTTCAGAAATTATTTAGAAAATAATTGCACCCATTTTGACCAACAAAGGCTTAAGTCAGTAAATTTTTGAAAATATTTTGTGAAACACCTTGAGTACGCTGTTTCTTAAATTTCAGTCTTAAACAATGAGGGTAAATAATATAAGGCAGTGATGTGACAGTTGCAGTTAGTGAACATTCCTCAGTAACTCGTAGCGGACAGTGAAAATGTATATCCCACAAAATAACCACCTCGCGCTCCTTATCATAATACTGAAACACATTAACAAACTTGTATACAATCTTTAAATTTCAACCCAAGTTTTACAAATTATATTTGCCATCTGAAAGAAGCAAATTATCCTACGTCTATACGGGTGCTTTTTGTAAAACAAAAAACTTTTAATTAAAATCTGAATGCCATTAGCAGGAGAACGTATTAAAGGAAACTTTCATAATTTTCCTACTTCCTCTTGGTAAACATAAGTTGCTGTTTTCATACTGATGAGGATAGCATCGCTGTCTTTCTTCACGGAATATCGGATGATATTCAATGGCGCAGAAAACCCACCGTGGTATAACACGCATTCCTACACTACTTTCCTATCTCCGTTACTAAATAAACATCAAAAGGCAAAAAGATTTTCTATAAACACACGAGTTTAAGTTATCGTGGACATTACTTTAATGTAATACACTAGATTCAATTCAAGCGTATCTTTATTTTAAAATTCTTTTTCTTTTATACTGTACGTTCTAAATAAGTTATATATATATACACACACACTAAATTGGCATATAAACCCTTGTGAAATGACAATTGCGCTCTATTTTAAATAGTGGTATTTATACCTGATGTCACAGAAGCTGTGTAATCACGATTTACACATATCTTCACTTTTATTACATACGTGTTTCTTGATGATAATGTTTTGATCAGGCAATACATATTGAAGTTATATTTAAAATTCTAAGGTCACTTTAAAAAAAGATACAGATTTTACTTGGTGCAATATTGTTTCAGTTAATTATATGATTTCTCAGCCTCTCCTAGTGATTGCATCTCATAAATTGGGTAGTGCAGTTGCAAAAAATAGAATTTGTGAATGAAGCTGAATTTGAAAATTTAATATAACACAATGTGGCAATGTTGCTTATATTTTCTGAAATTCATATACTAGTCCACATCGCGAACACTTTACAATTACCATTATATTTTCAAATTATCACTTCCGTAACACTTCTGACAACATTACCCAATCATAAAATTCTTCACAAAATCTCCATGCTTCTATCCAGTCCCACGCTGACTTACTGTCATTATGAACGCCTGTCCGTAAAATCTCACTTCCAGTTCGAGGTGCACACCTTACCACCAAATATCATCAGAACTGAGTTTATTGAGATCTCTATGATGTTGCATGTACATTTTACAGTTTATGATTTAGACGAACGAAAATAATGTACTGTTTATTGTACTTATGCGTTGCGATAACGTTTGCATGTCCTCCTACCGCTATCTTTATGCTAAAATAAGTATAATTTTAACTGCCGATGTTGGGATAATCGATCCTTGTAAATACCCCTGCAACTTTCAATAACCTGTCCTAACATGTCGCAACCTGCCCTATTACCACCAATTCTAGCATATTCCAGTATTATGCATGAAACATCTAGTATCAGTTTCCAACATCGCTTAATACCGTACTCCTATCTTTCCTAGTACTATGTTCGCAACTCACCTATAAACCATGTCTTAGCAACACCTAGTTTCGTGCATAGCTTCTGATAGAACCACGACGCAGCCGAACCTAGTACCATGTTCCAGCCTTAATTAATAGTACGTATCATGCTCCAACATTTTCTAGTATTATGCCATCGTCATGCTTAGTATAATGTCTTAGCTCAGCCTATTAGCGTTCCCCAAATTCTCCTACCGCCAAGCCTCAGGCTGTCCACATTGTACATCTTCAACTGTTTTCACTTTCTCTTACATCTCATGTCTGCTTCGTGATACTGCGAGTATAGCGTTCGTTGAAGTACGCATTGGTATTATAATTATGCCCTTGTCCTTGTGAAGCACGCATTCAAGAAATCACAGTCCAAGCACCGAACGGTTTTTTTTTTTATCCGATATCACCAGTAGTTGTCGAACAAACTTGTAATTTTGTTCTGGCTACAAACAATTTCCAACTTCTTGTAAACGCTGGTGTTTGAACCTAAGTGCCTGCATCCCAATTCCACATGAGTGTGTAAACCGAGCATGAAAATGAAAAGTATTGCAAAAGAAATCACAACGTTTACGCCAGCATTAAAAGAGAATCGTTCCATGCTCCTGAACTGTGTGCATGATTGATGTCTTAAGCTGAATTACGGTGCTGCAACCACAATCAGAGGTAGAGAGTGCATTATTGCTATCATTGTCGGAGCAGAGTACGTAGGTGGCGTAGTGTAAAGGGCTTTAAAGCGTCCCTAGGGTTTATGCCTGAAAGCTTAGCAGGTGACGGCTTACAGACTAACAAATAACCTAACTTAAATTAACATCCATGACTTACCCGGGATTCGAACCCAAAGCCTCCCGCATCTCAAATCGGTGGCACACCAAGCGTCTGCTGTGCCACGGGAGGTCAGCAGAATAGACGGTAATGTCGATATAGATTTGATATGCAATTTGTGCACATCGATCACGATGGCTGAAATAAACCGTGTCGATAACATTTTTCAAGGGCAGATCTTCGGGTGACTGGAGACCAGCCACGAAGGTTAATTGTGACCCATTCCCGCGCATGCTACACTGTGTCACAAAAGGGTCCGGTGGGGACTCAAGACTAGGTAGAAATGCCCGTCGGTGCCTCAGTAATTTACGTCCAACAAACACACAACCACGAGAACACAGTTGTTTAGCTATGCTATGCTAATCAGCCTGGAGTGTAACAAATGAGCTTACTCGAAATTAGGAACAGCCGCTCGCATGCGTCAAGTAGGACTGTGAGGGCAAAAATGATTTGCGAAAGACATCCAACTACCGACAAAAAGGCCCTATCTCCGTAGTGCAGAGAACATCGAGCGTTCACAAGGAAAGAATTGGACTGTATCCTGCTCGTGAACGTATGCAGGTTGAGTCTTTGTGGCGATTACTGGCGCGTTTACATATTACGAAAAAAAAAATATATATATATAACAATATAATTTTTTACCGGCTGATCTTCAGTTTTTCGTGAATCCACATCGTTGGATAGTTCTCGTATTATTGCATTGCAAACCATAATAATTTTTATGTTGATTGTGGGTTTCAGATCCCAGTTGCGTTTGGTAAGAGATTATATATGGCCAAGTGAGTTGTCGGTTGAACGTGCTGTTATCTCTGGTCTTGGTGAATTCGGCTTTGATAATTAGGTCGCAGAACCAGCGTCGAGCAATAGTTCAGGCGAGGAGCCAGCATTGTGGAGAGGTGAAGGGCATTTAAGAAGAGTCCTTATTGGACTGAGATGGGTTGTAAAACGTCCCAGCTAATTATAAGGTGAAGTGGAGGAAAATTCTAAGAGTTCTCTGTAGCGTGTGTTCGCCGCAATGTTATTGATCCTCAAGTGTAAGGCAGGCCTCTTTGCTGTGCGTGGGGTATAGCGAATTTTGTTCATTTTTGAAGTAAAATCAATGTGGGAAGTTAATTTACAGCGAGCTGCTAAACATGGAATTCGTTGTTTGTTCAGTGCGACGTAAGTAGATTGAAATTGGTACTACTGCTGGTAGACCTGCATTACGATATGCTGCTAGACACTTAAAAATTTTGGCTGTTCGATTGACATTATGTTCTTTCGAATGCACAGGTGCATTCACTCCCATTTAGGATATCATGAACACCTGGTTTAGGCACGATATTTTACCCATTGAACGTCTTATCACCGCACTTTACCTCCTTACCGCTCTCAATCACAGAACACGCCACGCAGGTATTTGTAGACCAATCAATCATGTGCTACACCATATGAAGGAGCTTGAAGTTACTACTGCATGTAAGCTGATAAATTTATATCCATGAAGCCTGTAAGAGTACCTTTTTTAGACTATTTTCCTCCGCGTCAGGTCAGAAAAATCGTATTTGTCCACATGAATAAACTTAGAAAACTTAGTACTGTTATTTAGATGTCAAAATTCACGTAGTATTAAGTACAACTTTTCTATAGATGTGTCCGAGAGCAAAAATAATTTAACAATGAATTATATTACAATCAACGGACGGGAGTTTGGAGGTCAGTAAACCGCCTCCAACTTCCTTTAACAAGGTTTTCGACAGTTTGTATTATAACTATTAATAATAATTTAATAATGATATATATACAATAGCTATAATATATAATTAATTTAAATAAAATGAGAATTACTAGTTATCTTAGTATTTGTTCTAAATTATACGTATTTCAGCACTACTAAGATGTAAAATTCCATCCTTCTGTACAACAAGTTGGACCCCCTCTTGAGTAATATCTGGTTACGCCACTGGTAGTAACAATTAAAACTCTGCTTTTTGATCGGAGAACGTTTCCACGACTAAAATTTTTAAACGCCTGTTATTTTTATTTATTTATTTTTTCGAAATAAACGACAACGAAGTTCAGGAGTGTAAAGGAAACATACACGCACTCTGCGCATGCAATCACTCTCTAACATTGTAGTATCGTGTGAATTATTACTACTCTCTCGCCATTTGCATTCTTGTCTGCGTGTACTATATGCTATTTTTTTTCTTCTAAGAAGCTATTTAACCACTGTATTTCTTGGTCTCTCCATAAGTGTTCAGCGTAGATTTTTTTTTTTTTTTAATTTGCCCATCAAGGGACGGCAATGAACTCAATACCTCTGGTTCGTCTTCTTCTTTCTTCCTTCCCAGAACCTCCTCATTTTCCCCCAACTTCTCCTCTCTGTTCTTCAGTCCACTCTCTCTTGGGTCTGGGTTTCGGTCGGTCCTCCGGAAATCTTGCGTTGTCGATCAGTCACCTGATATCCTCTCTGTTGTTGAACAATTCTTCCGTTATCCCAACATTTTCTGCATTTTTCCTGGACTCTACCATCCATCCTTTTGTGCATTTAAATTTAGCGATGTAGTTGAATATTTTCTTGGTAAGTCTATTTTCTCTTTCATTCTTTTTAGGTGTCTATAAAATTTCAGTCCTCATTGCGTCTGTAATTTTTTCGGTATTTTATTTCTGTATAGGTCTTCATCTTTCCTCTTGTTTCAGGTGTTGTCTGTGTTTTTGAGTGGTCCAAACATTTTTCTCAGGATTTTCCTCTCTCTTACTTCCAGTTCTCGCAGGTCCACTTTCTTGTTCATCGTCAGGCATTCTGATCCATATGTTGCTTCTGGTTTGATGACTGTATTATAGTGTCTAATTTTTGCTTGGACGTATATTGCTTTCTTATTGTAGTGATTTTGTGTTATTCTGTATGCCAATTCCAATTTACCGAACCTTTGTTTGTTTGTTGTATTGTCCAGTCCATTTGGTTGGATCCATTCACCTAGATATTTAAATTGATCGACCCTCTTTATTTGTCCATGTTCTGTTTTCATTTATCTTTACCTGCTGTGCCTGTATTCCATAGGGGTATTCTGTCTTTTCGTAGGAGATTTTTAGTCCTTTTTTTTTTCTATTTCGTATAATGTGTCCACCATGGTTTGCGCGACCGTTCTGTTTTGTGTTATTAATGCCAAGTTGTCGGCAAATGCCAGACATTTCACCCCTCGAATCTTCCTTTTAATTGTCCTATACTGACTACTTTCACTCTTTTTTTTTGTTCCGAGGTCGTTTCCCATTTCTTCATGATTTTGTCTGTTACAAGGCTGAAGACGATTGGTGAGAGTCCGTCCCCTTGTCAAACTCCTGTTTTGATTTCGAATGCTTCGGGGATTTCCCGTAAGAATTTTATTTTTGATGTAGTATATGTGAGTCTCTCTTCTATTAGTCTTTTAGTATTTTGGTCTATCCCTAACTCATTTAATGTTAGGAATACAGTTTGTCTGTCTATTAAGTCAGATGTTTTCTTAAAGTCAACGCATGTGACTACAGTGTTCTTATTCTCGAAATTTCTTGCCCTTATTATCTTTTAAATGTTGAAGATGTGCTCTGCGGATGATCTTCATTTCCGAAATCCTGCTTGATATTCTTCTATGCGGTGCCCTGCTTGTTGTTCTACTCTGTTTAATAGTGCCTTAGACAGTATCTTGTATATCCCCGAGAGTAAGGAAATACCCCTGTAGTTATTTTCGTCAGTTTTCTCCTTTTATTATTATTTTTTTATTTTTATATATTTATTTCGTGATAACATGACACCCATCTCATAGCGTAAATATGTATATATTAAGTAAGGTTACTCTGAAGCGGGCCACTTATAACTGCAAATATTAGTCGCAGTCTTGTCTCAAGAATATCCCAGCCACTTTCAGCATTCTCTGTAACATATTTTGAGTAATAGAATAACAGCCCTAAAGAGGGAAATAGAGTCTTTTAAATTCTTAAGTGAACGCTTGGATGGAATGAGTGATACGTGCGATGAGAATAACGATTCCCCTCGAGCACACGGGGGGGGGGGGGGTGAGGGTAGTGGTTAGACTATTCGCCTACCACCTTCGTGAACCGGGATCCATTCCTGGCGGGGTCTTTCCCATGTGGTAATCGCACAGGGCGATGCCACACGTCGGCGGGTTTTCTCCGAGATCTCCCGTTTCCCCCTCGCCCCTGTATTCTGGCGCTGCTGTATACTCACCTCGTTTCACCCTCATCGGCTCCCAAGACTACGATGTAAGGAGCCACTCAAATCTATCCACTCCACTCCTCTCGAGCACATCGGCATAGAGTACTAGAGAATACAGAGGTGAAGTCGCGAACACACGCCAACAACATGGTGTTAGCGATCACCGACATGTCGGAGTTGCGTTCGCCAATCTGAGACTGGTAACTTACACGCCTGCCGGCAACCCAGTAAAACGCCGTAGCCGATCGGACATAAAATCCATTCCTAGAGTGAGTGAGTGAAGAGATTTGGGCGGTTCTTAACATAGATGTTTTGAGAGCCTATGAGAGTGAAGCGAGGTGAATACAAAACAGCGCCGGATTGAAAGGGCTGGGGAAACGGGAGATCCCCGAGAAAACCCGCCTACCAGCGGCATCATCAGCCACGATTCCCACATGCGAAAATCCGGTGGCGACCACGCCGGGAATCGACCCCGTTTCTTCTTGGTGGGAGGCGAATAGTCTAACCACTACACCACCGCGGTTCCTATACAATTCACATAGTCTTGCGTAGGCAATCAGAGAATGGGTTCGCCCACATCAAAGAAGCCGCCACGAAATTTCATCTCCGTTTACTTATTTGCTCTGTGACACCGGATCAAGACATCGGCATTGTTTACCTTTTGTGAAGAGCCTTCACGTTTGGAGAATTTGTGAATTAAGGGTCCTATGTACCTGCGCGTTCAAGGTCAAGAAGCGAGGGAGCGATACGGGCGACACTAACACGCACGCCAAGCGCCTCATCGCTCCTATGCGCAAGGCGTGCAGTGTTTCCGTCCTAACGCTTTACTGTGTAAACTAGATCTGTAACTGTGCGGTCTTATTACACGCGATGAAAGTACACATATCAAACTACCTGCGTATAATCGTACTTCTCTTACCGCTTAGAGAAACTTCATAGACAAGCTTTAAAAATGCAATTTTGACCACATTGACGATTTTTTCTCCATTAATACACTTAATATGATAAAAGTAAAAACATACCGTTAAAGACAATAGTTTTCTAATCCTTCCTGGAAAAACTTCGCATTACCAAAACATTTATTTACTGAGACATGCGTTTAGGCGCAAAACAACGATTTCATAGAAAACGTTTAATACAGAGAACTCTAAAGGTTCCACAACAACATTACAAGCACCCCGACGTCGAGAAGTTTGTGCGCTGGTATGCCAGGATGTTTTACACTGTTAAGAAACACACGGGTTAGAAGACTGGTCATCCACTTGTCCCACCGGAGATTAATGAACTCTGAACTGGTGATCCTTTTCGATTGTCGCTAAAGTTTTAGGCAATTTAGTGGATGATGCGTGTCCAGTGAACAATATTTCTACCTTGTAGGAGATATTATAGTGACAACTGCCAACTATAAAATGTGAGAAAAAAAAGCCATTGTTCCGGAAGTGCAATAAAAATTTGTACATTTATCTATAAGATCAATTAATTCCGCAATCATTATTTTACCACCGTAATGCTGTACCTTTGAAAATAATGTAAGAGAGTTTCAACTGCATTAGGTGAAATTTTTATTGTTTTATTGCATTTGCAGTAGCAGACTTCGTTGTAACAATAATCGGAAGTAAACTACAGAATATTCGACTAAACACTACGTCGTTAGCTTTATATACGACTAAACACTACGTCGTTAGCTTTATATACGACTAAACACTACGTCGTTAGCTTTATATACGACTAAACACTACGTCGTTAGCTTTATATACGACTAAACACTACGTCGTTAGCTTTATATACGACTAAACACTACGTCGTTAGCTTTATATACGACTAAACACTACGTCGTTAGCTTTATATACGACTAAACACTACGTCGTTAGCTTTATATACGACTAAACACTACGTCGTTAGCTTTATATACGACTAAACACTACATCGTTAGCTTTATATACGACTAAACACTACGTCGTTAGCTTTATATACGACTAAACACTACGTCGTTAGCTTTATATACGACTAAACACTACGTCGTTAGCTTTATATACGACTAAACACTACGTCATTAGCTTTATATACGACTAAACACTACGTCGTTAGCTTTATATACGACTAAACACTACGTCGTTAGCTTTATATACGGTAAAAGCTAACACAACACTGAATTCAAATCAAAATCAATAATTGTCATTCAGCAATTAAGTCAAATGTATAAAACCCTGCTAAATGTTAATTTATTAATTATTAAAAATAAGCCAAAATACAACATTCTAATCTTATTGCAAGACAAATAATTATACAGTTACGTAAATGTTCTTTCTTTTTTACAAATGTATATATATATATATATATATATATATATTTGTAGAAAAGAAAGATATATATGTATATATACACATTTGGAGAAAAGAAATAACGTTTACGTAACTGTATAATTATTTGTCTTACAATAAGATTAAAATGATATGTGTGTATGGGGGGGGGGGGGCGGTGTTTGTGTTTGTGTGTATGTGTTTCTACAGTGTGTATAGGAAACATGTGTACAATCTCCGGCACGTGATTCGTGACCGGAAAAGAGGAATTTGGATATAGGACATCCATGGTCTATCTCAAATAATAATGGCTGTAACAGCCCCTAAATGCGGTGGGCGATAAGGACATTACGTGGGATATTAGACAAACTACTTTCGTTAGAAGAACACAAATTGGTATACGGAGCAAGTAAACCAAGATCTTGGATACACTGTAGGTATGGTCTGTCGTACACACACCGATCATGTATAAATAATAGGGTTGGCACCCTTTGATCTCCTGCAAAACGTACACCGTGATGTGAAATTGATTGCAAATGTCATAGGATGAAGGAAGACGTCGTAATTAGCAAATGAGCCCCCCTTGTTGCAACTCTCTGGGACCCACCGTTTCCGGTTAAATCGCAAACGAATAGTACAGTGGTAGCAATGTCATGGCCTAGTGAGTAGGCAACACTTCCGGCACCCGGAGGAATTCAGCTGCGATTACCCGCCGAATAAGTGAAGAGGTTTGGCGGCTCGTAACAGCGAGGTCTTGAAGAGCCGATTATGCTGTTTGAGGTGTGTATGGAGCAGTGCCGGAATGAAAGGGCGGGGCAAATGGGAGATCCCCTAGAAAACCCGCTGACCAGCCGCATCGTCCAGCACGATGCCCACATACGAATATCAGGGAGTGACCCAGCGGGGAATTGAACCCGGTTCGCCTCGGGGTTCTCCCGTTTGTCCCGCCCTTTCATTCCGGCGCAGTTCCATACTCATCTCAGTCACCCACATCGGCTCTCAAGACCCCGCTGAATTCCTCCGGGTGCGGGAAGTGTTACCTGCTCACTAGGCCATGATATTGCTACCACTGTACCCTTCGTTTGCGATTCAACCGGAAACGGTGGGTCCTCGAGAGTTGCAACAAGGGGGGCTTATTTGCTACGTAAGTCGTCCTGCTTCATCCTGTGGTATCTGCAATCAATTTAACCTCACCGTGTACGTTTTGCATGCAATCAAATGGTGCCAACCCCTATTATTTACATGATGGGGTGTGCACGACAGACCATACCTACCGTGTATCCAAGATCTTAGTTTACTTGTTCCGTATACCAATTTGTGTTTCCCTAATGCAAGTACATTGTCAAATATTTCACGTAATGTCCTCGCCCATCGTCTTCAGCTTCAGGAGCTGCTACAGCCCTTATTATTTGAGATGGACCGTGGGCGTCCTATATCAATCTTTCTCTTTTCCGGTCAGGAATTACGTGCCCGAGTTTGTACACATGTTTCCTATATACGCTGTATATTGTCTAAATTCTCGTTAATTTTTTTAAATTTTTTCTATTATGTGTGAATATATTACGAATCTGTTAATCACATCTACAAATTACATATAATTAATATTGCACCTTTGAATCACATTATAAATAATTCAATTTACAAAATTAATGAACATACAATTTATATATACTTACGAAGAATAACATCAAACGATACATCCCTCTACGAAAAACTATTACAGACTTCCTCGTCACCAGTTAGTCCAGTAGTGTTTCCTGATGAAGTAACTGTTGCTGGGTCCCAAGTATTGACAACAGAGTTGTAGCAAACCCTTCTTTTTGCCTCAGAGATATCAAACCTTTCCTGGTAACATTGAAAAGGCGCCTTGATTCATCGCCATACTTCATTATTTTTCATAAGTGGCACTAATTTTTCACCCAGGTAATACAATTTAGCAAAATAAATTGTGATTCAGATTTCCTGTACTCGAACCAAACACAATTTTTGTAGCTGCACGTCCTTGTATGGTATTCCGTTGCCGTGACAACGTTGAGCCTGCTCATGAGGCAATGATTGAATGCTGCTGGTTTTTTGGAGTACAAACTGACAGAGAAGTATTGGAAATACGAAAATCATCATGAAGTGAAGCTGCTACATTAAAGGGTTGCGGATTGTTACGAGCCGTCCTCATGACTTGTATCCAACCTCCCCTGGTATAGATTGGTACATATTTGCTTTCACCTCGATTCTCGAATGAACCGATTCTGCTTCCTTTTAAGAATGACACGGCTCGAAAACTTGGTGACCAATGACTTCCACTGTCAGGTGAACTGTAAGTGCATGACAGTACATCACAACGAAATTTAATTTCTTATGTTAACCTCCTCAGCCATCAGACATAATTCGTACATGAATAATTTCTGGATGTGCTATTACGTACTTGTAAATACAGGGAGGGATTTAAACGCTTCATGTTTTTCCTTGAGTCTCTTTCCAAGTGTAGTACTGAACGCCTGCGGTTTCCACATTATAAATAGTGAGGCTATACACCGCAAGTATCCGTGCATAGTAATTATGCCCTGATCCCCCCTTCTGGAGTGGTCAGAACAGCCTATAAACCAAAATCACGCGCCAGAACGTCGTGTCACCTATTCTCGCTTCCCTATCCTTAGCCCTTGTTGCCCTTTCTGTCTCCTTTCTTCGAAGATGTGGCGTGTGTGCTTCTTTGTTTGCAGTTTCGTCGGCCTCTGGCATGCCTTCAAAGGCGGAGCAAATTTTACACGCGCCTTTCTTCGTTTTATAAAATATTATTTCGAGTATCCTGAACATCATTCTGGGATATTCATAACTAGTACAGTTTATTCCCTGCTCTGTGCAGTTTTCATGATACAGCCTGTACATAATTATGATTTCCGGCTGAGGATCCAAATAGTGATATGTTATAGACTTCCTACAATAGAGCGATTTAACAGTAGAAGTGTGGTAGAGTGAATAGATTTGAGCGGGTTTTAGAATAGAGGTCCTGAGAGCCGATGAGGGTAAAGCGAGGGTAGAATGGAGCAGTGCCGGAAGGAAAAGGCGGGAGAAACAGAAGCTCCCCGAGAAAACACGCCGACGAGAGGCACCGTCCGGCCAGAATCTCGCTTGTCCAACGTAACGTAAATACAACAATACTCTTCCACACACAGCGATCACAACGCACGTTAGAGTATATAAAATTCGTGCCGTAGAAAAACAGATTCATCCCAACAACGTGACTTGCCTATATAAGTTTAAAAATTACGTGTACAAACTTGATGTGGCACGTTTCAGAAGAGAAATTAACACTTCATTCAGTCTCTCTTTCCTATGAACAACATGCCATCGCCACTTCTACCAACATCAGAAATGTAACAGTCCCGCCTCAGATCTAAATATATTACAGTAAGTATTCAAACAACAAAATTTCGTTTCATTTGTAAATTACAAATTCAAACATAATTATTGTTGCTGTAATTTGTATTAAATAGGTCAATGTTAAAATCTAAAACGTGTAAAAATTCCCTGTTGCTACTAGTGGTGCGAAATTTCCTGAAAGACGGAAAGGAAAAAAGAGAGCGACAAGCTCCACTCCGCCATGCCAATATGGCCTACGTACCGTAATTTCAGCTGATATCTTTACCTGTAACAATGGAATGTGTTTCCTTAAGTGATAATTTAAATATTTCAATAAGCAACGTTTAATTTACAAATAACATACCAAAAAGACTAGGTTAAACAATATTTTATATGTGCACTATTTCTTACCAGCCGTTGCCAACACAACGATGCTCTCACTGTTTTTTATTCGCATTTAATACGAAATAAATATTACGTTTTATAGAAGATATTAAGTTAAAGAGTCATTTATTCATGAATACATTATTTTAATGTGAATCACAGTGTTATGTATCTGTGTTATACAAGTTATTTAAAATGCAGGTTGACATATTACTCCCAGAGTGATTTTTCAAACGTTCGTTTCAAAACATTAGAAGAAACTGCGAATGGACTATATAAAAAATGTCCCTTCTGGAACAAAAAATCAGCGATAACTAATATTTGTCAAGTTTTTAACGAGGAATATATAAAATATCATTACCACTGTTCTTAACTATATGAACGTTTGAAAATTTTAATTTTTAGGCCTTTTAATTGCAAAATTACAGCGATTAGCGGATAATGAAGAGCACCTGAAAACACATGTTGCCAAAATAACACCCAGGAGAGTAACATGTCGAAAATTCCCTTTTTAGTCGGTACCTAAATCTTAAGGGGGAACCACTCCTATAACTTGTGTTTCTAAGTAGGAAAGTTTGTACAGTGCGTTGATGTTCGAAGCGTGTGTGAGCAATTTTCTTTTAATTTGTGAAGTTTGGGCTTCATTCATTAAAAATCAACTAACCACATTTATGTGCCAGGGGCAAATTATAAATGCTGCAGCGGAAGATTCTGTGAAAACTCTAGTTTGTTTTGGTAATTCACTACACGTAAAAAGAGGGAGGGGGTGGGGGGGGGCTCTTCCTGTACTTACGTAAATATCTTACTAAAAGTATAAAAATTCTAACATTCTGTACATATATTTGCCAAAACGGAAAAATTCTACAAGCTTTGCTCATTTTGAATGAGACGAAATTTTTTTAGCAAATATAAAATACGCTACCTTTAAGTGTTAGCCATTTTCACAGCATTGCCCTGAGGCAAATTAAATGACAACTTATAAAAAGGAAGAATTTGGCGAACGGTAAATGCTGTGAATTTTCAACGATGATGGCTGTGCCTTATACAAGATGTGAGTTGCAAATATTCCTATAATTTTATCGGTATATTATATCCACTCTTTATCAAATTTTACGTACTGAAAATTTTTTAACGTTTGATACAACGTTTGTATACATTTTTTAGAAAACAATAATAATTTCTAATTGTCATCTTTGCCAGGCCACGCCGAAGAACTGTTACAACTGCTATGAAAGTTTAAGTGAAAGAAAAACATGAGTCGATAATGTAGGTGTTTAAATAAAGCGCCTGCAGTTCATTCTCGCCCAATTTTGACACAGTGAAATAAAATTAATTGTTTGAAGAGGATTAAAGAAATGTAATTTATTCACTTTTATTATTTTGTTTAGGTGTTTGAACTAACGTGCTTAATAGATGCGGCTGAAGGCATTATTAGCTACCAATTCAGTGAGTAGGTAACGGAATACGATTTTTTTATTAAGTGTTCAGAACTAGTGATTGTTCATGAAAGTATACGTATATTTCGTTGTTAAATTAGTGTTCTGTTAGTAATGCTTGCAATAATTTCGTTTGATATAAAACAGTTTGCCTGCTTTAATTTTATTATACTGATTGTCTACAACTTACATTAATTTGTGTTTGAGTTAAACATTTCTCGATTTTAATAGCTACAATGTTTTCCATATAATAATAATAATATATTTGTATGGTGATGTACACAATGCATTACCTCAAGTGTGAAGGCGCAAAATACTGATTTATTTAGGTCAGTCCAAGTACCATAAATAAAAGGAACACAGAAATATTGATTCGATTATTCTACCAGTATCCGACAAAATGTGGGTTTTTTTCTTCGTAATATATTTTTTCTTCGAGACAGATATTCAGAAGACAAATTTTTCCTTAACGTGCTAGATTAATATGTAATCAAGATATTGTTTGCATATAACAGATTGTTAAAAAAAACGGCCTAATATATTTTACTTTAATATAGAACCAATAATTTCAGAACGTTTACTTTAATGTTTTCAGAACCATGTATTAATTTTGCATTTCCTGCTAAGAAAATCTCAAAGGCGCACTTTTACTTGGTGGATAAGCTTATCTGCAAAGTGCATTAAATTATTTTTTCCCCGAATCTACTAAATATTTTACCTAAATATCAGTATATGGATTTGACTGTCGAATCTGACTGGTACTTGCAAGGCACCACGTACACAAGAAACATAATTTATAATCCTGCCATCATATATTAATACTACATTTCAGAATGCTGTATCTCAAAATGTACTGATGTGGTATATGCGAAATAATGAGTAGACCAAGAACTCTTTATTACATTTATTCCACGGTTAATCACATAATATTTAAATACAACGTCTGTTTTTTGACACTGTTTCAACTATATAAATTTTTTAAATAAATCATAGAAAAGCAGTATAGTTGTCAGGGAATTGGAAAAAGGAGTTGCATGTTTCGATATAGAATTTTCATATTTGGTTTGGGTTTTCAATGTACATACTAGTATGAATAGACATGTTAGTAACATCATGATGTTCGTAATAATTTCACAGTTTAATTTGATCGGTGCATTAAAAAAGTGATTAGGTCCATGGGAATTTTTAAGTTCTAACACAGCGAGAAGATACAAAATGGGCAGAAAAATAGGTGAACGCAAGGCTTTCAAAAGTGCTGAATTAAACGAGAACTGCCTATCGTAAAAATATATGGTCGACGCTTTTAAAGCCCCATAGTTACAACTCGCTAGACTGTAAGCTTGCTCCCTAGTTCAGTGTTTGTAATGACGATGGAGAAATTGATGTACGAACCTGGGTCGCCCATATAGCTTAATTGATTCTGTGCCTGAGATTCAATAAAATGCCTACAAATAGAAGATTGTTGTTAGAAATGCAACAGGGATCAGTGTTAGTGAAAAAAAATGAACGGCCATGCTTGAAAGCCGTTACGCACATTTTGCAAGGAATTTAAAGCAAACATCGTGCCAGAACCATTAATGATTTTAGCCTTGGAGTTGGTAATGGATGGTTATAAAGCCCCCTAAAAATCACATAGCACATAGATAATAGTAGTAGGAGCATGTACGATCTGGCCCACCTAGTAGAACAGTGACCTAAGTCACATTTGATGCAAGAGTCGAATAAGTGCACAAATCATGATATGTAAATTACATTAATTAATTGTTTGATTAATTAAATGGTTAATTCGATTAATTAGTCGACTAATTGAATTTATTAACTATATTAATCGATTAATTAAAATATTTTGAAATATTTTTTATTATATATAATTTTTTGATCTCAAATAATGTTTATTTATTATTCATGCCGTAAGGGTCATATTGGCGGAGCAGATTCGGTGTGGACTCTGTGAGGGCCTAAGGCCGAGTGACCAGAGGAGCAGCTTGCAATTGTTTATATAGGTGTTGATGTTGGTGTAAAAGTGGTGTAAGGGACACTTTTTATTTTTTTTTTGTGACTGATATGTGCAGAGGGCTACACAGCCAGGTCGAATGCCTGGAGGCATACTGAGTATTTGACTAGTTTAGATACGGGAGAAATGTGTTCTTTTCGGCAAAGTAAATATTTTTTAGTCAAAACAGACATTGAAATAGGTTACCGAACGAATTACTTTAATCACTCCTCGAATAGCATAATAAAAGTAACAAACTATTTTGGCGAAGTAAATTTGTTAAATTGTTTTTAATTATGCACTGGAACTATTTTCTTTAGCAAATCTCCACTTAATTCACGTTACATTGAATCTACAGACATGTATTCATGCAATTACCGAATCGAATAAATTAAATTAAACCAAACGATCAGCTAACACAATGAAATTACAACTACCCACACACAGTAACTTACCACACGTGTGAGGTGCTAATTGTGGTGCTGATTGCAGAGCCAATTGCGATGCTAACTAAGGAGGTAATTGAGGAACTAAGTGAGGTGCTGTGTGAGGAGCTGTGTGAGGTGCTATGTGAGGTGCTGTGCGAGGTGCCAATTGTGGTGCCAATTGCAGTGCCAATTGCGGTGTTATGTGCTGCTATGTGGTGCAATTGTGGTGCCATGTGATGCTAGTGGTACACTGTTGAACTGATTGTGGAGCAGGTTGTGGAGGAGATTGTGGAGCAATGTGGAGTAGTGAGAAGCGAATGTGGTGGCAAACGTGCAGGGGGAAGGAGGAGGGGGAGGAGAAAGATATATAGATTTAATGTTGCGAATTGTATAATGTTTCTTAAAGTGTTGTTGAAAAAAAATTAGGAAAGCATATATTTGAAGAATAATATCTCTTCACAGCGAATATCATGTTGATTCACAGCCACAGTAATTTTTTTCTCATATATGTTAAAGTAAACCATAAGTTGATATTTCCTTGGAAATTTTTTAAAGTCAATATTGTTTGCATGTTTGTTGCCAGCTAGTCACTCTTTAAACTTGCTCTGTGGGGCAAGAGTCCATTTACCCGAAGTTGTCTTAACCATTAGCTTGTCTCACCATTACACCTTCAGAGTTCGCCACAAGATATCCTCAAGATTCTCCCTCAATCTATTACTTTTCAGAGTTAATTCATTTTCATACTTCCACTTCCATATTTGTTAGTGTAACATTGTACCATCTCACCTAAAATTACTCAAAGTTAAAAATATATTTTAAAATGTGACAAAAATATATCAAAATACTAATTAAGAAGTCACACAATTTCCTTCACCATTAAAATTTAATTTTTTCTAAATCAACCTTAAATCTAAATTTACAACTTTCCACGAAAAAATATTAACAACTTCACTACAAAAACATTCCTCAATATTTACAAATATTTCATAAACTTCACAATCATCCACAAAAATATTAATTAATACTAGATTCACATATGAAAACACTTTAAAAATCTTTACACAAACATTCGTACACATTTATTTTAACTGAAAACTATTTACAAACATTTAAACTAAAATATGTATACAAAAGGCGATATGTGTTGTCGTCCTTGTGTTTCACAGACATGATATTAAAAATAAAAATAAATACAAAAGGCAATATGTGTTGTAGTCCTTGTCTTTCACAGCCATTATATTAAAACAAAAAATATATACAAAAGGCAATACATGTTGTCCATTGCGGCACTATGTTTGGAGCGTCCGACATTTCACATCCGGGTTTAAATATGCCAGACATACCAACACCTATGATGACTCCACACTCAAACACATAGCTTCAAGATTTGAAGTGATATAACCCCACAAAACGAAGAGAAGTTCCTGGGTGTTACAAAGGACAACAGGGGTTATTGCATCGCTTTTAAACACCATGCAGTTATGGCAAAGCAGCAGCTATGAAAATATGTATGTTGAATGCTGACAACATAGTACATTTGAAGACAGCTGTGATGCAGGTTGCAGTGCAGGTCAGGGTGCGGTGTTGTGTGCTAGCGATGGCAGCCCTATATTTAAAATGGTGTTGAAATTAATGTGTTGAGGAAAGAAAAAATATTTACTCACGAATCCTGTAGTGCCCCCAAGGTAAAGTCGATACTCCATCTGGCTCAATGAAGCGCTTATCGTCTAAACCTGACAACACTACTTTGGTAATGTATTCGTTGTAAACCACGTAACTATGCGAATGGAACTGGTATTGGGTCCCCAGAACCCTGATGCAATTATCGTGGTATTCTCCATAATCCTCGTATTGGAGGAATTGCAAAACATTAGATTTTATAACCTAGGCCTTACATATACACTGCTCATTCGAAAAAATGTATGTGTAAAGCTTGGGAAGTAAGCCTAAAAAGTGTGTGATGATGCAGCTGGCACATTCTTCCATCATCTCTCCAGTATGGCCTTTGTTCTCAGTCCAGAATCCTTGTGGATTATCGAGTGCGTAGTTGGATGTATCAAACCACGTCTTTAAATCTGAGGAAATTTCATCAAAAAAAATCTTTTCAGACAATTCCATATATGACACTATCAGTGTCATAATATAAAATATGTAATATTGGTGGAGGAAATTTATCACACATGTACTTATAATGAACTTCGCAAAGGGTTAATTTGTAAAGATCAAGAATGGCAACACCTGTGAACAAAGATTTGTTAAATGTGACAGATTTGTGACATTTCGATAAGGACAAGATTCTCATCAATGATCTGTCGTGCCTGGAATGTAGGACGCCCAATCAATTCTGCAGCTGTATAAATAGTGTCGCTTCTGGTGACGATGCTTATGTCCCTTTCCCGGCAGACATTCTGCAACATTTTTCCATATACAGTATTATTCATTAATTAAAAAAAAAACAATTTACCTAAGTCTTTCGCAGCCTGGGCACGTTTGTCAATATTAAACTCGATGTACAGAGCCATCCAAGCCTTCTGCTCAAAGCACAAAACGCATTGAACAGAGCCGAGTCTGGCTTCATACATCAAGTACAGCCTCAGTGTTTCCCCATTAATAACATTATTCTTCCACGGCACGAGTGTCAAAAGGAGTTTTTCTTGCGAACCATTGGGAGGTATGCCATTTACTGGAGCCAAAGACAGATCTGATAGCACATCGTGGCATTCGTATGGAAAAGAAAAATCCACTTCCGCAAAAAAGCATCCCCATCATTCACCGTGTTTGCAAAATCCCATGATGAAAACACTTCAGCCTCAACTCACTCGAAATTGCCAATAGGAAGCTTGTGCTTCATAGTATGGCTGTAAGGTCCGTTTATGTCGAAATAACAGATGTTCGATACCATACTGGGGTCGTACTCTTCACCCATGTAAATGTTATTGTCTATCACACACCTTCTGGAAACCTGGATAATGCCGCCCCTAACCCAGCATTCAACAGAAAAGATACATATCAGGGTTGCTCAACAGCTCTTGCCGTGCATCTGTCATCAACAATAAAGCGCCCCATGCAAGATATGAAGCTGTGATGTACATGACAGGGTTAAGAGCGCAATGAGCCAAACATACACCCCTGAAATTTTCAAACACATCTGCCAACAAACCAGTTTCCACTCATAAATACTGAATGGAGTACTGCAGTAGGTTTATGCAGTGGAACTCATCCAATGAAGCTTGGGCATGAACGTAATCCTCATCACTAACACTTTCGTCTTTCATGACATAGTGAACTGTGCCCTTTGGTGGGAGTCATAAGGAAACACTCCCTTCCGTTTTGCCAATTCAAATTGTGTGTTGTCTGGAATCATCGAGCAGGTGATACTCAATTGTGTAGTTTTCAAATTACCTGCCAAAATTTCCAGCAAGGTGCTCATGAACTGAAAAAAATCAATGAAACGTAATATGAAATATTGCGACTTTCCGTTTGAGGCAGTCCCATTGGGAACATGTTTGGTGATGGACTTGTATTTCTCTAGGGTCATTCCAATCACCTCGATTCTACACAGGTATACGATCACCATGGTTCCGTCGGGTTTTGTTATGTGATGTTCAGCCAACGGCTTTATGAGTAACTGAGCATCATAGTTTCACAGGTTATGAAAGACAGCAACAAATTGTTTCTTGGGCAGCCCGAAGTTCAAGTTAGATTTATTATGTGCGGCACCTCTGATTTCCCTGGTCAGATGGTCATGATCGACCACAATATTATCTGTACCGTGTTCCTTCTTACAAATATGACAACATTTCTGAGCAGCCAAACTAGCATCATCAGTAGGGTTTTTTGGCATCATTGGAACAGTCAGGCTGTATATTCCTGCGACCCACTTTGTCAATTCAACCAATTTATCTACCAACTGGTTCATAAAATCATAACCCACAAACTCAAAATAGTTAGATAATGCTAGATTGTATGAACAAACCAACAGAATGCTAAAAGAATATGGGACATGTTGGTTGATGCTATTTGTATTACTCGTTTCATCGTAGGGAAGGGAAGTTGACATGTGTTAAGATATGACTGTGTCGCAATATGCGACGAAACCCAATATTTGCTTTTTCCTGTGACCCTGGAATTCCAAGTACTTGTAGTCCCCAGTACTGCGAACAGCATTATGTTGCTGATAGAGATAATTATGTTTTGGCGATTTCCTGCTCCTTACTAAAGTACTGGATACAATGATCGCAGAGAAAATTTTTTCTACAGTTCTTAGTCAACTGACTGTGAAGCAGCTTTGACAAATCCTTATTGGAAACAAAATTCAAGTGGGCATCATCACCACAAGCTCCAATGGCCAATAAATTTACATGACATGCATGTCTTACAAGATAAATGCGCATTGGTATGATAACCCCTTGCTTATCGAAAGTTTCGTCATTAATATTACTATCTTTGTCTACTGCAGTGTAGACATTGATAGAAATTCCATTGTTCTCCTCAAACTTCCGAATATCCTGTAAAACTACAGTAACCGACAAACCTTCAGTATCCAAAACCTCGCAAGGATCTGGATATGAAGTCATTCTCTCGGTATGATGTGCGGCAGGAAACAAAGCTGATATAACAGAGTAATTGAAACACGGTCCCTCAGGACACTGCACATTATTGCAGGCTTTCATATTAACAATGAACTTGGGGAGCATAGTGTGAGCAGCACTGATGCTGAATGGTCTTAACTTTGATATGTGAACATCCATATTCAGAATTAGAATCAGACTCCAACTGCTACCACGAGCACTAAATTCCTCAAGCCTGTTTGTGAGATAAGGCCTAATTTCTCATCATAGATTTCACCTACATTGATTGAATGCAGCACAGGAAGTGATTTAATCTGCAAGTGAAATATCTGCATAGTGCCATCCTCAGTGAAAAATGTTTTCAAGAATTTAACAAATATGATGGCACTAAGTGTTATTGGCCGGGGTGATGCCGTTTTTAACACTAACAAAGGGACCCTGCACCTTGTGAAAAATCTTTCATAATCTGTGCCAGACTCTACTGTGCGGTAGTAAGCCTACATGCGAATGCCATGGCCAAAAGTTGATATATCAGGTTATACAATGAAGCTTCCTCTGAGTTCGAGGAATTGGAAAACGAATTATTTTCCATTTCCCTAGACAATGTCTCTCTACTTGACTCGAAAGTCGGCTGTGAGACAGACGAAGATATCCGAATCACTCAAATCATCCATGTCAGATAGAAACAAATTGTCTGCCAGGAAATCTACTTTCCAGTGTTTGGGGGAAACAATGTGTTCCAATCTGTTGCAGCTGATGGTCCTTCCATGTGCAAATGGGTGCTTGAATCACTCAAGTATAAATCATCCAAAAATAAATCGAAACAATGTTGTTTAGGCGAAACAACAACATCCTGACAGCTTGTACTAGGTGTTCTATTCGTTTTCAACTCAGATTCAGACTCTCTATCGGCAACGAAAAGATCGTCCAAAAAAACTAGCAAAACTTTTATGTTTATCCTCACGCATAATCATGCAATATAAATTTTTCTTTCCCAATAAAGCAATTTCAGTAACACAAAAAAAAGGCTTCATGGTGCTAAAAAAATATGAAAAAATTTATTATAATGTCCGGAAATGAAGTATTTGTAAATTAATTTTTATTAATGTTACTAACATCAAATATTTACTTTAAAATTCCTGTCATAAAAATGTGTTTGTCTAAAAAAAAGCCATTTTAATGAGACATATCAGATCTATGTTTGAAAACAAGTCAGCTGTGTTTACAACACAAACAAAACTTTTATTTTGAATATGAAAACGATTTGTTTAAGACAAAATAGTAAATATTAATTTTTGAGTAACCTTTTCAGCAAGGGAAATTAATTGGTTACTACACATTTACATCATTTACTTAAAATTACTTAAATTTAAAAACATTCTTGAAAATAACTTAAATTTAAAAACACTTATAAAAATTACTTAAATTTAAAAACGTTCATAAATATTACTTAAATTAAAAAAACATTTCTTAAATTACTCAAATCTTTAACATTATATATGTGTACAATGAAATAACATACTTAAAACTTGCCACCCCAACACATACATTCCACAATCATTAGCATTACTCAAGACTTGTTTATTCATTACACAGACATCCTTAACTCAAACAACACATTCAGAACATGGATGTGGGCCGGGGTTTGCACCCACCAGACATGATGGGCATAGCCTGGTTTAGTGCTCTAATATTTTTTTATGTTCCATAATTAACACCCAAACATACAACAGCCCACCCATATATATATATATATATATATATATATATATATATATATATATATATATATATATATATATATATATATATATATTAAAACTAACAAAGTAACTAAATTTAAAAAATACATAACCTTCACCTGCGCTCACATCTACCTAACCAAAATGTTTCTCAGAGTACTTGGTCAGGCATTCTAGATGCATATTTACATATTTTGTGAATATTTAAACAGTGAAGAGAGGCTGTGGGTGTGTGTTATTGACACAAAGCCTATTCCATATACTGCAAAGGATGCAGCTACTGGCAGGCTACCTCTCATCTCAGCTCTGCTAAATACACTCAAAACTACATGATAAAACTTACATCTGGAATTAAATTACAAATTTATTTCCCCCCACACTCACACAACTATGTAACCAAAAATTTCTCAGAGTACTTGGCCATGCATTCTACATGTATTTTGACATTGTTTGTGATTATTTAGACACTGAAGAGAGGATGAAGATGTGTGTTATTGACACAGACCCTATTCCATATAGTGCAAAGGATGTAGCTACTGGTGGTCTACCTCTCCTCTCA
This sequence comes from Dryococelus australis, assembly GCA_029891345.1. Classification (NCBI taxonomy): domain Eukaryota; kingdom Metazoa; phylum Arthropoda; class Insecta; order Phasmatodea; family Phasmatidae; genus Dryococelus; species Dryococelus australis. Next base: position 74,916,237 of record CM057006.1, on the reverse strand, counting down.
GCTCTGCCTGATACACTCAAAACTGCATGAAAAAATTATGCTTAAAATTCAATCCACACAACTTTTCCCCTGCACTCGCACACTCCCTATCATACACCTATTTTACAAATATATCAAAACTACTAAAAATTAAATGATATAACCAAATCACCCCATCACATATCAAAACATTTTATTTTTTTAGAGCTACTCAAGGATCATTCATCCATTACACAGACACCCTTTACTCAAACAACACATTCAGAATCGAGTCAGCCTGGAACGATGTGTTCCCCAAGTGTGCAGTGCAGAAGTAGCTTAGTTCCTTCTTTTATTCCTCAATTCCATAATTCATACTCACAATCATAACCAAACCCACCCTTAAACATCTTAAAAATACTTAAAACTAACATTATATGGTCAAGTCACCCCATCTGCATCACACATCAAAACATTTCATTCGGTAGAAGTACTCAAGGCTCAAACAATCATCACTCAGTCATCCCTCACCATTCAACAACATTCTGAACAAGCTTGGAAACTAGGGCTATTAGCCCTCCAGACATGCTTGGCATAGTCCGGCATAGTTGATACCTTTTTTAGCTGTTCCACCAAACACAATGATCATAACTAAAACCCACCCTTAAACCACGAAAAAATCGTTAAAAATATGTAAAATACATAAAACAATATAAAATTAGTAAATATATGTAAAAATTCTTAAAACTATGTAAAAATAGTTCAAACTACAGAAAACTAACAAAATTTTAAACATTTTACAAAAATTCATAAAAGTTTGTAAAAAGATTTTTAAATTTCATAAAAATGTAAAAAGGTTCTACCAGTATTTCATAATTTTCATTAAATTTAGAATGATTTTTTTATAAGTTTACAAAAATTCACCAAGTTTTACCAATTTGTACAAAATTGTAATGAGTTTCTTATAAAAGGTTGTTTGTTTTACTGATAATTCATAGTTTGTTATAAAAGCTATAAATCTTAGTAAAACATTAAATCATTTGCAAAAAAATCAGTAAAAATTTGTTTAATAATGAAGAATTAATAATTAAAAATTCCAGTAAAAAATGTACACAAATGTCAATGTTGCATAAGACATGGCGAGTTCTTTAGTTATAAAAGATTTGTCTTGATAATTTTCGAAACCTTCCACAAAACACATCATTATTGCTAATTACAAGTTCCAATTGCAGTTTTTTAAAAGTCTAGTTTGGTTTTTAAAAGCTCAGTTGTTGCATCCGAGCCTGCTTCATCAATATCGGAATCGTCTCTTGGTAAAACAGGATGATTAGCGAGTTGCATAACGTTTTGCCATCTTCCGATTACAAACTCCCTGCTCGACTGTATAGTGTTTGACTGATTGATGAAACCCGGTGTACCATATGGACAATCTTCATCACAAGGCAAATACGAGATTACATCTTCATCGCCTCTTAAGTCCTCAGAGAGAAATGAATACACATGAATTTCGTGTCCCACATATGTAAGGAGAAAATCTTAAGGTAGCAATGACAGAGTCTCAACGTCTAAACTTAAAAGTGTCTTGGTTTGACCATATGATAAAATGGTGTTAAGCACTGTAACACATTCTTCATCGCAATTATGGCATCAATGCGCATCGTGCATATTACCTGTTCTTGAAATTTGTAGACTGCTGGATGTATTGGAGATGTCTGTTAATGTAGACCTCTCAGTGAACTCTGTAGAATGTCTCGCTGGAATCTGTTGAAGTAAACATTCCCGGCAGTACATTCCCAACACGATCTGACTTCGACAGCTGCTGGCTAAAGACTGGAAGAAAAATTATTTTATTGCTTCTTATATAATATACAAATTCAAAATGGCTGTAGTTTTGCATTAAAATTGTTTCAAATAGAACCTTTTCGAAAAATTATTGAAATATTGCTGTTTTTGCCATTTTTAAAACTCATTTCAGGCTGAAGTCACAGTATTTGCATATATTTGTCCAGAATGTACACATTTCTGCTAATAGTGGTTGGACATATTTTTAAAATATTCTTATTACAGGCACAATTTGTGATTTGTAGAAAAAAATGTGTTAGTTTCCAAATATCCTGTCGGGGTTAAAATATTGGAACTCCGATATGAATTCCTATCGGTTTTATTTTCGATGGAAATGCGGTAATATTCGCTCATTTCTGTTATAAATGTTAGTTGGCTGTATTTGTAAAATAAATTTGTAAGTTATGAAGAAAGGTTTAGTATTGTAGAGAAAACACTTTTACAGAATATATATGCACATACATTTAAGAACATTAGCTGGTAAAATGTTTGGTTAGCAAAAAAATTTTTTAAAGACTACAAAACAGATTTCTAACAGATTTATTTTTGTTTATTGAACAACATTATATCTGCATCGCTAGTTGTGATTATCTAAAATCGGTTTGTTTAGGGCTGGGCTTCCTGGACTTTTGAAGGAGTAAATGTGTTTAACTATAGCCATGAAGGGAACACGTTAGCGGTGTTTGAAACTTTCCTTGCTGGAGTAAGCTTGCATTGGTAGGTGAGTTTTGCTGCTCGGGAGAGCTGCTTTCCACTGGGCAGGTGAGTGCTGGCTGCGCATCGTTCTCCACACCTATCTCAACATGAGATATTCCAGGTCACTCTTTGTGAGTGCAGGAGCAGAGACATGCTGGCAGAGGAACATTGTCACATGAGATTAATGGCGAGGTTTTGTTGGGTGTGAGGCGTGACTTGATGGAGCTAGGAGTCCTTGTTGGTGGTATGGGGTTTGGGGAGAAAGCATAACTTTCGGGATGGCATTTAGCGGAGTCGAAAGAGCACGCTGGGGAAGGGGGTGGGATGTCGGAGGACTGGCACCGAAACTCTCCGCTCCTTGACAACATTGTCTCCGTGCCACTCGATGAAGAAAAATGTATCGTCTTCTCCATTGTGCAGCATGTGAGTAGTTTGGAATGAAACAGTGAAATGGGTGGTCTTGGACATCGTGAGAGCTTGCGCCGATCTCTTTAACCGAGTCGTGTGGGCAGACAGAGAAATTTTTTGGTATCTGAGAGCCAGGCGTCAGTCAACCTTCTCTGAACAAGTGAATATATCTCGCGTTTATAGTGTTTGTTTCGCTAAAGTTTGGCTTATAACAGGGCTGCTTATAGTATTATTGGGGGATATTTTGCACCTTAAAACATATATAGAGCTGTATATATTATTAAGTTTTATGATAAAATTTTATGTATTTTGTGTAACATATAAGTAGCCATCGTGATAAAAATACATACGTTAATTTAAACTTGGCATTGGGAACAAAGTGAATTTCTTGGATATTTGTGTTTGGAGAAAAAATCTTCATGCGGTTTAATTAATTAATCAGTTCGTCTGGTTTATGTTGCTTGTTTAGAGAGCCGATGAGGGTGACATACATGCGACTATGTGTCGGGAGTTGTAATTTTATTGAGTTAGCTGGACATTTAATTTAATTTGTTACATTCGGTAATTGCATGAATGTGTGTCTGTAGATTGAATGTTTCGTTTTTAAAGTGGATATTTGCTAACATAAACAGTTTCATCGCATGATTAGATGGGTTTGACGAATTTGTTTTGCCGAAATAATTAGTTTCTATTATGCTATTCAATGAGGGATTAAGATAATTTATTTGGTAACCTATTTCAACATCTCTTTTCATTAAAAAGTACTTACTTCGCCGAAAAGGAAATATTTCTTCCGTATCTGAACTAGTCAATTCATCAGTATGCCTCCAGACATTCGACCTGGCCATGTAGCCCGCTCTGCATATCAGTCACAAACAAAAAAAAAATAAAAAAGGCCCTTATAACACTCATACATCAACATTCACTCCTCTATAAACAATTACAACCCACTCCCCTGGTCAGAAGCACCAGGACCTCACAGAGTCCTCACCGAACCTTCTCCACCAATATGACCCTTATGACATGAATAAATTAATAATCAGTCTTCGATATCAAAAAATCACATTAAAAAAATTGATATCGAAACATTCTTTAATTAATCAATTAAGTGACCAAATCTATTTATACAATTAATCTAAGTATTCAATAAATTCATAAATTAATCTAATTTGCATATCATGATTTGGGATTTAGTCCACTCTTGCACGAAATTAATATTACGTCACTCTTGCACTAGGTGGGGCAGAACGTACATGCTCCTACTACTGATAATATTATTTAAGATCAAAATAATGTAAAGATAATCTCAAATATGAAATAATATATAACTTGTACGAGTGGGAGAATTCGGCGAAATTTTGTTACAGTAGCAATTAGGACTATCACATAGTTCTCAGTGGTCAAGCTTTTCAACTATTTCTGATAAGTGTTTAATTTACATAAATAACTTTGAAGTCAAACTTTACCCATTAACTTAAATTTTGCAAAAAATATTAAAGTGTGGAATTTATATATTTTTAAAATTTATATTTACGGAAATGATTGAACACTTGTTAAATGGTACAAGGTACATTTATGACATAATTAGTTTTTTAAATATATTTTTGCGTTCTAATAACTAATCCTTGAAATGTAGACTTTAGTTAAAGAAAACGTATTTAATAGTTTCTTTAAATATTAAGTACTTAGTAACATTTATTAATATTGACTTTAATTTAGACGGTTATCTAACACAAAAAATTACGAACAGGATAAAGACAAAGTTTGTGTACATAACTGATAAATGGCCCAATGACATAAATGAAATACAGATTGATAGTGATTGCCTAAACTTTGGCACTGTACATATAAAATATTATTCTGGGTAACAGAAATCCTGAAATGTAGTGAAAACTTTACATTAATTTTTTTACAGTGCATCAGAAAGTAAAAAAATGCAATGTAATTAAACACTCCGCGTGAACACATTTTCACATTTAAAAAAAAAAGAAAACTAACGATACGATGATTACCAAACATTCGGTGTTTAATAAAGATAGAACGTTCACTTTATGTTTTACTGCTTATTTTCTAGGAATTTTCTAAAATACCGTGTGTTGTTAATACACAGTAATTAAAACAATTACGCAAGTATCAATATTTGAATGCGGCAGAAAAGCTGTGAAAGACGAAAAGTCGAATATAATTGGATCTCCCTTTTATTTTCTGAAAGTGTATTCCATCATCTCCGACAAGCCTCTGGAATGAATAAATAATTATGTGGTGATGATAGAAGCGATGGGATACTAAAATTGGCGCATAAAGAAACATCAAATACAGAACTTGGCAGTTTAGGATTATCAGCCTCGCTGTCCTTCTGACAAGCCCATTTGGGAAATTTCTCAGCGTTACCATGAAAGAAGGATTACAGGAGTTATAACTGATCGCCCAGCCCTACGCGGCTGCGAATACCAGTGAAGTAAAGTAATCCAACCCCTGACATTTAGAATTTGGCGTTGAATGAACAGTCTTTGTTAGGATTTTACCACAAACAGTTTTTTTTTTAAAGGGCCAAAAATGTTGTGTTTATATATCTCAACAGAATAAATCATTACTAAGTGACAAATGAAATTAACTCACAAGCAAAGTGAAGTATATGAAGACATTAAAGAGTTTTGAAAAAAAGTATAACTTGGGGTGAATAATAGATTGGTTCTCAAGTGTAAGACGTTTGTACAGCAACACGTCTTGAAATTTCTGACCAAGAATAAAAGTCGTTTCCTGCTTTATTTTTTAGCGCACAATTTACGTAGACCTTAAATGTTACGTGAGATAACCATTGTAGAAAAGTCGTTAAACGCGCCTAGGAATTGTATTAATTATGGTTTTAATTTTGGCTTAAATAGAATGCGTATATAGTTTGTCTAGGCGTACAAAAAATATTAGTGTGGTGGAAGAGGTTTGCCTTATTAGATTCCCGGCATAATAAGGAGACGCTAAAAGAGTAATATTAAGAAAATAGTGAGAGCGAAATATTCGAAACTAAAATTCCTTCAAAGGAAATTGTACAAATTATTACGCCAAAACTCAACCTCTGATAGGTTAACAAGCTTAACCAACACAAAACGTCTTGAAATGTAAATATGTGAGATATTACAACGAGAGGAAAAAAATATACGTGGGTATCTAAGATTATTTTATAACTTGGCCCTTTAACTCACTGCACCGCACGCTAGCAAATTTATAAGCATCTAGGACTGAGAAGTTTTAGTTAACATCCATTCGAAGTCGGCACAATTCCTACCAATTGTTTCCCGTTGAAATGCATGATTTTAATATTGTTAAACACAGAGGCAATTGCATCTAAGCCACGGTTGAAAACCAAATTTTAATTCAATAGCCACAATGTCCATAACTTTTTTTAAAATGAAACCAAAGTTCTTTATTTACTTAAAAACAAAATTCTTGTGAAAATAAGCACATTTACCACGTCCCTATTTCATTCTGTCTGCCACGTTCCTGACCTTGCGTACGCTACAGTTCTACACATAGGCCTACGAAATATTGTGTAAACTTTCCGGATTACAAATTCTGAAGGTGTATAATACAACACGACCTACCATCACAATCTGAATGTGTAACGTACAGTGTAAAATTACTGTATTGACATTATAGACATTATACTGATATGCACCTGGTGAGTTGTACAATCTAAATCCGAATAAGTGATGTGAATCAGTGAAAAACTTTCACTAAAATTCAGTTGATAAGCTACTGCTGACTGGCAAATCAGGCAAATTAACTGGGAACAAGTGATTTATAGCAATGACATTCAGTGGCAAATCACATATCAATCAATGAAAATTCAACCACTGTATTAATTAGTTACGTGGCACTGATTACCACTTGCTCAATTCTCACTATTTTATCTGATTTGGTTCTATCCTCACTGATTCAAGTTTAGAGTGCATACACGCAACGACGTGAAACTGGGGCAGTGTAATATATATTGTATTACAGTTCAGGTTCAGGGGCCCAGCAGGTGAATCATTTATTAACACGAACTCTCAGGTTTACAATACTTGGCGTTTCGATTGACTCTTAGTGCTCCCATTTCCATACCGGTTTTTATTCTGGAACTGCCCCACTTCCATATCACCTCTAATGATTTGCATAGCAATTTTGAATACATGGTCACATTTAACAACATTTTTAGACTTGACATAACGTTTTATGGTTGTCAAATAATCGTGTTTTAGAGCCATTTATATAGATAAGAAATAACTTACTGACGAACTAATTTACTTCCCAAACAGACCAACAAAATTTGAATTTTTTAATTATTTTTCCTCTTGTAATGTGCAAATTGAAGATACAACTTCTAGCTCTGATGTTGGAACATCGCGGGACTGTTACGCTGACCTTTCAAAAGATTCAGAATGCTGCCTGGAACAACACTAGTCTTTCTAGTAATTTGCTCTCTAAATTTAAAACTAATGGGCTACGGATGCCTCTTCGTAAATGTGTCTGTGTTTCCTACTTGCTTACACTTAACCGTGGTAGAAAAAAATATATTCTATCTATTACGAAGGCAGAGAGTGAAAATAATTTTTGCGAATAACAAAGTAAGGTAAATCAGTGTGGTTTGACATCAACCGAGATGCAGCCTCCTATTTTGAAAGACAAAAAAATTACAATTTATCTGTCAAAGATAACCAAAGACGTAAAACAAATCTGGGTTATAGTGGCTAAGAGGACGTCTTAACTATAATATTAAAGTATTGACTTTAGGAAGTAGTTACTGATATAACTAATGAGCCTATTTTATTCTACATGTGTGCAACTATATTTTAATGACGTTCTAAGAAGCTTAGATAGTAGGAAGGTCATGGCGTCTCATTGTCAGAAATGGCATTAGAGATTAAACTGGAAACATTTGCTACAGCAGTGAGACAGTTTGCAGATACTCACGTGCCTTATCCAGAGCTCGAACGCAGGTAACGTTCTGCCATAAACTAGCGTACAACAAACTCCATTACGAAGGCAGGATTCTTATCATCAACTTCGAAAGTAGTCAATCTAATAACTTTAAAGATAGCGTTTAATAACATAAACTATTTACAGGGCCGAAATATTTAAAATAACAATCTCAGTCACTCAGTCAAGTAAGTTACCTGGCCTACCGTAGCGCTGTTTACTTGGAGAATTTTGGAGGAAACGGGTGAATTGGTTCCTGAGATGTGGCTCAAAAATTACATTATTTTATTTGGCACTACCTTACAAAACTGAAGTGAATGATACATCTTACGATAATTCTAATAGCCTCTGTAAGCATATAAATTTTTGTAGATACTACAAACATCTTAAAATATATACATGGCCGCCATTTGGAAAATCAATGTTTGCTCCCCACTTAAATTGCGAATACTTGCATAGCCTTCTACAGCTTCAGTGGTGCGCAAAATTCGGTGTAAATTAATGGAATTTTTCCTCTAATATAGTCAAATATTAAATTTTCTCGCGTGGCACTATTCCACAAAACGGCCAGCAAAAGATAGTTTCTATATGTACAATTTATGCTTCTAATAAATACAATTGGGTTGCAATATTTTGGAAAACTATGTTGAATAGTTTAATAAAAATATCGTACTAACCTAAATTATAATAACGCTTTTTAAAAGAGGCCTTCCGCAACTAACACATGATAGTTTAGATACCCAAGTGTAGAACTATTTGCGGGTAAAATTTGGTGGAATTCGGTGCGTTTAATCTTCCAGATATGGTATAAAACCTCAATTTTTTTTATCTGGCAATCCTGATAAACGGAGTACAAATCTGTTATGTATTAGCAAGTTCAATGATTGTCGTAGATACAGCATACAAAGTTAAGTTAAAAATCGGTTACATGGTAAATGGCAAGAAAATGAGATTGTGTATAAAAAAAATTTAAGTGTCGTAATAGATTCTGCCGTAAAAAAGTAAAGTTCGAATTTATATTCGTATCGATTAGGAGATGTTATGTAAGAAAGTAAAATATTTATCAGGTAACCATTATGAAAATACGTTCCAGGCTTGCTTAAAACATATCATTTTACATGGCCTCTCGTAATGCTAATTGTTTACCAAATTTGGTGGTACTCGATTTGTTTTCTCCGGAGATCGCATAAATAAGTTTTGTCATGTAATGGTACCTCGCAAAATGACCGACAAAATAGACTTTGTAGGAAAACATTATATGGTTGTAATATATACTGCCTGCATACAAAGTTCAGTTGGAATTAATTACATGAGTTCGACGATACTCCATGCTAAATTAAAATGGCTATATAGCAGTTATTTTGAAAATAATTGCCTGATCTACTTAACAAATACACGTCTACATTACTACTTCTGCAACGAATTTCGTAGGAATTGGTCAATTGTTTCGCGAGTTATGTCTTACAAATAATTTATTCGTGTGGCGCTTTCTTACAAAATTGTGGACGAAAGTGACTCAGCTTAGATATACTTGATTTTTGTAATATATACTTCTAGCATACAAAGTAAATTTGGAATTCTTTACATGGCTTCGGCGATAAAGCATACCAAGGTTAAATAACCACATCGCCGCTATTTTGAAAATATGAATCTGACTTACTTAAAACGTTTCCGTTTAGATCACCTGTCGCTGTATTACTTGTATCATAAATTAGACGGGAATCGGTAAAACATTTTATTCCCGACACAAAAACTTTATTCAATCGTGAGGCGCTATCTTACTAAATGCCCGACAAAAGTAGGCGTACATGATGATAACTTTCAAAATACAAAGTTTTGCCAAAATAAACCTTAAATGCGTATTTAGCCATCCATTTATAAACAAGGGTCTTCGATTTAAATCGCACATGTTTACATGGCATGCCACAATATTATAACATTGCCAATTTGGCAAAAATTTGTTGAGTAGTTTTCGACTTATTATGTAAAATATTTATTTCCCTTGCCGTTCTATCATAGAAAATGGCGGATTAAATCAATATTCCTCTATAGTTGCAGTGCCTACAACAATCACTGCAAACATAAAAAAATTTGGTTTAAATCGGGCGAATCGTTCCAGAGATATGACATATAATCGCAAATATTAAAATTGCCGCCATTGTGAAAGTAACTCCCGGGTTTGTCGAAAAATATATAAAAGTCAAATGTCCTTTCTAAGTACTACATGTGTATCGCGTTTTGTGTGGAATTCGGTTCTCGCCTTTTATAGTTTTTTAAGGGGGGTGTGGCGACACACACTTCTAGAGTGATAACAAATTATAAACAAATATATAATAATGTATTATTCCAGATAAAATGAAATATATTTCATGGCATAATCACAAAAGTTCCAACTTCCTCGGGACATTATTATGATAACTTTGGGAGCTAGAGCAAGTACTATTTTTTGTTCAGGTGCTATTACAGGAAGAAAGGAAAGGGAGTATCACATGATTTGGATAACTATTTTTTTGTGCTTGCAAGTTAAAATAGTATAGATTAGTAAAGAGTTTATTAGGGTAACTACGTTTGTGTGTTGTTATCTTCGCAAGCAGAGTATTTACTATTTTCAGTTACTGGCTCAAAAAACAGTTCTACATTTTCCTTTAGCTATAAACTGTCGCGAATGAAATATAACTATTATAATTAACTGGCCTTACATCAACATTTTTACCTGAAAATGTGAGGATGATAAGATTATGGAGGAGGCGAAGCAATCATAGCATCTAGGTTTGTTAATTAAAAACGTAACATACAAATGTTTTAATTATTAAACTACCAATATATAATGTCGAAAACTGGAACGCAATATATCACCCATTTATACTTCCACAAAGAAGCTTTAGCTATGAAAAATTGTCTTCAGTTAGTGCACGGTTAGTTAAGGAAGAACTTTTCATATGAACCGTTGATAAAAATCAGTGCCAGTAAATGCAGACAGTGCAATGTAAAACCTGGCGGACCTACCTGTAGTAACACTGGCAGCTATTTGCAAACCAGTTCTATGTCATTACTAGAGACACGAGAAATTCGCGAGTTCAGTGACCTGCACGATAGTCTCATACAGATATCAACTGTTTAAACTTGATTGTTGTGGTAGTAAAAGATGGTGGTTGGGCGCACAATTTATTGCATGCTTGTTATTGGCTCATTTACCTCCAAGAGGTGTAAAACAACACGTCAACCAATTTTATTACAAACATAACATGAACATAACTGTGCGTGAATTCCAACTTGTCTAAAAATGAACCCGCGATATTATCGGGTCTCTAGTCGCTAAAAATAAGAGAAGAGTAATATTCTAATTAAATCCCAAGGGAACTGAATTCTCTTACTTATTTTTATATATAACATTCAGAATTAAAGGAACCAGAAATGTTTTTAGGCCGTGATGTAATTTCACAGCGAAAGTTCATTCACGTATGAATTCTAGTTTTTCTTATCCATTCCAACATTTACATTATGAACTCATTCGAAAGAGTCTATAGAGAGATTCAAGACTATACAATAGCCAGTTGGCCGTATACCAACTCCATGAAGACTAGGTCTGTTTGTCTGTGTGTTACCTCGTACCACCGTGAAATAAACCGGACGCGGTAAACATAATGTGCAAGCGTTCAATGCTGGCCGACTGCCAGCCGAGTTGCTAGTGTACTAACCAAATATTCTTCACTGCGTTGCAGAGGATCCAACATATTCAGTTGGATCATTTACAGTCTTGTCAGCTGCCGACGTGATATTACATGAAAGTACTGTGAACGGGATAAAAGCTATCATTTCGTACAAATAATGGAAACGTGGTATAATTACCGGCAAAATCCGTGAAACACTTCTGAACTCAAGAGTGGTAATACGGCAACGCTTAGGATAAAAAATGACAATGTAAAATCAAGCAGCGTTTATAAAAAGTTCTCAATTAAACATATTCGATGTATTAAAATGTTTAACGTAATATATGATGTATATTTTATTTTTAAAAAGGTGACTTATATTCCCTAATATTAATGCAATGACAGCGTATAAATCAAAGCAAGTAACATGTGTGATAGAGTTGCTGTCCTCCCCAAGGTGAACTTCGTTATCCTCATTTTATCTACTATGTTTTTTTTTTCTAATTTGGGGACTTAAAAAAAAATGTTAGTTTTATAACTACTCCTATATTGTAGAATCATTGAAACGCATATATTTCGCAAATTTGTCATTTTGCGAATGTTTACAGGGGTCTAGTGAAGCCGCAGCATTGTCTCGGTAGACATTTGTGCGACATTTTTATGTTGACCATTTATCATGTGATTCTAATCAATAATTGTTATTGAATTTCAGTGATCGTATGAAAAAAGGATTAAAACGAACGAAAATATATGATATTTAAATGTCGTGAAAGTTTTGTTTTGAAATACGGAAACACATTAATTCACAGACAAGCGGGGGAAGAAAAAAAAAAAAAACACTCGAATGATAAACTGTTATCATGGCAGGATTCGCAAAACAGTTGGAAATGAAACCTTCCTATCTTGCTGCAGTTGGCAACACCGCAGGAGACCCCCGTGAGATACACCCCCGCCCGATTCACTGTTACGGCACTTGTCTGCCTACAAAGTACAAGGCCGAGCTAGCTTTGTCCGTTTGTTGCTCAGCTCTGTTGCTTAATTAAGTAGGATATGAAACCTAATTCTTGTGCATTGATAATCAATGCTTAGCTAAGATCATTACTTTATTTCCACCGCCTGAATTGCGAAATAAGTACGTATTACCCCAACCACACAGATCATCGAAGTCCAAGGGTTCTGGGGCTGCTGAATTCACAGCTCAACCGCTGGTTGGGGAACTGCGATTAAAGGCTGTTCACGGTTAAGTCAGCCCTTTTGAAACCCCCCCCCCCGCCGAATACGACCACACGTAACTTAATTCAAAAATAGGCAACAACTTAAACAGCCTTAACACGGGTCCGGTGCCCGAGAAACCACAGCTACATGGCGCCCCGCCGCCTTATCCAATGAGTTGAGTCCGTGTCGGGGTGTATTTTGTCTTTACAAACACCCTGTGAGTTATAGGAGTCTAGGCTCCCGGTCTCACGACACACAGGCCATCCGGTGGCGTATGAGGGTTCGGCGGCAACTGCGTGTGTTTGAACGGGCACGCTGAGTGCCAGGTGGCGAGTGAAGTTGGTAACAATCAAGAAAAAGGAGATCCATGATTAACATTGAAAAAATAAATAAAAAATGTTTGGTAAATATTTGAGAATACTGAAATTATTTCTTTTGCTTGTGTTTTTTTTTAAAATATGTATGATTGTAAGAATTAGTAAATATATATATTTTTATTAATTGCTCAGTTTTTAGCTGACACGCGAATAAGGTGATCACGCCATTGCGATGTTAACACAATGTGATTTTAACCCTTTATCGCTCTTGATAGAGATCTGAGAGATACGATTTTCGACCTTATACACGGTACGAAAATCCCCTCAAGCGAACAAATTCGTTTGAAATTTGTCCCGTTGTACGCTTTTCAGTTTGGGAAAACTCGAAATCGTTAATCTATCGGTTTGCCATTCCGATAGATCTTCGCTGTATTTTTACAATACCCGACGACGAAGGGCGAACGAGCAATCCACGGTATGTACACTTAATGTTTTTTTTTTTTAATGCAAAGTATATGTGCAGGGATTCAAACACACGACCCTTGGATCGTGAGTCGAGAGCGCTAACCACTACCATACCAGATCGCTGTGAAAATGAGGTTGGCCTTTGCTTACATTAAATTGTTGCTTTTTTTTTAATTATTATAATAAAACTAATTTACATATGAATAAAAACCAAATACTTCAGATGCATCGTATATGAAGCATTATGCACTTAAGGGATAAGCAAGGCTTTCAAAACTGCTCAGTTTACCGTGAACAGCGTATACAAATGCAAAATAGTGGCGATTGTTAGAGCGGGAGCGCTCGCAGCGGCGGTGCCCGGTACTAGGCCAATCGCAGCTCGTGGATCGCCTGCAGGGGAGGCACGACAACACAGCGGCGTTCCGCGTCTTTGTCACGGGCACAATGGCGCCGCTAATGACCGACAAAATGGCGCCGCTAACTGCGGGCTCCCTTCTCCGGCCCGCGCGAGCTGCAAACTCCGTTGCCCGGGTCAAATACGCACTGCCGGCTTGCGACCAGGCCCTCGTAAATCGAATAGCGGAACCGAAACCTTACAGAAGATACCCGGAGTCGAGGTTGTAAACGCTGCTCATGATAAAGTGAGCACTTTTGAAAACAACCTTAGAAAAAAGACACTGCCCCTGCCTGCATATATTATAACGGGCGCACTTGGTGACATACGTCATGTGAAGTTGGTAACGATGAATGGAAAATAGTTCCACATCTTAACTCCAAATTTAAAATGTTAGGTAACTATTCGTAACTACTTAAATGATTTCTTTCGCTTTGTACTTAATTAATGCATCAAAATTTGAAAAAGAGCAGATTTGTGAAATACTTAATTTTTAATAAATTCAAAGTTTCAGTTGATCGACGCATGAATAAAAAGTGACGAGGCCCATGGCAGTGTTAATTTCACATAAGGCGGAAGAATACACAATGTGCATACAATTAGATCTTAAGCAGGGCTTTGATAAGTGCTCATTTTACAGTGAATAGCCTATATAGTCTAACAACATTTGCATTTAAAAATACACTCAAAGAAACTATTTGTAAGATTACCACATCAGTGCATATGTATAGTGGGAAACCGCATTATGTAAAGTTGCTTCCGATACATTCATTGTAGGATTCCTAAGTTTTCTCAGGAAACAGTCAAATGCCTATAGAAATTCCCAACTGTGTATAGTAGTGATACTAAACGTTCCTACATTTGCAGTTCGATGTGTGATAATATTGATATACAATGTATGGGTTAAAAACTGCCAATGAAGTTTAGGAAGCATTCCAGAATTTTTTTTACAGTGTACTATTATAGGCTATTCACGAACAAATGAGCACTTTTGAAAGCCCTGCTTAAGATCTACTTGTATGAACGTTGCGTATTCTTCCGTCGTATGTAATATTAACTTTATAATGGGCGTCACCACTTTATTCATGCGTCGGTCAAGTGAAACTGTTAAATTTTTAGAGAAGTAAATATTTTAAAAATCTGCTTACTTTTACACTTCGATGCATAAAAAAAAAAAAAAGAAAGCGAAATAGATAATTTAAGTTAGCATAAATGGTTACCTGGCACTTTATACTCGGCGTTAAGATACGGAACTACTTTCCCAATCATCGTTACCAACTTAACTGGGCGCATGTCAGTCAAGGCGCCCGCTAAATATATATGCAGGTAGAAGCAGGGACTTTTTTTTAAGGTTGATTTGGAAAGTGCTCGCTTTATCGTGAACAGCCTTTACATATTGTTACGAGCAGCAACGGGCATGCTAGTCTGTGCGGTAGCGCAAACATATTGCCAAGAAGTGGAACTAAACCTTGAGCGCTTCCCCGCCAGGCAGACCAAGTGTGCCGGATATTACGGCTGGAAACCCGGCGAACGAGGTCTCTGTCGTCGTGACACTGCGCCAGCAAGACGTCCAGAGATGGGGGCGGGCCGTCCGCCGACATGCGTCTAGTCGTCAGCCTTACGGCATCATGAACAAGGTGAAGTCGGACCATAGAAAACTAGTCAGAGTGGCTTAAGATAAATATGTAATTTACTAACAAATAATAATCATATCTAACACAATGTAACCAAGTAAGCTTAACGAGAGCTCCTCCGATTTAATGAGTAACTAATATTTTGTACGAGATCTAAAAGGTTTGTAACGTGATGTAATAGATAGTGATTTCAGTACAGTTAAATGACTTCACCTTTGAAAACACCCAACACCAACATGTACACTTAATAAACACTAATAATACTCACACTTAAATTTAACCCCACCACTCTTTTAAAAAGTGTAAAAATATTTAAAGGAAGAACATATAAACTATACTCACGTAGCGGAACTATACAATGAACAATCACGTAGTTTTTCTATTTATATATTCTATAAACTCATGATTGACTCGCATATTTTAATTTTGATGGTGGTAACACATATTGTTTTGTGTACGCTTTACGCGTATGTTTAGTCGTGCCACGTGTATTCTCATGAATATATACATAAAACTGGCTGTAATGTAGCGTTTCACCTTCACGGCTACAGTTTATAGTCTCTTAAATGTATATATGAAACGAAATATCTGTGGATGAAAAACGTATATATAATATTGCCAAGAAAATGCACGCCAATCACAACATACAGTACAACTTGTAACTAAAATACACGCCAATCACAACATACAGTACAACTTGTAACTAAAATACACGCCAATCACAACATGCAGTACAACTTGTAACTAAAATACACGCCAATCACAACATGCAGTACAACTTGTAACTAAAATACACGCCAATCACAACATAATCACAACATTCAGTACAACTTGTAACTAAAATACACGCCAATCACAACATACAGTACAACTTGTAATTAAAATACACGCCAATCACAACATGCAGTACAACTTGTAACTAAAATACACGCCAATTACAACATGCAGTACAACTTGTAACTAAAATACACGCCAATCACAACATGCAGTACAACTTGTAACTAAAATACACGCCAATCACAACATGCAGTACAACTTGTAACTAAAATTATCATCCGATTTCACAAACGTACAACATTTACGTGAATGGAGTTAGGACGTAGTGACGAATTGTAAAATATACATCGAAACGTAACATTTCTCTTGGCGCATGTTGTACGTCGTCGGTTCACTTGGTTGCCGGTAGGTTTCGCCTGGGTGGCGCCACAACGGGTGATGCTAGCGCATGCGTCGGGATAGTGATCACACGCTAACAAAATGCGTTTTGCGTTCTCAGTTTCAACAAGTGCGAGTCAGTTATAACTGTGCAGTGTGATTTTCATCGACAGTGTATCGCAGCACCTCCCACTGCACGGAGCATCCGGCGCTGGCGCGAGACAGTTTCTAGAGACCGGTTGTTTATATAAGGGCACTGTAAAAAAATAATGCGAACATTTTCTGACAAGTGTAAGGTAAAATTCGCAAACTTTAAGGAACCATAGTTTTCCTTAGAGGTAAGGTAAAATTACCGCACTCTGAAGTAAAATTCACGTGGATTGTAGTGGAATATCCCATACATGGATGGGAAAATTAACCTTACGACGCATCCATCACTTCAGCATTCACAACAGTCTGGTGAAGCTGGGGGGGGGGGGGGGCGGAGAGAAACAATCTTAACAGACTTATATTCACTAATGCTGTCACGCTGTCGTCGTGGTATAAGGGAGCGTTTACACGGCGGTAGTCATGCGCGATAGTTCCTAACTTTCGCCGTGTACACTGCACGATTGTTACTGTCGCACCGTCGAGATAGCATCATCGTGATATCAACTCGATCTAGATAGTTCATACTACCTGTCGCGACAGAACATGCAACTATCGTGTAACTATCGTAGTGTAAGCTGTGTAGCATCACTTTCGTGATATTGCGAGTCAGAAATTTGTGCACGTGTTCACTTTGCCAGTAACATTGCAGAATAATTTTGATTCTGTTAATATCTGTCACGGTTCTTACACTATGTAGCGTTATGGCAGGACGTGTATTATCATATAGGTATCACACTACAGTATTGACAGAATATTAATTGCCATATAATAAACCACGGGAACAATATATGTTTACATGACGTTAATATCCTGTCACAATATTCTATAGCAAAGAATATCATCCTCTTGACAGAAGTATATAAATGTAGGTCATATCAATGTATTTACACAAGTGTTGTCGGATATGTCCCTTTTGAGGTTAACTATCATCACATCATGTCTCGATCGTGAGTGTAAACAGGACCTATCTTGGCAGTGATGTCACACATTTTCGTGATAGCTACCATCGTGATAGCTACTATCGCCGTGTAAACGCGCCCTAATGTATAGCGCATCAGCCTATCGTGATAGAGGACCATGGTTCGCGACTACCCACCAGCAAGTGTCGAGGATTTTAGTGTTGAGGTTTCGGTTACTATTCATCAGATGATTTAGATAATAAAATAATTAACAGTATTAATGATCGGGAATAATTTAAAATAAAATTGTATTATACATTATAGTTAATTTTCCCTTACTTGTATGGGACTCCCCCCCCCCCCCCCACACACACACACACACACATACACTTTTGTAAGGTACTTTTCCCGTACGATTGGGGAATAGTATTTTACTTGTTGTGTAAATTTACTCAATATTTAAGGGGTAATTTTACCTTATATATGTATGGAGATTATACCTCGATTTTTTTACAGTAGGGGAGTCGACATGTCGTCCTCGTGTGACTGAACAAGACGTAGAGCGATTCCGGCCGAATCTTGTACGAAGTCCACGTAAGTTCACTCTTCATGACAGTCGAGAGCTGGCCATCTCCCACATGACTGCTTGGCGTGTTATTCAGTGACGATTGTTTTACAAATCATACAGGATTCAAGTGCTACAAGCCCTTCGTATTGGCGATAAACAGCGACGTCTCGAGTTTTGTGAATTCATTCTGGGCATGGATATGGACAGTAGAAAACTTCCGTTCACGTTTGGTGTTCAGCGATGAGGCCATGTTCTAATTAAGTGGAAAAGTGCATTGCCACGACGTACGAATATGAGGAACACGGCGGCCAGACACCATGGTCCAGCATCAGAGAGACTCTCCAAAGCTGAATGTGTTTAGCGCCGTTTCCCGAGAGCAGGTGTAGGGTCGGCACTTCTTCTGCGGAAAACGCCGTTACGGGAATGACACATCTGGATATTGTAGGAGAACTGGACGTTTCTACGATTGCGATAGAGAACAGGCCGATGATTACTTTTCAAGCAGGACGGAATACCACTGCACTTGCTCCTCCATGTCAGAGAGTTCCTCAACAATGAGCTTCCTGAGCGATGTATCTGCCGCAAGGGGCTTACGGAGCACGTATCGCATCGCTGGCCTTGCAAGGTCGCCTGAGACCTCAGCGTACTTGTGGGAGTTTGTGGAAGATTCTGTAAAAGTGCCTCCCCTTCCAACAGCTGTGGGCGACACGCGACGCCGCACAGCAACAGCAGCAGCTGCTGTCAACACCTCACATGCTCGCACGAGTATGAGACGAGTTTGACTACCGTTTAGACGTATGCCGCGCGTCCAGGTGAGGGTAAACATAAACATTTGTGAAATGATTATTTTAAACTTGGCATACCTCTCGCGTATTTTAAAATGCATCCGAAGGTTTTACGAACATGAGTATTAAAGTTATAGCCCTGTGAAATCGGATGAAACCTTTTGAAATATACTGTATAAAAACACCTCTAGCGAGGTACAACCAATATAAGAAGATGAGAATATGGATTTTACTTGTTGGTAGTACCGTAGAACCTATTTCAGCTTGCTTCGGCAAACAAATTAAAACGACAAGTATCTCTCGTTACAACTTGAGTTACAACTTTCTGCTTTTATTATCCCTACTTACAAGGTATGGCGGTGTTTGACTCTTCAATGTGTGCCCTTGTTCCTTGGTTTACATATCATCTAGAGACTCTAAATTTCGCGGAAGAACTTCCGAGACAAATATGACATTAAATAAGTGTGTACATTATAATTTTACTCTCGCATTGATTATGAGTTAAGATTATAAGATATGCACGACCAAGAAGAAGACAGCTTAATTGCCATTAGCAAATCATTGATAGGTTCCAAAGTCTGTTTCGCTTAGCCGGAGGGAAAGGTCAAATCAGCCAGGCACTCCTACGCAAACCTAATTTTATTCAGGACTGGAATTCGCAAGCAAACATATGTTATCATTGTCTTTCTGTAGGTGTTCCCCACTTTGTATGTGTGAGGGAGTGAGAGCCGAGGTGGGTGATTGGGGCGAGTAAGGAGCGGCGCTGGAATGAAAGGGCAGGGGAAGCGGGAGATCCCCAAGAAAACTCGCCGACAAGCGGCATCGTCGGGCAAGATTCCAACATGTGAAAATTCGGAGTGACCCGGCCGAGGATCGAACCCGGATCGCCTTGGTGGGAGGCGAGCATGCAAACTGCTCAGCCGCAGTGGCCCCGTGTGTGCTCGAAGACGCAAAATGGTTGAAATGTCGCACCTGTTGCCATTTAAAATAGCTTGCTGCGATCGCATGTTTTGTGGAGGTGTGTGAGTGTGTGTATATAATATATATATATATATATATATATATATATATATATATATACACACACACACACACACACACACACACACACACACACACACACACCTGAAATTTTACTAGTTTCTTTTTTTAAATATATGAATATCACATATGTTTCAATGATAGCTAACTATAGCTCGTTTACATTCCTATTTTATTATTTTTTATCTATATTTTAATTTTTATTGAATGTTTTCTGCGACTACAAAACTACAAAGCGTTGAAATGATGTATGCACCTAATCTCTTAGATAATAGCTTACATCCGTTGTTCGAATAATTCATGTATAACATTAGTAATGACCACGATATTAAGCGTTTTAAGATGGTAGCAAGGTAGACTTCACAGTCTTCTATATATTCGAGTAGAACACACTTGTTCATTGGTTGCTGTCGCAGACAAAACTCATTAACATACTTAACCCGGCATGAAGGAATGAAGTTACCAGAATTATGAGTGCTTCCCATTGGTTCATGATGATACCTGCAAAACGAAACGAGCATATACTCGTGTGCAGTTACCCATGGTATTGAATTAGGAAGTAAAATTATAGGGTATGTATTTATTAGTAGAGGAACTGGAGAATCGCCACAGTTTTTTGTGTTCACGTTTCATCGGTAGCACTATAGATTCTCTCTCCTTCTATGCCTGGACGCTGTAAATTTGATACCGCCTAAGCCTGAGTGTTTGCAGACAAGTAAGACCAGTTCACTAATAGCGTATCGTAATTCTCATTGATTAAATATTGTAAATATAGCCTTACACAAAGACGATATTCAGTAAAGACGGAAATTTTTTGGACATGTGCAGAGTGCATTCATACTTGAGAGACATGAAACTCTTGCTATGACAAACCTACATCTCTACTCATTTGACTTGCTTGCAAGAGAACAGTGAAATCACACCAACTGAGTGCCTCAGATATCGCTCACTTGCGATCACATTTCTCTGCAGAAATCCAGTGGGTGCTGGGAACCCCGAGTGTGTGCAATACTCATCAAGGATCGTGAAGAGGATCGATCGTTGAAGAAAATTTCCACTCTGGTTTGGCTACGGACTACGAAGAGCTTCAATTATTCCCGCAGACATCATGTTTAACGACTCCATTGCGTGCTTCCTATTATTCTGTTTCCCCCGGCTAATAAGTGGCTGCCTTCGCAATGTTGCAGCATCAGAAAATGGCCAAGCCACTTTCCATTAAGTCACTCACTATCTGGGTAACAATTGTTCGTCTCAAACATTTAAGCGGTAACAATAGGATCAAGAATTTTATAATCAGTTATCACAGCCACAATGAATAAAATAAAATTTTGGTTTAACCTCTTAAAAATAACTCCGAATATTTCCCGAAAGCATATAATACTATCTTTGATTTAAAGTAATAGGGAAATGATACAGATTACAGCAGTTTATTGGCTGGATTAAAAACATAAATTAAGCAGGGTTTGACATCCTTTTCAAAGACTTTCGTTTTGGACAGGAAAGGAAAAATATACGCGAGGTCCGTATGTGTGACTGAATCCACGTGGGGGAAAAAAAAAAAAACTTTATAAACGTCTTGAATTTCATGTTCGGCAACTCTGCATTGTCAGTGAATTCGGCCAACTGCGGTCGCCCGCGCCAAATCTGTTTTACTTTCTTCGTTATCGCTTGCTGTTGCCGGTGCTCCAGCTTGATGAGTTCAGAAAATAAGCTTGAAGTGGAAGATTGGAAGGATAAGATTGTTTCATTATACACACTGAGTTAAAACAAACCGACTTTTACCGACTGCAAACTACAACATAAAATAGATCTCCAACCAAAGATATTTTGGTTCCTTTAGGTTTACCGATACTAATACTAATAACAACACACATTTTTCACAATCCATATAAATAAAATTATTACTATATTAACATCTCTACTGCTATCTATAAGTAGGTTTTGTCTAAGAAATATGTATAAAACTACTAAGCATGGCTCTCTATTTTTTTTTCTCCACGAGTCATTTGTCGATCTGCTCAATTCTTAGATAAAAATGTGCGATTTTCTAGTTCTTAGTTCTAACACTTTCACCAGTCACTTTATTAACGTTACATCGCATAATTAAATATACAGATTCAAATAAAAAGGATGTCAGATGTTAAAACTTACATAAACTAATTACAATAACCGAAAACAACATCAGTTTATTTTATAATAGTATCATAGTATCTTTAAATAGCTTGTACGTGTATGTGACGAAAGGAAGTAAGAAAATTGTGTTAAATAATTCCGATATTTGCAAACAAGCTTCAGTTCAAAGGAAACTAGCTACTACTGCTGTGGATGTTTATGTAGAGTAAAATAAATATGGCTGTATTTAATGAATATACTTGGCCAATTTGGTTACGCGTGAGATTCACAGAAATAATTGCCAAGTGCCATATACCCAAATTAATAATTTTTTGGAAGTGTAAAAAGATATTTGTGTGACGATTGGACAGCTTTAAGGTGTGTAGAAATCGAATTCCATCGTATTATAGCCAACAGACCTAGGCTTCCTCTCTTTCGTAAAGGATGAAAACGGAAGAATACTCATTATCTTTGTAAAACGACACGGGAGGAAAGAAGTCATATTTAGCGTTTTAGTAATAAAATTGGGAAAATTGTACAAAAAGAGTAAATTAAAAAAATTAAATTTTACTCTATTCCACTTTACCGCAAATCGACTGCTACATTAACTTTATCCCATTCCTAAAATTTCACGTTGAAAGACATAATGAAAATATTTCCAAGAACATTAAATCTTATGAGAGGAAATCGTAATACTGAAATACCAAATACAAAAATATCAATTTTTGTATATCAGACTTTTTAAATGTCTTATTTAATGTTTTATTTTTTTTTAATTCATCAGTGCGCTGTATCCAATGTGGCAAATCAAATACCGCCTAGGTAAAATTATTTTAATTTCAAAAACAAAATGTCGATCGTTAAGTATTTTGCTTGCCGAAAGCATTACGAAATGAGGTCGAAAATGTGCGTTTATATAATACATATATAATACATATATAATACTTCGCTTGAGAATTACTAACGAACGTGCATAGCAACAAGAAGATAACTATATACATGAGGTTTTGTGATATATAAAACCATCCTTTCTCTATTCCGTGGCCACTTTTCGGTTAGTTTAAAATCAAAGGCTTTGTCGCACGGTTATTGAGTAAGGTAGATCTTCGCTCTAAGACCAACAACATCATTGAAGTCGTCACCATACTATAAAGTGAGTGGGAGTAACGGAAGTCTTATCGTCCGGGCAAAACTTCTTGACACATTTAACTTATGGAAAGTTGCAAGAATAAATAGCTTGTAAAAATGGGAATTGTTGATGGTGGTATAAAGTTCCAGTGAGATAAATTCATTTTTCGCAGCACCATAGCCTTCAACTTACGTGCAGCAATCGCACAGTTGTTGTATTTTAAAATAAATACTAATGTGTTAGGTGATTACTTTCGAACATTTTCAATACCGGTATGTAAATTATGGAAAGTAACGGAACAAGTTATAGCCACAAGAACCACATGTTAAGTTTTATAAAAATCTCCGAAACTATAAAACTCCAGACCGTAAATGTTTCCCTGGTACTACATTCGAATATAATATAGATACGTCAAAAACATAAATAAATTTATTGAGTGTAGTTTCAAGTCTCATTACAGCATTTATCCTATTGGCATTGTATGATAATATTGTTAATTGCCACTTTATCATTTGGTCCCCAATAATAATTTACAGCTGTCGTTTATTATAATGTGTTAATATTAGGTGCATTTGGTATAAATAACGCAATTTAGAGCTTTCGTAGCTTCTTGTCAGATATATTGGCTCTTTTTCATATGTATTTAATTCATCGGCTTTTTATTTTTTAATTTTTTTTTTCAAAATTCCGTAGTCCAAAGGTTGACAACTAGTTACATAAACAAGTATTCATACTGTTCCACTGCAGTATACCTGGACATATTCTACCTCCACAAGTATGCGTATCATATGCCTTATTGTGGAAACAACGCAGTATCCCCGCTCAAAACTTGCCTCTATGGGAAATTTAGCTGTGACCCGGTAATTTTCTGCCCTATTATTAAACACGTGACGTGCATCCTGTACTGCGGTATTAATAGTTAACGAAGATTGTAAAAACGCCAGGTTTCACCATCGTACACTAATATAGGGACCGTAAACTAGTTCTCTTGGGTTGGATGTAACTTAATGTCATTCGCGAGAAGGCATTCCTCATACATGATGAGCAACATCGAGAATAAGATATATTTCACTGAATCTCTGAGCTCAGTGTGTTTTCCAAGGAAAAAGTCAGCGTTAACTTATAACGCACGAAGTAATTCGTGGCCATACATCGTACTACCAGTTGAAGAATCTACTTAAAATTAATCTGTTACCAGTAGCTGAAGTGCCGTACACTGTAAAAAAAATCTGGTAAACTTCCTAAACAGTAATGGAAGTTTCTTACCTTTACAGTACATGGAAATAATACTACATGTCAGTCTGAAATAATGGAAATATTAAGCATTGCTAATATATAATGTTGGTAACTTCCCCATGCATTTGACTCTTTCCTGAGCAACTGTAGGAACGTTACCATGCATGTATGGGAAAGTAATTTACCATTCACGCTTTGTCACTGTATGTATACGTTGACATGGTACATTTACAAATAATTTTTAGAGTGTATTGAATTGTAGTAAAATTTCTACAAATACAAATTAATTAGGAAACGGTAGGCAGTGCGGGTTGAGTCGAGTTCAAAATAAAAAGGAACTTGCACGCACTCAAGGATGAGTGCAGTAGGACAGTAGCTGAGTGTGACGCAGTGCGCATTTTGTGAAAGCATTACAGCTTTGTGTTTAATTCATGAAAAAAAAAAAAAAGGAACTGAGAGTGGAAGTGTATGCTAATGCATCAATTTAATGTTGTATGAAGAGAGTGATATTCAAGAGTGAACAGGCTTTCAGCAGTCTACTCCTCCCAGAAAGGTATTTGTGTGTGCGTGTGCGTGCGTGTGTGTGTGTGTTGCTGTAGGTGTATGTGTGTTATGAAGAGAAAAAAAATGTTTGCACTACACTTATATCAAATGCAGTTTCTCTGTTACAATCGCCACACTCATTTCACGGGGGCGTCAGAAAATCTCATCTCGTGCGATTCCACACGGTAACCGAATATTTATTTTTTCGGTACATAGGATGTGGTTTGTGACCAATAAACTTTTTCTTTCATGCCCAAAAATACACAAATATCTCATCAGAGTGTTTTCAGTAGAATTTTGTGGCAGAAAAATATTTTACTTGCACGCTAATAGAAGTTCTGTAATACGGATTGTAGCTATCAAGTATCTGTACTATTTAGAAAAAAAAAATTATTACGTGCAAAAATATTAGAACGTATCATTAATCACGTTTATCATGCTCCCCTCCAGTTTCCATGCACCACTGCATAAATATCGTCAAGTCGCGCGACGCCACAGTTTGGCGAATGTGGCCAAAGCTCGAGCACAGGGATAATATTGTCAACTTAATGCTGCTTTGGAAAGCGGGCATTGCGAACTGTTGCTTTGTTGCGATGCAGACTCCAGGAATTCTTATTCCAAGGATGCACACCCTCCTTCGTCAGTCTTCCTCACGATATTACTTCTAAATAACACAAAATGTGTTATTCTCGCGCGCTGTTAGTCTTTTACGATAACGACGATCCCGTTACAACCATTTTCAGTTTCTTCGACGTTCGGAGTAAACCCAGGCACATACGCTGTAATTTATTTATTTTGTATTAGTATAAGGAATTATTTGTAAACTAGTTGGCAATGATAATTTAGTAACAATACAAAAAGTTAGAGTAGATCTCATAAAATATTAGTGTGAAATAAGTAAAAGTAATGTTTATAGCTTAACATGCGCGGTCCGTAGACTTTGTTTATTAAGTACGACGTGCTCATAAAACATGGCGACAAACTTTGTCAGTGCATTCCTGACTAAAAATCAGGACTAATATATAAGCACCACTTTTTCTCGTCTAGTGAATATTAAGGAAGCGGCCTGCCTCTGCAATATCCTAATTTAAATTGCCTGACCCCGTGCTGTGGTTTGCCTACCTCGTATGCAACGAAGTTCTGCTTTGAATGTTCAACATGAATTATCTAACAAACGGTTCACCAGAGAGTGTCCCGACAAGAAGACTTCTTTGTTAGTTTAGACGTGCTGATTCACACGCTGTCTTTAAATATTGCTTTTAACGTGCGGTGGTTGAGTAATTTTGTCGTTTGCGAGATTTCTGGTGTGAAGGTTAGTACACTGAGGTAAAACATATAGCTGGAGATGGTCTCTCGGCATCGACTTTGATGAAAGAATGGAGAGGTTTCATGAATGAAAGGCGATTTAGTAAAAACTCGTGATTATATACAAACGTATCGTCTGTCTTGTAAAGAATTTGTTGAAACGTTTAATGCAGGAGTCTTGAAAGTATTTACTAGATGACCTGGTTGGATTAGTAAGGTGGCGATGAATTTAAAAGGGTTGCAGATAATAACTTAGAGAATGAATGGACAGTGGTCGTGTCGGTGGTCAGGAATGTTGTGCTAGATGTTTACATGATCGCTGAACAGATGATGTATCGTAGTGGCAAATGTCAGAGGAGTGGTACCGTTATATTATTTCTCTGTGGACATTTTGTACTTTTTAGTATGTTTAAACTGTTATTATAATAATATCAACCGGTGTTGTTTTAGTCAATTAAAACCTTCTTAAGGTCCTGTATTACGAGTTTTATTACAATTTTACCGAATAAAAATTATTAATAGGATACTGAAGACTGAAAGGTTCGCTGCTGATCTTAAATTCAGTACTGCTGCTACTGATTGTAAACATTGGTTGAAGACATTTAAAAATTTTATTTATTGTCTCAACCCAGCTCCAAACGAGTCAAATAAACTGGACATACTGGTGAACCACATTTCTCCCCCACATTTATGAGTACGTAAGTTATTGTGAAAATTATACTGATGCAATTTCGGTACCTGAAAATATCTTTGTCAAGCCTGTCAATCAGGTTTTTTCTCGTTAAAAATTAGCTGCTCGTCAACAACAATCTGATGAATCAATTTATCAGTACTTACAAGCTTTAAAATTGTACAGCCATGATTGCAAATTTAAAACTGTTATGGCTGATAAGAATAGGGATGACTTTATACAAGATTCTTTCATACGTGGCCTCCGAATGGGGCTTCCAAAAATACCAAAAAATTTAAAAAAAAAACTTAACACTTGACACATGACTCAAGAATATAAACTCAATACCCAAATCCCAAGACCCAAAATTCCGGACCCAAGAATTCAAGAATCGAGACCCTTGAGTCAAGATGCTGAACCCAAGACTCAAGACCATTGACCCAAGACGTAAGACCCTTGATTGAAGACTCAAGATTCAAGACCCTTAAACAATGACTCAAGACACTTAACCAAAGACTCAAGACCCTTAGCCAAAAACTCAATACCCTTAACCAAAGACTCAAGACCCTTGACCCAAGATCTAAGACTCAAGCTCAAAACTCAAGACCCTTTACACAAGATACAATAACTAAGACCCTTGACCGAAGAACCTTGACATAAGATGCTTGATCCAAGACCTAAGACACATGAACCAAGGCCCCAATACCCTTGTCCCTTGACCTTAAACCCAAAGAAAATATGAAATTCCAAATATTCTAAAAAAAATCGGAAAACATTATTTAAAAATCAGAAATTTATAGAAAAATTAATTAAATAGATATTTATGAAAAAGGAGGTAACTGTGCCTCGCTGCTCATGTGATTCTGTTTGCTCTCAAACTTGACCGCATACATGTTTTAACCTTGCACGCAGCTCGAATTTTATGCAGGTCAACATTTCGTCCAAACATTCCATCAATCTTTCATAATCTTTCCATTAATCGTACCAACTTTCACTCGATGTTCCAGCCATTCCACGAATATTTTGTCCAGCAATCTTTCCACCAATCTTTAGCAATCTTTTTATATATATATTTCGTAATCTTTCTATTTATCTTTCAATCTTTCGTCCAATATTAAAATCTTTTCACCAATATTTCGATCACTCACACAATATTTCTCACCACACTAACACACTTTCCCTCATTGTTCCGAATTCCCATCAATCTTTCGTTCATAATAAGTCCATGTGTGTGTCGTCTGTTCCCATCTACACATATTTAAAAAAAAACATGAATTCGCCAATTGTCCCCACACATTTGTACTTGACGACAGCATTACTGTTTTGTATACAGTCCACTATCTATGCATTTTGTGCTTAAATACTTCATTAGTATTCTGTGCGTAGATCTGTACTTCAATAAACGAATGTTCATACAACCACTTTCAAATTATGATGGATGAAAGGATACAGAACAAAAATATTGAAACACAATTGTTATTAAAAGTATTTACTAGTTTTTAATAATAATTTATGTACGAATCAGTTTACCACATCGTGCGATATGACCCATTCTCTTTAGTTTACTAATTAATGAAGATATCTAAAAATTGTGTGAGAGATCCCTGTGTTTTTGCAAATCAATCAAATGTCTGAGTTTGTCGAAGAGTTCATTTGTGTCTTCGGGAAATAGGTAGCCAGTATTCTCCACATCTTCTTCCTTCTTCACGTCGCTCGTTGCAGAAAATGTAGCTGATGGCTCAGCCAATGCATCTAGAAAATCGCCATCGTCTTCAGCGTAAGAACTGTCTTCATGTGTATTTTCATTAATGCTGACTTTATGATCGTCTTTACCTCCTCTTTCATCCCCAACATAAAGTTTAATTTTCTTTGCAGGGGTTGCGCAGTCATCATCAGTATTTATAGTCGACAACTGTATATTCTGAAGTTCGTCGATTTCACGCGAATATGTTGCAACTGTACATTTCACACATACTGACCCTACCAATCCCCGTGCATCTCTCATCCCGTCATTTCGTCTGTGGAATCAGCACTCATCGATGTAGCAGGGGTTATTGAGGACATCACTTGCTTGCTCTCAACAGATGAATACTAGCAGTTATTGATGTATTTATTCAATACACCACATTGCATACATTTTATGTGCCAATTGTCACAATGATTCATCGCGCGAAAAGGACTCATCGTACTGGCGGTTCTCTCATGACACCGAGCATGAAATCATTTTCTGAAGATCTTTCCCCAGTAGCAACACTGTTTTAGATGTAATTTTACAGCAATGAGAGATGATACATCCATATAAGTAAGCTATATACAGTAGACCTCGTACAATCATTGGCGTGCATCATCTTTATGCAAAAACCTAAGTCCTCTCCACAGTGGCAATATGTGTATCTCAGCTTTAAATCATGGTCACACTTAAAGCAGACAACTGACGCCTTCCAGACCGACTCTTAATAAGACTGTCACACCCCCCCCCCCCCTCGTAACCCCTTTGCGGCACAATCAGCACCACAATATGTACAACATACACCACATTAGCACCTCAATCAGCACCACAGTCAGCACCACACAGAAATCCACCCAACAATTGGTAATTTTATATTTTCTGTGTGTAATTTGTAAAAAACAAGTACAGTACGTGTAAATTTACAGCAATGTATAACTTTATTCATAACATAGTAAAATTATATTATAAAAACACAAATGTATTGGTGTACTAAGAGTAAGAGGGGTGTAAATTTACAAATTTGAAAGTGCGTGTAAAAATCCACGAACATGAAGAATTAAAACCCAAATCTCTGTATTTTTACAACCACGCCAATGTTATATTGAAACATGTACATCGGTGCAAAAGTACATATTGTTCTATTTCATTCAAAAGGTACTACAATTTTACTGTAAAAAACACAAATGTACTGGTCTATCGACATTAAAAAGGGCGTAAAATTACAACTGCGAAAGTATATGTAAAAGTATTCTAATTCATGGCACTAAAACCTCAAGTATGTGTGTTTTTACAACCATGCCAATGTTGTATAAACTCGTACATCAGTGTAAACGTACATGATTTCCTATTTCACTCAAAATGCAGTGCGGTCTTACAGTAAAAATAAATAAAAGCACAAATGTACTGGTATATTGACATTAACAAGGGTGTAAAATAACAGATTCGAAAGTATACGAGCGTATATTTACACATACAAATTTACAGTAACTTGACATTTTTATGTGTAATTTCCTAAAACGAGCACAGTATTTGTAATTTCATACTAATGTTCCTGTGAATTAAAATATAACTACAAGTATTTGCTTAAAACCTGCGATCTAGCGGTACGGAGTAGAACTACTTCGAACTCCTTTTGTGTGTTCAAAAGGAAATCTTAACTCCCACTGATGGAATATGCTGGCTTTTCTATATAACTACCTATTCTATATCTGAAGTCAATCGTTATCTACATATTGTAGATGACTTTTTATATATCTGTTAATTTACAGAAATGTTGTAATTACAGTTGCAGTGAATAGGCGAGTTTACTTTTTTGTTAGTAAATACACATACACAGTGGCGAAATTACAATTGCGATGTTTGTGTAAATTTACTGTACGCGGCAGGAAATCTATAGTTCACATTGCCAAATGACATGCTATTTAACATCATAATAAGATAAAATTACAGACTGGTATGGTAACATTACACCTACAGTGTACATGTAATTAGGTATGATGAACATTAAACAGTAACAGATTGGTGTAGTAAAATTACCATAACAATAATTGTGTTAATTTACAATGTGAGGCAGAAAATTAGAAGCAAGTATAGTAAAATAACATATACAGAGTACATGTGATTTAATGTGCTGATTAGTACAAGAAACTGACAGGTATGATAAAATGACACTAACAAAGTTTGTGTAAATTTACATAATGTGAATTGATATTGATAACAAAATAAATAAAATGACACATACAGAGTACTTGTGATTGAACATAATGATTAGTAAAAATACCAATAAGTATAGTGAAATTACACTGGCACTGTATTTGTAAATATACATGGGACACACAGTCCCATGTATATATAATGACAGCTATTGCTGCCCTTAAGACATGAATGAATCTGCAAAACCTTTATATAAGCTGTTCACGGAAAAAATAGTACTTTCGAAAGCCCTGCAATGTTTCTACTTTCAGCATATCCTTCAATTTGATGAAATAAAGAAGGCCATGTGACTTCCAGATGGTATTTTAATTGATCAGTTTTCAGCAACTGATCAGATGTCACTACAAATACTGTATAGGCCCTAAATAAAAAACTGAAACCAATAATATTGTACCAATACCATAAACATTTTCGCGTTAAAATCAGTTTATAATATTGGCAGGTTAATATTGAATAACGTTCGCTGTTTAACACTTCCTATGTCATATGTAATTTTTTTTTTTTTTTTTTTTTTTTTTTTTTTTTTTTTTCGCTGTCAACTAAGATTTCCTGAAGAGTCAAACATGAGTATATCGTCATTATACATATTACGCCAATGCTAACCTGTCTCGAACGTTCCTTTCCTAAATCGTGAATATCTAAAATGTTCGTCAGAAAGGCACGCTCTTAGATAGTAGAAAGTGTTTATTTATTTATGAATAAAGTGAACATTTAATAAACTCTTAAATGCGACTACGTTTCATAACACTTAACGATTGAAATCAAGGAAAATGTTTTCATATTTTATGTTCTTTGAATTTGAACGCGTTCTTACATTTTTTCAATAGTATATCACGATATTTTATTTTCACTCGGGATTCATAACAATGGCCAACATATTTAAATTCCAACCGAAATAGCGTAAAAATCATTCCAAAATGCACCACATAAATAATTATTTCAATACACAACTATTCACCTGCAAATGGCGGAAGTTGCTGTTCCACTCTAAATTAGAATCAGTGGAAAATCAATGATTCGCAGTGAAATTCTACTACTCGAAACAGCGAAAATTTGAATCAATGTAAAAAGTTACTGATTATTTCATTGGAAAAAATTTCACTGACTGAATTAGTGATATTAAACTATGTCACTGATTGAATAAGTGGCGGGCGACCGCAGTTGCAAATTAAATATAATTTTTATGGAATTTAGTCAAAGAATGACCAGAAATAAACATATCTGCGATAGTTTACCATTCATATTGCGCGATTTACCATAATATTAAAAAGTAATAAAATGTTTGAAGGTGGTCGGGATTGAACTCTCGCTCTTTCCATTTTGCCTACAGGCCGTAAGCTTTCCATCTGCAATACCAAGTCAATTTGATACACATATGAAAATATACGACATATAATTCTGATGATTATATAAGAACAAAATGAAAGACGTAAAAACGGAACGAAAGGCTGAATGTTCATATTAGCTTGTAAAATGGTGTTTTGAAAGATGAAACACATTTCAGAAAGTATTTTGCACTGGTTTATTAGTTTATTCGTTGTTACTTCACTTGATACACGTGGTTTAGCGGCAATTTTTAAACGTCGTTTGAGGGCCATTTTTACGTACTATTTAACTGATTCACCAGTCAAAAAACAAACCCCTGAAAAACAGCGAAAAAAATGACTGATGAATCACTGGAAAATGTCACTGGATCAATATGTGAAGGAAATCGGGCATTTTTTCACTTATTCATCAGTTAAATTTACTGAAGTGACTTTTGAATCAGTCACATACTGCTGACTGATTGAAACAGGGAAATTCTCAGTGATTCAGATTTAGAGTGTACGATACGAATTACGAAGATAATTGCTATGATACTCAGTAGCTAAACAGAATTGATCCAAATTTTTAGAGTATGCATCCAGGGTAATATTTATCACTCAATGTATGCATCACGATAATCTGTCCAAACACACAGTATTTCAGCACGTGATGAAATTTTCGCTAATTGCACTTTTCACGAAAAAATCACTTTCCGACTACATATGCAATTTAAATGCTTGCACTGATAAATTGATAACATCAGTGATTTGACCAGAAAACCTAGCCAACCACACTGCATGACACTGCATCCACACGTTTAATGTAGAATCTGATTTTCCCCCATATTATGTCCGCTAAATGTTATTCGTGGGAGCTAGAAGTAATTATACTCTCTATCGGTTCGCAAAAATGGTACATTTCAGCCAGATGTCATAACACCGTGTTAACCGTTAATAATATCAGATACATGCTTTACATACAGTATAAATTATTTTTATGGCATTATAGATTCCAAATGAGTGACATACGTACCGAGATATCGACTCGTTAACTGGTTTCTGCCCAATCATGTAAATTACGCGCACGCATTTGTAGGACTTTTCAGAAATGTCAGATATATCGCGAATATAACCAAATACATTCCTCAAAAGATTTTTAAAGTTTATTCCAGGTTTAAAATCATTTTCCATGTGGTACTTGACTTTATAAGTTAATATTTTCTGGTATATTCAACTGTAAATTGAAATGAATAAAAAATAAATAGCAAACTCCACGCAGGTCACATGGAAAAACACATTATTTATTACGTTAGTGAATGCTTTATTTTTGAAGATATTCACTTAAATTCACGTTGGCCATGAAACATTGTTTTCTTAACACGATGGCAACGCAAACCGAATATATATATATATATATATATATATATATATATATATATATATATATATATATATATATATATATATATATATATATATATATATATATATATATATATTTATCAGGTAACGTGCGTCAGCCAAACGATGACGTTGAAATGTAGAAATATAAATGTAATGCATTTACGCCAATTTATGATCTCATTTACTAAACATAACCTTTTATCATTTCATTTAACAAAACTTTGACAAATTCTCGTAGTTCGCTGCCAGATGTATTAAAATTTTTTTGGTCATTGCTTAAGTACGCTGTTAACGGGTAACGATTTATTTTGAATGGATGATTTTTAAAGTACCAACATTACCGTGAACAGCTCATAAATGTCAATAGTTAATACCATAATATGAGAGCAGATGCTCATAATAGCACGACCGCCTTTACCATGATATAGAAGAATATATTTTCTCACATTTCTCCCACCTCAGAAACTACTGCAGAACATGCCATAAAACTGTCATATGTTCTGATTCATACCGTAAGCGAGCTTTAACATGAATGCATATTCTGTGTTTAGGCAATGCGAACAAGTTCTCATATCACTTATACTATAACGCAATACTAAGATAGCCTCAAATGCTAGTTACCGCTGCAAATGCGAACAAGTTCTCATATCACTTATACTATAACGCAATACTAAGATAGCCTCAAATGCTAGTTACCGCTGTAAATGCGAACAAGTTCTCATATCACTTATACTATAACGCAATACTAAGATAGCCTCAAATGCTAGTTACCGCTGTAAATGTTGTGCTAAAGAGCTGAAGTTATTTAAGACATCGCAGCGTTTCGTGGCCGCGGTTATCATTCACAAAACTTCTGGACTTAAGCCGCCTCAAAGGTAGCGACACATCTGACGCGTCTCAAGCATGTAAGTTTTGTGTGTAACTAAATGTATTTGTACAACAAGCAACAACGTGAACTAGTAAAAATTTGAACGACGGATTCATAGCAATTTTCAGTACAGCGTTATTTTATCACATTTGACTCCGCTTTTCATTTCGACATTGTTTCAATAAGTAAATAAGTGTATTAACATCAGTAGGTTAGGAATCATAGTCAGTTTAATGAACTGATCTTGTGAGAGTGTGTAAAGTAATTCGATCTAGACCATAATATTTTTTAAGGAGCATAGAAAGTGCGAGATATGCGAAAAAGCTACGTTATATAAGGTAGGTATTCGTGTACAACACATAAATGCAATGTCATACATGGTAGGTACTCTGTGCTTAATTAACAATTTACGAAAAGCGTCAAGTTACAAACGATTATATTGACAAAATTAACTGGCCGGTTTAGTAGGTTCAGTGACAGAAGGTTATACATAAATCGTTATTAGTCAAAGTGCTAACGTCATTACAAATACAATGCACCTGAATATACACTGAGAGTTCCTTCATACCTGATAACTGTACTCTGTTTCGATCGCAATAATTTTTTTTAAGACGACATTAGACACTCGCCATTTTATGTTTCACTTTACGAAAATAATGCAACACATATTTTTCATCTATTTAGCAGGAAACTGAAATTTACTGGTAGAGGAAAATTTAAACATATCTAGTGTAAACCATGGAATATATATATATATATATATATATATATATATATATATATATAAACAGCAAGCAAGATGATTTCTTCTGATATATTCCGAACCGGGAAAGGAATTTTTATCTTGATGCAGGGGTGGAAATTCGAACGCGAATTGGTTTTTTTAATAACGTTACACCGTCTTCACCGTTACCGGAGAGTTTCCTCCTTGTTGCACACCCTCTCTTCTTGTTTGCTTCTTCTTCTGCTTCTTCTTCACCGTCTTGATTAAAAATGTAGATCCTATCGCAGTATGATAGGGAGGGGTTATTGGTGAAAAAAAAGGGGGGGCCGGTTCTGGCTCGAGTTTAACACTTTTAAACCACCAAGCGCTTTGGAAACGAAGTCCCGTTCTGAATTATTTAGGAGAAAAATTCCCGACTGTTGCAACAACGAAAAAAAAAATTCCTTTTGGTTTTGCTGGAGACAGCTCCATTTCTTGGAATTCCGCTAGAAGCATAAACAAGATACCGAAAACAGACGTTTTGCCAAAGTCTACATTAAAAAATTCAATTACAGTTTTACCAAGTGGTGAAGAATTCCGACATACAAGTGCAATGTCCTATTTCTTAATAATTTTTATACAGGTAGGCAGTTTTGGCATCATTATATTAAGGAAGTTAATGGTTCACCCGTATCTTTACCTATGTACCTTCCTGTAGTACCTCCTCTTACCAGAAATCGTCTGTCACGTACACGATCGGGGACATCATCATTTATTTTCTGAAATTATAATAGCTTTATTTTATTTAATATTCCCTGGATTACCTGCATGATTTTCTAGTTTCGAATTCCTTCAAAGTCTAGTTTAACATATTGAAAAATAATTATCATGATATGTTTCATACGTAGACAGCAACTGAGAAGGGATCACATGTTAGCAGCTGTGAATCCGCGATTGAAGTCGCTGGTCTCTCTTTAATTTTGTTAGTGGTTTATCTGGCGGAAATCTTAGGGCGTGAAAGTACGATGGACCCTTCATATTAGCAACAATGCGGGTAAAGTAATATATGTAATTTGTTTCTCCATAACAGCAATTTAACCTAATATTGCGCGACGTCAGAAATGTCTGCAGAAATTAAAACTGGTAAGCCTACGGTTTTAACGTCTGTCGTAGACAAAGAAAACTTGTTTGCCAGTATAAAATTACTAGCCGTATTGGACGGTACATTTACGTAGCTATGGTTTACGCTAGAGAAGATCATTTCGTCTTATAAATTGGGACGCGGTATTTCGCGTATTAATTTCAGGAAGAAACCTATACTTCAAAAACATTCATATCTGAGACACTTTCACATTTTGATCATACTTAGACACGCCTTGAACGTATCTAATACAATTCCTAACCATGCAATAAACGAGGGCGAAATAACATGCAATGTGTAGGTACTTCATAATGCTGAAACTAGTTCGTATAATAACCACATCAGTTTTTAGAAAACAGAAATACTTACATTATTGGAAAGCACGAACAGTTAAGATGATTGGTAAATTCCCTACACCTTCATATTTCAACAATGACGTTCAAACTTTATGTCCTTGGAAATCAGTATATTGTAAGATTTGCGTACTATGGATATGCTAAATCCATGTCAGTTTGGGGAGTTTATGGAATATTTTTAAGGTGTAAAATACTGCAGTCCTATTTCTTTTATCAGTGCATATCCGTAATGAGAAATCAGGAAGGGTTAATATAAATTCCCATACATCCATAACAGCTTTCCAATATATATATTTTTCGGTAATGATTGAAATGCACTAATAAGTCCCCAATTTCTTTATATCGGAGGGGCACAACATTTATATACCTGCAGTCTGATATACCGCATAGGATTATAAAATTACTTTACAGCTAGGAAGTTTATGAAAATTATTTATAGTGTTATCTGAAATAAAATTCGTCACTCAGTAGGAGAACAGCCAATGAAAACATAACCAAGGCAAAAAATTACTGAGGACTGTGGTTTTACTCTTGTAGGTATGGTGTGAACAAAATGTATCATGCCACTCTTATTACGGATAGCTCAACAGTGTAGCCAGGTTAATTAGTTGTAAAATTAACAGTTTAAAAGATCAAACCCTTTTATTTTTCTATTTTTTTTTACTTGGCACACTTCATACACATATAAATAAGACTGACAACGTGAAATTGCTATGATCATAGCGATGAGCAGCTGACAGCCAGGAGACATCCAGGAACCCAGGTAATGTGTCTGCCATGCAGACCTTGGCACTCCCATGGAGACTTTGCACTATGACCCTGCTGTGGTATGTTCTTTCCTTATGCACGATGGTGGTGAGCCCCCCCCCCCCTTAC
Organism: Dryococelus australis; assembly: GCA_029891345.1. Classification (NCBI taxonomy): domain Eukaryota; kingdom Metazoa; phylum Arthropoda; class Insecta; order Phasmatodea; family Phasmatidae; genus Dryococelus; species Dryococelus australis. Next base: position 74,878,514 of record CM057006.1, on the reverse strand, counting down.
CGCCCAAATGGCAAGAAACTCCTGCTCTCTTCCATTAATCGCAGGTGTTCCACTACCTCAGCCGCCTGTCAGACGGCCAAGGGTCAACAAATATGATGCTCCCATTAGTCACCATCCGTTCCACTAAATTAAGTATTATGCAACTCTTCCCCAAAAAATAAAACTTATAACTCTATTACACCTAACACAATTCCTATATAACAAGGTCCCCACGCCTCATACCTCATCCGACCGCCAGACGTCAAGGGTGAACATCGATTCTGCTTTCCAAAAAAAAAAAAAGAAACCTCCACATACATATCCTTCTCAAAAACAAAAAAATAAATAAAAGTTTTCTAAAACAATTAAACCAATTTGCAAATTCGCAAATACGATTTCATTAATTATAAATCCAGATTGAGCAAATTTGTGCAAGTTTTTGCAAATTTGCGACTGTGGTAAATAGGCCCTTTTTGCACAAGTGGACCAGAACCCGTGCGCCCCTACTACTATTAAATAATTTCGAAGACTGTTGCCCGGATTGAAATTGGTTTCCCTGGATACAACGAAAACCATTACACGATGGAGGCGATCAAACCTGAAAATACCAATACGAATACACTCCTTTCTATGCATTAAAATTAAACTATAATTTGCAATATAATTTTAACTACTCATTCTATAATTCAGAAGAACTTTCGGGTGCTGGTCACCAAAAAGTTCGTTGTTTTACAACTGTTGTAAACATGTTCAACTTGTAGACATTACTTACTAGTACTGTTTGATCGCATAAATAAAATTTAAACTGCATATTTTTTGCATAGTAGCTTCTCTGAATCTCAATTTCGGCATTTTGGGGGTGCCAATAATAACTACTAACTCACTTACCGAAATGAGACTATTCATATTGGAATCAAATACTCCCAAGAAATCTATAAATTCGTGCTTTGAAATTATTTTGCAAATTTTAAATATCGTTCAAAATAAGGACATTATTGCATAGTTTTGAATTGTAGCAAAGTAAGACATTTTGTTAAGAAAAATTTTCTGTTCAATACATAATATGAACTAAGAAATTACCTTTCATTCACTCATGTTAAATTCCCTGTAAATGTTTTAGCTTTTTCTATTTGTACGTCCCAAAAATAGAAAAATCGCGATTTTGACACGCCGTGATGCAATAACTACGCGAAAAGCATTTGTTCTATGAAAAGAGAGCACTTACAAGTAATGTTTACAAGTTGGGCGGTATTTGTAACAAATAAAAAGTGTGAAATTTTTCCTACCCATTAGCATCATGAAATCGCTGCCAACTTTACTGGAAATAATTCAGTCTGCGTCTCTGGCAAGACACATGAAACTAAGAAAATGATTTTTTTTTTTCGACTGTCTGTTACAGTATGAGATATTAAACGACCGAATAGTGAGCAAAATCTGCCCTAGTACAAACTGCATGGTTGTTCGCAATTGGCACTCTTATCTGAAATTACGTCACTTGCGCTTGGTTTGCTTCACGTGGGAGAAAATTGACAAGCAACGTTGACGCACCGCATTTTGTACTAAACCCGTCCAAACAGAATACATCAACACATCGTTCAACTGACAGAATTTAATGCCGACGATGTGAGTGATATCGTTTGAATTCACATGAATTTGGCATTACCTTAAACACGCAAGTGTTTCTCGCCTGAATATAATTCATTTTATAATAACCTTTGCAGAAAATACATATATAGTTATGCCAATTCAATCTAGCTTTTTCACAACATTGTATTTCTTTAGAGGTATATTTAACCGTGTGATGAATTAGACAATAATTCAGCTATATCATTAATGGTAATTTATGCATCCACATTAGATTCGCTTTACGCATGTTTGCTTAGAGAATTAAAGCTAACAAACAGCTAGCTTAAGTGCGCTACGCGATATTAAACCTAATTACACTGTGAAGAAGCAAAGTATTAATTTTCCCGCATTAGGACCTTCTACACAGCAGCTTCTTGGTTATACCGAGGAATAAAATATCGTTGTCACCACAAAACTATTGTTACCACTTACCCATGAAGAATCATAACACACGCGATTATGGTTTACTTTACGCCCCCAAGTGTAGCAATAATATAATATTTTGGAGCGCACTGTTTTCTGTCATGTTACACTTCTCGTAACCAATTAACTCTGCGTAATGTATGTTCGGTTCTATAACTGCGTGACTGGCATATCAAAGCCCAGCATCAAACCTTGGCCTTAGAAACTCTTCATTAGGAGAAATAATCATTGCGTAATATAGCCAGTCACTAAGGAGAGATTTTTCACAATGCAGCCTACAAAAAGGGTGAAATAGGGGGTCAAGTTTCTAAGGAGAAAAAAGATTATTAGATAGTTCAATTAACTGTAAACTTCATCATTATATGCTGTTCACAGTCAAATGAGCACTTTTGAAAGCCCTGCTTAAGATATATTTGTAAGCACGTTGTGTGTTCTTCCGCCTTATGTAAATTGTCATTGACACGAGCCTCATCGCTTTCTTCAAGCGTCGGTCAAGTGAGACTGTAATATTATTAGAGAAGTAAATATTTAAAAAATCTGCTGATTTTCTACACATCGTAGCATAAAAAAAAACAGAACTCGAGAGAAATAATTTAAGTTATCACAAATGGTTACCTAACAATTTTTATTCGACGTTAAGATATAGAACTATTTTCCCCTCGATCGTTACCAATTTTACTGGGCGCATGTAACTCAGTGCGCCCGTTATAATATATGCAGGCAGGAGCAGTAACTTTTTCTAAGGTTAATATAATTTCAAAAGTGCTCACTTTATCGTGAACAGCGGTTAATTAAATAGATGAAGCAGTTAATTACCCTGTGGAATATTTGAACACTTTAAATCCATGGTATGGGAGACCCTCTCGTACCACAGGCTTATACTAACTTTGTCCAAACACCTGTTATGTTGCTCAGAAATCTGATGCCACCGAAACTATGTAAGGGAAGCTAATTACCCCACATGCAAGGCAAAATTATCTCTTGAATATAGAGTAAATTTTCATAACACGTTAAGTTCTATTCCCTAATCGTACGGAAAAAGTACCTGACGAAAGTGGCGGAAAATTCCACACAAGTAAGGGAAAATCCCATACAAGTAAGGGGATATTAACTACTGTATATTGTATAATAAAATTATATTTAAAGATATCCGGGAGTGTTAAGTATTGATAAGTATTTTATTACCTTTACCTTCTGACGATTAGTAACCGAAACCTCAAACCGAAAATACACGACACTTGTCGATGGTCCTCTATCAGAAAAGGCCTACGCTCTATCCATTACACCACGACGACAGCGCGATAATATTAGTGAATATTAGCGTGTCATATAATTTTTCTTCCGCCCGTTCTCTTACTTGAGACAATTTAGAAGAGAGATGTATGAGTCGTAAGGTAATTTTCCAATCCGTTTATGGCATTTTCCACTACCATGTACGTGAATTTTCCTCCAGTGTGTGGTAATTTTACCTTGTTTCCCACACAAGTTAGCTTAGACTCGTCAGGTAGTCTTCCCATTATTTTTTACAGCGCAGTGTAGTCGAGGCCACTGTTTTAACTGAATCGACTCAGGGGTAAACAGTGCTCGTCCCGCGTATTCAATTAATTCTTAATGACCAAACTTTTGAATTAGAGAGACTGCAGTTTCCCTTAGGAGTGTGCCTCCCTATGACGATAAATAAGTCGCAGGAGTTCTTGAGGCAGGACAGTTACTCCCACGGTCAGTTTTACGTGGCGTATTCGCATGTAAGCTCTCACCCCTAGGCCTGGTAGTTTTGGTTCCACCCTCCAAGATGGTAAAGAACATTGTTTACAAAGAGGAAATGTAAAAAGCCTAACTTCCATATCGATACGGCCATTACGAATAACAAATCCAATCTTAGCAGAAAAAATTGTCTTATTTTAGGACTTGCATTTCATTCCTCATTCTATTTTAAAACATTTATTCTATTTTAAAGATATACTTAGTATTTTCAAAAAATATTGTAACGATAACAAAAATTTCACTCGGATAAAGTGGCGTGGAAAATCTAGTCATTCATAAACGAAGGGAGCAAAATTTTCGCAAAATTATTATTCGCAGAGAAGCAGCACTTACTCCTTGTCATCCAAATTGCGTACATTGATTGGCTCGCCTTCTAGGACGTATTTTCTGCGTTTGAGGCGCGGGACGCGCGGAAGCGATAAGGGGTACACTGTTGCGCTCCTCAAGTGCTTCAGCGCCACTACGCCCAAGGCTCTGAACCGGCTCGTAGTGTTCTCGTCGTGCTGTGGGTGCCTATGGGACTTGAAGCGGTGGACCCGTTACATTATTGGTAGACAATCTGTGGCATGTTTCAATGTAGGGCCGGTAAGAATTTTGCACCCATATGAAGCGTATGTTTTGAGAAAATTTGGCTTCGAAAAAGCCGTTCACAGCTGCATTGGAGGGTTTTGAAATGAATTTTTTAATGCGTGTTATTTCTTGAAAGTGTCTGTTCTTTTCATATCATCAGTTTCGGGGAAAACGTGTATTTTAAAAATCTGCATCGTAGCATAGGTAATTACATTTTCCGGCAAAAAATTGAACGCATGGTTGACGTGCAGAAATGAAATAATTCACACTATAAGAACATGCCAGTATCTATTTTTAGACGTCTCAAATATTATACAAGGAAATTATTTCGGAGTTCAAAAAAAATTCTGAATTTAGGTTAATTATTGGGTAATGTTTATTTGTAGAAATTTTGAAAATTGACGTTTGCTAATCACACATTAAATATGAAACTATAAAATGCCTTTCAGATAGTTTGTTAAATTCTCTGCAAGTAATTTGCTTTATTTTAGATGTAAATTACAAAAACAGTAAAATTTTGACTTTGACCAGCCATGTTGCGAAAGCCCTGCTATTTTGAAAAAAATAAAATAAAAATAACGCCAATGAATAAGTAGTTAAAGATTATGTCTACAATTTGAATATTATGAAGTACAAATATAAAATAGCGCAGTTTTTCGTGGCGAAAACCGTTATTTTTTTATTGGTCGGGCTGTTCTCTGGTATGATAGTCTCCAAGAATTGATTGATGTGTGACCGTCCACCATAATTCTGGCCAGAAAATCTACTTCCAGTATTCATAAGTAACCTGTGCCTGTACGAGGTTTCACTACTACACCTGTAGGCGTTCTGTAGCATAGCACGGCTGCGCTCCGCCGAGCGGGCATCAGGTGCTGTAGCATAGCACGGCTGCGCTCCGCCGAGCGGGCATCAGGTGCTGCAGCTCCCACGCTCGCTTTTCCATACGGCCGGGGAATTAAGGGCGATAATGGCCGGCGACTATTAGCGCCACCACTAAGCCGCTCGCCCGTCGTGAATGGTTAGCCCTCATTGTTTGCAAAGTAGTAGGGATTACCTGGCCGAATTGCGCGCACATAGCTATGCTGCTGCGGGGCTGCTGTGCATCCCAACCCCAAGCCTCTGCCTTCCATACTAGCGAAATATTCCATCTACACTGTAAAAAATTTTCTGGTAAACTTCCTAAACTGTAATGGAAGTTTTTAACCTTTACATTGTATGGAAATAGTACTACATACCAAGCTGAAAATATGGGAATGTTTAGCATCGCTACTATACAAAGTTGGGAACTTCCCTAAGCATTTAACACTTTCCTGAGCAACTGTAGGAACGTTATAGCTTATTCACGGCAAACTGAAAACTTCTTAAAGCCCTGCTTAGTATCTACTTGTATGCACGTTGTGCATTATTCCGCCTTATGTAAACTTAGCATTGTCATGGGCCTCGTCACTTTATTCATGCGTACGTCAAGTGAAACTGAAATAATTAGAAAAGTATTTAGTCTACAAATCTGCTCATTTTTAGACTTCGAAGTATTGAAAGAACAGAAAATGAACGAAATAATTTAAGTTTTCACAAATGGTTTCCTAACATTTATTTGTTCGACGTTAAAATATGGAACTACTTACCCTCCATCGTTACCAACTTTACTGGGCGCATGTCATTCAGTGCAATCGTTAATGTGTATGCAGGTAGGAGTAGTGACTTTTTTCAAAGGTTGATTTCACCATTCGCGCTTTGTCACTGTACATATACAATGATTTGGTAAATTTACTAACTAATTTTTATAGCTTAAATGTTTCAAGCGAAGTTGGCCAAAGAGTGGCTCATAAACATGAGCTCACGTTAACGGATCGATACTTTTCTACCTAACTTTGAGCGGAATAGTTTGACGGCTTCAGTTTCCAACAAAATATTTTCTACACACTATAGGGTTATTTATAAAACCATGTATAACACAAATTTAATTTCCGAACCCAAATAACGATAAAACGGTGACCAATTAATCGAAACGAAATCAGTTTGTGGACATTGTTAATTTACATATAAAATAGCTTACACTATAGCAATACCGTTGGGAAGGCTATTTGCACAATGATATTGTTTAAAAAAAAAGCTGAATTTGAATATTTATCGCGAGGAAAACCCCAACGACAAATCATAAAATGATTATCATTCCTTTTTGAGATTAATAACAAATATGCATGAAAAGTTCCTTTTGGGCCATGGCATCTGGCATGTCGGATCCGGATCCGTGCCCCATCTTGGTAGGTGTGGCCGGCGGCCATGTTAGTTGGTGGAGTCCGCCATCTTGGTAGGCGACACTGCTAGGGCTCGATGCCATGTTGGACGTTCTTCCCCCATCACTCTAGAAATTAGTTTAATTGAAAAAATTATTCAAGTAAGACTTCTTAAATAAACAATATCTCAATAAAAAGATAATTTCAATAAAGAATTTAAAAGAATCGGCAGGCCACATTGTATTTTTTATAATTATATCCCATTAGAGTGTCGTTGCGGTTCATTATTCCTTTTTTTCAAGGAAATTAAAAAAAAAATGCAATCGAGTAATGTTGCCTAGAACTGATTTTAATAAAATTAATTAATATTGGAACGCCACTTCGGCACCCAGTGCAACGGGGAAGTAATGATGACCCGCTCCTTCCTCGCAAAAACCACTAAACAAAAATACTATTTAAATATTTTCGACCCTCCACTTTGGATTTATATCTGTTCTACTTAAAAAAAAAACTATTAAAGAATGTGTCGTCGCTGCGATTGTAGAAAAGTGATAGTTTTAGGAGACTGGAAATAGAAAGTATGAGGGCTCTCAGTAAACAAGTGCAGCGCATACGCTGTCAAGAGCAACTGCCTCGGCGCAGCGAGTCCGGGTATCAGTCGTGGGTTGTCCGTTACGAGCGAGCACAGAGTCCGGGTGTCAGTCGTGGGTTGTCCGTTACGAGCGAGCACAGAGTCCGGGTGTCAGTCGTGGGTTGTCCGTTACGAGCGAGCACAGAGTCCGGGTGTCAGTCGTGGGTTGTCCGTTACGAGCGAGCACAGAGTCCGGGTGTCAGTCGTGGGTTGTCCGTTACGAGCGAGCACAGAGTCCGGGTGTCAGTCGTGGGTTGTCCGTTACGAGCGAGCACAGCACGAGTGAGGCGGTTATCGCTCCGACAAACGTGGCGTTGCGCTGAGTACGAGATGCATGTGGCAGCCAGGGTCGCAGTAAGTTACACTGTCATTGCGACACCTAGTGTGTGCTTATCAGCGACGCAGTGTCTTACGTTAAGCAGATGTAGCGATGCGCAGCGGCTCCATGGGACCGGAGTCGCAAACTATTTCGGGAGGGGTGTGGGTGTAGGATATTGCCACTCATACCTCTAGATTGCCACTCATGCCTAAACAGATTCGAGGGCGGGCGAACACCAAATCCGCATGCATCTTCCGATCGGGTGGGCGATCGGGAGGACTACCACACTCCCCCCCCCCCCCGGGACACCACTCTAGGGATCCCATCCCAGGGACTAACTCCAGGGGACTCATTCTCGGAGACTCACCCCCAGGGCGCCCACATGGGACTCCCCCATTCCGCCCTTCAAAGTTAAAAAAAAAAAAAAAACAGCTGCCAGTCTTCGGTATAAATGGAAGTCTCTGGCGCACATATGTCTGTCTGTATGACTGCGCTAATCTCGAGAACTACTGGACATATTTGGACGCGATTTTTACTGTTATGATCTCCATTTATCAAGAAAGGTTTGCGTGTATCATAAATTGACGTAGCTCTTATAGGAGCTGAGCATTAATGGTATTAATGAATCAAGTCGGGTAAACATGAGTTATTTTGCTGCTTTCTGAGCATGCTCTACCAAAACTGCAGGGCCGATTGTTATAATTATTTCATTGTTAGCAAGCTACATTCTTCCATATAGCTATAGACATATATAAAGTGGGGCCACAGAGGCCCAGTGGGTAATGTAATCTCAAGTGGAGTCGCAGTGGACCAGTGGGTATAACGATCCCAAGTGAGGCCGCAGCAGTCCAGTGGACAGAAATACGTATATCAAGTGGTGTCCTAGTTGCTCAGTGTCTATAGCGCTGTCAAGAGGGGTCGCAATGGCTCAATTGATAGAAATATATCAAGTGAGGCCGTAGAGACCCAGTGGCTAGAGCGATTCCAAGTGGGGCCTAAGTGGCCCAGTGGCTAGAGCAATTCCAATTTTCAAATTAAATAAATGCCCAACGAAGCGGGCGAGGGTACAGCTAGTATGTTAATAAAATAGAAACCGCATTTTTCCCTTCCTCCAAACTCGTCACTGGACCCCTTCCGTTCGCACCAACCTCACAGATCCATCGATCAATAAAATAACCGCATCTTTGTGCTGAACTATTTCCGTATGTATCAATCTGCCACCAGTTCGAATTAATCACCTATGTAACATTTCGCTGCCATAGAGTATAATGCAGTTGATCGGTTACCCTCCTTCCTCCTAGATTTCAACATCCAATAAAACTGCCTCATGCTTGAGACGAATTATTTCGGAAGGGGGAGATTGACGTGGTAGGGAAATGGTACAGCGCGAAGTACGATGTTAACTCATGCAAACTCTGCTGAAGACTGATATCGATCGTGCCAAATCAATGTTCGTGCAGGTGGGGGGGGGGGCGAACTGCAAAGTGTCCGTGGTTTGCCATCTTTCTGCATCTCGTTATCAGTGTCGTTAGCATTGGGTATATATCCATTGCATGCTTCTATTGTACAGAGAGTAAGTACTCACTTTTCTTTAATTATAGAGAAAAATAATGCGAGCAGACAGACATTGGCTACTGCAGGTGGGGGCATACGGGTGTAGTACGCCGGCCATGGCTAGGAGAAAGTTCGGTGTTGGCAGGGGAGCCCAGTGCTGGGTGCATGTAATGAAAACAACTTTTTTGCGGCCTCGGACGCCATGCATCACTTGCGTATTTTAATGTCCTGTGTTAAAAAAAAAAATCTAATGAGATTTGGTTTATTCAGGTGAACGCACCGAAGTAGTTTACTAATGAGCGATAGGTATTTAATATTCTTGGTAAATTAAAATTCGCCAACACTAATATCTAATAATTATTTTAAAAAAAATGTAAAAATGTAATTATATTTGTGATGTATTACGAACTGTCCTTACGGGTCGTCTATCAAAAAGTCATTAATATTTCAGCGTAATTGACATGAAAACAGCCTAAGAAAAATTCTGTTCTTTACAATCCACATAATCAAAATTGTTTCAACATGCTGCACATGTTTCGTTTGCATTTGCAGCTGCTATTATAGAGTAATGCAGCTGTTTTGAAAACATATATCTCGTAGACAGGAAAGGCAATGATAAGAAACAGAAAAAAAAAAAAAAAAAACGTTATAGGCCCTATGCGTAAGTATGTTATCTGCGTGGTGCCAGGCTTTTAGATCCTTGTGCTGGGAATAAGCGATATTGTGCCACTTGCACGCCACGTCCAACGTGTTGATGCCCGTGCTACTGCGTGCCAGCCTTTTGGCTAGCTTGGTTCTCGGCCCTCAGAACATGTGTCCAGGAATTGGCTGCTCGAAAGGTAGAATGTTGATCAGCGTATGGACGATCCCTTTTTCAGATTTAATCTTTTTTCTATGAGTGACCACACACTACTGCGGTACGAACTGATTTATGCACGACCTTTATACATTTTCGTTTCAGTTTCATGGGGATAAGCAGGTAAGATGTCAGTTTTCCTGCCCACATCACCAAGGAAGATGTTGAAAACTCACACGATGCACGTTGCAGCATACTGTTGCCCAATACCTTGAGGGGATTGATTCGCGGACCATCATATTACAGCAAGACATGCGTGTTTTTGAGTTTTCTGGAGAAGCCGATTGATCTTATGTTTGAAAATGTACCTTTAATCCAAATCGCTCCAGCAACCGAAAATCTGGCATCTGACACGTACACTGCAGGCAATGGATGGTGTGAAATATTCCCAGTGCAGCGATAACGAGGTGGCATTGCCGCCGAGCGAAGCAATGCCAAACTCTGTATTTATTTTCGATGATCTGGCATGTGAGAAACAGACCTACAATCAAGAATACGTTAGCATGGGATGGCATACGAATGTGGACTTTGTGTACTTCAGTAAAACTTATTCGTGCATGCCGAAACAGTTACTAAGCGATAATGTGAATTTCCTTGTGTTGTTTCGCATGGACTATACGAACTTTCGACATGTGTACGATGACCATGTCAATACGGACATGACAATCGCAGAGTTTAAGGATATGTGTTTTTTCTTTGTGCTGGAACGCGAGTGCTATGGCATATTGATGATCGATAATGATTCGCCAGTACATAAGGTAACATATAGGCGTTGCTTTGATCAGTTTATATTAAGATCCCGACCATGAGGTAGGACGTTACTTCCAAGTTCGAACATGGTCTACACTCCGATGACGATTGGAATGGGTCCACAGAAGCTCATCCCGCCGCTTTTCATAGGGGCCTGTCGCTTCTTGAGCAAACGATCGAGAGCATGAAAAATGAAATGGTGGAAGATTTGATAACTGTCGATCAGCATATAGAGGGAGTGGAGACCCAGATAATATACTTGATCAATGCGTCGAATGTGCAGAGATTGGACGAATTTAAGGCTCTTGACCGTATGTTAACACCCAACCTGGCTGCGAAAATCGATGTCGTGAGGCATCGCGAGAAGGTGCTGGATGCGTACCTCGACCGACTGGAAAGGATCGAAAATTCACTTCCCTCAACTCGAGAGTGAATATGTCTACAAACTTCTGTGGTTGTGTGTTTATTCCATTCGATGAATAGCGGTGGGCTGAAACTAACTGACGATTGAACTGAGTGGGCCATCGGAGCTGTTCGCAAGGAATATCTGCTCGCGAAAAGTTCCAGACTGGCTCTCGAGAATCAAAGGGAAGAAGCTTATGAGCTGATAACTAGCGACCTCGATGAACTTGGCAGTCATCGTCAGGCGGAAGCTTTGCCTCTGCCGGATATCAAACACGAAATAAAGGCGGAAGGACAGGCCGTAAACCATAAACGGAAAATAAGTCCAAAACTACCCGAATCGGAAGGGGGCATCACTAGCGATGAAGACGATTTGCCCCTGATCGATTTGCTGCATACACAAGAACTGAAATGAACGCAGGAACATGGGCGTGAAGTTGTCACCCCGCTTGGGCACTACATGGTTTCCTATTACTATCGGAATATCGACAAGAAGTACGGCTTCTGACACCACGATGAAAAATGGCTTCTCGGAAACAAGGAATTTAGGTCTTTTCTCTGATGCAGATCGGCAAGCGCAAGGTGAAAAAGATGCATGGTCTGTACGAAAATTTGTTTCGCGTACATCCTGAAAACTAAACCAAATCGGATTTGCGCAAGTACTATCGCCTGCTACAGTCGAGCCGTGCTCATGATGGAAACGATAACCCCTCTACATGGCCATTTAAGAACACGACCAATGCGAAATTCTGCATTATCGAAGGACTGTTTCAGTGAGTGGTTGAATCTAATTGATAGGGTCTGCTGCTGTAGAATAGCAATGCTAAACGCAAGATAGACTACACGTTTTTTTTTTTTGGGCGATCCTAATGAACTCGTCGATAGACTATGGCTAATGGTTGCTTCGCAGTTTGCAGGCAACCTGTCACATGCCAATGGGATTATACCCATTATCGAAGAACTCGTCGTAGCTGGCTACATCTTGAGATATCGAATATGCTGTTTCCGAAGAATTGCACAGGTCGGCCAGAAGGAATTATCCTCGGAGAAAGTACGTCATAAAGGGCTGGATGATTCTTTCCAATCCGACCTGATCGAAAAGCAAGACTTTGCTCGTGATAATAAAGGCCACCGGTACATTTTGCCAGTAGTAGACACATTTTTCAAGAGTGCCCGGGCCAGACCGCTCAAATCATGGGATGCAGGTGACGTCATTAAGGCCATGGGGGATGTGTTGAGCGAAGGACATGAGTAGTAGGGATATGTAGGTTCAGGCATAAGGGATTGGTGAATAGTATTGTAGTATTCGACGGCCGCCATTTTTTTATGTCACAGACCACCATCTGGGATGTAATTGACCTTTCATCCCTGACCCATGTGACCTCTGACCTTGACCCCATGGACTTTTGACCTCAAAAAACTAAAAAGTCTCAAAACCTCCAAAAACTCCTCAACAAATTACAAAATAATTCTAAAAAAATTCTACAAAAATCCCGAAATATTTATTATAACAAATTATTAATGAATATAAAAAAATTATTACAAGAATCCTCAGAACAGACCCATTTTTTTCCAGAAATGCTGATAGGGATCAGCGACTCCAGTGACTGGGATCAGTGACCCCGAGCCAGGCGAACGGGATCAGGACCTTCTACCTTTGAATTTTACATTTGTCCTTAAATAATTGAAAAAAATCTTTTAAAAAATCACAAAGAATTCACAAAAAATTAAAACATCGATAAAAAAATTATAAGAAATGTATTAATAAAAAATTTAATTTAAAAATCATTTTAAAAATTTAAAAAATTGTTAAAAAATGTATTTTTATAAAATTTTATTTTATAAATTTCTTAAGTTTTTAATACTGGCGGCCAGTTTTCACTTATTTCCCTTTGGAATTTCCTTTTTTCCCTAATAACTCCCCTTAAAAAATGTAAAAAAAATTAATTTAAAAAGTTACATATCCTGAGGTCTCCCCACACACCTTCAATTACTCACCTCTGTTCGAATCCAGCAGACGACAGACACCCTCCCACAAACTCTACCTACCTATACTCATTTCACCATCTTGATTTTTAGTTCATTTGTTTACATGTTACAGGAGGTAGCCATTTTTGTTTATTAGTTTTTCATTTGCCATTTTTATACATTACTGGAGGCCACCATGTTGGTAGGCGACTTCCATCTTGGTATGTGACCACCATCTTGATATACATCTAACATCCACCATTTTGCAACACAATGCCCAATAGAAAATGGTATTTGACCTGTGAACTTGAAAATAAAAACTAAGAAAAAAGAAATATACAAAAATACAAGCATAATAAATTACAGTTTACCACCACCATATTAGATACAGATTACCCAAACCTTGACCCCATGACCTTGAATGACCTTGAAAATAACAACCTCGAGAAACAATACATAAAAATCAACAAGCATATTACATCACAGGCTACTACCACCATGTTAGACGCAGACAACCTCGATCTTGGCCCCATGAACGTGAATGACTTTGAGAATAAAAACTCGAGAATATATACACAAAAGTCATTAACCATAATACATTACAGACTACTACCACCATGTTAAATGCAGACTACTTCGACCTTGACCCCATGACCTTGAATGACCTTGAAACAAGTCAACAAGCATAATACATTACAGACAACCACCACCATATTAGATGGAGACTGCCTTGACCTTAACGCCATAACTTTGATTGACCTAAATACTAGAACTCGAAAAAAAAATCTATGTGAAGAGACAGAAGCTAGCCGAGACGATCCATCTTCCACTCAGCTGCTGTCAAACTAAACCTCTCGGCTTACCTCCCTACTGCTTTTAATATACAAGTGTGCAATCCTTATGCCGTCATATTGACTTCGAACCAATCGTACTGCACCATTAATACATTGTGCAGACACCGACCAGCCAATCACATACGAGCATTGAGACATCACACACAGGCAGGTAGGCAGGCTTTAGATGCTAGTTCCTTGATCACATTAGCATGCAGTTATATCTTCAACGGTTTCTTCCAGACAAGTTCTTCACTCACCTATAAATAATGGTCACACTTAAAGTAGACAACTGACTCCTGTTGTCGGACCGACCCTTCACAAGACTGACCCATTGACCCCATCGACCCCATTAACTCCAGTGACCCATAATTACGCCTGATTATAGTGCTAACCCGTAATGACACAAAAAGACCCCTTAATGACCCATAATGACCCATTTACTAAACAAAATGACCCATTTTGACGCATTTTCGGGACCAAAATGACCCAGGACCATTGTTCTATGCGCAAAGTGGACTTCGTACAGAACACTGCAGTATCACGACAGCCCACCGCATAGCTTCTCGATTGATCGTTGCATGAAACGGTCCAATCTCTCATACCGACATGCTTCTTTTGAACATAGGTGAAAACTCGATCGCAGAATCAACACTGGCAACAACAGTCAGCGATGATGCAGGTTACAGCTCCTTGATCGTCGAGGTCAAAAAGCAGCCCTTCATATTCGCAGTTTATCTTTGCAGTATGGGAGCACTCTGAGAAAAACCAAATACTCGTTCGTCCTGAAATAAAGTATGCATTTCATATTATATATATGATAGGAGTATACATAATAATGTATAGTTGTATACATATGTATAGTTATATATAAGTATGTAAATATACAATTATTTTCATTTTGATATATACACATATATATATATATATATATATATATATATATATATATATATATATATATGTGCATATTAGTATAGATATATATTTATTTCAATTTAATTTATATATAGATACGTATAAAAATAGGTATAAAATTATGTAAATATAAAATTCTCTTCAATTTATGTATAAGTATAGGTTATGCATAGGTACATACATGTATAAATATAAATTTCTTTCAATTTAATTTATATGTATAGTTACATAAGTATGCATGGGTATATAAATGTAAAATTCTTTCAATTTAACTTATAGATTTTTATGTGTATGTAAAGGTTTATAAATATGACCATATACATGTGAACATAAAATTAATTTAAATGTATATAAATTAGTACGTAAAAATTAATTTAAATTTCTACATATATGTATGTACAAATAAATATGTGAAAATAAAATAAAATAAAATGTATACATAAGTATGTACATATACATATGTGTATATATATTAATTAATTCTATTGTATATAAGATTGTACATATTAATATAGGAATACAAAATTAATTCTTAAAAATGTATATAGTATTATGTACATATAATTATAAGAATATATATTAATTAATTTTATTGGTATATAAGTATGTACATAAAAATACAGGAATATAAAATTATTATAAATATTTGTATGTAACTATGTTCATATAAATATGGGAAAATAAAATTAATTTATATCTACATATTTACTTCATATAGCCTGCATATGCCTACAAGTATATATAAATAACATATTGCTATGTAAGTACCTGCGTGTTTTCTTAAGGGCGAAAGAGTATTTGGTTTTTCTCAGAGTGCTCCCATGGAAGATGAATTGCGAATATGAAGGGCTGCCTTTTGACTTCGACAATCATTTATTCGTGACCTGCATAATTGCTGACTGGTTGTCACCAGTGCTGATTCTGCGATCGAGTTTTCACTTATGTATAAAAGAAAAGAATGTCGGTATGAGGGGTGGTCTGTACTAAGAGTCCTTTTCATGCGACGTCCAATCGAGAAGCATGGCTGTGGGCTTTCGTGGTGCTGCATTGTTCAGTACAAAATCCATGTTGCGCATCGACCAATGGGTCTGGGCCATTTTGCTTCGCAAATGCGTCATTATGGGTCATTTAGGGGTATTTTTGTGGTCATTAGGGGTCAGCGCCGCAATCAGGGGTAATTATGGGTCATGGATCATTATGGATCAATAGGTCAATATCATTATGGAACAATGGGTCATGGGTCATTATGGGTCGATAGACCCTATGGGGTCGATGTGGTTAAGAAAGTCAATGGGGCCGATGGGATCAGTCTCGTGAGTGGTCGGTCCGACAACAGGAGTCAGTTGTCTACTTTAAGTGTGACCATGATTTATAGGTGAGCGAAGAACTTGTCTGGGAGAAACTGTTGAAAATATAACTGCATGCTAATGTGACCAAGGAACTAGTATCTAAATCCTGCCTACCTGCCTGTGTGTGATGTATGAATGCTCGCATACGATTAGTAAGCTGCAATCATGTGGTAACTCGGTGATTGGCTGGTCGGTGTCTGCACAATGTATTAATGGTGCAGTACTATTGGTTCAAAGTCAATATGACGGCATAAGGATTGCACACTTGTATATTATAAGCAGTAGGGAGGTAAGCCGAGAGGTTTAGTTTGACAGTAGTGGAGTGGAAGGTGGATCATCTGGGCTAGCTTGTGCCTCTTCACATAGATTTTTCTCGAGTCTTTGTTTTTATGTCACTCAGGGTCATGATGTTAAGGTCAAGGCAGTCTGTATCTAATGTGGTGGTGGTAACCTGTAATCTATTGTGCTTGTTGACTTTTATGTATGTTTCCTCGAGGTTTTATGTTCTAGGCCACAGGTCAAATGTCAATTGCTATTGGACATTGTCATGCAAGATGGTGGATGGTTAATGTATAACAAGATAGTGGTCACCTACCAAGATGGCTGTCGCCTACCAATATGGAGGCCTCCAGTAACGTACAAACAAATGGCAAACGAAAAACAAATATGGCGATATCCAGTAACATATAAACAAAGATGATTGCCTCCAGTAGCATGCAAAGAAATGAACGAAAAAATCGAAATGGTGGAATGAGTAGTCTATTGGAGAGGGGAGTGGGTGCGAGGGAGTCAGTCTTCTGCTGGATTCGAACACAGGTTAGTAATTGGTGGTGTGGGGGGGGGGGGGGGGGTTAACACCTAAGGAAATGTAAGTTTTTTAATTAAATTGTTATAAATTTTTAAGGGAAATTTTTAGGGAAAAGGAAAATTCCGAGGGAAAAAAGTGAAAAATGGTTGCCAGGGTTTAAGACCTTTAAATTAAATTTCTTTTAAATTAAATTTTATAAAAACAATTTTTTACGATTTATTTAATTTTAAACTATTTTTAATTTAAATTTTTTAATAATAAAATTTTAAAAAAATTTTAATCGATTTCTTAATTTTTTGTAAATTAAAAAAAATGCGATTTTTTAGATTTTTTATTTTTTAATTTCCAAGGTCAAAGGTCAAGGTCAAAGGCCCTGATCCCTGTCATCTGGCTCGGAGTCACTGATCACAGTCACATCATTTTTATAATTTTTTTATAATTTTTAATCCTTTTTAATAATTCATTTTTTCAGAATTTTTGTAACATTTTTTAGAATTTTTTGAGGAGTTTTTAGAATTTTCTAAAGCTTTTTTTTTTGTGTTTTTGAGGTCAGAAGCCCACGGGGTCAAGGTTTAGGTCAAAGGTCACACGGGTCGGGGCTGAAAGGTCGATAACATCCGAGATGGCGGTCGGTGACGTAACAAGATGGCGGCCGGCGAATCCTACAATCCTACTCCCCAATCCCTTATGCCTGAACCGGCATATCCCTACTACTGACATGCACTGACATGTACCAAAAAATTTCCACACCGACGATGGTAAAGAATATTTGAATGCTTCTTTCCATGAACTGGTTAAAAGGTACGGCATAAATCACTATTTCATGTACTCTGGATTCAAGGCTACCATGGTCGAGCATTTCCACCGGATACTGAATGCCAAATTTTGAAGACATTTCACGACGAATGTAAACTACAAGAGGCTTGAGCTATTGCCGAAACTCGTCCGCGAGTACAAAGCCACCGATAATTCTCCCACTCGCATGAAGCCCAAGAACGACTCCCTGTTTTGGAACATGTACTCCAACCACAAGCCTAAATGCCAAGATCGGTGACCTCGTGGGCATTTTCCAACATCATGGCATTTTCCGACAAGACATATCGTCACAAATGGTTCGCATAATTGTACAAGGTGGTTCGCATACAACGTACGTACCCATGTATGTATAACCTCGAAGACATATGTGGCGAACCCATCGTCGGAGAATTTTTGGCAGAGCAGATACAGCCTACAAAATTTCCAGATTTTTATTTGGTGGAAAAATTGCTCAAACGACGTAATGGACATGTGTACGTGATGTGGCTCGGACAATCGAAGCATGAGGATTCCTGCGTCGACCAGAAAGACATTCTGAAATAGGAACTATGAATATCTTAAAGTAATGTTATGCATGTGTATTTTTTTTTTTAATAAAATGTTTTTTACCTTAATAAACAGTAATTTTTCTGACCAGTCATTGTATCACGTATTATGGGATTGTAAATAACTAGTTCTATGAAACACACACTACACTTCCCATTCATGTACAGGTGCTGACTTATATGCTTGCATGTGTGCAGTTACCTGATGCGAAAATGCTAATATGGCACTCCCTCCACTTATTTCCGTTCTCTCCTTCCTCCGCCGTAAAATCCGCGGCATACACCTGTGGCCCTGACCTCGAATAGGGTCGCTTATAACCGGATTGTTCCAGGTTTATTCGCATGCGATACAGAGATCAAGGTCAGTTCGCATGCACTTGGCTAGGGGTTGACAACATTCTCCCCTTCCTTTCCCCGCAGTGGTGTTTAGATGTTGGCCTGGAATGACAAGCGCGTCTGTCTCGCGAGCCAACTAGGCTGTTTATTATTTTTAAATTCACTTTCATATAATGCAGAGCTTAATACCACATTTTTCATTAATTTTTTTTTTAAGACAAAAAGGTATTAATATTCGCATATTTTTTACAAGGTCATACCTGAAACGCACTACCACATTATACTAAATATATATATATATATATATATAATATATATATATATATATATAAATTTTCACTGGCAAAATTATTACCTGATAAAAGTGCGATTGGACAATTAGTAATCTGATGTAGTAGACTGAAATTATTTAATTTTTTAAATTAATTTTAATAAAAATATTCTTTTGGTTATAGGTTTTTTATATGGTGGAGGGGCGACCAATACAACGCCCGATGGACTGGGTTCCAAAGTGGCAGACCGAAATTATTCAATTTTAGTTAAAAATATTTCTAGGCATTATTACTCAAATGCATTTTTTTTCTTTAAAAAAATTAATTATTTCCTGCGACTACACTGTAAACCGATCTAATTATTAAAAATACAAGTTGGTGGCCCGATACTCTTTGATTTTTATTAAAATAATTTTTTATTGAAATAATTTATATTAAAAAATAAATTTATTCAAATAATTTTTATTAAAATAATTTTTATTATAAATATTTTCATTCAACTATTTTCTAGAGATGATGGATGGAAGAACGTCCAACATAGTATCGAGCCATGACTGTGACGCCTACCAATATGGCGGACTACACCGACCAACTTGGCACGCCTACCTAGATGGCGGGCGGATGCGGATCCAACATGCCAGATGCCATGCACCAATAACTTGTAACCAGGCAGTACCGCGGAGCTCACGCAGTTAAGTTCCAACCAAAAATGGCTTAGTCACTTAAGATTACAAATTTTTGTTAGTGTGACACGAACTAAAATTCTTGCTTATTTGAAAGAATCAGTTTTAGGGGATGGTAGCAGGTTATTTATCGTTCAACATTCTTCCTCTTAATTTATTGTCAAACGTGTTTGAAGACGAAACCCGGACATTTTGACAAGGGCTTAAGGTTTGGCAATGCAGTAAAGATTTTTATAGCAGATTGCTTGGCAACGCTTTAAACAGAATGCCGGTAGGCCGTGCGGGCAATGGCTTATTAATATTTACTCACTTTGAAAATTACGCGCACCCATGCGCGCCGTAGTAATGGAGTCGTTAACGTTAATGAGGTTCCACCAACGCAAATAAGGCTCGACTCTCAGCGTGTTCACATGGGATAACTGGTCCATTTGGTCACTTGTGAGCCACTTTGACTTTGACACTGTAAATCGCCGGGGCGAATCTTGCAAGGCTAGAATATTGTTTGTATTACTATTGTTATGCATATTGGCGTGTACTCTTGAGTTATCAGTACATGAATATTCACTGCTCCGCATTTATTAAAATTTTTCAACTTCTCTCTTTGAAGAATTTCTCCATTTCTTCAAAGGGGATTTTATGATTATTTTCACTGGGGTTTTCCCCCATCATCTGCTATTTTTTCCTATCCGTGGAATCGTATCTAATCTTCTCGTGTTTTGTAACAAAACAAAAACAATGCAGGAAATTGTAAATAGTTTTAGACTTGCATAAGCATTGTATATTTGGAGATCTATTATTAGCATTTCTGTAACTTGTAACACCTATGAAAATAGGGTTTTTATGCATACAATTCACTTATATTATTTTTCCTGTTCTTATTGCTACACATGTTGTCATGCAAGAGTTATTATAATATTTTTTTCACATGTCACTTAATGATTTCAACTGCCTATGTAAATTCAGTTTTTTTAATTAAAATTTTTTTAACACGTAATATTTTTAAAACTTAGATGTATGGTGGCAATAATATTTGTGTGTAATTTTGATAGTCTAGTTCATTTTTCATTGTGTATTTATTTTCATATAATTAATATTTATTTTTGGTGTGATCTCAATTTTGCAAGTGTTTCTACTTCTTATTGTATTATACCTCAGTTCCGAGATCACGTATTCTTTGGTTTTTCTTCATTTAGATCGTTAGAAGTGGTTAATGTAAGTGGTTTGAATAGTTTGGATCCCCATTGGCCAGAAGGTTAAAATCCTGATTGTTGATTGGCTGGCGCCATAGGCCCCATTAAGCTAGCGTCAGCCTGCAGAGACTAACGCTCTCTTCGCTAGCAGCCTCCAACGACGTCAGACGTAGGGCAGGACCTCCCGTCTGCAGTGGACGAAGAGGTATGACTTTAAATTACTTTTAGGGTGTGTAGACGTGTCCCTGAACAAATTTTTAAGTAAATTTGTAACCAGCAAAGGAGCTTATGTCAATGGTCGCCCATTCGCGAGGTTAAGTGGTCAAGAGATAAATACGTTTTAAATACGCCGTCTACATACTTGTAGAGCGGAGCTCCACGTATCTCCTCCTTAAACCTGCTACGCCAAATCCTGCAAGAGCATCCTACCTTCAATCCTAATTCTATTTACAGTTTGATTCAGCTCGACGTTCGTTTGCATCAGTACATAAGCGACGCCATCTTGACTTTTATAAGAACGTAAATATCCAGGACACATACGCCCACTGCAAAACCTGTGATAAGAGTGATTGCTGCCAGAGCTGCACTGTTTAGTGAGAGCACAATTTTATTTTAACGTAATATTTACTACACAGGACAGTTTAATTAACATGATCTTGGAACCAGTATATCCAGTGTCTGCTAAACTATATCACGTAACCGTAAAAGGGTTCAAGTAGGCTAGGCATGACCACTTTTAGAGTTGTTAGAATAGTGTCTTGTCTTTATAGCATTTCTCATATTGCCATCAGGGTTTTTCCTTATTTCTGATTAAAACAATTATAATACAAAAGAAATGAAAAGTAAAATTAGTGAAATATATTCAAAGGGCGTATCTATTCTGTCGTTTTCTCTACTCTAGTGCCAAGTTAACATATTTCTACCCAGTGTCTTACTTATGTGTGGAGTTTTCAAATGTCTGCCTTATTTTGACGTACGTACATAAATGGTGTACGTGCCAAATGCTAGTTACTAGAGGGTGATAATGGTAATAAACTTGTTCACCTACCGGCCCAGGACTGCACCGGGCAATTATACAAAGGCAGCCTACGTAAGATACATCCTTTCCCACTGATTTATTGCAAGTCAGCTGTGCAGCCTCGTCACTCAAGTGTTATATGTGTCGTCCCATTGTTGCGTATGCTAATTCTACACCATACACAGCACATATATATTTTAATATAATATGATTTTACCTCATATTGGCTATCGCAACTACGAGGCCTTGTGTGTGTTCTTCACAGCTACCTACACACTATATTACATATTTATATGTAATATAAGCTATTTTTAATATTGGCGCTTATAACTGGGGTGGCCGAATAATGCTGGAAGGAAAGTGTGGATCTAATAAATGAGTAGGCGAACGAGTACACATTACGACCTACGTACACTTACACCCATAAACTACAGAACTTTGCAGCATACTATTGAAATTGAGGAAACAGTAGAGATTTGACAGGAAATATTACTGACCAGCCAGGTTTATAACACTGCATCTGCGTCAGATATTGCAGTAAACACGGAACCACAAACACCTGCAGGGGCAGCGGCGAGTGTTACATGTCCTACTGACACCACACAACATTGTGCTATGTTAATGCAAATGATGCAGGCACATTCTATAAAATTGCAAAATGTGCAAACACAGTTGCAGGAACAAAGTGTACTTATGCAAACGCAATTGCAGGAGGTGAAATGCAAGGTGCAATCACAGTTGCAGGAACATAGCGCACACATGCAAACACAGATACATGACTTACGAAATAAGCTGGAGGGCAGTGCGCAAGCGCAAACCACACAGCTGCAAACCCATAGCGATCTTGTACAGCGACAAGTAGCTGAATTAAAGGTGGACATAAACGGAAACCTGTGTCAGGATGTAGCAGAGACCAGGGAGGAGCTAGAATTAGTGAAGGCTAACTGCACTGCGCAGGCCTGCGAAGTAGAACGCCACCTCAATGAAATCGAACAACGGCTAGGTCCTCCAGCTGATCGCACAGTAATAGAGGAAGCGATCACTTGTAAATTTGAATCAGTAAACAGCTGTGCAGAGACCCGCTAAGCTCAGGTAGAGGGAGCATTCGATAGTAGATCAATTGACACAAGTAATTGCAGGCGTACAAAACTTGCAATTAGTTGCCAACTAAATCTCCAGGGAGGAAATTCAGCTACGGAATTCCAGCGTCACAGAACCAGGAGTAGCTAATCCAAAGCCCAGTACACCTGCCGCTGCAACTACTTCAAATGCTCAGACCCTGGCGACACCGCTCTCAACATTATTATATCATCCTTCCAAGTTGTGGGCAGAGCCACTGCCAAAGTTTGAGCGACGCCTAGGAGAAAACCCTATAAATTTCCTCATTAAGTTCGAAGAGTACGCTGTATTATTTGGCCTGACAGACAGCGATATGTTGCGCTGCCTTAATATATCCCTCACCCCAACAGTACATTACTGGTGGGAGGTGGCACGCAACAGTATTTCCAATTTTTCAGAATTGAAAACAAAATTTGTGGAACATTTCTAGAGCACAAAATTTTAGGGGAAGTTAAGGGCCAAACTACACACGGAAAATTTTTTTCCTGGAAAGGGCAGAAGCCTAGAAACCCACCTATCTGATCCGTATGAAAGATTTAGTCATCTAACCCCTCCCTAATTAACGAAGAATTCATTGCAATGGTTTTAAACCAATTGCCATACTCTTACTAGACGAATTGGACTGGTCATACAGATAATGATTTAGTGGCTTTTCGAGAAGGTTTATTGACATTCGACCAAATAGACCGTTTGCAAGGAACACACGGCCGCAGATAAGTATGAGAAAGCTGCGGCTATAGAACGAGCCCCACCCCTTTATCAAGGCCACCCGCAACAACAGTTCAGGGGTAATGGCGGACATGGTCAGCATCCGAGGGCGCAGTCTTATCAAGTAGACTATTATGGACCCTATCATATTCCAGTCAAAGGAATGGGCAACATGCATTCCGGGGAAAGAAGTATTATTCCGGGCGAAATGCAAGGCGGAATAGGTGCTATGGAGACCGCCAGGAAAGCAATAATAGTTCAGAGGTGGAAAGACAATACGAGGAACGTAGCACAGAGTTGCCTAGGGCATCCGAACCACCGCAATCGGCGAGAGTTCGCCAAACACCGCCACCTACCTCACAGAAGCAGGCACTTCCCTGCAATGTAAACAAGGAAGCACGACGCAGAGATATGTAAACACACTACAGTTTGTGCATTCACCACCTAACACACAAGTGGTGTACAATTATACGCAAGCGGGCTATAGGGAGCAGCCAAGATTAGGTTATGTTGATAATCAGAGGCCGATCGACCCGCGCGTACAAGTGTAGCCTGATGTAGCTGGTCAGCCCATACCTGATTATCATACGTTAAATTAAGTATTGCAGCTTATTAAGTATATTGTAAACCACACAGTACATATTACACGAGCCTGACTCCTTGGGAGGCGATTACTGGAAAACGATCAGAGATTTATGACCCGGAATTATTACCAGATATTCAGACGATTTTGGCTGAAACACCCTTAAACGCACAAGAGATACGCGAAGGACTGACAACAATTGTACGCCGGAGGTTGCATATCGCAGATAATAGAAGAGTGAGAAGCGCTAAGAAATAAAAAATTAGTAAGTTGGAACCAAGTCAACTAGTATTGGTACGAACTAATCCTTTAAGTAAACACTGGGATTTTGTCGCCGCCAAGCTTGATCCCTTATATTCACGACCGTTTGAGGCGAAGCTGCAAGTTTACGCAAATTGTTATGAAAATATATTCGCAGGCACTGATAGGATTGTAGAAAGATATAACTTAACATCGCTACGTGTTTACCATCATAGTGAAACTATGAGACACACGAGAGCACAGAATAGCAACATCTAGTAAGGCAGATAGAAGAGCACCATATGCATGACGGTGATTTTTAAGGCGTTTACCTTCGTGAATCAGGGTAGAGAATGTTTTGTTTACTACGTGAAGCAGCCAGGATGTGCGGTGTTGACGCCCCTGGACATGCCAAATTAATTTCATTTATTTATTTTACGCTGGACGCCGAGTACTGGGAATGAATGCTACGCCTACGGAATGCGTCTGTCGGAGTGTGCATTAGTTATCAAGCATAGCCAGGAAGTGGTTAAGTTAATTACACGTCAAAAGCGCTGAGAAAAGTCGCCTACTGCCCTTCATTGCCTACCAGGGGTTGGTAACCCTCAGTAAACTCTCCTTGATCCAGCCATCAGCCATATCTGAAGACCTGAAACAAGAGCAGACGGGGACACCCGGGATTTAATCACAAAGAAAAAGCTCTTTCAATAACACACATAAACACTGTGATTGAAGTTTTGCGTACCGTAATTCCAGGTATTCCAGTGCGTGTACAGTGTCCATCCTGTTGTAGGCTGGTGTCTTCTATGAAATAATACATTAGAGCGGAGTTGTCAATTCCATGGTTTTTTACATCTGGTTGTCAATTTTAGCATTGTTGATGCCAGTCTCCTCGGAAGTCTGCTTTGTTGTACATAGTTAGAGATAAGTTTTGCTCTCAGAAATGTTTATGTAATGTTGTAATTGTTGATTGTTGTTTCTCGTTGTGCTAATGAGAAATTTTGTTATTGTTTACCTGGGACGCCTAAGTTTCAGTCGTAGAGTTCTCAATGTTGTTAGTGTATAACATGTAAACAATAATATTGTTTGCTGGTCTAGCCCTAGCATTGTCCTTCAGTCAATGCTATATCATGGTAAAGTGGTCACATCATACACTTAGCCAACCCTAGCGTAAAAGTGATTGTGTTTTAAGTGACTGTCTTCATTTAGGTGTGCAGAAGAAAGTGTACCTATTGTTGACTCCATTGTTCGTTTGATGTGAACTCGCTTGTTTTGGGCGAGAAAGACGAGGGTGAGCCCGCACTTCACTGACACACGGACGGAATAAACGTGCACACGAAAGACTGGACGTGAGACGCACCTCAACAGCATAAGACGATCGAGGTAAATGTTTCAGTGCATTGACTGTTCATCCAGGTAACAGCGTGCAGAAGAAGGTGCGGTAGTGTGAAGCCTCCTCGCTGTTGCACATAGGCCGAGTCCTTAAAGTACAGAAGAACCCGAGACACGTGGTGTGTGCCAACCACCTGCTCTCGTCTTACTGTAGAGCGAGTCGTTGGTGCGAGGTTTTGCATCGCACAAGATACGAGCTTGTACGATCTTTGGACACGAATATTGCCGAGCCAGGGGCACGTGGCCTGTTATTTGTTGTAATATTCCACCGTCACTGCCCGCCTGGTGGTGTCACGTGACAGTCGGCCGTCGCAGACACAAGTAAAAAATAAAAGGAGTTTGTAGCCGAGCGTTCGCCAATAAAAAGACAGGCTTTTCTTAGCGCAATCCGCACGAAATGATTGTCAGTAAAGACATTCTTTAAAATATTCCCATATGTTTTGATGTAAATAAAGTTTCTTTTTGTTCCCAAATAAGAATGATTAATACATTTCTAATGAAAGTACAATAAGAGTAACAACATGTTGAGTAAGGACAGATAATAATTTGAATTGTGTATACAGACATTTCATTGTTGCCAGATACTTTTTTTTTTTTTTAATGCCTATTTTCATGTGTATTACCTGTTAAGGGATTCAATACCATTTCCTCTGTTAAAATATATCTTTGAAACCAAGAGTGCATCAGTAACACCCATGAAAATAGGGTTTTTATGCATACTATTAACTCATATTATTTTTCCTGTTCTTATTGCTACACATGTTTTCATGCAAGCTATAATGTAATATTTTTTACACATGTCATTTATATTATTTCAACTGCATATGTAAAATTTATTTATTTTTATTAATTTTGTTTTTTTTTAACACGTAATATTTTTAAAACTTAGATGTATGGCGGCAATAATATTTATGTGTAATTTTGATAGGCTAGTTCATTTTTCATTGTGTATTTATTTTCATATAATTAATATTTATTTTTGGTGTGATCTCAATTTTGCAAGTGTTTCTACTTCTTATTGTATTATACCTCAGTTCCGAGATCACGTATTCTTTGGTTTTTCTTCATTTAGATCGTTAGAAGTGGTTAATG
This sequence comes from Dryococelus australis, assembly GCA_029891345.1. Taxonomy (NCBI): domain Eukaryota; kingdom Metazoa; phylum Arthropoda; class Insecta; order Phasmatodea; family Phasmatidae; genus Dryococelus; species Dryococelus australis. The sequence goes on along the minus strand of CM057006.1, from coordinate 74,851,533 downwards.
TAAGTGGTTTGAATAGTTTGGATCCCCATTGGCCAGAAGGTTAAAATCCTGATTGTTGATTGGCTGGCGCCATAGGCCCCATTAAGCTAGCGTCAGCCTCCAGAGACTAACGCTCTCTTCGCTAGCAGCATCCAACGATGTCAGACGTAGGGCAGGACCTCCCGTCTGAAGTGGAAGGAGAGGTAGGACTTAAAATTGGTTTTAGGGTGTGTAGACGTGTCACTGAACCAATTTTTAAGTTAAATTGTAACCAGAAATGGTGCTTGTGTCAATAGTCGCCCATTCGCGAAGTTAAGTGGTCAGGAGCTAGATAGTTTAAACACGCTGTCTACTTACGTGTAGAGCGGAGCTCCAGGTGTCTCCATCTTAATCCTGCTACGCCACATCCTCCAAGAGCATCCTACCTTCAATCCGCTTGGCGATTAAAAGATGAATACTACAAAAACGATCTGACATTTTCATCTCCACCTAATTTTATTTACAGTTTGATTCAGCTCGACGTCCGTTTGCATCAGTACATAAGCGACGCCATCTAGACTTTTATAAGAACGTAAATATCCAGGACACATTCGCCCACTGCAAAACCTGTGATAAGAGTGATTGCTGCCAGAGCTGCACTGTTTAGTGAGAGCACAATTTGCTTAAACGTAATATGTACTAGAGATAACAGTTTAATTAATTTGATCTTGGAACCAGTATATCCATATTCTGGCAAGCTATGTCACGTAACCGTAAAAGGGTTCAAGTAGGCTAGACATGACCACTTCTAGAGTTGTTAGAATAGTGTGTTGTCTTTATAGCATTTTTCATATTGCCATCAGGGTTTTTCCTTATTTCTGATTTAAACAATTATAATACAAAGAAATGAAAATAAAATTAGTTAAATATATTCAAAGGGCGTATCTATTCTGTCGTTTTCTCTACTGTAGTGTCAAGTTAGCCTATTTCTTACCCAGTGTCTTACTTATGTGTGGAGTTTTCAAATGTCTGCCTTATTTTGACGTACGTACATAAATGTTAGTTTCTAGTGGGTGATAATGGTAATAAACTTGTTCACCTACCGGCCCAGGATTGCACCGGGCAATTATACAGAGACAGCCTAGGTAAGATCACATCCTTTCCCACTGATTTATTGCAAGTCAGCTGTGCCGCCTGGTCACTGTAGTGTTATATGTGCCGTCCCATTGTTTCGTATGCATATTCTACACCATACACAGCACATATCTACTTGAATGTAATATGATTATATCTCATATTGGCTATCGCAACGAGGAGGCCTTGTGTGTGTTCTTCACAGCTACCTATACACTATATTACATATTTGTATGAAATATAAGCTATATTTCAACCTATACTCGATAAATAAACAACTTTTAAATTTTTTCAGTCAAAACAGATGGACACAACCGTGTTCCGGCTGGTTTTCTCGGGATTATCTCATTTTTATTGCTGTTGCATGTCACCTCATAATTGTCACATCACTTCACCCCATTAAGGATCTCGCTTTTCAAATATTTCGACTCAACCCTACGCTGTTAATGCAGTTTTTTTCGTTAGTTTGCTGAGCAAATATCACCCGAAAAAGAAATTACTGCAACCTAAAAAACCGTTGGAAGTGAATTACTTGTCTGTAGATGACATACCGATTTTTTTACGGTAGCGTTAAGGGCGAATAGTGAAAATGTCTACAACGTCGAACTGTCTTACATGTGTAATTCGTGAGCTCGATGGAAACAAGTTAAGTAGAGTCTGTTCACGGAAAACTGAGCCTATTTTGACAACTTACGACGTACTACTTGGCTGCATTGTATCCTTCCAGCATATGTAAATCTAACATTGCTATGGATAGGGAAACTTGATTCATGCATCCGCCACGTAACACTGTGTGAAATCATTAGAAGTATTAATGCTTTAAAACAATTTCTGATTCTTTCATTCAAAAGCTTTAAAAATATAGAAAGAAAATGAAATCAATTCGGTATCAAAACATTTTTACCTAACGCTTTTTATACAACGTTATAACATGGCGTTAACGTCTTTAAATGCTGTTCACGATAAAGTGAGCACTTTTGAAATAAACCTCAGAAAAAAGTCACTGCCCCTACCTGCATATATTTTAACGGGTGCACTGAGTGACTTGCGCCCAGTAAAGTTGGTAACTAAGAATGGAAAGTAGTTCCATGTCTTAACGTCGAATAAAAAGTGTTAGGTAAACATTTGTGATCAGTTAAATTATTTCCTTCACTTTCTGTGTTTTTTAAAGCATCGAAGTGTAAAAATTACTAGAATTGTAAAATATTTTCTTTTCTTATAATTTCGTAGTTTCAATCGGCAGACGAGGTTCACAGCAATGTTAATTTTACATAAGGCGGAAGAATACACAACTAGCATACAAGTCGATTTCAAGCAGGGCTTTCAAAAGTGCTAATTTTACCCTGAACAACCTATAACAACCTTATTGGGTACATACCAGCTATTGTGCTCGTTAAAATACCTGCAAGGTACGGGCAGTGACATTTTTTTTTCAAAAGTTGACTTGAAACGTGCATACATTACAGTGAACAACCCTCAAATATATTTTAGGCAGTCGTCATGACAGCGACTTCTCTAGAGCCAGTAAGGCCGGTATTACACGATACCTGCACACGTACTTGGTTCTTGTACAAGCCCTGGTGTACGAGCCGGTATACCAGCCGGTATACCAGCCGCCATGGAAGATTCATATTACACGACAGCAGTTCGCGTACTAGCCTTTGGCACACTCGGTGTGTGCGCAGTGTGTGGTTTGTAGTAAATATGAACCCCAATCGTAGAACTGCTACCAGTTAGCAGCTTGCGTGAGCCTATGAAAAGAACTAACTAGCACATCTAAATATTGTTATATTACAGTTCGCCTTTTACATGAATTTATTGCTTACTGCATAGTAGAGTTTCATCCATTTTCTTGAAAATGACGTGAAGTCACTAGAGTACGAGTGCGATTTTTAATTTAGATTAAAATTACTAATCGCTTGCAAAATATAGCTTTTTTTTTTTTTTTTTACGTGCCGGGATATTATTAGTAAGTAAAATTTAAAGATAAAAAATATTTGGGTCCGGTGGAGTGGAGTTGCGAACTTACACTCAAAAGGTATATACTTATAGGAAATGCCGTGATTTTTCCTCTGTACTATGTTCACACATCAGACGTAAATCTTATAAACTGTAGATGTAACAAAGAGCTTGAATTAATTTTTTCATACAGTAGGTATTGTTTTACACATTCAGAACAGTTTTAAAAAGTAATAAAAAGTTGTCATAGCCAGTATTATTCGTCGTCGTATTGTAAATCTATTTGAAAGAGTTTCAACCACACGGATGTAAAATCAAAATGGAGGCGTCCTTTTCGGTTAATTCATCAACTCGTTTCAAGTTAGCCACGAAAAACAGGATGTCGCCAATTACCAAACCTGATACGAAATCTGGCCGTACAAGACGGGAAATGCCATGACGGGTGCCATACTAGCCCGTATACCGGCCGCTATGGCGGACCTTGCACAAGCTTTTACGGAATCTGGTATCGTGCAATATCGCCTTTAAGGATGGAATGGAGCAGCGCGCCGGACTCAAGGACACGAGAAACACGTGTGCCGTGATAAAACCCGCCAGCGGACAGCAACGTCCGCCTCGTTCCCCACACGTGGAAATCCGGTGGCCAAATCACGGAGTCGAACCCGGTTGGCCTTGGCGAGGCGCGAATGGTTCGAATAACTGCACCGCCGCAGCTCCGTTCGAACAAGCGAAACAATGAATTCACACACAAGGGAAGTTCATTAGCAAATTCAAAATATTAGGCGTTTAAAAAACATTTCTACTTCTTTGCAGCAGTTCTTTCGGATGCCATGAATTTCGTTCAAGGCTGTTAGCGGTAAAATGAGCAATTTTGAAAGCCCTGCTTGAGATCTATTTGTATGTACATTGTGTATTATTCCACCTTATGTAAAATTAACATTGCCATGGACCTCATCACTTTATTCACGCGTCGGTCAAGTGAAACTGTGAAATTATTATAAAAGTAAATATTTAACTAATCTGATTATTTCTACAATTCCGGTTCATTACATAAACACACACAGCGAAAGAAATAATTTTAGTTATCACAAATTGTTACCTATAGGCTGTTCACGATAAAGTGAGCACTCTTTAAGGCCTTCCAAAAGTCATTAACCAATCATAAATATATCTTAATGCAGCCTCAGGCATTAAAATTTTAGTGTGGGGAAATTTATACATTCTGTTTATTGGTCACATTGCAATGTTTATATTAAAAAGCAGCAGGAAGATGGAAATCGGATGAAAGGAAAAATTTAGAAGGGCCTTAAAAAGTGCTCACTTTACCGTGAACAGCCCATAGCTTTTTTAATTCGACGTTAAATTTGGAAGTTTTTTTTCCATCTATCGTTACCAACTTTACTGGACGCATGTCACCCAGTGAGCTCGTTGAAATATACACAGACAGTGGCAGTGACATTATTCTAAGGTTGATTTCAAAAGTGCTTACTTTAATGCGAACAGCCTTTACAGCATTTTCGTCGAGTCTTAGAAAGTTACGTTCTTAATGAAAAGTATTCAGACCGAACCGAGCCGTCGAGTGAATGCAGGGTAGACTGATCATAAAAGCTGCGCAAAACCAGTCTCATCGTTTCAACATTTAACTTTCTATCTTTATAAAAGCCTCTCATAACCTACGTAGATAGGTTTTGAGGTTAGAACACTGTTCTTTAAACAAGTGCTTTGAGAGGTCTTCATAATTTCTGTAAACAATCTGTAATGCAGTTTCATCAAATTCAACCTGATGAAATTTTTTTTAAATATAAAATAGCATGTCTTTAGATGATTAAGATATAAACAGATACGTTGATCACATTTAGCCATGTCATTTTGACAAGTGTATTGGTGTGGCGAAGGATAATTCTGGGTAAATGCGTAGAAGACGAAAAATAGTGTGTGTGTATATATATATATATATATATATATATATATATATATATATATATATATATATATATATATATATAATATATAGATATATAGATGGGCTGAATAACCTCGTACGTATTCCATAGTTAATTCCGAGCTTCAGTTTACACAAAGCAAACGTGCCGGCGACATAGATGATAATTACCTCAATTTGACAGATAAAATTGATAGTGTGTTTTATTACAAATTACCACACGCGAGCACGCACAGTAAACTGGAAGTAATGTGTCAACATCTTAGAAAAGAAATAAACTTGTCCTTAATCGCTTCGCATAAACAAACCGCAGACATATCTGGATGTGGAGACTCAAATTGTTCCATTTCCTGGGCAGTTAATCAGTTTGTAATTCCGAACAGACTCGACTATTCCGAGGATATTCTCCGGCAATACAGCGACTTTCAACACATACCTTAATTTCAAGATGGCGACCTAAAGTCTAAATTTAATCGGTGATTGCTCGTCTCTGCTACGGTTGTTTCGCCGCAGGGATCCAGGATTTAAGTTCTTTCGTATTTTAAACATTCCAATAAGCATGGAATGAAATACAGAAATGCGCCAAACTTCAATTGTTTCGAGCAGTGGTCGTCACCCCCCCCCCCCCCCCCCTTTTTTTTTCCAAACCCCATAAACACACATGCCCAAATATCTTTCCCACTCGGGCGTCACGTATTCGATTTAAAATGAGAGTTAAAATTATGACATTTGTTAGGTACTTGTATTCAAGATACTGTTGTGTATATGCGTATTTAATTGGGATAAAGTGCCTGCAATTAGAATTGCTCTCATCGCCAACGTTCATTTTTCCGCAGTAACATACTTCCCCCTCCCCCCCCCCCCCGGGAATATTTTCACGTTCGAAACTCGGGAAACAAAATAACAAAAAGTAATCCTGTAATGTCGGCTTTCATACACGCGAATATTTCGCGGGCGACCGGGGTGTGTAATCGAAGTAATATTACGTGCGTCCTCGCTGAAGTAAAAAAAAAAAAAAAAAATATTACCCTACAAAAAAAAATTAAAATGGACACGGATTAATGAAAAATGTTGTTCTATTCGCACCGTGAATTTCACGTCCACATTTTATCCTTGAATAAAAGACAATGGAATTTATCGATTATTTTTTACCCCATGTATGAATGCCTTTTTTTCCTGGTAGTTCTTGTAAAAAACTTTACCGAATATTTATAAATGATAAAAAATATTCATGGGACGCAAGCATTGCGACCTGCACAGCGATTCAGAAACTATCTTTCACCTCATTTCGATCGAGATAGTCTTTAATTTCGATCGAAATGAAGAATACGATTCTGTAACTTGCTTTTCTTTCAAATTGATCGATTTCCGGCATGTCGATGGAGTTCTCATTTCGATCGAAAATGTTAGTCGTTTTCAACATGACGGAGGGTTAGAAGACCCGCCCGTATTTGATTAAGATTTAAAGATTCCAATTTGCATGGGGTCGCATATTCACAACTCTCTGTTAAGAGGATTTATTTATGGCTCTGGAACAGTATATATACGATTATATTGTAATTTTGCATACAGATTCGTTTCACAAAATAAATTGTAATTCATATACATCCATAAAAGTTACGTTGCTGTTCACAGATAGCGCTAAAGATAATACATTATATTTTTACTCTAGATTTTTATTTGCAATAGTATATGAGCGTAAATTATTAAAATGGATAAGTATTAATTCATAAAACATCGTAAGTCTCAAAAAATGTCTACTTTTTAAAAACAAAGTACTTTTATTTAACATGACGCATGTTACGCTAGTATTTTTACACCATTTCAAAATATTTGCATGAATTCGTAACATTGTTCATATTTTGTCGATTAGTTCAAATAGCCCTAAATTAGTTACTCTTCTAGTTGCTGGAGGTATATTGCTAATAATTTACATAGTGACTACGCTGTCAGATTAATATTTAAATAAAGACGCAGTTACAGATTAGGAATCAAAATAAACACACGCATTGTTTGCAATGTTCTTTGCTAATAAATATATTTATTAAATGTTACGCATAAAATACGCGCTTACTCTCTGTTCTAAATAGGTACTACTAACTTCAGCAATTAAAATATAAATAAATATCAGTGTGCATACAACTTAGTGGTAAAGGATCTAAATTCTGATTGGCAACTGGTTGCCCAGATTATGAACTTTCACTTTCTCCAATGACCATCCAGTGTTGCCACATAGACATCAGCGAAAGCGATCGAAATTTCTTGTAACATTTCAACAGACTTTAAAAAAAGTTACAGATTCGCTCCCTCACGAGTCGATCAAAATTGAACTCGACAGAAATCAATTTCGATCGAATTCAAGACGAGAAGTTGTTGAGTTACAGGATCCAAGCACTGGGGTGTTTTATTTTGTGCAGTGAAATTTGCAAACTGATCATCTGAAAGCAAAACAGAAGTACCTGCATAAAAGTGTAATTTAGACACATCAGAAATATTTCTCGAGTTCCGAGAGGATCTATCATTTCCCATGTTCCTAATGCCACTTTAACATAGTAAATTTTCATATACTGTACTACTCTCAATAATCCTGTAAAATTATTTTTATATTTGTCAGCAATATTCCACGGCTAGAATTATCTCCTCTGGTCGGTAACGTATGAAACTTCCTGGGCCGACAGAATATAAGTAGAACTCATTTATATTTTTATTATTTTCAAAAAATGTTTAAAATTTTGAAAATGGTACCTGCTTAACTAAAGCAGTTTCGAATACTATTAACTTCTTTGTATTTATCTTCTTATGTGCAGTTTTAACAGTAGAATAGCTGAAACGGCGTTTTGAATTATTTTTTTATGTACTGAAAACATTTATATGGCACATAAAGCCCCATATGTACACATAAAGAACATTTAGAATTTATATTTAACTATGAAATTATAATATTATGGGTGGAATTCTCATAGACAGGAGTTACGGATAGACACTGCTGGCTGCTGCGATGAGTGAGCAAGTGAAGTTGTGTGGGCAGAGATGTCATCAACAGGTAGTGAGTATCGAGAGCCGATTAGGGTGAGATTCAAGGATGGGGGAAAAGGGAGATACACCCCCCCCCCCAATAAAAAAAACCGTTTGTCAATGACATGGTCCGGGACCATTCCTACATGTGAAAATCTGGGAGCGGCTTCGTCGGGAATCGAATTGGGTTCCTCTGAGTGAGAGGCTGGCGCTTTTGACGCTACGCCAACAACTCCCGTAGTTGCAATGAGAAATGATGTACAGAGAGTGTGCTCGAAATTTCATTAGCGCCAGTGTTTCTTCTTGGCCTCGGACACGCTAAGTACGCCCTCCTGTTATTCCGGTCATGTTGTTGTGGTTGTCACTTGAGGGGGAAGTATACTTGATATCTTGGATTTACGAAATTTTCCTGCATAACTTAATTTTCGTAGTCACTATTTAAAAAAAGAAGTTAGTCAAGGCATAGGAAACCTCTTAACAGTTAGTTCCAAATCCAACTTATTTTTCTTGCATGGCCAGTTTCGCATGTGTAATCATAAACAAATGTTACATAATTATTTAATAATGCCAATTCCACACGGGGAAATACCGGTATAATTTAAAACCGCACAAATTTTAAAAAACTCGTTAAGAAATTATGTATGTCTGTATGATTTTTTTAAATGTCTGGTCATAAATTTTGATTACGAAGATATGCAAGAGGAAACGAAGCTGGAATGGATATTACCTCCATAAGGCGACACCCCAGCTTAGAGGTTGACAGGAAAGAATGTGAAATAAAAGAAGTACTAAAGATACTACTGCCCTTTAATGACAATTAAAACAATTACAATTGAATAGGAGTATGTTGGGGAAAGAAATACGAGGGAATTGCTCTCTTTCACTCATTAATTCATCACTGAAGATGGCTGCAGATAAGTACCCTCGCTCTCTGAGTCCACATCGCGTCGCCGACGGACCAGGAAGACGCCGTTTCCAGTTTCGGATCCCTCGAACACACTTCTCGCTCCCGCCCCCGACGGGTCCACGTAAGGGTGGCTGAGTTAAAAGTTGCCGGCCGATGCCCCATACTTCTATGTCAGCCAGACCTAATTACAATGACCCAAAATAGTATATGGGTACCTTAAGGACAGTCCAATTTATGCCCCAAATTCGTCGAATTTTACCCCAAAATCAAGCAACGTCGAGTCAAAATCAAGCAATTTAAATTTTTTATATGTGCATTATTTATTTTTGAAATAGTCCCAAAAATACTCAAAATAGCATAAAAATACCTAAAAAGAAAACCACCAAACAATCAAAAAAGTATTTAAAATTCCCAAAAAACACCATAAAAACACCATTTTTTAGGCCGGCTTTTTATCCACACGAATAGTGAACGCAAGATTTAGACCCAAAATCAAGCATTTTTACCCCAAAATCAAACATTTTTACCCCAACATCCAGCAAACTTTCGCGTTTTCTAGAAATGTCGATTTTAAAAACAAGTAAACTAAAACAAGCTATTTAAGCTAAAATCAAATAAAATACTGGAAAGACAATTGATAAAATTTATAAATTTTATTCAACAAAAGTAAAACAGCAATAAAACTTTTTACAGTCTAAAAATAAAGAAAAATCCGAAGCAAAACCATTAATGAATCTATATTCGCAACCATCACAACAATCCAAATCATAAACAGTATTCTTATAATTATAAAATATATCTGAGCTTAAATAATTTTTATTGAAATTTTAAATGAATTTGAAACTAACAATATTCAATTCTTTATCAATGGAAGTTGCCGTTTTTATAGTTTTATATCCAATATCCCAAAGTTCTATAATTTGATCCATTTATAATACTTAAAAATTTATGTATGTTTTATAAAAAGTGTTACTATGAGAAATTTATAATTAGAATTATGAAAATTATCTTTAATTTGATTAAATACTTTATCTATTTTTCTAAAAATTTCTAAATTTTTTAATATGTATACTCAACTATAAGTCTGAAATACTGTATTAAAATATCGAAACATTTTGTTGATTCTTCAATTTATTAATTTAAAACATTTAAATATATTCAGTAATCCTCTCTTTAAAATAATCATATGTTAAATTCCGTTGGCTAATTAGAACGGCATTGCAAATTGTATGTACTCTAACTTTTTAATAAAAATCCACACAAATTTTTATATATATATTTTTCTTTAACTATATTTGTTTTTCTGAATAAGTAATTAATAATATACAATGATCTTCGCCCAAAAAAATGAATAATAATTGAGACTGCCTTCGCAGTTTACAGTTTGTTTATAATATCGTTCATTATTTCTACATATAATATCCAGTTTTTTTTTTATTTCTAAAATCACTAGAAGCAAGGAACATTGTATCACAAAGACCATTTTCAAAATCTAGATTCCAATTTTCTTTTCAAAAAATTTATTTTGTACCATTTTTAACACAAATATTTTTTCACTTTACAATTGTCAAACATAGAAGCGCGGAGATACTATTCAGCACGATTTTTTTCTATTAATTTGAAACCCAACAATATTACGAAATCGGGTATGTCAAACTGTAAAATATTTAACTGATCTTTTATATCAAAGTTAAAAACAGTTAAATCAGATGGGTCTTCTTTTTCTAAAATTTGCCAATAATTGAAACTAATAGATATTTTAGGATGTTTGTATTTTTTCCCTTTAATTGCAATTGCTGTGTTAGATTCGTATTCAACTATAGGCCACATAATTTCAAATTTTCCAATAACAATTTTACCTGTATCAGCATAGCTTTTCTACACCGCACCAGCTACATAATTTGTTTGAGAAGCAAATAAACAATAGTTATTAGATGAATTTCTAAAAAAAAAAGTAATTTTATAACTTCCTTTCCAATAAATTTCATTGTTGTCATGAATAAAACCAAACAAATATCTCAGTGGATATGTAATTTCATTTTTTTTTATGGCTATGAACAGATTTTAGTCGGTATTTATTATCAACACCACAAAATTCTAAATAATTTTGTTCTCATGGGGATCCTAGTAAAGCATTCATCATTGTTGATGTTATACCTGGATTATCAAAAGCTTCAATAATATTTCCATGTTTTGAAATTTCTCCTCTAGAAAACTGAAAAGGAAAAAAGTTCGAACAACAGTATTGCCTTCTTTGAAATATTCTGCCACAGCTCAAGCTTTATCTCTTTTGAGTAATTTATATTGCTCATAAACATAAGCATCATTTGGAAAATAAAAACCATCTCCTATAGGAATATAAAATGCAATTATTATCGTAAACATTTAAATTCCCCCTAGTTTGATCAGTTGGGGTAAAGTTTGTCTATCAAAGCTCTCAAAAGTTTTATAACTCATTTGATGAAAAAAAAAAAAAAAAATACATAAATGAAAGATTCGAAGAACATTTTTGTAATGAAATTACTCATAGAAAGATACAAAATTATAAAAAACACCATGAAGTGGAATATGAAAGAATTAAGAAAGATCTACCTTTAATTGACGAACTATGCAATACTGATTTAAAAAATTGGACAAGTTAGTGATGAAAATAAAAATTTTAAAAATACATTAGTTCCTGTAGCAGTAAAACATTTAGATTATCCACCAACACCAGAAAAACATTGTTTGAAAGAGAATTATTCTCAAAATCTCCTAATTTGGAAGAGCAAATGGGAATTGTGCCATTGAAAAATTTGACGCAGCATGTGCCTGATTCTACTATAAAACTCGGAAAATAAATTTCTGAAAAAATTGCTTTTAAAACACTATATCGTTTAAGAGCAACAAATTGTAAATTACACATTGGAGATACAGGAGTAATGATAAATAATGATAAACTATATGTTAATGGTAAAGAATATATATTAACAGAAGGCCTTTCTAATTTGTTAACAAAAGAAAAAGGACCAGATTTTAAGGATAAATACACTGAGGATGACTATGAAAATTACAAAGATATAATTATAGACACAAATGTTGAATTCCGGGGATATGATTCTCATAAACAGATAAATGCGAATCAAAGTTGGAACAACGAGAATATAATTCAACCATTTTATGATTCAATTTATTAACAACATATAAAACTACAATCAAAATCAGTGCTAAACACATCCCAAAAAATAACTCCTAAATCTCGAGAAGGTATATAAAAATACAACAATGTGCCAAAAGAATATGTTTGGATAGACGATGTTAGAAATTTAATTCATGAATTATTCATGGTGAAGAAAATGTTGGAAATAAAAATATTACAATGAAAAAGTATCCATAATGAATATGTTAAACAATAAATTTTCTGATTTTGTTATTAATAACCAGAAAGGAATTCCTTATCTTATAAGAGATTTAAATGTAATTCCACATTCATTTTGGAATTCTGATCATCATGGCAAAAGAATTATAATTGGGCACTAAATAATTTAAATGTGCCTGAAATGCATTTGCCTGGTTATAGTTATTGTGGTCCATTTACAAAATTAAATGAAAGATTGGAAATAGGTGACAGACGAATAAATAAATTAGATGAAGCATGCAAATATCACGATATTGCTTATAGAGACCATAAAGATTTTTGAATATAGACATGAAGCTGATAAAGTTTTACAAAAAGAAGCTCAAGAAATTATGTTAGATAAAAATTCTCCGATTGGAAAAATAATTTCATCTGCTACTGTTGCTTCAATAATGTTTACGAAAAGAAAACTAGGTTGGGGTATTAAAATGTTTAATTAATTATATATATATTATTTACTTATAAATTAAGTTATCAAATATAACTTTCGATATTCCCTTTGAGAAATTAAAAGATTTGCGCATAAATAAATTTTTAACAAAGATCAAATTGAGAGAAAAAATAAAAAAAAATAAAAGGGAAAAGTTTCAAATTAACTTTATCACTACCAACAGTCAAAAAGATGGCCAAAGAAAAATCTAGAAGTGATTTACATCATGGATGAATTAATCGTATTATACTTGCTACTTTAGGTACACTTGACACCTTTGCTGGAGGAGCTAGTGCAATTTACAATTCTGTCAGAAATGTTTATATGATTGACGAATTACCAAATAGAATGCTCAAAAATTAATGTGCTGTGTTTAATTTTGACATTTAAACAAATGCTACTTCTCATTGAGTTTGTTATTTGAAAGAAAATAATGATGTTTACTATTTCGACTCATTTAGAGGCAATATTACTACTACTTTAACTAATTACCTCAAAAATATAAATATTCAATACAATAATAATCGAAATCAGAATTTTGATTCAGTTAAATGTGGACATCTATGTTTAGTCGTATTACATTTTTTCGAATGGTTCTTAATTTAACAATATAATTTCATTTTAATTAAATGACAGAAATATTTGGGAAAACATTAATCAAATCTTTTTATAAGTCTCTTGGATTAAAAAAACAGATGTTTCGTGAATTTTACAGAAAACCACAGAAAAAAATGCCTGATTCATTTATGTGAATAGCATTTTTCTATTGCCTTTCGACCCTAATACCTAGTGAGGGTTGACATTTCCATATATATTTTAAAATTTTGGGGGTTTTCAGCAGCGAATCCACACATATATTATAATGTTCAAAATAAGAACTGTGCTAAATTTCTTTGAAAAAATAAAATTGATTATATTGAAATTAAATATAGCTTCTACTCAATTCGACAAAGATTATAAACATCATCAATCAATTGTTGTTGATTATAACTATTTCTGGCAATATTAAAATATTCGTAGGAACACTCAATGTGACCATTCAATGTTTCTTTCATTCTGTGATATAAACTGATAGAATTTTGAATATAATCAAATTTCAATAATTCTTCACAATTGGGATATCTATCATCAATTCTATACAATTGTTTTTGAAAATTATTTCTTTGAGTTCTAATGACATTGTGATAAAATTCACAATTATCAACAAATAATTTTTAAAGAACAAAAGTTGGATTAAAATTTAGATTTTGTGTTTGTGGTACAACATGAAGAGACATTTTTCTGATTTACCCATTTCTGCGATTTATTACATCAAAAGCCATATGGGCCAATTCTCTTAAATTTCCAATATGATCATTTTTAATATCTACTTTAATTCTCTATTTTAACTTTCATCTTATTAATTCTTATCTTAATCTCGTTAATTTTAATTATATCATCTTTAATTCTTATTATCTTAATTTTTTGAAGGAAAAAGTTCAGAAACTACCCATTTTGAAAATTGTTTTGCCTCTGCTTTGTTAGAAGAAAAAACAAGTGAATATAAGCCTAATTTATTGATAAATGTGGTATGTTGCTTATCATCATCATATACAGGGTTTTGAATAGCATTTCTAGATTTCTCATAGTCCAAAATTTCTGCAATATCTTTGGCTTTAAACCAATAATTGTTATCATCATGAACAACCATAAAAGCTTTTTTACCATAGCAAGTTAGCTTTTTGTTATTTATGTTTAGAATTGACTCTATTTTCTATATGCGAAATTATGCTCAAGTTAAATTGGCGAGTTGTATTAAGTCTTTTTACTAGTATTCTTTTTTAATAAGTAAATGAAAAACTAAAGAAAAATTAAAGAATATGAACCTGATACATTGAAGACTATTGTATGTGGTTGCATATTTGAAGGGGGGAGTTTTTCGCTCCTCCCTATATCTAGACCAGATTCATTTAGAATTTGGCTAGATTTTTTAATAATACTAAGTGTCAGTGTTTTACTGACACCTTACATAACAAATTGCAAAAGGTTTAGAGCAACTTAATGCTGTGCCAGGGACCTTTATTTTTTAGGTTTAGAGATAACTTTATCATGCCAGTGACACAATTTTTTATTTTTCTGGTCTTATTTACTATCATCAAAACTCTATTTGGAGAAACCCCTCACTTTACCACCGGCCGACCATTGTGTTTAGTGGAGAAAATAGGGTTTTTTATTTTTATAGTACCCCTTCTCATATAGTGAAGCACATTCACTATATAAGAACACTCCAGTTTATGCTTATGTTATACACATATAGTATGGAGAGCTTTTTTGCTTAAGCTTGAGGGTGCCATTTTTATTTACATCAAAACTTATACATTGCTATATGCACAAGAGCAAGGTTTTTGGCTCAAATTTTGAATGATTTGGTGATAATCTAAAATTGTAAATATGGGTGCCTCATACTCACATTATTAAATTATCTGCTTAGACTTGGGACCGAACCCACTACCTCCACACTTATAATCAAATGCCTTGCCACTGCACCACCACAACTAGACGAGTGAGCGACGGTCAAAAAAGTCTTCATGTGGTGAGTTATTCTTACCAAAAGTAGACAGCTTCATATCGCGAGTTACACAGCGACTGTGCACGCAGAAGCTCTGCTGGGAAAAACTGGCAATACATTAAAGTGAGGTATCGAGATGTGAGTTAAAAACTGCTCTTTCTGGTTTCTGCATTTACCACATTTCATTTTTCCACTCAAATCTGTTGTGATAAAACCATAGTCTTCATCCCAAAATTTTGCACAAATCTCTTAAAATTTTTTATAAAGCATATCGCCACCAACAAAATCATTATGAATATGCCTAAGGTTCGTATTGTCTCAATATACATAGGAAGTTCGTATTGTCTCTCACAAGTTGTTTAGGCACCCTCAAATATGTTTGAGCCAAATAACATACTTCTGTATTCTTATGTCTCCCCTTAGTGAAGTACTCATGGATTATATTTTGAACATCTAAAATAACATTGTCAAATATGAGTAAAGAATTATTTCACATTGGTCTAAGGGAATCATTTTGTCATTTTTATTTTTAAAAGTTTGCCATTTTTTCATTAAATTTTTGGGATATGACATCTAAATCATTCTATAACTGAATATATTTTGGCTTATTTAAACTTTTTGAGCAAACATATAATTTATTAAAATATAGCCATCCTCTTTCATAAATAAAATTAATAATCAGGTTGGTTTTCCCACATTGCTGGGGCCAATGATAATTGCTGTAATATCATCAGGCAAACATTCGTCATTCTTTTTATTTTCTGTATTTTGTTCGGAAATTACAACACCGACATCCCAAATGCCTTTTTTCCCTTTAATTAGATAATTTTGTAATAAATCGAGAATAAAGAATTCCAGTTAAAAAACAACAGTTCTGTACTAAAGAAGAAACTTCACTATGACATAAAAAAATAAAATAAAACAATTGCATTGATAAGTTTCATGCAAAAATTTTAACACCAAATATATACAATAATACTATAACAACAACTGAAACATTTCGTGCTGTCGTTGATAAGAATGAAGTTATCACTTTTCATAGAAGCCAATACGATGTTGAATCTTTAAAAGAAGCTATAAATTCAATCAATCCATTTGAACAAACATTGAATTGACAGCAGACAATGTGAAAAACAGAATATCAATTAAATCTAAGTTTGATGTTAAATTTAATGACCGATTGTCCGATATTCTTGGCTTTGAGAGAAATATGACTATTGAAAAAGACAAAATTATCATAACTTCAAAATTACCTAATTCTAATCCAGTTAAAATAATAAATGTTTACTGTAATTTGGCATATGGAATGTTCATAAAGTATGACAAGTCTTATAATTTAGAAACTGATATAATTGCTTGTTTTCCACCAAAAACAATGTTTAGCTTCAGAGATTATGTTAGTTATGAGCCCGCATACCCAATTTTTTATAGAATCAATGATGATTAGTTTCATTACATTTTTTTAGAAATTAGGGATGAAAATGGTAAACCAATTGATTTTGATAGTGCTGATAACAACATTGTTTTAGAGGTTAAAGATGTTAAAATTCAATATAGGAATTTAATAAAATGAAATATACAAATTATTTGTTTAATAACCCTGCGGTAATTTATCTATAATATCTTATTTTTAATTCAAAACCATACATTTTTCATAGTTAAAATTAATTTCTTTTGCCATAAACTTATTACTAGATTTTTGTTTTCTTATTTCTTATAATCATATTGTTTTCTACAATCACCTTTTCTTAAGTTTTTTTTGTAATAATTCAACCAACAAATTCATATTCAATTGTAAAGCATTTTTGTGATTTAGAGTGAAGCGTTTAATTTTTGTAACTTGTTTTTCCAAAAAAGCTTCATAACCAATGTTTTGGACCAATAAATATACATATTACACCACAATCATTTTTCCAAATTTATCTGTCCATTCGCCAAGCATACAACCTGTTTTATCAGTATTTTTGTCATCATCAATGTAAACCATGCTATGTGTATCATAATATACTATTTTATCACCTAATCTAACATTTCATATAAATATAATCTGGCATTTGAAGTGGTAAAAGCTGCTATAAATATATTTGTTGGAGTACTATCTTCTGCTTAACTATCGTTGCATTTATAAGAAACTTCAATTATTTTGTCATTGTTGTAAACAACATTATTTTCTTCTATTTTACCGTCTAATAACAATTCATACTAATGAGATGATTCAGTAATATATTTTGTCTGCGTCAAATTTTGTCTCTGTCCAAATTTTCCCCTAAGTGTATTTAAACAAATTTTGGGAACAGCACATTTATATGGATTTTGTTCAATATTTTCAATTTTTAAATCGATATTTTGTGCTTTGTTTTATATCAGAAATATATTCACCCTTTGATTTATAATCGTCTTCCCAAGGACTAGTTTACAGTTTAATTTTCATAAATGTATTAATGTAGTCTCTTAACATCTTATTACTTTTTTATTTGCAATGCTAAAATTCATTAATTTTAAGTCATTTGTAACCTTTTTCGATAATTTATTTAATTGTAATGTAGTCCATGTTCCATTTATTGCTCTTTCTTCATCACTATGTATACATTCTCCTTTTTTCTCTACAGCACATTTTGAACATAAAGTAAACAATAGTTTTTCATGTGTAATTGGAAGTACTGGGTGATATAAATCTCGTGGAGGCAAAAATTTTCATTTGATCAATCCAAACCCATTTTCATCGTAATTTTTAGGGTTACGTATTTTAATAGGATGACCTATTGGATAATAACCATAAAATATCACTGTTGGATATGAACTACATATATCTATATAACTGAACTTTTTCTTAGAATTTTAATTCTGAAGCATTGGTTCTACCACCAAAAAAATGCATCTCTAGGTTGTAACGGGTTCTATTTCATTTTTATTTTTTTCTAAATTACTTTGATAGAAAATCGATTTTTCCATTTACAAACCCACATTTATCTTACTTATTACCATTTTGTATTAAAATTGTCTTTCGATTGTTTGTTTTAGTAAGCAAATCATCCATACTTTCATTGTTACAGTTTTTTTATTGTGTATAGTGAGTACCAATCAAGACATCCATGCAAAAAACAGCCACTATATTTATTTATTGTTTTAGTTTTGTCATCACAACTATCAAATTTTGCTCGACGAATAATTTCTCCACTATTTCATGAAGGTCGAACATTTGGAAATGTATTTAACGACGAAATTTATTCTTAACTAAACATTTCTTTTTAATCATCTTTAACTGCTGCAATAGTATTATTCATACGGAAAGTTGATCTATACACAGCCATACAAATACCTGTGATTACTATGTAGCAAATTGGATCTAGATTTACTTTTCCAGAAAAGATTCTCAAATTTAAGACAATCACATCTAAAATACCAACATAAGAATCACAATATCCAGCAAGTTCTTTTTTGAAATCGAAAATATAATTTTCTATCACTTTTTCAGCATGCCACTTTAAAGTCTTATCGTTGTTCTTTCTTCATTATATTGACTCCGTAATATTTTATAGCTGGAATTTTCCTACATAATTTGGATTTTCTGGTTTATTGAAAAAGTGTTGAAAATATCATTTTTTAAGCTCTTTTAAACCAAATGTTTTGGGAAATGTTGCAAGACCTCCTTGAATAAAGATTACACTACCAATTATTTTTATATTTAGACTCGATATTTTAGTTGCATAATTTTGAGCCTTGATATATTGTATGAGGTTTTATACTATTTCTAACACAATATTGTAACATAAAATATGAATCATAACCTTTTGAATTATGTGTAATAAATACATATACTTTAGTTTATTCCGATATTCCCCATTCGCAAAACTCATAGTTTGTTTTAAAATGTATTTGGTTACCATTAAAATCATGTACAAATATAAAGTTTGGTGTATGAAAAGCAGTATCTTGTGTGGCTTCATAATCGAAAAAGACGTATTTTCCTATGTAAGAACATTCCATACTTTTCTTCTTCTTTTTGCCATTATGAGTACAATCTTTCATACAAATACCCCCATTTTTGTTGTCTTTCTTGTAGATCTCATTTATGTTCATCTGTTATCACAAATTCCTTACAATTACAACATTTGGTATAACCACATTGTAGCGATAATCTGGCATCGCTACACCGCCTAAGGTCGTGCAGGGTAGAGCTGGTGGCCGAGTGCTGTGGTTTCGCAAATGTGCCCTACTTGGCCCAGATATAAAAATGGAACCCCGCATGGCGCTGCTCCCCCCCCCCCCCCCAGGCAGTACCACGTATTGAGGCGATATACATGTGAGTGAGATTGCAAGCCGAAAGCGAAGGAAGCTTACGACCCTAGGTCACAGAGGAGCTCTTGAGGCGAGCTAGTACTACGAGATTGGGTGAGCATAAACGTGTTTGCGGTAGGGAGCCATTCTGGTACAGAGTCATCGTCCCTTTCCCCTTTGTAATAATTACGGCAAGGGTATTGCATAGCTGCGATATATTTGTGAATCCTGTTAAACTATTGGTTTAGTATATATTATAACATAATTGAAATCTCCTTGTTCTGTTACGTAACTGTATGCCTTTGTTGTATAATGTAAATGTATTATGTTTCTTTCTTGAAGTTAGTAATATTGAATAATATATGTTTATAATCCATCTACCTTATTCACCAGCGACAACACTAACCTCCTTACAGTAATCTAGTGTTTGATGTTGGATGAGGTATA
Source organism: Dryococelus australis (assembly GCA_029891345.1). Classification (NCBI taxonomy): domain Eukaryota; kingdom Metazoa; phylum Arthropoda; class Insecta; order Phasmatodea; family Phasmatidae; genus Dryococelus; species Dryococelus australis. Next base: position 74,831,518 of record CM057006.1, on the reverse strand, counting down.
GAGAAGTTGGATACTGGAGATAATTAGTAGACTGGAGGAAGGGAAGTATTACAATGGTGGAGGTGCGGTTTCATTCCCACCTCTCTGCAGCCAAGCTCCACCTGTTCCCAGGCCATTTCACTATCGTATCATTAAACATTCTAATTAATATTTTCCAGATGTGCAATACCATTGCGAGTAAGCCACCACACCCCATCTATAACAGACAGCCCCCACCCACCCACACTAATCGTTGTTCTACTGCCACAGTAAGCCAGTGTGGTGTAGGTCAGTTATAACGTGCACGACTCAGCGCTTGCATAGCAGCCTTGCTGAGCTACCTGCCTTGCCCATTCCCCCTCGGAATGCTTATTTTATGTAGTTAGAGCATTTTAAATGTAACATTCCTGTTTTTTTATTTCTCAAACATATTTTGCTATGCGTTTTACACTTATAGACTGCCTTACATACAACATCGTGATTAGTAAAACATTCCTGTCCAAAACAATATATATTGCATTTATGAGAATATATTCTAATACGATCTTCGTCTTCCAAAATTTTTTCGTGTTATGGGTTTTTACATGAATTGCATATATTTTTAATTATTTTTATTTCACTCATGTTGATCTTTATTATTGTATTGTGTGTCTCAATTTTTACAATAATAAACACTACCTAAAAATACTTTTATACTATTTATTACGCGTCGTAGTGTTCATTGTGTAGATATAAATAAATAATTGTAATTTTTTTTAACCAGACTGTATAATTGACTAGAATTGTGCAACTGAAACAACTCTAATTTGAACATTTCGAACATTTTCTGCATCCATAATATCTTCCAAACTGAATCCAATTTCACAACTTTTCCCCATTGCTTTGCAAAGCTCACGAGCCAATTCTCCTTGTAATTTTCTTCCTATTCTAATGTAAATAAGTTCATTATTCGTTAATTCTATATCCAAAATGATATTGGTTGCGTATGTTAAAGCTGTAATTATTGCTCTAGGCCCACATAAATTATCACGATAGTTAATTTTGGTAATATATTGTTTTGCTTTTATATCTTTAGTTAAATTGACAATTTTTTTGGTCTACTTCCTCTTGGAGTTCTATAAACATCAATAACGAAAGTAGTATAATTTATATCTACATTTTCATTCTATTTAATTACTCTTTCAATTTGAATAAGTAAATTTTCAGCGTTTAAATAGTTATTTCTTGCGACCGAAATAGTGTGATGAAAATTCTGATTATTTGCATATTTTCTCATTTGATCACCTTGTTTATAACCAGTTAATTTTCCAGCTGCTTTCATTGCTGCGTAAACAGCATTTCGAGCAGCATTAATTTTTTATATTGGAATTCCTTCTAAATTATTAATGCGAAAGCCGTATTTTGTTTGCCAAATGTTGAAAGATTCATTAAAATTACGACTAATTTCGCGAATTTCGAATGGTTGTCTTGTTTCTACATGTTCATAAAAAATGTTTTGTTTGAAAGGAAAAATTTGACCTAAACGTTTATTTTCTTCTTTAATTTAGGAATTTGAAAGGGCAAAATTCTCTAAGTTTTGTTTCTTGGTGGTACACATGTCTGATTAGAAAAGGGTAATATAATTTTTAATGCTTTTTTATTTTTTATTATTATTTTGTAACCTGAAAAGGGTTAATTTGTAAAATTATTCTTTGTTTGTTCATCTTTAATAAATTGTATAAGAGTTATAATTAAATCAGCTTTCCTTCGATTAGATTTATTTTTTTATACCAAAGCTGTTAGCTTTAGTTCTTAATTCCGCAACTGTTAAATTATTTAGATGCTCGATAGAATGTTTAAATGTTTATTTTCTCTTTTTTGAATGATACTTGCAATAAGATCATATTTACGTAATTTACGTAAATTTTCTATTTTTAATTCTCCACTTATAATGCTCAACTCGTTCACTCTCCTTTCGCGCAGATCTGCTACTGAATAATTCATAGTCACATCTGTTTATTTATAAGAAATAATAATTTATAAACATAAAAAAATTAATGAAGAAATGTAAAAAATAATGAAAATACTTTAATGAAGTTGGAAAAGTGCTTAAATAATTTTGCTAATTTTTAAAATATTTAACTTCTTCTGTGATAATATTTTTCATTAAATTTTTTTTGTATATTGTATGTTTATCCTTAGTTTTTTTATGAAGAGAAAATAATTTTAGTGTTTTATTCTCTATACATACTGTACATGTTTTTGTTGGGTAATAATCATATTGAATTTCATTTAGAATATTTACTACTTTATTGTGTGGTTTAGTTTTGTTTTATGCTCTTTGAGATATATAATAGAAACCTATTTTCCACATTCACATAAAATTTTCTCATTAGAACATTTTTTACATTTTGTTGTATGTTTATATATAGTTGCTCTATGAGGATAAAATTAATCAATAGATTTATTCTCAATACATACTACACATATCTTAGTTGAATAATCATCAAATTGAATTTCTTTTCTGTTGTGTAATTAATTATCTTAATGCTTTTTGAGGTATAGATTACGAACATATTTTCCGCATTCGAAAACAATTTTTTTTCTATATTTAATACATAAAGATTTCTGGCATAATCGGTGGCACATATTTTACATGTATTAATACTCTTATCTTCTGTGTGTTTATGTGATGCAAAACATTCAATGTGTTAAACTTCATCGCATTTTTTACATTGCTTATATATGGTATTATTTTGCTTTTCGAGCTTAGTTTCCATTCTATTTATTAAGAAAATTTATTTATGAAGAGAATGAAAGAAATATTTTCTTTAATTATTTATTTATTTTTAAATAACACAAAAATGGAGGCTCTACCCAACACGTTGAACAATTCGTTTGAATTCACCAAACTACAATATCTTGAAAAAAATTAAGAGTTTACTGCCACAGATTATGAAATTTATTAATCTAATTTTGGCAAAAAGAATTAATTTTATTCTAGATGGTAAGCATAAAATCTCATTGCCAGAGCGCTGTGTGAAAATATAAGATAAAAGTGCCTTGACACTAATAAATGAGAAGGAAGTTTTTATAGCATATAAACACTTGAAAGAAATGAAAAATGGAAAGTTTATACATGCTCTAGAGTTCTCTTAAGAATTTTGATCACATTTTGTGATATTTTTAATAAATTTATTCCTTTATAAATGAACATGATGTCACCTGTCTGCCCTTGCAGCCTAACTAACATTTTAAAAGGCGGTAGTGGCTCAGCACCACCTTCCTATATATTGGATAATGCATCTGAATATCTTAATAATATAGTTTCTTTGCAAATTTCATTCAAATTTGCAAAGCTTAGAAACATCGATCTTAGACAAATTTGACGATAAATGTGAACTTCGAGATATTGGTGAAAATCTATAGCAAATAGAAGATGTTTTTAAAAACTAGTAGAGTTTCGAATGTAAGCTGTAAAGAGCAATAAGAATATATTTAATTTGATTTCCAGCTTATTTTGCTTGTTTTTAGCATAAATTAGCTTGCTTTAGATTACTCACATGCAGCATTGACATTTCCAGAAATCGCGAAAATTTCCTTGATTTTGGGGTAAAAATGCTTGATTTTGGGTCTAAATCTCGCGTTCACTATTCGTGTGGCTATAAAGCCCGATTCGTGTGGTTATAAAGCCCGCTTGAAAAATTGTGTTTTTTGGTGGTTTTTTGCGCTATTTTGATGCTTTTTAAAATTATTTTTGTGGTTTTTGAGGCATTTTTATCCTTTTTTTTGGGTGTTTATGGGGCTATTTCAAAAATGAAAAATGCAGTTATAACAAATTGAAATTACTTGATTTTGACTCGAAATTACTTGATTTTGGGGTAAAATTCGAGGAATTTGGGGCAAAAATTGGATTGTCCTCAAGGTACCCATATACTACTATCCTAATTGCAGGTTTGTGTCGAACGATATCACTTCTCTGCAGTGCAGCTCATGTTGATCCAGACCCTGAGTTGGTTGCCGGTGACCGCCTTTTGACTGAGCGCATCGCGTGACTAGTGTCGCAATCATAACAACGTGATCTCCGGAATACCTCGTGATATCCTCTCCTGGAGGAGCATCGTAACTCTCTGGACGAGAGGTGGCTCGTACATTAAATGTGAAGGCTGCTCACAATAAACTGAGCACTTTTGAAAGCCTTGCTTAACATTTCCCTTTTGTGTTTGCATTATTTATTCACGTAAAACCAACATTGTCATGGGTCCTATCAATTATTCCATGCGTTAGCTAAGTAAAGCTGTAAAATTATTAACAAAGTAGATATTTTACAAATGTGCTAATTTTAACACGTATTGTGCATCAAATACACGAAATCAAAATAATTTGTTTTAACGTACCCTTATCCATTAGGACGTGGAACTACACTTTTTGCCATCGTTACCAACTTAACTGGGTGCGCACCCGTCAGTGTTCCCGTTGCAAATACGCAAGTTGGAGAGGTGAAATATTTCCAAGGATGGTTTAGAAAGTACTAATTTTATTGTGAACAAACTTTAGCTGTCTACACCTCGCTACGCGAAGAGAGTTTTTTTTTCTTTTTCAGCCAACAGTATACTTGTTAGTATAGAGTAACAAGTATATGCAGAAGCCCCAACAAAATATGTGCTTGAGTAAACAAAATTGTAAAAGCAGCAAAATTTATTTTCTTTCATTTAACAAAATACACGCTTGAAAAAAACAAAGCCTCTGTGTTGCGCCAAATAAAATTAGACTGGCCACAAAATATTTAGTAACATTGTATTTATTTGTTTTGCCATTCATTTTACTGCCTTCGTTCAGAGAAAATCTCAAGGGTTTGTGTTTTTGTTACAATTATGTTAGTATCAGTGTTTGATAATTTATCTTATTATCCTTAATAATGGTACAAACTTTCAAATAGAATTAGTTCAACATGGACCTAAAAAGTATAACTGTAAAACTTCAAATCTTTATTACACTGTCGTTTTTATTTTATCTATTTTTTTATAGTTATGTAAATATATACTGACATTTCAGTTCATTTATATTTATATAAATATATACTGACATTTCAGTTCATTTATATTTATGTAAATATATACTGACATTTCAGTTCATTTATATTTATATAAATATATACTGACATTTCAGTTCATTTATATTTATGTAAATATATACTGACATTTCAGTTCATTTATATTTATGTAAATATATACTGACATTCCAGTTCATCTATATTTATGTAAATATATACTGACATTCCAGTTCACTGAATGGTCATGTTTTCTGAGGTTGATAAGGCGTAGGTAAAGCTTGAGCGGAAATGATGTAGGTTCAAATCCCGATCGGGCATCCGATACTATTTAAATTAACCGAAATTTTTTAATGTACGCAGAGCTAAATAAATCTTTAAATCCACCATCCAAATCTTTGTTTAAGGCAACCAATAAGAATAACAAAATAATTTGGTTTCAACAACAAAATATTTTAATGCCGTTATACAAAACCAGAATTTCGTTGGCTGAAGCAAGTCTTTAGCTCAGTGTATTCGTCCTGTGGTTTTACATAGAAAATAGTGGACACCATACTCAGTGCTCGAAATTATAATGTCTTATTCTGGAGGTGTTAACAAATGACTTATTTTAACGTTCTCGTTAAATTAGCTCAATATTTGCCGACGATGATTGAATTTTAGTATTATTAATAATCTCGAACTTCATTGAAAAATCTTTGTAAATTAATAATACCACCTCTTCAATTATTTTCAAAACTCCTCGCCATTATACGCATATGAAGTGAAGAATAACTCTAGTTATTTTGGGAATCATCCTCTCAGATTTTCTGGCACACGCCGAACGGTTCCAATGATATTTACGTTCAAACATAAACGTGCCAAAATTCCCGAGAGCTGGTTAAAGAACTTTCGAGATATCACGCAAAAGATTAACATTTAATATAGCGCAATCGTCCAAAATGGTGGAAGAACAACGCTATCCTTCTTTAAATTCAATCTCCCATTATTCACTGTCGATACACAAGATTTGGTTTACATCGAATGGATGGTTCACGAGATATGGTACGTCACACTAAACTTTAAAATGCCCCCCCCCCCCCCATTTTGAAAATAAGCACCCGGCGTTTCCTAAAGCTACATTCGTTCAACGTTTTCTGAAATTCGGTTGACCCGTTCAAAAGTTTACGGTTTTGAGGAATGGAGTGACACATAGACACACACATTGATACTCACAGACAGAAAAGTAATATTACAGGAAGCCTGCCATTCCCTCGGGAATTAGGCTACAAATCGTCTACATAAAATAAAATAGAGATCAGAGGAATTCGCGAGTTCAGTGACCTGTAGGCTAGACTTCACATTATATATGCTCTCATACAGATCTCAACTGTTGTGGTAGTAAATGGTGGTGGTTGGGTGCATGATTTATTGCATGCTTGTTACTTGCTGATTTATCTCCAGGATGTGTCAAACAACACGTCGACCAGTTTCAAACCTAACATGGACGTACATGTGTGTGAATTTCAACTTGTCTAGAAATGAACCCGCGAAATTCTCGGGTCTCAACAATCTTGTACCGCCTATTGCAACTGTGGAATTGAAGCTGGCAGCTAGTGACGTGCTACAAGGCGTCTGCCAACCACGTCCCACAAATATTCGATTGTATTTAGGTCATGGGACCGTGCAGTTAACGCAAGTGGTGAATAGCCTTACTCTTCAACATCACAGCGACAGCTGCTGTAAGGTATAGCGTCGTCGTCCATGAAGAGAATCTCGGGGCTTACCACACTCTGGAAATGACGCAAGTGAGGAAGGAGGGACCTCGGTAGAGAAGAGACAACCCGCGATCGAGCTTCCTTAGTAGTTGTCGAGCGTAATGCAGCTCATCAAGCATTATGTCCCACCAAACAATAACTCAGCCACCTGCATACCCTGTGCCTTTGTACGATGTTGGACGGTGATTGCATGCTACCCGCTCTCTACATGGCGGGGTTCTAGAACCTTAGACTGGGAGTAAACTTTTTCCTTTAAATGTCCCAAAATACTTTAAGTGAATTTTTTACTCCGTCTTGTCAGTGTCCCAAACCTGCAGAGAAATCACTCTGAGCATCTTGAAAAGTAAAACATTTACACTCTCTGTTTCAGTGTGTAACGAAGGTTAATCAGAAAATGGCAGATAGTTTAATAGAATTACTGAAACTGAAAGGAAATGTGGGCATTGTGGCTACAGACACGCACGGGGAAACTATAATAAATGAGTGATAAAATTAGAATTTTTATTTATATGTTATCTTGTATGAATATTACACCTTTAGACGTAATGTTTATGATTAATTTACGGCAAGTATGCTGTTTACTTATACAAATAACTTTTTGGGGAAAAAAATAATTTCGGGAAAGTGATGAATATCTTTTGGAATTCACACTGGTCGTTTAACTAATTCATATTTGAAACACGACATGCTATTTGCAACATGCTATTTTCAAACCATGTTTTCTTTTGCTTTCCTCAGCTGTTACTCTGTGTTACTTTTTCTCATTTTTCGGAGTAACGTATTAGAAAGCCACCCAGATGTACAGAAGTCGGGAATCGATAGCGACTCTATATCAGCTCTAATCCATAAAGGTCATTCATACTAGTTACTGAGCTTCCCAGTGACTGTGTAGCTGACACCATAGCAAACGCCATCTATGATGCATATTCGTCAATGGACCACACCGTACTAATCACAGAGTGAACAAACCACACTCACACATTCAGTATTTATATTTTTCAAATGTCTGAAGTTCATGGACGGTAGGCAAAAGTTTCATTTAATATAACACCGACCCTTCAGTTCGCTAATGATAAAATATATCTTGTTAATGTGCGAGAAATATCCATATTGTTACGAAGGGATCAAACGTCTGAGTCTATACACAAAATTCAGTCACGTTTTCAATAAACACGTAGTCAGTATTCTCAGCATCTTCTGCCTTCTCCATTTCGCTTGTTGCAGCAAATTAACGAGCGTTCTTGGGGCATTCTGCCTTCATCACACCACTTGTCGAGGGAAACTCATTGGTAAAATGTGTAGGTACTTCGAAATAATCATCATACTTCTCATCAGATACTTCATCAACACGCTGCTCATATTTATTATCATCAATGCTGTCTTCATGAGCGCCTTTGCCTCTTATTTCATTCTCAATATCAAGTTTACTTTTCTTTGTAAGAGTTACATTTTCATCATCAGTAATTAGAGCCGATAACCATTTATTTTCTAGTTCTACGACTTCTAGTCTAGCAAGTGTACATTCCACAAAAAAAAACCGACTTCTCTGCATTCATTCCGTCATTAGCACTAACTGTCCCATCATTATCGCCTGACAAATCAGTATCCACCGATACAGCTTGGGGTATGGCGTCATCACATATTAGCTCCCAGTGGACGAACCATTACAGTTCTCAATATCTTCCTTCAATGTATCGCCTTGAATAAATAGCACAGTACCAATGTAGTAATGCTTTATCGCGCGAAAAGAACTCTCCATACAGGTGATTCTCTCATGTCGCCGAGCACGGAAACCTTTGCTGAAGATCTTTCCCCAGTAGCAACACTATTTCCACATAATTTTACAGAAGTGGGATTTGGTCCAGCCATAGAGGTAAGCTCCATAGAAGTTCATACAATCATTGGCTTCCATAATATTCACGAAAAAACTGATGTTCTTTCTGCAGTGGCAATTTGTGTATCTCCTTTGCCTAGATACCGCTCTATATATAAACTTACTAACATATTTCATCAGTGAGATTTAAGCATTTTTAGCATCCATTCAAGCAGACATTTTATCTAGTTACATGATCACATTACCATGCAGTTATATCTTCGAGTTACAAAATTTCTTGCAGACAAGTTATTTGCTAAGCTTGAACACATCCTCCACAAATTACCAGTAAATGACCTCTAAATGGCCCTAAATGACACCTCTGGTTCAGCAAACGACCCCTTCTGCTAGTAAAATGACCCCACTTTTCCGCAATGACCTCTTATGCTCTGCAAATGACCCCTCTCGCATCCGCAACTGACATCTCGCGCTCAGCAACTGACACGTCACACAATCCAGTCTTCGCATTCATGTAGTGGTTTGCCGGTTTTTATGTTGTTATTCTCCATAGTCAAGTACAAGTAATTAAGTACGTGCCTATTTGCCAAGCGGATTGAGCCCACTTGTCCTCAGCTCTAGATGTTTATTGAAGCCAGGGTCCAAACCGAACCCTTGGAATCCATTTCTTCTTCCTCTTGGCAAAACTTGTGATTACTGTCGTCAACAGTGCTTTCTATTGCGTCTACATTATACACGTAGCTACATTCGAGGCTCTAGTACAAAATTCGTTCTCGTGGGGTTCTGGTTTCGTATTGCTACAGTTCAGCCACAAATTATATTTTACACCACAATATTTTTCCACCTCATCGCCGAGTTGGTTTATCATATCAGGTTTCATACTTGGCAGGAACGAGCAGAGATATTTATATGTAACTGACGTATTCTATGAAACATATCATTTAAGAAGACCCCTGGCTGCAGATCGCTACAGAAAATTACCTTAACATTAGATTTAGGCTCGCAGAGCACTGACGTGGATTGTCTTGTACAATCAAGCGACATTGGTGCAGTATTGGTGCTCCATGTTCCTTTAGTTCAAAGGCAGATTTTTGTATTCACAAATTATCTTCGTTGTATGAAGATGGTTTCACAATCACAACTACCATGAATGTATATAAAATCCATAGTTTTTTTTTACAGTAAAGGGCCCAGCTTCTGCTCACAAAAGGCATCCTGTCATACGTATTAAATGTATAAAATGTGGGAGTATTCATAGAAAACCACATACTCTTTCGCTACAGAAGAAAACATGCAGTTACCTACATAACAATATAAAATACATAATTGAAATATGGTAATAGGCATTTAAACATATAGAAATGATTTTTGTACCATAAAAAAATATTAGGATTGAGGGGTGAAGATGGTGGCGAAGCCTCCATCTTCAGCTTCGTCGTAGGAGGGGGGGGGGGGATGACTTTTTGTGGTATACATGATAATGTATACATAATATTGTGAGATTTATTTCTTATTCAGTACATTCTGCTTCTCTGAAAAACTTATTAAGTAAGAGGTGTGTATTATCGATTGCGAGAGTCAGTTTTCGATAAAATTTATTCGGGTGTGTGTAGCAGGAGAGCCATGTACGTTCTGAAGTATTAATCCGTACTCGGGTCGATAAAAACCGGTTGAGTTCTATAGGGCCAACGAATGAATTGGGGAATATTTTTGAGGAAAGTTTCGCAAGTGGTTGTGAGAAACGGGAAGTTGGTCGACACGATTCTTTGGTTACTCCTATGTCCTCTGCTCTTGCATTACATCACATCGCTGCTCCGTTTTCATCTCGTTTAACACTGAGCGGCGCTGTAGGCCACGCTGTTAAGCGCCAACGAATACGTCTCAACTCCGAAACCGTATGTCTCTACATTTCAACCGAAAATTAATGTTTCGTAACGTTTATAGTAATTAACGTAATCTTGTTTATATTACCTAAAGTACACTCAAGGTTATTTCCAACTTTCCTGAAGCCCTGCTAAAGTTCTACTTCGGTGATATTCCTCCGCCTCATACAAACAGAGCTTAACAAAGTATGGAATTGAATCAGAGGGACAATGTACCGTATTCGTGCGAACTCACTTGAATAATATTTTGCTTTAGAACTCTTTATTGTTAGGTATTACCAAGGCCCCTGTTTTCTCTTTTGAATTATTCAATATTAATAAGAAATGAAATGTTATCGTTTATAGAGACAATGTAAATAAACTTTCATTGCAACAAAAGAAAAAGTTACTTTTCGGTAAACACGATTATAAAACGCTTGTGATACAAGATATTTATGAAACAACCAAACATTTCATATATGGGGTGATTTTTCAAAGGTTTGATTCTGAATTATGAAGGAACTACGTATAGACTATAACAAGGATCGTTTCTTAAGAATTACACATCAACGTATCTTCGTGGAAAAAAAAAAAAAAAAAAAAAACACATTAGCGAATGGAAAACGGGTATTTTGGTGTTGTAAGAATCCCGATAAGACGAGAAGGATATATTTGAAATAAAGAAATGAAATGCAAAACGTAGTACTCTCGTAAAGACTTCGTAGAGTATGCCTCTGATAAATTGTTAAAATGACTTTAAAGTTAAAAATGATGTAACTACTCCATTTTAAAACCAAACTATTAACAAGTTAAAATTATGATGCTTCGCAAAATATAAGAATTTTCTTTGTGTGATTGAAAATGTCGGACTAAGTGTCAGCTATTGTACAAGTGGCAGAGTGAAGTCATTTCTGGTTCGTATTGCGAGTCTCAGACCCACCATTCTCCCCATGCTTCTGCTCCAGGTTTGTGACTCGTTCATGACACCGTCATCTTAGACAAAACCTACATCTAACTAACGATAAGAGCGGAACAATTTCGGTGCTAGTGTAAGTATCGCGCCCATAAAACATTATTTGTAACATATAAAATCATTATTCATAACGTTAGCGTTTAAGCTGAATTTTAATTTCAACTTTTGAAACAGAAGGTCAGTTTCTTAAACTACATAATAATACCTAGTAATGACATACAAAACGCAGCTTATATAAATATTTCCTGTTGGTATGTTGTAAAAGCACCAGTCCATTGTAAATTCTGATGTGCGAGCAGCTGCTAATAATTAGGGATAGGAAAATTTCGCGAGTTCAATTACATGTATGCTAGACTGCACAATCCTTTGCATTGTCGAACCTCAGATGTTTGTTGATTGGGTGTTGTCCTAGTGTTACCCCACAATTGACAGTACGGGATTCGCTTCTTGTTCCTTTGCAAGTCAGCTATTGGCGCGGAGTCGTCCAGGGCGTGTCTAATAAACTCTGATCCAATTGCAAAGGTAGCTTCAGCGTACACGCGTTTCAAATCTACCTTGTCTTGAAATGAATTCACGAATTTTTCCTATCCCTTCTTATAATGTTACCCACGAGAATTCTATGTCTGTATTGCTGCGTGTTTCTGAAGATTCGCAGCACCGAACATGGTAAGATCTATTCTGTCGTGCTTCATTAAAGAAACAAGTGTTTTCGGGATAGGGCGTTAAGGGAATACACTATATCACATAGGAATGATGAAAACGCGAAATTATTTAAAGATTTTTTTATGGTATCCTCCAATTTTGTTATTTACATTCACATCAGCAGAAGCGATCACTTGGGATGTATTGAGCAGTATCAGTTTTAAATTTTTTTCTAATGGTAGTTTCATCCCTATTATCCTTAAATATACTTCTCCCACCCCGGTCCGACGAGCCAGATATCTACCGGGAACAGTGCCACAAATTATTTCGTCTCACTTTCACGCGTTTACTTTTCTTCATGATCGTTTTAGTAAGAACAAATTTGCTGAATGGTAAAGACGCTCCCTGAGGCGATAAAAAAAAAAACTATTGATTACTAGGCATTACCTGCTGCGTTCTCATGCTCGTAAATTCGACGATAACATTCCGAAGCAAAAATGCGAGCGCGGATAAAGTGCTATTTAACACTGCGGCGCTACACGTTGACGAGAGGCTGGCTGCCAATGACTGATAACCCTGAACGACAAACCGCTCAGCGACATAGAGGAAGGGTGCTGGGATTAAATTGGCTACATGAAAATCTCATCAACACATGCGTTCAAATGGGCGGTTACACAGTATTTCCGCCAGCAATTTACACGCACATCCGGGTGAACTTTATTCGGGTTTCACACGCACATCCTCTATTGGGCCTGATCAACTTCATCACTGTCACGCACCATCGTTAAAGAGTCCCACCAACCAAATCTACGTTTTCTGGCTTTGCCTGGCCATCTAATTGGGCAACTTCCGCTAATTAACGTAAATTTCAACGGGAAATATACATAATTCAGCAAGGTGGAGTGAATATTCTGAAGAGGAATATAATAATTTTTTTAATTTTATACTCATACATACACACATGTATATATATGTGTGTGCGCATATATGCATGAGAGTAACATAATTTAAAAATAATGTAAATACGACAGTTATACTTCAACAGATCAGTTCGACTTAGGTACTCGTTAACCATATGTTCTAAAACGAAACAGTTCCAAATAAGCTTTATACTCCAAATATGTTGAAACTGCTCCACTTCAATCAGTAATATTCAAAAGATCCGTTTTGTCGTTGGTAGGTAGTAGGGCTTAACGTCTCGTCGACAGCGAGGTCGTTAGGGATGCTGCAGCATGCGCGGGGGATAGGGATTGGGGAAAGAATCGGCCATTGATATTGTTAGGGACCCATCACAACATTCACCTAGAGCGATTTTGGGAAACTGCGGGAGGCCGCAATCGGGATGGCCGAAGCGGGAATCGAACCCGGGTCCTCCCGAATGCGAGTCTAGCGAGTTACCACTGCGCCACCTGTCTCAGTTTTAGTCGTTGGTATTCACTGACTTAACACTGATTTCTACGTATTCGTGGAGAGATGAGTTGTCCTGGCTGTAAAACCTCAGTGAATTACACTGTTTTGCCTGTAAATAGCAGCTCATTAAATGGAGGTTCAGTAAGTCTACTGATCGAAATCAGTTATTTAAATTTAGAGGGTAAGTCACTCGTTTCCTCAAACACTGTGTGCCAACTGAACATTCGAACCTAACTCAAGATAAAAGGAAAATTAAATAAAAAATTTAAACATGACAATTAATTTTTAATACGCATATAATTAAGATACTAAGGAGTAAACGGACTGTTCCAGTATACATTGCGAGGTCAAATATTACAGAACATGCATTTCCCCGAAATGAATTTGCCATGTGCAACTATACAATATAATATATTTTTCACTTAACTTGCTAAGCTCTTATGGAAGTCTTTAACACATAAATTAGTGTCGATAATGTATCATATATCATGCTTCAAATAAATAAATTCAACTTCATACATCTGGGAATTTAACTATTCAAACGACTCTACCTGACCCGTGTGCACGAGCTTGAGCATAATGGCGGACACACAATAACGTAAAACCGTATGTAGCTGTTTGTGCAAAAAAGATCAGTGATGTAAAGTGTAGTTGCGTGTAAAAGAAATGTATTGCTATTTTGGAAAACGTAAAACACTTTAAAAAAACTCAAATAATTACTATAAAACGACAATTTTAATAAAACGTAACCGTATTATTTATTAACTGTTAACGTTTCCTAGCTACATCACAGAACTCATAAATAGGCTCTCAAGAACTCGTTAAGAGAAGTCTAGATCTCTTGACTTAGCAAAAGAACTTTTAATATAAAATAAACTAACTTATTCTTACTATCAAAATAACTTCATTAATATTTTGTACGTTATTGCAGTTATATTTAATATCAAAATAATTGTTAATGTTCGTAAATCAAGTTGGTCATGAGGTTAATGAAGCGGGCTAGTAATATAATGGGTGTGGGTTTAAGTTCCATTCTGACAAGTTCTAAATTATTTTTTCGTAAATTATATTTTGATTTTTTGATTTTTTTTCTTCGTTATTCTCTGTTAATAATTCATCACATTGGGTTTCTAGAAGAAAGAAAATAATGTAATGTTGACTTCTCAATACGAACATACAAGCCTGTGATTTGTAGTATTACAAATCAAGATTTTGCATTCGTTACAAGAAAACTCTTTGTAGTTTTACAAAGGATTTTCGTGGCAACTGGGTTTCCAAGGATTTTTTTTGTAAAAGTACAAAACATTTTTTAAAAATGTAATCGTAATGGAAGTTATATGTCGTTCTGTGAGAGTCGAAAAAAAAAATAGAGTTAATATATTAAATAATCGTTTCTTGTGTGGCTTGTAGAATTAAAGTAGGCAAACAATTAAATACGACAAAGTATTTTTACTCTCCAAATGCGAAGATTAAGTAAAAAAAATTGTGTATACAAAACGCCGTTTTATAACGAATTATTTTCAGCAAATTAAATCAATTTGAAATATTATTGCTGTTGCTTACTTTGAAAGAAAAAACTGCAGAACACTTTGGCGTAAAAATAACGCACTTTCGTGGTTTACTTTAAACTTCAGAAAAAGTTTTCATTTATACATATGTACATACCGAAGTTAACTTCAACCTCGTCGGGGATTTCTGTTATGCTGACTGTGAAAGAATGCAGCATTACTATCCAGTATGAGTAAATGTAGCGGCAAACAAACAAAAGTAGACACACCTTTGTCAAATTATTGCCTCTACCGCAAACACAAGTCAGGCAACAAGAATGAAATCTTCCTCGCAGGTGATCAACAAGGCGAGTTGTACAGTAAACTTATTCTTCATCCGTTAAACGCATCGTTATGTATTGGGCAGTACAAAGTAACACAAAATTGTTATGTGCATACCCAGCAATTATATTTAGTAACCTCATATATTTCGACTTCTATTTCCGACTTTCCTTGATCACATAAAATCAAAAATTATATATATTTTTTTACATAATGAGGATACCTTTAAAGCGATTAAGAAAACATAATAAAATTTCAAAATTACCATTTTTTCAACTCAAAATAATTTCTTTTACTTAATAGAATTATTCATCAGTGTATACACAGAAGTACCAAAACATAAATACATATATCTCACTTACTTTTTGAACAACAAATTTAACGTTAGCTCAAGCATGTATGTTAACTGCCATGTGCGTTATTCATAATTAATTGGATGGATGGGTACAAGTGAAATACATTTGTACAACTTCACCTTATGACTTCACGCAAATTTCTTACATCGTAACTTCTGGTACTTGAATACCGCTGTGCAATACTGGGTGTAAAGAGATGTAAAATACCGCTGAGGACAGGTGAGGTGATACGCTAACTATCTCTACACCTTGAAGAAATTATGCGTTCTCTGGTACATCGTTATTTATTTTTCTCACATTTAAGTCGACTACCGGTATAATTACGTTCCGTAACTAGAGTTTGTCATTGTTATCACGGTTTTCCAAGCCTTGGTTTTAAGCAAACGTGAGTTATACTAAGCGTCGCCTCACGCTAAGTGGAATTCTTGGTATCCGGGATAGAGGCACAGTATCTGCCTCGTTGGCTTGGGACGATAGATAAAAGGGTCCATATAGCGGGTCGTTAGTCAACTACTCAGTGTTCTGGCCGTTTGGGGCTCAAAGCCTTGATTTCACTGTGAAGAATGTCACTGGCCATTGTAAAGGGCACTTCGGTGTTAAACCCACGAGTGCCATGAAACTTTGAGCATGGGCATGGCCCGGATCTTTGAGCCATGCCAGAGAGGTCCTCTCGGGTGAGCGATTCAGATTGGACTCGCGCTGGCAGTGATTCTGACTTCGCATTCTGGAGGAGACCTGGGGAGGTCCTCACACAGCGTGATTGACGCAGTGAAAGGCGACACGGCCCCGGCACTGTCCTGGGCAATCAGTAGTGATGCGGGAAAACCTCAGCCAGTGGGTCTCAAATCGAGGGTCTCATTGGCGAAGTGACAACGTGGTAAGACTCTACAGGTTCATAAGAGCACCAGCCTTGGGACTTGTGTCTGGCCATCTATTGTGTTCAAGACTGTTCAGGATAAAGTGAGCACTTTTGAAATCAACCCTAGAAAAATTTACTTCTCCTACCTGCGTATATATTAACGGGCGCAGTGAGCGGCATGCACTCAGTTAAGTTGGCAACAATGGAGAGAATGTAATAAAATATCTTAACTTTGAATAACATGTGCTAGGTAATCAATTTGTGATAACTTATTACTACATTATATTTCTAATAATGTCCACACACTGATGCATTAAAAAAAATAGAAACCGAAATAAATAATTTGAATTATCACAAATGGTTACCTAATACTTTTTATTAGACGTTAAATTATGGAACTACTTTCCATCTATCGTTACCAACTTACCGGGCGCATGTCACTCAGTGCGCCCGTAGAAGTATATGCATGCAGGGCCAGTGACTTTTTTCTAAGGTTAATTTCAAAAGTGCTCACTTTATCGTGAACAGCTATTATGAGTTATGCATAAACGCCGTCGTCATCATGTTCCAGCGGAATCCGTTGTCCTTTTTTAAATACTTTAGAAGGATTCAAACAAGCGCCGCGGAAACGATTTTCTTACGTGGTTGGATTTTAGTATTGAATTCTAAGAGCACCATTTATTGAAAGTTATCGCGTAGGGCAAAGAATTTTGTACGTTATTAATGGGCCTGCCCATGCAATATGTAAATTTGAGTCCAAATATTTTAGAATTTTTATTGTGTGTATTTATGCATAAAGTCAGTGCTCGTAAACAGTCTTTTTGGTGCGGAATAAATAGTGAATCAAAAGACCTTGGAACTAACGAGTCGAGAGATATTATTTGTAAATAACCCCCTGAATTAATAACAACCTGCTTTGCTGTGACATGAGAAGCGGTAACATTATTGTACATATTTATAAGGGGTTGAGCATTGGCCGCGGCACTTGGGTTTTACAAGTCGAGATGGCGTTCTGCCCCGTAGGGGTAGTTCAGGTTATATTAGAGCGTCGTGGAATGGGGTAGAGATTGACACACCTGACACCCCTGCAGGGTAGAAGGCGCCTCGAAAGGCGAGGAGGATGTATCTTTTTAAAAATTCTTATCTCGTTGTATGGGCGCTTCAAGTCAGTAGTCCGCGAGTTTGACGCCCGGGACGGCTTTTTGTAGCAGGCCCTTGCCTTTTGAAGGCGTAGCCTTGCCCTAGCACTGCGAATGGTGTCCTGTGCGAACAGTAGTATAGTAACAAAGTATCTTTTAGTTGTCTCATCTTTTATGATAAGTGTAAATTGAGTCTGTTAGAACTAGTGAACTTTTTCTAAGAATTATCTACCACCCACCGCCGCCCTCTAATTTAATTTCCTTTGGTGCGAGGGAAACTCGATTTAGATATATTTGTAATAAGACCATTCAATACGTAGCCACTCAGTCCTTTTTATACATAATCGGAAATCGATTTAATCTCAAAAAATAAAATTTGGATACCGAAAACGTTTTAATCTCAATTAATATTCATTTCACAATTTTGCTAGAATTAAATCACTATTACAAACCTTCTCTATTTTAATTGCGTGATCATTTTGTTTCAGAATTTTTAATGCATCTTTTTTATAGACTTTTTGGTGACTGCACAATTTCTTCTACTTTAATCTTTAGTGAACAATAAATTAATAGTTCCTTGACTGTATAGTTCATGCTCTTGCTTTACTAAAGTAGAGTTTCACAAGGGACTGAGTCTCATGTTTGATACTTGAATATCCCTTCTCTCACTCTGTCATTTATCAACTATATCTGAGTGTTTAAATTTTGTGTGTTTATTTCCACTGAGACCAACCACGCATCATAATATGTACATATCTTACAATATTTTTCGTTGTTCTCTTTTATTGGGAGATTAAATGTCACGCAGCTGCGATGAAACAATATGTACAGATATAACCATGAGGTCTTAATTAAATAACAGGAAACAATAGAAAATTTTGAAATAAGTCTCGTAAAGGGCGAATACTGCAGAATAAAAATGTCAGTGGAAGAAAATGTTTTAAATAAGCTTTATGATTATCAATATCGTTTAGAAATAAGTAGTATTCATAGTTTTCTAAAATAAATCTCCGGATAAGTGATAGTATATTTTCCTGTTCTCCAAAGTAGTATCAAGTTAATAGAGCACAAATCATTGATCTGCGTTCATTCGGAAGAAAGAACTAAACATTTTTTTTTGGCATTTTAAGCTTGTAACATAATGCAAGAGAAATAATTATATTCCTAACAACCTTTACAGGGACAACATACAACAGTCCATTCACGACTGGAACAGACTTATGAAAATCAACTTTTGAAAAAAAAAAAAAAAAAAAAAAAAAAAAAAAAAAAAAAAAAAAAAAAAAAAAAAAAAAAAAAACACCCTAGCCATTAGCTGCATACGTAGATAGTAAAAAAAAAGTAGCGGGTAGTGTACCGACCCCCCCCCCCACATATTTTACTAGCTTTATATGAAACTAATGGCTAGGGTGTTTTTTTTTCCTTCAAAAGTTGTTTTTCATATGTCTGTTCCATTCGTGAATGGACTATAGATAACAAGGGCAGAAATATCTGAGAGAGCAAGAAGAGAAATTTACTACAACTTTCATATTCTCGTTCTTTTAACGCGAAGAGAAATGGTGGAAATAATATCTAAATATATATTATTATACTAATAATTATATTTAAAAATGAAATGGCTTTAAATACAAATGATATAATCCCTTGTATTATGGTTCTAACAATTGTAAGAAGCTTGTTAAATTTGTGTTCAAATTATGTTGCTTTTAAATACGTAGATCGACTGTTGAAATTTATTTTTCAAGTGATAAGATGAGATTATTTAAGTCAAATTTCCGAAATAAAAATTTATAAACAATTAATTTTATTGAACTTCAAACTTAAGCTTCATTTCCGTAAGAATTCTTTTATCGCAGAGACAAAGGAGTATTAATTTTGTTCGTATGGCGTACGTTATTATTTATAAACATTCCTCGTAAAAATGTAAATCAACTTAAGTTAGGCAATAAAGTTTTATTGTCTCACGTAGGATCAGCAGAAAAATTTGATCATGCTTTTTCAATAATGTCAGAAATATATCATATATTTTTTGATGGAAAAGGCACGTGCAATTTTAGGCGTCATATAGGGTTGTTGCAATGTTCGAGTTTGTCATTGTTATTGATGTTTATGATGCGGTTGTATACGTAGCATGAAATATGCGCTAGATTTTTCTAGCGTTATTTCAATGTACAGATTGCATTGTAGATAAAATATAGGCCAGTATTTGAACAGAGATTAATGTATACAATTTGTAAATTTTATTACTACCAGTACTGCATTCCAGTCGATAACAGATAAGACATTTAGTTCGGAAATGGTAGCGCAATTTATTGAAAATAAATTTCAGCCTGCAGCATCGGTTTATTATTTTAACCTTATCAGTAATTGTATACCAATTTTAGCGAGAAATATTTTATATATCTGATATTAATTACTAGTTTATTCTATTTTTTGGCAATCGCATTTCTGACCATTAATTCTGACGCATTACTATTATTGACTGATGTGCTATTTACTTTGCTAGGAGATTGTTAATTAGCTGAACATTCTGGAAAAAAAAAAACCAAACCAATTCAGCCAACCGAAAATATAAAAAAAGTGTTTGAGCACGTCTGTTTTAAACTTAGTACTAAAGCCAATTCACTTGATACGACATCTGTGAGAAAGATTTCGTGCTTGAAAACCAGAAAGTTCAAAATTACACACAGGCTATTACTTTTTTTTTTTTTTTCGGATAACTAGCGCATGAACAGAG
Source organism: Dryococelus australis (assembly GCA_029891345.1). Taxonomy (NCBI): domain Eukaryota; kingdom Metazoa; phylum Arthropoda; class Insecta; order Phasmatodea; family Phasmatidae; genus Dryococelus; species Dryococelus australis. The sequence continues at coordinate 74,811,115 of CM057006.1, read as the reverse complement.
CAATAGTTTCGGAAGTGTGAAAATACTGCTAGGTTGATAAACTTCCCGCTTCATTTACTGTAGATAAACTGCGAGAGCTCTATAGTCTTGTGACGTTCGTCATACAATCCATTCACGGTTACTCTTCAGCCTTTTCTGAAGCCCTGCTAATGTTCTACTTCTAGAATATCCCTCCGCCTCGTGATAACTAAGCTTAACAAGTCTGGAGAACTACACCAGAGGGACAACGCACCATATTTGTGCGCGCTCAGTTGTAATTATATTTTGTATAAGAACTGTTTCTCACTAGACGTAACCTACATACCTATTTTCTCCCTGTTTTTTATTAAAATTATTTATCTATGAAGCATTATAATTTACAGATAAGATATTAATAACATTCCAATTTAACAGGAAAAAAAGTAACTTTTATGAACACAAGTATAAAACGCTTGTGATACAGGGCGTATTTAGGAAATAACTAAACACGTCATACATGCGGAGATTTTTTAAAGGTTTCATTGAAAAAGGTCGAAGAAACCGTGAATGGACTATAGAGTTAAAAAAATCGTGCGAACTGACCCACGTGGCGGGATGCTCGTTCATGAATCGCGAATCGCTACAATTCTCGATAAGATATCATCGGATGGTTTGCATCTTCGGATTCGATAAACCTGCGACTGCAGTAGTGAACCGGGTTCGATTGCAGGCGGGGTCAATCCCAGGTATTTACACGCGGGGATCGTTAGTCACGCACAAAATGTCGACCAAGGTAGCTAATCGCCTGCGTTATCGGCAAATTGTGTTATCGTAAAGACAGTTTGATATATGGAGAACCTAAAACTTTCGCGATGGACCAGTTGAAACTTCAGGCTGTTCACGGTAAAATGAGCACTTTGAAAGCCCTGATTAAGATCTGCTTGTACATATAAACGTTGTGTAGTCATCTGCCTTATGTAAAATCAACATTGTCATGGCCCCATCACTTTATTTATGCGTCGGTCAAATGAAACTGCGAAATTATTAAGAAAGTAAGTACTTAACAAATCTGTTCATTTTTACACTTTGATGAATTAAAAAAACACAAAGCGAAAGAAATAATTTTAAATTATCACAATTGGTCACATAACACTTTTTATTTGACGTTAAGATATGAAACTACTTTACGCCCATATTTACCAACTTACTGGGCGAATGTCACTCAGTGCGCCCATTAAAATATGTGCATGCAAGAGCAGTGATTTTTTTCTAAGGTTGATTTCAAAAGTGCTCACTTTATCGTGAACAGCCTTGGTCCGCAACCGCGTTTTTGTGAACTTGGCCATTACATGACTATGAAGACTGGAATACTGCATTGAAACAAATATTTTGGGGCCACGGTGGTGTGGTGGTCAGACAACTAGTCTCCCACCCAGGTGAACCGGGTTCGATTGCTGGTGGGCTCACTCCCGGATTTTAGCTCGTGGGACGATGCAGCGGGTCGGCCTGTTTTCTCGGGGATCTGCTGTTTTCACTGCCCTTGTATTCCGGCGCCGCTCCACACACATTTACCTCACTTCGCCCTCATCAGCTCTCAAGAACTCGATATAAGGAGCCACCCACATATATCCACTTTCTTCCACTGCACACAAATCTTCTCCTCGTGTAAATTACGAAAGAAAATAATCTTTGTTATAAAAAAGTTATTTCAAGACATATTTAATTATAATCATTTATACGAATGTGCTGCAATACAAAGAACGCATTTCAACGTATTTGTAATTGTCGTTGGGTTATTTGAAAATAATACTTCAATAATAATAATTCAATAGATACCAAATGTAAAAATTCTCAAAATACATGATTTTCCTTATTAGATGTAGCTAAAATACCAGGATAAAGTTCAAAGATTTCAGTTTTTCGCTGAAAATACGACAACAGGAGTATTTAATCAATCGGCAGCGTTCAAAAGTCACAATTTAGCGAATTATATTTGTGGTGCACTGTAACCATTCTAATTTAGCTTCTCCAAAATAACTCCACTTCTACGATGAAAAATTTATGAAAATGAAGCAATTCTAGTACTGGGAAAACAGTAGAGTTATTTTCTCTAGATACTTAGTGTGACTCATTATAAAGAGGTCAGTATACTCATATTTGGAATTTAAAAATAAATTTTTTTTCGTATATATCATTCTACTCATAGCGTAACCGGGAAGGTTTTAAAAAATTTCGTTTCTTACAGAGGTTAAAATGAGCACGTGGGGTGAAATCTTTCGTTAAACAATTTCTTAATGTGTTCTGGAAAAATTTTTGCTGTGTCACTTTTGAATTAACAGATTTCATACTGGACAAGAAAACAGAAGTTTGACTCAATATTTTTCATATTTTATAAGATTGTATTTATGTGGTAAGACGGTACAGGGAATTATTAACATGTGTTAAATAATCCCGTCTTTGTTTTCAGTATGAGTACACTTTTTGCGTACATGATTTTTACAGTTACATTTTACTACTGACTCGTTTATTACGTGCATGGCATTGAACATAAGTTCCGATGTAGAGAAAATATTTGAAAATTTAATTTAACTTTATCAGAAATCTTTAAACAAAACTTTAAGCACTGAATCTTACTGACATATTGAAAAAAAATATATATTTAACATTTAAAAAAACTAATTTTGTGGCTAATTATAGTCTACAAGTTGTTAACCACATGTAGCTGGACAATATTTTACACAAAATATACATGGTTGAACATAAATTATCAAGAATTTAATAGTATGACGTTCTAAAACTCAATTAAAATCAAATAGTTATTGCATAGCATTTTTAATTATTATTTGTTTCCTAGTATTATGGTGAGTAATGAATCAAATATCACGTAGGCCTATTTTATGAGCGTCACTGGTATTATCTTACATTTGTACCTACAATTAAACAGGACGTTACTTTCATCTCAGTAGAATATATTTAACAGTTAATTTAAATTTTTTATCAAAGTATAAGATAACAATAACGATGCCAACATCACGCACATTCGATGAACGTCATTTCAGGAAATAATTTAAAGAGATCATTACTTCCTGTCATTAAACTGGTTGTTGTAGAAATGTCTTCAAATTAATATTGCTTAGGTATACTTACGTAGTAGTATAAGATGACATCTGCTGCGTTGTAGTAGAATTTGGTCTTAGACAACTACAGCTACTTCCTTTAACATACAGAATAGTAATATTTTACTGCAAGGTCGACGCAAAAAATTGGCCTGTTCTTAATGCAAGGATGAAGCAGCATTTTTAAAGCCAAAAATTGCTTTGCAATAGTTTCCATTTGTATAAAAGATCTCCTATGACATAGCAAAGTAGTATAACGGAATAAAAAATCTTTTTACAGTAGACATTCATGGCCTCAATTACAACATGTATGAAAATAAATACGGCTGGCTTTAGTCCAACAGTGAAGGAATTTAGTCCGTTCGAAAGAAAATATATTTTTCTAAAATTCCGTGGAACTCTGCAGTGTAATTTAAGACGTAGGAATCAAAATCACACATTTGTGGCTATTTTATACTTTATTATATTAGCTTTTCATGATAAAATGCACAAAATTAAAACGTTCGTCTATCCATAGTATAAAACAAAGTCGTCCAGCCCTCGTGTGGTCGTGTATTCGGCTAAGTCTTCTAAACTTCTTGATGGATATTTATGCGGTTTTCAACGTCGTTTAGAGAATTTCTTGAGGAAGGTTCAAATATGTAAAACATTAACTGTTAACATAAGAATAGTAGAGAAATGTCGTCATTTTTTAATCAAGTCGGAAAAAGCCTCTTATCGGGCGCTTAAATGCCTTACGCTGACTAAACCATAAGAGATACGCTCAATTAATACACTACATAAATCTATATCTCAGAAAGGTCTACAAAAAAAGTCCGCAGCAGCATATGTTTATCTCTTACGGATGACCCACAGTACCAATTTTTTCTTTTAAAAATAGAGGTTCACTTAACAAAGACTTTTTGAACAACACAGTATTAATCCTTATCAAATTAAATACGTAATTCACCTTAAGTACTAAGTGTATATACTTGCTGTAAACCTAAACAAAGCCATATTTGTAAATCGCATCTGAGCGAGGACGGGGCAGGTTACCAGTATAAAATATAAAATAATTAAGCATTTATGAGAGTGATATAAATTAGGTCGTTTCGATAACCGAGTATTGAGAACCTAATATGTGGCAATGTTATTATTTACATAACCAATTTAAAAAAAAACCTTAAAAGTACTACAGAGATCAACTTAATTATCTCAATAGTTAAAATATTTTAGTTCAACATAATACGATATGAATAAATGGATGAGAAAAATTAATACATGGCGTACACACTTATTTACAACAAAAATTTTTTTTTAACAATCCAAACATAATTGTTTTCCAAATGTAATCAGTAAGGTTATGAAGATGAATTTGCCCACATTTGTGCCATAGAGGATATTGCAGTAGCTGAGCTCTTAAAGAACAGTTAAATAATGAAATTCTTCACAAAATTCCAATGTTCCTTGAAGTAACATAATGAAATTTGACTTGAGGAATTATATTCCAGTTGTGAACTTTGACATTTCTGTCTATAAAATGTCACGCCGTGCATTTGGAAAAATATACTAAAATGTTTTTCAAGTAGACACTAGCAGATATCGGAAATGCTTTCGCACAGTTATTCCATTCCAAAGCAAACAATGTAAAAACAATTAAAATGAATACATTGGTATTTAATTTAGAGTTGCATTGAATTTGGCTCACAGTTTTAGGGTATACTGCATTCCCCACCCACTTTAGTATATGGGTAACTTTTAATGTTAAATAAGTAATGGTGGTATTTACATGACTAAACTTCATATTTAAGCAGCAATAAAAATTTCATCGTATGCCCTACTTTCATGTACGCCAACTTGTAGGCTAAGGTAATTTTTTACAGTTTTGCAAACAAAGTCTTGGAAGTCTGTATTACACTTTCCATAGCTACGGCACATATCACTAAACACGCCACTTGAATGTGCTGTAACATTGTTAATGGTTATCTATCCAGCTCTGTAATATTAACATACAGGTATTCGCGACTTCATTTCAATCACATGCTTTTTTTTTTGTGCACGAATGTTTTTTTGAAAGACGATGACTTACAAACTAAACATTTATTCTAATTATTCTGCTAATAAAAGTGTTTAAGAGATGGCATTACGGATTGATAAAGTTCGTGAGTCAAAGGTAAGTGTAGGGAAATTACGCAATTAAAACTGAACTCGACACTTGAATGATAGTATTTCCACAGGTATTAAATATGGTACTACTTTATTTCATACAGTGTTTTACTAATTCCATAGTTACATTATTCTAACACTTATTGTAAACAAATAATAGTATGAATAATATTTTGCCAATAAATTATAATTAAATGATTTACGCTCCCACGATAGATTAAAATAGTATGATTTTAGGTCTTTGATATATAAAGATCTTAAATCTACACTTAAATCATTAATTTTAAAACATATATAAATGAACAATATGATTAGATCGTATCGTAAAATGTAAAAAAAATAACAGTTTTTCTCCCCGCGCATATTTTAATCGTCAATGAATAGGCTCCTCATAAGAACGTATTCTTTCATTTTGTGCATTTTATATTAACAATTTTATTATATTCCCTTTTAACTTTCTTCTCAATTTCTCACATAACTCTACATTCTTCTTTAACTGGCCCACTTGTTTCAGTTTCGTGCTACAAGTTCTGTCAAATGATAGGGTTTCAATACAGTGGGAAAACGAAACCTTTAGTCTACGCTGCCATTCGGTCAGACCACGTAATCACCCCAATTGAGCTCCGCCTATCTCATTCTCTGACTTCTGATTTATGGATGTTCTTAAATGTTTTCAAGTGACAGACACCTGATTATTTTAGATGGTACTGAGTAAATTGTTCCGTTCGCGAATCAACATCTGGAAATGTACCGCGCAACAAATAGACAAAAAAAAAATCTAGTATTATTTTCTTTCGCCTCTGTGTGGTGAAAGAACATTGATTTTTCTAGTCGCAATTTAAAAAATAGATATGCTCCCGATTGTTCTATTATTTGTATTCAATTCCAGTTGCTTGTTTTGGCGAATCGGTAAAAACCATATACCGGATGTAACACCCACAGATTCATTTCGAAACATACTATGGTAAACTCTCTCAACAGTACCTCAAAGAATGTAAGTTGGATCTCTTGTCCCGTGGCTACAATCATGAAAGTAAAAACAGATTTCTAAATTGCTCGTGAGTCATAGTAGGTATGAGTTTCACACCCTTTTACTCCTTTCCCATGAATTTGAATGGGCTGTTTAAGCACCTGGCTTTGTTTAAACATCACGGCACATCACATACTCGACTTAAAGCACACAAAACTATTTCTGTTTCTCTATGCTGGTATCATTGACGAAGTAGAAATATAATTAATATTTTCGCGCATATTTTTCCCCCAGCAAAATATAAAAAGAACTACGTTTTCACAAACGATTCAATGGAAACAAGTTGCTTGTGTTATTTTTGTACAGCGTGAAGTAAATTAGATAAAATTTTACAACACTGTGCTATGGAACACAAAAAATTACGTACTACCTAAAACCCTATAAATTTTATTCCGTGTTTGATCTTAATAAATTAAGACAGAAAACATTGTATGTTTTATTATAAAATCTACTGTAAACACTTAATATTTCGCTCGTAGGGTTTAAAAATATGCCGGGCCAGTATTTTAAACATATATTTGTTAAACGTAATATACAAACACTTTAATCTGAAGAATAACTAACATGTATTTTTTATTTTAACACCAAGATATATATGTATATATACATACACATGTACAGGATGGATATGAATTTTACCGACAAATTTCGGTAGGTGATACCTCATCAAAAAATAGGTCGAAAATATAAACACATCATATAGACAAAGTCTATTCTGAAGGGGTGAAAATGGCCCTTGAAAGTGTAGTTGCAGAAGATGTTTTTTGCTAGAAACGCAGCGATAATGGACGATAAATCTCCGAGTTTCTGGACACTGCATTACTAATGAAGATGTACAAAGCCAAAAATATGGGCTCCAACATCAACCCTCATCCGTGAAAATTGAGGGTTTGGCAGCACATTTTTGCAAATAAAAGTGTAACCTTTTCACTTTGTTTATTGTTTTCTGTGGATTTGTAATCGGCCGTACATGTTGACCGAAACTTCTGTATTTTGTTTTTAAACTGAATGCCTTCGTTGTCAAGAAATTCATTCATTGCAATGAAGGTCACGTGGGTTGTAGATGGAGCATTGGCGAAAACACGTGCTTGCGAAACGGGTGCGTGCCGAAAAAGATAACCCCGGCAAAATTGAAGGTATGAACTTATCCCAATAAATTGAAGGTATGAACTTATCCCAATAAATTGAAGGTATGAACTTATCCCAATAAATTGAAGGTATGAACTTATCCCAATAAATTGAAGGTATGAACTTATCCCAATAAATTGAAGGTATGAACTTATCCCAATAAATTGAAGTTATGAACTTATCCCAATAAATTGAAGGTATGAACTTATCCCAATAAATTGAAGGTATGAACTTATCCCAATAAATTCTTGAGCACGAAATTTAAATTTATTTTTATTCGCCTGGAAATATCACCGACGATCGGAAACATTATGTGGATTGCCCATCGGTGACGTCGACTCATAAACATATATTCTATATTAAAGGGTACGGGAATTGTACTCTCTTCCATGCTGCTGCCTTGATCGATTTTAATGGTGGTATATTATTCTCAGCAAAGTGTGATATTTTTTTCTGAATTAAGAATTACAGATACGAGAGGTTCCTTCCTTCCACCAGTTTGTCGTTATCCAATAACATTTCGTCGTATTATATTCGTGTACTGCGTGAGTTGCAAGTACAAACAATATATAAATGATGGCGCACATAAATATGTACTGTAGCTATTCTATACGCTTAATTCTCACTGATAACGGGCTGATGTGTATATGAGTGGAATATAAAAGCAATGCTCAGGCTGTTTAAAACAATTACGGGAACTCGTTATGTGAATTGTGATAGACATGACCATTTATCTCTTTATTTAGCAGTGAAGGATTTTTTTATATAAATATCCAGTATGATTTGATTTTTACAAGCAGTGAATGTCTTCCCGAACAAGAGTACGAATCAGGATTAGGATGAATCGATGTTACAATCTCTACGTCGTATATATAGAAAAAAGTTTCTGTTTGTTGCCGCCGATTTATTTCCTTATTATTTTTTGACTCGCTTTGGGTGCTAATATTTCATATGTAAATTTTGCTGATTTTTTAAAAATACTGAAAATTTCATGGATGGATTATCTGGAGGGTTTCTTCATAATCTTGAGTAATTTCATGTCGAGGGTTGACTTGGAGTTGTCACACCCCCCCCCCCCCATAATTTCTTTGTTTAAATGTGTGACTTTATATCGGTATTTTAAATGTTTATTTTACACATTATTTTGGAAATATTGTCTGCTCTGGAATTTCAAGCCTCTCACTTTATAATATACCGCATTATTTTTTTTTACTGTTTCCTTTTTAGATTACGTACTTTAATGAGGTGTTTCATTTCGATGGCTTGTAAGTAGAACTACATCGGGACGGGAGGAAATGAATTATATTTGGACTGCGAACAGTGGAGCATCATCTCTACCTAAGACATAACGTATTCCAGAACATAGTGTCGTTAGTGTGAGAAGATATTTTCTGAAAGCAGCAATGCTCAACGACATGTGGGTAACTACTGTATTCAGAATGTGGAGCATGTAACTATCGCGTGCGAAAAATACAAATCGCAGTTTGCTAGGCGAAATGACAACTCGTACTTGTCTACCCTCGCTACCTGGCAAGCGTTATCTGTTGACATTTTATGGCAGATGTCCTGACTGCTAGACACACTGGAGAATCATCGAAGCAGTAAATTCAGCTGTGAATGCTGCGTGCAGTTCTTTGATACCTTCCACGCAGCTACTGTAACAAGACTTTTGCAAATGCTAATGAAGCCCTAAGGAATGAATATAACGCTTGTGTAAGGAGTCCCATCCTTATGTCTTATCGATGTGAAAAGTGCTCTAACCGTTTACTCGCACCGACCATTTAAAACTGTTATCTCATACAATGTGAACGAGCTGCACCATCCTATGATGTAGGCCTAGCAGATCATCCTACTTATTTGTAGTTCACAGAAAACACTGGTCCCAATACAACTTCGATCCACGAATCAGACGCTACAGCGAATCACCCGAACATGCATCGTACCATAAGAAAATAAGCTGAATATGAATGGATTTTTCCTGAAGGAATCAGCATTGAGGGTCGTTTGAAAACGTATGTTGCTTCAAATCCGATAACTTCGACGAAAGATATTTGTTCATTTATTACTTGTATGAATCCAAATTTGATAAACCAACTTACCGAGGAGGTGGGGAAATACTTAGCCATGAAATACAGTATATATTTGGAATATAGCTATACCAAACCAGATGTAAACAAAAAGAAAGCAATCAAGATTTCGAATTTACCTGAGTGTAATGCGGATGATATCGAAAACTGTGTTGAAAAAAACATAAAGAAGTTATGCTGCGAGGAGAAAGAAATTATATTAAAAGGCTCTAGCTGGACCTTCTATTAGGTGGATATCTGCGTATGATAGTAAATAGAATCGGTTCTCCCATCATCGATGAAACTTCCGTGCATTAATTCATCCACAATTAGCGACATCAATAATTTACGTTCGGTTTACACAAAGTGTTTATACACAAATGGCCTTAGGCATGTGAGAAACCTATGGATCGGCGATATTTATGTCTTCAAGGTGCCCACAGTTCTGGGAAGATATTTATATCTGGGTTTTGCTGTAACCTCCATCGTCGGTGTGACTGACAACAGTAAAATAATTTCGTACCCATAACTCTCCACACTGCCTTGCCTACGACGAGAACGAATGCTGCACTAGTCAACTCATTACCAGGTGCAACAGAGAATAGGCCTTCGCCTCCCACGATGCACCACAATATTTCCATGGCATCGTAGTCAGATATAAAGGTAACTGGGTTCATTTTATGGGACGTAGTTTGATAGAGGTCTTAGTGAGTGTCAGATCGTCGCAGCATGTGACGACACCTGGCATAAATGTTATGGAGACGTCGGTCGTCGGACCAGCAGACGCACCTTCGATCTATTCAGATGGGACACGTGCAGCAACAGCCCCACCATTGGCATCTTCAGGCATGACGTCAACAGCGCCGCCCGAGTTCTCTGGTTGGGACGTCTTCAATGAGGCCGACTGCATCTTCGGACAAAATTCTTACTGCAACATCTGCTTCTTCAGCTGTACCATCCAGTTCTTTGGCTGACCTGTCTCCGACAGGGGACGACACATCTATCGTTGCCACAGAGAAAACGTATTCCTGCAGTCAATGCGACAAGGTATTTTCTTATCAACACGCCGCACGGTACCATTCATTTTGTGGCTATGTGAACAATTCCAAACACATCAAATATCTGTTCTTACGGGCGTGGGACACTTTTATACAGAAAAAGACACCTTCCTCAAACATGTAAGGTCATGTAAAGTTAACCTGCAGGCCTCGTCTATACTACCTCGGTGCCAGATCTGCAGAAGACAGTTGTTGCAGTCTCCGTCGGTGGAGTGATGAACGGTGATTTCGATCCTATCGCTCGTCTACCGAAATCGATTGCGACCAGAAAGTGCGACGAACCTGGCACCTCGTCACCATGGGCAACATCTCTTTCCACGAATGCATCTTCGTCCCTGCTTCCTGCTTCTTTGGATGTCATGACAGCCGAACAATCTGGGTCCGCTACTGTATCATCTACGGAACTTTCAGAGGCAATTCGTTGTCGCCTGTGCTGCAAGGACTTTGCCGTGAAACTTGCTGCACGATGGCACGAAGTCTACGAGTTCCCAAATGGTTGCTTTCATATTTAACAAATTATAACTTAAGGTGGTGTGTATAAGGATGCAGAATTTATGAAGATGAAAGCAATTTATGTAGTAATACATTTTAATGCATTTGGGAGGAAAAAAAAATTTCAATATTTTAACCCGAAATGTTATCTTCCCTGTTATAAACCGATTTCGATAAAAAAAAAAAGAACACTTTTATGCAAATATTATTTTTAATTTAGTTAACCACTATGTATATAAATGGTCGTAGGACCATAGGTATGTATACTTTCCTGAAGATAGAAATGATGCTTCCAAATTGAATTTCAAGAGCCTGGGCCTAAGAAATCGCGAATTATAATCGCATATGCCTATAAATATACGCTTGCTTACAACCTGACTTGCAAAAGTGTGGGCATACTATGATTTAAGATATCGACCAACTGAAAAAAAAAACGAGCTCTGTGATAAATCGCTTAGCATTAAATTTACTTAAAATGAAAAAACCATAGATTTGCTAAGAATTTTATAAATAAAATATCCTATTTAGAAGTATTCTTGAAGTTATCGTGAATGAGGGTATGCACTAAATCAATAATACAATGGTTATAAGATAATGAAAAAATATATATACATGGTATTTATAATACACAAAAATTTAAATATTGGTATGAGGAATTGTGCTTGGGTCGATTTGGATGATTCGCGTACGAAATTAAATTGGGCGTGGGAGGAGCGATTTTTCTTAATTTTTATGAAAGGGTGGCAGGGTGTGCGATGATATAACATTACATGATCCACGATTTTTAGAATTTTGTTGGCCAGGTGGTTAGTGGAATGATGTGAAGGGTGGTGAGGGGTGCGGTGGAGGATTATAAGGGTGTTGGGGCAGTTCGAGGAGTGTCGATGAGGAGTAGAGGATGATTGGTGGTGGGTTTGGTGAGGGTGGAGGAGGTGTGGCGATTGAAAGTAAGGGGAGGGAGTAGTGGAGTGATAAAAGTTGTAAGGAAATGGTAGAAGAGGAGTGGAAGTGAGGAGGGGTGTAGTTTAGTGATTGAAATGATAGGTTAGTGAAGAAGCAGGTTTGGTTGGATGAGGTGTAAGAGGAATTGGGTATTGGATAGGGGTTTGTTGGTGGTGTAAGGCTGAATGGGGGAGGGAGGAGTTTGGCGGGGGGTGTAATGGGGGGAGTGAGTGTGTGCTAAAGGCATGGTGGGTGTTGGTTGTGTGGTGAGGGGATGGGTGGCGCTGGGTTAGAAAATAATTTGTTTTATTAAAATCATTCCTAGGTTTATGGGTAGCTGCAACATTACACAATTACATTTTTTATAACATGAAATAAGTGGGATCATGTAATTATTCTCTGCAGTAAAACTCCAAAACGATATAATTATTAAGAATTTAAGTTGGCGGGCCGACAATTGAACATATTTTTGTAATTTTTTATGGAGAAATTTTCTTAAGTAAAATACTTATTAGAATTTTTTTTAGAATAATTTTTATTAAACTAATTACTTAGGTTAAGGGATGTCGGGAGGAAAGAACATCCAATATGGCATAGAGCCCCGGCTGTGGTGCCTACCAAGATGGCGGACTTCGCCGACCAACATGGCGCTCATAATTGTGGCGCCTACCAAGATGGCGGACTTCACCAATCAACATGGTCGCCGGACGTGCCTGTGACTTCATGGCTGAAAACTCTGAATTCCGATGGATGATTCATGCGCTCAACTCCACATATTTACACTACTGCTGCATGTTGTCCAAGGGGGTTTAGAACACGCAGTTTATATATGGCATCATCAACACTTACATCTATAACAAAAATTTGAAAGCAAACATGAAATAAAAAAAATAAAAAAATAAAAACGTATTACCGGAATTGTACTAGTTCCAGAGGCACAATATTTACAGCACAGTCGCCATACATAAAGATAGGTCAATCCGGAATATTCCCAATCAATTGAAAACCCCTCCACGGTCGGGAAACTTAAATCCCATGGAGCATTTAAGGGCCATTTTGAAGAGGACTGTTCGCAAAAATAATGTGACATCAAACGAAGAATTGAAACAGGTGTCTTACATGAATGGGACGAAATCGCCCCTTCTTAATTCGTGCCGACGGCTTGTGGATTACATGCAAAGGAGGTGCCAGAAAGTCATCAGAAAAGGATACGTCACCAGATACTGTAGCGCTTGCGTAGTGAACAATTTGCTCTATTGCTTCCAAGTATACGGACGGCAAAGCTACATCGCATTTGAACATTTTTTTTTTTTTTTTTTTTTTTTTCCACTTTATTGTATGAGTGAAATTACGAAAGAATTTATTTTCTTTAAAATTTATATGCCGCGCAAGTGACATGGAATACGTATTAAAACGAAAGTATTAATGGAATGTATTTACGCGTCCACAATTTTGTATTTTATTTTCTCCGCAGCTCTGTACGTACAAGAATGTTACATAGGCCTACTGCGCTAAGAACACGTTCGTTTTTAAGACTCTATTCATGCCAAGTAGCGAACTGGCTAAGGCCCACCGTATATGGGCCTCTTACTCAAACGTTAATTACGCGTGATACAGAAACTATATACATAAATGGCGTTATTCGTAACTCTTCGAATGTACCACATGTTTCTGTCGATGAAAGATGCTATGTACACCTTCTTAGATCATTAAAAAAAAATCCATATCGAGGATCATGGAGTTTGTGTCAGTGTATTTTTAAGCGGAAATATCATCTTTAACAAAACAAATAATATTAATATTTTGGGGATTCGTGCTAAATTACCAATCTGCGAAAAAAAATATTTTAATCGTATAAAGTAAAGTAACACTACTATGGTGATTAAAAGATCTCAAACTAAACGAGTTAACACTGAAACTAAACTTTGACACTGCACATTCCAGCAGATGAAATAACTGTCATTAAAAGATCTCAAACTAAACGAGTTAACACTGAAACTAAACTTTGACACTGCACATTCCAGCAGATGAAATAACTGTCATTATAATTACAGACAACGCATTCCTTGTATTACGGTTTCAAAACATTGGTCCTTTTAGCACCAAGGAAAAAAAAATCTAATTCATTTATTGGGGACCGCGGACTGCATGGAAGAAATTACCGTACAGCGAGAGGGAAGAATTCCAACTTTATTTTCGTGATGTTCGTGGTATAAAAATGTTGTTCAAGCAGCAGTTTCGAATTTCGCTATGAGAAAATTGGCATGTACAACGCAATTTATAATTCACTGTTCGCGAAAATATTTTTTTACATACACTTTTTCGTCCCTTTTCTAAATGCCGAATCAATTACAAAGGAAAATAATTGTAGTACAGAGTCTCTACCAATTATTTTCTCATATTCTCATCCAAATAGATAACAGGCAGTGCTATCACGGTGAAACTGAGGGTATGTTTATTATTTTCCTGTGAAATGTTGTGGCGAAATATGCTCAGTCTAATATTTGTTTCTCACAGAAGAGAAATGCCAACGAAGGAATTACAAAGGTAAAATACACATTGAACACATTGTTTAACACAAATCGCAGTAACCGGGATAAATTGTTTCTGTAATGAAGGAAAGCAGCTTGCTTTAGTCTGCTTCTATTCTGGGAATGGCTCAACTCCGCTTTAAGGTTCGCTTTGTTGGGAAGTAATCTCACTCGCTCGCGGACATTTGCTGAAATATCTTTCTCAACAGCGAGGCAGCCGGATTTCCTGGTTCGTTTGTTAATCCTGCAGTGTAAACACTTAACTCGAGGAAGGTCGGAGAGTACGCGCGTAATGTGTTGGAAGAACAAAAGATTTCTTGTAACGGCTACAAAAAGAACTAAAAGGAAGTCATGCAAAGTGAGGAACAATGGCGCAATAGCGCACCGGAGGGAGGTGGAGATAAATTGGAAGAAATAAAATGTACGAGCAGTGGTAATATGAAACAGGGCTACTCCCGTCCCAGTATGCTTTCGCACAGTTTGAAACGACACATGACTGCACCAGTAAAAAAATCCTCTCGTAATATTCAGGCACTAAAAATACACGTGTGTGATCGTCGACTTACACAGACTCGGAAATTGCGCAGTTGTTTGAAGAAAAAGTGAAGAGATTTGGACGACTCTTAACACAGAGGTCTTGGGAGCCGATGAGGGTGAGTGAGGTGAATACGGAGCGGAGCCGGAACGAAAGGGCGGGGGGGGGGGTAACTGGAGATCCCTGAGACAACCCGCTGAACAACGGTTCCGTTGGGCACGATTCCCACATGCGAAAATCCGGAGCGACCCGGCCGGGGATTGAGCCCGGATGGCCTTGGCGGCAGGCGAGCAGGTTTGACCGCTCAGCCACCGTGGCCCCTGAAGCAAAGTGTCTGCGTGTTTCGAATGACGTAGAAAAATTGTTTCGCGTGTGGAGAGTAGAGATGCTCCTGGAAGAAAAACCCACAGAATGACGACAACGTCCACCACGTTTCACACACGTGAAAACCAGAGTTGTACCACCAGGAATCGAACCCGGTTCACCGTGGGGTGGAATGTGAGTAGATAGCTATACCAACGCGAGCTCAGATATGGTTTTATGTTTCCAATTAGAATTATTTTTACTTTTTTTTTTTTATGTTGCCACAAGAGTGTGGTTTAGACGGCTGTGATTTTAGCACGTCGAGTTTTATACAGGCCAATACGAAAAATGAAACTCGACGAAGGAACTCGCAGAATGGTAGGAAATTTATACTACAAATTACTGAGGCGCTGTTCGAATGATTCAAAGAGTGGGAGTAATTGATTATTGTCTGAAAAATTATGCACACACGACATTGCAAGCACTTGGTTGCAATCAGTGTGCAGGCGTCTCCAGGGCTGTGTTTCTGAAGGCGGGAACAGGTAGCAGTTCCCGAAACGTCGCTCCTTTTGTCGTCTGCATTGACGGGTCGTCCATATTTACTAAACTGTTCCAGCCATTGTGCTCGTCTCTGGTGGGTTCGTTGTCCGTCCAGTTTTTTTTTGTAACATTCTTCCTTCATATTCCGTACGGCCAACCAGAGTAACTTTTTGCGTCTGCTGGAGTAATTTTGCACCACTCGAAATGTTTGTTTTTCCAGCGATGTGGTTAAGGGTTAGCGAACATTACCTGGGTAGATAAAATGAAGTTAAAATACTTTTCTACAGTTGTCTTTTTCCGAGCCAAATGGCAGCAAGAAAAACAAAAATTCGAGTCGTGCAGTTATTCTAGTAGGTGCAAAGTATCCACGTCTTACGGAACTTGTTTGCATGTTTGGTCAACAATTTTGGTCGTGATGTGTCGTTTTGTTAGTTAAAAAGGAACTGGATGTGGGGAATTGCCTCACAGGCATCTTCTATCCGAGTCCACAGTTCATAGCTATTAATTGCCGGATGAGAATGACGGGCTATAGTATATTCGCGTTTTCATCGCATTTTTTTGAATCAAACATTTAAAAAACCACCCCATGTATGACGTGTTTTGTTGTTCAATATATAGGTGATATATCAAAAGTGTTTTATTTGTGGCTTATATTAAACGAAATGTTTTCTGTTTTTTCACAGTTGAAGGTTATTGCACTAAAACATAGCTGTCATTTTGAAATTATACCACATGTATTAACTGAGGAAAATTACGTCAACTGGCTGTATAAATTAAGTGTAAATTTACACATACAAAAATGTCGCAATTTTACAGTTTTTGTGTCGTATGTGAATACAACAGTATGTATAATTTTACACCAAGTTTTCTATAAATCCAAAGACAATTACAAATCTGTGTTGAAAACACTAGAATGTTTAGCTTTCTTTACAGTGATTTGGCAGTTTTATTACAGATTTTAAAGAATGTGTAAAATTACCCCAATTCTGCTGATTACAATTCAATCATATATTTATTGTACTACACGGCAATTGTTGTATAGACACGCTATGTCACTGTAATCATACATAATACTATGTGTAATTTTACAACAACAGTCTCTGCATAAATCTATGTTAAATATTTTGTAAACAGAACCATATGAAAGAATTTGAAGTGTATATTTGCACATACAAAGGTTTGGTAATATTACATTTTATATGTGTAGTCGGCGAAAACAACAATATTTGTATTTTTAAGTTAACGTTTTAGAATATCTCTGTTCGAGAAAAATTTATGTGCACATTTTATTATGAGTAACGTTGATGTAAAATTACTAATTATGAGGAGTGTTGGAAAACAAACGCAACTGAAACACAAAATTGTTAAATAGCGTATTTTTAGTACTATACGATAGTTATTTGTACATTTACATCGATGCATTTGCACTAGGTACGCAGTGTAATTCTATGTAACTATGTCTGTGTATACGTATATTAACGTCCTGAATATATTACACAATATGACTTATTTATAGTTGCAGTATTTGCAGAAAGAATAATTAACAATTCAACATTTTGTATGTGTAATTTACGAAAAGTAAACTATCGCTTATGGCATTAATGTTGTTTTATTTTATAAATAAATTAAGAGCGAACATAATTTCGAATTCCGTTGTTATTCAGACTTTGAAGATGGATATAATACCACATGTTGACTGTCAAGTTAATGTTGAATTGTATAATTATTCTGTGTTATTTGGGAAGGTTTAATTGTAAAAAGAAATTTACGATTTGGGTCAAATTACATTTGCAGCACATAAAGGACAGCAAACAGATTCGATAAAATTACGAAAATATAAAATGTGAAATAGCAGGAAACAATTGTAAAACATTAACAAATGTGGTAAAATTACGTGTAAACCCTACACAGTTTCGTAAATTTACAAGATACATTTACATATGATGTAGTGCCAAGATAATATTTTACGTTTACAGCGAAGATGTAATTTTACTAAGTACAACTAAAGACATATAAAATAATTCTTGTAAAATTACTCTTGCTTAGTTTATGTAAATTCTCTTGAGGAGGTTAAAAAATATCTTACCACTTGTAATATCATTCCTGCCACAAGGCAATTGTAAATTTAAACAGATCTGTGCAAAATTAGTAAAACAACGTAAATAAAATTTGACCAATTTTGAGGGACATTTTACAATTACTAGAACCACGAAATATAATCTGAATTATTTTGAGGGATATATTTCACTTTGACGTAGAGTAAGAAACCATTTACATACGTGGGTGTGAAATTTCACCAACATTGTTGGATACACTTAAGCAACATACATTTGTGTACAATTACACACACATTTTTTACATTGTGAACACATGTCGTGTAATTTCATGTCGCAATGGCTGCACACATTTACGCATGTCACGTCTAAATCACATCAGTAGTTGGCTGAATATGTTCTCATGCAAATGTAGTAGTTACATTACACGTGGTCTGTATCAGTTCACCACGCTAACTGTCGTTTTAAGTTTACGGAATATTGATGTATTTTAAGTGTTCGCTTGTAATGAAATCACGAGCTTAAATTTAGTATGGGATTAAATTTTCATGCCATTCTGTTGAACTAAAATTGCGGTAATAAAACATGTGTGTGAAATTGGAAATATTTTTGTTATTTACTTTGAATAGAGAATATGTTGCAAAATATTGAAACTGAAAATGACATTTGGTCATTTTTAATTCTCAAATGGTACAAATAAAAGTGACACAATTTTACATCTGTATTTTTATTCTACTTAATTTTTAGTGCTAACTGCTTAAGTTTTTGTATTGTGTAAACTCCTTTAGGTCGTGTTTACATCGAGCAGACGCTTGCAGCGTGGCGATAGCAGGGTTGTCTGGTACCATGGCCACAATTGAAGCCATTGACACATCCCGAAAGAAGAAGTGTCTTGATGGTAGGGCAAAGTAGAGGAGCGCAATGCGAAGACGGCACTCTGGGGAATCTGTGCGGCAGTCGCTAATGTTGAAATCCGTTTTACAATTACAGGAGTCAGGGCGGGAGAAAGTAGGGCAGTAGTTAGTGAGCGAAGATAGACTTGTATGAGGTAAATGCAGGGTGATATGATATGAGTAAGGGCTTCGCTAATCCCCTCCCATAACTCCGTATGGTCCTGGCGGTTATAATATTAGTTGACTGCTGCTGCAGCGATTTTACCTTCCATCTGGGTTGCTCGTGATTCTATCATTTTATTTTAAAACTTTGATTTACTTAGAATCTTCCAGGGCGTGTCACATAAGCTGTGAGACAACGATTGAAGCATTATGAACGTATGAGGTTTTGTAGTCCAGCATGTTGGCAAAAATAAAGGGAATTTTGCAAGTTTCTCTTCCAGTTTATGCTCGGGCCTTACATTATTTGTTAAATCTAAAAAGTAATTGTTTCAAAACTATAAATATACTACTAATTTTCTTAAGTAAACTCAAATTCTGTAGCAATTTGACTCACTAAAAGAGCCAGTTTTATATACATATATATAAAACTGGCTCTTTATATATATATATGTATATATATGTGTGTGTATATAAGTGAATATATATATATATATATATATATATATATATATATATATATATATATATATTCACTTACTATTGATGTATGCGCATAGGCCAAATAGTAATGCCAACACAACTTCCATAACTTAATATCAAATTAAAACCGCAGACTCTTTATTATACCTATGACTTGGAGAACATATCTTGCGTCTCAAACACACTGTAAATAACAGTGTAAATTTACAGACTTTTTAAGATTTCAATTTTTTTTTGTACTTTTCGTAAACAACTGCAATACGTGTGATTTGCACGAATGTTTCTAAGAATCCAAAACGCAATACAAATCTAAAACACGCAGGTATAGAGTTATTAAATAAAATATACGAGTCAAATTACACATTTTAAATTAGGACTTGGGCGTAGAAATTGCTGCTTCACCACACCACGTTGCAAAACAGCACAATTCTGTGTACATTTCATAGTCCTCTACATTTTGAGAAGCAGATTCGTTTGTTTGAGTGGCTGCAGCTCATTCACATGTTCGACTCGACCACAGGGAATTCAGCTACCCGAGCGTTAAATGTTGACTACTGTTTCACAGTCGTATATGGCATGTCGGTTGAGACAAGAAAATTACATATCAATTAACGTCATCCAGCCTGGTACTAAATTATTACGCGAAATGTGGTAAAAATTCCTCGACCTTAAGTGCAAACCTTGTATTGGGCAATATTTGTTTACTGTACGGTTATGGTATTAACACGATCATATCCGTGTAAAAAGTTGCCACCTGCTTCGCATTGTAATTTAACGAAACCACAAATTTGTAAATTAAATTAACACGCGTGAAAAGGCTACAATCGCGAATAAATAAGAGCTCAATTTAGCCGTATGTGGCACGTGAATAGACATCCCAAAAAGAATTCGTTTTATTTAATGACCACGGGAACATTTTTTTTTAATGATTTACTTAGCTCAATAATCTCATTAGTTTAAATCGACGAAAAAAAGGTATGCTGTGAAATAAAAACGTGTTTCACGGAAATAGTGGACGGAATTCGAAAACGTCACCATCATGGGCGCCTAATAGCTTACAGGCTAACTTAAAGTTCCGCATACGATAAAATAACTTCTATTCAAAATTATGATATTAAACTACACTGAGAAAAAGTTTTTGTTGAATCAAACAAGATTCGTTTGGCGCAACCGAATTTTTTGTTTATATAGGGAAAATGAAATATTTTCTTACTGAAATCAAATTATTTGTTGTTCTCATTTGTTTGCCCCAAACTGTAAGATTTGATTGGTGCAAATAAATCATTGATTGGCTACACGTATCACACAATTTAGGCCGATATGAAAATTGTTACATGTTCGACTGAATTTCGAACCTTGATCACCTGCGTCCGAGCGCTACGCCTTAGTAATCTCTGCTAACGTGACAACTGATGCCGCCTCAAAGTTTTAATTGGATATACTGCAAACATTGGGCAACGTATGCAAACAAATATTTCAAGTTTTACAGCTGTACTTGTCAGTTTCTTGTTGCATTGTTTTATACGACTGTTAAGTATCAAAATATGCACTAACAAACACAGTTACTATCCTAATTGTCACAAAAATACAAACAAACTCTTGAGCTGTATTTTAGAACGAAGATAGTCAAATGAGTAGCCAAACAAATATATATATATATATATATATATATATATATATATAATATATATATATATAGTTGATTCAACAAAATACTTAGTCGACCATCTAATTTTCTTTTGGCCCAACACAGATATTTTGTTTATTCAAACATATATTTTGTTCGACTAACAAAAGTAATTTTGTTGCTTTGCAAATTTAGTTTGTTCGACAATATATTTTATTATGGCAACTAAATATATATTTGGCCCTATACAAACAAATATTTTGTTCGATTTTCTCTGAGTAGAGCACGGAGTTCTGGTACTATGCCCTCATAGTTCAGGGGCGGCAGAGTGGCCGACTTGTAGTAGGAGGGAGGGGAGATAGCGCCCACGGTTATCTCGGCGGCAGATTTTCAGTTCGCAATGCCGCGCAAAGTTGTATTGTTAGTCTGTTATAGACCTAGAACCGCACACGTCAAGTGGACAAGGCTCTCTCTCTCTCTCTCTCTCTCTCTCTCTCTCTCTCTCGAGAGAGAGAGAGAGAGAGAGAGAGAGAGAGCCACCTGGTTGGCCGTGTACGTGGAGCCCTGTGGTTTTTGTGCGTGAGGGCTTTGCTCGTGTTACTTGTAACATGAGCAGGCTTAAACGTGACAGCAGGCGGAGAACAGTCTGCGCCATGTCCCGTGCCAGAGAGGTATGGTCAACGGGCGTACCCGTGGAGGAGGTACGGACCGAACAGCCACGAAACATCGAGACTGAGAGGGAAGTCTTCCTCCACAAGGTACTCACGAGAAAATCGTTGGCAACCCCGGAAGAAGCCAAAACGATAGAAATTGACTGGCCGGTTGAACAGAACATGGTGGATGCCGCTGCACAGACTTGGCCTGCTCAGTCGGATCCTACTGACCCACAATGGCTGTACAACGACCTGATCAGGGGAGCGATGCTAACGAAGTTGGAAGATCCGACGACGTTGACATCTGCTCTTGCCCTTGTCATAAGGAACATGGAGGGGGGAGATAAAGTTCTGTTTCCTAGAATGGAGACAATAGACAGGCTTGTCGTCGCCCAGGCAGGCCTGCCAACCAAATCTACACAGTTGGTCACTCTGATCAAAGAATGCTTCTGGCGTAGGGGCGAAAGATTCGTAGAATCTGACGCCCTTCAGGATGCCATCCGTACATACAGGAGGCGTACCTTTGATTACAGTAAGCCTTTCAACGGGTACACTGTGGTCAGGTACTAGTCCTTCATTTTAGAAGGGCATTCTACCACCAGTATGGCCACGCCACATAGATGTGACAAGCCCCTCCCCAGGGAGGGGCCTGGCCGGATGGAGGAAAGATCTGGGAGGAATATTCGGAGAGTTTGGAAATCTCTCGAACAGGATGAAGCAACATAAGGTATTGATGAACTGAATTCCTTCCCATTGAGCCTCCAACCACCCGGCCAGTAGCAAATACAACCGATTAAGTCTAACCTGATCATGACGACATGCCGCTGAGCAATGCTCAGGCATATTCTATGGAATTGACAAAGCTGTTTGTACCTGTATGTGTTTTATTAAGCTGGACAATTGCAAAGCGGAAAAGAGCGCAGCGATGGTTTTGTATGTGTCTGTGTGTGCATGAGTGCCGCTACGGAGTGCAGTTTTTTAGTTTTCGATACAAGATCTTTGCATCAGGGGGCGAGGTGGAGGGGGATGTTTCTGGTTGCCGGATATTCCCCGAAACTTAGCCCGTCACAACCCAGATGCACTGAGCCGAGTAGGCAGTTATTTGGATACCGTCATACTTAACTTCAAACGAGTCAGGATTAGCGCAGTCTCGAATTGTAGTTAGTGTGTGAGTGTGTAGTTTAGTAGTAGTGTTCTTTTCAATTTTTCGACAGCATGGCGGTTTCAAAATTGCAAAGTTCCCGGTGGTTACCTGAGATCAAAAGAGCCGAGTTAGCTTTTTGTATGTGGGGGCTAAAGTAGCTTGGCTAGAAAGAAGCGCTCCGGGTATGACCTTTTAATAGGTATCGGCCACCTGGAGGGGAGGTTTCGTGAGGCCAGCGCCAGTTCCACCGGGAACTCTATTAGTCTGTTATAATAGGAAAGAGGGAATAATAGGAAAGAGGGACAGGAGTTGCCCAAATACAGATCAATAACAAGAGTTACTGATCTGGAGAAGGAAGCACTCATGGACCAGGCAGAGCAGCCCAATGATGGATTCATGTTCGTAGAATCCCATGGTGTTGGTTAGGGAAGTATTTGCTAATGTGAGGAATATGAGAAAAATGGCGAGGGATAACAGACGAAGAACAGCCTGTGTCATCTACCGTGCCAGAGAAATAAAGGAGACGGGAGTGCAGGTGGAGGGGGTCCAACTTGAGAGACTAAGTGAAACCGAAGTCTACAAGGCAGACTTCCTCCACTAATAATTGACAAGAAGGAACGAATCAGCTCCTGAAACGATATTTTCCATTGACTGGCCAGATGATAAAAACATGGTTGATGTTTCTGTACAGGCTTGGCCTGTGCAGGCACACCCTCACAGCCCATCGTGGTTGTATGACGAGATCATTCGTGGGGCACTAATATCAAGATTCTTATTATTGTATTTTCTATCCGTTCCGTATGTTGGCAACCATCTCAGCTGTGATATCTCTACTAAGCACTGCTCGGAATAACTCTGTAGATGTCTTAGAGGTCCATGTTTTCATGTTTTCCAACCAGGAGATTCGTCTCCTACCAGCGCCTCTCATTCCGGGTACATTACCTTATAGAATACTCTGTAGTAGCTGATATCTGCTTTCGTTCCTCATGATATGGCCGAGGTACTGCAGCTTCCTTGTTTTCACCGTGGCCAATTCTTCTTTACACTTTTTCATCCTCCGAAGAATTTCAACATTTGTAACATGGTCTGTCCATGGTACTCTTAACATTCTCCGATATAACCACATTTCAAAGGCTTCCAATCTTTTACTGAGTGACTCCGTCAGAGTCGAAATTTCAACGCCATAATATCGAACAGAGAACACACAACAGCGTAGTAGTCTCATTTTTGTGGTTATTGTTATCTCATGACGTTTAAAAAACTTACTAATTTTGTTGAAGACAGCCTTAACTTTTCCAATACGAGACTTCACTTCCTCTGATCAATCCCACTGGTCATTTATGGTGGTACCGAGATATGTATATTTGTGTGCATGTTCAACAGGTTATACATATATAACAACAATATAACAAAATACTAATATAACATGCAGGGATGCATTTATTTGTTAATGATCATTAGTTTTGTTTTATTTATATTAATATCAAGACCATATTCATAACTACTCTGTGTCACTCTATCCATAAGGTTTTGAAAATTGCCCAGGCTATCTGCAAAATGACAGTATCATCTGCATAGCGATTGTTGTTTATCCATTGCCCATTCAACAGCATTCCCTTCTCCACATCCTCCGATGTTTCCCTGAATAAGTATTCTGAATATATGTTAAATAATAATGGAGACATTATACAACCTTGTTTTACATGCCGTTGGATATATATATATATAGTCAGTGGTTTTACCTCCTAATCTCACTGAAGCAGACTGTTTACAGTATAAACAGACAATGATTCTTAGATCATTATCATCCAAGCCAACACTATTTAAAATTTTAATCATCTTCTGGTGCTGTACTCTACCGAAGGCCTTTTGGTAATCTATAAAGCAGGCTAAAATATCACAATTTATGTCTCTGCATCGTTGAAATAGTAATTGGACGCTAAAGAGAGACTCTCTTGTTCAACTGCATTCCTGAATCCAAACTGTGTAGGAGATATTTGTTCTTCACATATCTTGTATATCCGTCGATGATAATCTTCACAAAAGTTTCAACAAATGGCTCATAAGTCTTATCGTTCTGTAATCTCCACACAACTTAGCTCCAGGTTTTTTCGGCAATACAACAAATTCTGATTTGAGCCACTCTTTTGGAATATTGCCATAGTTGTAGATGTCATTGAACAATGCAGTCACAAATTTCGCTTTATCTTCCTTGAGAAGCTTTAAAAATTCTGCATTTATATTGTCCGGGCCAATGGCCTTACCAAATTTCATTGTTTTCATTCCAGCTTGCACGCCTTCTACCAGGATATTAGGTCCTCTCTCAGAATTGATCTGTGGAGGATCTGGTCGATTGTCCTAAGTAGTTGTTCTATATGTCTTTGTCATGTATCCTTAATTTCTTATGTACTAACAATGACTTTTCTTTCGCTGTCAACCAACTTGTTCACTGTCCTTGTGTCACACTTCCCAGTATTCTCTCTGACTTTTCGATGAACATTCAAACTGTCGCGCTTCAGTTGTAAATCTTCTATATAGGCAAATTTTCCGTTTATTATTATTTTTTTGCTGCTCTTATCTTTGTTCTAATCGCTTTATTGATGCTATAGTATTCAATAGGGCAATTTTTTACTATCCTTCTCTGCATTATGATGAAGATTTCTTCAGTCATACATTTTTATTTATTTTTTTGTGAAATCTGATTTCAAATATTCGTTTTTAATAGATTCCATGACATGTTTTAGTTTTGCAACTTTCTCTTCAGTACTCAAGGCTTCAGACAATATACTTATTTCATTATTGAGGTGTATCTCCACTTGATTTCTTATGGAGGGTTCCTTAAGTTTCTCCAAGTTGTACTTTGTGACCGTTTGATTTCTGATGTTCTTCATTCTAGTTCTGAAAACACCAACCACGGATTATGATCTGAGGATATACCTGCACCAGGATATGTTCTCACTGAGATACAGCTGTTCCCGTACCTTTAATTTATCATAATATAATCGATCTGATTTCTGATAATTATTCCGGATGAATATCAAGATTGGAAGATCCGAATATCTTGGTAGCATCTCTGGCACTGGTAATCAGGCACATGGATAAAAAGGGGGGTGGATA
Organism: Dryococelus australis; assembly: GCA_029891345.1. Classification (NCBI taxonomy): domain Eukaryota; kingdom Metazoa; phylum Arthropoda; class Insecta; order Phasmatodea; family Phasmatidae; genus Dryococelus; species Dryococelus australis. Next base: position 74,785,141 of record CM057006.1, on the reverse strand, counting down.
GGATCCCCTTCCCCCGGATGGAGGATATGGACAAGCTCGTCGTCGCCCAGGTGGGTCTGCCCTCAGAGAGAATGGCACACCTGAGGATGATTAAAGAGTGTTATTGGCGTCGTGGCAAACGATTCTCCGAAAAGGAAATCTTCAAGGATGCCGTCCGTACACAAGGGAGGCGTACCTTTGATTAAAGTAAGCCCTTCACGAAGCTTCCAGACGGCAGGACAAGAATCACTAAGTGAACGAAGACTGAATTGAATGAGTGTGTGTGTGTGTGTGTATGAGTACCGTAATGATTACCTCCAGTGTGGTATAGACTCGACCTTTTGTTCCCAGGGGGCGAGGAGAAGGGGAATGAGTCTGGTTTACCGGTCATCCCCCGAATCTAAGTCCCGTACGGCACTCGAGCGCACTGGGCTACGTAAAGGGATAATTGGGCACTGCCATGTTTTATTTTAGCCGTGTAAGATGGATAAACGCGATTAGTTAGCGTGTGTGTGAGTAGTGTAGTGTAGTTAGATTTTAAATATTTGCAGAGAGCATGGCGGTTTCAAAAACGCAAAGTTCCCGGTGGATCCTGAAGAACAAAAGAGCCGATTTAGATTTTGTTTTGTTGGGACGGTTAACGTAAAGTTAGAAAGTAGTGCTCTAGGTATAACCTTTTTATAGTTATCGGTCACGTAGAGGGGAGGTTTTTTGAGGCCAGAGCCAATTTGACCGTGAACTTTGTTAATATGTTATCAAGTATGTCTAATTGAGCTCATCACACGGCAAAACACCCCCCCCCCCCCACACACACACAAACTGTCAAACGTCACACACTCTGTGCTCCACGACTAATGTATCGGTCAATAATGTCAATAAGGTCTACTTATAAAAAAGTGATTACGAAGGCTGACACTGAAAATTTTCCAGGTTCGATACCCGTAAGGTACGGGGGATTTTCAGGACTATGAAAGTCGTTTATAGTCCTCAGAGCAAATACTTAGATGGTGCGACAATGGACAGAAGTCTGTGAGAAGACACTTGAAATGAAATAATCATTTTTATTATTTTTAAGATTTACGCAGACATTGTAGTTGTAGTACTAATGCGCAGAAGGTATGTTAAATAACTTGAAGTAGGGGAGAAATACGTAAGCATATTAAATGTTTATTTTCTCTTTCGCAGTGCATGCAATTTTCCCCAAATGCACGTATAAAAACAATTTCGGTTTGTATTAATATTGCTATGATATTTTTCCATAGCGACATTAAGAACACGGACATTGTGGGTAAAAATTTACAGCAATACCAGATAAAAACACATTTTTAAAAATTAACACAATCATTGCGTTTCTTTTACTATATTTCCATCGTATTAAATTACAAATCTATGCGTTGAAATTAACATACATAGTGTGCAAATTTTTTACCGCCGCACAATTGCCCTAAAAACCCTATTTCAGTGTTAAATAACGTGCATTAAGTTGTGAAAATTTGCATGCTCACTGGGTGGCAATTTTTACTGCCACGTAAGTTCTGTGAAAAAGTACGAATATTAGGTCATTTTAATTGTAATGCACGTCAACATAAATACACCTACAAAGTTATGTGACGTTAGAAGCACCCAGTATGAGTGTTTAAATTTCTCAATTGACTCAACATAAAGGTTTTTAAATTCTGTTCTTGTCTTCTTAGCATCCCTAATGTGTTAAATTATCAATGGGACGTCAGGTACGTTTAGCACCACACTAAGTGGCAATTTGTGCTGCCACAATCATTCTGTGTAAAATTACTGATTTTTGTTACAGTGTGGTTTAGATAATTATACCACAAGGACAACGCACCGCATTCGTGGGCACTCAGTTTAATAATATCCTGCATTCGAACTTTCCTTTACTAGGTGTTACCAACACACCTATTTTCTGAATGTTTTTGTTTCTATTAATATAAATGAACTACTATAATTTATAGAAAACATATAATAATAGGCTGTTCACGGTAAAATGAGCACTTTTGAAAGCCCTGCTTAAGATATATTCGTATTCACGTTTTGTGTTCTGCCACCTTCTATGAAATTATTATTTCCACGAGCCTCATCGCTTTCTTCACGCGTCAGTCAAGTGAAACTGTAAAATTGATTTTAAAAAATAAGTATAAAACGCTTGTGATGAACTGCATATTTAGGATAAACCTAAGCGCGTCATACATGGGGTGATTTTTCAAAAATTTCCTTCAAAAAGTGTGAATAAACCGCTAATAGACTACAGCAGGCACAGTTTTTCAGAACGCCTGGCGTGTCATGGACGTCTGCCGCGTCTCTGTTTAAAAATGTAAGTACTCGACACGAAACGGCATCTAATAGAAATTGCATAAATACCTACTATATGGGACTTTGAAACGCGTAATTGTCATCAAGCATATAAAAGAAAAAGATACGATACAAAATATCAACTCGCTATCATCTTGCATTGTTTCAGCAATACTAACTTATACATTTGCAGACATAGGAATTCGTAGTTATAGCTGCTTCTGACGCCCGTTCATGCCACATATGGTAGAGTCTAATCGCCGTTTCTTCACACTTTTTGAAGCAAACCTTTGAAAAGTCACCCCATGTATGATGTGTTTGGTTGTTTACTAAATATGCAGTTTATCACAAGCGTATTATAATTCTGTTAACATAAAGTGCTTTATGATTTTGTTATATTACATGTTTACTTATATTTGATCTATATATTATAATTTTTAGTTTGTAATTAATATGAATAAAACCAGAGAGATAGAGATAGAGAGATAGAAATGGACATATAGAGATATAGAGAGGGATATTGGGATATATATAGAAATAGACTGAGATATAGAGATCGATGAAGAGAGCGATATAGATAGAGAGAGTGAAATAGAGAGACGTGTGTTGGTAATACCTAGTAATAAATAGTTCGTGTGCAGTATGTTATTAACTGGAGTGCGCAGGAATGCGGTGTGTTGCCCTCTCAGTGCAATTCTCTACATTCGGTTAAAATGTGTCTGCAATAGGCGGAGGAATATTCTGGAAGTAGAAAGTTAGCAATGCTTCAGAAAAGTTGTAAGTAACCGTGATCAGACTATACGTAATGCGCAGGGTGAAAGGATGCGTGTAGTTGTCGTTTCCATCGGTGGTGCGTGTCTTTCGCATACGATTAAAAATAAATTCACGAGGGAAGGGACAACAGAACGGTGCTGTAAATTGACCTCAGGGTAGCAGAAACCAAACTTCTCTGCCAACAACCAAATGCCCCGCTAATTTATTGCAAACCTCTTTGTTGCAGCAATAATCGAAACATTGTTCATCTTTTGAAATAACTATATGTTCTGCAGGGGGATCAGAATGCTCTGATGTAGGAACTCTATTCATGGTGACATGCAATACCACAACAAACAGTTACGTTGCAGTTACTATCTACGTTAGTAGTAATTAAACGGTACCTACAACATAACCTATTGATTTCCCTATATTCACAGTCTAGGTAGGTAACAGGTACGTAAATTTGGTCCATACAACCATACTAATTAGTCAGTATAACAAGTGCGATTGTGGTCTGTCTGCCTCCTACCGAATAACAGCATAACTTGGTGCTGAGGCGAAAAAGGAATAACAGCGAGTAAATTACTGTTTTCCCGAGGGAGCTCGGGGTGCGCCTTATACAGAATTTAGGGGGAAACAAAATTGTCCGCGTTTGCGACTAAAGTAGGCAGCTGATCGGTCAGAACGAAAGTTTCCGAAACTGCACGAGAAATTAGCCAATGGGAGAGATTGTAATGTGACGCGGTTAGCCAATGAGAAACATAGATGGAGTTTGAGCGAACGCATCTAATTGACCGCACGAATGTGATCAGTTAGGCAATGAGAATCATGGGTGGGGGGTTAAGCGAACCTGACAAATTGGCGAACTAAAATGAGAAATTGGTGTAGCGACTGTGAATCATTGGTTGAACGAAGGTTTCCAAAATCATACGAGAAATTAGCCAATGAGAATCATTAATTAGGGGGTAGAAGGTGGGGCGGAACGAATGTTTCGGAAAACACACAGTCAATTAGCCAATGAGAAACATTGGAGTCCTGCCGACTAATTGGTCGAAGGAATGTGAGTAATTGGTGGTGGGGGTGGAACAATTAGCCAATTAAATACTTTTTGGGTCCTCAATGTCAAAGGTCACCGGTTTAAGGTCAAAGGTCAAGGTCAATGTCACCTGAAACCAACATGTCCTACAAAATTGCCGCCGGGGGTCCGGAGTGACAGAGCATGAACAGCTCCGAGCTCTGATACCCATCCCCTTGACCAGACTTCCCATTATCATTTTACTTGTTTACCATTAAATATTTAACAAGTATGCACATATGTCTTTAAATACTATTAAATTTTTTTCATAAAAAAGTTATAAAACTGATAAATTAACACACCTTTCACTTTATAAACTCATTCAAAAGTCATTTGATTATTAGCTAATATCACATATATTTTTTTTTGCGGTGGCGAGCTAGCTGAGATTATTACAGGTCCAGTCGAATAATATGCTATCAAATAATATTATAACATATTGAAATTTGAAATTTTTTCTCCTTCAAAAATTTGATAATATATCTACTGAAGACGAAACAGTCGATCGCTGTAAAAATATATCTAGTAAACTTCCTAAACTGTTTTGCATCGCTACTATACGAAGTTGGGAACTTCCCTACGCATTTGACTATCCCTGAGCCACTGTAGGGACGTTATTGTGGAAGCATGGGAAAATATTTTACCATTCGCGCTTTGTCGCTGTAAGTATACACTGAAAAGTCATATTTACAAATAATTTCGTAGAGTGTACAGTTTACTTACTTTAACTGCAGTATTTCATATCATTTGAAAACACCTCATTTATTTATCCCGGAGAGAACACTGATTTCTGAAACTATTATTACATACAAAAATACTCCATTCAATTTTTATTAGTAAATTAGCTATATCTAACCCCCAATTCAAGAGCTTCGTTTAATAGCAGCTTATAGGCAACTCTCCGAAATGTACATGGAAGGAAGTGGACCAACAGAATGTGTTTGAAAAGACAATTTTTCCGGTTTAGTTAGCCCAAATCGAGAATTTTTACCTGCATTGAGTGCTGATGAGATGTTATCTCTTTTCCCAATCATCAGAAAACCGTAATTTCCTAAGCTAAACTAGTTGCCACTTTACTGTTACTTTTATAGGATTTGTATTCAGATGAGCTTTACGATCAAATCAGGTTATATGGTAATATTATCCCACCTAATTTAACGGAGACTACTATAGCGTGCTGGCAAAATATTTAGCTACTTTCCGAATTATATCTTCAGGTATATTAGATAAACGACAAGCAAAATTATAGAGAATAAACTAACTGTTACACAATTTCTAATTGCAATTGAATAATTTTGATGTTTGTAGATTTATTATAATTTTTGTCGAAAAATTTATTTCAATAAAATATCAGAAATAGAAAATTAATACAGGCCTACTGCTTTTAAGGATAGTTTATTTAAATCTTCACTTCGAAATTTCTGCTATAAATAGTAATGTTTGTCATACGACAGTTGAAAACAGCTGAAGAGGAGTCGCATAGGAATTTTCATTGTTTAAGCTATGTAAGAAATAATTTATTTTGCTAATTTCTCATTTTCATAAGTACAAATATGACCTGAACATGTAAACGTACGACTATTATGTACATACACATGTGGATTAACAGAGATTATAAATCAGGTGGCGAATGTAAAATATTTTTTAGATAAAATAATTTTCGTATTATAAATAATAGTCGTGTTTTGGAAAACAATTCAGAAATTATCAGTAAAAATGATAAAATATGTGTAATAAAACTGATGTTACGAAATTTTACTAACTGTAGTTATGCCATTTCTGTGTACTTATTTTACGCAATGCATCACGACTGGGATATGTCGCAGAGTTATTTTCAATCATTCCTAAATGGATGCTTCTATACGTATACTTATATTAACAAAACAGCCAACCTAGTAACATTCGGAAGGTATTGTGGTCTGAAATCTAAACAAAGTTCACTAACTCACATGTTCTGCACCTAACTTTCTAGCCGCTTTTATATCATGAATTTCCTATATCATATAGGCCTGTACAACCTATTAATTACCAAAAGTATTTAACAATCGGTAGTTTTGAAATTGCATCATGAATCTCTTTTAAAAATGATGCGTTTGAAAAATATCAACACCCATTTTTAATAAGAGATTTAGAATTCCGGACCCTGAGAACAAATTATAAAATATCTTTGATACTTAATTAATATTTTTCATATATACTGTTGATAGTAAAATGTGTGATTTAGTTCACAAAATAAATTAGTAGGTAAAAATTTGGGCTCTCCCATTCCGAAATTTTCGAATTTTCGGTGATGTTAAAAAAAAAGTATATACATTTTACAATAAATATTTACATTGATATATTCATTATAAAACTTTTTTCAAATAATGACAAAGAAAATTGTAAAATGTGGCCTTAACGTTGAAGTGTAACCGAGCAATTAGTGCATCTTTGACACGTTACTATAGGCTGTTCACGGTAAACTGAGCACTTTATAAAGTCTTGCTTGGGATATACTTTTAGCCTCATTCTGTATATTGTTATCATATTTAGGTTGAATATTGCCACGGACCTGGCGATTTTATTGATGCATCAGTCAAGTGGAAAAGTGATTGATTACAAAGATTTTTTTGTCCAAAGTTAGATTTCCAAAGAGCTCACTTTACCGTGGATGACCTATAAGCATGGAGTTCTTACAACCTACTGCAATATGAAACAATACTTCCTTCTGATGGTCCACCGGGGCCGATTCGATCTTTCTCTACTGCTCTGTTTGGCTCTGCTGCTCACACTGATAATAATGGCTTATTCGGTGTATTGCCGCTATGAAGGATTGAGGGACATTTATGCCCCCCTAGTGGAACATCCGCGTAAGCACACCCCATGAAACGCAAGTGTGATACATGTCGGACTATGACGATAGCAACTTTCGTTGTGCGTTAGGACGATTCTTTCATTAAGATATATTTTTGCAAATGGGAGTATTTTCATATATATACCCTCCCCCCCTTCGCCCCTAAACTTTGGCTAGTTTAAAATATTTCTTTAAAAAATTACTGCCGATTACTGTAGAAATTTTAAAACAATCAACGACTTGCGTACTCGTAATAAATTAGGTCACAATCTAAGAAATGTAAATGTTAGTCGTAAGCACGGGTTGATGGAAAGATTGACGAAAAGAGTGAAAATTTGGTGGAAAGAAAGGTGCATGTGGTGCTGATTGTGGTGCTGACTACGGTGCTGATTGTGGTGCTGACTACGGTACTGATTGTGGTGCTGACTAGGTGCTGATTGTGGTGCTGACTACGGTGCTGATTGTGGTGCTGACTACGGTACTGATTGCGGTGCTTATTTATGGAAATATTGCTCGATTGATCGAAAGATTGGTGAAATAAACCAGTCTTCAATTAATTTTTTAAATATTTTTTTTTTTGGAATTTTTGGGATTTCATGAAAGTTTTTAAATTTATTTTTGTGTTCAAGTTCATTCAAGGTGTTGGGCACGGGGTCGACACATATGCGAGGTCAAGGTGAAGGTAATCCCCATCTAACATGTTAGTCGGAATCATTAGTGCCACCTAGATGATGAAGATGTAAACAAATGAGGAACGTGAAAACAATATGTCCCGTGGAGTGCATTCGACAGAATGAGAAAAGGTGAGTGGGTGGGGGAGAGTAATGTTATTACAATGCGGTTGATTGGAGTGGGGGTCAGTCGTCTGCTGGATGTGGTACTATGGGAAACCTCCAGAAATATAAGTTTTCAAAAATTATTTTTAAAATAAGTCTAATAATATATATTTTTTAATTCTTGAGAAATGTTTGGAATCTTTTTAAACGAATTTTGGGATTCAAGGTCACCTGGATCCATGACAGCGGTAGTAGTCAATAATGTAATGTTTGCTGACTTATGAATGTAATAAATTTTAAAAAAAATTTCTCGAGTTTTTTTCAGTGTCATCCAAGGTCAAGGTCATAGGTCAAGGTGAAGGTTACCTGGGTCCAACATGGTAGTTGGGTGACGTCATCATATGGTGACTGGTCGGTTCAAGTCCCTCGTCCCCTCGGAGCCAAAATATTCAAAATATTAACTTTTTATAACAAATTTTTTAGTAAATTTTAATACATTTCATCATTTTTAGTCATTTTAACGGATTTAATCATTTTTTTTGGGAATTTTTAAAACAACTTAGCGAATGTTAGAATTGAAGGTCGTTTATGGTCATGGGGTCAATGTCAAATGTCAAGGTCACCTAGATCCAATATGACGGACAATATTTATGACAACCAAATTGGCTGATGGTTTGGTGTGACTCTGGACCCCTTGTATTGAGTTGCTTATAAAACTAATATGGCCGTCTCTGATCTGCCCTCGAAAACGACTCCCCCCCTCCTGGCCCAAATCCATCCGATGGATCGAAAATAGGTATCGTTTTTGCAGCTGGGGATAGGTGATTTATTGAGGAAAAAACAGGAAATTTTGAGGGGTAAAAGGAAATTTTCAATAAATAAGAGGAATTTTGAGGGAATATAATCGATTTTGAGGGAAAAAATGGAAATTTTGTTCTGTAAAATGGCCGTCGTAGGACCGGAAAGATCGAGCATGCGCAGCTCCAAGCTCCGCCGCCAATACACCGATGGGCCAGACTTTCCATAACCATTCTACCGTTTTATTTTGTAAAGTTGTCTATGCTATATTGAATTTAGGTTGTTTTGCTATTCAAGTTGGAATTATTTTACATTGAGCATTCTTTAAGCATATAACCATCCTCTAGGGAGGTTTAACGAGGTCTTTAGTTTTACATATATAAGAAGTATTTAAGTAGTTAAGTAAATAAAAAGTATATATCAGTCAACATTTATAAATGAGTTCGTATATGTACGTAAATGCCCCGCTCGTCGCTTACAGTTTCTCCAACATCAATGACGGATCTACCCCTTCAATAAACTCTGAAAATCAGTCGATGTCCCCTAACCACCAAGCCACTAACGTAGAGCCGCGGCGGATGCATTAGTTATAATACATAAAATGCTTAAATAGTTATTGTGCCTGTACAATGCCGAAAATGTGAGTTTAGCAAAAAAAAAATATCTTGAACCATCTTAGAAATAAAAAACTTTAGAGCAAAAAGGACCAAATTTCCCTGCATTACAAATTAATATAATGTGTGAATAAAATGTTACTGCAATAGAAACATATAACTGCCGGCAGGCATATGTTTTTATTGGAAATAATTATTTATATTAAAGTTTTATGCACTTAAATATAGTAATCGTAAATATGAATAAAGTATAGTTACCTTAAAAAGCTGTTAAATAATGACACGATGTTAGTATTGCAACATATTGTCTTGAACTTAACATAACCTAAGTTATGTAATGTTGTTGGATTATGACAGCATAGTGTTATGCTCCGAAGATTACGAAAAATTTTACTTGTGTTCAAGTCCTGCAAAAAAAAAAAAAAAAAAAAAATTGCCGTTCAATCCTGCATAGTGAAAATTTACGTCTCATGATCCAGTGAAGACGATTTCCTCAAAACCCACCATAATATGATTCAGAAATATTACCATGTTGGGCACCGGAGACAAATCCACCAGTGGTTTTAATTTCTATGTGGGGCCTGTATACACGCAGATGATGGACACCTCTTTACAGGAGACATACAAAGTTACGTGTCATAGATAAACCTTCATATCCCGGAAAGCAAGCATTTCCGGATCCATGTTGCCGTAAAATTTTTTTTACTGTCTACATATGGATAATTCATTCTTGCAGTATGTCCACAGTATTACACGGGCCAGCTTGTCTGTGTAGGACCGCTGCACTGTGGTGCTTGGCTTTTACAATCACAGCAGCATCGCCAATACGGTTGAGTAATATCGCAGGTGTTTGCGACCGCCTTTGGTACACAAGCACTGCCATCTAGCTCCGTACACACAATAACCCGTACAACTCGAGTAGGATACTCCGCGTGGTCAGGCTTTCGCAAGCGCCGGTCTGTCTCCGTGATCATTCTGGACACAACCCATATTTATGTGTTTCTTTTCCTCAAATAACTCCTTGCTATCATATCCAATATGTGAAAATTCCTAATGCATCGCCATATTCCAGATCTTGTTGTCACATGCAGGCTTGTCAGGAAAATTTCAATGGAAAAATAAACCTCTACAAATGTTACTGAATGTGGTTTGTATTTAAACTACATTGTAAATGTTTCAAAATTGCGCATTTAGATTTTGGGATTTTAATTTATTGAAATAATTTCCATAACCAGTCGTTTTGCGACTCCTTATCATTTCGAGTAAAATAATAAAATAATTGAATAGTGAAATCTTTGAGAAGGGTGACATTTGGATGGATAACATCACAAATAATTTTTTAATAGTTTAACAAGCCTTCGTAAAAAACTTCCAAGTACATTTTTGCGCGACGAAACACAATGCCGGATAATAGTGGATGTACCTACCAGTCCATTTAAGTAATTAGTTTTATAATCACTTACTACCATAAATCGTGTTTTCGTAAGTGCACTAAAATCTGAAAGGTGTGATTATATGTGAAAAATACCACGAAATGGTACACACGGTGTGTTGAATCAAGATTTTATTAAAGGTGTTATCCAAATTCCAAAATGGAACAACTCAATGCGGAGAATAAGTACTGTCGACATTTTAAAAGGTAATTGTAACTATCCTATTGAGTCAGAAACAAAACACGGATTGCAGTATGCTCACATAGCAGTAGATATTTTAGCCCAGATTACTTGTTAAATATGCAAGACGAATTATTACTCCTTACACCCAGAAGTAAAAAAAAAAAAAGTTGCCTTGTAGCCTTCTAAATCACTAGGTAAGGAAAAAACCAGCCGTCCGGTGCCTTCGAGGTAAGAAAACAGAATGGCTTGAGTGAGCATTGTTGCATTTCTTCAATGTTGCTGTGTTTGCTTCTGAGAGTTTACTATATGATACATCGTTTCTTCAATTATTAGCATGTCGGAGTCACAGGTACCATCAACTTAATGCTTGTTATGTTCCCATTTCCTAAGATTAACATTGCCTTTAATAATTACTTTAGATCACAAGTAGTACCTATATATATATATATATATATATATATATATATATATATATATATATATATATATAATTCCTGTTTTTCATATGGAATCAACTCCCAAACTTTGGCACACACTTAAAGGAACACGCTGTACGTTTAATGCTGCTTGACACTTGCTTGAACTGAGTGCTACATTTGGCGGCAATCTTTTCAGCAGACCCTTCAAACAAAGTCAAAACATAATTAATTGAAGAACCGCGATCTTACAAAAGTGCAGACTAAAGAGACTATCAAAAATTATGGTTATTGCTTGCAATGGGTACCATCTGCATTCCATATTTATTTTTAATCTCTCATGGATTAGTAATTATGGCATATCAAAATTGATGGTAGACCCAATTCCAGTAAAATGTTGCACGGTACAAGGGAAAGAGTAATATTTTGCCACAAAAAATGGTGGAATATACATAGCCTACAAGCATTCCGGAGTACTAACGTTACAATAAGTGGGAACAATGAATACCAACACATAATTACCAACTAAATATTTTTTTTTGTTACTCTATTACAGCTTCACAGCTCCAATGCTTATGTCAACCCAAAAAAATAAACGCATGAGATGGGTATGGCGTCAACAAGGCTTTGTTGACCAGCCTGTAGATCTTTCCACCTTGGATTTTATTGAAATGTCACTCTATATTGCTCGTTGCGCACAGCTTTGCATTCAATGGAACGGCGAAAGTTTGCCTACCCGAGCGGTAAGCGATCAGGCGGACCCTTCGAGATCTAAGTCAAGCGCCGAGGGAGAGCACCTTATCGAGTAGCTTCTAGCAAAACAGCTGCCCGATCTGGTCTGATACCTACACACGATCGACAAAAGAGTCAAAGGTAGACCTCAGTTGCAAGAACGCCATCCAGTGATGTAGGTTGTTCGCGGAAAAATGAGGACCACTCATCTGATCACTTTATTCATGCGTCGGTCAATTTAAGCTGCCAAATTATAATAAAAGTAAATAATTTCCAATATTTTTTTCATTCTTACAGTGAAATTCATCACAAAATTATGCAAACGAAATCACTTTGGTATTCACAGATGATTACCTAACGCCTAATTAAGCATTAAGATATGGATGGAACCACGGCCGTAGAAGACAAATCTGGATACTCTCCTATTTAACAATGTTAGCGAATTGACCCCATTATCGACTGATTTAGTTCATGTAGTAGCTGCAGAGCGCTGCAAGCAAACTAGCGTTGTTAGCGTTGCTGGTATAGGGATAACACTATAGAGATGTGATAGTAATTTTCCCATTTTCAGATAAAAATAAAATTCTCCTCTCTATGCTAGCCATGTCAAAATACATACTTAGGTAGCAGCGTTCTGAGGCTGGGTTCACGAACTAAATGTGTCAATAAGAGCGTGAATTCTTCAAGCTATTGTCCAGACCTGTGTTCTACAGCCGTGGATGGAACTACTTTATCTTCGTCGTTACCTACTTTACTGTGTGCATGCTAATCAGCGTGCCCTTTAAAATATATGCAGGCAGAGACAATGATTCTTTCCAAAGGTTTATTTAGAAAGTGCTAATTTAATTGTCAACAGCGTATACAAACACACGTGGGCAAAAAAAAAAGTTTTCCTTTGCAAAGATTACTCATGTGTATTCTTATAGTATCTTATCAATGGAGTCATTTATGCAATGAATTTTTGTATCATTCGTCTTGGACGCAGTTTCCACAAAACCGATAAATATGACTATATGATAAAGAGCCTTATTGAAATTAAAATACACCGAACGAGGTGGCACAATGACGATCCACTACAGTCTATTTGCACTTTCTTCACACTTTTTGAAACAAACATATAGGGTAGAGTGGGGCAATTCTGATCACAGGGAAAATCCAATCATAATAAGAAAACTGGCAACACTGCAAACAGCGAGCAGGAAGAAACTTCGTTATCCCATCAGTCGCGAGTTAGGAGTCTTAGAGTTCAGTTCCTGGAAAGTTTTCGCTGTTATCATTAAATGTGTAGTTTACAAGGATATCAATATCGACACCAAGGTAAGTTGCTAAATTATTTTTTATCTCTAAATAAACGTTCATGTTTCAAAATAAGACCTCGCAGTCACAGAAATTGATATATTTGTAGTATCGTGGTTTTGTAGCTTATTCATTGAAATATAATATCCGTTTATTTGTTCCAATAAAAAGTAGTTTCCACTTAACAGTTAGGCCTTCAGAGCTGGAAGTCAACAAAGCGGGGTAATTCTGATCAAAACATTGGGGCTATTCCGATCACAATGAAAAACCCATTTCTGTGCACAACAGAAGACGGAAAGGGCCGTAGTTACCTCAAAATCTTAATAGCTGTTACTTGTTATTGTTTCATAGCCATATAAACTCAGCTAACAAAGAAAAGGGTACTCTTGGTATTTCCAGGTCAGTCCAGGCGATAAAAATTACGTTAGTGTCTCCTAGCTGTCGCCCTTCGGGCAGTGGTGATGTTTATCTGTTTGACGGGGCGCATTCCTAGCGACTAATGGTTTCGCTGCTGCTGATAATACTGTGGCAGATCCGTTCAAGAACAGACGGCTGGCTGGTCGCACTCAGTAAAGGCCTAACTGATTACCATTAATATTTTCTATTCAGTAGTTACAAGGAAAAATGCATCACCCATTCATAAAATATAAGACGAGAAGCATAAAGTAATACAACAACAATCTGCACACTGTTAAAACACTCAGCATCCCTATATTCTGTAGAGTTTTCATCTCTTGTCAATGTGTGTTTGGAATTACAATAACAATATCCAAATGTGGTCTGTGGGAACAATCTTGGCAGAAGATTTATCACGTGGCACATCCATTTATATTAGTTTATTAATTTTTCCATCCTTGATTTGTACCTCAAACCCCTTCTGGAATATAAGGCAAAGACACTAGAAATCCATGCTACTCAAGTGATTAGGTTGGACATAATAATATCATGCACTGCTTACCTATTCTTTCATGTATTTTACAAGAGCCTTATTTATGATGAAGAAATTATGATTGCAAATCAACATAAACCGGTGTATTTATGAATTTCAGATGGTAAGAAACTACAAACGAAAAAAACACTACCCTTCAGTGGTCCGAGGTGTCGATGTCGCAGGCTATAAGCAGCATCCTCTGCAGGGATACAACCATCAGAGCAGCTGCTAGCTTACATCAGATACCGTTTACTACACTTCAAAATAGGATCCAAAAAGTGAAACTACATCAGTCATTTGGAACCAAGGGGAAAGAATATAAACATAGAGTAGGTCATCCATCTGTACTCAATGCTGAGGAAGAAGAGGGACTGTGTGAGAAACTGCTTAACTTGTCGAAGAGAGGCTTTGGTTTGGTTACAATTCAGGTAAGAAATGCAGCATATGTGTAAGCGGAAGTGAAACGTCTCGAAGTTCCCTGGAATAATTCCGAATAATTAGCAGGGAAAGATTGGCTTGCTGAGTCCATGGGCAGATATCCTCAACTGTCTTTGAGAAAACCAGAAGTTTAATAAAAAATGACGGCAGCTGCCATGAACGAAAATGACTTTAGCAGTTTATAGAGCTTTATGGAAATTTAACAGTTGAACTAGGAATCGTTGAGAAGCCAGAGAGAATTTTCAATGCGGACAAGTCAGGGCTTTCTTTGAACAACAAACTACCGAAAATAATTTGCGAAAAAGGCCAAAGAGAAATCATCAGGCTGACTAGTGTAGAACGTGGTTAAAATGTGTCAGTAGTGGCTTGTTTCAGTGCTAGTGGGGTATACAGCCCACTGTTCGTGCTTTTCAAGGGTGTGCGGTATCGGAAGTCATGCTGTGCGAATTCGCAATCTGGCTCTGTAGCAGCAATGTCTGAATCTGGTTACATAAATGAGGACTTGTTCCTCAAATGATTGCAACATTTTCAGGAACACCGACTCCCAGGGAAGTGCCTACTTATTTTGTATGGGCATGCATCGCATTGTTCACTTAAATGTCTGAACTTCTGTACAGCCAATGAAATTTAACTTCTCTGTTTGCCGCCCCATACCACAAACGTCCTCCAGACCTTAGTTCGAATATTGTTCAAACCATTAAGGACTTTCTATCACTAAGAAGCAACTGCATTCATTCACAACAACCCAACACAATCAATTACCAAGTCTGACTTTGGAAATATTTTCACTGCATCCCATGGAAATGCTACCAAAGGATTCCAGCGCACTGGCCTCTGCCCATTTAACACTAAAAAATCTCATTGGATAAATGTCTACCATATGCACCTTTCCAAGCTAACTGTTCTTCAATCCCAACAGGAACTCCTCCTACTATACCCACTGTAGGTCCATCTTCTGATGTTTCTTGTGAGTGTTCTCCAGACCAGGCTAAAAGTAAGTCATATTACCATCATTCCACATATAAAAACACAGTTTATCGCTCCATTTATCAAGCTTCACCTACTTTGTTTGTACCAGTTTCTACATCAGAGTCTCCCAACAAGCAGACAAATTCTCTATTTCACGACATCATTCCAACTCCACACAAATCATCCAGAAATCCAAACACCCCGAAGCAAACAAGAAAGAAACAGACGGCTCCACACCTGACATCGGAAGGAAACATCAAGGAAACCGCAGAAAAAGTTAAAATTGCGACAGAAGAAAAGAAAATAGGGGGATAGCGCAGTGAAAAGGCGTAGACTGTTTGCAGAAAAAGAAATGTGCTCAAGCAAAGAACAAACCCCCTTAATGAAAGATTCGAATGATGCACCGTGTGGTTTTTGCAACAGAAGATGGAGGCAGTCTGCCAGCAGAGGGGATTGGATCATAGTGCCAGAAATGTGGAAGCTGGTATCACGAAATCTGTGTAGGTGCCCAAGGACGAAAGCATTTCATATGTGGTAGATGTCTATGATCATAATTGCCCTACCATGATCGGATTTACCCCACTAATTATCGCAATTACCCCACCAAATGCTGTGTATTCTCTAAATTAATCTTTCACTATAATTTTTTTTTGATGAATGTTAAACATGTTATTAATATGCTAATTAATTGGTGGTAGCAAATATACATGTTGAAGTTTATGTTCACGTATTTTTACTAACTAATTCTTATGTCCACATATTTTATCTACAGAGTCGTTTGAATTGATCGAAATCGCCCCAATCTACCCTATGACGTGTTTGGTTGTGTTGTCTTATATCACAGGCGTTTTAAAGTTGTTTTAATATAAAGTACCCAATTTTTGGGGTTGAATTGAACTGTTAGTTACATTTTACCTATTAATTAGTATTTCCGTTTGTAACTAATAAAAAGACAGGGACAATTTGGTCTGTTGGTAATGCCTAGTAAAAAATAGTTCTTATGCAAAATATTTCTACAGCGAGTGCACACAAATGAGATGTGTTGGTCCTCTGGTGTGATTTTCTATGCGTTGTTTGTTTGAAACGGAGGAATATCGCGCAAGTAGTGTACAACTTCAGCAAGACTTCAGAAAAAATGGGAAATGACCGTGAATGGAGTATAGACTCGCATTATGCAGGACTCATGTTCGATTCCCGGTCCGGCTATCCCGATATTGATGTTCCCATGGTTTCCTGAAACCACTCAAGGGTGCCCGCCGTCCATTGCGGGCCCAGCCAAGCGATAGGATAGGGTTTTTTACATGTTAAGTAGTTATAGGAATGCCTCAGTCACCTTTCACGATACCATTTCCGAAAAAAAATATAACATTTTGTGCCTTTTGAAGAAGAGCCATGGTACTTGACTCACTAAAAATTACTTACAAAGATTTATTTACGGAAAAGAAAAAAAATTTTGAGGCTGTTTTGTTTATACAAACACAATATTGCTTTGAATTCAAAGAAAAGGTCACAAAAATATAAGTCAGCTTGTAATAAAGTTCTTCGTTATACGCTTTTGTCTTATGTCATTGTTACCCTTTTTTACAGCAAATAAATAAAAAATCCAGGTGTTTTGTTTGCTGTAAAAAATTATTACTTCTTAATAAATGTCACATTTTAGCGACATTAAATCATTTCTCTGGATCAGTGTAGTTTTCAATACGCAACAGTTGTCCAAACGAAAATATCGCAAACAAATTTATTCTGAAGTTACGAAACTGCAACTGACCAAATGTATAGTCCTTTTGCAGATTTTTAATGATATTCTGAGCTGAAGAGATTCTCCAAACTACTAACCTCAATCCTTCCAAAGAGGTGATATATTTTGGCTCATATTACTACCTGACATAACCTGCTTATTAACAGTACTCTACTCATTATAATGCAATGTGGTCGTGTGATAAAAGAGTTGAGTGTTATTAACCTGGGGAGTATGTGTTAGAGTCTGGTAGCTGCCTTTGTCCGTGTTTTAATGAATATGATTAATAATATTTATTTCTCTCTTACTTTTATATATTATGATTGTTTCGTAGAGCACAAATTCTATTTAAAGTGTAACTAACATTACCACAAATACGTTTGTAGAACTATTGTACCAACAAAGCAAGGGTATCATAATCGTTAATAAATAGATCAAACAAAATTTTGTTAGCAGCCATGTACCAGGTGGCTCTGTACTGGGTGCCGCATACTGGGTGATAACGTACTGGATGGCCGCGTAATGGGTGGCCCCGTATTGAATGGCCGTATACTGGATGGCCACGTATTGGTGGCCATGTATGGGTCGCTGAATACTGGGTGGCAGCGTACTGGGTGGCCGCGTATTGGATGGCCGTATACTGGATGGCCGCGTACTGGGTGACAGCGTATTGGTGGTAATGTATGGGCGGCCGCGTACTGGGTGGCAGCATACTGGCTGAACACGTACTGGATGGCCGCTTACTGGGTGACCAAGTACTAGATGGCCACGTAATGGGTGGCTGCGTACTGGATGACCACGTACTAGATGGCCACGTACTGGGTGACCGCGTAATGGGTGGCCGCGTATTGGATGGCCGTATACTGGATGGCCGCGTACTGGGTGGCTGCATACTGGGTGACAGCGTACTGGATGGCCGTATACTGGATGGCCGCGTACTGGGTGACCACGTACTAGATGGCAACGTAATGTGTGGCTGCGAATTGGATGGCCGTATACTGGATGGCTGCATACTGGGTGACTGCGTACTGGGTGGCTGCGTATTGGTGGCCATGTATGGGTGCGTATTGGTGGCCGTGTATGGGTGGCCGCGTATTGGTGGCCGTGTATGGGTGGTCGCGTACTGGCTGGCCACATACTGGGTGACCACGTACTGGATGGCCGCGTAATGGGTGGCCGCGTATTGGATTGCCGTATACTTGATGCCGCGTACTGGATGACCGCGTACTGGGTAGCTGGGTACTGGGAGACCGCGTATTGGTGGCCATATAAGTGTAGCGGCGTACTGGGTGGCCGTATACTGGGTGGCCGCGTACTGAGTGGCTGTGTACTGGGTGGCTGGGTACTGGGTGACCGCGTATTGGTGGCCGTGTATGGGTGGTCGCATACTGGGTGGCCGCGTACTGGGTGGCCGCATACTGGGTGACCACGTACTGGATGGCCGCGTAATGGGTGGCCCCGTATTGAATGGCCGTATACTGGATGGCCACGTATTGGTGGCCATGTATGGGTCGCTGAATACTGGGTGGCAGCGTACTGGGTGGCCGCGTATTGGATGGCCGTATACTGGATGGCCGCGTACTGGGTGGCAGCGTATTGGTGGTAATGTATGGGTGGCCGCGTACTGTGTGGCAGCATACTGGGTGAACACGTACTGGATGGCCGCTTACTGGGTGACCAAGTACTAGATGGCCACGTACTGAGTGACCGCGTAATGGGTAGCGGCGTACTGGGTGGCCGTATACTGGATGGCCGCGTACTGAGTGGCTGTGTACTGGGTGGCTGGGTACTGGGTGACCGCGTATTGGTGGCCGTGTATGAGTGGCCGCATACTGGGTGGCCGCGTACTGGGTGGCCGCATACTTGGTGACCACGTACTGGATGGCCGCGTAATGGGTGGGCGTATACTTGATGGCCGCTACTGGATGGCCGCGTACTGGGTGGCTGCGTACTGGGCGGCCACGTATTGGTGGCCATGTATGGGTGGCTGCGTTCTGGGTGGCCGCGTACTGGGTGGCCGCGTAATGGGTGGCCGTGTTAAGGCGAATACTTATACTGGAATGGTTTTATACTATAGGCCACGATGTATTCCTTACCGAATCCTCTTCCCTAAGCGACTATCTCGTTCCCTAACGACCTCGCTGCTGATATGTTAAACTTGGCTTAATATTATATATATATATATATATATATATATATATATATATATATATATATATATATATATATATATATATATATATATATATATTTATATACTAGTAGTGTATTCATTTGTTATCTTGTATATATTTTATAACAATAGTTATTTATCGACATTTGTACTGTCGTAGTCTCAATAGTTAATTAAAATATTATATTTCCTGTTGCATACTGCGTTTGCATTAATAAAAATTCTGATACCTTTGGCTATGTTCGAAGGTATAGTATACGGAGTGAAAATAATATAATTTAATTCGTGAAGCCATGTACGTGAATAAACAAATCCAGAGTAATAAGTGCCACTGCGCAGGCTAAGAGGCGACCTTCAGCATATAATAGCAGCGATGGTTGTATATCTGGCAGGTGTCATCGTATGCCATTACACGAGAATTGCCTGTTACGTGTAGACGTCGATCGATGGTGAATGAAGAGATTTGGCCGACTCTTAACATCGAGGTCGTGAGAACCGATACGCTGGTGAAGTGAGGCGAGTATGGAGCAACGCTGGAATGCAAGGGCGGGGATACGGGATATCATCGAGAAAACCTCGCGACCGGTGGCATCGTCCGGCATGATACCCACATATTCGAAAATCCGGGTGTGACCCCACCAGGAATCGAACCCGGTTAATCAAGGTGGGAGGAGAGTAGTCTACCCACTACACCTCCGCGGCTCGTTTGTACTGTTGCTGATTGCTACGGGTGAGTACGCTCACCCACACTCTAGTAGGTCCTTGGCAACGCATGTAAATAGTGCAGTTCTCCGCACCTCTCGATCTGGAATAGGCTGTTTTGTGCTAGTGAAAAAAAAATGATCCTGTACACTTTGTTTAAATGGACACCTAATGGTGTGATTTTAGTTTCTTTGTTTTCTTTTTAATATTGTAAAGTTCTTTAGTAAGTTAACTGATGATATTTATGACAATACATATTTAAAATTCTATATTTAAATGTGTTACAGTAGTAATGATGGTAAATTTTTTTCCAGTAAAAGTTTAAGAACTTTAGTAGAATCTGTAGAACTTCATTTCTAAATAGTATGGTAACTATGAGGAACTTATGCAATCAAGTTTACACTTTACAAAATTGAATATGTATTATCAATTTCGCATACATTTAATGCAATATGTTTAAATTATTTATTTAATTTCACAGTTGTGTTTTATCTAAATTAAGTTTTTTACTCGTATTGCTGTTAAGGTTTTGTTTGCCTACCAAAGAGGTATGTTCGAATTGTGTTTAATATGTGAAATTGTTTTATTTTCTCTTACAAAAGGAAAGCTGCTAACTTTTGTTTATGTGATATCAGGCGACACTAGCTAGCAAAGTAATACTTGCAAATTAAAAATAATAACGTTCCAGATGTCACTTTATTCGAGAAGGTTTTAGTTAGCGCTTAACAAACGATGGAGACCGAGTTTCTGATTTTCCGCTGGGTCTGAGTCAGGTCACTGACTATGAGTCAACTATAAACTGATTAGTAATTTTGCCGAAACACGTTTTTGCGATGTATATTCAAGTGGAAATGAATTATAAGAGAAGAGCTGCAATAGAATAGTATTGACTATAGCTGCGGAGGTGTACTAGAGTTCGACTTCAGAGAACAGTCTTAATATCCG
Organism: Dryococelus australis; assembly: GCA_029891345.1. Taxonomy (NCBI): domain Eukaryota; kingdom Metazoa; phylum Arthropoda; class Insecta; order Phasmatodea; family Phasmatidae; genus Dryococelus; species Dryococelus australis. The sequence goes on along the minus strand of CM057006.1, from coordinate 74,764,047 downwards.
TCGTTCTTCTACGGACATTAGATAAGTCAGTTGTTTAGATCCTTCGAGTTCAACGCCAGGTGGATAAGTCAGCTGTGGAGATCTATCCGAGTTCAACTCCAGGTGGCTAAGTCAGTTTTGGAAGAACTCTCCGAGTTCGACTCCAGGGAGCAGCCCTCGCAACTTTCGCTTTCGACAGAATTCAGATAAGTCGAAGTAGAGTTCTACCAGTGTGCAGCTTTTGACGCCAATGAATTAACCTGCAAGTAAGGGCAGATATTTAGCGTTGAATGACTAGATGGTTTCGGCTTATAAATTTTAGTTTAAAAATTCAATTTTGCCTGTTATTAGTTTATTTATATGTTCCTGGTTGTTGTAGCTAATATTCTGAACATATACATTTAATGTTCGTCGAGGTACAAATTTTCAACTTACAATACATTAAACTATTGTATAATCAAAACTGCCAATGTTTGTCCTTCAGTCATTTTTAAAGAAGCAAGGATTTGTATGTTCTGTGATAGTGTCATATGCGATGTTCCGGATTGTGTTATTTATTTGTGATAATTAACTTTACCAGTGAATAGAGAATATTTTTGAAGAGTAGTGTTAAATATGTTAAAGGGTTATGACGCAAAACATAACGCCTTAGACAATAGCCGAGGCCATCGAAGACTTAAATATTTCGTTCTTTGTAGTTGTGTAGTTTTACATATGTGTGCACTTCGTCGTTTTATTTAATATCAACTAAGGTTTTAAAAAGTGCTGGTTTCATTCTATTCAAGTTTTGTAGTTTACATTTATTACAAACATATCTTCGTGGAGAGATCTTTTTATAGTAAATTGTGCTATGAAATTGCATACCATACAGCAAATTGTACTGAAATACGTTTTTCAAAATACATAATACACGTTAAAAAAATCAATGTAGCATTTTTAATTAACTGAAACTCATAAAAACTGATTTTACTGTTACCTACTTTAGATCACATACGAAACTCTGAAGAAATATTTTGTACATAATTCTTAATTTTCAAGTCCAAAATATTCAAAATAGCCCGTCTTTCAAATATTTAAATGAGTACTTCCAAATATTTAGTTTCCGCACAATATAATTTTCCCGGCGCTTGTCGTATTCAGTTTTCATTTATCTGTTCATATACGCTAACGATAACCCCAAGAACTTCAAATAAGTATTAAACATACATCGTGAACGTGTTCCAATTAATTAATTATTTATATTAAATATTTTTTCTCGAAAGTATCATATTCTAATATTTCACTATGTTTTAGAGTTCATTGGCGTCAAAATGTCTCTCATAATTATTAAAGCATGGAAATTCGATATACAGTAATTAGTGCGTCAAACAAATATTCGTTTCCCGTCTATTAGCTTAGTGTGAAAGTTCAGCGTTGCTGATGAACGCGTTTGTTTTCGCGATAGCACACGTGACCTGGATTACGTATGGCAGAGGGTTAATTCGGACAATAAGCTTGCAGAAATTTACATACAAAACACCGCTAAATTTCTGCCCATTTTGAAGTTAATATCTCTACCGAGGTTTCATTTTGATAAATACTTCAACCAGTAAATTTTATAGAAAAAAATATTTTCTTTAAAAAATAGAAACAGAGTACGATTTGCATTTGACACTTTATTTAATAATATTCTCAAATATGTTAAGAATTTGTAACCAAATGAAGGCTGCTGATTTTGATTGTGAAAGACAGAATTTGCTTATGATCATTCTGTAAATTTCTCCTTTGTTAGGTATGCATGTATCCTGATTACCAAATGTTATAGAAAATTGGAGAAAATTTTAGTTGCGTCAGAATTCACACGTTGTTTAAGGAAGTATCAATGTTTTTATGGTGTTTTCAAGATATATTAGCGTCAGTTCAAGAGCATAACATTTATACGGAGACTGCTATAGTTTCTTAAATGTTGTTAATAAAAAATTTAGATTTTCCATTAAAGGTTGTATTTTGTTATTCAGGGCTGTTCACGATAAAGTGAGCACTTTTGAAATCAGCCTTAGAAAAATGTCAGCTCCGGCTTGCATATATTCTAACGGACGTACTGAGTGACATGCGCCCAGTAAAGTTGGATGAGAAGTAGTTCTATATATTAACGTCGACTAAAGAAGAGTTAGGTGACAGTTTGTGATAACTTAAATTATTTCTTTCGCTTTCTGGTTTATTTTTTTATGCATTGAAGTTTAAAAATTAGCATGTGTGTAAAGTATTTACTTTGCTTATAATTCCACAGTGACGAGGCCCATGGCAATGTTAATTTCACATATGGCGGAATAATACGCAACGTGCTAACAAGTAGATCTTAAACAGGACTTTCAAAAGTTCTCAGTTTACCGTGAACAGCCTATATGCAAATTTGTAATGTTCTACGTACACATTATTTCACAATAATTGAAATGCTTTACTGTTCGGATTTTCAAAACTTCTGAATTGCAACAACCGACAGAAGCACTGGAAAATAAATCATAACATTTAGGAGGTAAACAGAAACTCAGCCAAACACTCTTGTTAAAAAAAAAAAAAAAGCATAATTTTTCATAAAGAAAGCAATTTACGAAGTACGTCAAGGTGGCAAAACTACATTCCAAACTCCAGTAATTTTTCTGATATTAAGTAATAAAGCAGAGTTAAATATTTCAGGACTTACTTTATAATCAATTTTCGAATATTTTCGAACATATTAAAAGTTAATTTTTTTATTTCTCCATGTCTTACATAAAAGGGCTCTTCCCTTTAAGCAATACCACCGTAGTCATCGTTTCAAGGTATATACACGAATGCATTTCGAGTCTTTCCCTTCGTCTTCATTATCTACTTCTAGCTGTTAGCTGTATTTGCGTTTGTATGGATCATCTGTCATATTTAATTCATTCTGAATAATCATTGCCAGCGTAGTCTGTAGTAATTCATTTAGTCGTTTTTCACAATTTGTTTGAAGTATTTTCGTTTCTTTGGGTTTCATTGTTGGTATCTGAATGTGGAACCATTGATACGTATTAAAATTTCATTTCTGATTCCTATAATCCTCAAATATATCTTTTTTTTTTATATTTGTAGGTGGGAACCGATCCTGACGATACCACTGGTACGGGGTTTCCTCGGGGATCTCCCTGTTTCCCGACTTTTGCATTCCTGTGCTGCGTTATATCCATCTCGCTTCACCCTCATCGGCTCTCAGGGCCTTTTTTGTAAAGATCCGCCCTAATCTATCCATTCCTTTACAGTGACAAGAAAATACTTTCCATCCTGAAGTAAATTCAAATTGTGAGAAGATTTAACTTGATGTCGGCGCTTTCACACTCGAAAGCTACATGTTTGTTACATTAATGCCTTTTGTAGTGTTCTTTTTGATGTACTTAAGTACATGATCTCAGCACTCTCTTGCAATGTTATCTTAATAGATTGAATGAAATACAAGCAAGATTTCCAAATGTGAATATATTACAGGCTGATAAACGCAACTTACCTCTAGTTAACGTGTCACGTCCTATGAAGTACTTATTATTGGACAAACGTATCTGAAAACCTCGAGAGTCATCGCTGCCGTAGCTTTCAGGGCGACGTATATTCAGTGAGCAAGCACTCCGGGAACCGAACCCAGTTCACCTAGGTGTGAGGCGAGTTGTCTAGACACGACACCACCACGGCGCCGACAAATATTGAGTTACACGACAGTGAAGGAGTACGAGGGATGGTGAGTTCCAACACAGTAATCACTTTCACGACATGTACGTGTTCCTACCACCGATAAACTGAAAATTGTTGCAACGTATATTCTCCTACTTCAGACCATTCCCTTGAATCTGATTGTATGCCTATTTTCGCGTGGTTTTCCTCTTCGTGTTAACTCTTATTATTGCGCGTGTTTTGTCCGATATGTGCAAGAGATGAAGCTGCTGCATCGACAATATTAAGTGACGCATAGTGGAGGGAGGAAAGGACTCGTGTTTCTCGCATTTATCGGGGCCTCACTCGAGTTCGTCGAGCATTAACAATTGGCATTTCACTGGGGAGCAAGAACCAATACGGCTTCAGCTCAGACTCGGGCATACGAGCAATTATGCGGTTTACACAACATGACTTGTGACTCGCGAAACATTTTCTCCCACCGACCCTCCCTTCCCCAACCATGGACGCATCTACGAGACCAACAAACCCCATGTACGCGAGGCATAATAATGGACGCCAAAGCCCGTGTTTACAGTAACAAAGGTCACGGAAAATTAGCACTTTACACATCACCCTACAAACACACATCTAAAATTTACAAACGGATAACACGCACTTCAGAAATCTGCAGTGGTGTCCGTAAAAACGTAATCAGGTGCACGAGGATATAAATGTAGTCGTATGCATCATACATCCGCACTGTGAAAAGTAATGGGAAAATTAACAATCAAATGTAAAGTAATATTCGCAAACTTGTGAGGTAAACATAATTTTCCTTACAGGTAAGGTAAAATTACCGCACTCTGGAGTAAAATTCACGTGAATGGTAGTGTAAAATCCCATACGTGGATGGGAAAATTACCTTATGACGCGTGTATCTCTTCAGCATTGTCTCAACAGCTAAGTGGGAGGACAGGCGGAAGAAATAAACGTTTAACACATTGATATTCACCGACGCTTTCAGGTAATAGATAGCGCATCTGCATATCGTGATAGAAGATCATAGTTCGCGACCATTCTCCAGCAAATATCGAGATCTTTAGTAGTATGGTTTTGGTTACTATTCGTCAGAGTACATAGGCAATAAAAAATCAACAGTAATAATATTCCAGGATATTTTTTAACATAATATTATTTTGCAATATAGTTACTTTTCCCTTACTTTTATGGGATTTTCCCCCCACTTTTGTCAGGTAATCTTCCCATATGATAAGAGAATAGTACTTTACTAGTTATGTAAATTTACTCTACATACAAGAGGTAATCTTACCTTACATGCAAGGTAATTTTACATCGAAATTTTTTTACAGTGCGCATATACATAAAATTAACACGGGCAATTACACAAAACGATAATTTCTGTTATCAATTACTTCATCAAACACCGATGTCACGTTTTTTTACAGTACATTTCATTGTTTTATTATCAGTTAAAAAATATTCCAAATCTTAATTCGCTCTAAAATGCCAATAATAAGCGTGCATCTCACTAAATCGAAATATATATGAGCGTAGTTGTTTGGCGGTAAGTTGATTTAATCTGTTTGGGGTCACGAAAATAAAATGTTAATTTGGCGATTGTTGAAAACAAAACAACTCATCTCTATCTGACTCAAGGCCAGTCGCGAATAAAGCACTTCATTGAAATTACGAAAACCTTCCCGAGTTCGAAAATTCGCAAAATAAAATCATTTAATATGATGGACACCTTCATTTTAAAGACGCTTTCACTATAAAGAGGAAAATCATTAATTTATGGCTGACTTGTTTATAGTAACAATATTTAACTTTAGTTCAAAGGGAATTATAATAAAACAAAGTATTATTTTTTTATACATTATTGTTTTGTGACTACATCAAATAGCAAGAAAGATAAATCAATAGTGGACACTACAATGTTCACCAAAGATCTTTTAAACGAGGTGACTTCGTAATAACAAATTTGAAATTTGCAGGTTGGCTAAACCGCCAGGCAGCCATTTTGTTTATAGATTCATCGACTAGGAAGAGCAGCAGGCGATTATCATGTTTCTTTTACTGCTGCTAGATGCGTTGGTGTCCTGCTATTTCCATCACTTCTTGAAACGTTTAAGCGAACTGGAAAAAAAAACCTGGTGTGCAGGTATTTAATCCGTCCATCTATGTTGGTTCACGCACACTCGACTTACATATTGTAAATCTTGCACGCCACCTTCGGCAATAAAAATAAACATAATGAGTATGTTGTATCAGAACAGTGGTATTCACGATATTTGTTAATTATTGGAGCCAAATCCTACTAAAGTTATTCATTTAATACAGGGAGAATTAAAGATATTGAACTGACAATTTGTTTTATTGATTACCGTCATCGTCTACAATTAAACTTGTGTGTAATTGAATTTTTAAATGAATATAAGACTATAAAACTAAATGCATTATTTATATATAATGCAATTGTGTCAAATTTGTAACGTACAATAAAAAATAATTAATTTTCTTCCACGAATTTTTTTTTGTTTATAAATAATGTCCGTGAATTATGCCCCAAAATTATTTTTCAATCGGCCCCGTGGAAAACATCACCTCTCCTAACAGTAAAGAAAAAATTCTTTGCTATTGCTATATATACAGTAAATAGGCCTATAGATTGCTTTACCCCAGTAAATTTTAAAAATTCTCTTTCGTATATTTTAGTTTTGAGTATCAAACAAAATTGTCTAAATAATAACTTACCAAATAACGAATTCCTTAGACGATCAAGGGGCCACGGTGGTGTAGTGGTTAGACTACTCGCATCCCACCTAGCCGAACCGGGCTCGATTCCCGGCGTATCCGCCCCCGGATATTCGCGTGTGGGAATCGTGCCAGACGATGTCGCTGCTCGGCGGGTTTTATCGGGGATCTCCCGTTTCTATAGCCCTTGCATTCCGGCGCTGCTCCATACTCACCTCACTTCACTCTCATTGGCTCTCAAGACCTCGATTTTAACGGCAGCCCAACTCTCTTCACTCACTCACTTTGATTATCAACATAAGATTTTAGCCTCGAAAATACAGTACCTGACTTCAGCACAAAGAAATACTGCTGAATTAATGTAATGTGAACGCAAGGTTTCTTTGCCATACATTTACAGCTCAAAAATATTTTCGTTTGTGGCAAACCTACTATCTAGTAGTTCATATCGAACCAAAATTTTCTTCGCGGCAACAAATAATGAGTATCAAGAAGTTAAGTGTTTTTACTGCATTCGACGACAACTGCAAGAGAATGAAACTTTATGGTGCGCATGAATTAGCAGCTGATTTAAGTTACTCGATAAAAGCCAAGCAAGTTTATGCATAATTCTCACTTTGTGAGGAAACTAAAATGGTTATGGTTGACACGTCACTAACCTAGTGTAACGGAATCCACTTTTACAAGAATATCGTGGTGTCGTAAACTTTGCTGTTATAACATGCACGTGGTTAAATCTGCAAATTGTCTTCGAACAATTCGAGTAATTTTTTTGATATATCTCGATTTAAAGTTTTTATTTAAATTGCATACACTGAACCACATATAAGTAATTTTGTCAATAGTCACAGCCGATTATATAAGTTAACAACCACCATTCTAGTCGAAGAATTCCGACTAAAGGAAAAGCGAGGAGTTAAAAAAATAAATATAAAGAGACTTTTAACACCAGCATTTTATTTTAATAGTTATATAATTTGTCGAACTTGTAAGAAGTGGTCAAACAGCCGTAATAAACTTTACTACAAATTAATAAGTTTGTAACGATTTATATTTAGTTTATAAAAGCTTGGCGCAATGTAGAACGTATACCTCATTTGAGTAAGCGTAGTAAGCACATGCCTTGCGTAAGGCTCATAACTATTCACAATATAGAACGTATATCATATTTGCGTAAGCATAGGAAGAACATATCGTACGTAAGGCTTTTGACTATTAGCGGCAAGCTTTTATATACTAAATATAAATTGATACAAACATATTAATTTGTAGTAAAGTTTATTACGGCTGTTCGACCACATCTTACAAGTTCTACAAATTATGTAACTATTATAACTATTTGTCTCTTTTTAGTGTATTTATAAATAAAAGGTTGGGTTTAAAAGTTTTTTTTACATTTTTTATATTTTTCACTTTATTGTCTCCAACCATGTGTTTGTATCACGAATGTGGCTTTCCCTTGCTAAGAAAGATCCCCATGATGTATCGTGATCGACCAGTATTCGCTTTCATTCCGATACGGGACATACTGTAGGAGCAAACTATAATAATAGTTTTCAGAACAATTTGCCGCTACAAATTAGGGCACTCGCCCAACAGCAGTGACACTTCTAATCTCCATTTTACTGTTACTCGATTCTCTAAAACAAACACGATACGACGTTTACTGCATGCAGTTGTAGAATTCCTATGGCCACCTTCCAGCTCCATCATCAGATCAGCTCAGTGGTACCTTCACTTTGTATTGTCATGGGAACTACACATGTATGTGAAATTCCAGTTCAAATGGATAACGGGAAGTGGTTTAAAATCGACTTGCAAGATTTCACCCGAACGTACAAAGAAACTAACAAGGCAAGTTAAATAAAAGCTTGTAATAAAAAATATAAAATCACCCCTTCATTTATCCACGAAAAAATAACACTATCGACACGTTCAATGTGAGAACATATTCTGTATAACTTCCTAAATTGTAATGGAAATTTTTAACCTATGCACTGTACGGTAATAATACCACACATCAAGCTGAAGATATAGGAATGTTTAGCAGCACCACTATACAGTTGGGTACTTACCTATGCATTTAACTGCTTCCTGAGCAAATGTAGGAACGCTACAATGAATGTATAGGGTAAAACATTACAATACCTGCTCTCTCACTATGCGTATAGATTGGTATGGAATTTCCGAATAATTTCTTAAGAGTGTTCTTCCAATAATCAAATACTTTACTTTCTCACACAGGTCTCTTGGTAGATATATTGGATCAGACTCCTTGGAGGAACTTTGCTTGAGTTTTTCAACGTCGAAACTTCACCAGAAACACCAACAAACTGATTTATTATTAATTTACTATACCAATTTGTTAGGTGGAACTATTAATTTGAGTACTTGTAACATTATCAAAGAAATAAAGTGACGATATAGATGATTTCAACCAGTACCATGCTAAAGAGGCGCATTGCCTGGTATAGTGATACGAGTGCGTGAGTGAAGACATTTGGACGGCTCTTAATTTCGATGTCTTGAGAGCCGATGAGGGTGATTGATATGAGTATGAAGCAGCGCTGGAATGAAAGAGTGGGGGAAACGGGAGATCCCCGAGAAAACCCACCGCCCAACATCATCGTCCGGCACGATTCCCCCACATGCGAAAATCCGGAGTGACCCGGCCGGGGATTAAGTGATACGAGTATTTATTTTTAGACTAGAGATCTTCGCCATAAATACACGTGCACTCGTGACCTCTAGCAGATGAGCAGGCAAGGGCAAGGACAATTATTATCATTAGTCCTATACTGAGGATTGGGAACGTGAAAAGGGGGGAAAGCACTGCTCGCTCGCTTTATCTAACGACTGCACTCTCATCTTTTACTGTCATTCCAAAAGCCTCCACGACCCTGGCTGGCGCACGTGAATCTCGACAGCAGAAAACCTAGTTAGCAACTCATACTCCCTTCATGATTCACTTGTTCTGATTAGCTGAAACTCGTCATTTTGCTGTGAACTAATCGAATAAAGAAAGAACTAATCGAATAAAGAAAGTTCCAACCTTGCTGCACATGTTTGTGTCCTTAATAACCTCACATTGGGTGTACTTAACTCGAACGAACGTGTCAGTGATGAGCTTTAAAACACTGTTTCAGGCCACGGGAATTTCATTTTGTTTATGTTGAAAAACAGGCCGTTACTTAAGTTACTTTACCAAAGTAACTTAAGATATAAAAATCTAAATGATATCAAAAATAATTTATTAATGAACTGAAATATATTCTCATTGGTATTTAAAAAAATATATATATATTTTTTGTTTCAGTTGAAAGATAACGAAGCTTCGGGGCAGCGGTCAACATATGAACATCGCATCGGCTTCTAACCAAGGCGATAATGTTAGATTCCTCGTTACTCCCGAATTTCGCACTTGGGAAATGCGACAAGTTGACGGGCTGGTTTTCTTGAAGTTCTCCCCTATTCTTCGTCACTGAATTCAGCAGTGGGTGAGGATCCACCACACGCCACCCTTAAGGCGTACGTACTCAATATCCCACATCTCAAATGGCGATCTGTAGGTCAGGGAAACGGCCAGAGAGAACGTCACTCGTCTCTTCGCAGTGTGTACTTAGGACTGAGAGCGTGCTGAATGGAGCTCACTCACTTCAAATAACGATCCTCACATCGCTTCTCCCCATCGTCGACTCGAGAGTGTCGACTGTCGCCTCTAGCCCAGTCGACTCCCGACGCCGGAGAACCGGCCAGCGATTTATCTTCCCTTCACGACTCACTAGCTCCGATTCGCTGGCACTCGCCACTTCGCTGCAGAGTGCCGGCAATTACGAGAGTTCAAGCGCTGTTATTACTTTCAATTACCTCGCGTGTTTACGTTATTCTTTCCTCGAGAGAGGAATAACCGTCTGTCTTCTTATCGTACTACGGAATCACTCCAGCGATTTATGGACTTTCATTGCGAATTTTAAGACAGGCAAATCCAGATCTGTTTCGTTTACAATATAGTTGAAACAGTAAAAGTGTCTCTAATTTGAATAAAGCATGCGCGAAATTCACTTACAAAAATTGATTGCTGATAAAAAAATGTAGCAATTCAAGAAAGAATATAAATCGATGTAGTACGCTATTAAATGTAACATGCAAAAGGAGGAAAAAAAAAACAAAATGTCATCTTAATTTTAAGAGTACAATACCAATTCGAGATCATGTTTCACAGGGGTGTGTTGATGAAGAATAAGCAGTCTCTGGGAAGTACACAATGGGAAAGATAAAAGCTGATAAAAATATTTTTTTCCTCATATTGATTTGGCTGGTGCAATTCGGTTAGCAATATTAAGTTTATGATAACACTAATAGGAATATTTATCCCCTGTAGTAAAAACATGTATTTACGAAACACGCAAAAAAATTATAAATCATTTTTCTTAAAAAGTTCAACGTTCTTAAACTGCAAAGTAAGAAGAGTTACGTTTATAAAGTTTCTAAATATGGTGAATACTCATTTGACAGGAAAACTTAGTTGTCAGAAACAATATTACGCAATACAAAACAGGAGGCTCATATGCAGTTTGTAAGCATATGCTCAGGTATCGCGACACGAGACAGACGGAAGGAATTTTTAAAATATATGCTTTACAAAAAAAAGTAAATAATGCCTATCTATATTGACAATGTATGCTCATAGGGACGTTCTCTCAAAGAATTGAGTGGGATAAATTTCGTTTTAAATACTTATCTTTAAAAATAACGCACTGAGGCAAAATTTACTTGTCGGATTTCCTATTAAAATTTCTTAGCTGCTAGCTGGCAGGCAATCCCCTTAAACAGTGAATATCAACAACGAATTTGATCAGTATAATTTGACTGATTAAAGTGGAACAGTTTTAAAGGTTTGGGTTATATAAAGTGAGGAGATTTTGATAATTGGTGATAAATTAACAGAATATGTCAAACGAGAAATGTTTTGTTTAGTATTATATATAAATGTTTTGTTTAATATATTATATATAATATTAAACAAAATATTTATCGTTTGACATATTCTGTTCATTTCGAACAAATTATCAAAATCATCAAATTAATTATATATATATATATATATATATATATATATATATATATATATATATATATATATATATATATATATATATAGAGAGAGAGAGAGAGAGAGAGAGAGCGAAAGAAAGTATGTTGTTGAACTCGACCGACAAACTTCTTGAAATGATTCTTTGTGCAACAGAAAGTGACAAATATATATGACACTTTTTGTACATAAACTTAATAAGAAGGGCGAAATATGCTCCTGAAATTGAGATTGTTGAATGTATCTTTATAAAATATTGGAAACCAGGTGAAATTAAAGTACAATTCACATACTATTGTTTTATTTAATCGGGATATTAAGCCTTAATACCAATCCCCATTATGAAAAAAGAGGGGTGGCCACCATGTTATTGCCAGCAACTTCGTTACCGTTGGGAATAATGAACGTTTGATGCTGGTTTATTAAGCAGTAAGACGTAATAAATAAAAATTGTCAAATTGTTTCAACTGCCTAGTACCCGCCGTTTTCGTTTAAAACGCACACAAAGATTCCGCTGTAGCAATACACTACCTCCTACGTAGGCAATAAGTCATTCATGCCTGTTTAGTAAGCTGCTGTTCCCACTGCACAGACAATGGCTGAGGACATCAGTACTTAACTGTAAACATTATTAACGTGCATTATAAAGCTTACGATACTACATCTGATGTGTTCCTGGCATCTGTCGGTGTGAGATTATCTAGATGAAGTATTATTGGTATTGCCAACGTGTCGGAACCGTATTGCTGTCACTGCTGTGTACTGCAAAGACATTTATTTATACGCCTGGACATGTATCGCTGCAGCCGAAGCTTAATGTGCGTGTGTTTTGTAGGAAATCGATTGTCCTAGGCAGTTGCGTCTAGAGTCCCTGGGTATTATTTAGGTTATACTGTTAAAGAAACAAGCACAAAACTTTTGTGACTCCTGACGGTTCGTATAAAAATCTCCCGGCATTAATAAATCAGGAACCGGGCGAAGTGGAGCGAGAGTAACATGTTGAACTCGCATTCGGGAGGAAGCGGGTTCGAATCCTGGTCAGGCTATCCAGAATTCGGTTTACCATGGTTTCCTGAAGTCACTCCAGGTAAACGCTGGGATGGTTCCTTAATAAAGGCCATGGCCGAATTGTTCCTCAGTGCCTTTCAAGTGCCTAGTCGTATGTTACTGTGTCTAATGACATCACTTTCGGCGAGACACTAAACGCACAAGCTATAAATATACAGGTAGCCATACTATATTTCCAGCGATTATATAAGTGTTACTTTTGACAAACGACATGCCAACAGTTGAACGTAACGTTGCCATAATGCAACGCTGTCATACCATTCGTTTGAGAGCAAACATCTAACTAGGTGTCAGATACAGCAAGTAGTATAAGCACGTGTGTAGAGGCTGTGCGAGCTGTCTACATGTCTGGCACTAATGCCACACTAGGCAGTTCTGTATGGTTTGACGTGTTCAATTCCACGTCTGACATGTCAGTTACCACGGCACTGAAAGCGTTATAGCGAATGCGGCTTATTCAACCCCGAGACGAATCGTATAAAACATGTGAGTGCCCCATTATGTATCAGTTAAATTTCTGTTGGTCAATGTGCATGTGTATAGAAATTGGAACGCTTTACGTGGCCGGAACTTTTCCTGAGGTACGGCAGAGGGAAATTGGCGAAAAGCGCATAGAATGTCCAGGGATCGATTTTCGCACAGACAGCAGCCACGCCACATTTGCGTCTGTGGAGCGACGTTTGAAAGGCAGTGGAAGTTTGAAAGTGACACGACCGAATGCAGGGTGCAGACGTACAGCGGACAGCCAGGTTTCAAGAGGATGTGTTGAGGCATGTTGAGAATATCCCACCTGGAGTCTGTAGCACGGTTACTGGAACAACACAGAACAGACCCTGACAGATACATTCTGTTCACTGACGAGGCTTCCATCCAACGTGATGGTATACAGAATTGTATAGTGGTGGATATCAATCTTCACACCCCATTCGTCCACGGGGATCAACAGCGATTCACTGACAATGTCTGGGTGGCCTAATACAATACAGAACATGTTGGTTGGCCGCTATCTATTACCACTTAGTCTCACTGGTAATGTGTACGCTGTATTTCTACGGGAAACTCCGTCGACATTACTCTAAGTGGTTCCGTTACAAATACGAGTGGCCATGTGGTTCCAGCACGACGGCGCCCCAGCCCACAGTTCACAATATGCGCGCGATTACCTGAATCTCGTATTCCCTGGACGATGGACAGGCGGTGGAGGTCCTGCTCCTTGACCTCCATGATCTCTTGATATGAATCCATTGAACTATTTCTTCTGGGGTTACATGCGCAGCCTGGTGTATGAAGCCGCGGTGGAATCCGAAGAGGACCACGTCACCCGCATCGTTGCAACTGTCGGGATTATTCGGGACAATGAGGGTGTTTTAAAAAGTGTCCGGCAACCGTTGGTGCAGCGATGTGAACTAGGCGTCGAACATGGTGACCGTACCATCGAGTCTTTCCTATAAAAGTGTTTGTGATACATGTTTCTACAATAAACCCTATAGAATGCCACAGCTTTTGTTGTCCGAAGCAATGTGTTACCCGATAATACTCAAATGTGATGCGTTGTGATGGCATTGCTCTACACTGCTGCACCAAATTTTTCAACGTTCAAAAGCACGCACAGTACACAGCAGCAGCGAAAGTCCTCGCGTAGGCAATACCAGTATCTTTACGTCCTGTATGGAATCACACACTGTAACCACAATCGAAGAGTTGTGTATGCTTATTAATGTATGATACGCATTGGTAACAGTAGGTGTTAACATTATCCTTCATATTCGGCCTTGTAGTGGTCATGCACTCATGTTAGTAGTATTGTCTGCGTACTAGGCATTGTATCTCTGCAGCGAACTGTAGGGAGATCTTTCTGTTCGTTTCAACGAAAACGGTGGGTTCTAGGCAGTTGCAACGAAGGGAACATTTTGTAGGCCATACTGTTCAATAAACCAGCATCAAATGTTTATAATTCTCGATGGTAACGAAATTGCCGGCAATAATATGGTGGTCGCCCCTCTTATTTTCATAATGGGGAGTGTTATTAATGTGAGTTGGATCTTAGGTTGAACATCCCGATAACATAAAACAATATTCCGGGAATTGTACTTTCACCTAACCTGGTTTCAGACATTTCGCAAAAATACATACCGAAATCTCCATGTTCGGGCATGTTCATCCCCTGTGATATCTTGTTGTATTTACAAAGTGTCCTTTATATTTGCCACTTGATTTTGCATATATAATCAGCCCACGAAGTTTGTCGGTCGAATTCAGCCCCATCCTGTACATATATGCGCGTGTATGTGTGTATGTGTTTTTTGTATTTCACCTCGACTGGAAACGTACGGTATTCCACGAGTTCGCATTTCAACCATTATACGCTTTACTCTTCATCATCCTTCAACTATTTATCGGTTAAATTACTGACGACTGAGCGATGGCATAGTGGTAAATATTTCGCATTCGAGAGAGCCTGGGTTCGGATTCCGTTCCGGCCATCCTGATTCGGTTATTCATGATTTCCCAAATTCGCTCTAGGGAAATGTTGGGATGGTTATTTAGTACGTCCCATGGTCGATTCTTGCTTGCCATTGTCCCTGCTTCTATGAGCAACATGCTCCTCCTCTAAGGACAACGATATATTTGGCTCTGTCCACTTAATTCGCTCATATTATGCACGCGCATTTATAAAGGCAAACGTACGACAAGAGTTTTAAGCTGTTATAATATGTCATACAATGGAACAAAT
This sequence comes from Dryococelus australis, assembly GCA_029891345.1. Lineage (NCBI taxonomy): Eukaryota > Metazoa > Arthropoda > Insecta > Phasmatodea > Phasmatidae > Dryococelus > Dryococelus australis. The sequence goes on along the minus strand of CM057006.1, from coordinate 74,748,754 downwards.
AAATATACTGCACACTTAAACTTCTTTACAAAGTCTAAAGCTGACACCAATTAAAAATGTAACAGCTTCTGTGTTTTATAAGTTCATTACGGCCGTATCCTTTCCTGGCAGATCTTGTCTCTACTGAAAAACTGTTTAATTATAAGTGCCTCTGCAATGTCTATATTACTTCCAAATTAATAACATTAATCTCTAATCAAATTCTGTTATGTGTTGATGTGTTACATGTTGTTCACTTCAGCAACCCAGGTTGCTATAATTGTTTGTATTTTTGACATGAATGATGTGCCCCACATCTTTGAAATACAACCCCATTACCTTGTTGAAGAGCACCTACTTTCAAAACCTATATTCGCTGTTTCTCGTATCGGAGAATGTGTTTGCCCGAGATGCACAAGTTCTGTCTAACGAATGTAACACGGCAACGGCTAACAATACACACATGAAAGTACGGTTATTTATAAATACATTATAATATATAATGGTATACAAAGTATATAATTTCAGCTACCCATCAGTGTGGTTAAACGTTTCCAGATATTAACCTCCCCCTTGAACCAACATTATTTGACTGCAAGCAAACTGCGTCGTACATAGAGTGTGTTCCGGCCACAGTTGGACAGTGCTGTCACCTAGGAGATAGCATGTAAACCTTAACTTCTACAGGCTTGCCCTCCATCTACCTCTCCCCAACAAGCTAACATTACTCCTGAAAAGACAGGTAGGTATATTTATGGCTTACTAGGAATTTTAACTGGGATCCTCGTGTCAGAGGAGTGAGTGAGTGAAGAGATTTTGGCAGCTCTTAACAGCGAGGTCTTGAAAGCCGATGAGGGTGATTAAGGCGTATGGAACAACGCGAGAGTGAAAGTGCAGGAGAAACGGGAGTTCCCCGAGAAAACCCGCTGACCAGCGGTATAATCCGGCACGATTCAACATGCTGAGAGTTGAACCCGGTTCGCCTTGGTGGGAGGCGAGCATGCCAAGCGCTCATCCACCACGGCCCCTCTCAGAAGAACACTGTCTAAAGCGAATATATACCATCTGATTACTGGCTAAATTTAAGTTGTTGGATTATGGTATTCAATTTATGACTTTCAGCTACAACATAATCGCCTTTTTAAATACATCATGGTTTCATGAGTATATAGCGATCCCAGCTATGGAGGCTACCACAGTGAAATAATTGAACTTCTTACGCTACCTGATTCTAATCCAAGTTAATGCCATTGGTTCGGCAGTCGAAACCAGACTTTTAATAAAGTTGTCAGGCTATTCCATTTAGCAGATTAAAATCTCTTACGTAGTTTTACAGTGTTGTTTTGGTTGTCATTACAGTTGTCACAGACGCTCTGTTGCCCAGCTTCTCTCTGGCGCGAATAAAATATATAAAAATACTTTTATTTCTGATACGTTATTTGCATTTGCCGCTTGCTTTTACTGGTAAAATTAATAAACTGTACCTTTAAACCCTAAACGCACAGCATGGATTGTTTATGTATACCGTAGAAGGAGAAAAAATTATTAGCCTGTAAAACAGATGTACCATTGATTTGCAACGTTAGAATGAGGCCAACAGACTTCTTTGACAACAACTGTATTTCCTTTCAAGAATTGTGGCTTCTTTTGGTGTAATAAGTATACATACTTTGAGGTATTATAGAAAATAACCAACTGAGACTTTATAAATTATAATAATGACACTTCCCTGTATTCCAAAGAAATACTGAGAATTTGATTATAACTAACGGTTAGATATGAATGCGAAATTAATTTTTATAATTTCTCTCCGTGCGTATGTTAGTCTAATTTTTGCGTCGCCACGCAAATTTGAACCAATTTTTATGTATGGTTGACCTAAAATCAATGTAGGTGGGTACTGGGTTTTCTAACATTAAGTTTTATAAACACGGAGCTCAGAAGTGGAAATTAAATGAATGTGTCATATTTGAATTCAGTTGCTTTTATTTACTGTTGCTACTTTAAATTTGTGAGTTAATATTAAGTGTTTATGACCTCAGGAAGTGAATAATGAGCAGATCAGCAGTACTGAGAGCATTACATGACTTATTGTATCGTAGTTTTACTGAACGATTTGATTTATTTAAGTTCGTCATGTAGTTAACTTCAGAATACGTAGACGATTCAAACTTCCAAACCAAATTTTCAGAAAAAATTGGTTATTCCAGGCATGCATAGCTGTAAATTGTGCAAAAATTAATGAAAATAGGACTTAACGCGAACGAAAATATGCTGGTGTCTGACGCGAGTTTCTGTATGCGCTGCAGAAAGTTAGATTTTCTAAGTGACTCAAAAGTCGGAAATTATTTATTGCATTTTATGCACGTTGCATAATTTTTTCGTTGTGACACAAAACAATCGTCTGAGAAAAAGTCCAAACATGGTGGAAAATCACTTTTCAGAACTAATGAATGAAACTGTGCTAATGTAAAATGTATAGCTCTGTACAGATCTCAAAACGTACAAAATTAATACGTTAGGCCATGTATAAAAAATTACCGTGTGATAAGACTGTCATGAGAATATAGTCTTTAATTTTTTTATGCGGTTCGCCCACATTTTAATCTTAACTTTTGAGCCAAATTTTAAAGCCAAACTAACTAATTTTATCGCAAATGAACAAACTATTAGAAATAAAAAAATTGCAACATGCCATTTCTGTGACTCAGTTAATGCATTGTTTGGAATCAAAATTTCCCATTAAAATAAATGTTTTCAAATTGTTATGAATACCTCTTTCAGCGTTAAGTTGTGACCCCCGGGTCTCGAACCCGCGGCTCCCCGGTAAGTGTGCCCTACATCTGCCACGCTGTTGTCATGGCACCGACGGTGGAAGATAGGGCGCTGTGCAGAGTGGCAACGGCGTAATATGGGCTACTATAAAGGGACGTACAGTTCCGGGTCAGCCACCCACACTGTGTACGATACTCAGACGTGACGGACTCCAGGTCAGGGCGTCTGCAAGTCGGTGACCAGGAGACACCGGACCACGGAGGACGTCAACCAGTCAGCTTCGAGAAGATCAGTATCATTCCACGACGGAAGAGCTTCGTGTATGGTCGATATATTATTCAGTGGTAGGTGAATCCCGTTTCCCAGTGCAGGCCGGTTCAGTTAGGGAAAACAACGCACAGCGAATTACGAGCATTAATGTATCAAAGTACTTTAATATCTCAGCTCTAATATTTGTCTTTTGTTTGCAGAATCTGTTCTGATGCTTCAATCAAGCACGTTGCTAGATGTCGTACTTGTTATTTTGACATTATTGTATATAATTGTATACAAGCTGAGAATAAACGTGTAGTTCTATATTAATAGATTATTATTTGTAAATCTACCAGCTCGCACCCCAGGGATTTACATAGTTAACTGAGAGTGGTTTAGAGTCTAGTTGAGGGACCAGAACAGTTAGTAAAGCTGATTGTAATGATGTAGGTGCGCCAGGAGCCATCGTGAGAATAAAGTTACAGATTCATAAGTTTCTCTAAGCTTGTGTTCATATCGGTATCCGAGCTAATTCCTGAAAGATCCCGCCACGTGGAACGACGGCCATGGCCAAGTGGGGCAGAATGGCACATAAAGGGCCTTTTTTAAATTTCTGTTCACATTGTTTCTCACTAACAGTGAGAGAATAAACACAAAATACTGGATTGTCCATTACTAGAAACGCGAAATTTCGTCAGCTGAAATTTATTTCTTCCTGTGTCAGGATAACAACAGGGGTGTTCAAAATCTACAACACCAACATTGTGATGTTGGGCTATCAACTATTTACGTTTGGCTTGCCTTGATACCAAGGTACATAATATTATATATACCTCAATATTATGTATATACCTTAATATTATCACCTCTTTATATATAGGAGTGATAATACTCGCATTTACAGGGTTGCACATATTATTGATTGATTTGCATTATAAATATTCTGTTGTATTCACACTTCTAGAATAGCAGAATTGTACGCGAAGTAACTAGATTTAAATCGTCTCGAAAATTTGCGAGACTACTCAGTACAACAGTTGAAACACCGAGGAGGACATTGCTAAACCTGGCCAAACTGCGCATTACTCTGATGCAAGAGTTGCTGAACAATATCGTCTCCTACATTCCGGAACTTGTACAAACTGTGCCATATCGAATAGGATCTGTTATTTGTACGCTTTGCAAATTCATTATACTAGATGTTTTTCAATCAAAGGTGAACAACTTTGTTTAGATATATTAGTTTCGACTGATGCTTATTGGAATGCACACAACTTTAAATAATTTACGAGTGACGTAGGGTTAGCCTCAAACATGGGATGCAATAGAGGCACCTAAGTACTTATTAGGTAATTGCTTAGGAATAAACTTTCTCACGACCAGCAAGAATGTAACTTCGACGGCAGTTTTGGTCGATTTTGTAGTGCGAAATATGTTTGCCACAAAGAGAGGGTTTCGCATTTAGGGAGATGAAAATTCCCAAATCATCACATAATAACTGAAAATTGAACTCTGGATGTCGGAGAATGAACATCTATAGGCACCGGAAACACTTCTATTATAATTACAATCGCGATATTCCTACTGACGTCTTTACATGTCTAACGTTACTGCAAGCCTCAAACTCTTAAATTTGATAACATATCACGATTATGCAATAGGATCTGACAGAAATTACACTCCACGACAAGACTCAATAACATTGTTTCAATGTAACAAATAAAAATCGCATGCCTGATTTAAAGCTGGGGATAACAGAAGTATTTATCAATGGAATTAGAAATTCTCTTTTCAAAAGTATAATATAACGATTTCAGGAAAAACCACTCATGAACGACTTACAGGAATGAAAGTACAGTAACTCTAATACAAGTTGAATTGGTGGCTTTCCTCTACATGGATGCTAATTATAATATCCGGTTTCTAAAAGCGCACATGGAAGATTGACTTTGATACATCGTTGACAGCAATACCATTAGAGATTCAGCCAAAAACGCATCCATCATTTCCGATACAATTACAAACACACACTTGCCTTACCCGGGACTTGAACCCAGACGGCAATCGACTGTACCACGGCGTAGGATTTGTTACATAAACTTCGGATGTTACCAGTCTGTTTTTAAGGATAGGATTCTCTCATCATAAATATTCAAATAGCCATCATTTTTAAAATAAGTGACTCATCCAATTAAAACATGTTAGTTTTAATGGCCTACGGTTGTGTTAATTGTATAAATAATTGGGAGGATATCGGTTGATTGTTTCCCCGAAATATGACAAATATTTATTTTCTTATTTCGTGCTATCCATAAAGTTGCCTAAAAAAGTTCTCTATACGGTTTTTTTTGCAGCTACTTACAGCATTACAAGATTGGCTGAATTTAGTTAAATTGTTAAATATACATGCCAAATTTATTAAGATATTTATATCAACGCTATTTTGAAAATAAATGCCTAGGCCGACTTATATTATGTAACATTAGATAACGTTCAGCAGCATTAATAATGTCCAAAATTTGGTGGAAATTAGTCGAAGTATTCCAGAAATATGCAAAAATGGTCAGTCTTTCACCTCGTAATATTTTACATAAAGGCTGGCTAAGTATTATCTCTGTATGCATAATTGATGCTTCTAAGGAATACTGTCAGCGTATAAAATTTTGGTTTAATTTTGTTGAATTATTTCACAGACACAGCATACTAATCTAAATTATTTATATTAACACCAGTAAAATAATGCCGCAGTACCTGAAACATGTTAGTTTACATACCCTACTGTGGCAATGGTTACGCGAAATATTCTGTGCTAATCGGTTGAGTGGTCATCCAGATATTGAATAAAACCTCAATATTTTGTAATTGTCGATCTTCATAAATGGGGGTTAAAAATTATATATTATCGTATTCGATGATCGTCGTTAATAGAGTACACCAAATTAAGTAAAATTCGGTTACATAGTTTGGTAGATATTGCATATAACAGTAAAATGTTTTAGAGCCTATATTCTGAAAATTGGAGTGTTGAACAACAGCGCAACTTCTTCGCCAAATTTGCAAGAAATCAGTTTATTTTTCCCATTGTATGAAACAAAAACGTTCTTTTTTCATGTGGAGCTATCATACAAAATGGCGGAGAAATGAGACTCTGTATAGAACAAAAATGTATATAATATATACTGCCACCATACCAAGTTAAGTTGAAATTTATTTCGTGCTTACGTAGATATGACATACTGAGGTATAAAAATGTTTATATGACCGTCATTTTAAAAATAAATGCCTGACACAGAGAAAACATATAAATTTAAATGTCCTGCCGTAGTGCGACTTGTGTGCCAAATTTGGTACAAATATATTGGCTTTTCCCCGAGATATGCCATAAAAATTATAATTCGTCATGTGATGCTATCTCACAAAATTGTGGACAAATATGACTTGGCATGGACAAATTTGACAGTCGTAATATATACTGCAAGCATTCGAAGTGATCTAGCGATCAATTATACGGTTCCCACGATATAGCAAACGAAACTAAAATAGCTGCATGGCCGCAATTTTTAAAATAAGAGTTTAAACTTATTAAAATCTACTAGTTAACATCATATGCCGTTAGTACTGCTTCTCTGTTATGTTTGGTAGGAATCGGTCGAATGTTTCCCGAGATATGACATTAACATATAACTTATTCGTGTTACGCTGTCTTACAAAATGGTGGGAAAAGGGACTTTGTGTAGACACATTTTATCGTATATTATACTACTACCACACGAAGTTGTTGGAGTTGATACATGTTATTGGCAATACATGTTTATACAACTGCGGAATGTTGTCACTACGAGTGATGTCTCACGTTAAGTGAAAGGCTTGTATTACCGGATGCCACTTCCTTCGGACGTGCAGTTTACGAACCATTAAAACTGATACGGCTAAGTCATGACAATTCATCCGTCCCTGTTATACTTTATGCTGAAACTCTGCAACCTAAATTATTCCTACAAGGAAAGTGTATTTGCAAGCAATGCATGCAAACAGAACTTTAATTCGCCCAAATATATAATAATGAATTTTTGGCGAGCAGCATTCTTGAGCGCTATGTTTATCGGGGTACAGAGTAAATAAGGAGGCTAGAGTCGATACTTCCATGTTGTAACGATCTTCTTATTTCGAAGTCTTTTTCAGGGATGGTGGGTGGGTGGGTGTTAGGAGCCTGGATCAATACGAACAGCAGACACGCATTACAAAAAATAACCACCTAGTACAATAAAACAAAAATAATAGTTTTTAATGATTATTTTGCGATAGATACGCTTAATTGAAGTAACTAAAGCTCACGCAGTGTTCAGTGTCTAATAAAATAGCTTATTTACAACAAAGAAATATTTATAGTTTTTTTTATGCTATTGCCGGGCAGCACTTGCAGCAAGTTTACGCCTTGCATTAATCTTGAGAGGTTCTAGAACAATGTTTTAAAATTGCGTAATTAGTACCTACTTGACTAACACCATTTAGTTGCCGAAAGCTGTTTTCGACAATAATTAAATAAAACTGTGCTGTTTGTGTTAGCTGTGTCTTTTAAATACTTACGTTACTTCCAGATGTGACCAACAGAATAGAACAAATCTTGCACAAGCAATGCAAAAATTATATTAAATATTTCTAATCGTTTTAGCAAGTTATTAAATCTGCACCTAAAATATGTATACTTTTAATCAGTTTTATTGAGATACAAAATACTCGTAGTTTTGACTCAAAACCGATCTGTTCCATAAAATCATTAGTTCTTGTGGTAAAATGTCAATGTTGGCATTTCCACAGGCACTTACTTCAAATAACGCGATTGCAAGTTCTATTTACTGCCACCCCCCCCCCCCCTGACTCGGAGTGTTATGGACAGCATGTGGCGGGCCTCAACAACATTTCCAAGTGGATACGGCCCCCTGAAGCTAACGCCAAGTCTGGTGAGTGCATCGTGGTGGCTGGACCAACCGCAACATCGCAATCCCGACTGAGGCCGCAAGCCGCAACACCTGTATAATGTACTCTGCTCTCGGTTCGTACCCCCCTCCTTCTCCCTCCCAAACCCGCGCCTACACACGGGGGCAATCCCTGACCTATCTCTCCAGCCACGTTCTAAACTGCCACGTCGCTGCCTGCACCAGAGACGTCCCTCGGATGTTTCTAACTCCGTCGCGTTTAAGATAGGAGTAAGGTGATTCCCAGTGGAGGACTACGACCTGATTTATAACATGAAAAACTCGTTTAAAAAAAAAGCAGCATACGCGCTAACAAAGTTGTCAGAAAAGTACGATTTATGTTGCGCGAGAAAGAAAAATATAATATTCGGTATCACAGTAAAATATTTTCTTTGATTTACGAACTTAAAAGTGTCCAAATTAGTTAGTGATGTTCAATTTGTAATAAAAATGTATTCGTATTCCATTATAGATCCTTCAAGATTCACATTTTGCAATAAAACCTTTGTCAAATCTGAAAACAATAATTAGGGTCAAACTATGTTTGAATGCAAAAAAATATACTAGTACTAAAGATTTGTAACAATCGGATTTTGAAGTCAATTCATTTATAAAATTAATACCTTTTTGTATTTTAAATCCATATTTATGAAACAATAAATACAAATATTTGTAACCTTTTTGCTAGTATTACATTTACTTCATACAAACAAAGAGTAATTATTATGATAATCTTGATAGAAATAATTTTTTCTAAATGTGTCTTTTGGAACATTCAAAGAATAAATACACTTGCCACACTGGCATGAAAACTTCCGGAAAATTTAGTAAAGAAATAAATAAAATATTTCTAAGACTTCACGCTGAACTCAAAGTGTAGTAATTAAAGTGGATCGGAGAGACTAGGGCGTCTCTTAACATCCGCTTCTTGAGAACCGATGAGGGTATAGCGAGGTAAGTATGGAGCAGCGTCGGAATGCAAGGGCAGGGGAAACGGGAGATCCCCGAGGAAACCCACCGACCAGCGGCATCGTCTGGTACGATTTCCACACGCGAAAATCCGGGAGAGGACCTGCCAGGAATCGAATCCGATTCGTCCAGGTGGGAGACGAGCACAGTAACCACTACGCCAACGCGTGCAGTCTTAATAAACCACCCTAAATTTTTTATCGGACGCTAATAAAGATGGAACGTATGAAACGTGCCTTAAGATTACTCCGAAATGTCTGAACAGAAAATATAGCGGCTAGAACGGGGTCTGGTAAAAAACCGTGCTTGCCAACTTCAAGGCCAGGATAATAATTCACAGACATAGAATAAGAATTTCAAAGTTGTATTTGGGAGCGAAACGTTTGTTAGATGATATTCCCGTGCTGAGCTAACATTATAAAATATTCAGCTGTTCTAGAATCACGGGTTTCCCACCAAACATCTCCAAGCTCTTTATGCACCAGCAAGCACTGCATCGCCTGCCTGCATCGTTTTTCTCCTTTTTTTTTTTTTTTTTTTTTTGGCCGAGAAACGCGGGAGCTATAAGGGCTACAACGGCACGCGCTACAAGAGCGCCATCGCCATTACGTTCAGGGCCCTCTACTGGCGAAATGAGCACTTTTGAAAGCCCTGTTTACGATCCACCTGTATGTACTTTGTTTGTATGCTCTTCCGCCTTATGTAATATTGACATTGTCACGGGCCTTATCACTTTAAAGACCACGGTGGTTGAGCGGTTAGTATGCTCGCCTCCCACCAAGGCGAACAGTGTTCAATCCCCGGCCGGGTCACCGGATTCTCGCAAGTAGGGATCGTGCTGGACGATGCCGTTGATCGGCGGGTTTTCTCGGGGATCTCCGGTTTATCCTACCCCTTAATTCCAGCACCGCTACATATCAAATTCAATCACCCTCATCGGCTCTCAAGATCTCGCTCATAAGAGCTGCCCAAATCTCAAGTAAAACTGTGATATTATCAGAAAATTACAAAAAAGAAAAAAAAAAACAGAATCATAAATAAATTCATATTGTTATAAATTGTTACTTAACCCTTTTTTATTCAATGTTAAGATATAGAACTACTTTTACTTCATCGCTACCAATTTTACTGGGCGCATGTCACTCAGTGACCACGTTAAAACAAATGCCACACAGGAGCAGTGCCATTTTTATAAGGTTAATTTCAAAAGTACTCACCTTATCGTGAACAGCCTTTAGCAACTTTCAATACAGGCTCCTTTCGTAGTTAGGCTCGCGTACAGCCAGTATGTTTTAAGATACGGCGGTCTGAAAAATTCGTTTATAACTACATTAAAGGGCTCGAAAAATAATATTTACGGCGCCATTCCGTCCTCGTCCGGGGGGGTACGCAGAGTAGCGCACGTGAATAATTTCCCGTCACGCACGCGATCAGCCGCCCTCGGTGCGTGGCCGCGGAGTCTGTACATATGCGACGGTTTGGCGATGTGTTGTTGTTGGGCGGGCGGGAACAGTGAACTCCCCAACATAATCGGCGCTGATTTATCCCCCCCCCCCCCACGGCCGTTGATTCGTCGACGTCACGATGCCATCGCCACACTGAGACCTGTGCGGGGCGACGCCGGGTTGGAATCACGGGCGCGGACCTCGGTTATGGTCCAGAGCTCGCTGTGCGTCACGTAGGGATCACCTGTCGCGCGCCGCTTTCCGGCGTTTCCAGCTAGCGGAACCGTCCCAGCAACTTATTTGTTCTGGCCGGACCGAGGATTGAGACCCGTCTCCGGGACGACCCGTACCAACGTCTCCACGATCCGAATAAACACGTTGAAAATTTCCTACATTTTCCGAACAAACAAATTATCATTTTGTCCAGTCTAGGTTAGACGTGTATAAACTAAACAGCGAGTCAAAATTGTTTCGTTGTCGGTAAAATTTTCAGTTTTCTTCAAAACTGTTCGAAAACCAAAATTGGTAAAGCAAAATCGTATAGTACTGACATCACTGAAACGTTATCAGCACAGTCGCGTTTGTTTGAAAACTGTTGATGATTTCAGCTGCTATATGCTGTTCACGGTATAGTAAGCACTTTTGAAACTCCTGCTATAGATCTACTTTTGTGCATCTTGTGCATTACTCCGCGTTATGTAAAATGAACACAGCCATGGGCATCATGACTTAATTCATTCATTGGTCAAGTGAAATTGTGAAATTATTAGAAAAGTAATTTTTAATCTTAGATGCATAAAAAAAAAACAGAAATGATAAGAAATAATTTAAGTTATCACACATGGTTACCTAACGCTTTTAATTCGACGTTAAGACATGGAACAACTGCCCCTCCATAGTTACCAACTTTACTAGGTGCGTGTTACGCAGTGCGCACGTTGAAATATACGCAGGTAGGAGCAGTGACGTTTTCCTTCGGTTGATTTCAAAAGTGCTCACTTTATCGTGAACAGCCTTTATCAAACATTTCGTGTATGCAATCAGTTTTGACACTTATGTTACGATTGATATGAGTATTTCCAAACAGAATCATCTCAAACTAACTGGTAGTTTCTGACCCAATAATAGTTTGAAACGGCGAACAACGTTTGAGAAGTCTGTGTAAACATGTATATTTATGTGAATGCATAGTGTCGGTAAAAAAATTAATTTACTTTAAAGAAGAGCAAAATAAATAGTATTTTGACTTCCTGTGTTAGATGGCAACACATATGCATTGTGAACACTGGAATTATACATCTTTTAGAACGTCCGGCTAGGGCAGTCAAATAAAATCGTCGCAAATGTGAAGACCAATATAATGGCTGTATTTAAAAACACGACTTTCATACAAATGCCTTGTAAAGTTTCTGATGACTTGGGCAACCAATATATGTATAATATTTTTGTGAGTGTACTGCTTTAGTATTCAATCTTTCTCGACGGCTATGTAGTTGTTTGGTTTTCACTATATTGCATTTAGGCGGGAATTTATACCTAATATGACTATTCTTTATATTACGACCAGCAAAATGTAACCGTAAAAGAGGTTTCTAATAAGTTTTAATTTCCTGGTCAGTAAAATCTCACGCTGGTTATGTATTGATTTAAATCAATAATGATAAGTGAGTGAAGATATTTGGGCTGCTCTTAACAGCGAGGTCTTGAGAGCCGATGCGGTTGCTCGACGTGAGAATTGAGCAGCTCCGAAATGAAGTGGCGGGAGAAAAGGGAGATCCGCTAGAAAACCCGCCTAGTTAGTGACCCCCCCCCCCTCCCGGGCACGATTCCCACATGCGAAAGTTCGGGTGCGGCCTCGCTGAGAGTCGAGCCTGGGTCGCCACGGTGGGAGGCGAGTAGTCTAACCACTAACGCCACCGCAGCCCCCTGTATATAAACATTTACTATCACCATTACTCTGAGTTCCAATTATTAAAATTAGACGTATTCAAGAGAGGCAAACGAACAATTACAACTTTATCAAAACGATAAACTAAAAAACTAGCTTTTTTATTTTACGAATGTAAAACACTTCATTCAAACAGTGCTAAATACAATTAAATATAATTTAATGAAATAAAGCAAATCGCCTTGGCCTATATTAATAAGGTTGGTAATCACTAATCTTCCGCTAGCATCAAACAAATAATGCAAGGTAATCGAGCATGAAACCCAAATATCGTAAGCAGGAAACACGAGGATTGCGAATATACCAGGGAAATTCGCCACGCTCTAATAATTCGGACGTAAATTGTATGGATGTCGGTGCATGGGAGAGTAATAATGAAACTGTAAATATAGAGTTCACCACAGTTTACGTGATAGTGGCATATTTATTTACAGTAAATGTACAACTGTTTGTTCTGAACGTAATTTTATATAATTGCAATTACACACCACATTACACTTTACTCACTAAAAAAAACTTTTAATGCTGCAAAACGAACCAATTATTACAGTTATGAAACAGCACTTATAATATTATTCGAGTACGGAAATTAAAATGACAAAGTTTACTAACAGAACAAAATATATATAAACTAAGATTCAGGAAAATTTCATGCAAGTGTGAGCAGTAAAAAAAAAAAAGCAATAACTAGCAAATAAAACGTAAGAGAAATTCAGTTCGTCATTTTGGCACTGTGTCAATTATTTGGCATAAATAATTGCGTTTACAATGCTTTGTATCACGAACAAATTAAAATAAGTCTCACTGATGCAGCAAAGCGGTTTTAAATTCAAGGTGTGTATTTTAGTGCAGGTTTTAAGTGAGTTAAACACTATTCCTAGCGTTTCTAAGATACGGGAGAAAATTTTCAGCAGTCGAAAATTGTAGAGGAAATCTCGCTAAATTATTTACATTGAATATCACAGCAGTTGAAATCGCATAGAAAATCTCTGTCCAAAATTTTGTAACGAACTACCAATCAAACTTCCAGCAGACTTTATGTCATGGAGTCCCAGTCAATAAAATATGAGTTACATTAATTACCATTTTCTTGATTTCCATCAGACCTACTAACGCCAGTAAAAAAGTTCGTGGAGAAGCTATGCTTCTAAAAAATTTGGAAAAAAAAATTGTGTTATATGTTGGTTTTGAGATATGTATAACGCCTAATATACTCGAAGCATCTTCGGCATATAAAACTGAAGATTTGCCACAAGCGATACATTATCTCATTAGATTTAGCTTTAAGCAGCCATGACTGTGACATAGCAACTGATATTATTCGGAGGCGAGGAATAATCAGTAAGATTAAGAGAATGTAAATGCCTAAATGAGTGTAGGTTCTTTATTGAATAAACGGAGAGTAAACGAATAGTATTGACAAGTACTGAGGAGACATCAGGATGACTAGCAAATCCATGGGAAAATGAAACCCAGTTTGGGAATCGAACTTGGTTTCTCCCAAATTTTAGTCCAGTGCATTACCATCTCCCCATATATCTCAATAATAAGAGGGTTGCTTGCAATCCCTTATTCAATGCAGGAGAATAATACATACGGTTGGTGTTAAAAGTAGGCCCGCAATGAAAATTGGTAGTATAAAACTGAATTATGCAGACTCTCAGATAATTCGCGATTACGGACCGCATCACACGAATATATGCTATTATATATATATATATATATATATAATATATATAATATATATATATATAATATATATTCACCAAAGAATAGTATATATATATATATATATATATATATATATATATATATATATATATATATATATATATATACTATTCTTTGGTGAACATGCTAAGCGCCTCTTAGTTTACGAGAAAAATCACATTGAAGTAAATAAAATGAATTTACTCAACGTTAATCGTAGCGTAGATCATCAGCATACAAAACATCGAAACGTAATAAGAGGTGTTCGAAGTTTGCTCTGCCAATGGCGAAGCAGTTTTTCGCATGCTGTATGCATGCGGCATGCATGGAGTTTGGCCGCCGGATGCACCCATGGCAATTTTCTTAGTACTCAATGAATGTGAATTCCATGGCCTCCTGAGTTCGGCTCGTTCCCTTGCCGTATTCCTTACTACCGACACACTAGCTGCAGCATCGCCACATAACATAACCCATATCTAATAGGAATACCACATGTTTGCTACAATGGTTTTTGCACTTTTCATGTTTTTTTCCCCCCTTAAACGAAGCGTCTAATATATTTTTACGTAAGAGTATTATTTTACTTAGTTTTGACCATCGATTCGTTTGGTGGAGTTCGTAGCCGCGAATTACCAGACAACCTGTATAAGAGGTTCAACAAATTACAACCCATAGTGGAAATACTGATAAAAACGTAGTTTTCAATTTTATACCTTATGTCATATATGGCGTATTAATCACTTACAAGAATGTCATTAACAAGTATTTAAGCAAAACGATCAATTAGTCAGTGCATATACAGAATTGCAATTGCGCAGTAGATGCACAGCCTGTGAATAAAAATAATATGAACAAGCATTCTAGAACAGGACGTGCTTTGCCATCGAAGTAGAGAAACGCCATCTCGCACAAAAGTCCTCCAGACAGTGGCCGTGAAAAGAGCTATAATGTTATTATTAACAGCTCTAGGAATATTGATGAATATTTAGCTAGCAGTCTTAACGCCGTAAAATTCGGCCTTTTAAGACGTCCAAAGAAGTCTGATTGTTTTGAGTGACATTGAGTGATTGAAGCATTCAACACTATAAAAATATTGAGCTAAAATTCCCTTACATGTTAGGTAAAATTACCTCTGCAAAATATAGTAAATTTACATAACAAATATTTTTCCCCTAATTGTACGGGAAAATTACCTGGCAAAAGTGAGAGAAAAATCCCATACAAGGGAAAATTAACTATATTGTATAATACAATTACTTATGAAAACATCCCGGATTATTATTAATGTAAATTTTATTTATTACCTATATCCTGTGACGAATAGTTACCGAAGCTCCAAAATTAAAATCGACACTTGCTGGTGAGAGAGCGTAAACAAAAGTCCTCTATCTGGATAGGCCAATATGCAATCCAATACACCGCGACGACATCATGAGAGCATCAGTGGATATTAGCGTGTTTAAGAATTGTTTCTTCCACACGTCCCACCATTTTGCTGTTGAGAATGCTGAAGAGATGTCGTAATGTAATTTTCCGATCCATGTATGGGATTTTCCACTACCATGCACGTGAATTTTACTCCAGAATGCGGTAATTTTGCCTCGTCTGTTAAGGAAAACTATGTTTCCCCCACACAAGTTTGCGAATATTACCCTACTCTTGTCAGGGGCAATTTTCCCATTATTTTTCACAATGAAAATTGTGGGTGTTGTAAAGGTAATGTGTCAACTATTACGATAGTCCAAACAAAGCACTGGGCACATATAATAGCACACAGATACGTACAGAAGGGCATTGAAGCGGAGAATCGTCCGAAGGCGCAAGCGAACACTATCGCAAAAGAACTCCGATAGTTATATAACTTCGACAGTTATATAAAAACAGATAAATTATTTTATTTCCTAATGACTAAGATTACAAACGTTTCTGACACCAGCAATGAAGTAGCATAAATAAATATTTTTATATCACGTCTTTTTTTACTTATGTAAGGTTCATGTTGGTTACCCGAACATTTAAGAATGTTGCTATGTTCACATTATTCTATTAATTAGAAAATTGCTCATTTTGTTTACCAAAATGTAGACAAATAATATGTAATAGTTTGTGTTTTATATCCTGAAGGAATGATTTTATTTGTAAAATATTTTGTTTTAAGGCAACGTAACTTAATTGCACCAACTTTGTTTTGCGAATCTCTATTTCTCAGAAAAATCATAATTCTAAAAATGTAGTAATCATTATATCGGTGAAAACGTCACATAAACATTTCCGGAGCTAAGTTCTTTACTTTTCAGCTTTTCACTTTAGTCTGTTCTCACATACTCGAAATTGTGTACGTGATGTAAACATTGTTAAAACAACTTCTACATTATTAAAAAAATATGTTTAACTTGTATTATTTTTGTTGTAGGATGTAAGTGAATAGACTGATAAATAATTGGGCAAAGAATTCAATACACAGTTGTATGTGGGGGTATTTTGTGAGGTAATATTCTGTAACTTAATATATTACGCGCAAAAGAATAATACTACTTTTGACATTACAAACATACTCAAATTTGTATGCAAGAAGTATTATTCTAAGATGTAAGGATCTACTGAAAACACTTTTATTTAAATCGCTGTTTCCCCCCCACCCCTTTCCCATTAAAAATAACAATGAAATTTTAAAACGTATAGATTAAATTTTTAGTTATAAAATTGTGATATTAAGGCAAGAAAATTACTGAATGCTGGAAACAAAACATACCGTAAGCGGGGGTGACTTTGGACAAGAGGGTCGACTTTGTGACACAGGATTTTTCACTGTTACTTTTATTTCCTTTCATAGAGGCTATTTGTAATATTCAGTGATTCAATTGGCACTACTGAATATCTGAAACATCCACTAAAATATGGGGGAAATTTAAATGTGATTTTTTGAGTCATAAATTCACCCTAATGGCATTAAAAAATTTCTTCAGAATATTACCCAATTTTTATTACGGCTGGCTCAAACAATGTCTGGACTCTAGGCACATTAGGACAATGCATATGTATATGTTCTCAAGGAAGAGTTTCATGTTATAACCTCGAAATAATGTCGGTTGTAAACCACAGCACCTGGCACAGACGTGGCTGTAACAATCAATAATGTAAGGATTTTGTATATCTCTAGACTATATTACTGTTCTGGATGGACATCACATTTTGAAATGAGTAGATAGGGCGCGTGTAATCACTAAAAATAACTCGTAGCATTTAGAGAAATATCGGCACCACACTAAGCAAAAATTAAACACCATAGTTTTATTTAATATTAGTTAAGTCAAGGCCTGAAGTTGATGATGTCGAATGTAGTATAAAAGAACTGGCTTGGAAAATTTTGTTTAGAAGTAATACCTGTCAGATATTTTGTCGATAGAGTGTAACTAGTTTGACGAGACAAAAAGCGTTGGTTAGTGATTACAAAAATAGCACAGTGTTTTATACCGAAAACATTTAACCAAAACAATTTAACATGGTGACCAAAAGTATGTTTTGCACGGTATATAAAGTACCTTAAAGGTACTAAACCTTCTAGGCAGCTATTAAGAGAAAAATGAAGTCAGTGTAAATCATGGGAAATAAAAGTTTCTTGATTAAAAATTCTTACATGGCTTCCAAACAGCTGGATCAACGCAGACGGCAACGAGTGAGACAAAGGACAATGCAGTTAACATAACCACAATTATTTCTTCAACGAAAGTGATTTTGTAAGCCAACGGCAATGAAACGAACGACAGACTGCGTATTTTCAAACAACCTCCGTTGCTGATACTCGGTTGAGGTCCGGAGAGGTCGAAAATGTTTCGTCTTCCATTGTACGCAGTGTTGATTCGCGAATCAATCATCCACCAACACTGCATCATTCATTTCTAGATTGTGTAACTCATTTTTCGTCGTGTTACAGCATTACTCGAGTCTTACTTTCTTTCTCCGTATTGCTGGCATTTCATTTCTCGATGCTTTCTATTAACGAATTTCCTTTACACTTTATAAATTAAACTTAGGGCATTCGATGCTTTTTGATTTTCGTGATGTGCGTTTTAAAATATACATCGATAATTGGTCACTCGATATTTATAAAATACGAGGCACACAGATTTAAACCAAGTATCGGACACGCTTGCCTTGTAAGGAATTTACACAATACGGATTTGTCGAGTGTAAATGAGTATCGCTTAATTCCATACTGCGCCAATTGAGTAAATTCTGTTTAATTGAAACCATTATTGCAAAACAAGCGGGTCTATATTTACAATTGATTTAGCTGAAGAATTGGCGCTTATATAGGTATCAAAGTTGTGGTGGGATTCTTAAAGGACAGAAACACATTTATAACTCCCTTCGAGTTAAATTATCTTCTTGCGATTATGCTTAAAACTCTAAAAGGCAAAAAGTGAAAAAAACAGGGTATTTAGGCTCTTTTACAATACACATTGTGTTAGTTGGTGTTCTCTTAAATTTATTAAATATTCGGAACTAACTTAAAAGGACGGTAAGCAGCTTTTAATTTTCCTTTGAGTTAATTATCTATTTCCACGCCTGTGTGGGACTCTTGGCAGAGCCCTATCAGCGTTAATCCGGCTTATCTTGAGAAGGACGTCTTAATCGGCACTAACGACCCTCTAACCCCTCCCCGCCTCGCAACCAAGACAGATAAACAGTTTGATGAGGTCGCGTCGGATAAGCTCTGGAGCCTGGGGAAACGCAGCCCGGATTTAACCGTCGCCCCCTCCTATTGCGCGAAATGAAGCCATTTCCGGCCAGGAAGTAGCAGTGGCGTTTCTAGAAACAGACTGCTTCGTAAATAAGAATACTGAATATTACCATAACTCCCCCTCGATACTTTTAAATACATTTCCATCTCGCCGCTTACTCGATTATTTTACTTAAGTCTTGGACTCACGCCTCTAGCAGGAATTCTTCGTTTAAGTGTCTTCATCTCTGATTCATAGTAATTAAATTACTAACAATGAATAATTACAGAAAATTTACATTTTACGATTTGTTTGACATTTTGTGCGTAATTCTGCTTGTGTGTTGTCTGATAATTGTAAATAGTCGGGAACTAATTTATAATTTATAAATATGATACCACCTTTTTGCGAGCAGGAAATAACACACAGTGAATATAGGATACAAAAGTTTTAAAACTAGTAAATTGTAAATTTTCCATAGTAAAACATTTCCAATGATACTCCCGAAACTTAAATCATGCTACGAAAATAAAGAATTCCTTCATAATAGATTAAGCCGAGCTTTAAAGCTACCGACTTATTTTCATCGTTACCTTTATTTGTTGGGCTACTAAACTTCTCTTCAAATTTACAACCGGAAGTAGGTATCACTTAAATTTATTACAACTAAATGTTCTTTTGTTAATTTGCCATAAACTGCTTAATTTACTATACATTTTAAATCCTGGTCTTGTGCATGTCAAACAAGACGAGAAAATGTTTCTTCCTGTAATTTGAAAATCATTTGATACGCTACAGTAAATAACTTTTCAAGTACAGAATAAATTATTTAATAAATAATCCATTCGAAACCAAATTAGAGTTTCCTCATGCTACAGTAACGCTGAAAAATGTAGCATATTAATACACCTTAGCTCGTACTACAGGTACGCGGATCCAATTTGGTTTAAGTGTTCTACGAAACCTAATAAGAAATATTCATTAATACTAGCAACTATTTGAGATTTTCAGGAACACGTTAAAAATTATTTCAAATAAAACGAAATTTTTTACGTGTTAAAAATGTCTTAATATTTGTAGTTGTTAATACGGTTCCCCGGTTGTGCGAAGTTAGGCTTATAACATATGTAACTCGTAATCAAAAATATACTTAATTTAATTGCATTTAATTATTCGTCCTGTTATGTAAGACAGTGTAAGAGAACACCATTTATCTAAAGTACTTTCTAAACACAACGAACTCTATGTAATTATTTTATTTTTACACATTAAAATAGTTTCCTTTTTTAGGTTGACAAGTATTTTCTAAAATCATTGGTATATATATTTTATTTGTGTGAATGGTGCGCAGTCAGCTCATAACGAAGCACTGCCACGCTCACTGTCATGCTGGCAATACAGAAACCATATATCTCCGGCAACACATGGGCGGGGGTGAGCATCGAAATATATAAATTCGTATTTTAATTTTTACGCCACTAATTGTATGGACAAGCAGTAGATCGCATGTAATGTACCTAAGTGTGTGATATATTTAATAAAAAATATGCCAATATCATTTGTTCCCTTTGTACAGTTATGAAACGAGTCAAATCTTCTTGATATATTTATGTTTTATTTGAGTGAGTGGCGCGCTGTCAATACAAAACTGACCACTGCGAAAGCAGAAGAATAAAGTAGCTTGAGGAACACTCACTTTCCGGCAGGTGGCTATCCAGAGATGGACGGTTCTCCCTCGAGGGAGGCACCACAAGGACCGCACCCACCGCACGCGCGCACACAAACAACTGCACGGCGGGAAGACCGCACGACCGCTCGCAGCGGCGTCAGCTCGCCAACTGAGGCGGTGGGTCGAGTGGAGCGCCGGTGCTGCGCTCGAGCGGCGAGTCACGCAAGCTCCGCCCTCCTTCCCCTACTTCCCCTCCCGCACGAGCAGCGCTGGCCGGGCGCGCTGTAAACACTGCGCGTTCGATCGATGGCTCGCACTCTCTTTCGGTGAAGGAGGGGATCGTCGAGACAAATGTGGCTCCAACACTCGCGACACCTTCCCTCGGCAGCTCTTGAGGAACACCTCTCAGAGTACACTTCCGGACACTTACCTTCCCTGGAAGTACTCTGCCAGCGGCGTCGTTTACCGCATCCCGCGCTCCGCTGGGCAACTTCTTACTTCCGACGTACGCAGTCGTTTTCTCGGAGTGCCTCACATCCGTGACATAACTGGTTCTTGCACGAAACCTACTCTTTAGTTCACAAGTCCTCTTGTCACTCTTATATTGCAGTAAAGTGTGCATGACGCGCACTCTTTCCAGTTGGCTAAGAGTTTTCAACAGTCAAGATGTTATGCTGTGTTGGCATAATAATTCCGTACGTACAAAATTACGTAACAAATATTGTCAAATTACATAGTAGTGTATAAATATTAAATTGTTTGTTTAGCTACATACTGCAATCTAAGAGTGAGACACACTATAGTAATTATAATGGCAACAACAATTCTTACGGAATGGTAACATCCACATAGACAAGAGGGACGGGCAATTTCATGTCGTCTTGAGGGACAGAATTGAATGAGATTCTTACGACAGCGTGGGAAAGGAGAACTCCGAGAAAACCCACCGGCCAACGACAACGTCCTCTACATTTTACACATGCGAAAATTTACTTGTTACCTCGTAGGATATCGAACTAGGGCCGCCATGTTTGTAGACTATATTATCCTTGTTGCCACTGAGGCAGCTTGAAGGTAGCTCATAATGATAACTTTTAACACTTTCCGGAATGTGCCAGACTTAACCCGAGTCGTGCTAGCGAGGAAAATAAACTTTATTTTGAACGATGTAAGACGCGTGAGAAAATGCTATTTTAATATAATCGCAATTTACTATAGTTAAAGTAATTCTGATAGTGCAGCCTAAAGAACCACTATTATTTTTTAATTAGTGCAAAATCAATATGCCACACCACTGGCTGAGGCCAACCGATAAGGAACGCTGCACGCCACACACGAGAGTGATAAGTTTAATCTATACAATTATGATGGCAGTAACTCGAAATACCTATATTTAAATAAATTTTATTCCTTAGATGACATATGCTACTCACCTATAGGGAGCCTAAATTTCATTAAATGTAAACACATTTTCTTTAGTGGTGTGTCAGGAATTCTGCGAAAAATATTTCCAGGTACCTTTACAGAACATCAAAGGAGATAAAATAGTTTAAATATCATTACTTCAAAAATAATTAACTTGCAAAATTTTATTTAAAATTTAATTCTGGAGTCAGCCTAAATCATCTTTGTTAGTATCCATATAGAGACTGGAAAATATGCTCAGAGTTAAAGAAATAAAATTAGTAAGTACGAAATATGTTTCAAAATCCTTTTTGTACCTTACCAAAGTACGTGTTTCTGGATAAGTAAAACAACAATTAAGTAAAAAAAATATCGCCAAATACATCAAAAGTTCACAGTAAAAATCAGTCACATACTAGTGATATTTAATATAAAACCAGTATTTAGCCTAGCGCGAATAATATGATTCACCCCTTACTTCTCCGCAATCTGGTACACAGTCATGTACTGTTGGTTTCCGGGTGACAAAGGGAATATCAAAACAAACGGGTGGTTCCACAATATCAGGAAAACGGAAAACGGCGAATGTCATACCAACTTAGCAGAACGCGCTACGAGAGACTTGAACTTATCTTACAGAAAGAAATGTTACTTGTGTAACATATTTACATTCGTAACAGCGAACAAACAGAATAATTTATGAATTAAGAAGGTTTTCATTTCTGTTGTGTTTCACACAATAGAAACGTTAACGTAGCCAACCGACAGATTTGCGTAAACCTCAAGGCGAAAAATTTTCAAACAATATGCACACTTTCTTTGTGAGGCTTGGAGTAGGTGTGTTGCTCCTAGAAATAATACCTTCTAACATAGCCAAGTACGTAATAAATTAATGTTTGTAACACTGTAACAGATCCATGTACTCTCATTTACATGTCCCGAAACTAGTATGCAGATTAACACGTGTATTGTTTTGTACCATATGACAGTTACATATTTTTCATATGTTTAAGCACTTATTTATTTTAATTGGAATACTTCTGCAATTTTAAATTTTTGATTTTATGAATTTTAAATGTGCAATACGAGTCAGGACCCACCATTATTTTCAATCCTTGTATGTTATTTTATTTTACTCTATGGTAAGCCAGAACATTATTCTGAGCATTTCGGGTTCTTAAATTGAGCGTATGACTTTATGATTTTTCAGAGTTTTTCAAGTCTCAGGATTTATTATTTTAATTTTTAACATTGATTCTTTTCTTTTATTTACATTTGTTATTGTATTTTGTGTTAAGCTATTTTTGTGATCTAATGAAAAAGAAGTAGCTGAACCCCATTGAGATGACTTGGCAACGAAGTTGCCGGAAGGCAGGGTTTCTGTGTACGGATCTGAAGTCCAGAGATGTGGTTTTAAAGAGCCGGGATTTCTTGGGCGGAATCCCCGGCATCATCATGATTTAGGACAGTGTTTTGGTACCCTGAAGTTATTATAATTGAGGGCTAGTTTGGCAAGTGAAGAGGAGGCCAAAGCCCAGCTGAGTTAGGTGAATTTTATTAGTGGACGCTATCGGCGAGGAGGGCTTACACCGACGCCACGACGCCATGCTGGTAACGTCAGCCTAACTACAGATTAAGGTGACGCCACCTAATTTTTGGGCAAATAGACTTCTGTTTCGTAGTGTATTTTGTAAATTTATCATTGCTACCAAAATGTTGATGACAGATACTATGATTTTTGGAAGATTTAGTTGAAGTACAGATGTCACTTATTAATTCAGTCCAGTAGTCCTACGCTACCACCCGACTTGAGCTAGTTACCGGAGCAAAACTTTTTGAACTTTACAGTGATTTCATTGTAAATTGGGAGTGAAGAACCAGTTTTCTATTTGTGAATTGAACTTAACTTTGTTGAAGAACATTGAGACTTTTGCTAGTTTTGAAGAGATTACGAACTGAAGTCAGATATGTGGGAAAGTGATTATAATGTGTAATGCTATGAAATAATGGAGCTTACTGAGTAAAACTTGGTTAAGAGGCACTAAGACTACCAACACTTTTAATTTGGAAACAGTTTAATTATTCTACGGTTTATTTAGTTATTTTGGAAAGCAGCTTAAAGACATTTAATGGAATTTTTTTTTTACTTTAAGTAATTCTTGTTTTCGAATTGTGGTAATTTTTTTATTATGTTTAAACTTATTGAAGAACAGAATTCTTTACTTAAATTATTGGATTTTCAAACCAGGTTGAACTATTTTATTTTTGATTTTTATTTATATTTCTCTGCTTTGAATTAAAGATAGTTAATCACATTTTCACTTCTTTTGCTGGCAATGCTGAACCACCCCAGCCAAATTTTATTTTACAGCGGTAATAATACAAATGAAGTGTTTCTTAATAAGTTTGAGAGATTTATATATTGTGAATGCCAGTGCATGTCAATGCCCTTGCAGAGTGCATGAGACGACCAGTACGCCGTTGGATAGTAAGTTCTAAAAAAAAAAAAAACGTCAATCGCGATCTCAAACACGCATACTCCTACATACACATATCTCTCTTCTACACCTAGATATTATAATTATTATTTCTCCAGAAAGTCCACAGACTAGTCACTCTTTTCAACCGATCTATTACAATACATAATTGATAAAAACAAATCAAAGAATATATAAAATCAGTATATTACATTTACCATAGATTACACTTCAGAAATATTTACTTGGGATTCTTCTCAGAAATGTATATTTGGCTTGCTTTCACTTTGGATTTATGCCGCATGGTTATGCCGATGGAAGGACCCTTAACACAACGTGTAATTGTTGCTGTTGTCATCAATTGCGCTGTTATAGCAGAAAGGAGGATATCAAACACTGATATTTAGATTAAAATGTTTGGGTTTCACATCACACGGATAAGTCAGAAGGTTAAATGTGAGTGAACTTTATACATACGAGCTGCCCAAACCTCTTTCATTTTAGGTGTTCAGTGAATTGAGTCATTTGTGGGAGTGGGCGCGAGTCATGGTCAGCTATGCTTCCTGGATTCATGATCGAAAAGTCTTAGAAATCACAACCCCCAAGAACCATTTGCCATTTGCCCGAAAGTCTGGTTTCACTCTCTAAAATTGGACAGTTAAAATCGGCTACAAAACAGAGAAATTTGTCTTCCGAACAAAGAAATATACTTAAATAGAATTATGGAAACCCTGATGATAAGTCCGTGAATTGTAGGGTTCATCAATGTGTTAGGGCGTCACAGTTTTTGGAGGCCTTCTTAAAGTTCCTGAATGAGAAAAATTGCATAGTTTATCGCTAATATTAAAACACCATGTAAGATCAGATACGTAAAAACATGCATCAATATTAAAATATATATTACCGGTTTCCTTTTCATTGTTATATGAATAATTCTGTACACATTAGTAGAGTAGTATCCGTACACGTACATATGTACTGTATCAGTCATTGCCAGAATAAGAAAAGTTCTTGAAATTTGTGGGAATTTTTCAGTTAAATGTGCTGCTACAAAACACTGGCTGCGAGAGAGTAGAACTGATTTACCTAGTTTGGAGAAACTTGACAAAATATCTAGTGTTTTAATTTTCGTCAATTTAATGAACCTTCTTAAATTATTGAACATTTGGCGCATCGACCTTCCATCGAGAGATTACCACGGGGAAGGTAATCACAGCTGGATTATCGCACTTGCAAAACATGGCAGATTACCACGGGGAAGGTAATCACAGCTGGATTATCGCACTTGCAAAACATGGCAGATTACCACGGGGAAGGTAATCACAGCTGGATTATCGCACTTGCAAAACATGGCAGATTACCACGGGGAAGGTAATCACAGCTGGATTATCGCACTTGCAAAACATGGCAGATTACCACGGGGAAGGTAATCACAGCTGGATTATCGCACTTGCAAAACATGGCAGATTACCACGGGGAAGGTAATCACAGCTGGATTATCGCACTTGCAAAACATGGCAGATTACCACGGGGAAGGTAATCACAGCTGGATTATCGCACTTGCAAAACATGGCAGATTACCACGGGGAAGGTAATGACAGCTGGATTATCGCACTTGCAAAACATGGCAGATTACCACGGGGAAGGTAATCACAGCTGGATTATCGCACTTGCAAAACATGGCAGATTACCACGGGGAAGGTAATCACAGCTGGATTATCGCACTTGCAAAACATGGCAGATTACCACGGGGAAGGTAATCACAGCTGGATTATCGCACTTGCAAAACATGGCAGATTACCACGGGGAAGGTAATCACAGCTGGATTATCGCACTTGCAAAACATGGCAGATTACCACGGGGAAGGTAATCACAGCTGGATTATCGCACTTGCAAAACATGGCAGATTACCACGGGGAAGGTAATCACAGCTGGATTATCGCACTTGCAAAACATGGCAGATTACCACGGGGAAGGTAATCACAGCTGGATTATCGCACTTGCAAAACATGGCAGATTACCACGGGGAAGGTAATCACAGCTGGATTATCGCACTTGCAAAACATGGCAGATTACCACGGGGAAGGTAATCACAGCTGGATTATCGCACTTGCAAAACATGGCAGATTACCACGGGGAAGGTAATCACAGCTGGATTATCGCACTTGCAAAACATGGCAGATTACCACGGGGAAGGTAATCACAGCTGGATTATCGCACTTGCAAAACATGGCAGATTACCACGGGGAAGGTAATCACAGCTGGATTATCGCACTTGCAAAACATGGCAGATTACCACGGGGAAGGTAATCACAGCTGGATTATCGCACTTGCAAAACATGGCAGATTACCACGGGGAAGGTAATCACAGCTGGATTATCGCACTTGCAAAACATGGCAGATTACCACGGGGAAGGTAATCACAGCTGGATTATCGCACTTGCAAAACATGGCAGATTACCACGGGGAAGGTAATCACAGCTGGATTATCGCACTTGCAAAACATGGCAGATTACCACGGGGAAGGTAATCACAGCTGGATTATCGCACTTGCAAAACATGGCAGATTACCACGGGGAAGGTAATCACAGCTGGATTATCGCACTTGCAAAACATGGCAGATTACCACGGGGAAGGTAATCACAGCTGGATTATCGCACTTGCAAAACATGGCAGATTACCACGGGGAAGGTAATCACAGCTGGATTATCGCACTTGCAAAACATGGCAGATTACCACGGGGAAGGTAATCACAGCTGGATTATCGCACTTGCAAAACATGGCAGATTACCACGGGGAAGGTAATCACAGCTGGATTATCGCACTTGCAAAACATGGCAGATTACCACGGGGAAGGTAATCACAGCTGGATTATCGCACTTGCAAAACATGGCAGATTACCACGGGGAAGGTAATCACAGCTGGATTATCGCACTTGCAAAACATGGCAGATTACCACGGGGAAGGTAATCACAGCTGGATTATCGCACTTGCAAAACATGGCAGATTACCACGGGGAAGGTAATCACAGCTGGATTATCGCACTTGCAAAACATGGCAGATTACCACGGGGAAGGTAATCACAGCTGGATTATCGCACTTGCAAAACATGGCAGATTACCACGGGGAAGGTAATCACAGCTGGATTATCGCACTTGCAAAACATGGCAGATTACCACGGGGAAGGTAATCACAGCTGGATTATCGCACTTGCAAAACATGGCAGATTACCACGGGGAAGGTAATCACAGCTGGATTATCGCACTTGCAAAACATGGCAGATTACCACGGGGAAGGTAATCACAGCTGGATTATCGCACTTGCAAAACATGGCAGATTACCACGGGGAAGGTAATCACAGCTGGATTATCGCACTTGCAAAACATGGCAGATTACCACGGGGAAGGTAATCACAGCTGGATTATCGCACTTGCAAAACATGGCAGATTACCACGGGGAAGGTAATCACAGCTGGATTATCGCACTTGCAAAACATGGCAGATTACCACGGGGAAGGTAATCACAGCTGGATTATCGCACTTGCAAAACATGGCAGATTACCACGGGGAAGGTAATCACAGCTGGATTATCGCACTTGCAAAACATGGCAGATTACCACGGGGAAGGTAATCACAGCTGGATTATCGCACTTGCAAAACATGGCAGATTACCACGGGGAAGGTAATCACAGCTGGATTATCGCACTTGCAAAACATGGCAGATTACCACGGGGAAGGTAATCACAGCTGGATTATCGCACTTGCAAAACATGGCAGATTACCACGGGGAAGGTAATCACAGCTGGATTATCGCACTTGCAAAACATGGCAGATTCTGCCGTTTGGTATTTCGAATTTTTTTTTTTTATTAATTAAGTTATGAACTATATTAAGGCGCAGCTGAGGGATGGTCACCTTTCTTTAAACTTGAACACGTCACGCCGGATCTCTCTTTAGATATAGTTTAAACATGAATGTTGGTGCAATGAGAAATACACATTAACACAAACAACACGTAAAACATACAAGTTTAATACGATACAAACAAGAATAATGCATATTTAATAATAATTTAAACTGGAGGAAATACATAGAAGTCACGGACGATGGCTAATTAACGCGCGCAAGCAACACACATAAAATTCACTCCTGCTTATGCACCCAAATTCATTACATTTTATCTTCATGGATTTATCCACGGAGAGTAGTATTTATTAGAATTTACGAGATAGCAATTATTACGTTATTTGCTAAATGTAATAAACATTTTAATGTCCACTGTCCCACTTGCAAATTGTCGCATGCATTTCACACAGCGGTAATGAAGAATTACGAATAAAGCTTTGTTGTATGTAACTAAAACAACAATATATGTATTATCGATATTTGAGCAGTTATATAGTCAATTGCTATCACCTTAACAACTGCAAAGTAGTGAGTTGTGGAAGTTTTTGGGGTTTTATAGAGCAGGAATAAGGGATGAAAGTTGATTATTTTACTTGCTTAAGCCATGACTATATTATTCGTTAGCGGCTTAAGCAAGCATGTGTTTTTAAGTATATTATGTTACATACCTCTATACTTGTGTTACATTCCACCGCAATCTTTAGAAATGAAGCGCGCCTACGTCATGCCCTAGGAGGCATGCCATTTGAAGATTGCAACCATCGCCTAAGGAGTCGCTCTGCGTACGAATTGTTATTACGGTCTCGAATGTGACGTACGGTAAACCGAATCTGTAAGAGACAAGGTGCATCGTGAACAAGTATGCCTTCGATCTTTCGATGTCTCCTGAACTATATTCCATTCGCGGTTATATCCAACGTTTCTGAAGCCCGGCTTAAGTTCAACTTCCAGGATTTTCATCCGCCTCGTGCAAACAAAGCTTAACCAAGCCCAGAAAATTACACCAAAGGGATAACTACCGCATTCGTGTGCACTCAGTGTAATAACATTTTGGATAAGAACTATTTCTTACTTAGCATTACCAACGCACCTATATTCTCACTGTAATTATTCATTTTAATTATAAACTAAGTATTTAAATTTATAGAAATAATGAAAGTAAACGATTAGTTAAATAAAAAAACGTGCTTCTATGTGTTACATTACATATATACGAAATAACTAAACTCATCTTACATGGGGTGATTTTTCAAAGCCTTGATTTAAAAAGTGCGAAAAAAAACCGCGAAGAGACTATCTTGTGTTCGCCAATAATTATTTAAGAACGCCTATAATCACCGATGAGTTCATCCCCCTGCCTATAAATTAAATTCCTGCCACACGGAAAATATAAACACTCTCGCAGACCTAGATCATATTTACACGTCAATCGAATATTCCCGTGATAATCATAGACGTGCTGAGACGTCGAGACACAGACACGACGTTGAGAGAGAGACACAGAATCACAGCATTGAATCCGCTGCTAACCTTTATTTATGTACGAGAACTAGAATTTATGTAAAATACATAAAACAATATGGAATAATAATTTCAGAGTGTGATTTATAAGATTTTACTAAAGAGGCCCGTCTACTTCGAGCTGTTTTCCACGCATGAAGCTGAGAAACGGGGGAGTCTCAAAGACGACAGACCACGCGCATCAACTATAGTGTATTCGCCGCTTCTTCTTAACACTTTTTTTAAAATCAAACCTTCTTTACATTTCGCCTTGTAGTAGGTGTTTGGTTATCTCGTAAATAGTTCATTTATCACAAGCATTACCTGTGTTAACAGAAAAAGTATTTTATATTTTTCGTTGAATTGAGCTCCAGGTTATATTTAATTTAAAATTTGTAATATTTTAAAGCCAGGGAGAAAATAGGCGTGTTAGCAATGCCCAGAAAGGAATATTACTTATTGAAAATATGATGACATTTAGTCCGCAGGAATGCAGTGCTTTGCCCGCCTGGTGTAATATTCTCAGCATTATTTGTATGGGGCGGTGGAAAATCCTGGAAGTATAATTCGGCAGGGGTTCGGAATAGTTAGATGTAAGCGTTATGCCATTGCCGCTACGTGTACAATTACAAACTGGCGCGTGCAGTGTTCTCGCGTTGCAGATAGTAACTACGGGACTTCAATCGGCGACCCTTCTGTTTTATTGGCCGATACCATGAAGCAAAGTTCAGTGAATGTCTTACGAGTACGTTTGTATGCATCTCGCAGCAAACATTTTAAGGTAAAGTGTTTTTAAAGTGCCGTTTTTAGATACGTTGGAGTGTCCTGAAATTATTTCTCTAACGTGCGCGATGCGATGTCTTCAACGCATGAATCGCTTGTTCTTTTCGCAGGTTAGCACACTGATCATACGTTTATTAATCTTGATAAAAATGGATTTTAAATATCTTGTGACGTATTTGATATATTATACGTAAGGAAATAGTTTTGTTAACACTGAAACATTGGGAACACTAACTTCTCAACAAAACTACCAAATCGGTTTGACTGATTTTATGAAATTCTATGGAAATTTTCTAAATGATTTTATCTAAATATCTAGCAGCATGCCTTTTTTATACTTTATATCATATTATAATATATTTTTTTATTGAAATTGTGGGTTTTATACAGTTCATTTAGGTGGAAGTTTTTTTATAGATTTATATCTCACATTTCAGATATGTATTGGTTAACATTCTAATACTAACTACCCAGTCATGCATAAAAGTGAAACTTTGTTGACAGATTTGTTGAATTACGTTCTCTGTTACACGGTATGTTTACGTGTATCAAAAAAATATTAAAGTGGCGAAAATGTATATATGCCAGTGTTCAATGTAACGGCAACTGGTGATGAGGTATGAAGCCACAACGTTTTCTTTCACTCCGTATATTAGGTAAATACTTTTTTTGACAGGAGGCACCACTATGTTCACACTATTACTCAAAGAAACACACGCTGCATACTTCCAAAAAATATAAATTTTTGTATCAAAGCACTTTCATTCTTGAGGGAAGGTATGGGCTGCCAAATAAAGCCATAAGAGTATAATTATAAATAAGATACCCTTTCTATAATTGTTTTTTACACGCACAAACAATTATATACTGTTATAGTTTCAAAGTGAACATGTTCGTGGATCGAATGGCTCCGTGAGTGAAGGCAGTCATGCACTACGATGTCCACGAACTTCCTACCTAAAATCTGTGCATGGTTCCATCTCACTTTGGAATCAAAACTTTGAAAGATCATCCCATGTTTGACGTGCTTCGCTGTTTCATAAATGTGTCAAGTATCACAAGCGTGTTATACTTGTGATGACATAAATAGACTTCAGCTCTATATAAAAAATCCTTTGTGGGTGACTAAACCGCATCATCACTGACCAACCACTGGACCAATCGAGACCACATTCACACCATATATTATTGAGGTGGCTAGTAAGGTTATTAGTTATGTTTCATCCCGATAGGTGGCGCTGGAGTCAACTTCTATATTTATGCGCCGATTTTGTCAATAATTTCAAGAAAAAATTTGTTGATCTAAATTAAATGGTTTTATTGTGCTTTGCATTTTGGAAGGTTGGCAGATTTTGCTGATACTTGCAGGAAATGTTTGTTGATCTACAAGAGAAAAATGCCAGCGATACCACGGTCAAACATCGGTCGATGTACCAGACGTAATAGAGAGGACGCATTGAGAAGGAAAAATAGAACGTGAAAGAGGCGGAACAACGTTCGTCGGGATCAGCTAGTTGTTAATAAAATTGAACATTTACTAATATTTTAACAATTAATTATATTATTTCATTTATACTTAATACGATACAAAGGAGATGAAATAGATGTGTTGGCAAAGCCTAGTAAGGAGTAGTTGGAATACAAAATATTATAATCCTGAGTGCACCCCAATGCGTTGCACTTTATCTTTCGGGTAATTTTCCAGACTCGGTTAAGCTTTGTTTGCATGAGGCTGAGGAATATCCTGGAAGTAGATCTACAAGAGGGCTTCAGAAATCTTGGGCGTACCCGTTAACAGACTATAGTACGTGCAAGTGTGTTCAGGACGAGTCTCAGGTCGACCAAAAAACTTCCCAAGATGATTCCTTACACAAGTACGCATGGAATGGATGTGGACATTTCGGTTTACGTTCAATACGAAGGGAGATAGAAGTTCTTGAAAAGAGATCTTTTTTAACGGTTTTATGCACGCATGTTCTAATCACCCAATATTAAGCAACAAACTTAAGGAATATATGTTGTTGACATATATATATATAGTTGAATTATCGTTCGTAAGAATATCACCCAGTACCACTAAAATAGGGATTGCTAGTGTGAAAGTGGTTATAAATCTTTACTTTGAATTATCGTTCGTAAGAATATCACCCAGTACCAATAAAATAGGGATTGCTAGTGTGAAAGTGGTAACAAATCTTTACTTTGAATTAAACGTATCAGGCAAAAATTTGTGAATACTAAAATTATTATCTTTTGTTTTTGGTTTTTTAATTGATTTAAGTTTAATAATGAGAACATTTGTGAAATGTTGACTTTTTATAACAGTTTAACAGTTTCACTTGACCGACGGATAAATAAAGTGATGAGGACCATGGCAGTGTTAAGTTTACGTATGGTGGAAAGTAACACAAAAATCTTTCAACTTGATCCTTAAAAGGGCTTTCAGAAGTGCTCAGTTTGCAGCGAACAGCCTATACAAAATGGAAAACGTGGAGTAGAATCGTTGAACGGCGACAGTGTGTAAAATGCATGCCGTCGAAATTGCTTCAACTATAGTCTTCTCCAAACAACTTGAATGCTATGACACATGTTGTAAAGAGGAGAAATAGCATGACTTTCTCTGTGTCATTACTGTTTTTTTCGTCCTGTGTCATTTCTATGGTGGTTTTACAACCACATTTAATTTAAACTTATTAATTTTCCGGACTGACAGGAACTCTGTGTGTGTGTGTGTGTGTGTGTGTGTGTGTGTGTGTGTGTGTGTGTGTGTGTGTGCGCGCGCGCGCGCGCGGTAGGGAAAGTCCTGCTATGAACGCTAGTCTCCCTTTGACAGTGTTGTTATAGGCTGTTCACGGTAAAATGAGCACTTTTGAAAGCCCTGCTTAAGATATACTTCTATGAACGTTGTCCATTCCTCCGCCTTACGTTAACTTTGACATTGTCATGGGCCTTATAACTTTATTCATGCGTCGGTCAGGTGAAACTGTGGAATTTTAAGAAAAGAAAATATTTGGCAAATCTGGTCATTTTCACATTCCGATGCATAAAAAAAAGCGAATTAATAATTTAAGCTATCAAAATGGTTATCTAACACTTTTTATTCGACTTAAAGTTATGGAACTATTTTCTTTCATTACCAACTTCAATGTGTGCATGTCACTCAGTGCGCCCTTTAAAATATACGCAGGCAAGGAGCAGTAACTTCTTGTAAGGTTGATTTATAAAGTGCTGACTTTATCGTGAACAGCCTTTAATCTCGCCTGAGTACAGGGAAACGAGGGAAGACGTAGCAGTAATTCTCTATCTGTGGTGACACAGTCAGTTTAATACCTTGGGCGAGAAGGAGCTGGCGATCGTCCAACGTTATCTGGGATCACAGGATAACGAACGAGTTCCTCCTACATCGAGCACGGAATATAGGTCGATCCCTCGAGCGGATATATCGCGAGACGCACACAAGCCCACTGCAGTACTCGCAGAGGTATTTCCTCGACCTGGAAAGCGACGTATATTGTGTTGTGCCGGCTCTCTGTGAATAATGCGGGCTACGCTATAGAGAACAGTTCGTGCAAATCATCTTCTTTTACTCGTCGGCGATGTTGTGGAACATACAACACTAAACAGAAACACTCCTGAAACCTCTTTCCCGTCCAGACTAAGGTCCATCCCGGCCCCACTAAAGGGGGAGAAATCCCCGTCATCTTCACTATTATATGATAACAGTTAAATGTGCCCCAGATCAGCGAATTTGACTGCATACAGGTTGCTCGGAAGTTCCCCTTAGAAACTCCTAGGTCTTGTAGAGGGGACTGAGTAGACTATCTTTTGAACAGGAACCCATGTCCGGAAACGTGCCGTTTCCGTGCTACAACCATTTCGAAACACGTGTATCACTCGCCCACTGCCACTGAGGGAAATAGCAATGTCTCGGGCTTGTGCCTGTGTTTGTAGGCAAGCGGGTAGACAGTACATTACTTCAGCCAATCACCTGATGGCACGCGACGTCTACTCTGCCTCGAGCCCCATTCACGCGCTTTTGGTTGAGCACACGTTTGTGGAATACACAGACATGATCCTCGTGTATGGCACAGCTGAAGGTAATGGTAGAGCAGCTAGTCGGCTGTATCAAGAGAGTTTCACGGCGGCTCCGAGAACAAGTTACCTTAACCACCGACAGGAACGACTGTGGTGCTCCAAAGAGACGCCGCACTCCCGAATTGGAAGAGGCTGTACTGCATCACGTTGTACAGCGGCCCGTCAGCGAGTACGCCAACAATTGCTAGT
Source organism: Dryococelus australis (assembly GCA_029891345.1). Lineage (NCBI taxonomy): Eukaryota > Metazoa > Arthropoda > Insecta > Phasmatodea > Phasmatidae > Dryococelus > Dryococelus australis. The sequence continues at coordinate 74,713,954 of CM057006.1, read as the reverse complement.
GCAATGGCGCTCGAGTCAGGGTAGACGTCGCGTGCCATCATGTGATTGGCTGAAGTACTGTACTGCCTACCCGGTTGCCTACCAACATAGGCACAACCAAGACATTACTCTTTCCTTCAACGGAAGTGGACGAGTGATACACCTGATTTGCAATGGTTGTAGCACGTTAACGGTACTTTTCCTATGGGTTCCTATTCAAAAATAGTCTACTCAGTACCCTCTACAAGTTTTAGTAGTATGTACGTGGAATTTCTGAGCAAACTGTATATGTGGAAACTGCTCAACTTGAATCAGTGAAATTCTGCTGATCGCTTATGTTGTTGGTATTTACTAATAAACAAATATTTTCTACTGATTCCACTTGAACTGCACTAGCCTGGTAGTAAAACCTCGGTGGATTCCCACTGACTCGCCAGTAGAAAATATATCATTAACCAAATACTCAGTAACATATTTCTGTTGCTTGTAATTGCTGGATACACTATTTGAAAAACAAGCTTTTCGAGGCACGGAGGATATCTCGGCTGTTATTTCGAAACCTTACTTCATTTTCTACTCTTGTTCGTTTCATATTTGTAACTGTAACCAAAGTAATTATGAGTAATTATGGAATATTTTTTGTTCCACGTAAGAAAATACGGATATAACTGATACCGGATAAACTTTAACAATTCTGTTAAGTGCTCCTCTACGCCTCATAAAGAGGCGATTAAGTGGATATCAGAAAATACCAGTTATCGACAACTATACGATTATATTTACAATTAGAATGTTTTGTACTCCAGAAGTATTATATACTTTTTTTTAATCATTTATCGTGTTTAGAGTACAATTCTTAAAAATTACTTAGCCATCATAAAATCAATTTTCAATTGTGTTTACACACTGAAGAAGATATTAAAGAGTACCATACTTATCGACACTTTAAAATGTATTTTAAAGAAGCCAAATTAAATTTAATGTAGCAAAGGTTTCAGAGTATAACTGACATTTTTCTGGCTTTAGTCTACACGAGAAATAATTTTTGACTGAAAGAACCATACAAATAGTTTTTATGAGATATTCTTGTGCTTTACTGAAGTCTTAAAATATGTGATTTTCAACGTGTTAACCACTATTTTAAATCATAAATAATTTTTATTCTGATTTACTTTCACCGCTCTCTACTTACGTTTAAATTATTTGGTTTCGAATAACACTCAATTTACTTACATGTTACAGAAATATGTTCGAACCGTATGATTTGTTTTGAGTTTTTACAGTAACTCTTAGATAAATTATTAGTTACTTCACTCCTATAAAATAATTCTGACGAAGTTAAATGTAAACATGTTTCATTTTTTTTATATGAGAATGGTACTTTCGAGATTCTGTGAATTTTTTAGCAAAACGAATTTTTGTGTACATTTATATAACTCAGAAGCTGTAAGAGTTTACGTGTCGCTGGTTATGTAGTGAATTTTGTCAATTACTTTAATAATACTATGGCCGTCTAAACAAATGATCTAGCATGGTCACTTGTCAAATTGTAACAAACTATCCCGCACACAAATAAAATATTGACCCAATAATTTGCAAGTTTTCTGCAATTGAATGTGTGACGAAAATTATTCTACTGTTAAAAGTTATTTTTGTAAGGATTATTTTTAATAGTAGTGGAACTCTGGCATTATTATACGACTACGACAAACATACTGAGTTCCAGAATAGCTGAAGAGTTAAATATAAGCAAATTAAAAGTAAAATAAAAAAAGTAACATTACATGTGGAAAATTTGAAAGAATCTTTGTTAACCAAAAGTATTTTAAATTATGCCTATCGACTAACGTACACGTGCGCAAACTGTTTTAAACATGAACCATGTATTACGTTGATAATTAGTAATGCCTGGATTTCAATTATATCAACGTTGTAGAAATAATATTTTACGAACATAAAATAATAAATTAAATATGATTTAAAAAGCAGGATTCATAACCCTTCCCTGTATTTATTTTCCAACTGTATGTATTTACTCCGGTATTCTGATATCAAAAAATATATTACACATTTTTATAGTTTACTTCTGATACAAAATATTAAAGCTTACTCATTACAAAAATGTATAAAATATCCTATTTGTTCAAATCATTAAATGTCTTTTTATAAAATGAAGACTTGATTGTTTGTTAAATATTAGTTCTAAAGGTGTGTCTACAAATATAATTGTTTCTTTTATCAAATTTCACACATATATTTTTCGTTTCCTTATATTATGGTACGGTAGTTGCATTAAACTCTAGAAAGTAAAGTATGATATTCGTTCTCATACACATGCACACAGGCATCCGTTTCATAATTTGAACGTGTCAGCTACATTACATTTCGTGAATAACATAAACCTTGACATTTCTCGTCTCCAGATTAACGCATTAGTGGTGGTAAATAGTAACAGGATACTAAACTGGAAATTATCCTGTCATTGCCGAGTTGAAGCTCTCGCATATAACTGACGTGAACGTACCATCTATTGCGAATGCAATTTCTCAGTGCGAATTTTTGACACATGACACAAAAATCCGTGTACAAAGGGGGGGGGGGGGGGGGGAAGAAGTGTTCAGCGGTCTGTAGATTTGTTATAAAAAATTGTGTTTATTTTCATAACTCTGGTGATCGTATATTTGTTTTGGCTACAATAATTTACAACAAGACCACAACGTTTTAAAATTATGGCCTATGTGACTAAAGCATTTGCTTTGTTGCGATAAGTTCATTTATTTACAGAGCTGCCAACTGAAGAGTTGTCATGGTTGGTATTCTTAATCAACCCAACCACCAAAAACATTATTTAATATGTTTTAATTATAGCTGGCATTACTTGCGACTACATTACTACAACAAATATAGTAATAATTCCAATACTTAAGAAATTATTCCGCAGTAATGAGCCAAACTTATGAAATAAATTATTTCGTGTCAAAATTTATTAACTACCTTTTTAACATTTACGGTTTTTTTCTCAATTTTTTTTATAACTGTTCTACATTGTGATAAAACTTTATTGAGCGCACTCCAGTATCATAAGAAATTTAAGAATGTTGTTATTCTTAAAACTGAACGTCGAAATCAATTATTTAAATCATAACATTTAATTATCTGAATCTTGAGTTTATGAGCTGTCCAGGCGGGTTACTGAGATGCACTGACATTTCGCTGCCAGGCCAGCGATATTTCACTACGAATCAAAAGTGATCACTGTTTAATCAGTGAGCACCAGCGACTAAATTTATCAGTGGTTATTCACTGTTTCAAGTGGAGCAGTTTCAACAGGCCTGGAATCAAATTCACTGGTTTGGAGCAATTTCAACTATTTAAATTGTATAGCGCGCTGCAACTAGGATTGTGATCTAAACCTAACACATTGGGACTTCTGATTATTTAAATGAAAGAACAACAGACTTTACACCGAAATAGAGACGATGAAACACTTAGGGAAATATTCCGTTTAGCAAACTGCAGCTTGTAGGAATCGAACTTTCACGAACGCCTGAATGCGAGTCAGGCTTGCTACGTAATGACTAAATGTCCTTGATAAGAATGGATTTACATATTGCTGGTTTGATCGTGGTGATCACGTGGTAATCGATAGTAAAATTTTCTCATTCATAAAAATGAGATCATATAGATTAATTATTTCTTTGTTGAAAGGCGGAACATACACATAATCGCAGTGCTACATTAAACTAAAGCAAAAATGATGGTAAACTTTATGCGTATTATAGGTATAAATATTTTAATGCACGATATTTTATACTACGAAAATTTAACATACATAATATAAAGTAATTTTTTTTCCAACGCGAACCAAGATATAATGGAATGAAGAGAACAAAACCTGTACACAAATGTATATTTAAATTGTAAATATTAAATTAATTATTTAAAATTACACAGAAAGTAATTAAATTGTACTGTAAATACAAAGCAACAAGGCTTTAACATTGACGTATGCATTATTACACAAATAATATCCTTTAAAAATGTAGGCTATCCATATTCCTGAGAAAACCCCATATGTAATCAAAATAATTATATAGCTAATGAATTTTTTATTATATGAATTTTAACAACAATAAAATCTTCACCTGCTCCTTGAACTGAGGTGGGTAAACCGAAAAATAGGCTGGCGATAAAAGCAGACACTAGTTTTTCTAACCAGTCTGATGTACACTTGAGGTAAGATGTGAGAATGATTTATTCATACAGTGGAATAAAGGAACGGAACGGAATTTGCTCGTGGAAATCTCGTTCACCTCTAGACCCTCCGCAAGAAATAAATTTTCCAACAAATTCGAAATCTCACAGCTGGTGAGATTATGACAGACCAAGAAATTTAAACGAATAATATAATGTTTTCTTTTCCATATTATTTTATGTTGCGAATAGAGACAGGTTAATAGTAAGAATTATCAAAATTAGAAAATGTTTCCTTTTCTAATAATTTGGCAGTTTCACTTCACCGGTGAATAAATAAAGTAACTAGGCCCATGGCAATGTTAATTTAACGTACGGAGGAAGAATACACTATGTGCACACAAGTATATCACATGCAGGTCTTTCAGAAGTGCCCAGTTTACCGCGGACAGCCTTTACAACGTCTATCTAAAACATGCAGACAAATTTCGATAGGTTATTCCAGACATGGAAATACGAAGATTGAGATAGCCAACCCAGGGCCCATGTAAAATATCGAGAGCAGTAGAAGCATCCAAAGATTGAGAAATTTATAATTTAATGTCACATTTAGGAAACTACTTGCGAGACAGAAACTAAATAATGGTGAACTATATTTTTTAATCATAGAAATTAATAAATTTAATGTCTTGTACATGTAACCCACCCTCATCATATTGAAAGGGATTGCTGCCACCCTTATTTATTAGAAAAAAAAGTATGTTACACGAAGAATTTCCTATTTTTGACTAGAGATTATGAAATTCCGGCAAAAATTAGCAGCCTAAATTTTTCTTGCGAAAATTATCTAACTCTCGCACATTCAAGTAAAGATTACAGGATTGATTTCACAGAGAATTGTTACTGCCTGCCGGGTAGGCAACCTGCACTCGACATTTGCGCACCGCGCTGTAGAGGAGTGTGGACATTACGTACAGGTGGTTTTGCGGCGGAGCTGAATCGTAACGTATTTCATCTAGTGGGGTTTCTAAGGGTGTGATAAATATTGGTCTGCGTAATGGTTTTCCTCCACTCTCATTATCAGTACAGTAGTTCCCCTCCCTAACAGAGGAGAGGATTGCAGATTATAAACCCGCACTTCACTACACGTTCCACGAATTCCACTACAAGTCGACACGGCCAGATATACGAACGCAGAAGTTGCAGACATGGTTCGGCTTAACGGTGAAGCACGAGCTGCCGTGCGATTGAACCGTGAGGGGTTTCCAGCGCGGCAGCAAACTCATCGCGAGACATCCACACTGTCGTTCAGAGACTGCGCGAAACAGGCGCGCCGAGAATCTGCTCGCCCGAGCAACGTCCGTACTAAATGTGGCGGAGTCAGACCCATGAACAAGCACCCGCGCCATCTGCACACGGAACGGGCGTGTCCCGTTCCGGTGTGCGGCGTGTTGCGCGCGAGCAGATTCTGCGTGCCCACCACGCGTGGAATGCGTAGGTACTGGGACCAGCAGACTTAGCTCCTCGGTTAGACTTTCCTCGGTGGTTTCTGCAACAGGCCACGGTAGCTCCCCGTTTCAACGCCACTGTTTTGTTCACCGATGAAGCCACATGCACGAGACGCTGTTATCTCAACAGCGTGAACGATCACGCGTGGGACGATGATAATCGTCGTGCGACCGCCGTCGCAGCCACCGAGTACAGATTTCCTGTGAACATCTGGGCGGGAAAATTGCGGGTGATGGTATCATCGGGCCGCACTTGATGCCGCGACAGTTGACTGGGAATGTGCACTGCCAATTCCTGCAATTTGCGTTGCCATATTTCCCCGCTCGTCGTCCTGCAACGCAAGAGGCTTCAACACAGAGGTGCCCCTCTACATTCCGCAAGAGCTGTACGCAATCACCTCGGCACGGAATTCCCGGTGCGGTGGATTGTAAGAGGTGGGCCTCTTAGTACGACATACTCATTGGGTAGGAGAATGATCTGTTAGCCTGGGTTATGGCTGCCTGTGACAAGATCCAATCTACACAGGAAGCACTCGAAAGGGTACGAGAGACTTCCTAACGCCGAATAAAATGTTGCAATGAGGTTGGCGGCCACTACTATCAATACTTGTAAACTTTGTTTACGATGGTATGACATTAAACTAATAGTACAAGAACTTCGATTTATTAATTTTTTATTTGTTCACTTTTAACTGCGAGAAAATCCCACGAACTGTTATTTGCGCAACTAGCAAGGCAAGAACAACCACACAGTTATCGCAGTGTCATGCTACTATAGGGTGACGCGTAAAAAAAAAAACACGTACTGGTTGCCTACCTGCCAGGCTGTGACACTTCTCTCTGAAATCGAGCGTGTAATCTTTACTCAAAGAGGGCAAGAGTTAGACAACGTTTGCGAATCACATTTATGTGACTGATTTTCGCCGGAATTATACAATTTCTCGTCAAAAGTAAGGAATTATAAATTTCTCGTCAAAAATAAGGGATTATACAATTTCTCGTCAAAAGTAAGGGATTATACAATTTCTCGTCAAAAGTAAGGGATTTTTCTGGTAACATTCTTTGTTTTTTTTTTCCTGCGAAAATAAGAGTTGTCACACCCTTTTTAAACATGATAGCGGTGGGCTATATGTACACGACATTTACATTATTAATGATTACAGTGTAAACAATTAGCAACCATCAATTTGTTTTTGTCCGCAGTCAGTTTCCTAAATTTTACATTAAATATTAATTTTCTCAGACTTCGGACGCGTCTACCACTGTTACTGTTTCCACGTGGACCATAAGTTGCCTACCTCGATCTTTCTATTTCCACTTCAGGGATAACCTAACAAACTTTGTCGCAATGTTTTAGATACACGTTGTATGCATATAGAGTAATATTGTAAACTTGCGAACAACTTATTCAAATGGGCATGTCGAAGACGTGCCGTTACTTACTCTTGTAGAATGTCCCGCAAGGGAGAATGGGAAATGTCGAATTTGCCTCGCTTCCGTTTGGATTCATCATCAGTGCCCAGCGGTACACTTGAACAATCGGTATTCCGCACAAATCTGCCAGTAATAAGCTCCACGTGGCTGTCATCAGTAGTCATCTTTCTCCACCACAATTTCACGGCCGCATGACGTCATGTTTATTATTTATGCTTTAGTGCATGAAGGTCAGTTTACAATGGAAAATGTGTACGTAATGAACCTACAGGATGTATTAAAACAAAATGAGGTATTTTTTTCCAGAACTGTTCGTGGTCTCGTCCAGTGCGTGTAATGTAGGGACATTCCCGAAGTATAGACATTATAAAAGAAAACTTGCGTTTTATTGTCCTTTACTCATTAAAAAAATTCATATAAATGGTATGTACAGGTTGTTCCCTGTAAACTGAGCTTTTTTGAAAGCACTGCTAAAGATCTACTTGCACGTACGTTGTGTATTCTTCCGCCTTATGAAAAATTAACATTTGCACGAGCCTTATCATTTTATTCATGCGACGATGAGGCATAATTGAGAAATAATTTCAGAAGTAAATATTTTGCAAATCAGCTCATTTTTACACTTCGATAGATTAGAAAAAAAATCAGAAAGCGGAAGAAATAACTTTAGGTATCATAAATGGTTCGAAGTTAAGGTATGGAACTACATTCTCTCCATTGTTGCCAATTTAACTGGGAGCTTATCACTCACTGCGCCCGTTAAAAATTATGCTGGCAGGAGCAGTGACCTTTTCCTCTAAAGTTCATTTAATAAGTGCTCACTTTATACTGAACAGCCTATAAAATTAATTGTTTTTTAAATTTAGTAATGTGTAACAATGTTTGCTGTTATATTATTATTCAAAATTTTATAGTATGTTCTGAGAGAATATTGATGCAAATAAAATGAAAATTTATTCACAAATATGTTATTGCTACACTAAAACTGTAGTTAATTTCTAGTCACGTGTGTTCGGCGAAACATAAGATGAGTATATTCTCTATGAACCACGCATTATTTGTATAGGTGATTCACTGATATTCGATCACTTTCAAAACGAAACTTTGGAAAATGTAATTGCCCTTACCTGAGCATATTTTAATGAGCTGGCGCAGTGACTGGCAAGCGCCCGGGGAAGTTGGAATGTAGTTCAACGTTTTATCGTTGAATATTAATAGCGTGATGTAAACATGTGTGCGTACTGATGCGACGGTGGCGCTGTCTTGTGATTCGTCGCTGGTACGTTTCTGGCTTTCGACAAGCTCCTTGGCCTGTTAGGCTCCCCTCCTTTGACTTCCCCTCCTTTCCCAGCCCTCATGTACCCTTCCTCCACCAGGGCCAAAGTTTATTTAAGGTGATGCACTCCTTATAATCCATCTTTCTACGCCCTCGTCCTGCTTGAACGTCGCCGTACTGAAAGACGATTGCCCACGCCTACTGACCTGGAGAAAATATGAATTTTAAAATTGGCCGTAAGTTGTCGGTATATGCTGTTCACGGTAAAGTGAGCACTTTCGAAGCCCCAATTACTTTTCCCACTCAGCCATGTCAGTAATAATCATCGTGCGTTTATTCCACCCATCTAGGAAGTTGACGTCTAAGGCTAAAGTAAAATTTATTTGCTGACTGTTATTCAAAATGAGACGGCTTTCAAAAGTGCTCACTTTACAGTGAATAACCAATATCAAAATTGCTTGGGCGCGATGAGTCGCCACTGTGAAGTTTTCACGCAGTTGTGCGGCGAAGCTGATGGAGCGAAACAAACGGCGAGTCTTGGTAGCCTTTGGTTTTTAGAGCGAGTTTAAATTTTATTAAAATTGTGCCGTAGTTTGTGTTTGTCTAGGGGCTTTTCAGTTTGCAGCGTTTTTCAAAATGTACGTTTGGATGCCGTTCAAAATTGAGGTTTTGGCTTAGCTAAACGCTTGCGACCTGCAGATGTTTTTGTTTTAACGCGTGCGTAAATCAGATTGCTGCCCACTCCACGCCTATAATTGCCAAATTGTTCCTACAATGCGGCCACAGCTCACAGGTAGGGCGTAAGAGGTACTTGTTTTAATTTGTTTCCGTCTATTATATTTTACGTCGTGCAGAGCCCTGAAAGGGTTTTAACCACCTCTGTCAAAATATACATTTTTATTGTGAATTTCAATACTCTTTAATATGTATTTTTATTTAGTATTTTTATTTAATAGAGGCTTTGGATAGGGCTACTATTGCTGCCATCCTTCAATTATTGCGTGGCTCTTATTAGTGCCTGATCATCTCAGTCAATAATTAAAGCTTTGGCAACCTTTTAAATTTATGCTTCTCCGAATTTTGGATTAGAATTTCAGTAGTTGTAATAATATATTTAATGCCATTAATGTTGTGGCATTGTGAGATTGGCAGAGATTTTAGGTTGTTTGAAACACCCTACTGGTGTGGTTACCGTTTTAGAGCAAATATTTATATATTTTTTAAATGTCTAATTAAATAATTAACGTGAATGAGATTCATATTATGCTTACATGTATCTGTTTAGTAATTGTAAATTGTTTTCAAATATATCCAACATGTTTTACGCTTGTTAGATAATCATGACATATATATTATATATATATATATATATATATATATATATATATATATATATATATATATATATATATATATATATATATATATATATATATGCATTGGAACTGTTTTAACATGTTAGTGCAGTATTATGTTTTTCTTAGATGAGAACCAAAGTGTTTGCAATTCTGAATTGTTAAATGAAACTGAAGCTAATAAATTATAGAATACTCAATGTATTAAAATTCTCAATCCTTATTTTTTCCATGAAATCCATTTGGGATTTATCGTTTTGTGAATTATATGTCATTTTTATTTCACAAATGGTGCTGTATATACTTTTGAGAAAAATTATATAAACTAGTTATGAAATTGTTGCTGAGTTTGTTGTGCATGGCACACAGAAATTATTTCTTTGCTTTATGATTTTTTATGCATAAGAACGAGTAAATTTGTAAAATGTTCACATTTCTAATAATTCAAAAATATCGCTTAACTGACCTATGCATGTAGTGCAGAGGCCCACGTCAACGATAATTTATACGTATGGTGGAAGAATACTCATTGTACATACATGTATGTTTTAAGCAGGGCTCTCAAAAGTGCTCAGTTTAATGTGAACAGCCTTGAAACGTTCTATGCCGACGTGTCTTATGTACACACGAAGTTGATGGTGAGCCAACCTTAATAAATGCGAATCTTTGGAGCATCCTACCTTTAGCCCAGATATGCCACTACGTGACACACAAAAATTTTTCCGGACCAAAAAAATCCCTAAAGGGACAAATAATCTACACCGCCAAGGACGCAAAGGATAGAGCAGAGAACTAATTCAAGCAGTAATATTAATCACTGTGGTTAGCTTAAATAAATAGTATATTTTGTGCTCTACATTTTTAATGCCTTTCATCTCCCGTCCAGTGGCTTTAAATTTCGAAGGGATTAAATTTGAATAAACTTCAGATATTTATCTATAATTTTTTTTTTTTTTCGAGAGTTCTGTGTAGCACGTGAACTGTCTGATTTCATCTTTTAAAACTGATACGAAAGTTTAAGCTAAGATGTGTTTCTCATTTTGCTGAAATTACATCTATAAATACACCGGTTTGTGGCCGTGGATATACCGCGTGTGGCATTCACCAACTCAACTGAGCATTCCAACGTGCCTGATAGGTTCCGTAATTGCTCTCGCTACTCGGCGCCGCGACGCCCTGGACTGCACTAATGGCGTCGCGTGCTCGAGGATGCTATTGACGCTGTTAACCGAATCAAATGGTCGCGATGTGCAACAGTCGCGCAGATTAACTGCGCAAGGCGGTGGGGAGTCAATTTGGAGCACGTTTTACATATTTGAACACTAAACCTGTTAACGGAAATCTGAGAACTCGTGGATCCAAGAAATAGCCAGTATGTGTTTATTCAGAGTAATGCCGTAAATTATTCACTTTATCACCGTGTGGTTTTTATAGTAGAAAGACAAATATATTCAAGCATAGAAAGTATAAAATTAAACCAGTACTTTTATTTTTATCGTAATAAGAAGAGCAATTACAATGGATTTTTGTCTTGATTAAAGTGGCTTAATTAATTTTGAGAGAACATAGAAATATTTGTATAAAAGCATATAAATTACAAGAACTGGCGTAGAAATTACGTATCCACATGCTCGTAACAGTTTCATAGTGAAACCAGTTTAATGAATGATTACTATTATGACGTTTGGCGGAATGATGGAGGTGGACAGAAATATGTCACTGAGCTAGGCTTCAAGCAATGATCGATAAACCTTGCAGACATCAGCAACCGAGCTTGTTCAGAACTAGCACCAGCATCATGTCTCGTAGAGGCTAGTCTGCATTTGGTTTAGCGTTACCGTAGTGCTTTATAGTAAATAATGAATAAATTATGAATTAATCTCTGGCTATAAAACACTTAATACGTCGCAGCGACGTAACGCGTTAAACGCATCTTCGTAAAAGTTGACCAATTTAAAATTGTTTAGGTTTATCGTTCACCGTTTAACTCGAGAATACAGGACGCTCTTGGCAAAGTGAAAATGAAAGGTGTCCACGTTCGCCGATTTATGGATTTTTAGTCGTAGTCCATTTCTCATTCTTTTCACTCAGACGAAATTAATTAGAGTGCACGACGGAAAGGCTTTAAAAGAGATTTAACTTAGAGATCGAACTGTCTGAATAAGTTTAATTAGATATTGATCTACGTCAACTAAAATTGATTGAAAATTAATTTTCATTAGTGATAAGCATAAACAAATTAGTTTATTAAAACCCATGTTCGTTGAAATTTACAAGTTGTATGACAATAACAGTTTGTTTGTGGTAGTATTTAACTTTTAATAAAATAGCTTCACGTCAGCTGTCGAAGAGGACTGGATTAGAAAGGGCTTATTAATATCCCCCGGTGTTAAGCATGGCGGTTTACCAGGGGATGGCTTATAAACTTAAATTATTATCTAACCTTAACTAACGTCCATGCCTTACTGAGGATTCGAACCCAGAACCTCCCGCATCCCATACCGGCAGTGCACCAACCGAATGTGCAGTGGGAGGTCAGCTGTAGAAGAGGCATTGTAGAATTTACTCGAATAGGTAATGCATGTTTTTATTTATCATGTTTCTGCAAAACGAAACGTTTTAGATAACGGACATATAAAACCAATAAATTATTCTACAAAAAATGTTAGAAACGCATGCCTGTCGATTATCTATCAATGAACACCATATTTAGGCATAACATAATAATTTGGTTTTGGAAATAATTTATTAATATTAAATGACCACTGTAGTGGTGTTAATTTGATTGAGTGTATAAATTTGTAATAGTGCTAATCTTTAATGAAGTGAAAATAGTCAAATTAAGCTATATCATTGTACTAAGAAATATCAGTCACCTTCAAAATTATGATAAGAAGGAAATAGTTATTCGTCAAGTTAAGTTTAATACGAAAGCAAATTTGCAACATTTAATAACACTAACAAGACAAATCAAAACCCTTTTAATTCAAATCTTATACTAGATTACGTACAAGAAGCCTGCTGTCAGAAATATCATGTGACTGAATATGAATTTAGTAGTGAACCCAAAAAATAATCTCTCAAATTTGGCATGACTGACACAGTAGTGGGGATTTCATAATGTGACTGTGAAATAGAATCCGATTCAATCCTTGTAATTAATAGGCTCAAAGATCGAATACTTCAGCCAGCTTTCAGTTGGGAGCATATAATATTACTACAATTAGACCTCTGGTCTTGCGAAAAACTGTCCAAGAAAAATCTTGAAAATTACATCAATTAATTTCAAATAGCGTACAAATTATGAGAATTTTCGATCCTACGGTGCCGGAAGTCTGTGAGAAAGTTGAAATTTAAATGTTTCAATAAACGTTTCCATCTTTATCATCTTGGAAAGGTAGGTCTCGACGAATTAATTCGACAGCAGGACTATACTGGCAAACAGCTAATATTCCTTGTAACTATACGTAGGTGGAGATGGCTGCAAGTACCCAGACGACATGGGATTTGAGAAGTCCTAAAGTTTCGCAAGCTTTCTTGCTGAAAATTCTCTTTAAACAGAACAGTTTCTGGCGCATTGATCGTGTGTTCCTAACAAACAATTTCACTAGAACCAAATAATAATATTTTTTGTCTACTTTGCATGACGTTCCTGCACAACCTTTTTTAATTAATCATGTACAATTTTACATATAATTAATCATGTACAATTGTACATATAATTAATCATGTACAATTGTACATATAATTAATCATGTACAATTGTACATATAATTATTTGTCACACTTCAACTTATTTAAATACTAACACAAATTTTATATTTGATACATACTGAAATTATCATACTTAAAATACATTAAACAATAATATTGACAAATTTCCAAATATAATCTGGCATCAAATTAAGCAATAAAATTTTGAAAAAATTTTGGATGATCTTTGGTAAGGATAATCCTTACACCGCCTAAATTAGCATATGGAATTTATGCGCCGAGTTCTTTTTTCCAGAACGATCAGAAGCTGGCAGTTGATGGGAAGGGGGAATAAACCTCCAACAATATGTGACATTACATTTTATATCTTATCACTTCCCCCGTCCTCCTCTCCCTCTCTCATACTATGCATTGTGTGTTTTTGCATGCGGTTATGTGAGAAAAGGTATAACTTATTTAAATAAAATACTTTCTTCTGAAATATAACGGTTTTTGCTATGTAAATACTAGTGAACGTGATATATTTTGAAACGATTGAGGCTTGACGTCTAGATTAAGATTTGAATACTTCGTAACAATTGAAGTAGGGACCAACTAATGTTTATCAACTTCAACAAAAAGGGGGAACTCGGAGGGAAGACGCTCACTCATTGCAGAGCAGTGGAGGGGATGTCAACCCTGGCCTCCCATACTCGGCGCCTACGTGAATATTATTCGAAAGGCCTGAGGCCGAACAGAGTAATATCGTGTGCTATGCATGTAATGAAATGGGCCACACAGCAAGAGTTTGTGCAGTTGAATGCGTGTTCTTACAATAAAAGCGTACCTTACATCACCTACATTATTTGGCGAGTTATTTTTTATAGTTAAAACTAACCTAGTAAAATTGTGGAACATTAGGTGAATTAGCGAATTGCTCCTCTTCTACTGACGTAAGCTTACCGAACGGAATTTTTACATTCCAAAATCTTATGCATGTTAACCTGAAACCTTGTGTTTCCGCTTGAGAAACTCTGACCCGTGTTATTTGTATGTGAAATGCTGATATTCGCTCTCTCAAGAGTTTCGTGTAAGATGGTAGGTAACATTAAACAGGTCATGTACTTTTTCAACTCCTCGTGTTCGAGGATAATTAAAGGGGGATCATCTTCCAGAAATGGGTAGATGGGTGAATATTAGGTAGTTATTGCGGTGGCCTGATGGGGGGGGGGGGGGGGTGGGTGATCATAATCGAGCTGCAGAACTTGGGTCCCACTCGGGCCGCAGGTAATGTTGTTTACGAGGAGTTGGCAGCTGGGCCACCGCTGGGGGCGAGTTATAATTACCCGCCCGCCTGACCCCAGAACTGAAGTTGGGCTCCCGCGCCGCAACATGACACCGGGGACTTGAGGAAGGGTAGTCGTGCGAGGGGGGGGGGAGGGGAAGAGACGAATGTAAACATTGCGAAGCTTCCGATTATGGTTTCAAGACACCGTCGCTCAGTTCAACTCCCTTACGCAAACATTAACTCCGAGTGTGCAAATTCTGTTTCCAAGAGAAGCTGTTTATGAAATTGTGCGACGTAAATTAACGCTAAAGGGTAAATAAAGTGTAGGAGTATTTTGGGAATCAGTATTTAAAAGTATGCTTAATATGTTATTGGAATGTTTGTAAGAGGTGGATTATTCTTTTTTTTTTTTTTTTTGGCTTGCTGTAGGAATGGTTTCCTTGATTACGATTTGCCAAAGGGATTTTAATGTCAAGGAGTCCTGTTAATTTTTTCATGGCATGCCTGTATGCCCATGGTCAAGTGTAATGAAGGTTCTGCTCCTTGCTAGTGGTATTAATTTTTGAAATTTAGTATTCCATGTTCTACTATTCTTCTTTTTAGTGAATCATCAGGCGTACTTACTTTTAAAGTTTTAACGGTGCTTGCTTTACTCAGGGAGTCATTTTACCATTTTTAATGAAATTTCAGAAGTGTTTATTCATGTTGAGTGCTTTCTCAGGATATATTAACATTGTTGTTTTTCTGTTCGTTCCAGTACGTGTGTGTTCTCTCCTTACCCTAGTTCATCGATTGGTAGCAAGCAAGACAAATGTTCAAATGCAATTTATATTTCCCAAAGCAAGTTGCAAACTTGTTGTTGTTCATGTATAGATGGGCTCTTATATTGTATTGATTTTGGACCTTTTTTTCGTGTCCATGCTTTCATGATTATTTTTATGTTATGCGTCCTTCTCCTTGAATTCCTTTAGCCTTGCTACGCCCTAAAGGGTTGTAAAAATACAATTCTTCTTTATTATTTAGCGGTAACATTTTTGTTTTTATATATATTATTGCAAAGGTCATTATGAATATTAAATCCTTAATTGGTGTGCTGGATTCGTCAATTTGCTGTAAAGCATGGGTCAGAATATCCTTCACGTTTTCTTGGCTGTAACCCTAGGACTATAAAAATTACTGAAATAATGATTTGCCATTATATACTTAGTGTATAACATGAGGGATGCGCAACAAAAAAGTATTGTGCTCTCCAGCGGACTAACCCTCACCATAGGCCTAATAGTTGACGTTTAATGACATAAACACGTGTGTATATATATAAGCTTTTAACTGTAAACTTAGCACTTCTGAAAACCCTGCTTAGGATCTACTTATATACACGTTTTGTATTCTTCCGCCAAATATAACATTAACATGACCATGGTTCTGATAACTTTATTTGTGCGTCGATGAAGGGAAACTGTAAAATTTTTAGAAAAGTAATTATATTTTAAAAGTTTTTATTTTTACACTTATATTTATCAAATAATAACAAAAAGTGAATTCAAATATTTAAGTATTTACAAATATTTACTAAACACTTGTTATTTAACGTTAATACATAGGACTACTTTCTTTCGGCGGTTTGACTGTTCCCTGAGCAAGTGCAGCAACACTACAATGAATGTATAGAGGACAAACTTGCCATTTCTGCTCTCTCACCTAGCACATTACACGGCTATGGTTAATTTCCGAATAATTTCTTAAAGTGCATACACTGTATGACAAGAACATTGCTCGCCAATTCATAGCCTTGCGCTTTCTGCAACTTCGAAAACAATTCTTGCCCGTGTGACTTAACATTGTAAAAGCTACCTTTTATAATGAGCTATCATAACGTTGCCCAGTCACAGGGTACATACTATAGTATAAAGCGCGTGTGTTCTGAATGACAACTTGAGATGCATAGCCCTCTTTGTAGTTCGTTTGTATATTGTGCGTATTTAAGATGGCAAATAAAAACGATTTGAGTGAATATTTATCGTGGTTCTACCGACTCGTAATTCAAATTATTTTTCCCCTTTTAAATATTTATATATAGTTGTAATGGTATTCACTCTTGGGCAGTAAATTGAAACACCCCACTTGTGTTGCCTACTTTTATATGCATGTTTATTAAATGCAAACCCAAAGAGTGAAATATTTCTTCGGTAAAACAAACCAACGGTGACAGGAAAACAACGGAAAAACTTCCGTTTCTAACCAATACGTAAAGCCATAGGAGACAAGCGGAAGGTAATGGAGAAATTTCACCGTTGGCTAAGAGTCAAGAGAAAAAGTTATTCCGAGGGTAAAAGGGAACTTCGGGAAGAGGTGATTGATTCTTTGGAGAATGAAGACGGATAAAGGAGGGAGGGCGCACGGCAAGTATATTGAGGCCAGGACTATTCTGAAGACATCAAAAGGAATGACCTTTTATTAAAAAAGTTTACAAAAAAAAAAGATAACTGTGCAAATCAACTGACTAAAATACACTTAGGCATGCATGCTAAGCCGAAATTCATGAATCTGCTATTGCAGATAAGTGTATTCTGTTCACGATAACACGAACGATTTCGAAAGCCATGCGTAACAAGCACGCGTATATCAATTGTGCATTCTTCCACCCTGATGCAAAATTATCATTACCATCAACTTCATCACTTCATTCATGCATCGGTCAAGTGAAACAGTGAAGTTATTATAATAGTGTTACATAACGCTTGATGGGCTTATCTGAGTTCGTGAGGGATGGAGGTCTTAATAAAATTAAAAGAACAGCTGTTATACCCTGCACAAAATTACTTAGAAATAAAAAGAGTTATAGTGTAGATAGATAATTCAATGTTGTAAATAACAACTGTGTGAATAAATTAAAAATCAGATTTGTTTTTTTTTTATATTTCCATTAAGACCTCAATCCCTCATGAACTCATTAATACATTCGATAATAACAACTAATTTGGTGGCACGGGTCTAATACTCCAATTTCACATCTATGTCAGTAAGATTAACAACATTAGGTAGCATGGCATTACCGATAGAGAAGTACGCAATGACGCAACATTAGTTTCCGCAGGTTATAATAACTCGCAAAGACAGTTCATACAATAACTTCTGCTTCAGGAGATACTCTGTGATAGTAAAAGCCAGCATTTGTCTCTTTTTTGCACGACACACTATGTAAAAAAATTACTCACACAAAACACATTTTAAACTTTCACTCACGCATCCAGTCCAATAGTCCAGCCTGCTACCTTCACTCTTCACAGCTTAGACGCTCGCAGTCTTAGATTACCCACCCCCCCGCTGGTCATTTACAGCGCTACTCGTTGCTCTTCTATCTCGTCGTCTAACGCTTAATGTCGCACAGTCGCCCAGACTCCCAACTCTCATCAACTCTCGGCTCGTAGGTCCGACGCGCGTTTATAGCCACTGGTCTTGACCTGGAAGGTCCGCCGCACCCCGAGTCTCGCTGAGAGAAACTCTGTTAATAATCCAGAGCAATTTTCAAATAAACGCAAAAATACGATCGGCTGAAGGTCAGGGGAGTGCGAACCACGAAACGATTATTGCGGCTGATCGCTGTTTGAAACAAAATACGCACATCTTGGACTATCGCTTGCCTGATATTCATTTATCCATTCTCGCCACAGGCTATCATATCACCACTCTGTCCTCCACACACTCTTCGCTTGCGGGGCCACGGTGGCTGAGCGGTTAGCCTGCTCGCCTCCCAACAAGGCGATCCGTGTTCAAACCCCGGCCGGGTCTCCCCGGATTTTCGCATTTGGGACTCGTGCCGGGCGATGCCGTTGGTCGGCGGGTTTTTTCGGGGATCTTCCTTTTCACGCGCCCTTGCATTCCGGTGCTGCTCCATACTCACCTCAATCGGCCTCATCAGCTCTCAAGACCGTGATGTTAAGAGCCGTCCAGATCTCTTCACTTCACTCATCGCTCGCTCGCGCGATGTAAAAGCGACGCGTAACAGTGGTAAATATTTTACAAATTTCTTAATACTTACTATTCTTTGCATTAAAACTGAAATTAAAATAAATATTTCCGGTATTTATAATTACTGTATAAATATAACACTTTTAATTTAATGTGAAAACATAGAACTAGCTTCCCTACTTTATTACTAACATTACAGGTCGCTTCGCAATCAGCCGGCAATCATACCCACTTTTATTTACGGTTGCAGGTGATGCAAATTAAAAAAAAAAATGTATGATGCTTGCTGCACTTAAGTAGACTCAGCACCTGTTTCGTTGTCACAGCCAATGGGCTGTAGGCTATATGTTTGACTACAGTTATATGAACCAATTATGACCTAGACCAGTGAGACGGTTTCCGGATCATTTACTCACAGGTGAGATAATTCGTCGCTGAGCTACGTCGTGTATAGTACAGACCACAAGTTTCCAGCACGTGCGTAATGTACACAGTTGTGTACACTGCGTTTGAATGGGTACACGTAAATGCATGTAGGGGGAGTACAATTATGAAAGTTTGATTCCTAAGGTACACAAGTAACCTCGAACCGCCTGTAACTAGAGTAGAACTGAAAGAAAATTCTAACTTTCATACGTTTACTGACAAAACACTGTGAAGTACGCTAAGTTTAAATGCAGATATTAGGCCACACTTCGCAAAGACACCATAAAGCTGAGCCTAAATATATAAACAATAAAAATTATTATCATAGAGTCAAGTGATGGCAATCAGCTGAGGACTGGAGCAATAACATATGTATGTTATGTTATGCGTTACAAACCCATCATACTGATCTGTACAAGGCATACAAAGTTGTCATACTAGAATCTACGTATATTCCCTATCAAAAATGGCATAGAAGCCGGAATGTGTAGCTTTCTTGAAATTCCTTTTAGTCTACTTTCTGAAGGAAAACGGTCTTATAACATTACTTTCTGGTCTGTTGCTAGGTGTGTGCGCGTGTGTATGTTAGGTGTCTGTGTGTGTTAGGTGTCTGTTTGTGTGTTAGGTGTCTGTGTGTATGGTAGGTGTCTGTGTGCGCGTGTGTATGTTAGGCTATTGTGCGTATGATGATAGGTGTCTGTGTGTATGTTAGGTGTCTGTGTGTGCGTGTGTGTCTCCCCAAAAAAACTTTTGAACGCGTAAACCGAATTTAACCAGCACAACTTTAGTATATAGTAAGGTCATCAGGCGTGTATAGCTTTCAACCCTACTTGGCACTTACTTGCAAAATGGCGGCCATTTTAATATTTAGGGTGCTTTGCCTTATCCCGTGAATCATTCAATTGATTTAAACTAAATTCTGTACGATTGATAGTGAATCATGTAAGTGTTGAATTTAGATGTGTGTGTTGTTGGTCAGCGGTTTTGGAAAATAGCGCTCTATTAAAATAATATTTTAATTTTTATTTATAAAACGATGGACCTATTCTCACCAAGATTGGCACCTTAATGGTTCGATGGCAGGACATGTTAAAATTTGCGATTTAAATCGATAAAGCCCTTGTTTTCGAATTTTCCGCGATACAAATAATTAAGATTTATTTAATACACCTACAATATTGTTTCGACAATCTCGACTAAATTGGGTATAAAGAAAGAATCCACTACAATGATAATTTATGCCATTTAATAGCCACTGTTATGTGCAATTTTGTAAAACTACGCTACTAGAGGAAAGGAAGTTTTTATATGATATATCAGGACACAATCTACCGATTATTTTCGAACTTGGCAAAAAAAGTAGTACTATAGTATTCCATATAAATTTATATGTTTTAAATTGAAGACTACATAAAAATGTTATCTAAGTATTCGAAATTTATTGGAAAATGTACCCAATATATATTTATCTTATTACGCTGGAAGTATCTATAACAAGTATTACATTTTTCTACAATAAGGCCCTTTTGTTCGCTGTGATTTAAAATAGCGTCACGTGAATAAATAAAGTTTTTTTTTTACCAAATATTGCGAAATAATACACCGTTTCCAAACAAAATTGACAAACCAGTATTACTGCAGCAGGTTATGAAAACTGGCATGTTTTAAGGGAGTCATAAACGTATTTAAAATTGTGGCCACACACACATTTATAAGCTACTCACGGTTAATTAAACACTTTTGCAACCAAAATTTTTCAATTATTACTTTCTCTAACTGCGTATATTTTACCAGTGTTTTAGCCCGTGACCGTGTTTTAAGTATGGTTACGTGCCTAGAATATTCAATGTTAAAAAGTTTGGTTATCATATAAACACTGAGAAAAAAATCGATATTTCTCTACTTACCTTCGGACGCGAAGTTACCAGCTTACTGAGCGCATGGAAGTGAAAAGTTCCCATCCTATTATAATATAATTGGATGGTAAGTAGGAGGGTAGGTAGTTCCTCATCTTAAGGTTGAGTGAAAAGTGTTACGTAATTTTGTGTGAATACTGAAATGTTGTTTTGGAATTCTGTTTTTTTATGCATATTCGCGTCCAACTTATATAATGTTAAAAAAAAAAATTGGGACTAAATTTCTGGCAGTTTTAAAGTTTTGCTTGATTGATGCATGGTTAAAGTGAGCAAGTCAATGATAAATTTAACTATACACATGCTGGTAGAATGCACAATTGCTACTAATTGCAATGAAAAAAAATGTTTACACATTTCAAATAGCAAAACACTGGGAACGCAATTACTTGAATTTAAGTTATACTGTAGCAATTTGAAACACATCAAACTCATACAAAAATTATTATAAATATTGGTTTGAGTACTTCTGCTGACATGAATTATTTTCAATGCACAAATTACAACCAGGGTAAAACGCACCATCTACAAAATCTGAATCATACCTTCTGCAATCAATGCATAAGTATACAACCCTGCGACCGGGTTGCTAATTGATTTATCAACGCTTCTTTTCTCTATCTCCCTCTAATGCATCGCCTTGGAGAGGCACGCAGATGGCTTCCCCGTCTTCATTTCTGGGTGGAGTTGACCTCCAGGTTTAGTATAAAGGAGATAGTTGATATCTCGAGGAGCCATTGAGCGGGTGGCGCAGTTCTGTCCCCCTCCCCCCCCCCCCGGCAACAAGGGCCGTGCTACTGCGGTACGACCCAGGATACATTCCAGCAGCGGCTAGACACATTTCATATCACCACTCATTAACATTACAAATTGTATCTTCGCGAACCAACAGACACCCTACATTCTCCACCCTAATAAAATAAAAGGAATTACATTTATCCTCCGCGACTGTCACATAGATTTTCCCAGGCCCTCTCCGCTTTGCCTGGTTTGCTATGCCCTGCTGTCTAGACCCTTCTTATTTCGAGGTGTGCACATGACTACAGTTGCGGCCATTGCACCCGACAACCCTTCTCAGCCGCGATGCATGCGCCCATTTTGTTAATTAAACCCGACCTAAGGCGTGCAGCACTTGCCCTGAGAAGCTCGCATTATCCAACCGTCTTAGCTACTAACATGCATGCTCGAGGGCACACAGAACTGTGAAGGTGCTCACGCTGGCGTAGCGGGATTTGGGGGCTCGCCATTAAAAAAAAAATATTGAGGAGCCATATTCCCTCTGAAGCTCTCAATGTGCAGAGCGTGAGGAGAAAGAAAGACACTTCCAGGCTCTGTTTAATGTAAGTATATCTGAATTTAATTTCAACAGTCAGCTTCATCATTGGGCCCGTCGGACCAGGCGCTTTAGCTATTTAGACCCACTTGTTCTAATCATATATTCTGACTCCTCGTATGAAATATCGAGTAAGTGCTACAATAGTTTTACTATAGTCTACAAATCAGCGGAACAAGCAGATCATAGATGTTTTGGAACGTTATGTAAACATCCTGGGCAAACCAAAGTTATACCCGGACATATTTTGCCTTCCCGGGGTCTGGCTGCTAGACATTCAGCCGGAAATTTAACTGGTGGCCTAGGATGTGTTCGATGCAGCGTCGTGGTTTTTGTGATAGTTTTAAGACTGCCAGTGGTGGATGGTGATCATATAGTGTAAATCGCCAAATTGCAACCTTCCAATATGTGGTGCAATGGCCATCCACTCCTAAAGAACGTCATGAATACTAGAAAAAAGACCTAACCAAATGCGTAGTATTAGGCTGTTTTCTCTTATTGCACCCATGCAAACGAAGGTGACGGCCCTTGCATCACATGCAAAGATATTAGGGGCTGCAGATTTGGCTGTGCAGATCGTAAAATGCTTCTTGTAGAGTAACGGTCCTCTAATGACACTGCCACATGTAATTAGATACTCTGACTCTGTTTACACCTGGTTGACGGTCGAACGGTTCTCACTATTATCGGTCCACCATACCTGATCTCTGCACGGATCCATCGCTCCCAACACAATCTGACTGTGAAGTGGGAACTACTGTAATAACGGGTGATTCGAAGTGCTATCAATACTGTCTCTCTCAGCACAATTAACTAGTTCCCCTGAAAGGTTGATCACTTGCTCGTACAGCTTCATACGACTTCTTGGCATGCGTATCATTCATGAACTCCTCCTCTCGGGTGTCATGCGTAGCACATCACGTGCGCTACTATGACGATTGTTCTCTGTGCGCCACACGAGAAGATGCTGCGATACATCACCCTCGTAAGCTAACTGTGCATGCATCATCGCATGAAACTTTATTTTCAATGTCATGGGTTGTTGGCGATCAATTAGACACTCAAACCTGTTTAATTTCTCCTTTATACTTATTTTATATACTAACAATATTAAAAATTGAAATCTCCATGAACCAAGCAGCATTGTTCTTTGATCCGAAATGAGAGTATGTGAGTAATTTAAATATGATACTAAAAACTCTATTCTCGTTCTTAAATGTGTGAAACCAAAAGACCATCAATTAATCAATTCTGTCTTCACAAATTTAAACGTCACGTATTTAATGGATCTTTGAGTCGTAGAACTACGTTTTCTCTATCGATGCAAGTTTGACAAGTATTGTAGCTGACAGCGTTTTCGTCTAAATATTTTCAATTAGAGACAAGATTTTTTTTTTCTTCAAATTGTGATTTTAAAGAACTCAAACGCGAAGCACGAATTTTATAGGAAAAGTTACTTGAACGTAATCATTAATACCTGGTCATTATCTGGAGGCTCCATTACAGCCACGCTAAGAAGAGCCATCACTGTAAAATAAAAGTGGTTACAAGCATGCATTTCGAACTGTTAGGTTTTAAATGTAATTGTACTAGTGTATCGGGACTATGTAAGATTTATACTATTATGAGGGAAGAACTAAAGTTAATTGTGACGACAGAGTAGCTGTTTAATTGAACTATTTTGATACACATTAAATTTAAGTTATTGGCGAGGTAGCTCCTAATCAATTACAGTATATGACAAACCTGAATGATACAGTCGCCGGAGGCTGAGAGTTGAGTCGGAAGGCGACGAGTGGCATTACAAGCTGCATCTTGTTGGCTTCGTCTTGGCTAGGGTCCTCACGCAGACTCACTGACAGACACACCCCGTACAAAGTGTTGCCAAGTATTATATAGTGTCTGGTGGCGTAAATGTCCCAAGTACCAGGTCGCCAGCAGGGAAGCTCCGCTGGCGCTTCGCGGACATGTTTTACAATCTATTATTGCTTTAATGTGTTTTGGATTCTTCGCCTGGCTTAGATACCGAAGCGTCGCAGCTTTTTTCTAGGCTTATTCGCCTTTACTGAATGATAATAGACCGCTTACAGCCTGATAAACGTTTCGTTGTCGCAGTTAATTTTTTCTTGATTTATCAAAGATATCATTGTTTAAGTATAATAAATATATGTATAATTTGTAGTAAGTGCCACAGATTACTGTCATAGGAATAGTACAAAGTTTTTATGATACAGCAGAATTTTGGCGGGATACAAATGTGTTTTGTTTACACTGGTTACAAAATTCTATGGAAAAATATATATCATTCATACTAAATAATATTACTATAAAATAGAGGAGATTGAAATGTAGTTTTGAAAGTACTTTTCAAGATCTACTTCTGTGCAGATATTGTATTTGTGCACAATATGTAAAAGTAACATTGGCACGGGCCTGATTGCTTCAGTCATGCATCAGTCGGCCAAAGAGAAAACGAATCTATTAAGAATGTAAATATTTCACAGAGTTGCTCGTTCTTACACTTACATGAAGTAAAAAGAACCTACAGAAAAAGAAAATAATCTCACGGTTCACAAATGCTTACGCAATCTTTTTTTATCCTTTGAACTACTTTCCCTCCATAGTTACCGACATTACCGAGTGCATACCAGTCAGCGTGCTAGTTAAAATATAAGCGGGTAGAGCAGTGTAATTATTGAAAGTCTGTTTTCAAAAGGGCTCAAATAACCGTTAAGAGACTACACTAATATGTTCACTTTTGGTTGGTTAGCATATGCTGATTCAGAAATTATTAAATTAACATTTAAAAAATGCACTTTCCTAAAAGTATATGTAATAAGTTTTAAACACTGATTGGAGAACCAACAGTTAAGTTGGCAGCAGATTACTAAAAGTAACTAAAAACCTCTGGAAAATATTCCGTTTTGTTTGAAAAACTTTAAGGTGAAAATTTATTCAACACAAAACAGATTTACCACTGCTTCATTACCTCGGTTTTGCAATGCATTCGTTGTACGATGTCATGGCACAATTATCGCACACCAAACTTACTGAAAAAATTCCGAATATACAGGGCGATTCTCAATTAGACCAACAAACTTCGGGAGGTGATTCTTCCTGAAAAAGTAAAAGGAAAATATATGTGACACTTTATCATTGATAATGTTTTAGTCATTTTCCTTATTGCACATTCTTTCATTTTTTTTTTTTTTTTTTTTTTTCCCCGATTATACACTATTTCCCTTGTGCAGAAGAGCGACTCTGCTCGCTGGGTGGCATCATTTCATACTTGTCCTGTATCTATGTAATTATTTTCATGTTAATAAACAAAAATTATCAATCAATCAATCATATGTGACACTTTATACCTAAACCGAAAACTAAGGGAGATAAGAGCCCTTAAAAAACGAGATTATAAGTCGTATTTGTTCAAAATATCGGCTCTTAAGTTGAAGGTCCCTATAACATAACAATAATATTCCGAGAATTGTCACTGCATTTTACTTCGCTACCGATATTTTGTACAAATATGGTTTAAAACCTTGTTTTTTTAGTGCTCATGCCTCCCTTAATATTAGGTTAATGTATAAAGTGTCACATATGTTTTCCTTTCACTTTCTCATGAAGAATCACCTCGAAGTTTGTCGGTCTAATTGCGAACCATCCCGTATTCCCTCTGTGGCCATGCTTTTATTTGACTATCGCACTCTCGGCTCGGCGGAGAATTCTATCCACCCAAGGCAGCCGTGATTCCGGGACTGCGGCTCGCAGGAATGCCGCAATATCGTTTCCAGACCACGTCCGGTTGCCCGGGGCCACGTGCCGCGAAAGCCAGAAAAATGCCGTGTCTCCGCGAGCCGTGGAACCCTGGACGGGTCACTTCGGCCGACTCCGGTAGCGCGCGGCTTGTAGCGTGGAAGCGGCGAAGTAGTTTGTCGTCCCGAGCACGTACCACGTTCTCTGCAGCGCCCCCCCCCCTCCCCTTCCCCCACCCCACCCTTGCTTCAAATAAACTTCCCTTAAAAAAATATATATATATCGTCCGGTTCATATACTGCGTGGCTTAACTGGAAGCTCACGAGATCAACAGCTGAGAAATACCACCGCTCCTAAAGGCTGTTCGCGATAAAGTGAGCACTTTTGAAATCAACCTTAGAAAAAAGTCACTGCCCCTGCCTGCATGTGTTTTTATGGGTGTACTGAGGGACATGCGCCCAGTAAAGTTGGTAACGATTGAGGGGAGATTAGCTCCATATTTTAAAGTCCAATAAAAAGCGTTATGTAACAATTCGTGATAACTTAAATTATTTCTATTGCTTTCCGGTTTTTTTTTTTTTCAAAGCGTCGAAGTGTAAAAATGAGCAGATATACTACATTATTTGCGTTTCTATTAATTTCACAGTTCCAATTGACCAACGCACGAATAAAGGGACAAAGGCCAAGACAATGTTGATTTTACTTAAGGCGGAAGAACACAACGTGTATACAAGTAGATCTTAAGCAGGGCTTTCAAAAGTGCTCATTTTACCGTTACAGTCTTTACCTGCATATATACTGACTGGTATGAGATCAGTAAATCTGTTCCCGGCGGTAGGGCAGTAGTTACATATATTAACGTTACATTAAAAGTGTTAGGTAAAACTGTTTCAATATTGAAATCATTTTTTTGCTTACTAGTTTTTTTTTTACTTTTTTTGATATCTGCAAATGTAAGAAATGGCAAAATTTATAAGATATTCACGTATCTAGCGATTTCACAGCTTCACTTCACCGACGCGTGAACAAAGTGATCAGACCCATGGCAGTGTTAGTCCTACATGTGGCGGAAGTACACACAATGTGCGTACAAGTAGATCTTAAACATGGCTTTCTTTTGAAGTGCTCAGTTTATTGGGAACAGCGTATAGTTAGTGTTGCTTCGCATTCGATTCATTTCGTCTTCAGGCTTGATATTTTGAAGACGGGATGGGCACGTGGTATGCGTGCTAAACTGAAATCTAATTGCATATGAACTCTCTACGCCCATCAATGGGCCATGCGAAACTCGTAATTGAGTGGCCACGGTAAGAGAGTAATGTCATAGTGGCACCGACATACAGAGGTATCACCGTTAAATGTTACTGGGAGTCACTAGATCCGGACACTTTAAATTAGTACAGGTAGTTTGCAATGTACTTAATTACAGTTTTAATATAAAATGTATGTAGCTATTTAAGAGGACTTCATGAGAGTCTACTGTAATTGTTTATTTTGCCTACTCCCTCACCTGAGGAAGGGAACAGAGAAGGACGTGAAGCCTTCTTTCATTATCTTTATTGTGTTTTCCTTATTGTCTTATTGTGTCCTCTCGTAAAGTCTTCATTCATTACCTGTACCGATATTTTGTTTATACAATTTTTCGTTTTTATGTGTTTCTATTGGGGTTATATGTTATCATTATACACAAATAATGAGAAGAAAAAAATTCCAAATTAATATCCGATGTGGCTGCAAACTATTATTTGTTTTAAGTTTTTAATTTTATTGACGCATAGTGTATTGTATTATTGTTGTTTTTCAGATTCAATAACGTAGTTGGTCTTTTCTCTGTGAATTTTCCGTGTTTAAATATCACTGATTACTTTGCGTGTACGTACACAAGAGAATAATAACTACCTATTATGTGTTCATCATTGCAATTCTTTGTGAAGTTTTTTACGTTTTTAATTCCCCAGGAATGTCTTTAAAAATGTGATCTTTGTTGGTACCAATTTTACTGTGTATCGTTTCTTTGTGTGTTTCAGCTGTTGTTACTTATTTTAGATCGGTTACTTACACTCCAGCCAGGAAATTAAATTTTCCTTATTTTTATTAATTTTTGTTCTTGCCAATGATCTTCTGGTCGAGTTATTTGCCTTTCGCTCGTTGATTCATATTCTATATAGACTGCTATGTTCTGCTATAGTTCCTAGCTTCTTGTCGTTTATTTTTTAGGATTGGCTTGCGTTTGGTTTTCTTTGTTACGTTCTTATGATTGTTTTATTCACTAAATACCTTTAATTAAAATACTCACAAAAACCGAAGTTTCCTTTTATACGAGGAGTCTAAGGTATCTCAGATATTCTATGTAAGAGTTAATGAACTATCTGTCGCATATCAAAAGACCAGGGCGTAGCCCCAAACTCGTCGTTTATAAAATATATGTGCAGTCGCTGAATTTCGTTACTATACGACTCACGAATGTGAGACATTTCTGCGCCAACCCAAGTAGGAGAATTATTGGTATATTCTAATATTCTGTATAGTAACTCTGTAACACGAGTGGGCGCTACATTGCCACCAAATATAAAAATAGTTGGCATTTATAAATAAACAATAATTTTTATCACTTAAAATATATATTATTAAAAATAATTATCCATATTTCGCTTGCCTCAGCTATGAGAATCCGTAAGATGAAGAGCAAGTGTTAACATTATCTCAAATTACTAAAATCAGTTCAACCTGGTTACCATTCAAAAGTTATAATAAAATACTGAAATTAAATTTAATCTCAAACAACTATTGTATTTATTAATAAAATACGAAAAAAAAAATGCGACAAATGAAGTAGCAACTCTCTCTCTCTCTCTCTCTCTCTCTCTCTCTCTCTCTCTCTCTCTCTCTCTCTCTCTCTCTCTCTCTCTCACACACACACACATATATATATATATATATAAATGATGCTATATTTTAAGCTTAATGATATATGTGTCTATTTGTCTATTATAAGGAAGTTAGTCAACCATGTAAGCATTAGTAAGTAAGGTGGGACCACTACTAAATGTATGAGTCGCTCTGGTTTAGAGCTCATTAATATTTAACCTTTGAAAAACAAAGAATGTTAGAAATAAAATAGGAGACGCTGGGCTTAGCTGTTGTAGCAGAATCACGTAGTTCGCAGCTGAATATGGAATTCTCCCCTTAGAGCAGAACCTGGAACTCCTTGTGTCCCAGCAGACTGCAATCACATGTCAGCAATAGGCACTCCGTCTTCCTTCCGTCAGCTGAAGTCCCGTAGTTGACTCCCGTAACAAACCACTGAAGCGGCGTATAACTGCGCTGTCCTGGGCTCCGAAGTTGAGACTTCTCCCGGTGACGAACCTCCTTCGGAATTAGGCAGTGATTAATGTCTATATGTTACTCGCAAAACTAATAATGAGGCCCTCGGTTCGTTTGGAATTCACTGATGACATCTCGGCCTCTGAAGAATTACAAATATGCCATTAATTTCTTGCTTTTTGCGTATTTTTGTAGTTCAATTTTGATTCCGATTACTCACAAACATAAAAAATTCTTCAATTAAACATCAGCATCAAATTAACATCAATCAAGAAGTACATAAAATTGGAGACTTACTTATTTCTATCTGCTTCCAATATATTACTTTCTTTTAGAACAATCCTAAATATGTTCCAAACATTCCAAAAAACAGCTGTCTTTTTCAACCAGAACTTCGTATGTTTTGAAAGAGAAAGCATATACTAAAACAAAATTTTATAATAGTTAAGTACCTGATCAAATATTCCAAAGTTATTACTAAGGGATCTGTTTAACATTTATACACCTATTCTACTTTTTTAACTAGATCAAATTTTAATAAATATGTGCAACGTGTGACATTCAAAGTACGTTAATGTTATTCATCAAGTTATGAAGAAAAACCAGGTTTTACAAGAGTCATATTCCTGGTGCTGTCATGCTGATTTGTGTTTTCTATATCACTCAGAACTAAACACAGGGTAATGCAGTTTTCTCTAATGAGCAAGGTATATTGACGTTCTAGTTTCTGTGCAACAACACACAGTGAACAAACAGTGTGTTTACTGTTGTATGCTATTTTATTTTTATTGTCTTTTGACGGTCATCATATTTTACGGACTGTCACCGAGTTAACTGTTTCAAATTAAATTTTCAATCCACAAATGACTCCGAGATAAAGTGAGATATTTTATACTGAAGAAGAAAATATTTCTTGCTTTTTATTCCTAAAGCATTAATTATTTTCCATGAGTTTAGGAACGTATTACCTTCGAGCTTCAATACGAACAAAATAGGTTTCATAAGTCTCTAACAAAATACTTACTACATTTTCATAAGTAATATTAAATAATATTAATTCCCAGCTGAGAACGAGGCTGCATTTCGTAATGACTCGCTAAATATTAGTCAGACCAATATCATATTTTGCAATTTCTTTGTCTGTGGCTCCTCTGGTAGCTACGTTTTGATCATAAGTTTTCTTGTCCTAGGTAAGCCAGGTATGTATTTGTGTAGGTTTTTTTTTTTGGCAAAAAGGCAAATGCCATTTAATGAAATTTCTCATGTACTCAAAATTCAGGATACTGTTGTAATAACGAGTGATATTGATTTTTAGCAACCCATTTTTGATTTATATATCCCACTTTTGAAGAGCTACGAAAAAAACATGGAAATTACAACTTTAAAATTTGGTATAAGTGTTCTGTCTAAGCTTATTTGTACCACTAATGACATCTCAATCCACAGTGCTTAAGAACACTCAGAAGTAAACGTGTTTAAAGTTGTATAATACGTCATTTGGCTGCTATATTTTTTTAAAACTATAGCTCATTATGTCATAATTTATATGGTAGGAATCTTTAGCATGAATACAACACGCATTCTGAGAAACCACAACTATTTTAAAATTACTTCTTATTTCCATAGAATCCGATCTTTCTAAGGAAATATTTTCTATTCATTTCAAGCAGATTCGCAGTTGGGTGATATGTAAAAAAAAAATCACTGATGCAGTTTACTTCCTAAATATCTACCAATAAATACAGCAAGTTATGCTTCCTGTAAAGACTGTTAGAAAATAAAATGTTCTTGGTAAATAAATCAATATATGTAATAAATTTTATATGGGGCTTAAGAAATCAAAAATAGCGAAACAAATTGATATAATTCATAACATAATTTTTATTATAACATGTGTATGAAATACAACTAGAGTTACTTCCATGACGGACCGTGCAGACTAAGAAACATAACAATTGTCAAAACATGAAAAAGCTTGCAGCTGGCACACTTGTGCAAAGATGCTTTGTTCACTAGTGGCCAACATTCGGTTTCCGTAATTAGTTAACAATCAGTCAACCGCTGTAACGCACCCGCAGATACTTGTGTTGTTTTCAGTTGGACACATCTGGGCCGCTGTTCAGATAACGTCCATGTAGAAAAATACAATCTGCCCACAAGCGGCCGGCTTCTGTGTAACCAGCTGTACCCCAAGCATGTCAGCTCCATCGGTGGGTCATATGTGGCAGCAGCGGCCCACTGGCTTTCTGATTATGGCTTGCCGCATATATCGTCAGCCAACTGTTGATAAACCACTTGTGGCGCAAGTATTGGACACTTGTGGCCCACATAGAATCATCTTGGCGTGCATTTTCAACGTCAAAATAATTAAGTTTCGCTTAATAAAATTAATTATCTTACCATATTCATAAATCTTATCTTCAGCATTATTTCACTATTAGCAAAATGTATTTGGAAGAACCTGGAATCGAACTTATAAACCTTTCGTTCACAATCTTTGTGCACACACACACGTTGCTTTAATAGCTTTGCTATATACACATTTAATGTTAGTACACAAGACAATACTAGGATCTCTGTATTTTGTTTAACATACTAGTATTTTAGTTTCGAACTACTTTCAGGTGGAATAAAATATGCAAACTAACGAATTATTTACGGGTTATGTTTACAGGTTTGGTCTAAAACAATTTTTTTTTACTTTTACTAGCAATGTAATATAATAATTTTACTTCATGTACGCATGAAATAAAAAAAATCAATATGAATTCGCATACGTATGCTGTTTTATACTACACAATCGCATATAGTCGGCATGCCATAAATGGCACATAAGCTCGCTGATAATGTTTCTTCAGTAATAAGGAACAGCAGGAATACCACAAAAGGGCCATAAGTATGCCGTTATTATGCCTCCAGCAGTAAACAACATTTAGCGTGCCGTAAATGGCCCATTAACGCGCCGCTATTATTTTCCCAGCAGTGAGTAACAGCTAGCGCTTCCTTTATCATCGGCTTGTGGATGTCTCTTGAAATCTTAAAATCACTGTGAGAGCATTGGCCCCTATTACAATTATTTTAAAAATAGGTACTGTCACTTTTGTTTACATGAAAACATTTTCAACCATATAAGAAATGCTGGCAGTTATAAACGCAAGCGTTTGCCACCACCTTTCAACCGCTTGTTGCCAGCTACTTCGGTGGCTTGTAGTTAAAAAAAGTTATTTCTGGTTTTCGTACGCAGTGCAAGTTTCGAAAACCTGCCCCCTGCATCTCAGAACAAACCATCGACGACGCCAAAACTTGCTTAACCTGCAGTACATTTTCTCGGAATATTTTCCTCCTTTTCATCACGGAGACAGACGATCGCCGAAACACAATAATATCGCAAGCCTCTGCGTGTCGACGACTCCAAGGCACGCCAGGAATTCAACTGACAACCTCCCGTTCCCCTCTTACTCGCCTTCACGGATGCTTGAGCGAGAAGGGCCACCCCAGCGAAGGACCAAATATCATATGAAAGTGTGTGAGAGAGAGAGAGAGAAATAGAGAGATGGCATTTCCAAGTCAGGTTTCGATTCTTATTCACTCGTGCTTGGGAAGAGATAGCCGATACACACGGAGTAACTGATCTCTACCTACAAACTTCAGCAGGGGATATCCTCATAAAAAAAAAAAAAAAAAAACAGATAGAAAACGTACATATAGTCCAGTCAAGGTTATTTAAGACTTTTCTGAAGCCCCGCTACTTTTCTCCTTCCAGTATATTTGTCCGCTTCTTGCAAACAAAGCTTAACCAAGTCTAGAAAATTACACCAAATGGACAACGCACCATATTCGTGCGTACTCGTACTATAATGTTTTTTTTTGCTTATTACGTATTTCTTATTAGGCGCTACCAACACGCCTATTTTCTCACTGTTTTAACACATATTTAGTGTAAATTAAATATTATAATTTAAATATAATATATAAGTATAAATTAAATTTAGCCCCAAATAAGGTGCCTTTATGTTAAAACAATTAAAAAAAGCTTGTGAGAGGTGCCATATTCAAGAAACAACCAAGCACGTAATATATGGTGTAATTTTCCAAAGGTTCGATCCAAAAAGTTTAAAGAAACCGCAAATAGGGTATACAACCTCTGGCCTAAGTCTATTGCGGAAGGGTGTAACCATCCTAGAACGTATAGATACAGCAGAATGAAAGCTGTATCCGAGTCACTGGGTATAGCATTACGGAACAACACAACTATTCGCAAACGATAATATACAACTGACGATATGAACGCCCATCCGAGAAGGAAAAGGCGTGGGAACGCCATTCGTGCATCGAAAAGTATAAATATTTGGCGATTTTTTGTTTGTTTCCTGATGGTAAGTAGTCTACCGTTCGTGGTGTTAAAAACGACGGTATATTGATCTGCCGTACACACTACTGTTTCACACAAATACATTTATAGTATTCGAAAACTGCAAACGTAGCGATTCTGTGTTGGAATGTTTTTCATTAAATGGCCATTAAGTTAATTCCGTAGTTATTTAATGCGTATTATTATCATGTAAGCAGATTACCCAAATTGTACAACATTTGTGAATACTTTTGAATAAATGATGCATTAATAATTCAAACTAATTTTCCTGCTAACTAAGAAAGATAACATATTGATTTGACTCTGCAGCATGGCATCGGCGAATACCTAATAATAACGCATCGACTACAAAGCGCGTATACGAAGAGCAGCAGAACTTCTCGTTCGTTGCAATGTTCTATAAATATGTAAAATAATAGAGTAAAAGTGAATTTCTAAAAAAATCCACCTTTTGAGGAAGCCCAAAAGGTTTGACACAAAACTGTTTAACATTAATATTTGCACGTTCATCTATGCAAACGAGTGTTTGTTAAATGCCACAAAGATGTGTATTCGTTGCATACTAAAAAGTCAAATAGCCCTAAACTAGCTTGACTTTTAAGACAAACGCGTTTGATAGAAAACAAACAGATAAAATATGGACAAGCAGTGATATAGAATTGGTATTCATTTATGAACAAGTCACAAAAAATTGTCTCACGAAATGGCAAAACTGCCAATGTACGCGAGTTATATAAAACCATTCTTTCATGAAGAATGCTATTTTCCATTTGAATATATTCAAGTGGTTTCTCAGAACATTGTAAGGAAAAATTTATAAGTAAGTTATCAAAGGTATGTGGTAACAAATACGAACATACCTCTACGGGTTCATACATAACAAACCCTGTGCACTGTGGTTGTAGCCACAGGAATTATTCACTGCTTATAAACATCATAAGTTGAGTCTTGCTGTTTTTTGCTCATATAAATATTGGTTACAAAAATGTAAGTTTTTATGTTCGTATGAGATACCATACAACTTACAGACATAACTTGCAAGTATTTATTTGTATATAGGTTTACATAACGACACGTGAAAATCACAAATATAA
Organism: Dryococelus australis; assembly: GCA_029891345.1. Lineage (NCBI taxonomy): Eukaryota > Metazoa > Arthropoda > Insecta > Phasmatodea > Phasmatidae > Dryococelus > Dryococelus australis. The sequence goes on along the minus strand of CM057006.1, from coordinate 74,679,037 downwards.
ATTTTTTTTGGGAAAAACACATTTATAGAAATATTAATAGAATATATTGGAAGGTAATGTATTAAACATATATCAGTAATGCTAAGCATTTTTTTACAAAAAATTATTTACTAATATAAATTAAAAATTATGCAAAAATGTCCTCATTGAATTTCTTTTTTTAATTGCATAAAAATCTATATCGCGATTTTGAATAATTCTTGAAGTAACTCTTGGTGGCGTATTTCACTGTACATTTACTTATTTCGGTGACTTAGTTTTCATTATTTAAACTTTCCAAAACACTACAAATTTGGTTTTGACCTGCCATTATATAAACATATTTTGCCTAATAATTTTATGTCGTAAATTATTGCGTGTGAATACTGTCCACAAGCTGAGCAGTACATCGTACGAATATTAAAAAATGCTTTTTTTTTGGGTGGCCAGCCATTACATGTGATGAAACTTCCTCTGGGCGCGATTGTCGCAGAATCTTCTACTCCACCCCGCCTCGTCTGTGAGCTATCACAGTTCCGCACGATGCGAAGTCAACTGGCTGTAACCCTCAGGGGACCGATGCGGCCGTCACGTACTCGCCCCACTGCCGCCTCCCTTCCCCGAAGTCCATTGAAACCCTTCCCGCCATCAACGTAGGCCGTGGAAAGGGGAAACCCCATAAAAAGTCAACTTTCTGCGCGTTGAGGCCGATTCGTGGGATAAAGTCGTCTCGCACAACTTCTCACTTATTGAGAAACCACAAAATTATTATTTCACAATTTTCCAAGACCGCCTAGAGGAGAAAGTATCATTATTATAATATATATATATATATGTATATAAAATTCTTGAAACGTAAGTCTTTACAAATGTCCCAACAAAAATCTCGATTCAACTTTTATTTACTGCATTACCGGAAGGTTATCTATACGACCAGCCTCAAGTTATGGTCATTGTTTGTAAACATATTCTAATGGTGACAGGCGAGTCCTCTAGCCTCTTCGTCACCGCGGCCTCGCTCTGTTGGCTAGTGACTCCATGTGGAGGAGAGACAAATTTGCTGTGTGTCCCACTTCTCATAATATCAAGCACAGGAAATTGATAATTATATTCTAATTCTGTTTTGTGCTCGATGAAACATATATACCTAGTGGCGGTGTTGTGGTATGATTTCTCGCGTCCCACCTGGGCGAACCGGGTTCTATGCAAGGAAGGGTTGCTCCCGGATTTTTGCTGGTAGGAATTGTCCCGGACAATGCCGCTTGTCGGCGGGTTTTCTCGGTGGTTTCCCCGTTTTTACCCGCCCTTGCATTCCGGTGTTACTCCATACTCACCTCACATCATCCTCATCGGCTCTCAAGACCATGATGTTAAGAGTCACCCAAATCTCTTCACACACTTACTCACTCATTCACTCTTGGAAACGTAAGAAGAAAAAAATATAAATTGTCTTATTTGTTTTGCAACACAACACTGCCGTTTGGGTATATGCAAATACATCTGTATACACACATGGTATGTTGACTGAGAATGAACCCGTACCATGGAGTCTTAAGTTTTCTGCCTGCATGCAGGTATATTGCGCGATCGGGGTCCTGAAACGTGTAATCTCTAAGACACACTTTTGCTTACTCATCCCGTGCCTCATCGCCTCTATGCGCTAGGCACTCGACTGGTGTGGAATTTTTCCTTCGACGACTTCTTTGAACGTGACCTTAAGCGTTGACCAAGCATTTTTATGGTACGCTAGTGAATTGAGGCTAGAACATTTCGCAGTTTCATTTCGGGACAAGGTAGAATTCAAAACCTCGTACGTTTGTGTTGCTTATACTATTGGCCCACCCGTTATTTCGCACCTTCTGGGCAACTCTGAGCCAACAATAAACACACAGTAAAATGCAGACCCAATCGTCGTCAGTGATATTTGCATGATTTTTACATACGACTGTGGAGTCAAGCCTACAGGTCGTTGAACTCGAAAATTTATCATGCTTGCACTAATGAATATAACGGCATGGCGTGAGTTACAAAATAAAATAATAATTTGCTCCTGAAACCTGATCTCACGACCGCCATTTTATATAGTTTTGGGAACAAAAACTAACCCATTCGAGTTGAAACGATAACTTAGCAATTGTCTTTGGGCACGGAACTTTTCTTAAATAGTTTTCGTGTTTGGACAACGCAAACTGAATATTTAACCAATTTTGAATCATGTGCAAATCAGGGGGAGGTAGTACTTTCAAGTGTTCTTAACATCGAGGTAAAGCGACTGCCTGCGGGGCACTGCACCGGACTACACGACGTCAAGAACTCATAAAAAGTTGTACAGACACCATAAAAATTGCCATAAGAAAGGCGATTCATACTGTACCTATATGAAAGAAGAATTTATATATTTTGCAAGATTGTAAAATATTTTACCAAAATACACTTTTTAAATGTAAAAAATTAATCAATCGATAGAGTCCGCATTAAAAAAAAAAAAATTTAAGCGCATTTCCGTTTTGGATGCTGCGGAAAGCAGAATTTACAAGAAAATCATCTTCACAAAAGTTCGTTATAGTATTAACTATGATTTCATGAAAAAAATATAATATTAATGCAGGAAATAATTGTTATAATTGATTTTATGTGCATCCATTTGTCACAAACATTTATGGCCGAAACTGACGTAAATAAAGTTAATTATAAAAGTGATATATTATTTTATTACTATACATTTCTTACATGAAATCATAGTAAATGTTATGACGATCTTTTTTGAAGAAGATGTTCTTGTAAATTCTACTTTCCGAAGCTTCCAGAATGCAAATTCACTTAAATTCTGTTAAAAATGTGGACTCTAGATCGATAATTTTTTACATTTAAAAGGTACATTTTAGTAAAATATTTCATAACGTTGCAAAATATTATAATCTTATTTCATTTACAGCATAAATCGCACTTTCTTGACAACTTTTATGCTGTCTGTACTACATTTTTATGAGTTCAAGTTGTATAGTCGGGTGCAGTGCCCCATAGGCATTTGCTTTACTTCACCCGTAACAGAAAAGAGCAGTGATATTCCTGTGCGAACAAAAACGACGCGGTAAAAGCACGGAAGCGGAATAGCCGCCTGCAGTTGCAGCAAGAAGACGTCTGCTGGCGTCGGCGCCGGTGAAAAGTGCGCGCACGCTCTGGTAGCCGCGGCGGAAGTTAACAGCGTGTGTTGCTGATGGCCACGGCAGCCTGCTCGCGAGGCAGTAAATCTCGAGCCTTGGACGCTAAGTACGAGCGGTAAAAGCTTCCTTCCTGGACAACAGCGCTGGTGGAACGGAGGCGAGCCAAGCTCTCGTGTGTTACTTCCCCCCGCGCGCACAGCGACGCCCGCGCAGCAAACACTCTGCAGGCCGGCATACGCCGATGGCCGGGCAAGAGCCCGCGTTTCCTGTAGGTGTTGCCGGGAGGCGCTTGGAAGGTTCCAGCGAGGCGACGAAGGGTTTTCCTGGCCTTCAGTCAGCAAACGTCGTCAGCACGTGCTGCTGGGAGTCGGGAAACCTCTGCTGATGTCTTCGGCACTTGGGCTTGGGAGTGCCGCGGAAGAGGCCAGCCCTCGGTGAAGCAGGAATGGTGACGGAATCCGCCATGACCTTCACTAAGGAATTACCTCAGAATTGGGTTCGGTTGTGTTGGGGACGCGGCTGTTTGTTTTGCATGATTACGTCTACGTTGACGCGCTCGGACGCCTTGATGTATATTTTACGTTCCCGGCATCGCTTCACTCCATCATATGGGGTTTTATGGGTATCAATTGATAGATATTGAGGTGCTGTTTCCATCCGTATACGATTTATGTATTTCAACTGGGCTTTTTTGACGAGTATAGGCCAACATTGTTATGAGTCTTCTCCGTGTCGATTGAAAATTAAACGAGCGTCGTAGCTTCTCCCAGTCAAAAATTATACTACGCGGAAGTTTTGAGACGCGGCGAAACGAACTCAAAATCGCCCCCCCCCCATCTTTATGGTTTGCAAACTTAAAGACGTATTCACGTCAAAATGGAAAACCGTAATCAAATTTGCCCGGCAGACACTCGAACTCAAGTCCAAGTCCTCCTGAACAAGAATTTGGAGGTTTGCCACTGTGCAATCCTGCTAGGCGCTGACTTATTTTTACACTGAAAACTGCGTCCGTATATAGCTCGTGGATCAGCTGTGAAAAATTTTCTCTCCACTTGAATAAAGAGTTTACAACAATACATATACATTGCTTCAGTTCTCCTTGCCATGTTGTTGAGAGAAGACTTCAGCGAAACAGTAATAGTTGCAGGTTTACAACAATACATATACATTGCTTCAGTTCTCCTTGCCATGTTGTTGAAAGAAGACTTCAGCGAAACAGTAATAGTTGCAGGTTTACAACAATACATATACATTGCTTCAGTTCTCCTTGCCATGTTGTTGAAAGAAGACTTCAGCGAAACAGTAATAGTTGCAGGTTTACAACAATACATATACATTGCTTCAGTTCTCCTTGCCATGTTGTTGAAAGAAGACTTCAGCGAAACAGTAATAGTTGCAGGTTTCAGTGCAGAACTAAATCAACTACATACAGTTGTGATGAGAAACGTGAGATTGAAGCAAACAATTTCTTAATTTTTCCGGAGCATTCCTTTTTTTTTTTTTTCACGTAAGAGTTTCTGTCGATACAAAATAATTGACTGCAAATGTATGCTGCCCTTGAAGCACGAAGTGATTGCGTCTGTATTCCAAACACGGCTACTTCCAACTATTCTGAAGACCTGTTAAAGTTCTACTTTCAATCTATTTCTCCGACTCGTAATAGAACTATCGTTTGTTATTTAACTGTACAGGATGTTTCATATTCTACAATAATTTCCGCACTGGGGATATTCTTTCTTCTGAAAGTTTTCTGTACACTTTTTCGCTTGTTTCATAATTTTTATAACAAATGTTTTAATACCTGCTGGATTTTTCGGGTTAATTATTGATCCGTTTGATTGATAGAAAATGTTTATGCTTGTACTTCAGTAACTTCTAGGGCGTATGTTGGTTCTTTCCGTTTTTCACTTTGTTTACTACTTGTTTGTGGTGTTAATATTTTCGTTGATTATTTTCAAATTTTTGCTAGGCGGAAAAACTGAACTCATCAAAGCCGTCTTATTGGTCGTACAACTCAATTGCCATTGAATTCTATATATAATTGAAATACGATGTACTAACCATGGAAAAAAGAAATATTTACCTTCCTACTCAGGAGTACAGACATGTTAACATGGCAACAACTGGCTATAACTGCAGTGATAATACAGTGATAATATGATTTACTTAAGAGCGCTGGGTTTCCGTAATACTGAATTATATTTTGGAGATAATCTACATGTTTATGTAATTGTAATAATCAAGGAAACAAATGAGTACCAAAATTTCGAAAAGCAAATTACGTACAGTTCGATTCTCATTGTAACAAAACTAATCATAGAAAAAAATTTCTGTACAGAGGGATTCAAATAAATTAAGGTCCAATTTTTGCCTGTGAATTTGCCATGCATACAGGATTTACATAAATATTGCATCAACTTATATTAATCGTGTACTGTACACTTAAACCACCAATTATTATATAGAAATTTGAAAATGTGAAGTGCTCAAGTTGAAAGAAAATTACATTTTTAATACAATCTATTTACACAGTAAGCTATTTACATTCCGCGACCAAAAAATTATATAGAATAAATATATTTTTGTCACCTCAAGAAGTGAGTTTTTCAAACAGCATCTCTTGACATAAAAAAAAAAAAAAAAAAAAGCAAGTTAGGTGTATGGTCTTGGTGAAATGTTTGCAACTGACATAAGCAGGAAATTAAAATTTTACATTTTAAGAAAACCCGACATACAGTGCAGTAACAAAGCAATCTCTGTCTTTTCCTCATTTAAATATTTCTTTGCAGTCTTTGTTACCTCCAAAATGTGTAATTTGTGGCTGTCCTCCCATAATAAACGAAATTAGTAAACACCTACAGCGTTTTTCAGACTCTCTATTCATTGTGTTGCTGGCAACGAACTCGTTCTATCTGCGAGGAGAAAATGAAAGCCAAATGTAGATGATATTAAATACGATCATTTCGACTCTCAACACCTCATTGTTAAGAGCCGCCCTAATTCTGAGCTCAACTCAAATACGTTTGTAGTGAGATTCAAATACGGTGACTATCACTGTACAAATATAAGCGTTAATTACTAATAGTGAAATGTAATTGTTTTCAGCCACAGAACGGAATAATTTCCTATGTGTTGGAAAAGGGAACTTACCTGCTACGGAGATAAGGTAAATTTTCACATGATAATGTATACACACGTAAATACACTCTTGCATTCTTAAAAACATGTACACGCTTTTATTTTAGTCAGTGTATTACGGCTTAGGTTCTTTGACAGATAAATGTGCGTAGACAAATTAGATAGTGTGCTTGTGGAAATCAGCACAAATCATAGCAATCTGTCACTTATTTCCCATGTCATGATCGGAAAAATTGATTAATATACACAGTCTATTATAGATTGCAGAAAACGAAATAATTTATACTAACATAATACAAGGAAACACTTTGAAGAAAGCTTAGGAAAATATAATTAAAGAAATAATGGAAAATCTCATTTTCTACTCACATGCAAAATTTTTACACCCTTTTTAACGGAAGACATCTAATATTTAAAGACACTCCTGTCAGTTGTCAAAGAAAAATTTATCTGTGACAAAATAAACAATTGATCTCCCTAAAATGACCATACAACAGCACTGATAAATTACCAAACATATAATTTGACTACTAAAATTAACTGAAAAATATTCCGATTATTATTATGTGGGCAACCAGGCTTAGTTCATCAGTAGAGCTTACAAATCATTTAAAGTAGTTAATGGTAATTTAATACCACACGCTCGGACCACTCGACTTGCCATATTATTAAACTCCACATACACATTCATAGCAATGTATTGAATTGTTAAATAGTAAAGAAAAATCTTACTTGAAGAGTTCTGCAGATATAAAGGCACAATAGCTGGTATGCCAGACTGCCTCAGAACACCAACCGGGAAATGTATAATGAATAATCCTCCTGCAGTTAGATATTTTCCGGTGCGTTTAGCAGCGATACTTAATACTGCTTAGCCTTAATACTGAAAACTGCATAAACGTCCTTTAACATCAGACACATCAGTAATACGTGCTACTTCTGCATGGAGACAATTTTTTCCTTCTTTAGAATTTCTTCTATACACCATAAAATTTTCAGTCAAATACTTTCTAATAAACAAAACACGTCTGCATTGTCATATTCCATAACCACTAAATTCGTTTTCTGCTGGGCACACTTTCGTATATCTTTTACCAATGAGAAACAGGTAACACACTATTTGAACATTAATTTCCAACATTAAAAATTATGCAGCTAAACTGTCAATCTATTAGAGCGTGGATAAAAGCTGCAGTATTGTTTTTGACAAAGTTAATATGGACTGATTTAAATAAATTATAAGATGTGAAAATGCCTGTTAATTAATGTGACATGTAAAATAATTTAGATTAAGTCATTCAAATGAAGTTGATAATATATTTTTCACAATATTTAAATAGCCATAAATGGTGCGTGTAGAAATTTAGAAATAATAAAGTGTCACGTGGAGATTCCGTGTAAGACAACTCCTTACAAGAGGGGCCAATGCATTTTATAATAACTTCTATTCCTGTTGGTGTACGTGTATGATTATACAACTGTCTGAGTAACATGTGACTCCCCACTTCTTCATTGGCAGGTACACGGTTTGTATCCTTAAAAAAAAATCATATTTTCACATACGCCTACAGATGTACAATCTCTCGCGAGCTGTAGGTCAGATATGAACCTAACTCGGCATTTTTTGAATATTCCAAAATATGCGTTGAATCAGTACGCATTTAAGGGAATAGCAGAGTTACTGCTACCGAATAGAGAAGGACGATAGTTAAATGGGAATATGTAGTTATATCGATGGTATAATTACATTGATCGGCAATAATTCTTAAAAAATAGAACTTCAGTTACGTTCATTTGAAATCTAATATATTTAGAACTATTACAGTGATATCAACCAACTTTTGCATCTTACCATAAGTAGTATTTCGAAATTAAATGTAGCCGAGAAAAAAATAATTTTTACTAGCCATATTAATAAATATCTACTTGCAATTTTAAGTTTAAGTTTAATATACAAATAATAATTCAGGCCTTCCCACTATACAGGCCTATGGCTTACCTAATTTGATAAGGAAGTGAATATAAGGAACTTTTAATACTTCAGTAACTAATATTTATATACATAACCATAAGGAAGTAAATGTTAGATATCATACCTTTAAAATTGTTAGTTACATGTGTTTGAAAACAAAGTGAGTAGGAAGTTTTAAACTTCTTAAACAGGTATTCGTTGCTTATAATTTAATAAATTAATGCATAAACAGTTCATTATCTACAAGCGAATATTAATCATAGGTACTAATAAACATCGGCTTTGGGTTCAACAAGAAAAATTTGATGACAAGGAGAAAAACTTTTTATTTTAACTGTTTCTTCATGACACGATATGCCTTATAATGCAGAGCTGAAACTCGAGATTATCTGAGCAGATAAAGACTCAGTATAGAGAGAAGTAGCAAAGAAAAAAAAAAGCATTTCATTCTTTAGTCTATTTAAATTGATATAGACTGTTCACAATAAAATGATCATTTTAGAATTGAACGTTAGAAAAAAATCACTGCCCGTGCGTGCAAATATTTTAACAGGTGCACTGAGTGACATTCGCCCAGTAAAGTTGATGACGATGGATAGAAAAAAGTTCCATATAGTAACGTCAAATGAAAAGTGTTAGGTAACCATTTGTGATAAATTAAAATTATTTCCTTCGCTGTCTGTTTTTTTTTTTTTATGTATCCAAGTGTAAAAATGAGTAGATTTGTAATATATTTTCTTTTGGAATAATTTCACAATTTCCCTTGACTGACGCATGAATAAAGTGATGAGGCCCATGGTAATGTTAATTTTACATAAGGCGGAGGAATATACAACGTGTATACAAGTAGATTTTAAGCAGGGCTTCCCAAAGTGCTCATTTTAACGTGAACAGCCTATACTAACAATAAATTACATATACATCCTTTGTATATGTACAAAAAATTACTAAAACAAATATATAAAAACAGCAATCAACCAAGTTAATCTAGTCTCATTATAAATTACACATTGAAATTAATGCATTCAACATCTGCAGTATCAAATTCTGACTCTTTCATTAATTCAGCCCCTCTCCTTCACTGCTCCGCAGACTCATCATAGTCTTTCTGTACTCTCCCTTGGAGAACTTGGATCATTCCCTACGCTTTAACAGCACCCACCGATCGCTGTGAAAGTCACTGCTACTTCCAGCCACTGCAGTCGCTTACACTCGCGCTCCCCTACACGTATCTACGTTATCGCCTCAAGTACGCTGTCCTCGCTTCCACTCATAACACGGCCTGTTTCCAGTCCGCGGATTTCGCCACTACTGGACATATTGTGTCGAATATGTTATTGAGTATTTTGTCGTAACAAATACCTGCAGTGAGAGAAGAAATTCTAACCTGGTTAGGTGCGAAGGAGTTCCTCAGATCTGCACAGCAGTTATGCCTGATGCAATATGCCCGATTTTCGCTACAGATCCCACCCCAGCTGCGAGAGCAGCTCGTTCCAACAAGTGTTATACATTATGTTATATATGCAAATTAACCAACCAATATCTACTAGTGCAGGTCAGGGTAACTCAAAATAAATGCAGTTTGTTCGGCAATTTTTTTTATGTTATCGTTGTAAAACCCCTGTTGAGTGCATCGCAATAATTTTGAATAAGGATTAGGGACTAAGAAATTGCAAAGTTAATGCTATTTTGAAGAATAAGTTATTTGGATTTTAGAACTAGGGATTTCCAGGTCGGGACGGCGGCAATTCATGTATCATTCTTCCAATTTATATTTATATTTGTTTTTTATATTTTAACTACTAATGTAATTAGTATACAGGTGATTCTCAATAAGCCTGACAAACTTCGGGAGATGATTCTACATGAAAAAGTAAAAGGAAAACATACGTGACACTTTATACATAAACCGAATATTAAGGGAGGTATGGGCCCTTAAAAAAACGAGATTTTAAGCCGTATTTGTGCAAAATATCGACTCTTACGTTGAAGGTCCCGATAAAATACAATAATTTTGCGAGAGTTGTCATTGTATTTCACTTCGTTACCGATATTTTGTACAAATACGGTTTAGAACCTCGTTTTTAAGAATTCATACCTCACTTAATATATTTGGTTTATTTATAAAGTGTCACGTATATTTTCCTTTTACTTTTTTATGAAGAATCACCTCGCAATGTTTGTCGGTCTAATTGCGAATCATCCTGTATATGTTCAAAAAAAGAATAATTATAACTGCCTCTCTCCAGTGTGTCAACGAACATACGTTCCACACCAGAACGACATCCATCACTCTCCTCTCGAGCACATTCAGCTCCACCCCATTGACGAACAGCTACATTTTTTAAATATAAAAATCCTTCAGCATTTTCCCCTTTGACCTTTGTCGCTTGGACGACAGCCGTGCGTTGACGCTTCCAGCATAGAGTTACGGGATTTTGTGGAGCGTTCTCCAGTTCCCTCTGGAGAATCTCCAGCCATACGCACTCAACTGGCAGCTGGCAGATATCTATAGGTCAGGGTTGACCCGTAAGTTCAGGTCTATGGAGCATTTCTATTTTTGAACATATTTTGAATTTTGTCCCCAATATCGCTCCTGTTCAGTCCCGATTCCTCGGTATATGATGTTCACGCTAAAATGATCACTTTTGGAAGCTCTGCTTACGATCTACTTGTGTGCACATTGTTTTCTTCCGCCTTATGTAAAATTGACTTTGTCATTGACCTCATCACTATATTCATACGTCGGTCAAGTAAACCGGTGAAATTTTTGGGAAGGTAAATATTATACAAATTTGCTCATTTTCACACTTCGATGCACGAAAAAACAGAAAGCGAAAGAAATTAAGCTATCACAAATGGTTACCAAACACTTTTTATTTGACATTAAGATATGGAATTTTCTTCAATACATCGTTATTAACTGTACTGGTAAAATTTCACTAAGTGCGCCTATTAAAATATATGCGTTCAGGGGCAGTGACTTTTTTTCCAAGGTTCGTTGCCGACCAGTGACCTAGTTTCCCTTCCGCCACCGGGGCCGCGGTGGCTGAGCGGTTAGCCTGCTCGCCTCCCACCAATGCAAATCGCATTCAATCCCCGGCCGGGCCACTCCCGGCTTTTCACACGTGGGAATCGTGCCGGATGATGCCGCTGGTCAGCGGGTTTTCTCGGGGATCTCCGGTCATCACACCCTTTCATTCCGGCGCTGCTCCATACTCACCTCAATCAGCCTCATCGGCTCTCAAGACATCGCTGTTAAGAGCAGCCCAAATCACTTCACTCACTCACACCCTCACCCACCACCCGGGCTAATCATTTGATTATTTTATAGTTTATTAATTTGTTACAGTATCGTTCTTAGCATACTTTCCAAAGGAAATAAAGGCATATGGGATAACTTTTTAGCGTGTGTGCCTGTGTGTATATGTTTTGTGCGTATGGTGTGGCTGTGTTTCTATGTGCGTTTGTGTGTCCCACCCCTTCAACATTTGAACGCGTGAACCACATTTCACCAAACTCAGTACACATATATTTATATGTACGGAGACCTGAATGTTATATTTTAAAGCACGTAGGGCACTTACTTTCAGAATTGCGGCAATAAAATTTTTTTTGGCACCATGCAATTTTGTATGCTGACAGCGAAAGTCGTAAGCATTAAATTCAAAGGTGAATATTGTTAGTCCGTCATTTTGGAAGACAGCGTAACATGAAAAATAATGTTTTATGTTATATCTTGAAAACCACTCAGCCTATTTCCGCCAAATATGGCACGTGAGTATTACTATGATTGGCCAGGTAAATGTCAGTAGTTGAACTTAATTAAAAAGCTGGTTTAAAAATGGTGGCCATAAAAATAATTTAGATTTATTTGGCATTACTACAATAGGGTTTGAACAATTTCAACCAAGTTTTGTACAATGAAAGTATCTATAACAAGCATCATACAGGCCAGACAGCAACCACTTTTGTGAAAAATATAGCTTATATATTATATCTCGAATATCACTCAACCAATACTTTTCAAACTTAGCACGTAAGTGATACTATGATATGAAAAGAAAATATAAGTTAATGAACTTTGTTAGGCACTAATTTTCAAAGTGGCGACCGTAAAAATGTTATAGGTTTATTTCGTATAACTACCATACTGCTCGGCCAATTTCAACCAAATGTCGTACGTTGACAGTATCTACTGCAAGCAACAAGAATGTAAAATTCAGTCACTTTTTTTTTTCAACATTTTGTATGATAGCACTACATGAATAAATAAAGTTTTTGTGTCATATCTCATGAAACAGTTTTCCTATTCCTATCAAGTACGGCAAACAAGTAGTACTGCGATAGGTCATGTTAACTCATATGTTTTATGTATGTCAGATACTTATTTTTAACATGGTGGCCATATAGCTATTTTAGTTTTGTATGTCACATTGTCGAAACCTTGTAATTAATTACATTGTACTTTGTTTGATGGCTGTACATATTACAACAATCAAATGTGTACTCAAAATCATTTTGTCCACACCGTTTTGTAAAACTGTATTAGTTGACAAAACAAAATTATGTGATCCCCGATAAGACAACCAATTCCCACCAAATTTGGCTGATAATTAGCACTGTGGCAGGCTATGCAATTTAATACATTTTGAGAAGGACAGACAAAAAAAATTTTCAAAATAGTGGTCGTAAAAATATTTTAATTCAAAATTTTTTTATCTATGAAACTGCAGAACAAATTTCAACTTAACTTTGTATGCTGACAGTATCAGTAATGTCCATCAAAATAGTATTTGCAAAGCCTCATTTCTCCGCCATTCTGTAAGATAGCCCCACGCTAAACCATATAGTTTTCGCGCTGTATCTCGCGAAACAATCAATCGATTTATTTAAAATTTGGTGAATCAGTTGTATTGTGATAGGCTATATACATTTATATGTGTTAAGTATGTACGTCACTTATTTTCTGATTGGTGTATAGTTGATTACAAGATAGCTTAATTTTATGTGTTTTTCTAATTTCGAATCCTGAGTGAATCACTCACGTATTTTAATTGTCTTTATTTTGTTTCACATATTTCTAGTTTCATCTCTAATAATATTGCTGTCATTGATATGTCTACGACTATATGACATATTACCTTTCAAGAACTTGACTAAATTTTATTTGCACACATATAGGGCAAATTAGTCTCATTAGTTATCAGTATCTTCTTGTTACGCATAAAAACACACATACAAAGCTGATACGCTCCCTTCACACAGCTCAAAGCAATATCAATTTACCTAACAAACACTGGCTATCACATTACAACAATAAAATTCCACTCTACATTGAGTTCATTGAAACATAGAAAATTGAAACTGTTCATGTCTCCACTAAACAAACAACAGGTACATGTAACATTGCTTCCTGGTTTCACAAAAACTTGAAAGTAGCAATTGACTTATTTTATAGAACTATTTTATTTTTCCCAGTTTACCCCTTGCCGTTCATGACAATGGTCATGACAATGGGGTGCAACAAGCTACGTTCCACATATTTTGTTCTCCCATGTTTGTGTGATATTAATATATCGATGTGTTTCCTTACCATACACTAGCATGTGATATCTGAATTCCTTTTACCAAATAATGCCTCCTAGTTATTTTGTCCCAGTTTACCCCTTGCCGTTCATGACAATGGTCATGACAATGGGGCGCAACAAGCTACGTTCCACATATTTTGTTCTCCCATGTTTGTGTGATATTAATATATCGATGTGTTTCCTTACCATACACTAGCATGTGATATCTGAATTACTTTTACCAAATAATGCCTCCTAGTTATTTTTCTTCGTCTTTTAACTTCTAAAGATCTATCGAAGTTTCTAGATCTACTGGTTAATTATATTTTCACAGTTCCCTTAACGTTTGTTATTTGTTTATTTTATTAAATTGTTTCCTCTACTACTAACTGGATATTCAAATTAATTTTTTTGGTTACTTCTAGTCGACTCATTAGCATATTTCTATCACATATAGAATTTAACTTGAAACTATTTGGATCCACTTTAATCCTCCCTATGTCGAAATCCACAAAGTAAGTTTTTAAACTACTGTGATTGTTAGCGATATTTCAACATCTCAGCGTTGTTTTGTTGATACAAGATTTTATTGCACATTTTCGTTTGTGATTTCTATTATAAGATCCTATAGTGTATTTTACTTTCGTCGTAATTTTGATTTTTTCCCTTATACATATTTTTTAAAACAATTTTTTTATCGAACACTTGTCCATCTGTAAATAGCATGTAAGTCATACATTTCTGTATTAAAATAAAGGAAAAATAATTATTCTTATCCCAAACTGGATTAATTTGGCTTATTCAAAAAATTACAACTCCTAAAATGCGCCTACATATAAAAAACAGAATTAAATTAAAAACATACATATGTAAATATATTCGCTGTACGTATTTTTCCCTTCTATCATAATGCAGTTTGTGATATTGTGCGGGTGGGACAAGCTCCTCAGAAAGACACGGAGGAAACAAGTCACCACATGGCTATGGCCAATTTATTCTTTCCCTTCATCAGATTTCAAACACATAATGGAAGCGTTACATTTTATTTAAATTATCTTTAACAGTGTTAAACTCAAAATAGAAGAACCTGAGTAAAATCAAACACTTCTAAAATTAGGCAAAGAATAAACTAGCTCACGACCAATAATTGCCATAATTGCAAAATGTGGTAACCCAAAAAAAACTGTGAGAAATGAAAACGTAATGATACTATAATTTCGACTATATTAATCCGCCTTTTTTATTTTCTTTGATACCAAAATTCCCATAAATACAAAATGTATATTTCTGAAAAATTGTGGATCTACAAAATATATGTCTGAATGCAAAATCGTTTTAGAATCCCTCATCTGTGTTGATATTTTCAGGTTACAAATAAAAGTACAAGCGTTTAAATATACACAAATATATACATATTACATAAATATATATTTATGTATAAATGAAGGCTGCCCACGGTAATGCGAGTGCTTTTGGAACCAGCCTTTGAAAAATATCATACTCTCGCTATCTTCATGTATTTTAATGGGCTCATTGACTAACATGCACCCAGTAATAATGTTAGTAATGACTAGGGGGAAGCAGTTCCGGGTCTAAACGCTAAATTTAAATGGTTAAGTTAACATTAGTAAACACTGAGATATTTCTTATTTCCTTTCACTTGTTTTATGTATAGCTATAAGTTGTAGAATTACTGAATTTGTTAATATTTTTTCTTATACTTTGACAGTTGCACTTCACCAACGCATGAATAAAGTCATAAGGGCCACGGAAATTTTAATGACACATTTAATATGTATGTGCACACATGCCCAAGTTTCAAATAATGAAGTTCCTTTATAAATACAATATAAACATGAAAATAACAGATATATTTTATGTTGTAGCCAGCATTACTGCCACCATAGTTTTCCCATCATCCAACAGTTTCCAATTGGTTTAGGAGTCGTAGCTTATATATGAATGATAGATGGTAGAGCATACTGTTAATGAGGGGTTTTAATTATGTTATGTGACACTGACAATATAACACTGTGATAATTAACTGTAACGGGGAGCTTCTTTAAAAGTAGTTATTAATACATTATATTATGAACACCTCACGCCTTAAGTCCTGTAATTCTATGTTGGACAGTCCCCACCTGAATCTTGTTGCCGGATGCTGTATCTAGTTGTACGGATGACGTCGGACGAACACAGCCATGGCTGCGATCTTCCCTATAGTCTGGCCGGTCGTGGACAGATGCGGTGCCGCGCCTCGCATCTGAGCGTTGTTTAGCGTTCTGACATAGCTGGCCTCTTCCCCTGGTTGGTGGAGGGGGTTATAGTTGCTGGCCCTTCTCGCGCTACTCTGACGCAATCCCTGGCGTCCTGGTTCAGAGTAGGATGTTACGTTAGTGTTAGTTAAGTTAGTCCAAACACACCTACAGTTTACGTGACCTCACGAGACGTCAAGCATTTCTTTGACGACCACACATAGTACACTCCCGAGTAGGGGGGGGGGGGTGGTAAAAGGGGAAAGGGGCGTATCTGTTTCTCCCCTTTGCTGCCATCCGTCAGACGTTTCCCAGCCAGCAAGTCGTCGAGAAGTTAGCTTGTCCACGTGAGGCCGCCACATGCACACTATTATCGCTAGACACGTAAGTTAACTGGTTTAATTATAGTTCAAATATATTAATTTTCTATTCATATAGATAACTTGAATACACTTAATGGTCTACTGTTTGTGTCTCTTAGTAATTAGGTATTCTTGATTATGATTTATTAATCTTTTTTAAATAAAATCTGCTTTTGCGTGTTCTTTCAAGTATTCTACTAGTTTACAACTACAATATTTTAATTTTTATACCAATTATTTAGTTGATACAGATATTTTAATGCGAATGCGTCTTTAAATTTGCAACCATAGCTGGTGGCAATCCAGAAAATCCGTTGATAACAAAATCGAGGGATACAATTTGGCGTTGCAGCTCCGAATCTATCACCTACATTCAAAATCCAATTACGCTGGTCGATTGCCAAAGGATCAAAGAATATGTTACTCTGAGTGAGGACTGCAAAGCATTGCGCGTAAGAGGGGGGGGGGGGCGCAATTTAGAGTTCGTTTCGCCGCGTCTCATAATTTCCGCGTAGTAGGCCTATCAGATTCGACTAGGAGAAGCTACGACGCTAGTTTAAGTTTAAATCGACAGCTGTCATCAAGATCAATGGAATGCGTGTATGAAACATTTTTTTGGCGTGGCTATGGTGAAATTGTATGAATTTAATTTAAAAAACTCAAAAAACTTAACACAATGTCTGCCTATACTCGTCAGAAAGCCAAGTCAAAATAAAGAAATCGTATACGGTTGGAAAGACCATCTCACAAGCAATCCAGTGATACCCATAAAACCCCATATGGTAGGTCTAGTCAAGCGGTACCTGGCACGTAAACATCAAGGCGTCCGAGCGCGTCAACGTAGACGTATTCACGCAAAACAAACGGCCGTGTCCCTAACACAGCTGCAACCCATTTATTTCTAAATAATTTCCGGTTACAGTTTCGTTATATCGAATTTGCCAGTCCACGGTGAAACTGTTTCCTTTGTGTTCTAGTAGAGCGCCGTGTGCGACATCAAGATCTACGACGTGGGCACGCGAAACTGGCCCATATGCAAACTTGCCTACCACGTTTCCGCCATCGACAGCCATTTGAGAAGCGATAAGCACTAGGCCTGGATTTGACCGCGGAGGTGATCTGCATAACACCGCAGACTCGTTAAAAGCATGTTATGTGACGCAGACAATACGACACTGTAATATTTAACTGTAAAGGCGAGCTACTTTAAATGATACTATGTTATTATTACATTATACATTATGAACACCTCACGCCTTAAGTTCTGTAAATCATGAGACATGATGCCGGGGGCAGGGTGAAACTACAAAGAGGGAACACATACTATCTATATTTAATTTACAAGTTCATCGTGATGAATCATTAAATTTTATTAAGGATAGTTAATTAAATTATTACAAGTATCGTTTTTTTTGGTAATGTTAATTAATACTATGTGTAATGTGAGTGTAATGGCCATAATGCAAGTGATTTTATAATATTTTCACATAATTACTATAATTGCGTTCGTTAAATATTCTTTGTGTTACCTCTCATCACCAAGATAATACATTAATGTCATAGGCAACGTTTAGTCTTGCTTTAGTGGAAGGATATACAGCCATCAGCAATATCAAACTATGTATGGCTTCCGAAAGCGATTATTATTCGACATTCTTGTAACAACAATAATTTTTTTTTTTTTTTTTTTGTATTTTTAAGTGTTAGTACCGGATTATCTCAGGATCATGAGCAAGATAGATATTAATGCTGAGTTGATGTTATAAGTGCGAATAAAATTCCCAACCCATGAATTTCTTTCGATATACGAGGACAGTTCCAAAAGTTCAGGACTGGGAATATTGCCCCGATTCTATGGAAGTTATTCTATAACTAACGTCCATGAAGATAGCCTGTGACGAGTTTGTTTATGTTAGCAAAGCCAATACACAGTTGTCGTATTTTTCCTTGCTTTGCAAGTTGAATACATTGAGTATTAAAATGACGGATGAATAAGTTATACCATAAATAGCAAGGCAAAGGATTGGTAATGAATTGTGTGTCAGGTTACGCAAAAGTGGCCAGTAAACAACGAAAAAGTGCACGATGAAGAAGAAACAGCCAGATCAGCCGTGTTTAAGCGGTTGAAGTATTTTTAAATGGGGTGAAAGCAATGTGCGGCATCACCGGAGACGTAAACGCCCAAGAAGACATCACTGAACGATGAGAACAATGAAAAAGAAGAAAAAATGGCCGGAAAAAAAATGGTTATCGATTCGAAAATTATCATGTAATCTGATGCTGAGGAAGATTCGATGTGATATAAAATAAAAGAATATGGGAATTTAATGAAGGGTTATAAAAATAAATTTGTATTTTATTTTCCCATTTATCCCACTATAGTATACAGAAAGGACATAAAAATCTTATGTTTTCATGTATAATATTAATGATTTCATTTGTTTATTAGACGAGGCTACTGACCACAACCTGCTTCCAGTATGTCTGTATGTATACTTTCATTTTGACAGAGAACGATTATTCCTGTCCAAATGCTATGTGAAATTCTCCTCAACATTGCTAGAGACATAGAAGCCAAAGCATTTTAAAAATGCGTCTTAAAGTTTTTCAAACGTCCCGTAACGGTTGGTAAGTACCCCATGTTCACTGTCGTCAGACATTTCATTGTAACATGAAAACAGGTCACGATTTCAGGATGGCTATTCTTGAGGCACCGGTAACTCTGCAGAATCTTATAAGATCCATTTTCCTTAAAACAAGTCATCAAAATGTGCCCTTGCCGCATATGCATGATGTGATGACGCCCCGACCTGCTGAAACCACGCTTGACAGTGAAGTCCTGAGTCATACAGGTGAGGAATAAACCAGTTTCTTTACATCGAGAGGTATAAGATATGGAATTAAACACTAGGGATTCCGCCGGGGTGGTGATAAAGATGTGATTACCTGCTAGCTACGTATAGTCCATTCCAGATTGGAAGCGATTTATGAAAATCAACCTTTGAAAAAACACTCTAGGCATAACATGCCACGTGTTTTTTCAATAAACTGTATTCCACAAATATATAGCACTGTGATTAACTTTATATTATTGTATTGTATTATTGAATAAATGAAAATTTACCTTAATATCATTTATAACTTGTAATATTTATTTATTTTTTAAATATAAATTAACAACAGCGAGTGCAGCGACGTGTTGGCAACGACACGTAAGAAATAGTTCTCAATTAAACGGTGCCTATCGAAATATTTAAATATTTAAGCAGCCCCGATGGCAACATATCACATTTTTAGAGTTTAAAATAACAGCGGAAAATATCGTGAGTAGGCCGTAATGGTACGGTATTGTTTTATCGAGCGAGAAAGCAATTGAAAAACTGTCTGCTGGCGAGGATTGTCGCACTCTTTCTCTTTCTTCGTCTCTTTCACACTCGGAAAATTTCACTTCGCTAGTAAGCAATGAAATTCTACATGTTTTCAATTGTAGGATATTTCATACTTATTACAGTAAAATAATGATTTTGAATTTGTAATTTACAACTGAAAAGATATTTTAATGTTTGAATACGTATTTTAATATATTTAGATATGATGACGGGGCAATTACGTAGTGAAGTTGGCAGACGTGGCGTGTTGCTTTTTGTCGAACGAATCGTAAATTATTCTTACTCCGAAAAATACTTCAAATTAATGCATCACGTTTGTAGACGTTGTGTTGTTTAAACCTACCTAGGCAAGTTACGATGTTGTGATAAATCTGTGTTTCCACGGCAGTAATAAATATACTGTGACGTGTGTTTCGTTAATCATTTCGTCTGTGAAATGGCGTGCCTTTGTGCATCGTGGTCGATACGCTGGCCCTATGTGTGCGTGATTTCAAATATTTGATTAGCGCTATTTATACGTTTTAAATGTGAACTGTTTTTATGACGAAGTTATTTATTTACATCCACTTCTGATTATTTATCACAACGTTGTACCTTTGCCCTAAGGGGTTTGAAACGCAGTCGTGTAACGTAATTTGTCATAATCCCAGAAGAAAAATACTAAGCCCGATAAATTTCAATAAACCTAATAAACAGTAAGTAGCAATACATAGAAATATGAGCGGGATAAAAGTTATCGTAGGCTTATTTGTGTGCATATTCAACACTATCTTTTGAAGTGTGTATGACAAAAATGAGCAACACGAGTTGCGAGCTTGAATTTAATGTGCCTTTTTCACTGGCTGTTCCTTCGTTTTAATATTTATTCCAACTGAGACCGTCCTTTTAGAGAAATGACCCAACACATATCAATAACAAAAGGATAATTACAATTAGTAGAGCCCTTTACCTCGCAGTTGTAACAGTGTTAAACACAGTCGCGGCAAAATAGTAACGTGCATTACATGTATTGAGCTACGCCGTGGAAAACAAATATGTTAATGTAAAATAACTGTAAGAACTGTCTTCAATTCAGTTATTTTTAAAACGTCATAAAACTGACCTAAATAATGTTAGAGGCCTAAACTGTGAATATTCATATGGAATGGTTTTTGGAATATGGCAGAATTATTTGAAAAGCTGTAAACAGTAAACAACACATTTGACAGGTATAAAAGTAGAAGTCACATTTCAATGTTTATTTTTAGGCGTAGCGAAAGTATAAGAACATATTTGCACACACAATGACATGTAAACATTGATTTTGACAGATGCTACATGGCAGTCACATGGCAACGTTTGTTTACATTTGGCGGAAGGATACGAAACGGACTTGCAAGTAGATATTTAGGAGGGCTTCGAAAAAGTTGCTTCCAATGGGGACTGGACTATAGTGTTTTTCACGTGTTATGCAAAATAAAATGTGCTGTTAGTTTTGTTTTCAGTGATTTTTTAAATTTCATTCAGTACGTCGCTCATAGTTATAGAAAAAAATTGAAAAAGTGAAACTATTAAAGAGGGAACACATAATGTATAGTTAATTTACGGCAAAAAGAAACAGCTACTAAAGATCATTTTGCGCGTGTTTGGGGCACCAGTTTGAGGATGCTGTCAAGTGAAGTAACAGTCTCATTAATAACAATAACAAATAAGACATTTTAAAAGTTATTATTGCTAAGGCACACAGAAACTATTATAATGTGCACGAAGCAAAATTGGGAAACTCTAGTATGTCGGCGAGCAAGAAACTATAAGCACGTTAATGCCACTTTCTCAAAATATCTACTAAAGGTAGCTGAACAAATCATGCCAAAACATAATTTAAAAGGTCAATTCATTACTCCATTAAATTTTTATGTAATAATATAATGTAAGTGAGGAGTGAGTAGAATATTAGCAGGAATGCGCGTGGTAATTTAGGGTGAACTCCACGCGTAGGCGTCTAAATATATGTAATATCAGGGGCCGCACCCTACACCTGGAAACTGCGTGAGTAGGTTGCGCATTCTGTAGTCGTAGCATCCAAAACAAGGTCACCCAGATTTACACCTGTAATCAATCTTACCACTAGTGTAAGTCGTGCCAGATCCTTGGTATCCTCAAACCGCCTGGCAACAGGAATCATATACATGGGCACTGGACAAAAATAAAGCTATCAACCAAACTACTCTTTGGAATAGTACTCACATATAAGTGGTTCCCATATACGAAATTTACTAACAAATTCCTAGACCTGAGAAAAACCACTTATTGAGAGTTAACTATCTGTGGTCACTGTTAGAAGTAATATACAGCTCTTTAATTATTTATAGAGTATTAAGTACGATATATTAGCTGTAACTATTGATGTAGCCATCTCTGAATTACGCCCAACAGTAAAAAAAGTTAACTACTTTAATATTCTTTATCACGCATTAAACTCACGCCAACTCAGTAGGGAGTAAAATAATCTCTTATGTCGGGGTGTCCGTGATTGTTCTGAAAGCAACTGATGAATTATACTGCATTCCAAAATGGCGAACTAACTGGCACGTTAGCATGCTCTGATCTGACGTTCATCTCTTGTGGCAGCTCCACATAGAATAAATTAGTTAATAGTAACACACAAATAATGATAGACGCTGGAGATCTTGAATTACTCAGCCGCAAGACGTAGCTGGTTCGTGTCCATAGACTTACCTGGTAAGACTTACGAGCCTTCGGTACACACGCTACAATCTGTACGGTACCAAGCGTGGTCGCGGTGATGCAAAATTGCAATTCAGCTATCCTCGCGTAGGCAGGGCGAGCACACTGAAAAATGTCTTGATGTGTCGCGGCCAGTCTTCTCCTACAAGGCAGTCTGCATACTTCACTCCAAATTCCCTACTGAAATTTAAATCCTATCAGGCCCACGACCGCTGGGTCGTAGCCTGCCTGACAGCAAATCCCAAAACGGCTTGCGTGCCTTAAATATCTTTATTACATAACACTTTCAAACCTAGCGCCAATCACGAGACGGATACATTAAAAAAATGTATAATCGTCACATGTTACCTTGGTAACCAACAACAAGATGCTCTGCATATCGAGGCCACGTAAATATTATCTCTATGTATGAAAACTGAAAATATTTATCTATACTACTAAATAAAATTAATGTGTCTGTGATTTTCGAATTTTTCACTTTAAATTAATTTTTCATACAGTATAATTTATAACTACGCCATATCTAATGTTAATTTTTTTCACGTCTGTCTGTCCGAACGGATTTAACTCAAAAACCACTTAACGTATTGACAGCGAATTTATACAGTATATAGATAATAACACCACGACCAACTTAGTCTCTGTTTCATCAGATATCTCAAACGGTTTCGGGAAAAATTATGATCACGGATGTAAATAGGTTCTGGATTAAGCTTTTCTTAAGATTACTGCATAAAAAAAACATTGATAAAATTTTCATCATTTCTCCTTTCTTTTATGTCTACGTGCTATAAACCTTTACTTCCAAAAAGCCGTAGGGGCTCAGTGGCTAGAGTTATTCCAAGTGGGGCCGCAGTGACCCATTGGATATATATACTATATTAAGTGGGGCCGCAGTAGCTCAGTGGTTAGAGAACCCAAAAAAAGTCGCTATATCAATTCAAAGTCCTAAATATCATGCTAACATAAAACATGTGCGAAGCGATGGCAGGGTGTAATTAAATAACTCCATTAAACCTGAAAGAAGAAATATTAGTGTTTTAAACATAAAACCTTAATGAAACTATCGTGGGCTTTATTTTAATAACTAAAAAAAAAATCGTGGGAACGAAGTCGCATGGGTCAGTTAGTAAATATAATGAAATGGAGAAAATGTTAAAATAATTAAATATCTTGCAAATAATAATTATATAACAGCTATACGAAAGATAAATATGCGTATATACATTATACATATATATCGTTAGCAAAACAAACAAACATAACATATTCATACCACTGTATATAAACTGACGCAACGTAGTGTGCACAAATAAGTTAAAAACTGAGGCGTTACAGTTTGTATATCTCTTGTTTGCTACAAGATTTACACTTTAGCCTAGGATTACTGTGTTTGCCGTATGTGTTGGATATAACCAAATTATCTTTCGAGTTAATCGAACATTCCCCATAAATAATAACATTTATATTGTAAGACAGATTAGAGTTACTCTCGTATTTTAAAATGTATTGATATAAATTATTGCAAAAGATATAATTTTCACTCTGTAACACTAAAATGCGTCTACCGTACAATTGTTCAGCTTGCACATAATTTTGTTGCAGTCAGTTCATTGAAATGTGTATTTTTATTCTACTTAACATATTGCAATTTTTTTTTCGAGTTATTTTTTTGTTATATGAACTTTCGTTCTGACTTAATTCTTATGGAAACCACGAAAGGTATTGAAACAATCGAAAACAATTTTTAAAAGTCACAAAAGCTTTAAAAGTAGGGTATTTTTTAAAACCTACGTGACGGTGTTGTCGCGCCCAAGATATAATTTCGCCTTTTTTTTTATTATAACAGTTCTATACCTTCGTACCTTAAAGTCTCTTCGTTGTTCATAGGTTGATACGATGGCATTAGTTATAATTATTGCAGTGTAAGGTAATAGTGGGCATAAGTTTTTATATGTTGAATTTTGATCAAATACGTGTTATATTTGGAAAAAAAATTTAATTATTAGTAACTTTCGATCACTTGCAGTTTCAATACATAAACAAGAAGTTAATAATAACATATGAGCATACTTTCCTCTACATTGGTGCAAATAACTTTGAGTGGAGTTCTTGAAAGCCTAGATGGCATGTAGGCATTGACGTCTCATTGGCAGCAATATCATTAGAGTCGAAAATAGAAAAAAATGTGAAAGCTCACGAACACAATTAAAATACGCGAGTGACGCACCCAAGATTCTAATTCAGAAAAATTGGTAAAATTAAGCTAGCTTGCAATCTACTGCATCACGGGGGCAGTATTCGGAGCATCAACTTCGGATGTAATCAGTCTAATGTTTTGTGTTGTAGGTAACATTAAGCTGAAATATTTACTTGGCCATCATTTTGAAAATAAGTCTCTGAGCCACTAAAACGCAAAAGTTTGCATGGCCTACCAAAACACTTCTTGTGTTAAAAAGTTGATGGAAATCGCTTGGTTGATCTCCTATATTTGACATAAGAACATGATTTTCTTAAATTGTGCAATATTACAAAATTTCTCGAAGAAAGCCTCTGTACACGATGTCTGTAATAGATAATGACAGCATTAAATGTTTGATTGAAATTGTTAAATAGACTTGACAAACATATGAAAATATTTATATGGCCACCATTTTTAAAACTATTGCCTTGCTCAATTTAAATAATTTTATTATACTTGGCCTTCTGTAGGCGCGTAAATTTTTTTGTAAATTAGTCGAATTGCTCCGCAAATATGACAAATTGGTCAGTTTACCAAATGACAGTACTTTGCAGAAAATTGCGGCAAATGGGGATTTATGTATGCAGTCGGTTTATTAGTCCTCGAGATATGGCATAAAACCTCCAATGGTCATGTGACGATCTTCATAAATGGAGGACAAATTGTTTAAATATTAGTACATTCAATTGTTATCAGACATAAAATATACAAAGTTAAATTTATATCGCACACTATTTATATTATGTTAAATTTATATTAATATAGCACAATAAACTAAAATATTTGTATAAGCGCCATTCACCAAATTAGAATCTTACATAAGCCCACTTAAAAAATATAAATTAATATAGCCTACCACAGTAAATCTTCTTTGCCCAGTTTGAAAGAAATCGGTTGATTGTTTCCCGAGATGCAACATAAAAACTATATTATTTCAACTGGGCCTATCTTACAAAATCGAGGAGAAATGAGGCTTTGCAAAGACAATTTCGATGGAATGACTCATAACGTCATCATACAAAGTTAATTTGAAATTTGTTTTGCAGTTTGTAGATAAAAAATTCTGAGCTTAAATGTTTAAATGGCCACCATTCTGAAAATGTATGCCTGCCACACTCAAAATTTATCAGTTTACATAGCCTGACATATGGTTAAATGCTTGCCAAATTTGGCAGAAATTGGCTCTGTTTCCGGAGATTACAAAAATTCTAGATGTCAAGTGCTACTATTTGATCAAATGGCGGTCCAAAGAGATCTTGCGTGTACACAATAGATAGCAATATTATATACAGCTATCAAATAAAGTTTCGATGGAATTAACTACATGGTTTAGACTATAATTATAACATGCAAAACTAAAATATGTTTATGGTCGGCATTTTAAAAATAAGTGTCTGACATGCCTAAAACATATCAATTAACATAACTGAACACAGTACTACTAGTTTGCAATATTTCCTAGGAATAGCAAAATTGTTTCCTGAGATACGACATAAAATATATATTTATTCGTGTTGCACTATTTTCAAAAACAGAGGACAAAAGAGGCTCTGTGTACTTACATTTGATGTTTGCTTTATATTTTATATAATCCCAGCATACAAAGTTATGTTGGAATTGATTTAATATTTTGCAAGATACAGCATACTCTGCTAAAATAGCTAGATTGCCGCCATTCTGAAAGTAAGGGTCTGACATACTTGAAACATATCTGTACATATCATCTGCAGCAGTGTTACTAAGTGCCAAATTGGATAAGCATCTGTCAATTTTTCTCGAGAAATTACATAAAAGCTTGATTAATTCATGTAGCGCTATCTTACAAAATGCCGAATACATGTAGCCCTTTTTGCAAGAGTTGCTATAAACATACAAAATTTGTTTGAAGTTCGTCAAATGTTATGGTAGTTATACAAAATAATCTTGAAATATTTATACGGTCAGCATTTTGAAAATAAGTGCTTAATAAAGTTTAATTACCTATTATTACCTGGTCTAATTGTTATATTATTTCTTAAGTGCCAAATTTGGCGAAAATTGGTTGAGTAGTTTTCGAGTTATAATGAAAAATATTTAATTTTACACGAGGCACTATCTTTCAAATTGGCTGTAAAATGTTTTTTTAGCTTATATGATGCTTGTGATACACACTGTCAACATACAAAATTAGGTTGAAATTGGCCAAATGGAACGGAAGATATATCACATAAACCTAAAATATTTATGCGGTCGCCATTTTGAAAATAAGTAGTCAATAAAATTGATTTTTAATATTTACTTGGCCTATCATAGTACTACTGACGTGCGCAATTTGAAGAAAATTGGTTTAGTAGTTTTGGAAGTATAACATAAAAGCTAAATTTTTATATGTGGCGCTATCTTTCAAAACAGCTAAAAAAAAAAAAAAAAGGATCAGTTTATTTGGTAATATGATACTTGTTATGATTCTTTTAGCGTACAAATTTTGGTCAGAACTGGTCAAATATTATGGTAGTAATACCAAATTAACCAGAAATATTTATAAGGCCACCATTTTGAAAATACGTATCTCATTATGTTTAATTACTTATATATAACTGGCGACATAGTATTACTCACATACGTTGACTAGTTTTCGAGATATGAAGTAAAAACTTAAAATCTAAATTTTTTACGTGGAGCTATAATCCAAAATGTTAGAACAACAGTTTTCACCTCTGAATATAATGATTACAACTTGCGCTGTCAGTATACAAATTTTGTTAAAAAAAAACAGTTTGAATGGTTTCCGAGATATGAGATATCGTACTTAATTAAAAAATGGTCGCCATTTTTAAAGTAAGTTCCCGGTTTGGCAGATAATTATAAAGTCAGATGTCATTGCTTAGCCCTGAATGTGTACCGATTTTGGTGAAATTCGGTTAATGATTTCAAAAATTGTTGGGCAGGCGGTAGTTGCAGCAGACACACACACACATGCACGCAGATAGGGAAGTGAGCTCATAAGCCTTTATTTCCTTCTGAAAGTATTCTAAATTAAATACGAAGTTGCTGACATTTCTTCAACATTATCTGTTTCCTGACATCATCCTTTACAGATATTTATGGATTTGTTGAAATGAAATTTTATTTATGAGAGTGTTTTGTACTGAAGAATTTGCAAAATATGGTTCCGAGTCATTTATCAGGTAAAAGTGCCTCCCGACTCTGTACAAGTTGGAAGGCAAAACCGAGCTGTTGGTCACATAAAGTGGCAAAACGTTAATGGTATTTTTTTTGCCATCATACATCCGTACTTCTCTTCCTAAATATCCTCAGGAAGGAGTCGTAGGCAGTTAAAACCGCCTTTATTTTATAGTACATCATTAAATATTTCCTTTCATTTCACAGAAAAGTGCTGGTAAAAATTATCCATTACGGTCCGTAAACTCTCCATAAAATAAAGGACACTTGGTTTTTCCGAAAGGGACCTCATGTAAATTTCACAGAAATTTCCGTGAGTACAGGGAAAATCTCCACGAAATTTCTTGTTATTTTTTGTTACTTCAAGTTATTAAAAAATTGTGAAGATTTTTAATTTTTGTTCTGCTTGTGTTTTACGCTGTATATAAAGTAATAAAAAAATTAAAAATAATTTATATCTAAACTAGATTTGGACATGGGTCAAAAAGTTACAAGACCATAACTCTAACCAATTTCCTATAATTTCTCATCCTATTACTGTCAAATAAGTCACTTTTTCAGTTTGTATTAAAGTTAGTGTAATTTAAGTGTTGCTAAATGTTACTAACAACTGATACTATTTTCTGATATTTAAAAGAGCAGGACTCAACAATGTGCATGACCTAACTGCAGCAGAAACGATCATTTTATGGTATAGGCTGTTCACGGTAAAATGAGCACACTTTTTAAAGCCCTTCTTAAGATCTATTTGTGTACACGTTGCGTATTATTCCGCCTTACATAAAATTAACATTCCCGTGGGTCTTATCACTTTATTCATGAGTCGGTCAGATGAAATTGTGAAATTATAGAAAATTAAATATTCTTCAAATCTGGTCGTTTTTATTCTTCGATGCATTAAAAATATCTGAAAGCGAAAGAAATAATTACAGTTATCATAAATTATTACCTACCACTTTCTTTTCGGCGTTAAGAAATGGAACTACTATCCATCCATCGTTACCAACGTTAATGTGCGCATATCACTCAGTGCGCCTGTTAAAATAAATGCAGGCAGGTACAGTGACTTTTTCCTAAGGTTGATTTCAATGGTGCTCAGTTTATCGTCCACAGCCTTTAACAGTGGCGAAGAAAGATTCATGTAGACTGGGCATTATTCGTTCGCGTAACACGAAGCCATAGAAATTGCGAAGACTGCCCGTATTTTGCATTTACAGAGCTCTGCTCCGTTTTTTTCCTCATTACGGATCACGTCTCCCTATACAAGACGCTCGGAAACTACCTGCCGAAACGCATACCACAGAAATTGTGAGTAAACATAAACAAGAATCTCTATTCCCGGAATGTTCGGAAAAGGCATTCAGTATGTTTAAATTGAAGTTGAATTTCGGCAAACGACGGCAGGTGTCCGCAGCCGTATGTACGCGTGTGCATTGCAAGTTGCATAACACGAAGGCGCGTGCTGCACGAGGCTCTCTACGTCGTCTGTCGGTCTAATGGGTTGCCGCTGTCCCACACACAGGCGTCACCACAGTGGCAGGTGAGTTTGCCTACATCTTGATTGCCTATGTACAGGCGCTGGCCGCATGTCGCTCTATCATCGTTCGCCTTCGTGTCACGCAACTTCTGTACGCAGGTACATACGGATGAGGACACCCGACGTCGTTTGCCGAAATTGAACTTCAATTTAAACATACTAAATGCCTTTTCCGAACATTTTGTGACAAGAGATAAGTGTTTATTTTAGTCCGCAGTGGCTGTGGTTAGCATTTCCAAAGGGGAATTTCCGAACGCACACACACACACACATATACATGTAAAAATTTCCGAAAATATACCGATATGTTTAACGATGTAGATTTGCTAACCTTTTCTCTAATTTCAGCCAGTCACGTGGTATTGTTTTCATATCATATATCGGTTAGAAATCTCGTTGGAGTTTGGGAAGTCGACGATAGTCTATTCGTGGTTAAGTTATTTTTTTTATCGAACCTTTGAAAAATCACTTCATAAATGGCGTGATTGATTGTTTCCAAAATTTTTCGTGCGGCACAAGTGTATTATAATTATTTTACTATGAGTGTACCTTATTTTCTCTTAAATTGATCTTTTACGGTTATTTGATTCATAAAACATAGCATTTAACTTATAATCATAATGAATGAAAACTGAGAGAACATAAGTGTGATGGTAATGCTAAGTAAGAAATAGTTCTTCTGCAAAATATTATTACACTGAGTGGCACGAATGCTGTACGTCATCCCTTGGTGTAATTTTATAGATTACGTTAAAATTTATTAAAATGATGCAGTGGAATATCCTGGAAGTAGAACTTAAACGGGGCTTCAGAAAAGTTGCATATAACCGTGAATGGACCATAGAGATTTTTTTCCCGTGTAATGCATGGTGGTAGTGGGAGATTTGGCTCATATATTTACACCCTAGGTCCGTGTGATACCTGTTGCGCCATTAGATCTGAATCGCTACACGTGACCGATAAAACAAATGGGCAACCGCAGACAATCCTGTATGGCACGAAAGTGAGGAGACAGTACGAAACTGATCAGACTGCGTGGAATGACGCGCGAACTGAATGGCTCCGAGGCAAATCGACCGTCGTCCCGGGTCGTGTTTCACTCATGCATAACATGCGGTCGTTCGCACAAGCCAAGCAATCGTGGTTGATACATCGGCCATCAGCGACTGGCCACACATGCGCGTTGGTGATGGGCACTCACTTATGGGACACTCTCGCCAAGTTTCCCCATCTCCATTTCCATCACGAGGTTGGCAATTTTTTTTTTCACGCCGATCACGTGTGAACGACTCAGGAGAAAATTTCTCGTTCTAAGCTCAAAGTGGAGTGTACAGATTTGGGCGACTCTTAACATCGAGGTCTTGAGAGCCGATGAGGGCGAAGCGAGGCGAGCATGGAGCAGCGTCGGAATGTTCAGGGCGAGGGAAACGGAAGATCGCTGAGAAAACACACTGAACAGCGTCATCTCCGGTACTATTCCCACGTGCGAAAATCTGAGAATCGAACCAGGTTCGCACAGGTGAGAGGTGAGAAGTATGGCAACCACATCACAGCGGGTTCCTATACCCTCAGTCAGAAGTTCCACACCATTTCTTACCTTACATTCCCAGAACACTAGAATATTGCTATTAAAAGATTACCGTATTCATGATTTTAAAACCGTTAATTTAAGTAAAAATTTGAGAGAGAGTGTCATACTGATATAATTAGTTCCTAATTCGGAATGAGAAAAACCGTCTCTCCACTTCTATTTCATCTTGTAGGTTATGCTTGTTTGTATACGTAAGACATACAAGAGTATCGTATACCTATATGTATAAATATATCCATGACAATCAATATTCGGATCTCGATGGTACCATAGGTGAACTTTAGCATTTGGGAAACGTTGCGTACTGTGTCGTTGTTTGGGTCATGTGTTTTTTGTGCAATTATACACATGACGACGTTTCAGATGAAATAAATTCAAGTGTTTGGATCTCAAAAAACTCCTCTGTAAATTGGATACTTTAAAAAGCAAACTAAGTCAAATTGCCTTGTATACATATATAAAAAAAATTATATTTACATTCTCACACGTGTGTTTATATATATATACACACACACGAATATTTACGCAGGTTATTACAGAAATTCATGATATAGATTCGGATGAAAAGGTTTTAATAAAAGTGCTAAAATTATTTATTAGTATATTGTTAAAAATTATCGCAATTATTACAGTGAACAGAAAACATCTTGAGGGTTTGTTATGCATAATGTGGATTTTAGGCACTCAAATAACAAACACGCCTAAACGGTCATGCGAAAAAAAAAAAATGTGTCTGAGAGCTAATTTGTATCGACGTAAAATAAGTTTACGGACCCAAATATTTACAAGAGAATATATTTATAGTTTGTTCATGAGTAATTCAGCACTTTTGCAACCCATGATTAAAAGTTAATTTCCTGCTGATTTTATGATTTTCAATGTATGTAAAATTTACAATGATGTGGGCACAACGTTTTTATTCATTAGTCAGTCAAGTAATAGCGTGAAATTGTTAGTATCCTTGATCTCTTACCAATGCACCAATCCGTAGTCGTATGTATCTCAAGAGTAAAAAAAAAAAAAAAAAAAAAAAAGTTAACATGGTTTGCTTAAAATTAGCGCACGCAATAACATCTGAAGTGTTGGAAAGTATTTGACTTTATTCGCTGCTATGTAAACTGTCATTCTGCACGTTAGCGTGCAAGTTTGCGTATGTACGTCATTCACTGTTACTGCCAACTTTCCTGAATTCTTGAAAAAGTTCTACTTCCGAGATATTTCTCCGCCCCATGCAAACAAACCTGAGAAAATAACACTGCATCCATGCACAGACAGTGTAATAACGTTTAGCATAAGAACTGTTTCTTTCTGGCCATTACCAACATACGTATATTCTATCTGCGTTTTTTGTATTAATAATAAATGAAGTATTGTAATTAATACATAAAGTATAATTAAAATTTCAATTTAACATAAATGAGGTTATATAATGTTAACACGGGTATAGAACTCATAACTTATTTAGGAAGCAACTAAACAGTTCGTATATGGTGAGTTTTTTCAAATGTTTATTTCAGAAGGTGTGAAGAAACCGCGAATAGACAATCCGGAGTTAACGGCCAGTAATTTTTCTTTCATACATCGAGTTTAAAACTGCTTAAAGGTTTTTTTACGGTAAACTGATCACTTTTGAAAGTCCTTTTATAAATCTACTTGCACTCACGTTATGTACCAGACCCCTATATTAAAATTTAACACTGACATGTGCCTCATCACTTTATTCATGTCACGGTAAAGTGAAACTATAAAAATATTATAAAAGTAAGTATTTCACTAATTGGATCAATGTTACTATTATATGTATTAAAAATATATAAAGAAAAAGAAAATAGTTTTAGTACTCGTAAATGTTTATCTAACACTTTCACTTCTTGATTATGACATGGAATTATTTTCCATGCGTTGTTACCAACTTTACTGTGCATATACCAGTGATTTTTCTTGTTAAAATACAAGCAATTAGGGGCAGTGATATTTGTCAAAAGGTGATTTCAAAAGTGCTCTGTTTACTTTGAACAGTCTCTGATTTACACTGTAATTTAATACAGTAAATAGTTCTTTTTTTAAATTAATGGGTGTATGACCCCAAAAAATTAATAATTTTATATTGGACTGACCATTGTTCACCTCGAACGCATTGCATGTAGTAATATATTCGTAGAATAAAAATTGTGTTTGGTTATGTTGGGGACACGGCCGTTTGTTTCGCGTGAATACGTCTACGTTGACGCGCTCGGACGCCTTGATGTTTTTTTTTTTACGTTCCCGGCACCGCTTCACACGATCATATGGGGTTTTATGGGTATCACTAGTTTGTTTTTGAGATGATATTTCCAACCGTATACGATTTCTGTATTTCGATTTGGCTTTTTGGCGAGTATAGGCTGAAATTATTTTAAGTTTTCTTAATTTTTTACATTATACTCATACAACTTCACCATAACCACGCCACACAAATGTTTCGATCGATCTTGAAGAGAGCGTCGTAGCTTCTCCTGGTCAAAAATTATATTACGTGGAAATTATAAGAGGCGGCGAAACAAACTCAAAATTGCGGCTATCGCACACCCCCTCCCTGCGCGTCGCACTATGCTTCGCTGTACTCACTCAACGTAACATATTATTTGATCCCTTAGCAATCGAGTGGTATAATTTAATTTCGAATGTAGGCTATAGATTTGGAGCTGCAATGCCAAACTTCATCCCTCGATTTTGTTATCATCAGATTTTCTAGATTGCCTCCCACTATGGTTGCAAATTTAAAGACTCATTCACGTCATAAAAGACACTTTATTATTATTTTGAATATTTTGAGTTGAAATTGAAACTTCCTCGGTTTTGTTACATCCGTAATAACAAATACGAGGTTTAACAGATGAAAAAAAATTACAAAAGTAATTAAGGTGAAATTTCTCATTGTTTTGGAATTTGGTTATCTGAGAGAGGTTTTGAGAAATGCCCCCTTAATGCAGTTGTTAGTTGTAAAATTACTATAGTTTTCAAAATATACCACTCAAATTCCGACACAAGCGTGTTATAGAGAGGTTCAAAGTTGAATTAGAGTCAAACCGCAGCATACTATATTTGTGTTACAAGCTACGAAAGGAACAAAAACACCTTTTCCACTGAACTTTATGGTTTAAAATATTTATTAAATGAATGTTAGCTGTTTCGCTTTGAATGAACAAAAATATATACTTTCAACAAAATTCAGAATGCTAATACTCGCTCACCTGTTTATAAATCTTACACATACTGAATCAGTATGTTCTGCACACCATACAGATTGCATTAAATGCGATTTAATTGGAAAAAAAATACTAGGAGCAAAGCCTAGTATGCGGCCAAACTCGGGAAATTAAGACTTTTGAGTGTTATATTTTGGAAACTATAATGATTTGTCAACTAATAACTACATTTAGGGGCCACTTTCCGAAAACTTTTCAGAAAGCCAAATAAAAAATACTGAAATATCACCTTAATGTCGTGTGCTACTGAGTGACATACATGCAATCACCAAATAAATATTCATGCTTTAAAAAAAAATTAAGAATACGTGAAAATTCCTTTATATTTAATTTTTTTTCCCCCATATTATATATGTCTTGGTTTTGGTTGATTGCATAGGTACGTGTCACGCGGTAGCCCAAGGAATTAGATTTCTTTGTACATCATTCATCTGTGAAACACATTACGTACTTGTTATCACGGCTGCAAAAATGCAGAATATTTTTGTATTTGACATTAAATTATAAAAGATAATAATATATTTAAACATTTTTTATTCGAGGAAAATGTCATCGCATGCAATGCGTAGGAGCTGGACAATGTTTTGAGGCAAATATAGAATTATTAATGGTTCGTGGTGCGACATCCTGTATAGTAGTATATGTAGTAGTGCGACATACTGTATAGTAGTATATGTAGTAGTCAGTGGCGAGTCCGTTACCGCAGCTTGTGCTCTAAACGTTTCGATACAATTTGGTGCTCGGTTCGCATGGCCGTCCCGGCGGGTGGTTAACGAGTTGGAGGCGACAAGCGGCGAGTGCTGCAGCTCGGGTGGTTTTTGATGTTGCGTGGGTTGTTTTTTTTGGGGGGGGGGGCGGGAAAAGGGGGGGGGGGGGCTTAGACGGCAAAGAACAGGAGCAGGAGAGCCGGCGTGTATCCTAGCAACCCTTGCCGGTGCAGCTACCGCCTCGTGCAAGCCAGGAACGCCTGCCCTCGACAACTTCTAATTTGCAACCGATGTAGCGTCGGGCGAGCGATATCTTCCCTGTGCTGGCCGCGGCCCGCATGCAGATTTATAATCGATCAAGTGACCCGGCCAGCTCTTTTCTCGCTCTCTCTCTCTCTCTCTCTCTCTCCGTCGCGTACCCCTCGGCCTTTCGCTTGACCACTCCACAGAGGGACAGAGGACAGGGAGAGAGAGCGAGTGAGGGGGTGGGAAGGGGCACAAGTTAGTCCCACCGAAGTCGATGCCATAAAATATTCCCCTGCTCTCTAGAACTCTCTCTTTCGGAGAGATGCCCGTTAAGGTAGGCGTGCAGCTAAAGAGAATTAAATTCAATTTAGAAATGATGTTGTGTATTTAACATGAATTAAAGTTCTTCAGAAGAAATTCTCCACGACATTAGTGCACAAATGGCCTACAAAACTTTCAGAATCGTCTGTTCAAATGGTTTCGAGGAGGTTTGTTTTGTTCTTCATCAGTCTTAAAATTTCATGAAAATTT
This sequence comes from Dryococelus australis, assembly GCA_029891345.1. Classification (NCBI taxonomy): domain Eukaryota; kingdom Metazoa; phylum Arthropoda; class Insecta; order Phasmatodea; family Phasmatidae; genus Dryococelus; species Dryococelus australis. The sequence goes on along the minus strand of CM057006.1, from coordinate 74,643,217 downwards.
TTTCCTTATAATCATTTCAAGGTTACTTCACGTTTTTCTGAAGCCATCCTAAAGTTATACTCACAGGATATTCCTCCGCCAAAATTACACCACAGAACAAGTCACTGAATTCGTACGCACTCAGTTGTAATAATATATATTTGGCATGAGAACTATTTCTTACAAGCCGCTACCAACAAACACGTTTTCTTTCTGTTTTTATTCTAATTTATTATAAACTAGCGACCCGCACCGGCCTCGCTCGTGTGCGATTTACAAATATTGCGTTCTTCAGTTTTGTAGCAAGTACATACACTCAATACTTGAGGTAATTAACATAGGATTAATACTGTGTTGTTTGAAATGCCTTCGTAAGTGAACCCCTATTTTCAATTAAATTTAAAAAATAAAAAATAATTACTGCGGGTCATCCTTAAAAGATACACATACGCTGTCGTGGACTTTTTGTAGACTTTTATCAGATCTACAACTCTGTAGCACATTAATTTTGTGTATCTGTTATTGTTTAGTCAGCGTAAGCCATGTAAGCGCCCGAAAAGTGTTTTTTTCCTACTTGATTAGAAAAGTCTACATTTTTCTACTATCCTGACATTAAATACTAACGTATTAAAAACGTAAATATTCTTCAAGAAATTCTCTAAATTATATCGAAAACCGCACAAAATCCATCAAGTATTTTAGAAGCCTTATCCGAATACATACACACGCGGCTGAGCGACTTTGTTTTATACAATGTTTAGATGACATATTTTAACTTATAAATAAATTATAGGTTAAACTTCATTTCAGCGAAAAATAACACACACTTACGTTAGTAGAGGTTTAAAACGGTTATGATACATGGAGTATTTAGGAAATAACTAAATACGTCATACATGGAGTGATTTTTCAAAGGTTTGGTTCAAAACGTGCGTATAATTACATATAAATATTGGTATAAGAAGTGTATTTATAAAAGTAAATTAGCTCATTTTAATCGAATCATGAAATTTGTCAAATTCTGAGACTAAAAATGTAGTTTTGTGGCGCAAATATGATTTTTTTTTTTTTTACTGTGCGTACGTCATGCGTGCTGTACCTCAGTTTCTGTCAATCGTGTTACATAATATTGCAATTAGAAAGAGAGTGGCTTTCAATTGGGCATTGCACAAGACTGTACCCAATACAGAACTCATTTTAAAAGTAGCAAAACTGATGTAGTTGGAGTGAGGTGAGAATAGAACAGCGTCGGAATGCACTTGATGCGTAAACGGAAGATCCCCGAGGAAACCCACTAATCATCGGCATCCTCCGGCACGATGCGCACAAGCGAAAATTCGGGAGCCACATAGCCGGGAATAGAACCCGGTCCGCTTAGGTGAGAGGCGAATAGTCTGACCACTATACTGCCGCGGCCGAAAAAATTTACAAAAGTACTCTTTATGTTGCATACGAAACAGGAGTGTGTAAAACAATCGAATATTTTCCCTGAATATATTTATTAAAAAGTTATCAAGTGCAATATTTTCAATAAATTTTAAGCCTGTTTCCAATTTTGATACTTCAGGGAACAGATTTTACAAAATATTCCCAAGCAATACCATCATAACGTTTACTTCTTTGTTTGTATATAATAAATAGTTTGTAATATAGTTAACCGATTTCTAAATAAATTTAAAATTAAATGAAAAACTTTTGGTATTAACAACAAACTTAACTTAGAGAGAACCATGTAATGTGTGCTGTTCGGAGTTCCCTTAACATCTCAGGTAAACCGTTCTACTTTACAACAAAGGAAGTGTTCGGATGTAGCCAATCAAGACTCGTCGATCAACTTTACTGGTGTCGACTACTACCGATAATAAAGTTCGCACTTTAAATGCAAATGTTATCGGAATGTTTTCATATTTATGAATTTAAATCGCAAATCCATGAGTGTCAACTGGAATGTAACAGTCTTGGAGGACTATGTGGCGAAATGCTGTCGGATTGAAGTGACAGTGCTGAAGAGATACACGCGTCGTAATTAAATTTTCTCATCAATTTATGGGATTTTTCAATACCATGTACGTGAATTTCGCTCCAGAGTGCGGTAATTTTACCTTACACGTAAGGAAAACTACGTTTCCCACGCAAGTTTGCGAATATTACCTTACACTTGTCAGGTAATATTTTTATTTACATTACAAGTGCTTCTGCGTAAACCTGCATATCCCGCGCGCTCCTGACATACGGCGGATAGAATTTGTATGGTTGTATACGAAATAATGTACTGGCCATTGCCGTAGGCTCTCTCCGCATGACCCGAAGTGCAGGGAACGTTCCAGATCTGGCTGGTGAGGTTATTTAAGCCTCGATGTGTCTCTGAGCTAACAGTTCTTGAGAGTGAAGTCTTTGGAGGATTGTGCGACCTTGAGCGACAATATAGGGAAGCGGCAAGGCCACTACAGCACCGAGTAATGGCGATTGTTACCAGCTGGTGTGAAGTCCGCGGTCAGTGAGCATCGGTGCAATGGAGAGACGGCGTCACATACGTGACTACTGAACAGGATGCGTTAAGGGTAGGACTTGTAAAGTGATAGCATGAGACGTACTAAACACGTGTTAATAACACAGGCCTGCAAAATTTTGGCCATAAAATTACTTTTTTTCCAAATGAATGCTATCCTAACATGTGTTTGGGATGCTGAATCCGAAACCGACCTGTGTTTCTCTATCACGTACCAATGTTTTTAATACGCCTTTGTACTCTAAGCCTATTTACTGTTTTCGCTAAATCACTCGGGGTATATTATTGAGTAATTTTTTTTTGTTAAATCGATATTACATTAAAATATTTCCAAAATGCTTAAATTTATTCATTAATACTATTCAATAGCCATATTCCCTTTTTCTCTTGGTCATTAAGGACCGGGTTCGGTTTTTCCGCATGTGCACAGTGCTCGGATTGTGACAGTGAAGGGTGCAACATAAGTGAACTTAAACACGTATTTGAGAAACTTCTTTACCCAAAATCAGTAGATACGAAGTAAAGAAGTTCCTTAAGATGTAAAATGTGTAGCTCACATTAGTCACTTACTTTGTGGAAGAACCTTGCGTGATATGAGAATTTGTGTACGAATTCCGAATTTAGCTCAGTCAAATAAGTTACATACAAAAGAGTAAAAATTATCAGAAAAGTTGTTTCATGGCTGGCCTATGTAATTAGTGACACATCAGTAGTCGACATAACAGACATTGAGAAAGACTTCAATTATAATTGAGTTAAGCATAAAATATTTTGCTCATTGAAATTATTAAGAGTAATAGTATGGATAAAAATCCTCGGTGTTACAAATAAGAGCTATGCGAATAAATTAATATAAAATTTTGTTATTTTCTTTTTCTTAAGACCTCCATGTCTCACGAATTCGTATATAGCCCCCCAGCGTCATAAAACATTACGTTGTATTGATCAATGAGACATTTGGATTGCGTGAGAATATAATTAAAACTTTTGGAGTACCTCGTTAAAAAGGTAAAAATATTACGTATTAAATTATCGTCTATCAAACGCTTGGCGAAAACTTGAACTACTTCTTCGGGACATTTGCGTCTCCACGAAACCCATGCTTTTCAAGGCAAAATAATTCTGACAAACGTTTCAACCACTATTTATATTCTTAATTATTTTTAAACACAGTATAAAATGTGGTGTAGACTTTTCCTCCAAAATTTGAAACTATTTAAAAGCAAACGAATTGCTTTGGTACAAGTATTCTGATGTCCTGAAGACATAAATATGTACTTATTTAATCACTTATAAACTTTTTATACAAAATATAGGAGTTTTTCACATACAGTGTTTAACTTTTAATAAGAAATAATAAAGCATCATATGATTAATGTAAAAGACAGAGGGACTATTTAATTGCGTTCTCCAATACTTCTTGGTTTACTTGTTATAATTTACTTTCTTTTTTCTGAAAATAATAGACTTCATTGTGTTTTGAATTTCAGCCACATTACACCTCATTGCACTGCAATTTGTACCGAAGTTTTATTTTTTATATTATTTATTTGGTTCTAATTGATTTCCTGTTCATAAAATGCTTCTTTTTTTTTCTGCACAGGATTATCTTTTATGTATTTAATTTTTTTTTCAGTTCGTAAATGGTTGCGCTCGAAACTCAATTTGCGGTCAATTAATAACCCACATAAATATTGCGCGCATCAGGAAAATCCAGAAGCGCCGTCCAGATAGATCATACACGGACGTTTACTTTCCTTTGATGCACCGACAATATCAGATTCGCATTGGTCGATGTTGAAACTTGGAAAATATGGCGCAGTTTGCAACCAGAGTCATCAGCAAGGCGCTTCGCACAGCCTCTTTGGTCGGTTGGGCACAGCTCGGCATGATTGGTCTACAATAAAGTGACTTAAGGGCGTGTGGCACATTAAATTAACACCAAATACGTAAATGGATGTTTACTGGTTTTCGGAAGCCAACATAGAAGAAAGTCAAAATGGCAATCCTAGATAATAGGTTTTGCAAACTTAATGACCGAGTAGGTATTTTGCAGTATTAATGTATCGATTTCGCATAATGCCTTGTGCCACGAAAACCACACGAAAATTGACGGCGTCGGAAATATCTCGGCAGATGAACGTCACTCAGGTAAAATATTTGCTCTCGTGGTTGGTAAAAAAACTCTTCTTTGTGGTTGCCCTTTCTTTGTTTTCTCTACCGGCTTCCATAAAATTGGTAAAATACGATAAACCTCGAAAGCATTCATTTATGACCCGTCTCCTCTTAAGGGAAATTAAATTTTCTGAATGCTAAATATTGTTAAGCACATTGGCAGGAACTCGGAATGAAAAGTTTTCAGTTGAGGAAATTTTCCTCTGTCCCTTGAAATAAAATATTATAAGAAAAAGTGAGCTTTTTATTTGAGGAAATTCGCTACTTTACCTTTTAGAATACGAAAACACGAAACGAGTCATGATATTTCGATGGCCTCCAATAAGTGTCATTAATAAATGAAATTTGACATTACACACACGCAATTAGAAAGCTTCTTCTGTGTCGTAAAAAAAAAAATGTAAAATCTGCATCACCATTAAAAAAAAATTTCCTTCATTTTATGGAATAGTGCAGGTAAAAAATTTTCCAGAGATATCCGTAAACTCTCCGTAAAAGTACGGACACATTTATTTTCAAAAACGGACTTCCGTAAAATTCATAGAACCTCTCCATTAATTCCCTAATTACTTTTCTGTACTTATAGATTAAATAACTATTAATATATATTATATTCTAATTTCATTATGTGGGGGTTCTACTGTGCATAAAAAATATATTTAAAAAAGTCAACAGTTTTTATATTTAAGCAACATTTGAACCCGACACAAAAATTTGCAATTTCATGACCCTAACCACTTACCCAGAATGCTAACGTTATGAGCCTGGTATAAAATCTGAATGTCTATATTAGTTACATAAGAAACTTTTTTAATTTCTGTTAAAGTTAATGCATTTTATGTGTTGCCAAGTGTTACACACGCCTGTTGCTACTTTTTTAATGTTTGCAAGAACTGGTCTTAGTAAAACGGATAACCTTAACTGCCGCAGAAACGATCATTTTCTGAATACAGTGGCAAAGAAAGTTTCGTGTCAACTCCGCATTGTTCGTGCCCGGAACCCGAAGCTATAGGAAACATGGGAATTTTCTGTTTTTTTTTTATTTACGCACATAACACCGTTTTTTTTTTTTTTTTGTCATTGCGGATTACGTTTCCGTATATTTACTGTGCGTTTTCGTAACAATTTCCGTAATTATGCGGAAAATTTTAACATTGTGGAAACAGTGAAAACAAGGAAATGCCGGGCAGCATTTATATGCCGACAATCGAAATGTAGGGTTGCCTGAATCTGTAAAAGAGATTGAAATTGATACAAACTCCAATTCCCGAAACATTGCTTTTGTTCTCATCGTTGGAGGCCTGCTGTATTTTTCTATGTTTTCTTCTCGGTCTCGTTCAGATTTTATGCACTGACAAGATTTTACTTTTACGTCTGCCTGCGTGGTCATCTCTCTGTCGTCTAGCGATACCTCTATGTATATTAAATTATGTTCTCATTTGACTATTTGAGCACTAATACTGGTATTTTGTGTATCATTTCCTTGTAATAACCTATCTTATTTAAATAGTTCATTTTATTTATTTTTTTGGTATATCGGGTTTTATGTGATATTGTGGTTTTACAGCGTCCTACAACAACGCTGAATTGTAGCGCATGGCCACTCAATAAAAATTTGAAAAAAGTTGTCAGAAAGCAAGAATGAAATTTTGTTTTAAAAGAACAATAAGCGTAATAGAGTTTGACTAATTATAGCTTAAAATCTAAGGAGTATATTTGTAGGGCATACTTGAAAGATCGACGTGGCATTGATAGGTATAAAATATCTTTCCAATCTACAAGCATATAATGCAGAACTCTTTCCCCTTCTAAAAAAAACGGTACATTAACCGACTCTAGTTGAAGTTGCAAGAACTCGATGTCATCTGTTACTGAAAATGAGGATATTTGATATTTCCACTTCGTGTTACAAACATTGAGGACTGCTGCAAATTTACACTCTCTACGTCTGGAAATCCGTATGCTTCAACAGTAACTGGTTAATCCAAATGAAAAGTAATTCCCCTGCACGATATCAAGTAACTACAAGGTCTCTGCCTGACGAACATCTCTTCGGCAAATTTAACACGTGGCGAAGTGCGAGCATCACGATTAGTAAATGTTATCCTGGATTTCTACTTCGTAGCGAATCTCGTGTCATTTTTAGACGCCACCTGAGGATTCGAATACCTTGCAAACCGCATCCAGTTTTGAATACTAGTAAGTGGACTGCTTCTGATCAATTCTAGCGCCGAATGCTAATAAGAATACTTAACAAAAACTGTTTTTGGTCAAGAAAGTTCCATTGTGTTACAAGAACTGCGTACTTCAGCACCTGCTCAATTTCGTTCAGCTATTAGTTACTTCGTCGCTGAATACATCACAGCCCCTAGCGGTCGAATAAGTTCACCCCACCTTCTCTGTTCAGAGGAGAATTTGTTGGAAACTGTCCAGATCAACTATTTAAGAGATTACAACTGTAAGAGGTCAAAAGATTTCTGTCTTAAATCCCGAAACTCTTTTTTTGTTGCGATCAGGAACTTCCATGCCGCGAACTGCAAGTTGCTGAAGCCATGGCGAAGTGGTGGTGTTTTATACAGTCGGCTTGTAATCCGGAGAACCTGACGTATCACGTATCGACCATTCATATTTCTGTTTACAAAAACCCTCTAGGGAACATTATGGGGACGTTTCTTTGAAATAAGCCATTACCGATTTCTCCTCAATTTTTAATTTCCTGATAAGTTAGAGTAGTTTAGACTCTAGTTGAGTCTAATTGACTCTAATTGAGATCGACTAATAATTTAACTGGTTACCGATGCCCGCGGTAGAGTTGAAAACAGAACTCGTTTCGTATAGTGTGTGATAAGCAATTATTACACCACTCCCTTCCCTGTCTCAAACTGAAACCAACATTTCACTTCCTCAATTTTATAGTAACCTGTGCCTTGTAAAGCTGTGAAATAACAACTTTTCAATACCGATTCATAACCATTTTAAAATATCGATATCGATGTGATATTTGCGCCTATAAAGAGCTCCAGTTCTATATGGCGAAATATTATAGTGAAGTGGAGAGATTTGTGGGGCTCTCAACATTGAGGTCTTGAGAACCGATGAGAGTGCATGAGGCGAGTATGGAGCAGCACCGGAATGCATGGACAGGTGAAACGGGAGATTCCCCGAGGAAACCCGCCGACCAGCGTTATCGTCCGGCACGATACCGACATGCGAAATTCATTGGGAAGACGCCACTGGAAATCTAACCTGGTTGGGCTGGGTGGGAGGCGAGTAGTTTATCTACTACACTACCGTGCCCCCCCCCTCCCCCCCCCCCCTCCGGAATGATAGAAATATTGATTTTATAAAATAAGTAATGAAAACTAGAAACCAGTCGTTAACGTTTACAAACATATTGAACATAAGGATTGAGAATAAAAGGTTGTTCACGATAGCGTGAGCAATTTAGAAATCAACCTCTGGAAAATGTCGCTGTCCCAATCGGCATATATTTTAACGGGCATGTTTAGTGACATGCCGCCAATGAAGTTGGTAGCGACGGAGCGAAAGTAGTTTCATGTCCTAATGTTGAATTAAAATTGTTAGGTAAACATTTGTGAATACTGAAATGATTTCTTTAGATTCCTATTCTTTTATTGCATATAAATGGAATGATAAGCTAATCTGTAAAACATTAATCCACCTAATTATTTCACAGTTTCGTGAAAAATGTAATGAGCACATTTTAATGTTAATATTACATAAGGCGGAATATTACACAGTGTGCTTACGTGTAGATCTTAAGCAGGGCTTTCGAATGTGCTCAGTTTATCGTGAACAGCCTTTACTCAGATGATTCGATATTGCAGTACATTTCTTTACACTTTTGGACCACTTTAACATGCAGTTTGTATGTATTTACTCGTATCGTATAACCCGGGGTACCCGGTCTGTGGTTAGGATGGGACATAATTTCCAGAGTACAAAGACTGTCCTGTGTCACGCAGGACGGACGTACACACGGCTCCGTCTGCGGGACCTTCCACGCCACTTTGCCCTCTCATGACGCACGCACATCAAAGAAACTTCACCGACTCCCTTCGTGCGCGAGACTAGACGAACTGTTGTCCTCTCCGTGCCTCCTCGAGCAGCGCACAACTACTGCGATTACACATGCTCCGTGATGCGAGGTACTCGCGCCGCAGTGCTGGATGCCCTTTGTGTACACTGCGAGTAATCAGCTCCGGCAAACAGGCAACAAGTTCCCCCGTTCATCTCTGGATGTCCTTTCCTTACCTATCAATACACACACACACACAAGACTTTCTAGGGTAGGAGGAACAGGAGGAAGAAACAGAACACAGATAGATGCAGTCAGAATGGAACCACGTGCAATCAAACAAAAGTAAGTATTTCTATCATTAACTTATACTTATTTCTTAGTACATTAAATTACATTTATAAATATTATGTAAAGAAATGTTGTACAAATGATTATATGTTTTCTTTTTTCACAAGAAGAAGGATACTTAGAATTCCTCTACATATATGTATATTTAGTTTGTAGTTTTTGTTTTGTTTTGATAAATGTAAGTTACCACTCGAAAGCGATATTTTGTAATTAGAACTTAAAATGTATGGGCATCTAACACGGCGAAGAAATAAATAATCAGTACATATACAAGCAGAAAAAGATATTTACTCTGAACATGGGGAAAAACCAACACTTATTTAACTCCTGTTTGATAAGTTGAATTTAATTCAAGTTTAGTTTATGTCATCCGAAATTGTTATGTCTAATAAAATTTAAAAAAAATTGCACTTAAATTCTTATTGACAGTTGACATTGCCGTAGGATATATCTTTTGTAAAATAGTACGATAAAGATACATATTTTAACTGAAAATCTAAAAATAATGTTTACATTTGTAAATACTTCAAAGATGTTCAACAACCCAAGATTTTTATCAAAGGAAACTAACTTTTGTTTCTCGTCCGTCCTATCAAAAAAAAAAGTAAATAGTTAACTTTGTATGATTTCTGTCACTTGCAAAAATACCGCAGTTTTATACAAACTATTGTTTCAAAGTATAGTGTGATCTAAATAAAACTACCATTGGGAGGAGTGATATTGTCTCTTTGGGAAACGGGATACAAATGAATTTGCATTTATGATGTCTATGGTCTTTGGAGATTGAACAACTGTCGGCCATGTGGTCGATTATTACAAGCTATTGTTGTTTCAAAGTATAGTGTGATCTAAATAAAACTACCAAGGGGAGGAGTGATATTGTCTCTTTGGGAAACGGGATACAAATGAATTTGCATTTATGATGTCTACGGTCTTTGGAGATTGAACAACTGTCGGCCATGTGGTCGATTATTACTTGCTATTGTTGTTTTTTTTAGATATATTTGTACGTGTCTATATATATTTCCAGAGATATATCCGAAATTTTCAACGTCTCGTGGCACTCGTTTTCTTACATTAATTACAGTAATATTCAAGTTAAACGAAAGGCCAAAAGAAAAGTAATAAGTATGTTTGACTACGCATTAACGTCAAATTCATCTCAAGGTCAGAGGAAGGAAAAGTTTAAAAAATTGAAATAATATAATTAGATGCAAGTGAACCGCTTAGTATATAGGGTTAATTTGAGAATTCGGCGGAAAGAAGGCAAATATGGGATCTATAAATCTAAACGTTTCTCTCACTCCAGTTTTTTTAATATAACAAGTGTTTTTATAGGCCTAATTGAAACTGAATAATGGACTAACGAATTGCTTGCTAATATTTGCGCTTGCTTGCAACTATGGTAAAATTTCAGGAGCGCAGTGAATGAAGGTTAAGTTAATGATACGTTGTTCTGTACAGTTCAAATCTGAAGAAAAAAAAATGCTATAAACAGAACGTTCTTTTTTTTTTTTTTTGCATGGCAATGGAAATTGTCAAAATGGCTTTGGGGGGGAAAGGGATTCCTCGTGTTTTATAAATACAATTAAAAAGTCAGTTGTGCGAAATTTTACCACCTTCCATATACAGACGCATGTTTTGGTCATGCTCTATGCACAACGTTTGATTTGCCAACCGATTATGATAAGTTGAAGAAACATAGTTACCGTTTTGGTGTTGCCTGTTTACTAAGTCACATGTTTAAATGAGAGTGGAGCACTGATTATGTGAGACTCTTAGTAGTACAAAGTGATGATAAATTAACACATATTACTTGGGAAAATGTCGAGTCTGTGCCTGTTTATAAAGTCTCGACGTTCAGTTATCTATCGAAAGAGTGAAACGTTTGTCTGCTGATTTTCCTGTGGAACGACGATTTTCTTATTAAAGAACGAATGTCCGTGGCATATATTTGACAACATATAAATAAAAAATCAAGTGTAACCGCAAATGATATAACACCATATATTCAACTGAAACATTCACCCATATACCAAACAATTTGCACCTTGGCAATCAATTTATGCACACAATTTAAGTTGCAAATTTACGAAATATATATTTGGTCCTATTGCCATAAACGTAGGATTTGAAGTAATATAAGTTTATTTATCTTTTATTAATAGAGTGTTTCACTTTAAATACCTGTGTTAGACCCCTCTGTTTTGTTACTTTTACATATTGCTGATTCAATATATGATATTTCTGATAGAGCAATCCATCTTTATATGAAAACCTGACTTTTTTCGAGTATGTTAAAGGGTTTCCTGTTATTGTCGATTCAATTGTAATATTTTAAAGATAATATATTCTGAAACATTGAGTATATGAAAATAACTTTTTTTTTCTTCAATAATTCGTATGAAGTCGATTTCAAAACCAAAAAAAAAAAAAAAACAGGTTTTAGCTATAATTATATGCTGCTAATAATTGGTTTGTTAAGTTAGAATATAATAATCGCTTTAAATTTCAAAAAATTAAAAATCTTTTACATTTTCCATTAATTATTGTTTTCGCGTGTTCAGATAAATGCTGCATTTAACACGATTTTATTAAATTTCCAGCCAAAGTTTCAGAGAAAGAACGGTTTTACTAATTAAATATTTGTTTTAATTTTTCTCCTCATCGATGAAAAGTAAAAATGACCTAGGTATTAATTTATTTTGTAGGTCTTTATTTTAATTTTTTTTATTAGCAGATAACTTAATATCAGATGTTTGTCAAGAATACGTCTGTAACAGCTAGAACAAATAAATTGTCTTATAATTGAGGTAATTCGTTTAATTTTTCATGTATTGTCTACTACTTTGGGTGAAATTGAAAAGAAACGTATTTTCATGCCAGGAAATTCTCCCCACCTAATTCCTATCTTGTGGTTATTTTTGCAAGGAAATCAAATATTTATCATAGTGTTAGGCCTACTATCTCGAAAATAAAAGGGTCACAGAATTTCAAGGCTATGTTTGCTGAAATACTCGAAAGGAAAAAATATGCTACGTAGAAGAAATAAGACTGGGCGTGAGTGACATCACACTGTGAAACGATAATCTTAATTAACATTATAAGTGTTGCTTCGGCTACAATATATGCATTTCCGCAGTATGAAGACCACTCCACTGACGTTATGTTATTGTTTAGTAGGGCGGTAAAGTTCAAACGTGTTTACTGCTGGCCACATGTGATGAGAGTATAACTGATGGCATGTGTGCATAGTTCTAAAATATGTCTGGCGCTGTGTCGTTTCACGAGAAATCACGAGCTATCGCACTAGAAAGACAATTTTTTTTAACTTGCAAAAATTCACTGACTTATAACCTTAATTATAAAATAATTCATGAACTCCGTATCATTCGCCAGAATAAGTTATAAAATAAGCACAAATAATAATGTAGCAAACATCAAATAAACAATTAGTTTGCTTTAATTTCTATATGTCCGTCACGGTCGTATACGTCGATAGCTGTGATTATAGTTTTACTGCATCATCATCATCAAATAACGTATCTTAAACCTTGGATACGTACAAATTTCGTCACGTAAGGAGGTGAAATTATTATTAATACAACAGTTTTAAGACTACTACTAAGAAATATGTAGGTTTATAAGATGCCCAAATCATAAGAAAAAAAAAGTTTTGTTAAATTTTTGCTTGTATCATTTCCTCTTTCTGATAATTTATGTTAGTTTATTTACTAGTTAATTTTTAAGTTGAGCGTGATTCCAATCATTTTGCGTTACTTAAAATCAAAACCTGTACGTTTGTTTATGCACATTAGAAAATTCACGTGATTTATAACAAAACTTGAGGCAACAGGTTTAAATCAATATCCAACATCTAAGTGCTATCAAATTACGAACGCATGTCAGCTCCGTGCTTCGAAATTCCGCGGCGCTCCCATGATACATTGCATTTTCGTTTCCCTCTGATCGTGTTGATCGTGCCGCGGATCCCGAACACGGCAACAAATCCCTCGAGATACTTCAAGAGAAGAAGGGGAGAGGAAATTAAAAAAATCTTTTGTTTCCTCGTATCCCCGTTTCTTACATCGGTTTGGTTTTTCGGCGTCCCCCCCCCCCCCATCCCAATTCCAGCCGCAACTCACTAACAGAACCTTAAGAGAATCCTGCCTCCCCAAGTTTCCTTCCGTTTCCCGGAAGTGGTTGCCCACGGGAACTCCGGCACACCAACTTCGCAATCCCGTCAGTATTTAACACCAGCGCTTGTACTGATGGGGAGAAGTTTCTGTGACGGTCCATCACTTTAACGTGAATCGCTGGTTGTGTTTCAGTCTGTGCTACCCCCTCGTGATGTCATGAACAAAACTTTCCTTCCGCCGGCAGACAGCAAAAGCAGGACCAAGTAGTCAGACACCAAGGACGTGTAGTGACTTTTTTTTTTTTACAGGGTAAACAATATAATAACCCCACATATTTGAGTGCTATAGATAACATTTGCTAGCGCCGGGCTGTGGTTCCATTTTAAATCTCTACCAACAAATACAACTTCCAACTTTGTTTACCCGTCACGTGTATTTACCGTTTCATAATACCTAACGTTAGTTACAAGAAAAAAAACGGAAACTAAATGAATGTAGTAATAATTAAAGTGAATATTATTTAGAGAGCATATCACAAATTATAAAAAAAAACTCTCGTTTTCCCGAACACTTTCATCCACTTTCAAAGGAAAAATGTAGGACTGGAGGACGCAAACAGAACGACTGCTTACCCCGCCGAAGGAACGCGGCAGGGAAACTCGCTTGCGAGTTCGATTCATCGCTAGTCGCTCCCGTTTGTGGAAATAAATACTAGATAGCAGCACTATGCGTGTACGGTACGGGAGTTACGAAAACTCTGTTTCTCGAATCGGAAACGGAAACTCAGATTTAAATGTTTTTAAATTTAAAGTTAAAGGCAGAAACTATAAAGGGTCAAACATTTCCAATATGAACAGGGCATTGATTACCTTGCATCTATGGAATAAACGCCATCTTCTGATACGTAGATTTTTTTTAAATGTCTAGTGGAGTCTGACACCCAAAATTTGATTCATGTCAACTTACAGAATAATGCAGATTTGACACTAGGCAGTTAGCTTATCAAGACGTTACGAGAGTGGCATGACGTGCTAAAGCATTAAAAATTATTTTATTCTTTGCGAAAGTGGAAAACTGAAATCCCTATAATTTTCGTGAAAGTTGGATATTCGATTGCTTAAGTAAGAAGATTCAGCTCGACAATTCGATGGAAAGTAAGAATATTATTTTAATTTTTATGGCGAATTTGAGTATTAATGCAGTTTCCTTTCCGGAGCTAAAAATCTGAACCGAGACGTAATTTTTATACTGAAAGGAATATCACTATTTCCCATTTAGCTACCGACCGGTTATGATAAGTTTTAATGATAATGAACTTTTTACGGAAATGTTTTTTATTTTTTTTCACACGAATTGCCTCAGCTGATTTGATATAAAACGGTGAAGTTTGTATTTCGAACCGAAGGATCACGTTTCCTTACGGCACTTTCATGCAACTATGGCATATTTAAAAATCGCAAAAGAAAATTTTTCGATATTAATTGTTAATATATATAATGATTAATCTAATATGTATTTTATTATATATAAAACATTATACATTATAATTAATATATATACAATTTTTTATTATATATTTATATTGTAGATTATATTATTTACATCGACAGTCTGTGCGAAATTTTGGAATTTTTATTAACAAAAGTAATAATGTCCCAGCTATTATTATAGTGTTTTTAATCTTTATCGAATAAATACTTAGATAAAAACTTCAAGACGCGTTTATGTGTATTGTTTATAATATATTTTGAAATCATCGCCAAATTTCTCGAAGATTTTTATCAAAGTTTGGCTCATTACGTTTCCCTCCCACCACTATTCATCGGCTGACTTGGGTTAAGGGTGGTGGCGAAACACATGTTGATGATATTCAGCCTCATATATATATATATGTGTGTGTGTGTGTGTGTGTGTGTGTGTTGCATTTTGTCAGATATTCCTATCTAAAAACTCTTTTCCCTACGAAACCTTAAGAAACTTGCGCAATTAATCATAGTATCACACTAGAAAAATATGTTCACTCTTTTGTCCAGACTGATTGAATTGCTATTAACAGTCGAAATAATTATAGAATAAATGCGTCAATTAGAAATGTACTCTTAAGGTCTTGTTAGCTGTAAATTTTTGGTGTCATACATTTTAAAAGTTTTTCATGGCAAAGTTACACGGAGACGAGAAAATTAATTACTCCTTTTTCTGTGCGTTCATAATCTTCATACGGTTTAATGCAACAATATGTTTTGTAAAATGTATTAGTTTATTATTACAAGTAAATCAGTTTGAATAACACAGTTGAATAGTTTACACAGTTTGTATCAATATTATATATTTTATTTATCCGTATAGAGGTCAAAACTTGAAACACTAGGGCGAATAGCTTTGGTTTCTACAGTTGCATATATATGACGAATTATTTGTTGATGATTCTGGTAAATGATTTGCTTTTATCTGTCAATTATATTTTTAGAAAGTGTTGCAAAATTTGCATAAAACAGTATTATAAATGATTTGGAGACTTAAATTTTTACATTAATCGTTTTTATATTCAACATTTTCATTGTGTATGTACCAAAGTAAACAAATCTGAATACAATTGCAGTTACGAATGTCGATATTATATACAAATTATAATTATTGTAAATAGTGTCACTGAGTGTTATTTGTTAGTCAACAAGTTATTGAAAAAGCAAAAAAACGAATGAAAGCTTTTCTACCATTAAGAGTCAATCCAAAAAAAATAACTTGTGAGGCTGTCCTGTAAACTGGGGGGACTCTGGAGAGAACGGAGGAGGTACATTGGGACGATACGCACATTGGATGTTGACCATAAGTAGTCTTCATTTTTAAGGGAACGTGCCCTAAAATCAGTTTTTTTATGTTTCTAGGGGCAATAACTGCAGGTAAAGTGTTTGTGAAATTAAAAATCTGAAACCATCAACATAATCTTAACAGCCAACCAAAGCGAATTTTTTTGAGACAAATATTAAATGTAATTAATAAGAGTACTCTCCCTCTGCGTTTGTTATATATTTTACAAACACGGTCATAATTATTAAGGACCCAATAATTTATAGTGTAACGGGAATTGCGACAAATATTTAAAAACGTTTTTACGAACTTGTGAGTTAAACGATCTTCTACGAAATTATAGCATAAAATTGTTCTAGGAGATTTTAAAAATTAACAGAATTATATTTTGTATGGCTTGTAATTTGATTATTTTTTTTTAAAACCAGAATGTCCACATACACGTGTCTGAAAGTGGTTAGTAGAGAAACGAGGGAACATTTTGAGTCTATATTTATTGTGTATACGCTATTATAAAACAAATAGTTATTAGCAAATTGATGAAACAAGCAATACACACTTAAATGCGCGACTTTTTGTTGTTCGCGAGAAATAAGTACTGTACAGCATTTTGGAAATTGTTAAGAAAGTCACGAATATTGAAGCTGCATTATCAGCTGGTAATTAATACAAATAAGCATTAATAACATTTTTATAAAAAAATATTATAAAAATGTTAAATATTTGGAAGAAAAAAACACTAATTTGATTTGGCATAGCAGACGTAGTAAGAATAGAAATAGCTGAGAAGTAAACATTTGAATAAAATAATTACCAATGCTCGAATATATTTCTCATAAACTCATGCAAATAAAATACAGCGAAATATGTGAGTATATGGATATGACCTGTGTCTGCAAAAACTGACGACTAAAATCGATACAAATCCTGGAGTAAATTTCTCGATACAGGAGCACGCAGAAGCAAATTTGCCACCACTGGTTCGTCTTGATAGGTTCTGTGCGCAATTGAGACGTAGGGAAATTGAAAGAACATGGTTCGCCCCGCTGGGTTACAATAAGATGGCTGCACATAACGTACTGGCAAGCGATTGTTGTCAAAATTAAACGATAGAAAAATAAAATTTCGAAAGCATAAAAATCCAGTATTAATCTAACGCCATCGGAACCAAAAAAATTAAATGCGTAGTTTTATAAACTAACACAAGCGGACCAAGAAAATTTAAAACGATACCGAAAAATGGTGGGTCAAATGTGAAGACGTATAAATAAAAGAGACACTGGGATAAAATTTAATATAAGTTGACAGGAAAAAATCCGCAGAAAATATCACACCGCCAGGAAACTTACACTCCTGCGAAGCGAAGTGAAAAAACGTACACGAAGGAAATGTTAGCTTACAATACTACTTGTGCAACTCATGGTGGAGGCAGACTCATAACTCTCTAGCTTTTCTCCGACGTATTTTAATGCGCAAGGATTATTAACTCACGTAAAATGCCACAAACACACATAACATTTAAACATAACGAATGTTGGAAATAAATTCGCAACAAACTGCTGCAATGAAGAGTAGCAGTTGAATACACACTAGCTAGAAAATATGATACTTTCCAGGTCTCGTATGGATACCTTTTTTTATAGTAAAAAGGATGATTTAAAATGTTCGCCAACATTTAATTAAAATAATTTGAAATACGCACGCGAGTCGTTGGCAGTAAGACGTTATAAAACATCGCCACAAACAGATGCAGTATGCAAACTACATAGGAAGTAAAATTTAAATTTGTTGATATTAAAATTTCATTTGAACTTCAGCTTAGTTCACAGAAGTTCCAAGCCTTTCGAATTAGCTTATGACATGCCACTAGAAAAAAAAATTGAACCTCTGCTACCAAATGGTAACCATCCATTGGTTTAATTTTGATATTGTGTTTTTGAATGGACCACCCTTAAGGAAAGCTTCAACAAAGATTAATTTATAGAGCGAACAGCAAATGTAGTTTCCATTAACGAAACTGAAATAAATTTAAATTGTACCTTTTAAATATTTAAACCTATTAAAGCGCATTTATTGATTCGAAACGATTTAACTTGGTGATAATACATTACTGAAGTTATTTGCACCGTTATGATTGATTTATGTATGTTTAAATGCGGAAATAATTATTTAAGCCATAAGTTGAAAAGGAGCTTATTAAAATCTGCGTATTATTATGCATGTGTAGTATTTTTTTAAGTTCCTGAATTTTAGATATACATTAGTTCATGATACTTTAAATTTCACAAATAAACTCGTCGGTCTTTTGATTAAGTAGTTGACTAAGTAATATTATGTCAATATCTGGTATTTAGATATACTTCAAAAACCCCACTTGCTCATTTTGTTTGGTATATTTACTCATTTCTATTTCTCTGCAAAGCATTGATAGTTTAGCACGCTTATAATTTGTCTCATAATTAACGTAATGATATCTATAATGGTAACATCAAAATTAATATTAGGGACAGGATAACCCACCTTCCAGAAAAACAGAATAAATATTTAAAAATAATTTCTTGCAATACAACAATATTTTTATTTACTGGTATATTTTTTTAAATTATTTCTAGCACAAATTATAATTTCAGTTTTACATAGCTAGTAGTAGGGATATGTTCCTTCTGCTGCAACGGCTGTTGGCTGTGGTGCCGTCCGCCATGACGTCACAGGCGCTGCCGGCTGCCTCGTCAATCTCCCCCCCCCCCTTCGCCTTCTTCCCTGCGCACCAACACACGGTTTCATTCCACACACATTCCAGCAACCCGTTACGCCAGAAACTATTGTAATAAAACATATTTATATAAAAAATTATAAAAAATTATAAAGCATCGGCCCCTTCACCTTGGATTCTTAAAATTGATGAACATGTATTATCATAACCTCGATCACACTGACACTGAGTCATTTCCTGATAAAAATATTTAATATTGATTTTGTTTATTATTGGTTTAGTGCACACCCTCAATCACGATAACCTCAATAACTAATCCGAATACGATCTTTTGTTTTAAAAATTCAAAATAAATTGACGTTTTTTTTATTGTAAGTACATTTAATGTAAAGCGAAGTATCAAGGATATCGTTTTTTTAATGTTGGGTTCATATCGGAAATCATAGTATGCACAAATTTTTACAAATCAAGTAGTAAGCAAGCAAATATTTATTGGCATGTGCGATTATAATTTACGATTTCTTAGGGCGACGCTCATTAAATTCAGTTAGCAAGCATAATTTGTAATTCCAGGAATAACTGCATACATATAAGTCCTATGACCATTTATAGTCAAGTGATTATCTAAATTAAAAACAGTGATTGCATCTTTGTGCTTTTTTTTAAATCAAAATTTGTTTATAACAGGGGGAAAAAAAATCTAGGGTTAAAATATTAAAGTAAATTTTAGATTTATTTTTTTAATTTATTACTACGAAATTATTTATGTTCGTGTGCGTAAAATCTGCATCCGTATAAACATCACCTTAAGTTCAAATATATAAAATATGAAACCAACTGTTAGGGCACTCATGCACACATTTCGTGCCACCATGCAGTAAGTTTAGAGGCATAGTCCCTGCAGTAGAAGCGGCAAGGAAATGCCACTGAAAATTCTGTACATGATACACTAGCGATCCCAGATTTTTCGGCTGTCAACACGTCGGAAGGAGCAGTATCCATGGATAAAGATGTATTCGTGGAAAGAGATGTTGCCCCCAGTGATGAGGTGCCAGGTTCTTCGTTCATACTGGTCGCAGCAGATTTTGGTATAGGGGCCATATGATCGAAATCACCATCAATTACTCCTCCGAAGGAGGCAGCAAGAACTCTCTGTTGCAGATCTGGCACCGAGGCATCGACGAGGCCTGAAGTTTAACCTTGCACATGTTTACAGTAAGTGTCGCTGTAGTACAAAAGCGACCCACACCAAAAGCACAGATATTTAATGAGGTTGGGATGGTTCATACAGCTACGAAATTCCTGGTACCGTGAGATGTGTTGATGCGAAAATACTTTGTCGCAGTAGATGCAGGGATAAGATTTCTCTGGTGGTGACAAAAGAGTCGACGTCTTGAACTCTGCGGGAGACAGGTGAGCCAAATAACTTTATGGTACAGGTGAAAAAACCGATGATGCTGTCAGTTCGTCCAAAGTTACAGTTCACCCTACTGACGATGTGCCAACCAAAGAAGTCGATGGTGCTGTCGACATCATGCCCGAACATGGGGATGGTGGTGCTGTTGCTACATGTGTCCCATCTGAAGAACTCGGTGGTGCTTCTGCGTGATCCCCAATCGAAGTATCTATAATATTTTTGCCAGGTACCATCATTTTCTGCGACGATCTGCCACTCACCAAGACCTCTATCGAACTTAGCTCCATACAATGGGCCCAGTTACCTGTATATCAGTCCATGACGTCATGGAAATATTGTGGTGAATCATCAGAGGCGAAGGAACATTCCTGTTGTGCCTTGTGGTGAGTTGACGAGTGAAGTATTCGTTCTTGCTGTAGGTACTGACGATGTAGAGAGGTATAGGTTGGAAACGATTTTACTGTTGTCATTCGCGCCGACGATGGAAGTTGCTGCAAAATTCAGATATAAACTGTTACCCAGCACTGTGGATGCCTTAAATATATAAGTATCACTGATCGGTAGGTTTATCACATGCCTAGAACCCCTTTGCTTATAAACACTTCGTGAAAACCGCATGAAAATTGTGATGTCATGAATTGTGGATAATTTTTATGTGTGTAATCGACATCGATTATGGGTGGACCGAACCGATATGTTCTTAGCCACAGATGATCCACCAAATGAAGTGTCCTGTTAGAGCCCTTCAGTAACATATGTTCTTCCCCCAAACATAACTACTTTATTCTCTTTCCTACACCGGCTTCGATGTCATCCGCATTACACCCAGGCATGTTAGAGGTCTTGATTGATACCTTTTTTAATACATCTGGTTTACTATAGCTATATTCCAACCATGTATTATATTTGAAGGGTTTATATTTCCCCACCGACTATGTTAATTGGTTTATTAACTTTAGTTTCAAACAGGTCTGAAATTAACGGACATCTTTCGTGAGTTATTGGATTTGGATCTATATACTCCTTCAGGAAAATTCCATTTACATTAAGCCTACTTTCTTAGGTTGGGATGAAGAATTACTAGTTGTAGATTCTGATTGGCGGGTCGAAGTTGCGATGGGACCAGCCTTTGCTGTGAAAAACAAATAAGAAGGATAACCCACTAGGACTTCATCCGAGGACGGTGAACCCCATTTTCACTGTTTCAGATAATGTTTTAAACATTTGGTGCGAGTTAACTGTTTAGAACTCTTCTCGCATCGATACGGCATGTGTATGGAACTCCTTACACGTTCTTTCCATTCCTTCGTGCTTCATTAGCATTTGCGAAAGTCTTGTTTTAGTAGCTGCTTAGAAGATATCAGCGATCCGCCCATGACGTTCACAGCTGAAGATTTATTCCTCCAATGTGTGTGGCACCAGTTACTATCCCAGTACATCTCCAATGCAATGTCGACAGACATCGCTTAGCAAACAGTGAAGGCATACCAGTACAGGTTTCAAGATACCTTTACATTTTCAGGTATTTAAATATACACAATGACCAAAGACACACTAGCAGAAGTCTTGGTAGTCGAGAATGTGGATGTTTCTATGCAAACTGATGGTTTTTACTAGGATACTCAATAAGTAGCTGAGGTAGTAGGCCAAAAAAATTAAAAAAATTATACACATTTTTAAAAATAAAAATAATCTTTTTGGTCGATACGATATATTAAAAAGATTTTTATAACATAATAGCTTCTAATGGATTTATGATCTGCTGCGACACTCAGAACGGATATTATTATTAAAAATTCAAAGCTATTGGCAAATATTAAAATTTTTTATTAAAATATTTGTTTGTTACTATAATTTCTAGGGTTATAGGTCCCTTGAATTGCCAGGATAGTGTGTACGTGGCCGGGGGGGGGGGGGGGGAAGCAACTGTTGCGCCAGAAGGAAGATAACCATACTACTATAGATTGAAACTTGAATATGTTTTCTGTTTTTAAACAAAGATTGAACATTATTATGCTTGCCAGAGTACTCTTAATTGTTATTTTCAATATTTATTTTCTTGTATAAATAATACAATCAATAAAGACAACATCACACATGGCCATAGCCGACTTCTTGATATTCATTGATATTTTGGGAACCCTTGATTAGTTTCATGGCTGTAGGCTACACTGAAAAATCCAAACTTTGAAAAAAAAAAACATATATCTATGCAGTGGGAAAGGTAGTTAAAAATGTAGGATATTTACAAAACAAATAATTGGTATATTGGTGCACTAATAACGAAATATTGTTGGTGCTTAGAAGGGGTCGATAAGAGAATTCGATTAAATATTTGCAGTTCTTACTTTCAAGTCGGTAGTTAAGAGTTCACGAAAAAATTCATAGATATTTTCAGCTTATCTGGAAAAAGTTAAGCTTCCATATTATAACCATATAAAGTGGAGAATTTGCAAAATTAAGTTATTTGTAAGACTTTATAAAAACCAAATAAACTCAAAGAAAATTATTTGTGCATAATGAACTCAAACTAGATTTTCATATGTGAGAATGCAACATTTATAAACTTGAAACAAATGATGTTCTGCATACTTTTCACAAGCTTTTATTGAACTTACATTGTTTGTATGTACGGTGTCTGTCTGACCTCTATGCAATGCGTGCAGTCTGCCTGCAGCGCATTACTGTTCGTCAAGTTGCAACCCGAATCGTGGAAAGGGCCACCAGTGTTTAACTTCACTTTATTTAGTCTTTTCAGACTAACCTAATTTTTGTATCACTGTTCGTCTGGTTGCAGCCCAAAGTTTGGAAGGGGCCACCAGTGTTTAACTGCACATTTTTAGTATTTTTAGTCTTACGAATGTATAAATTAATTTATAAATAGTGTACATATATAGTCATAACAAAATGTTGTACAGACTAAAATTTAAAAAGTAAATAAACTGCAAAATAAAATCTTAAATCTATATTTTTTTTATAAATGCAATTAAAAGAGAAAAGTAAATATTATAGTTACAGCATTTGTAGAACTTGCAAGACGTGGTCGAACAGCCATAATAAACTTTACTGCAAATTAATATATTTGTACCAATTTATAGTTAATTAATAAAATATTAAATATTCTCGTCAAGCTCTTATATATCAAATATAACTTGATACAAACATATTAATTTGTTTTAAAGTTTAATAGGACTGTTGTACCACGTCTTGCATGTTCTACAAATTCGGTAACTACTATAAATATATTTCTGTTTGTAGTACATTTATAAATAAAAGGTTGGTTTTAAAAGATTTTTTTTTACAGTAAATTTATTTAATTACTGGCTAATAATCAAAGATCCGAAGCATCATAAACAAACGTAGGGAAATTTTACGAGATGCAACGCCATAGACAAGACGTCTCATGTACATAATTCAACACACGCATAAAGTTAAACGATATATCCACACAACATCTTAATCAGACCATGACACAAACGACATTTCTTGGGTAAAAAATTTCCTGTAATTTTCACGTAATCGACATCCAGGTCTTCGAAGTGAGTAGTCTAATGAGGGAAAAATGTTCAAAGCGGTCGCTTGTGCATTCATGGTGTGGCGCGAATGAAATAGTGATCCAAGCTGGTGGGTAAAGTAGGACGTTTGTTGGGGAAGGGGGGGGGGGGGTTTAAAGGGCCGCGCGCTAACCGAATTTAACATCTCGCTGCGCAAATAATTCGCGATAATCGCATAACTCGCCAGATTAGTTATTGGACTAGTTTACCTGCACCCTCGTGAGCCAGGTAGTTGGAGAACTTTGTACAAATTATGTTAACACGCGATTAACCAAGTACTCCAGGCCACAGCAGTAACCAGTTTAGAGCACCGAATACCAAACATAAATTTCGGGGGAAATGAAACACTTGGAAATGAATTAGTTACGTTATTTCGTTGCTGCGCAAGCATACACCAGAGCAAACGTAATTTGTGCTGAATACGCTGAAACTGACACAGGCGGTTTATTACTAACAATCTAACTTTCATTATAGACATAATTTTATGAGAAAACGGTCGTATCTATTTCTATTAACAACTATACTTTTATTGAACATTTTCTCCATTAGTAAACAACTCTCGATTATATTTCCCGTTTAAGTTAGTTTGCATTAAATATATTTTATCTTAAATTTTTCCATCAACTCGTTTATTCTTAGACACATGTGACATTATCCGCAAACATGTTTAAAGAAAACGCGTGTATAATCCATTCACGGTTACTTCACACTTTTCTAAAGCCATGCTAAATATCTATCTCCATGACATTCCTCCGCCTCGTCCACGCTAAGCTGAACTAAGTCTAGCAAATCACACCAAAGGACAACGCACCGAATTCGTGGGCACTCACTTGTAATGGTACTTTGCATTCGAACTATTTGCTACTATGTGCTGCCGACACACTTGATTTGTTACTGTGCTGCGACACACTTGTATTTGTTACTACGTGCTGCCGACACACTTGTATTTGTTACTACGTGCTGCCGACACACTTGTATTGTTACTATGTTGCGACACACTGTATTGTTACTATGTGTTCCAACACTGTATTTGATACTAGTGCTGCCGACACACTTGTATTTGTTACTATGTGCTGCCGACACACTTGTATTTGTTACTACTGTGCTGCCGACACACTTGTATTTGTTACTATGTGCTGCCGACACACTTGTATTTGTTACTATGTGCTGCCGACACACTTGTATTTGTTACTACGTGCTGCCGACACACTTGTATTTGTTACTATGTGCTGCCGACACACTTGTATTTGTTACTATGTGCTGCCGACACACTTGTATTTGTTACTACGTGCTGCCGACCACACTTGTATTTGTTACTATGTGCTGCCGACACACTTGTATTTGTTACTATGTGCTGCCGACACACTTGTATTTGTTACTACGTGCTGCCGACACACTTGTATTTGATACTACGTGCTGCCGACACACTTGTATTTGTTACTATGTGCTGCCGACACACTTGTATTTGTTACTACGTGCTGCCGACACACTTGTATTTGTTACTATGCTGCCGAACACTGTATTGTTACAGCTGCCGACACACTTGTATTTGTTACTATGTGCTGCCGACACACTTGTATTTGTTACTACGTGCTGCCGACACACTTGTATTTGTTACTATGTGCTGCCGACACACTTGTATTTGTTACTACGTGCTGCCGACACACTTGTATTTGTTACTATGTGCTGCCGACACACTTGTATTTGTTACTATGTGCTGCCGACACACTTGTATTTGATACTACGTGCTGCCGACACACTTGTATTTGTTACTATGTGCTGCCGACACACTTGTATTTGATACTATGTGCTGCCGACACACTTGTATTTGTTACTATGTGCTGCCGACACACTTGTATTTGTTACTACGTGCTGCCGACACACTTGTATTTGTTACTAGTGCTGCCGACACACTTGTATTTGTTACTACGTGCTGCCGACACACTTGTATTTGTTACTACTGTGCTGCCGACACACTTGTATTTGTATACTACGTGCTGCCGACACACTTGTATTTGTTACTATGTGCTGCCGACACACTTGTATTTGTTACTACGTGCTGCCGACACACTTGTATTTGTTACTACGTGCTGCCGACACACTTGTATTTGTTACTATGTGCTGCCGACACACTTGTATTATGTTACTAGCGTGCTGCCGACACACTTGTATTTGTTACTACGTGGCTGCCGACACACTTGTATTTGTTACTATGTGCTGCCGACACACTTGTATTTGTTACTAGTGCTGCCGACACACTTGTATTTGTTACTACGTGCTGCCGACACACTTGTATTTGTTACTATGTGCTGCCGACACACTTGTATTTGTTACTATTGCTGCCGACACACTTGTATTTGTTACTATGTGCTGCCGACACACTTGTATTTGATTACTACGTGCTGCCGACACACTTGTATTTGTTACTACGTGCTGCCGACACACTTGTATTTGTTACTATGTGCTGCCGACACACTTGTATTTGTTACTATGTGCTGCCGACACACTTGTATTTGTTACTATGTGCTGCCGACACACTTGTATTTGTTACTATGTGCTGCCGACACACTTGTATTTGTTACTATGTGCTGCCGACACACTTGTATTTGTTACTACGTGCTGCCGACACACTTGTATTTGTTACTACGTGCTGCCGACACACTTGTATTTGTTACTACGTGCTGCCGACACACTTGTATTTGTTACTACGTGCTGCCGACACACTTGTATTTGTTACTACGTGCTGCCGACACACTTGTATTTGTTACTACGTGCTGCCGACACACTTGTATTTGTTACTATGTGCTGCCGACACACTTGTATTTGTTACTATGTGCTGCCGACACACTTGTATTTGTTACTACGTGCTGCCGACACACTTGTATTTGTTACTATGTGCTGCCGACACACTTGTATTTGTTACTATGTGCTGCCGACACACTTGTATTTGTTACTATGTGCTGCCGACACACTTGTATTTGTTACTATGTGCTGCCGACACACTTGTATTTGATACTACGTGCTGCCGACACACTTGTATTTGTTACTATGTGCTGCCGACACACTTGTATTTGATACTACGTGCTGCCGACACACTTGTATTTGTTACTATGTGCTGCCGACACACTTGTATTTGTTACTACGTGCTGCCGACACACTTGTATTTGTTACTACGTGCTGCCGACACACTTGTATTTGTTACTATGTGCTGCCGACACACTTGTATTTGTTACTACGTGCTGCCGACACACTTGTATTTGTTACTACGTGCTGCCGACACACTTGTATTTGTTACTATGTGCTGCCGACACACTTGTATTTGTTACTACGTGCTGCCGACACACTTGTATTTGTTACTACGTGCTGCCGACACACTTGTATTTGTTACTATGTGCTGCCGACACACTTGTATTTGTTACTATGTGCTGCCGACACACTTGTATTTGTTACTATGTGCTGCCGACACACTTGTATTTGATACTACGTGCTGCCGACACACTTGTATTTGTTACTACGTGCTGCCGACACACTTGTATTTGTTACTATGTGCTGCCGACACACTTGTATTTGTTACTATGTGCTGCCGACACACTTGTATTTGTTACTATGTGCTGCCGACACACTTGTATTTGTTACTATGTGCTGCCGACACACTTGTATTTGTTACTATGTGCTGCCGACACACTTGTATTTGTTACTATGTGCTGCCGACACACTTGTATTTGTTACTACGTGCTGCCGACACACTTGTATTTGTTACTACGTGCTGCCGACACACTTGTATTTGTTACTACGTGCTGCCGACACACTTGTATTTGTTACTACGTGCTGCCGACACACTTGTATTTGTTACTACGTGCTGCCGACACACTTGTATTTGTTACTATGTGCTGCCGACACACTTGTATTTGTTACTATGTGCTGCCGACACACTTGTATTTGTTACTACGTGCTGCCGACACACATGTATTTGTTACTATGTGCTGCCGACACACTTGTATTTGTTACTACGTGCTGCCGACACACTTGTATTTGTTACTACGTGCTGCCGACACACTTGTATTTGTTACTACGTGCTGCCGACACACTTGTATTTGTTACTACGTGCTGCCGACACACTTGTATTTGTTACTACGTGCTGCCGACACACTTGTATTTGTTACTACGTGCTGCCGACACACTTGTATTTGTTACTATGTGCTGCCGACACACTTGTATTTGTTACTATGTGCTGCCGACACACTTGTATTTGTTACTACGTGCTGCCGACACACTTGTATTTGTTACTATGTGCTGCCGACACACTTGTATTTGTTACTATGTGCTGCCGACACACTTGTATTTGTTACTACGTGCTGCCGACACACTTGTATTTGATACTACGTGCTGCCGACACACTTGTATTTGTTACTATGTGCTGCCGACACACTTGTATTTGTTACTACGTGCTGCCGACACACTTGTATTTGTTACTACGTGCTGCCGACACACTTGTATTTGTTACTATGTGCTGCCGACACACTTGTATTTGTTACTACGTGCTGCCGACACACTTGTATTTGTTACTATGTGCTGCCGACACACTTGTATTTGTTACTACGTGCTGCCGACACACTTGTATTTGTTACTATGTGCTGCCGACACACTTGTATTTGTTACTACGTGCTGCCGACACACTTGTATTTGATACTACGTGCTGCCGACACACTTGTATTTGTTACTACGTGCTGCCGACACACTTGTATTTGTTACTATGTGCTGCCGACACACTTGTATTTGTTACTATGTGCTGCCGACACACTTGTATTTGTTACTATGTGCTGCCGACACACTTGTATTTGTTACTATGTGCTGCCGACACACTTGTATTTGATACTACGTGCTGCCGACACACTTGTATTTGTTACTATGTGCTGCCGACACACTTGTATTTGATACTACGTGCTGCCGACACACTTGTATTTGTTACTATGTGCTGCCGACACACTTGTATTTGTTACTACGTGCTGCCGACACACTTGTATTTGTTACTACGTGCTGCCGACACACTTGTATTTGTTACTATGTGCTGCCGACACACTTGTATTTGTTACTACGTGCTGCCGACACACTTGTATTTGTTACTACGTGCTGCCGACACACTTGTATTTGTTACTACGTGCTGCCGACACACTTGTATTTGTTACTACGTGCTGCCGACACACTTGTATTTGTTACTACGTGCTGCCGACACACTTGTATTTGTTACTACGTGCTGCCGACACACTTGTATTTGTTACTACGTGCTGCCGACACACTTGTATTTGTTACTATGTGCTGCCGACACACTTGTATTTGTTACTACGTGCTGCCGACACACTTGTATTTGATACTACGTGCTGCCGACACACTTGTATTTGTTACTATGTGCTGCCGACACACTTGTATTTGTTACTACGTGCTGCCGACACACTTGTATTTGTTACTACGTGCTGCCGACACACTTGTATTTGTTACTATGTGCTGCCGACACACTTGTATTTGTTACTACGTGCTGCCGACACACTTGTATTTGTTACTATGTGCTGCCGACACACTTGTATTTGTTACTATGTGCTGCCGACACACTTGTATTTGTTACTATGTGCTGCCGACACACTTGTATTTGTTACTACGTGCTGCCGACACACTTGTATTTGTTACTACGTGCTGCCGACACACTTGTATTTGTTACTACGTGCTGCCGACACACTTGTATTTGTTACTACGTGCTGCCGACACACTTGTATTTGTTACTACGTGCTGCCGACACACTTGTATTTGTTACTACGTGCTGCCGACACACTTGTATTTGTTACTACGTGCTGCCGACACACTTGTATTTGTTACTACGTGCTGCCGACACACTTGTATTTGTTACTATGTGCTGCCGACACACTTGTATTTGTTACTATGTGCTGCCGACACACTTGTATTATCACCGTTTTATAATAATATTTATTATTTCTGTAATATTGTAATTTATGAATAAAATAGAGGTTAATCTTGAATTTAATGAGAAATATGATATTTTATTTTAACTGAGTTATAAAATGCTTGAGATAGATAGCATATTTAGGAAATAACTAAACACGGCATACATCGGGTGTTTTTACAAATATTTGATTCAAAAAGTGCGTGGAAACCGCTAACAGACTACATCAATTTAACGAAAAGTTCTGTTTTCAATTTCCGACGAGAATAACAACGTTACTAAAGATTGGGAATGTTTATAAAATTTCTACCAAAAATGCTGTTTCAGTGACTAAACTCGTCGTAGCATGCAATAACTTTTTTTTATAATTTTCTCAAAAAGTTATTTTTCTTGATTGTTGTTACTAGCACAATTATTGGACCACTTACTCTATATGATTTGTTATTTATTACTGTGTAAATTTTGCTTTGTTAAATATTATTCTTAATTAATGAATAGGGCCTATTGAGATTTCGAATATCTTATAATTAGTGATATATGCATAGACACGATGAAGTATTTGCACTCTATAGAATGGTTTTCTTCAAATTTAACTGATTTGACAATGCCTAGGTCTCTTATATCTGCGCTACAGACAACCGTAACAAATTATCTGATAAATTCTGTAATTGTATCGTAGAAAGTGAATTAATTATTAATATCTACAATAATTTTTTACACGATGTATAATGGTAATTTTCATGATTTATATTTGGTATTAATTTTAACCTCATGATAATGACAGAAAGCTTTTTTTTCTACAAGGTTTAGTGTTAAAACGGTTGACTATCAAACTATATATCAATAAATTATAATTAGCTTTATTACGGCGTTGAATTTGCGTTAATATTTATATCTTTAAAGGTAAGTGTTGGACTGCGAGATTAATTTTAATAATTTTGTCTTCACAATTGCTTTCCTGAAAATGGTCAATGATAATATAGATTAACATTAACAAACTTTTCGTAAAGAATGCAAAGCTTTTTTTTTTAAAAGGTCAAGCTTTTCAATAAATGCTATGACGCGAATTATTTTCTGTGAATTACGTACTGTCCAGAATAACCTAACATACCATTTGGTAAGATTCATTTAATTGGCTCGTATGATTGTATTTATTATGTGATGAATCTCGTATCCACTTACTAAATGCCTAAACAAGCTTGTTTTATTGAGGAAATATTCATTTTCTGGAAATATTACAGAGGCTTCTCTTATTATAAATTAGTAAATTTCATTGTTTTATAATTTAGTATGACGTATTATGTACAAAGTTATTATGTGGTGGGAATCTCTCATGGAAATCTAAATAAAATATAGCAGTTCATATAAATTAAATATCTATATTTTTAATCGCTTTGCATTTTAACTATCCTGTTTTAGCTACGTTATTAATGTTATAATGATCGAGACAAAATATAAACAAGATCAGGAATTTAAATTTTCGCTGTTCATTTGCCTTAATAATTAAGTTACGTATCTCACAGATATAAAAGGTTACCAAGTCACAAAATATCGAAGCGGGCAAATTCTTCGCTTACAGATAATAACAATTAAAAACTTTCTTCTACTGCCGTTTCTCGTTTTATTCACGTTGTCTGCGATGTAGGCAGCTTCGTACTTCACAGGAAGAAAACTTATTAAAGAAGCTGGGAACTTAATTTTCGATACAGCTGCTTCTTTTACCGTTTTCCTTTGCCGAGTCCATCGGCACAGAAATATAAAGAAACAAGTAAATTGTGTCTTGGTGCGGGGAAAAGCGAGGAGACCAAAGATTGACTCAAGCCATCTGGAAATCTATTTCCTGGACACAACTCGAAGCGACGGCGTCAAAAAGGAATGGCAGAACCTCATTTGCAGAGCTTCTGCGCGGTTGGCGTGCTGAATCAAAAAAGAGTAAAATATTTCACACTCTCCTAGTCAGCGAACTCGGGCCTCTCAAGGAAGCGATAAATTCAAGGTAACTTCGCGAAAAGATTGAAAACTCACATATTTAGATATTTTGAAAATGTTTTGTTACTTAAATTAACAAGCAGTAAATAAATTAACAAATATACAATAACTTTCAGGTTTATTAAAAAATTTAAATGTACAGAGAAAATATCCTCACATGTACTATGTCACAGCAATATCACAATACAGTTTTCCAACCCAAAGCGTTAATTCCTTGTTTTGGTACATAATTTAATTTGTGGAGGTTTACCTATATCAAATGAAGCAAGTATGTTTATGCTCAGAGGCTATTGACCAATAAACAGTTCTGATTTCGTACCCTTGTACACTCGCTGTTATAGCATATGTTACACAAGCAGGTACGGCAGCTGTTATCATTGTCGCACTATAATGCAGAATTATGTACAGGGTTTGGTAACAAAAAAATTATTATTTTTTTCTGTTTCAAGTTCGATACATGGTTTTGTACTTCACCAATGATATTGCATTTTAAGAGTGATAAGGTACAACCCGTTCCTACTATCTGAAGCGATATAATAATTAAAGACAAAAAAATGTCGCTCTCCTGACAAAATGTCTTCGATTTCGACATTAGTTAAAACGACTTTGAAATGTGACAAATTAAAATGATGTTGACTATAAAAGCATTTAAATACCTTTGAAAGTATATTTCAGACCTAAGTTATGGCCATATTCATATTTCATAATCAAAACTTCAGATTCAACTTTGTGGAATATTTTTATCCGGTTTAATGTGTTAATTTGGTATCTTAGGGATAAACTATCGACATAGATTGAATGTATTGTTTTAAGGGAGGGAGTTCCAAATTCAGCAAGTTATATTTACTAATGGAAGTGGTTTCAAATTAAAAGCTATTAATTAATTAAATTATATGAACTAATATATATCCCAAAATACTTGAAAATTTACTCTCCGAGCTGTCTATTGACATATAGATTGTTTTAACATATATTAATAATAACAAATATTTCCTATTTCCTATAGCAATGGAGATTAGCTGAAATGGACAGCACTATTTTATTTGCAACCAGTTATAAGAGAGTAGGTAATATTTACTACGAATCATTTCAAACTTATCTTATAGGCTGGCAGTATATATTACAGCTATCAAATATATAAAAATAGAGAATCGTTATCCCACCATTTTGCAAACTAGCACCATAAGAATAAATAAAATTTTTTTGCTATCTCTCAGGAAACAATTGACCGATTCCAGTCAAATTTGGCAAACAAGTATTACTCAGGCAGATGATGTAAGTGGCATGTTTTAGGCATGTAAGGCACGTATTTTTAAAATGGCGGCCTTATAGTCATTTTTAACTTAGAATGCTGCTGCGTCGAAACCATGTAAACAATTCCAACTTAACTTTGTATGTATTACAATTATCAACTCTATCTACGCTTAGCAGCATTTGTCTTTTTTTTTAAATAAGATATCAACTTGCGAATAAATAAAGTTTTTATACCATATCTCTAGAAATAATTTACAGATACTTACTAAATGTTACACTGGAACATTTCAAGTAATTTGTAGCAAATTGCGCCCAGCATACATTCTACAGAAGTTCAAGTAAACATTAATTATTTAAATTTGCCTGACAACGGTATGGAAAATTGCTGCGTGTTATGTAATTTAGGTAAGTTTGGCACATATATTAAACAATTTAACAATATTCAACCAAATTCATCCAACATTTGCATGTAGACGGTGTAAATTAGAAGTATCGTATATAGAGCCTCTTTATGTACCAATTTTGTTCGATACCATCAAATAAGAAGCTACATTTTACGGCATATCTCGGAGACCAAACAACCGATTTCCACCAAATTCTTTGCACAAGAACACTGTCAAAAACATTTCCTTCATTTAATGGAAAAGTGCTGATAAAAATTTATCCAGAAGTGTCCGTAAACTCTCCGTAAAATTACGCTAACATTGATTTTCAGAAACGGACTTTCCGTAAATTTCACGGAATCTCTCCGTTAATTTCCACGTTGGTTTTCTGTACTTTCCGTTTAAAATAAAAAGAGATAATGAAAATGTCTTTAATTTTCGTGTTCTACCGTGTGTAAAAATTATATTAAAAAAATTAAAATATTTATGTTCTTAAACGAGATTTGAACCCGAGTAATAAAAAATGACCAATCCACGACTCTAACCATTCACCTACAACTCTCACTTAAAAACGGTGGTATTACTGTTATATTTATATTTGAAAACGAAAGCAAAAATTCTGTTTATATTAAATTTAGTGTATTTTTAGTGTTGCCTAATATTACAGACACGTGATGCTATGTTTCAATGTATGAAAGAATAGGTCATTGTCGTGTGGATAACCTTAACTACCGCAGAAACGATAATTTTCTTGTTAGAGTGGCGAAGAAAGCTTCGTGTAGAATCGACATTGTTCGTCCCCGTAACTCGAAGCCAAAGGAAATACGGAGACTTTCCGTATTTTGTATATCGTCATTACGGATTGCCTTTCCGTATATACACTGCACATTTCCGTAAAACATTCCGTAAATAGACGGAAATTTTTTACAGTGTAGCGCTACGGTAGGCAATCTAAATTTACATGTTTTGAGTTGTTTAGTGTCTTATTTTCAAAATGGTGTCCCTCTAAATATTTTAGTTTAGTAAATACTATTACTCGAAATACCAGACAGATAAAATCCGAAGTCGATTCTTCGAATCCGACTTCCATAATGCAGTGCACTGCATGCTAACTTATTGTACGAAGTTTTCTGGGTTCAAGTCCCGGGTAAGGCATTTGTGTATTTCTAATTGTCTCACTTCTGTGTCAGACGTCTCTGGTGTCATTTCTAAAGTTATTGCTTTCAAAGACAAGTCAAATCCTACCTCCCCATCTCAGCTTTTAAGAACTTAATTAAAAATTAATTCCACCCATGTTGAGGAAATACGATTTTTAGTTATACCAGCAACTTCTTGTTTGCATAATTATTTCTACCCGAACCATTTTTGAAGGAGGTTCTTGCTCGAACCTGTAACATGTAGGACAAACATAAATTGTGATACGCTCACTAGGCACTCATGTTTCTAACACAAAGATGCGTGGCACATTTCAATTTATTACAGACAGCCAATTTCGTCCAGATTTCTCGAGACTGTGATTATAGTTATAATGCTATAACAGTTACATCATATGTGCCAAGTCTGAAAATATTATAACTTTGGAGAACTTACCAAAAAGGAACTTTCATTCATAATAATAATAAATTATTTCACGATTTTAGGTGGTGTCTTCCTCGTTTCTGCGTCGGCCACCCCACTATAGTGTTTGATTTTAAAGTTTTGCCACGTAAGGTGGCTTGGCGACTATTTACCTCTTAAACGATATTATTATATGATTTAAAAATTATTACGGCACATAACGATGTGTGGTTAGTTATATTTATTTTGACCGGGTGGCAGTTGTAGTAGGGGATGTGTGAATGTGGACCCACGAGCAACAAACTGGCTAAACATTGTAAAGTAATGCCTGTTACAAGGCGAATACATGTCGGTAGATTGCAGAAATGCTAGACACATAAATATGTTACTTTAAGAAATATACGGCTCTCTTTTAATATAAAAACGTCTGGGTATTCGTTTGTATTTTTGTGTTTTTTTTTCTTATCCATAACAAGTAATTTTTTGGCGGGGTGTTGGGGCGT
Organism: Dryococelus australis; assembly: GCA_029891345.1. Lineage (NCBI taxonomy): Eukaryota > Metazoa > Arthropoda > Insecta > Phasmatodea > Phasmatidae > Dryococelus > Dryococelus australis. The sequence continues at coordinate 74,607,894 of CM057006.1, read as the reverse complement.
GGCACAGTGCCTTAATAGTGAAAAAATAAATAAACATACAAGCAGTCCAAGTTTCTGAAATATTAGTGTAGAAACTATCCCATCTGCCGTAGATATAGTGACAAATATAATACAACGTTACAAAACGTATGCGAATATTAATAACATGTTTTCTATTAAATAATTTTCAACGACCAAGCTATTTAAATTCCGTTTGCATTTTCACCATTTTAAAATTAGTGTCAAGTGGCTTTCGAACACGCTATTATAAAATTGGGTTAAATATTTCGTTTGTATTATCGATTCCGTGAAAACTGCTAATGAAGTTATATTTCCATGTCGTTTCTTGTTATATTCACGCAGGCAAGTAACGATAATCGATTGTAAATATAATTACTCCTGGCGTAATTACCACAGTTTTATCTGAAATAACAGACGAGTTTTGTGCATTATTCTAGCGTTACCTTCATCCAAATAACGAGATCACATGTAACCAGATCAACTGAATGAAAACATCAGTCGATCAACGGTGCATCTCCCAACAGCTCGTGCCATTAACCCATCACGGCTGTGAGTTGTTTCCTGATTCGCAGTGCTATAGTACCCACAGTATTTTTTTAAACCTTCATTTGACGTTGTTGTGACATTTTTGACGTTGACGAAGCCCTAGTGAGACCGACCTGTTGACGAATTCCCAGTGCGACAATCGAACTGAGCATCCGCCACTTCGGAGGCACCGCGGCGCGCTAGTTGAGCTAAATGTTTCTCAGATTGTGCTCAATAAATCGCGAAACAGCTCTTAAAAATTTAGTCTTTTATTGCAAGAGTCTAATTCTGCTGAAAATGTTTGGTTTGGCTGTGTTGGGGACACGGCAGTTTGTTTTACGTGAATACGTCTACGTTGACGCGCTCGGACGCCTTGAAGTTAATTTTACGTTCCCGGCATCGCTTCACTCAATCGTATGGGGTTTTATGGATATCACTGGATTGCTTTTGAGATGCTCTTTCCAACCGTATACTATTTATGTATTTCGACTTGGTTTTTTGACGAGTATAGGCCGAAATTAAGTTTTTTACATTAAAGGCATACAATTTCACCAAACCACGCCACACAAATGTTTTTATACACGCAATCGATTGACCTGGACGAAATATGTCGATTGAAACCCAAATGAGCATCGTAGCTTCTCCTAGTCAAAAGTTATACTACGCGGAATTTATGAGACGCGGTGAAACGAACTCAAAATTCCCCTCCCCCCCTCCTTATCAACACAATGCTGCGCGATCCTCACTCAACGCAACATATTCTTTGATCCTTTGGGAATCGAGTGGTGGGATTGAATTTTGAATGTAAAAGATGGATTCTGAGTTGCAATGCCAAACTCTATCCCCCGATTTTGTTATCATTGGATTTTCTGGATTGCCTCCTACTATAGTTGCCAATTTAAAGACGTATTTACGTCAAAAGTAGTGAAAATCTGACGTGTGTAATTCATCAGTTTGTGTTGAACACTGTTTGCGTGAACTCTTGACTGTTTTCTGACTAAACAATGTGTTTCGTCATTCGCTGGCTGTAAACGTTATTTCATAGGTATGAATGAAAGTTTCGGCCTTGCTTTGTAAGCAGGCGATGACGAAGTCTTTACTCCCCGCGCTCAGTCGACACAGATAATGTGTAGCAGAACAGCTGCCTTCACTTCGCACACAGTGTTTGTGTTTCCTCCAGGCTGTGGCACAAGTGCTTAGCACAGAGACGGGCTCTCAATGTTTCACGTTCCTGGTCATACTCTTGTTCCATCTTACTGAGTAGTATCTCGCTTCATGTAAACATATATATTGCTAATTACTGAATGACTCATGCTTTAAGTAAAGGCTGTGAATAGTTTTATATACACGCATACTCAACAAAAGCATATGTAGCCGTGGGATGGCTAGGAAACTGCTTATGGCGTTATTTTTTAAGGCGGAAATTTCTTGCAAAATTGAATATCGGAAAGTGGGATAAAACCATTATATGCAACTTAAAATAAAAATTTTCTTAATTTCATATTTAAAAAAAAATCATTCAATTACTAAAACAATTTTTCTGGTTTTTGCAAAATTTATAACACATTACATACTGCCAGTTCAGAAATGGGCGAAAATTTTTCTTTTCCTAAAGGCGTTAAAAAGCTAAAGAATTATCATTCTCTTTTTAAAAAAAGATTTAAATATTTTATTTAGTATTAAATTAATTGTTAAACCTCTCAATAAATATAATAATAAATTTAAATGTCGAAGTCCCATTATTTTATGTCTGACCGAATGGAACTAAATGCAATGTGAGGCTGTTGCCAAACGTGGCCTTAATTCTTGCAAATGGTATTTGGAGTATAATTATATGCACTGATATATGTATTATTTTTGTGGAACGGGGAGGAGACAAGTTTTGATTTAGGCATAGAGCAAAACATTGGTTTATTTCTTTTGCATTCTCTAGCTAGTGTGCATTTTCATAAATATTTATAAATTTAGTGCCACAGCTTTCAAAATACTGTTACACTGCTACTTATTAAGCAATTTATTAAATCCAACATTTCGACAGTTTTGTTGTAATTATGTAAATGTATGATTTTTAGCTTATTTTCCAGAGGAAAGATATCTGTCTGGAATGAACCATCCCCCTCCGCCCCTCTTTAAAGTCAGCAACCGAACTTCACCAAACTATGTACACATGTAGTATTTAGTAAGAATATAAGACTTTAATAACTTTCGACCTCACCGAAAAGTTTTTTTATGGCGGCAATTGAATGATTTAATGCACTTGTTCTATCTTCGCAGTGATTTAAAACAAATTTGGCACGTTGACGATGCATGATATAAGCTTCCAATTTACAAACCTGAAATGTTATTGGTCTGCCATTTTGGAATAGGTGCGAATTGATTAAAATAATTCTTTTGTGTTATATATAGGGAACCATTTAACCATTTTAAGCCAAACTTGGTCCTTGGCAGTGCTTTATTTAAGAAGTCAATTAGGGAGTAGTAATGTTACTATTGTGCCATTCTTTAAGATAATGTTACTATTGTGCCATTCTGTAAGATAATGTTACTATTGTGCCATTCTTTAAGATAATGTTACTATTGTGCCATTCTGTAAGATAATGTTACTATTGTGCCGTTCTGTAAGATAATGTTACTATTGTGCCATTCTTTAAGATAATGTTACTATTGTGCCATTCTTTAAGATAATGTTACTATTGTGCCATTCTGTAAGATAATGTTACTATTGTGCCATTCTTTAAGATAATGTTACTATTGTGCCATTCTTTAAGATAATGTTACTATTGTGCCATTCTGTAAGATAATGTTACTATTGTGCCATTATTTAAGATAATGTTACTATTGTGACATTCTTTAAGATAATGTTACTATTGTGCCATTCTTTAAGATAATGTTACTATTGTGCCATTATTTAAGATAATGTTACTATTGTGCCATTATTTAAGATAATGTTACTATTGTGCCATTCTGTAAGATAATGTTACTATTGTGCCATTCTTTAAGATAATGTTACTATTGTGCCATTCTTTAAGATAATGTTACTATTGTGACATTCTTTAAAATAATGTTATTATTGTGCCATTCTTTAAGATAATGTTACTATTGTGCCATTCTTTAAGATAATGTTACTATTGTGACATTATTTAAGATAATGTTACTATTGTGCCATTCTTTAAGATAAATTTACTATTGTACCATTCTTTAAGATAATGTTACTATTGTGCCATTCTGTAAGATAATGCAGCATGGAAATTAAAACTTTTACTTCATATCTCGCTAACTTCACAACCGATTCCTGCCAAATTTGGCATATAAATAATACTATTGTAGGAAATGATTATATATACAATTTAATTGGATAAAGCAATTTTTTTTCTTCAAAACCGTGACAGTGAAAATATTTTATGTTCATTTCCAATGTCTACCACACCGTTAACCAATTTCGACCAAATATGTTATGCTTAAAGCATCATTTACATACCTTGCATTCAATTTAATATTGAAAATCTAAAATTATTTATAATAATTTTATGATATATTTGATCACACTCATTTGTATGTTTGCAGGGACTGATATGCAAATAAGCACACTATGACACTATGACAACGTATTTTGCATATTTTTAGTGAATTATTAATTAAGTTCACCCCTCCTGTGCTTTATATTTATTTCCATATTTTTTGCACTTAACGCAGTTTAGGAACCACCATTCTTTTCATCTTCTTAACGCTTCTCTATAGTATGAGTACATGTTATTCTGAGTAACATGTTACTTAACCTGATGAAGTTAATTACTTGTTATTTATGAGTTTTCATGCCTCAGAATTTATTATTATTATTTTTAAAACTAATTATTTTCTTCCTTTTGCAAGTTTAAAGACTATTTAGTATTTTGGTTTTAGTAATGTCATTTTTACAGGAAATAGCCGAGCTCCATTTTGAGATGAGTTAAGGAAGAAGCCGGTAGTAGGAGGCTTCTGGGGTCTGGATGGCTGTTTTATCGCCGGGATTTTGACGTCAAAATCCCTGGCATCGACCTAAGTTAGTCAGCTTAATTAGTCCCCAAGGAGTGAGTTTATTCTAGAGTTGACTTAGCGGCGTATATAAGAGGACTAAAGTTAAGCACACCTGGATTAGCTTAATAGTGGTCGCCGTCGCTGACGGCGCATCACGACATCAGGACGCCATCATGGCGGCGAGTGCAGCGAATATTAAGTAAGATGACTCCGTATGTATTATGACGAATGGACTTACGCCAGTTATCTTTTTCTACAGTATTGAGATTATCCAGAGTATTTGTATCAAGGATGTCAGTGATAAAGACTTAGTTGCATTTTTTAATTAATAAATCGCTAAGTAGCCCAGAAGTCCATCTTGACCCTAATGAACTAGTGACAGGAGCATTATTGACTTTGAATAATTTTATTCAACAATAAGTAATTTTAATTATTTTACTGGAGAACATTATTATTTTCGAAAGGAATTACAGAAGTACTTAATATGTGGGAAAGTAATCTGAAAATTGGCAATACCTTTCTTAATGGAGCTCGTTGCATACAAGATAAATAAGAGGCACTTAACAGAAATGCATTAATTTTAGAACAGCTTAATTGCACTTCCCTTTTATTTGAATTTCATTCAGCAGCACTTGAATATATTTCATTTTCCATTATTATTTTTTTATTGGTTTCTGTAAATCATGTTATGTTCGAATGGTGGTGGCTTTTTATTTTTCCAACCTACTTGCAGAATATAATTTAATTTAATTAACTAGACATAACCTAAAATTTCGCCTAATTGATTTTTCTTTTGGTTTTAATTAAAAGACTTTTGGCAAGATTGGTTCTCTTTTATTTTAGTGGTGAATTATACAGATTTACCTTTCATTAAATTGTATAATTTAAATCCAGTATCCTATGAGTGCCACTGTTGTGTATGAAAATTCCAGAGATCCAGCAACTCCAGGTACACAACAGGATAGTAAGTGTACTAAGGTATTAACACACAGGTATTCCAGTGATATTTCCCATCGTAAGAGTACATTTTTTGTTTTTCCTATTCTTTCCTATACAGTGCGTAAGTACACCAGTGTAAGTATCATACACTGCGGTAAGTGGCGCCCTAACATACTATTCAGTAATGATATTATCACACACCACAATAAATATTCTTTACAGAGTTACCCATGTGTGGTTCTACAGGGATATAAAAGAGTATAAACAGCATGAAATATTACAGTTGGTACCTAACGTGGGCTAACCTTTACATGAAAAATACAAAAAAAATTACAATATTTCATCTCACTTGTTTTGTTTGTTTTAAGTAATTGGTTTTGTCAACATTTCGCTAGGTAAAAACAGTAAAATTTTTAACTGGAATGATTTTAACGCTATAAAAACGTGACAAATATCATTATGTGAAATTTTCAATAAAGCATTTAATTTAAACTATTAGAATGAAATACAGATCAATACTTATTTATATATTTCACTTATCAGAGATTATTTTGACAAACACGCATGCTTTGTCCAATAAAAAATAAGTTAAAACGTTTGAAGGTAATATATCTAGTGATTAAAAATTATCTAACTTTCAATGTTATTTGAATTTTGTGTTTATATATTTCTGCTTGGGTTCGTAATTTTATACTGCCTAGTTCACCTATTAGGAAAGAAATATAATTTTTGGATGACTATAGGCTGTTCGTGGTAAAGTGAGCAAATTTGAGTCCCTAGTTCCTTATTTCTTACAACTATTTTTGATCCTTTAACCATCTTTTTACATAAATATTGCCATGTAAGTGGCAAACACAGTTTGTATATTCCACCGTACATGGAATCTATCGTCCAGACTAGAACATTTTCGCGAACAGAACATTGGTAGATGTTCTATACATTCTGAGCACAGTGTCCAGACTTCGAAAAGAACATTGTTTGCGAGCATGATGGCAAGGTGTTCGCGATACGTGTTCCCAGTACCCATACCGTTTGTGACGCACTCTGTAGTTAGTTCGAAGTAACACGATGAGTACGCAGGCGCAAATAGCAGCAGCTGCATAAATTTACACTCGCTACGTAATGAAAAAGCGAAGAAAATCTCGCCGTTGGGGGATCACACGACTGTATGACAGTGTATAGTGGCTCGAGTTCGTTGTCAGATTTAAGTTTCCAGTCAGTCAGTGGTTTGTTACCAAATCACCTGTACTTACAGTTGACTCTTTCTTGGTTTATTTCTATCCAGCAAGAAACGTAGACTTTCAGAAGCAAACCAGGAGCTTTTGTATACTTAATCCACTCATGTAACAAATTGCAATTTATGTAACCTTATTTGTGTGGTGTTAAAGGTATGACAATGCAATCGACAATATTATATGTATTTACATTAGTAATCAAAAGAGATGCCAATATTACACACGTAATAATATATCACAATAAATTGAGAAATAATACTTATAACAAACAATATTCTTTCCTGCCAAAATATTGTAACTTTAAATACTGGCAAATAAATATCGTTCTTGTATAGTCAAGTATTATAGCTGGAGTAACTGGCAAGTTAGGCATAAAATAGTTGTGTACTAAAACCATACTGATAGCTCTGAAACAACAAAATAGTCATTCATCCAAACATATCGTTTCTAATGTAATATTATGTACGAGGGTACCTAAGCTAATGTTTGTATGAAGAGCAGTTTGTACGACTTAATATTTTGTTTATGTAATCGAGGTATACAAATGCTTTAAAACATGCGCATAGTTGAAAATAAGATTGCAGTACACATCTCACCTTTTCCTGTTCCGACAGTGTCTTTCATTTTATTCCTCTCTCTCTTACTAAGGCTGTCATCAAACTCTACACTTTTTTTTTTGCATTCATTCACATCTCTATCCATTTGGGCTCCGATGTCTTCCAACGCGTCTTGTTTTCTACTTCTGTTAAAATGATTAGGATTCCCTGGGTCCCATATCACTGTTTTTTGTTTGTACGTATCTAACAGTTTTATTTGGTCTTCCTTGGACCACTCCATTGTGCAGTTCACTAGTGTGTAAATTACTTTTTTTTTAAATTCGACAATAATGTCAACAAGATCAGTACAAACAGGAAAACCAAACAGAGTCACGCACCGCCACTGAAACCGTGTTAGCAGCACTGCTTCCCATCGACAACTGACACCATGTTAGAAGCACTGCTTCCCATCGACAACTGACGCCATGTTAGAAGCACTGCTTCCCATCGACAACTGACATCATGTTAGAAGCACTGCTTCCCATCGACAACTGACGCCATGTTAGAAGCACTGCTTCCCATCGACAACTGACATCATGTTAGAAGCACTGCTTCCCATCGACAACTGGCACCACGTTAGAAGCACTGCTTCCCATCGACAACTGACATCATGTTAGAAGCACTGCTTACCATCGACAACTGACATCATGTTAGCAGCACTGCTTCCCATCGACAACTGACACCATGTTAGAAGCACTGCTTCCCGCCGACAACTGAATGTTCGAATCAAATGTTCGCAGCGACGTCAAGACTGTTATCCGAGCCGGGCGGAACATCCTTTGATGTGACGCAAAAACCGACAAATGGGCGGATCGCAGCCGAACAGCCGACCCAACATTTTTTGTTACGGGAAAACGTTCGCTTTCCTGCCCACATTGGTTGCAAACTCGTTCGCAAACAATGTTCTGTTCGCTCAAATATTGTAGTGTGGACACACCTTTACGCTTCAATAACATATATGTATATATATTTATCAACTATCATTCCAAATGAGACGCATTTAAAAGTTCTCACTTTACCATGAATAGCGTATGGTTCTTTTTGCATGGCTATTATTTGTAACAAAATTTGTTCAAGTCCTTAAAAAGCAGCAGTAGGAAAACAATTTAGAAATATTTGGAGTACTATCATCTCTAGCTGATAATTGCCATGTTCTGGTAGGTGCGAAATAGTAGTTTTTATAGGCACAGCATGTCCCGTATTATGGATTAATTTTGGCTCAGCAGTGATGAAATAATTAAATATTAATGTTATAAAATTCTCTAATTATTTAACGATGCATTAAATAAAATATTATACAGGTATTTTCCCGAAAATTTTCCGTAGTTACGAAGCCACGAGATAAGCAATATCGCAAACAGCACAATCCTGCGAGGTGTTGCCAACAGACTATCATTTATAATATTTTAACAACCTGCGTATTAAATAGTTTAAAATAAATAAGTCACCGCGAAAAATTTACTCTCAAATTTTTTTGAGAAACCAGAGAGCATTTTCTGCAATATTTTCTATATGTTCTCAAATAATTGCAGGCGTATATTTTGAGCATTAAATTCTGTTTTACGAAATCCTAATAAGTATCCCGTAACGAATGTTTGGACATTGGTGTTGTAATTTTTGATATTTGTATAATATTAATCTTCTTCGCTTTATCAAAATTCTTCACCATCTATGTAATTTGAAAGAAAAACAAAAATATACACACGCATCTCATTTCTCAAATAAAAGTAAGTATTTGAAGGTACTTTATATTGCTTTAAGATAATTCCAATTCTATTTCTGCCATTAAAATTAATTAAAAATTAACACCTTGATTTTAACCAGAGTATAATCATATAACAGCGGTAGTGTGAGTAACATACACTTAGGCCGGTATTCCTGAACTTTTTATAAGTGTTTTGGTACAGCTTAATCCATGTCGAGGCCTTATCTGTATTCTAGGACGCTATAATGACAGCTAAGGCCTTAGTTAAGCAATGGCCGATGTCTTAATCTTAGGGCTCCGATTTTGGCGATTTATCCTTGGCGCAAATGAAACCTATGCATGCCCATAACGCATATCATTTTGAATAAGCCGGTGATATGACCAAAATCCGTAAATAATACGACGTGACGAGATAATTATAAGCCGTGATATAATTATTTATTTAGAAATTAGAAAACCACCTCAATTTAGTTGGATTTCTTATCAAAGTAGATGGTAAGAATAGTGTGCAATAGTACATCATTTTTTAAAAGCTACTATCATTGGAACAACACTAAACACGTGATCGCTAAACAATTATATATTAAATTTACTTTCGTACGATTCATGTTACCGTACGTAGTGGAGTGTAGAGCTACGAACCAGATGTACTGGGTTCGAGTCCTGGTGAATAACAGGATTTGAAACTAACTAGATTTTTAACACGCATTTTGTTGGTTACAATGCACAAATGTTAATCATTTCGTTAAGTAAAATACCTAACGGTGCGATGTGACAATAAATTGACAAAAGGCCCTTTTTAATAGGCAATAATAAAATCTATTAGAGTTTATTCAGCGAAAGCCCATATTCACGTGCGAAAAACTGTATTAATTTCACTGTATTTGAATACTTTACGCTGCCAAAGGAAATAGTACTGAACTGGACGATGAGTTACTACTAGGAAGGTATGTTGGTACACGGTTGACGACATGGCTTGTTGATTGTTGATGGTGGATGTTAGGTTTATATTTTTCTCCCGTGTGAAACTGAAAGTTACGTTATACATACTGTATATGTTGCATTTTAAACTATTTACGCGAGTTACAAAAACTGTGTTTCTAAGGTTTCGACGTTTTCGCGAGGGCTTACACTGTACGTAGTTCAGCGAGTGTTATGCCAATTGCTAAAGTGATGTGCGTGTGTACGGAAATTTTGCTGATCCATGGCGTAGCTTTTATAATTTCATATGTGGCAGCGGAAACTGGATTTACAAGGATTGTGTGTTTAAATTGTGAGCAGTCATTAACATCAGTAGTTAATTTTTTAATGTAACGGCGGTGTGTATGTCACAACTTTGTAACGATTCCCTGCAGGTTTTAAACTCAATGAATTAAAGTGTCTTAGCATCGATTATTTTAACATTTGCCATGGCTCAGCGAATTGAATTACAGCCATGAAACCTTATTAGATAATAATACGATAAAAATGACGTATGCCATACAAATTGGTTGAAATGTAAATTTCAGTAAATATAAAAAATTGCACTATATCATCACGGAATTTTTATTTAAAAATAAGCGATATGAAACCAATTTCTAATACCAGGACCTAAAATAAGATTATGTATTCAATTCCCATGCTGCATATCACACAAATCAAATACTGCGTTCTTGTTCATTGTTTTCGCATTTGGGTTATGAACTTCATTCACATGCCATTTTACCCCATAACATTGCTTGAACGACACAATACAGCTTAGATTTGTTGGACCACTAAATAATGTAAATTTATTTATGAGTATGAATATTATACCAAAATGTGGTAGTCTGCTGTTCAAATGCCTATGAATCATAAAATGTTATGTGTTTAATTTCCAAATTACAAACACCAAAAATAACCGTAAGTTGTCAGGCAATAAAACATTAAATTAACTTAACACGTCAGACAACAATAATAACTATTGTATTCTTTATTCAATGCACAATTATTTAAAGTCTGCAATAACTCTCAGCGCTACATATAAAATACCAATTAAAATCCTGCAGGTATTAATTTTTGCTAAAACTGTTCTACATTACTTGGTTGCTTTCATTTGTTTATGGCCTCGTACAGGGCGGCGAGTTACATACCGTGGCATAGCTGATACCATCTCAGGGTACAGAGATAATTCGTTCAGAAATACATTCCGTGAGTTAGGAACTGGCCATTGCTTTCGTATCGCCCGTGATAGTTGAACGTATGTAATTCCGAACTGAATGTTCTGTAATACCGGCCACTAGACTGAAAACAGTCAGTTATGTGTCTGGCTTCTAATATAATTTTCATTAATTTTATTAAACAGGCACATAGTTTAAATATTAATCAAAGAATGTTCCTCTGTACAATCTGAAATATTTATTTCGTATTAATATTAGCGAGTAACGTAATCGCTGATTTATAAAGTGCACTTTGGTGTCGAAATGTATGAAATTTTCGATGGCACCCAGTTACATCGCAGCTTCAAAGGTATTTCGAAATTACACCTTCCAGGTAAGTTGGCAGCGGAATGCAATTACTTGAAGTTGGTTTGATATTGCATTCCTCAACACCTGTTTTTTTTTTTTTTAAGCCCTCCAATTGCGATTAGCCAACAAAGGAGAAGAGAGACTGGCGACAAAATAAAGAACATGCAGCTCACGACGAAAATTCCAATAGAACATTGTTTCCGTTTTGCTTTTCCGTTACAATAAGGTTTCATTTCGGGAATTTGGAGTGGTGAGTGCGTCTCGTTTATTTCACTCTAATTATCTAAGCAAACACAAAGAAACTGGAAAGAGGTTAGAAGGTTTCATTTCTGCCTTTTGTTCTCGGTAGGTACGTACAGTGATTTTATTTTGTTTCCCTGATTGGAACGTGCTTAAAAAAAAACACACACAATTGAAATGTTATAAATTTGTAATTCTTCACACGCAGATTTAAGCAGTCATTCTTGGAATAATAGCGTGAGTGGCATTGCCATTGTAGTGTACGTAGGAATTAATGGGTGAAAATTTGTTTTTGCACATAGAATAGAAGAAAATTTATATACATATATATGCGCTGTTTTTAAAATTATTGAGACGAAGTTTTGGGTTAAACGAGCTATTCCAGAAACATTTTCAGCCTGCTTTGTGTAGTAACATGCCAAGCTATAATTGCAATTATTTCGCTACCACAAGGAAAGCAGTATTAAAACAAAAAGATACACTAAACTTTAACCACATGAGGAGTTCTCGTTTAGACGGACGTTTGTGAACTAGCACAATTTGCTCTGATAAACAATTTTTACGGATTACTGGAAGCTACTTCACAGTTCCAGATTATATAAGTGAATTATTGACAGCTAGTTCATAGTTCCCACACAGTACGTTGCTCGCCGATTGCGAGGATCACGTTCGGCACATGTAGAGCACACTCCACAATATTACATAACTCGAGTTCGCAAACGAATGTGAGTCCAAACGAGCCAATAAACGAATGAACGACTGCCTTTAGCGCCATCGACGTACAATCGTTGCCGTTCACACAGTCGCGTGTTTGTTGGAGTGAGTGAAGAGATTTGGACGGCTCTTAACATCGAGGTCTTGAGAGCCGACGAGGATAACTATTGTGAGTATTGAGCAGCGCCAGAATGAAAGGGCGGGGGGAAAACGGGAGATACCCGAGCGAGTAAACCCGCCGCTGACCAACGGCATCGTCTGACACGTATGCCACATGTAAAAATCCGGAGTGACCCGGCCGGGGATTGGGCCCGGATCGCCGTGGTGGGAGGCGAGCAGGCTAACCGTTCAGCCAACGTGGCCCCAATATTTGTTGGAAAATAAAAACATATTTGTAGGACACTGAACATTGCAAGTCTCACTGATTCAACTATATTCCCTGTGATCTACTAAACAGTAAGCTGTGGTACTGGCCTATCTTACGAATGGCGCATATTACCAACACCTAACACAACGCAAAAAGCTATTTAGTAGTGATAAAAAATTCCAATTTTATTCCTTTATGAAAATATATTCGAATCACTAAAAATCTATATACGTATAGTGAACGGAGATGATGTTTTCTTTCTGGGCACAGCGATACGGACGACAATAGCACGTGCGCCCAGCGTCTCCTCATCCCTACGAGCAAGGCGCTGAATCAGCGTGCAATGCTTCCGTATCCACATGTTCCTGGGAAAACTAGATCTTTAACAAGAGGGTCTTTATTGCACGCAATGACAGCCCACAGGTGTAACTTTGTCTCTGCTGTTATTTGTACTTGCCTCTACGGATACTCTGCAGGGAATCTCTAGAATTGCAAATATTTTTATCACTTACGCGATTTTTTCTCTTATAGGCTGTTCACGGTAAAATGAGCATTTTTTAAAACCCTGGTTAAGATCTACTTCTTTACACGCTGTGTATTCCTCCACCTTATGTAAAACTAACGTTGCCATGGCCGTCATCACGTTATTCATGCGTCGGTGAAATGAAACTGTGAAGTTATTAGTAGTAAAGTAAATACTTTACCAATCGGTTGATTTTTACACTTCGATGAATTAGAAAAACAGAAAGTGAAATAAATAATTTTAAGTTATCACAAATGGTTACCTAACCCTTTCTATTCGACGTTAAGATATGGAACCACTTAACATCCATCGTGACTATTTTTACTAGAAGCATGTCAATCAGTGCGCAAATTATAATATATGCATGCAGGGCCAGTGACTTTTTTCTAAGGTTCATTTCCAAAGTGCTCTCGGTATTGTGAAAAACCTTTAGAATGTAATGCAAGTAGTAAAAAAAACAGTACGGGGTGAGGTAAACTTTAAATGCAAGAATTCGAATTCCTGCGATAATTATGTGGTAGGATACGCGTAAATGTGGAACCCAACGAATCTACACAAAATATGCACCGCTAAATCGTAACGCTACGAGAGTGTAGAAGTCAGGAGTGCTTGATGTGAGGCATGAGGATGATTTGTATCTTCCAGTTCGACTCAACGATTCGCCTCGATACCCGTTATGATCCATTCACGGTTACTTCGCACTTTTCTGAATCCCTGCTAAAGTTCTATTTCCAGATTATTCCTCCGCCTCGAACGAACTAAGCTTAACTAAGTCTAGAAAATCACACCAAGGTGGCAACGCACCGAATTCGTGGGCACTCAGTTGCAATAATATTTTTCATTAGAACTATTTCGTGCTGGGCGTTACCAACACACATGTTTTCTCGCTGTTAGTGTACATATTTCTTAAACAAGTCTAGAAAATTACACCAAGGTGACCACGCACCGAATTCGTGGGCACTCAGTTGCAATAATATTTTTCATTAGAACTATTTCGTGCTGGGCGTTACCAACACACATGTTTTCTCGCTGTTAGTGTACATATTTCTTAAACAAGTCTAGAAAATTACACCAAGGTGACCACGCACCGAATTCGTGGGCACTCAGTTGCAATAATATTTTTCATTAGAACTATTTCGTGCTGGGCGTTACCAACACACATGTTTTCTCGCTGTTAGTGTACATATTTCTTAAACAAGTCTAGAAAATTACACCAAGGTGACCACGCACCGAATTCGTGGGCACTCAGTTGCAATAATATTTTTCATTAGAACTATTTCGTGCTGGGCGTTACCAACACACATGTTTTCTCGCTGTTAGTGTACATATTTCTTAAACAAGTCTAGAAAATTACACCAAGGTGACCACGCACCGAATTCGTGGGCACTCAGTTGCAATAATATTTTTCATTAGAACTATTTCGTGCTGGGCGTTACCAACACACATGTTTTCTCGCTGTTAGTGTACATATTTCTTAAAAAAAATAATCATTATATTTTTAAAATAAAATATTGGTCGTAATTCAATTTAAAAGAAAAATAGGATAATTCTATGTTGACAGATGTATATAACGGCTGTTTCACATATCATATTTAGAAAATAATGAAACACACCGTAAATAAGATGATTTTTCAAAGGTTTTATTTAAAAAATATGAAGAAAAAAAAACGTGAATATGCTATACAAAAAGTTTTTCTGTTTGTGTTGCGACCGAGTGTGTTTTGGTCTTTCGGTGGTATAGTCTACATGTCCCTTATTCCGGAGGATGGTACACTTTGCACTGCTTTGTTGGTATAGGCTATTCACGATAAAGTGACCACTTTTTAAGGCTCTGCTAAATTTTCACCTCCAGCCAATTTCTATCTTTCCGCTCTTTTTGATACAAACATTGCCTTGTGACTAATAAACACAGTTAGTGCATTTTACCGCTATCAAAAGTAAACGCCTGAGGTTGCAATAAGATGCATTCACTTTACCGGGAACAGCCTACAGCGACATTTTTAAAGGATATTTCCATCTCAGTTTTAGGTAAAGGTCGGTGCGAGATCCAATTAATCCTTTCCGGACCAGTAATACCGCATGGCATGTTATTTACTAGAGTGTGCCTCTTTGAATTATGCCTGCAGTTGCCAAGTGATATCGTGAGTATATTCTATAGAACTTTCATAGTTGTTATCTGCCGGTTTCCCGGAAGCGGTTTTGGCTGTTGAATTTTCTCTGTGGCTGTCTCAACTTATATTAATGTAGTACATCATCCGCAACCCTTTATTGGTAAGGTATCAGAAAAATTTTGTCACCTAAGATTTCTAAACTTTTAAGCAGTAATTTTACGGTTGTTCAATACGTGAATTAAGAATTAGGGTGTACAAATGTTTGGTTGGTTTCCTTTATTAGTGAGTTGTGGGGTGAGTTTATACAAACTTTCCAGTTTCTCTTTCAGAGTTCTACACCACAAACAATTTACATGTGAATTACAATAAGTTTGTTATTTTGAAAGACAGCTGAAATAGGAGGCACATATTCTAGCAGCATAATTTTTGATGGAAACAAATTTTCCTGCTCTCTCTGATTGACATGACAGCACATTCTCTACTGCAAATAAGAACAACAAACGTTTGAAGTTTTTCCGCTAATATTCTGGGTTAAGTTAATTCATAGGGCGTGAAAGTGCAAGAAAAGAGGTTGTACCATCTTCAAATTTTTTCAAGCAATTCAAGGAACTATTTTTTCCATTAGCAGAAAATTGTAATGTAGTGTCGCAACTGATGAAATCGTGGAAGCCTCTTAGGGCAACAGGCTTTGACTCCCCTAGAACTTCCGCAGTCTTGTACACAGATGTATGGCATGCACAGTTGCCAACACCAAACATAATCGACGATCTCTCAAGACCAAGGATTTTCAGGTAATAATAGTATGATACAGAGAGGACGACTATATCAGTATTTACTGTGCGGATCATAACAACAACTGCACCATGTGGGACAATATCCGACGTGAAATATTATGCGACCATCAGCTTCTTGTTTGGAACTGTCGCATGGATCAAAGTAATTGAGGATGACGACACAAATGTTGCAATATCATATATACCATACTCAAAACTCTTTCTTTCCTTTACTTTTTCTCTAGCTAAGAAACCTACAGTTTTTCATAAATGTTATCATTTTTAAGAAAGGGAGACCAGTTTTTTAGAACAAAGTCTTCTTCAGTCACTTGTCGCCGAACTGTGTAGGCTTCAAGATGCTACCTTCAGAGTGATGTTCCAGACAAAATCAGCCCTTTGTAAAGCCGTGTTGGTAATTACTTTTACTGTGAACTGTTAAAACTCATGCCTTCAGTATTCTCCGAATTGTTGCGGTCGCAACAAGCAGCACATCGAGGAGAGCAGACTCGGGTGCCGGACCATGAAATCCTGGGCGATATGCGATGTTTGGTTGGGAAACAATAATCACGGAGGGTTGGAGCACGAAAGGAGGCCAGCGGGGCCAATATAAAAGGGAAGGCGTCACAAGGTCAGGGGAGAGACGTCACCATGTCCCAGCGACGCCGGCCGGGTCCACGACAAAGGCTACGCTGTGCCCCGAGCATTCGACAAGCGAGAGCTGCACGACCAGTCGTAAGTGACACTCACTTAAGCATGAGACATGTCTCCTCAGTGTTAACGTGTGGCGAGTTAAAGTAGAGTCATTTCAGCTAAATCTAAAAGGTTGCTACGCCTCTTGATTAAAGTTTAATGCAATTAATGTGACTCAGGATCTAGCACGAAGTCGCGAGATTGAATGTAATGCAACTATTGTCAAACCTACTTCACTGTATTTTAATTCAGAGAGATTCAGTAAAAGACTTGTTTTGTAGTAACTGATGAACTTCCCTGAGTACATTCCGGTTACGTGTTGAAGTATTTGTGCGCTCCCCTTAAGAGAGTTTAACAGAATATCTTTGATGCTCTTGGAGGATGCATGTTGATAAAAGTTGCACTATCGAAAATAATGGCATCGCATTGACCTGTGAAATCCACACCTCCATCTGATATTGTTTCAAAATTCTAGTAAGATATGATTTCTCGCATGCCCTTATTCATCCATCGGCATAGAGAGAGAGAGAGAGAGAGAGAGAGAGAGAGAGAGAGAGAGAGAGAGAGAGTGCGTGTGTGAGAGATTTGGGGGGTGGGGGTGGAAAAGCCTGATTCTCATTTTGGGAAAATTTTCTAAAAAGCTTCGCAGTTGGACATAATTTTCCAGAACGTTTAGAAGTTTTACATCCGTATGACTTCTTCTTGCTCAGCTTTATAGGCTGAAAACACAAACACATTCACTTCGGTTTTGTGAGAGACTTCCTTCAATGAAAGTGCCATAGAGTTTTTTTTTCCCCCATTTTCATAAATATTTGGAAGAACTATCACTGTATCATAGCTTGCAACAATACGCGTGTGAAGCGAAATAAGATAATTGCCCAATTCTTCAAAACTGTTGCAGACATATAGTAAAGGAATATGTCAACAATTTTGTCTTGTTGAGAAATTTCTTCTTGAAGGTCTTATATTGCTCATGGGGAAGATTTTGCTTGCATTTAGCATCAATAATACAGAATTTATCAAATAACTTAGTTATTTCTGGATCAGCTAAAGCCCACCCCAATAACAGCCAAATAGCTCCACCTTCTTCCTTAATGCAAGCATTTTGATGCTCATAGACTTGAGTTACTGCGATTACTGAAAAAGGCTTGTTCGTCTTTCTGATTACGAAATCTCCTTTCAAGAACTCTTCATTCACTGTCTCTGATTTGTTGAAAAGTTCTCCTAAATCTTTCATATGAATGGTCAACCATCGTGCATAATTGAAATGATGAAAAACAGAAACAACATGGTATCATTTTCTGCAGGTTTTCTTTGAGGTAAGTGTAATCTTCCATGCGGATTGAATACACGAGTGTCAAAAAAAGATTCTCTAGGTTGATTACTGTCATCCAGTGAAGAAAGGTAGGTGATTCACTCGATATTTTCCAACCCATTTTTTATGATCAAGGACTTTGCCGATACTATCATAGGCTGGAATAAATAGATTACAAAGGCTGCAGGCAGCTACCTGGTGGACTCTTCTACCCGTTTTTACATGTGTTACTTTCATACACGCAAGTGTTGAAGTTTAAATCATCAGTCCCGAGTTGGCAATGATATAGGACCAGCCCGATCCTTCTAAGCTCTGTCCAATAAGTTTGAGGAAGGCCTGGTTTATGTGGAATCGCCACAAAAGAAAAAAAAACCTGTTTTCGCCATAAAAATCTGGCCAGTTACACTGTAACAATTTAGATAATGTATACAGGAACTGGTCCATTGGTATTGCAGGGACTTGAGTTGGATTCTATTTAGTGATTTTCGTAGTGCTATTAATGTCATGTCTAATAATTGATACATAGCTAGAGTTCTCAGCAAACAAAGGGAGAACAGCTTGGATTGCAGGAATAACATTCTGTTTGTTGGCTTCAGTTGCATGAAACCCAGAATAATATTGATTCAGAAGAATATTGCTGCTTTCTGATAAATTGAAATTACTGACGTGACTTAGCCATTCTTTTTCTCTCAACCACTGCTGCATTACACCTTCGGTTATAAACATCTTCTCCAAGTCTTCCGAAATATGTGTTGTTATTTGAGGTGTTATATTAGGAAGAACATCAATTTGTAAGAGACTGCATAGTTCTGGCACAGCAGGAAATGCATGCACTTATCTTGTGACACCTGTTCGCTAAATATCCCTTTCATACGGGGGTACTGCATCAGCACTAGTGGGTAATGGTAGCTAGTACATTGAAATGCTAGTGCCATATAGTGTGGTTTAACATGTAGAAGACAATATGTTGTGATCAATATTGTCGTATTGTCGTATGCACACACATTTAACAACCTTTCTTTAAAATTGGCAGGACAGATGATTCCCTCTTTTATGGAACGATACATTACATCTTAACAAAGTTATATGGTTATTTCTGATATACAGTTGTACGAAAGGGATAATCCTAATTTGTGATCTTCGTTTACGAAACTTTTATCATGGGTTACGTCATATGTAGATAAAGCCCTAAATTGAAAAGGGGTAGTTCATATGTTATTTTTTCGTACTTGAATTAGACTGGGGACTATATCCTGTGATTGAAAAGTATCAGCTGAGCTGTAGTAAATGTTATTTGTGTAGTGTGTCTGTATTTAACTTCACTACTACCAAAAACCAACATAACAACATATGTATCGTCGCTTTCAAACCCGAGGGTTCTGATGATTTCTGACAGCAGTATCAAAGCTGTCATTGATATTAGTTGTTGACGCGTCGGCATCACTGTCTTCGGGTGGTACATTTTGGAAAATATTTTTATAGTCTAGGACTAGGACATATAATTTGACTTTCTTCTCTGCCCTCAAGTTAGGGAAATTGTAGGGAACACTCTTTCAATCTGGTTGTATGGATATCTGGTTGCTCATCGAATACTGCGAGCTGCATCAGTTTTGTACTGTATAGTTTTGAAATAATCGGCATTGTGAAAATATATTCTTCATTTTCAGAGACTAGTTTATCGCTTATAATTGATGCAGAATGTGTAAAAGCAATGGACTGACGGATAGTGTTTCCTCCGTTATTGCTCTTGATTTTCCGTCTCTACAGACCTGGTTTTGTTGCGTAGGTTAAAGATGCATCTGGCGTGGTATTTATCTTCCGACACAACTAAATACGTGCCTTCCTATAGAGCATGAGCATGGGTGTTATCAATTAGTGCATTTTTTTTCACGAACGAGTTGCGGCACTGGTAAGCGACTGATTCCAAAGTGGACCTTTACTGCACAAAAACATGTATTACCCATAAGTGTTAGAGACGGCTTCGATGCTCGACCTGTATCGCGTGGCGTCTGTGTTGACGATTCCCCACACGATTGGGCTTCATATCGATATGTGGGTTCCTGATTACAGGACTAGGACAATCGAACACCACTGTCTTCTGTGGTTTCGTGGCTACAGGACTATCACCGTTGGACACCATTGCCTAGATTTGTCGTGTTATATTAAATTGTTCATGCCTATGTGCCTTGTGTTTTTCAAAGGAAGCCCGTATTCCTCCTTCTTCGTCAAAATACTCCATTTTAACATAATTTGGTAAAAGTCCAATTTCTTTAATTCTTACCAAGTTTCCCTGATAATGTTCTGTACCCACCATTCCATTGTTTCAGAACACGATTCTAAGTTGGACCGAAGAGTTGACCATGTTGTTGGCACAGACAGCATCTATTCTTATCGAACACAGGAGGCGAATCTGAGTTTCTTCCACTTAGACATCTCATACGCTTACCTACAACAATTAAATAAAACCACTTGTTACATGAGCTTAAAACAAACTTCACATCAATGCGACAAAAGAAAGACAAATCAGAATAAAATAACTTACACTTTTAAAGGGTGTATTTTTAATATATAATATATATAATATAAATAAAAAAATTATAAAAACACATTTTAAGAGATTTACTGAATTCTTCATTACAAAAACACGTGGAAAATGACACCTCAACTACTATTTACGTCGACTTTTAGATTTGATCCACAATTTTGGATAAAGGCTGATATATTGAAAATTAATTGACTTCTTTGGGGTCCCTAACTAAAAAGATTTGTTTGTAGTTAATATAAATGTGTATGAAAGTGGCACTATCTTATCACAACTTACCGGATATTTATGCAAACAGACTGCACTATAAGGAGTCTAGAAGAACTTGAAATAAATTTATAAATGAATTGTGGGACAGCCGGAAAAGTCATTCTTAGATAATACGTTTCCAAATATTTAATGTTGGATTCTATTTATGCAGCAATAGAAAACAACAGACCATAATGCAACAGTAATATTTCGTGTGCCAGTTTTCTTAACTCAACATTTCCCAAAATAAATCCCAAACTTCGCCAATAAAGGAAGAATTCGTGGTAACATATTTGGGGCATTTATTTATTTATTTTTTGGCGAAAGATGAAATTTAAGCTAAGTATTTACACAACTGTTACTTGCTTCCCACTTTTCCGTATCGTTAACAAATCCGAATCCATTATGTATTATTTAACTAGTCAATCAAGAATTCTCGACCCACGTGTTTATCAACGAAAATTTGAAAGTTACTCAAAATTTACTACCTCAGTGATTTTTACTCTCGAATTATATACAATCACAAATACACACTTTTTGATTCCTTGCTAGAATTTATCAGAATATATATATTCAAAAATGAAATGCAAAAACCCTTCATACTTTTTGCGTATCTGGGCAATAAAATTTTTGCGTATCTATAAATGAGGAGACGTCGATGGCTTGTTGCAACTTTTCAGGCATCGTTAGCATACATAGCTTTTAAAAGTAAGCCAAAACACTAGAAATAAAACCAAAAGAAGCAGACCTTGAGTTTTAATATTAGCTGTAGCTCCTCATGATACAGTTTTTGCAGGTGTATATTATAGTTCAAAACTTATATGGCGGAGTTTCTCATGACCTAAGTTTGATGTATCCTGTCATAATTAAGAATTTCATCTATCGGCTCTTACCGTATTAATATCCCTTTAAATTGTTCCCATTTGTAGCAAGAAAATGGTGCAGAATGCGCACTAGTGAAAAGACATACAATAGATTATACAAACTTAATAAAAAAAATTCTGTTAGCATTCTCGCTATATCTTAAGTCAGAAAATGATACATGTTTTTTTAAACTTAGGATGCGTATCACATTTACAGTTAAGGTTTCGTGAAGATAAGGCATTTGTGAGTTTAATACATAAGATGGATAATGTTTCGAATGTAATTGTATAAAATTAAGATTTTCTACGGGTTTATTGTTGTAGATTCGTAATTACGGTAAGTATAAAAGAACCGACACTAACATGTTGCTAAATTGTAAACTTAATTTTAATAGGCTGAACTTAGCATTGTCCACCTCTATATTACTATGATTTCAGAAGGAAATATCAGAATTACTTTAACGCGATTGCAAAATATTTTTGTAAACGTGTAATGAATTTTTCTTATGAAGTTTCATTTGGTGTTTACTATGTAAAATACGTGTTATTGATTCTTCATTTTTACGCCTTTCTCAGTGAACAAAAATCTTAATAGTAATTTGAGTGTTGTTGAAAATTACGACGAAATTAATCATAGAATATACAAATCAATTTAACTGGTTGATTTAATTGTCACAAAAAGAGCCCAGTTGTTCACTGAGATAATGAATAAATAAAAACTTTTTTATAATTGTATATGACAACAGTACAAAAGCACACTTACTGTTCTTTAACGGAAAGAAATGAATATTACAAAATACTGGATTTTTTTTATTTATTTTTAGTGTGAATAAAATAACGTAAAATGAGGACACTCAAACACAAAGTGGATTTCTTTTCATGTTTTTTTTTTGTCGAAATAAATATAAAATATTGCGAGGCCGTTTTGACTGAGGAAATAAATATTACCGAACTTTTTTTTATTACCTATCTTGTTGTATCGACTGGTGGCTGCATTAATAAACAGTGTCGTCACGGAATAAATGCTGGATTCGTAACGACAGCAAAACAAATCGCTTTCCGAACTCATGAATCATTCTGCGCGCCAGCAAACATTTTTTTTTTTTTTGGCACGACAAAAATGCTGGCGAGATTCGTTGCTTATACAACGCATATAGTTTTGATCTATTTCTGTGCATGGAAAGCCACACAAAGCATGCCGTCTTGATCTATTTCTGTGCATGGAAAGCCACACAAAGCTTGACGCCTGCTCTTGTGAACATTGGAGGCACTCACGGCTACGTGATAGAAACGTACTAACTGTTGTAAGATAGCGAGAAGAGTAAATTAGATTCGTTGCTTATACAACGCATACCGTTTTGATCTATTTATGTGCATGGAAAGCCACACAAAGCTTGACGCCTGCTCTTGTGAACATTGGAGGCACTCACGGCTACGGGATAGAAACGTACTAACAGTTTTAAGCTAGCGAGAAGAGTAAATTAAATCTATTTTTCTTCGAGCGGTTGCGTTCGGGTAAAAAAAGTCATCGTTTAAAACTCGAGACGGTTTGAATAGGTATTATGGTCCTACGCCCAAAGTTATTTGTACTGTTAATAGTTGAAAATTAATAGTTGCTGACTCCAGTGAAAATGTCTCTATGCGATGTTTTATCTAAAAACTGATCAGTGAGACACAAAATGAATTAAGTTGATGAATTTTGGATAACCGAGCCACTTGTTTGTTTTCGTAGTAATGTCTCCTGTATTCGCCACAACAGTGTTCAAATTTAAGAAATACTTTGTTACGTAATTAAATCGCTATTCTCGCTGATGATCATTGAGAATGGGCAATGCGTATAAAATTAATTTAATTTTAATGAATACAGTTTTCTACTATATTGGACACAAATCAATATCCACAACGTTGCGCATAATGTATAATAATACAATTTTTTTTTACTGAATATCGATTTCTTCTATCTTCGATACAAATCCATAAACATGCAGTTATTTGCACTCTCGATTCAGAAAATAAAATCATTTTGTAATCAGTTTTAGCATAAAATCGAAAATTCAAGTTATTTTTATTCACAATAAAGGTATTAATTTCACCGCCCCCCCTTCAAATTTTAATACGAATGTTATATGAAGTGCTTAGATTTAAAAAAGTTTAGGAATTAATTGGATTTATTTTATATGCTAAACAATTTAACATTATTGTTTATTATATGTAGCCTATAAACTAAAACTAAATTAAATCACTGTTTCAAACGTAATTTGTGTCGTATAACTACAAATTTATATACAGTTTCAGTGTTTGGTGAAAGCAAGCAACGTGAGGTCTGAATGTAAAAGCTTGAATATTTTGAAGTGGATGGTAGTGACCTATGGAACAAATGTTTAATAAATAATTAAAGAATTAGATGTAATTAGAATGACGTGTCACATAAAACAAGTTGTAAAATAATTTATAAAACGTAGCATAACTCTTTCTCTAAGAGATAAAAATAGAAAACAAGTAAGTCCATAGCCACATCTCACACGAAGTTCCAACATGAAGTTGAATTCAGCAACGAAAAACACACTTGTCATGCAGTTCACAGGGGATTAAAATAAAGTTACTATCAAATGTAGGTTTCCTTCAGTGTTGCACTTTGTAAGTGCAGCGTTTCAAGCGCCTGTGTAGTTGTTTGTAGATTGTTTAGTGGGGAATATGCAGCAGCCGTGATGCACGATGTGAGTAGATTATTTTCGGCCTCCGCAAGAAAATTCATTGGAATTATCTCCTTAATTTTACGAAACAGTGCCGGTAAAATTTTATCGAGAAGTGTGCGTAAACTATATGTATAATAACGGACACGTTGATTTTCAAAACCGGACTTTCTGAAAATTCACGGAACCTCTCCGCTAATTTCTTTGTTAGTTTGCTGCCTTCCAGTTTTTAAAAAAGAGAAAAAAAGTTTTTTTATGTGGATGTTGCATTGTGTATAAATTAGATATTTAGGAAAAAATAAAAAATAAAAAAATAAAATAAAAACTTTTCACCTCAGCGAATTTTGAAACGGAGTTATAATTTTGAATTTTCTTGTCACTTATCACTTACCTGTTACCTTCACACGAAGTCCTCGCGTATAACGTTGGTATTTTTACGAAAGACACATTAAAAACTTTCTCCATTTCTGTTGAAGTTATTTTATTTTATGTGTTGCTCAACGTTACAGACGCTTGATACCACATCTTGATGTTTGAAATAATATGTGTCAGTAGCGTGGATAACTTAACTACAGCAGAAACGATATTTTTTTCTGGTTTATGTGCCGAGAAAAGCTTCCTGTAAACTCATCATTGTTCGTTCCCGAAATCCAATGCTATAGGAAATACATAGACTTCCCGTGTTTTGTATTTACAGACGTAACACCGTTTTTCGTCATCACGGATTCAGTTTCCGTATATCTGCCTTACATTATCGCGAAAGTTTATGTGAATACACGGAATATTTTAACAGTCTGCACGGATTCTGCAAGCTTATCCGACACGCCGAATGTTTCCGTGATTCGCTGTACCTTTCCTCGAGTTCTCGTATGGACGGTACATTTCGTTTCCCGTAAACTGTGCTACAATTCTGTTGCGCTTGTGCGGGCAGTATTGTCCATACCTACATAGATACCATAAATACATTGTTATAAATGAGCACACCACTATGTACATCACGGAATTCGTGAATTCTTGAAATATGCAGCTAGGTGAAAAGTTCAACTGTTGTAGTCGTGTCCGCATTACAGTCATTTACTTTAATCCTATTGCTTAATGCACATTCTGTGCGTTGATCTGTACAAATTGTTTTTATTGTAGTCGATAAGATATCGATCTATGAAAATAACTCAAACTTAAAGTAAAATCAACAATATAATTTTAAGACATCACGCGCATTTGAAACACTTGTTAGGAGCTGTCTAGAATGATACAATTTCTACCTAATTCAGGCTTCTGTATCTTAAAATAATCTAATTATATAACTTGAAAAAAATCCGGCCCTGCAGTGAGGCGTCCTGCAGATTTTCGAAATATGTCATAACGTTAATACACAAGAACGCCCTACTGTCACAAATCATTCTAATTTCGTACATAGTTTTCGTAAATTGTTGTCATTATCCATTTGTAGGCTAGGGGACGACAAACATTCCAGTATACACGAAAAACTCTTGACACAGTCAAGATATTTAATATTACTGTTATTCTTGTTGACAACTGTACACTATGAAAGGAGAAATGTATTGATTCGACTGCATTTATACACACCTGCACACCATAATGCAGCGTAAGCTGAGACGTCTGAAGTAAAGCTGGATTTACAATTGAAATATTTAAGCATTATATTATGCGTTAAGATGTGTGCAGAAGAAACGAACGTGTGTTCTCTTATGTTTTGGTTCCCAGTGGAACTTTATCAGGTCATGTGCGTTAGTGGGATTTCCTTAAGAATTGAAATAAATAGTTGTATTTGATATCTTTAGAAAAAATGTTGAAGCTACGACCAATCAGTACAGAGCAGTCGGTGTTGTTGGCGGGAAACTGTTATTTACAGTGATGTAAGAATAAAACAATATGACAAAGGCGTGTATGTGCACATGTTGACGATTATATTTGTTCACAGATAATAAGCTTCTCGAATAGCAAATGTCGGCTTTGAAGTATGGTCTGCTTCAATATGGTTGTTTTTTACGAGGTGTTGTTAGGAACAAAAGTAAACATGACAGGCTTGCTGGCTGTTTAAATAAAAACATCAGTGGAAAACTGCAAATACAGAAAACGTGTTTCCGTATGACAGGTAAGCGCCTACTGAATAATTCGAAATGCTTCAGTTTTTGTATTGTAAACGTAGGCCGTGTCCGAAACGGCAGATTGTGTCGACAAAATGATCAAGTGACCCAATATTTTATACAAACATTCTGACGTATTTGGTAAATTGATATTTCGTATCTTGTATAGGCCGATAGCGGATGTTAGCAAAAATACAAAATAACAAAATAAGCGCCATGTTAGCTTTGACATTCAAAACACATGCGCGAATGAGTACTTAAAGCGTTTTTTTTTTAAACAAATAACTGCTCGTGAAATATACTAGACTTGTGTTGTGCTTTGTTATATATTTCGCAACACATGTTTTATTTTAAGTCGTTATTGGATATTATATTATTGTTTTGTTTATTAACTTATTTGCAGCATTCGAGTAATGATCATAGAAATATTATGTTCATTTTAAGCATTTAATTTGTATAACACATATTTTCACTGTTAATTTAAGAATGTGTTGCCGCGGATGCTAAACAAGTGATTGTCGACAACGTCCGGATTGAAACCTACGAAATGACAAATTACAAAATAACGAATTTGTCCTTACGGACACGGCCTAAGCTTGACTATTAGTGATTGGCACCGAGTCATTGCATTCAACCGATGTTTAGTGTTGACATAGTGATATTTTGTAATGTACGTAGTCTGAAGTAGAATATTGTGACTCTCTTTGTTATGTCTAGTTCTCATTCGTTCGCTAGTGTTAACATTACTGATAAACGATACAGTGTCAACGTTTTTCACATTGTTATGTGTCCGAGGTTTCAGTGTACAATATACAATGGTGAACTGTGTTACACTCGTGTAAATATAAACACACACAGCTGCCAACTTTCCAGACAATATCCACTATTGCACATCATTATTTTAAATGTGGATCTTACAGAGACGACAGTTGTATAGTCGCTTTAAAACAAACATCTGTTAGAGTTGAGCCTTAAACGTTCTCATTAATGTCCTTTTCCCGCAGTGTGCAAAAAGTTTTCGGCTTAATGCACTCTAAATCGGAATCAGTTATTTTTTTTTATTGTCAGTTGAAACTGGTCCATTCGGAATATGTAGAAAAAATACAACTAATTCATCAGTTTAAAGAAACCTACTATTTCAAGCAGTAGAAAACTAGCTAATTATAGTTGGTTAATAAATAAGCACAGAGAATTCCTATGTGATGTAAGTTAGGTACGAAATATTTTGTCGCAGAACACAAATATTGTCTAAATAATAACGTTTTTGAACTTGGTTGGGCTCGAACCTCCGTCCCATAAAGCAAAGCATGCTGAAGCTCTCATAATCAGCCATATCCACTGTCCTACTGTACCACTGCCAAATGTGTGCTCGTATTATGGGTACTCAACCACAAAATGTAATGTAAAATATTGCTGTAAGTATCGTGATGTAAAGGTCTTTCTCGTTGTCGAAATATATAGATTTTCTTTGCAAAGTTCGAAAGCCAATCTATCTTTAGTTTAGTTTGGATTCTGTGCTTTAAAAGAAAAATATAGTGGTTTCAATGTACGAGGTTATCGATGTCCACTAGTATCAGCCATTTTTCAATTCAGCGAGACACTACAGATTTAAACTGTTATTTTTGGTGACAGATCGATCAGTGATAATTTTGCTGACCCGATAGTGCGGTGATTCAATAAGAAAGGTGGATTTACACCAACAAAGCTTTTGTGGTAGGCAAGTTAACAGATCGAATAATGAGGAAACGACAAATTTTATAAAATTGTGCATTGTTCATAATGTTCCACTGTCTAATTAGCACAGTTATTACTAGTCAGTCTGTCTCTTCAAAATAACAATTCTATTCTGTAAAATATGGCATTGTAAAATACCAGATACATAGAAAACACCGACAAGTCCACTAAAACCACTATATTTCTCTTTTAAAGCACACAATCTGAACTAAACTTAACTCAGAATGACTTTCGAGCCTTACAAAGACATGTAACTACTTACGCATAATGTGTGTATATTTCGATAACATGAAGTACTTTAACATACGAAACTTACAGCAGTTCGCCATTGTCAGTTTATGTTACTACGCAAATGTGAGACTGGCAAAGTAGCAGAGTTGGCAGAAAGTCAGCCATAAGAAACAAGAGAATGTGTTGCGTTTTGGGGTGCCGGTTCGATACCAACCACTTCCGAAAATTTCCTTATATTTATATTTAATAATTTTGTTTTGCGACAAAATAATTGTACACCTAATTTATTCCAAACCGTAACGCACAGTTTTCAATACTTGTGCTTTTTGTTAATCGACTATAAATAAATACATTTCTACTGTTTGTATAAGTGGATTTCATTTAACTGAAGAGACAAGTAGTTGTATTATTCTACTGATCCCGGATGGAGCAGTTTCAACTGACAATCAGGAAAAAATAACTAATTCCGATTTAGTGTGTGAGATGCACACTCATACAGCGTTCGCATTCGTCTACGTACGTAAATGTTGTACATGTCTCGGGAAATGACATACACACCTACACGGCGAATGTGTGTACGTCTCGCGTCCTTACAGCCCATAAGCTACTCTTTTGAAAATCCATTTATATGCAGTTCATAATTGTTATTCCTAATATTTCTTTTTATAAAGAGTGGAATGGAGGCATTACCTTTTGAGAAACGCCACTGAGCAACGTTCTTAACAATGTATACTATCTAACCTTAACTGATCTAGAAGAGCCGGGATAAATATAACCAGTTTTCGTCGTGATTTGTTAAAAACCGGACGTGTCATTGAATCTATAGTTAATATGCAGAGCAATGAGAACACTGCCAATGTTCTTACAAGGCAAGGCATGTATGAGTGAAAACGTTATATCAATATCCGATATTTAATTTTTATTAATATCAATATTAGTGTTAAAAGGAAATTTACTTCTTGTTGTTACCAGTTTTAATGATACACAATCAAAAACTGTGTTTACTGACTCAAATATATATTCATTCCTGTCTTGTAAAAAGTCTATGATTGGTTAATAGGAACACTTTCACTGTCATGCGCTTTCCAGCTACAGCTCGTAATGGATTGATAATTCTACAGCTATGCGCCTACTTTCCAGCACATATCCAGTATGTTTTCCTTCAAAATACATGTTCAGAATCTTATCAGCTAACTAGTTACTGTAAAGGATGCAAATAAGTAAATGTATCGGAATGTATCACGTATCGAGCCGAGTGGAGTATGCTTGTATACATAAGTGCATTCCTAGGTTCGGACACAGCCTCAATGGCACTCGAATCGACATATTGAACGTAATGATAATTTGTACGTACAGTCGCCTATGTAGTAGATCACAACCCCAAAGTGTAAACATTGTGTTCAATTGCAGACCGTCATGCGTCTAAAATATATTTCTCCATTATTGAGCAATTTATTTCCTGTTTATTTCCTTTCACATAAGAACGGAAGGAAAAGTTTATTATGATGTACGACATTATTCATGATTAATAAGACGTTTGTAATTTTAAGTGCTAACATTACTCGTATTTTATCATGAACACTAAGCTATAATAAAATAATATATTACAATTAAAAACAATGACCGGTGTTAATGTATGGTAATTTATTTTCGTAGAGGTAAATAAAATCAAACAGTAGTTGTATCGCTGCATATTTCCGCAGACACATAATTCTACGACAGGAACGAAACACATGCGATGGCCGCCACTAGTAAATCATGAGTTGGATATTCACAGCTGCGACGAATGCTGGTAACTCGCGTGTGACAGGCTCGCCTCTGGCAGAACTTCAACGAACACGTGGGTGAGCCGAGGCCAGGGTTATGACATACTTTTACAGGCTGGCGAACTGGCAACACCGCGCAGATGAAGTCGTCGAGTACACCAGCGCTCCTCTGAATCAACAGCGGAACTAACACATAAAACTGGTCAGACTTTTTCCTATCTCATGGCCACTCTAGTGTATGTCTTTACTCAATGATAGTACTTCACGACGGCGTCGCTGGCGGAGGCGGCCCGGCCACAGCATCGCGTCGTGGCCCGAATTGTCGGGTTGTTCCCCAACACATAAACAGGCCATGCAAGGTAGTGTGATTACCATATGGGTATTTTCCTCCTGTTGGAGTGCAACACGTCACACTGTGGTTTGAACTCGCCAGCGCGCGTACTCAGTGGTTTATCTGTGGTGACTTGCAACAATAAAGTGGTGGAACTTACGTTAAAATGTATTGGTACACGATATTACATAGAGTGAGAAATGAACAGTCGGAATTTGTGTAAGAGTAATGTTTTTTTATGCAGTATTTTAAGTATGGGGGTTTGAGATTTTTGCAATGCCACACGACACGGATCAATGGATTGTACCTTCAAAATAAATTGTTTGGCACAAGAAGTTTGGACTTGGCGAAACACGCTCTCGTAGGCCACTGAAATGAACCTCTATTGATGTTGGGTGTATTTTAGCAGTAATTTATTTATAAGATCATGACGGGGCATGGCTTGGATGAGTGTTAACATCGAGTATGTCTAACTGCATCAAGGGACGGCTGTTGGGGATTGTTTTGGTCTAAGTGAGGCATATTTTGTTACACCCCCCTCCCCCTTGGAGGTCGGATGGCTTCTCAAACGAAGCATGTTGTTTGCCAATTTTTTCCCTTTCTCGTAACATCGGTTGTTCAAAATACTGTTAGTTATTATTTTGACGAACTCGTAACATAGCTACACATGAAAAAGATATCCTTGCTATGAAAATCTTACAGTGAAACTGTGACAGCCATAAAAAATTTTCTTTTAACATTTTATGAAAAATACGTTCAAAGATGGAGATAATTGATTTCATTAAATTATTTTTTCTCAACTAAATTGAAATACACTTTTATGAATACACGAATGGTAACCTTCAGATACATGGTGACGCCACATTTCACACGAAGCGAAATTCAACATACGGGCACATCAGTCACAGGGGCCGCAGAGGCTGAGCGGTTATAAACTTCGCCTCCCACAAACGCGAACCGGGTTCAATCCCTGGCTGAGTAACTAGGGATTTTTGCAAGGGGGAATCGTGCCAGACTATGCCGCTGGTCAGCGGGTTGTCTCTGCGATCTCCCGTTTCCCCCGCCCTTGCATTCCGGCGCTGCTCCGTTCTAAAAACTCCTCGTTCCTAAGAGCCGCCCAAATCTCTCAACTCTACACCAGCTGTAATCAGTCGCTCAAAGGCGAGCAGTTACCTCGGACGAGCTGTAGCTATTTCGCGCGGAGGGACAAGGAGAGACCCGACACGAGAGAGAAGCGAACGTCACACGCTGACGTCATACGTCTGTCTCTTGGCAACGCTGCGCCGTTGTTTTCAATCACTTCGTCGCGTCTGCTGGCTGCTTCGGGAATTCCCCTAGCCTCTCTAATTCCCCGGTTGCAACATCGTGGTTCGAAACTCGATCAGAGATCGGATATAAGATCGACACAGAAAACTGTTGCACCATTCGAGTTCAGAGCTGGACTGGAGATCGAGATTAAGTTCATTTCGAACCACCGAAATGGGCGGTTCGAAATCTCGATCCTGGATTAGCAGACATCGTCGACAAATGAAGTTTGCAAATACACCAACAGATAGAACTACGTTCGATTTTTATCTTGGGAAATTAAAACAACATTATACGCACTTGAATATTATTCAGTAAAATTCGTACAATAATTCACTTAAAACTGACAAACAATCGCACATCTAGTTCTATCTATAGTGAAGAATGCGCCTAATTCCATGACGTCATATATTACGAACCAATAGCCAAATTTGTGTCGTGTTTATTCTTGATCTCCCACTTTAGAACCAAGATCGACGAATCGAAGATCCAGAATCATGAAATTTCGTTGGTGCAACACTTTTACATTGGAACCAAGATCAACCTGGATACTGGTTCGGAACTAGGATCATTCGATCGTGGATCAGGAAAGATGGTGCTACCGGGCATTAGCTCTAAAGCATTTATATTTTCCAACATACAACCTGTGTTACTACAGTATATTCGAAATTATTCTCTGATTCTCCATGTATGATGATGTGATCGGCTGTTTCCTGAACATGTCGCTTATCCCAAGCGTTTTATACTTATGTTAACATAAAAGTATTTTATTTTTGGTTAATTTTAATTTTTACTTATATTTTATCATTTCATTATAATTTCTCATTTATAATTAATATCAATTAAAATGTAGAGACATTTAAGTAAGTAGTAGTTACCACAGAAAATATTATTGAAGATGGAGCGCGTAAATGTGGTGCGTTGTCAATTTAATGTAATTTTCTAGACACAGTTCCGCCTTGTTCGTACGAGGCAAAGGAATGAATTGAAAACAGGAACTGTTATCAGGATATCTGAAGATCTGGAAGTAGCAGTGCGTGAACTAAACAGAATTAGTTAAATGAGCGCCATTAAAAGCATTTCGTATGAGGTCGTGAGACATAAATTAATTCCTAGTACGTTAAATATAATCCCCAATATTTTAAAGACCAAAATATAAAAACTAAGGAAGGGCATTCCTTAATGTCACTATCTGAGCAACTATTTTGCCATACTGATGCATTTATTTATTTGGCATAATATATTGCCCCGCAGTTACATACAAAAATTTCCGGTGCTGGAATAATTGTCTCGGCATAGTAATACAATACTCCGATAAAATATTTTCTCATAAAGTTATTAAAATCAATTATGTAGCATTAGCCTTAGGTAGTTATTCTCCATTGTTTTCCGTAAAATATATCAAAAAAATTTAAAATTCATGCATTAATTTCATGTTATACGCACTCGTAAATTCATCTTCTAGTACATTGTTTGTTTTCTTGCGAAGTGTAAATAATGTAGTCCATTCACTGTTACTAACAACTTTTCTGAATCCCTGCTAAAGTTATACTTTCACGGCATTCCTCCGCCTCATGCAAACAAAGCTTAATCAAATCTATAAAATTCACCAAAAGACAGCGCATGACATTCGTTCGCACGCAACCTAATAGGCCTTTGCTTAAGAACTATTTGTTATAAGGCATTACCAACACACCTATTTTGTTCCTGTTTTATTTTTATTTTAGTTATAAATGAAATATTATCTACAGATAGAATAAAATCAAATTTCAAATTAACCAAAAAAAGGGGTACATTTATGTTGAGACAAGTACAAAACGCTTCTAATTCATTATATTTTAGGCAATGACCCATGCTGTCATATGTACAGGGATTTTTTTAAACGTTTGATTCAAAGATGGGAAGAAACCGTGAATATATTATACCGCTGTGATTGGCCTAATCAGACACGTGTGCACAGTATAAAAACAATTTACGTTCTTCTTACTAACAATTCTTTGAAAAATAGCTGCTAAATACGGTCTTGTAACTCCACAAATATAAAATTGCATATTTACAACACATTATTTTAGAAAACACACAAAGCTGTTTATACAGCTAAATATTTATAGTAAAATTAAAGTTTTAGCCTCTTGTTAGTTAGAATGAAATATTAGTTTTACACGATTCTAGCTAATATTTCCAAAAAATTATTCTTCATTATTTGTAGTGTAACGTAAATATCTTTGGCAACCAAATGCCATAGAATTCATTTTACATAGACAGGTATTTTTTCAGTGTCTACGTCCATCAACAAAACTATGACAGCTTTGGAATTATGAATATGTGTGCTGCTTTGCCAGATCTCGTTGTTAAGGTAACATCGCGCCGTTCTCCCGTCTTCGTTCCGTGGCTTCGTGGATGATGCTTAGGTAAGTCAGCTGCCTTTCACGGATCACCTTACCTAGCAAGATGGTACAGTAGTAAACTTTCGCACTCGCATAAGATAGCACCTGGGTTCGAATCCTAGTTCGGCTATGCTGATTTCGGTTTTCCATGGTTTCCGTAATCACACTGTAAAAGAAAAAAATTAAATTTTACCGAGAAAGAGTTTTTTAATCTTAGAAATTATTTTAAAAGGAAAAAAAAAATCTTGTAAAATGACTCGCATTTAAAACTACACGAGACGCGTGTGTAATAGACCCCAATGAATGTTTGCACTACACTGACAGGTATCCGCAAGCTCAAGCGAAACTGCGTAACACCATATATAGTTGCTTGTGCAGAAAATAGCGGTGCTGTAAAGTGTAGTTGTTTAGGACAAGCAGTCACGCTCATCCGCCATTCGCTACATCTAGAAGATCTCCGTGTGTTCTTTCAATGTATCGCCTTGCACAGGCTCGATGAGGTAATCGTGGCAAAGATTCATCTCCCGAAAAGGACTCTTCGCGCAGGCCGTTCTCTCCTGCCGAAGGGGCACTTTGATTGAAGGTGAAATCTCGATCGCAGAATCGGCACCGGCGGCAACCAGTTAGCGACTATGCAGGTCGAGGTCAAAGGCAGGCCTTCGTGGCACGACGAGAGAGCGCTTCCAAAATCGACGTTCATCTCGTGGGTGTCAAAACTTCAACTGTAAATTTTTTTCCTATAAAAATGCAGTTAGATTTTTTTTTACAGTAAAAATCCTAGTTTGTGCTCACAAAAGAACTTCCACCCTAAAAGTAATATGTATAAAAATATGAGAAAACCCACATACTAGTTCGCCATATAAGAAAACACACTGCGAGACAGCAAGTGTTGCCGCTAATAGCTCTTGCTACATCGATGGGCAGACAATTGTGATGGGATAGTTAATGCTCAAAACAGAACGAGTGCAGTGAGTCGGTTTTGCGCATAACGTACTATT
Organism: Dryococelus australis; assembly: GCA_029891345.1. NCBI lineage: Eukaryota > Metazoa > Arthropoda > Insecta > Phasmatodea > Phasmatidae > Dryococelus > Dryococelus australis. The sequence continues at coordinate 74,572,454 of CM057006.1, read as the reverse complement.
GGAAGACATTCACGTGTAGTTGACAAACTCGAAAATAGTCAGTCGTCGGCTGTAAATGCTGATGTTGACCACACAACTCCTGCTTCAGAGAAAAGCAAATGTAGCATTGAGGATGAAACAGGAGGTGAAGACGAACATGAAGACAGCATTGATGATAACGACTGTGAAGATAGCGATAGTGTTGAAGACGATGATGATTCCCTCGATATTCCCACACGTTTCACCAACGAGTTTCCTTCGGCAAGTGACGCGAGGAAGGCAGAAGACGCCGAGTATACTGACTACATGATTACCAAACACACGAATAAACTTGTAGACAGACTTGGATATTTGCTTGTGCTTCAAATATGCGGGACTTACTCGAAAACGAAAGAGGTGATTTCGATCATCGACGAATTGAAGGATCGGGGACTATATCGGATGATGTGATGAACTCTTTTATTCTGAAGTTGCAATTACAAAATAATAAATTATTATAAAATAATGCTTATTTTCATTGTGTGTCGTGTTCTTTTATCCCTCACAACTTTAAAGTTGTTTTGTTAGTTTTCGCGTATAAAAGTAAAGATCTACATATATAATATTTATTAAATTATTTTAAGTATAAAAATTACATGGGTATATGACTACATACATGGAAGTAGATATCTATTGCGGAACCAAGCGAAACGCACTAAATTAGATAAAAATTCAAGCAAATTAAGGCCAAAATCCAGTAAATCTCTAATTTCCTGGAGAATCTGTCAAATTGCAGCTCAAAATAGAGAAAATTTTAGGTCAAAATCGAACAAATTTTCACCAACTTATTAGGTCACTTGAGCAGGCTTTTTTAAGCTAAATAATCATATTTTTAAATAAATTTCAGCATCAAAATTTTCTTCTTAATACCTTTTTTCTTTTATAAATCAAAGATAGAATATCTGCTCAACAAGTTGAACAATTCCTTTGAATTCACTAAACTACAAGATATAGAAAAAAAATTAATGGTTTACTGCCACAGATTTTGAAATTTATGAATTTAATTTTGGTAAAAAAAATTCTTTGTTTTTTAGATGGTAAGTTTAAAATTTCATTACCAGAGCACTATGTGAAGATATGAAATAAAAATGCTTTGAAACTAATAATTGAGAAAGAGGTTTTTCTGTCATATAGAGGCTTAAAAGAAATGAAAAATCGGAAATTTATCCATGATATAGAGTTCTCTTAAGAATATTCATCAAATTTTTGTGATACTTTTTCTTTGAATAATTGATTTCGCTTGCAGATTTAGAGAAAATTTGGCCTATTTTGACCTGAAAAGGATCCTACTCAATTGGTGGTTTAAAAAAAAAGTGTACTCGATTTAGATTGCAGATTTGGATAGATTAGCTTGATTTTGAGGATAAAGTTGAAGAGATAGATGATGTCCCCAGAAGATTTTCAAAAAGGTTGCTCGAAAGTGAGAGATTTACTCGATTTTTAGCAAAATTACTGCGTTGCGCTTGGTTCCGCAATATACTTCTACTCATGGAAATATTTTAAGATTGCAGTGCTGTTTGCGAAAGATTGTGGTGGATTGATGGAAAGATTGTGGACGATTCTTTGGATTGGTGTAAGAGATTTGAAATTTTGGGTGGATTGTTATCAAGATTGTGAATGATTGGGTGGATTTGTGTAAAATATGGTGAAAAATTAGGTGGATTGGTGTAAAAGATTCTGAAGAATAGGGTGGATTGGTCTAAAGATTGTGACATATTGGGTTGATTGGTGTAAAGACTGTGAAAGATTGGAGATGATTCTGCCTTTATGTATCCTAGACAAATTGCGAGAATGCGCGGAGTGATACCAGGTAAATAGTACCTGCAGAGTAGGGCCCACCATGGGATACTTTCCTAAATTAGGCTATCTGACACCATGCAGATTGTGAAAACGACATGAAAGTACGTAAACTGGCAGTTATCTGACACAATGGAGGTGCAAAACTTTTATCATTGTCATGTGCTGACTTATGCTATCCGACACCTAGCAGGCGTGAAAACGACCTGGAAGCACTTACGCGTGCAGACTCCAGTTAGTGCAGACTCCAGTTACCTGAAACCGTGCAGGTGTGGATCTGCTGACAGTGCTCTTGATATTCAAGGACATTTATTTTTTAAATCTTTTACACAGGGGGTTATTTTATAGGAAAATGAATAAAAATTTGACGTGTGGAGTCACGTTTATTTAAGTTTTTACAATTTTTTATCTTTTTACAATCGTTTTTTTGTAGTTCTTTCGATTTTTTTAGTGAAAAACAGTGAATTTTTAGGAAAATTTAGTCGATTTTAAAAGAAAATGGTGAGTTGAAGATGGTGGCCAGAGCTCCCTGAAGGCAATTTTTAGTTGTGTCTTTTTTACAGCTGGGCAAAACAAGACTTTTTTTTAGGCAAAAAAGTAATATTTTTAGTCTAATAATCGATTTCTGAAGTGATTTCTGGGTAAAAACAAGCGACTTTGTACGAAATAATCGATAATGGAGAGATCCAAGATGGCGGCCAGAGCCCCGAGCCCGATTCTGGAATCCCTTCTACTTATATGGTGTACAGAAGAACTAAGCACTCAATAAAATATGACTAAAAGAAACTAATATTAGTGTAGGTAGGTAGGTAGTTGGCATTAACGTCTCGTCGACAGCGAGGTCTTTAGAGACGGTGCAAGTTGCACAGGTAAGAGAGATTGGGTAAGGATTGGGAAGGAATCGGCCACGGTTTTTGTTAAGGACCCATCCCAGCATTCACCTGGAGTGATTCCGGGAAACCATGGAAAACCGACATCACGATGGACGGACCGATATTATAACCCCCAATCCTCCCGAATGCGAGTCCAGCGAGCTGCCGCTGCCCCACCTCGCTCGGTGAACGGCAGCAAAGTACGCGAGATATACGACTAACTATAGCCACAGCGTACACTCAAAAGAAAGGTCAATTTCTCTGTAATTGTTTGAGGAACATTTTCTGAGGTAATAAAACACGAATCAAGTACTGACAGACAACAAGCCTGCACAATAAAACAGGTACGAGCCACACACAAGGCAGAGTAGCACAATAAACAATAATACGTGGACAGACAACACTCGCAATAAAACCAGAATAAAAAAACTGTGTTAATGGTAATGCGCATGTAAATATTTAGTTGTATAAATTTATAAAAACCGAACAAAAAAAAATCACAGGAAAGCGAAAAACTGCAATACGGAATCGAACTAAAATTAATATATCACATGATACCATGTGGTAGGAGGGTTTTTTTTTTTTTTCGGGCATTTGCTGAGGTTCTTATGCTTTTCGGTTTATCTGTATTGTTTTTAAGCTTACATCGGACAGTGCATATATACCATTTAAATACTCACAGAAAATTGATACGATCCGGAGGTGCCAAATCAAGACTACAGAAGAAACCAGAGAAACCCGAAGAAACGTCCTCACCACGGAAATGTCCGTAACGCTACCAACATGAGAATCCCCGGGCAGGAAAATTCCCACGTTTTATCTAGTCGTGAACACGCCCGTTGGGAAGCCAGAATTTTTAGTAACAGAGATAACTGATTCCCAGTTAGTTGATTAAAAAGCATAAAACGAAAGAAATCAGTCGAATCTGCTGATAATTTAAACTATACGATTCAAATTTAATGAGACGAGCTAATGTTACTATTTTCACTTAATTGCTACCAACGTTATTACAAATTCCCCGTTCCCCAATAATTGTTTCAGTCGTTGGAAACATTTTATAGGTGTATATGCATTTACATATTATATAAGTCTATCACAATTGTGTGTCTATCGATTTTACATATTACACACACACACGCACCTACACACCTACTCACACACATATATACACACAGCCTGTAATATTAAACTACATTTTGGTCGAAATGAGTAAAATTGAGAAATGCACACTTGTGAAAGCCTTTATATATACATATAGTATTTTCCCCTTAAACCTAGGAAACACAACATGTTTCATTACGGTTTTCTTTTTCGTATTTGTAACTGTGGCGTGAAAACTTTATCTAAACAATTAGATAACCTGTGACGCGGAGTTTATCTTATTTATTGCTTGTCTCCAGTATGTGTTATGTTTGCTATGCAACGGAGTGCGTGGACACACTCGGTAAATTAGAGGACTTTCGTCGAAAAAATATATATATTAAAAACAGTAGACCAAGGAATAAAATTGAAAGTCTTAGAATCGAAAAAATTTCGCTAAATTCCAATATGCAGCGTTGATGCAGCAAGCGAATTGAAATCGTAATTTAAAAAAAAATTACTTGGTTGATTTCAATACAGTTATTTCGAAAGGCCGAAGTCATGTATACGGTTGAAGGCCTGCAGTTTATAGTAGTTTTTTTAAAGGAAGCATCAAATGGAAAATGCATTCGTAATGGGTTAATGTGATGCGGTTTTCGTCTATTTTATTTGAACGTACTTAAATTAAGTTGTGGATTTGACATGCCATTATGTTAAAACTGCGATCAAAAAGTGTTAGTTACGAGAAAACAGTATTTACAAATGTAAAGTCTACATATTGAAGGATAATTCGTTTTAAGTCATAATGGTGAAATTTTGTGACCAGAACGCAGAACTGATCCCGGATCGCTTTCCTTGTACTAAGCGATCATTTTCTCTTTCCATTTGTATGTTTTTCTTATTACTATTCTTATTTTTCAGACGAAACGTTTGATAACGAGAGCAATCAGGGTGTGTAGAATAACTTAGCAAGTATTTTTCAGCCCGCAATAGTGAATCTCCCCATGCTATTTATGTTGCACATGTAAGCATAATACAGTTTTACTCAGTATTTGTTCTATTTCAATTTTAAATCAATAATATAGAACTAGGTAATTATACTAAATGAATTTAATTAATATGATTATTAGTAAATTTAATAATATTGCTAATTAATTATGGAGTCATACATAACACGATATAAATTATTATATATATATATTAAAAATAATATTAATTTGATATTTAAATTTTAATTAAGACAATTTAATTTAATAATTAAAATATTTGAATTTATAATATTAGATCACTATTCTAATTATTTGAAAAGTGGTCAGTTTTGGTTTCAGAAATTCTGTTAATTGCTTCTGTGTGTGATCAAAAGTATCCAACAACATTTAATAATAAATTTTAACAGTAATTCATGAAGATATAGATATAAGAAAAGACCAGATGGCAATTACTGTACTTCCTAAAAAGTGCTTTGGTATCTTCAAATGAATTATTCTCTCAGCCTGGACTCTCCTTGTCGCTCGCCGCAGGCCACGACGGGTCGGTGGAGCTCCCGTCCACCGCCGCGCCGGTCGCACATTCTCCACGATTAGTGGCCGTGTCTGCTGACGTCTGGAAGGTCAGAGGTCACCCGGCTGCCCGCTGACCAGGAAGGACCATGTCAGGCCGGCGGCTCCTTGGATCAGAGTACTCGCTCGCAGGCGTCAGGCCAAGCCGTCGTTACAGACGAGCCTCCGAGACGTACCGCATGCTCTGCCCCTCGTAGCTGCCCGAACTGAACGTCCTCTACACTTGGCTTAGCTTGGTTGGGTTTCCTTCTACTCAGATTCGGAACAAAACGAGGTTCCTTCTTGCAGAGTTTCGCCTAGAGAAAATTTCCGCTTCAAAGTGAGCCGGTGTTTCAAACAAGTAGCTTTAAAGCTGGCGGTAATTGAGATTTTGTATTTTTATGTGTGTTTAAAGTTTGTGGTTGTCATGAATTTTTATACATACTTGCACCATTCAATATATTTGGTACTAACTTCATTCTGTAACTATTATTCACGTCGTCCGATTGTTATTACAAGAGTAAGATTTAAAAATACAAAGCAAAAAATTGTTAAATCTAATTTTGATATCGAATATTAAACAACACGTGGATGCATCTCGATAAATTTTCAAATTAGTGCAAAAAACAGTTTTTAAAGATGTTTCCAACAACATGTATTTTGGAAGATTTAGATACAGTTATTTTTATTTCATGAATATACCCAATATCACATTCGTTTACATACAAACGGAGTAAATTTAGTGTTCAAACAACACCAGTGCTGCCTGGCAGCGAGAATTTTTACAATTAGGTATGGGCCGATGCCGATTAACCAGCCGATATTGCAACCATCGGTATCGGCATCATCCGAACATTATTTGCAGATTATTATTCACCAATTCGTAGCACTAATTTATTTAACACGTAATATATGTGTTTGTGGCCTTTCTTACTATAAAATGTACCACATACATGAGTATATTTTTACTAACAGTGTTTTATTATCACTGATATAAAACATTTTTCATTGTGTGACTGTATTTATAACAAATATATTTTGTAAACACTTATATATATTTACACACACAAAAATATTGTTTTGCATAGCAGTCAAAGATTATTCCCCCACTCTTTATTACATAGACAATCTCTTTATTACACAGACAATGTTTTTTAATTTTATCACAGATTCCTCAGAACCTTAGGGCTTGGGCATTGAACAATGCGCATATTATATTTTCTCATTTGTGTAGCCTTGTGGCATACGTCTCTACCAGATGCCTGAACGATGGGCATCGGCGATGTCTATAGAAATCTAACATGTTCGTCCCGAATCATTGCTCATCGTTGACTCTTGGCGATTCACATACACAGGGTAGTAGGGTATTATGGCTTCCTCCAACACTTTGCGAATGTCCCTATATAGAATATGTCCATTGTCCCACCTAAGTTTGAAATTTAAATTCTAAAAATTTATCTAAGAAACAAATAAGATTATAATGTACCACGATGCTTTAATTGTCCTTAAAATGTGTCATTTTTTTGTAATCAGTTCTAAAGTTAAAAAAAAAAAACCCATTTCAATTCAATAAGTAAGGCACGTGTGTGTATATATATATATATATATATATATATATATATATATATACACTGCTGATTGGAAAGACATAATAAAAAAAAATAGGAATGATAAAAATTACAGATTTTTTTGAGTTTCTAAACATGAGTGTCGTCACCTCACCTAATGGCTGAATCGGGACTACATATGCCTTATAATAATTGAATCCAACATGGAGGGTGCCGAAAGTGCCACCTATACTTCCAGAAACATAAACTAATACACTAGCATCACCTAGGTGTTGCAAACAAATGATGTTTTCCAATATGGCGGTTGTGATGCCTACCAACATGGCCACTGCATGTTAGATGAATTAATACACTAGCGCCACCTAGGTGATGTAAACAACTGACGCCTACTAATATGGCAGTGAAGCGAAGGTGACTAATTGGTCGAGTCGCCTACCAATATGTTCGCTTTCGAAACATATGATGCTTATCAATATGGCGGTGGAACAAAAGTTACTAATTAGTCGAACGAATGTGAGAGACAAACACTAGTAACAAATAAACAAATTACGAACGAAAAAAACAACATGGCGATAGAACGAAGATGACTAATTAGCCCAACATAGGTGGGAGACAAACTCTAGTAATACATTTTAGTTCTGTTTTAAATAAATAATTAAACAACTTTTGTAAATAAATTTTTTACAATTTTTTTAATAGTACATTAATATTTTTAAATACGATTTTTATAACAAATTATGTATTTCTTAATAATTGAAAAATAAAGTTTTAATAGTAATAATTTTTTTTTATAAATTTTATATAATTTTTTCTGATTTTTAAAAGTTTTTTCGGTCAAAGGTTAAAGTTCACTGGATTCCAAGATTGCAGCTGGTGATGTAACAACATGGCGGCTGGCCGACTCCGGCGTTCGGGTGCCCGGTACCGTTGTGCCAAAGTCGGTCAAATCCTGCTACTGTTATGAAATGTGGTTGAATAGGAGATTGTATGGCAATAGTGGTAATTTGCGTGTTCTCGGACATGCGCAGCTAGTATATACTGCATAATTTATAATATAGTAATATGTTTAAATCGCACTGGTATTTTAATTTCATTTCTGAAGGAGACGTTTGGTGCAGACAAATTACACTTCTGATTTAAAATTTTACGAATGCTAGATATACTTATGACTCACTAGAACTGACGCACTGCATTTTATCAGGAACTATAGACCAAATGTAGGTTACAAAACTTGTATAAAACATTGATGTAACCTACGCAAGTTTCTGTAATTTCCACATTTCCATACCATGACTACTATCTGACTAATATTCAAAATATTTTTACGGTAAAATTTAATCTTTAAAGTCAATGCATATTTTTCACTTCCAGAATGGAACTTCTAGAAAAGTGTAGTCACTACATTCAGATGTTATGTCACTTATTAGCTAGTAGTTTCATCGCTGTCAACACTCAGATGAAATACAAACTCTACCGAATTATTTCACATTATTCAGTCCATATTTCAGTATTCTTCTTCGATCCTAGCTACATGCTAATTATCTTCCTAATTGGCACTTGTAATTGAACGCAAAATCCCAGTGACTTGCAGCAGTAATGTAGTGACAGTTCTCGTCATGTATTGTTCTCACGAACGAAACACCTTATTTTAGTCTGTGCCAGTTCGATCGCATTTAGGCAGTCGTGCGACTCGATGACCACGTAACTCAACTAGATGTTATACTCTGATTTCTAGACAGGTTTTGGCCATGAAATCCTTAAGTGTTGGGCCAAACATTTCCACGTGACTTATGTGTATATCAGCTATTCAGAATAATTAATTCCAAATTTATCGTCCGATTCAGTTCTGGCGGAAGTTCGCTGTACTTATTTTAATATAAAGCCTTAGGAACACAGTAAATATCGCGTAATAATAGGTAAATAATGTGTTTGTAAATATTGGTTGAGGTTTCATGTTGTTTTTATTTATATATCAATAGTTTTTAATTTGGTCTTCACGGGGAAATAATTTTGGTCTATGCTGTCTCTAGAAAGTCACAGGAGAGCAATACGAAGAGAAGTGGCAGAATGAGACTATTGGGACGAAAGTAGAAATCAATTCAGATTGTTGTAAATTATCGGTTTACCGTAAATAGCCTTCAACGTGTAATATCGTAATATTTTCGTGATAATAATGTAATTACAATAGCCTTTTTCTTGGGTATCTTTTTGTTTTGCGTTTTGTTACACCCGTGTGCCTCGCGCACCTTTCTGTGGCTTTTGCAAGAGAAACAAGCAGACATTCGTTCGCAGCTTCCACATCGCAACACTCAGTTACTAAATGTACGATTTCCTTTTCATCCCTTTCTTGAACTGTATATTACGTGAGGGCATGTCCAGCGTGAGGCTTCATTGTTTGACACGTAATGTGCTTCGTTCGAGGCACGGGGCCTTATGGTTTTGCCACGGACAGTACAGTGCCTTATGGTTTTGCCACGGACAGTACAGTGCCTTATGGTTTTGCCACGGACAGTACAGTGCCTTATGGTTTTGCCACGGACAGTACAGTGCCTTATGGTTTTGCCACGGACAGTACAGTGCCTTATGGTTTTGCCACGGACAGTACAGTGCCTAATGGTTTTGCCACGGACAGTACAGTGCCTTATGGTTTTGCCACGGACAGTACAGTGCCTTATGGTTTTGCCACGGACAGTACAGTGGCTTCAATACGAGCGTAGAGTTATTTCCTTCCTCTCTCGGGCTTCACTTTTATAATCTATTCACAGTTTTTTCACACTTTTGAAATCAAACCTTTGAAAAATAATCCTACGTATGACAGGTTTCGTTATTTCGTAAATATTGCATGTATCATAAGAGTTTTATACCTCTTTTAACATAAAAGTGTCTTATTTACCATTAAGTTGAAGTTGTACCTATATTTTATTTATAAATTACGAAATCTAATTTATAACAAATATGAATAAAAGGATTGAGAAAACACGTGTGTTGGTAGCGCCTAGTAAGAAATAGTTCTCACGCAAACAACTGAGTGCGCACGAATTCGGTGCGATGTCCTTTGATGTAATTTCTTAAGTTTAGTCAGGCTTAGTTTGCACGAGGCGGGAGAATATTCTGGGAGTAGAACTTTAGCAGGGCTTCAGAAATGTGTGCATTGACTGTGAATCGATTATAGCAGCATATTCATTCTCCTAGACACGGAGCGTGGACAGTTGTCATTTCAGTTGTAATAGGACACACATACACTTTCCGATATTCGCCTTTTTCAAATAAGTACGATTGTCATGTTAGTAGCACGAGCGTTGTCTCTGAGTGACCCGTTAATTCCGTTGTTTTTGTTAAGTAGTTACGTTATATTTACACAGCGCCATTTTACCTATGGTTTTTTTTTGTAAGTTGAATCTGCCACCGTGAGATTGTGACAGAATCGGCATTTGGTTTTCGTTGAGAAACGTTAAGAGCCCCCAGCTGAAATCCCTCTGAGCGTTTAATGCGGCTAAGTTGTACTCTTGGAGTACAGACAGTATAGAGGATGCGTATGCTAAACGTGTAAGCAACACTTTCCGACAGAAAACGCCACGTACGGAACAAAGAAAGAGGAGGAAAGAGCTCACATTGCCGTAATCTTGTCTGTCAACCAATAAAAGTCATGTCTTTCTGAACCTTAGAATTTTTATGCTAGGTTTCAAAATATGTAATATATAGTATCGAAAAACTTGTTTTTGTGGGTTATCTACGATTTAGGAAATGACGTTATGGCGTATTATAGAGATATCTATAAAATAGGCGGCCAAGTAAGACACTAGTACAATTAAAATTTATTCCGATTACATTTATTACTTAAGTGAAAGAAATGTGCGGAAGTTGTTCAGAAATACCATCGCATATTGACTAGGGATAGAAAATAATATTTAAAAATAAACTTTAGATTTATTTTCAAACATTAAATTCATCAAAATGTTTACGAGCACTTTAAAATATGCAATTTAATTTAAAATAAAGCATTTCAAAGAAAGGCTTAAAGACTTTGATATAATGTAAGACAATGCGACATATTTAGTGATTATATCATAGCCATTGAAACCACGTCAACCTGGGTGACCCATTTAACATTACTGTTTCAGCTGGTTATAAAAAAAATACACTCGCTTGAGGTACACTATAAGAAATTATTCATAAACTTACCACGTGAGTGTATACGTACAGTGATAAAGCGCGAATGGTAAATTAATTTCCCATACATGCACGGTAACGTTCCTACAGTTGCTCAGGAAAGAGTCAAATGCTTAAGGCCGTTCCTAACTTTATATAGTAGCGATGCTAAACATTCCCATATATTCAGCCTGACGAGTAGCACTACTTCCATACAATGTTTAGGTTTAAAACTATCATTACAGTTTAGGAAGTTTAGGCAAATTTTACAGTGTATACAAATGTAAATTCTCACAGGAAATAGCTTAAAAAATTTTTATATAAATATTTCCCATCTTAAATTTTACAGTGGGTTTAAAAATGTAATTAATAAATAGTCACTTTCGTGAGACAACATTAAAACCATCAGCGAAACGCCTAATATCATACGAGAGCAGTTACTTGACCAGATACCATTTGACTTCCGCATCGCTCTTGAACACTCCAAGAAACGTCATCGGCGGGGCATTGACCCAAGTGCCTGCTACATAAAGAAACTTCAAACTGACTCACTCACAAACAAATAAGAGCAGCTGACATCCGCGCCCGTGAAGCGGGCTTCTCAGGTTAAATACCAAAATGTATTTTTTTAAATGTGAATAAGTTACCTAAATGGAATTCCGAATAGTAAACCAGTTTGCGAGCAACCCAACCTTGCACATTCTAATCGACAGTGCCCAATAAAGTGTCATTATTACGTGCTTCAAATACAAAACCGTTTCCCTAACCACACACCCATTGCCCACCTTAATTTAGCGTATCCGGTTGACAGATAAATGAATACATACAGAAGGTGCGGAAGAGTGGAATTATAACCACACTTCAACAGGCCTTATAGCACCGACAGTTAGCAGACAACACTGCGCCTCGCATGCGTGGGCGGAGAGGAGGAAGTAAGGAAATCAGGCCTATAGCACCGACAGTTAACAGACAACACTGCGCCTTGCATGCGTGGGCGGAGAGGAGGAAGTAAGGAAATCAGGCCTATGGCACCGACAGTTAACAGACAACACTGCGCCTTGCATGCGTGGGCGGAGAGGAGGAAGTAAGGAAATCAGGCCTATAGCACCGACAGTTAACAGACAACACTGCGCCTCGCATGCGTGGGCGGAGAGGAGGAAGTAAGGAAATCAGGCCTATAGCATCGACAGTTAGCAGACAACACTGCGCCTCGCATGCGTGGGCGGAGAGGAGGAAGTAAGGAAATCGGGCCAAGGAGAAGGAATGAGAGGATAGCATAGTCGAGGACGAGCATGCTGAAGCCGGGAAAGAGTCAAGAATCGACCAATCCAATAAGAGTATCATTTAATAAAATATTTGCTGTGACGTTGTTTGAGGGTATACACGTAGGGGAAAAGTCCCCTAGCACCGGACGGCGGCTAGTATCGGACGCGTGAGAGTTAATGAGAATCCCGATAGAGGGCAGCATCATGCAATTTGTATCTGAAAGATTCCATCGTGTACACAAAACCACCGCCAGAGTGTATATGTTACTCAAGCTATTAGCACATTACGCACTTTTTGTGATTTTAGTTGTTTGTGTACATGCCTCACGTAAGATCTAGAAGAGCAGTATGTTAAATCAGGTTAGTGAATGGTGCTTATAGTTTGTACTGTTTTTAGGTGTAATTTTAGTAATACATTTCCGGAGCATTAACTTAAAATGGTTCATAATTAGTTAATGGCGAACACTTTCGTATAGTTGTATGCGAGTCCTGTAGAAGCGGACGTTCATTGTCCTGTAGTATCGGACACATATTTAGCCAGTGTATATAAGAGTAGTCTTGTCTAAAATAAGCTTCGTTGATGAGCGGACATTCAATAGTTACAAATTTAATTATTATGGCTTTAACTTATTAGATTTCATATTGGAATTAATCATTTCGAATATTTATTGTTTTATTGTAATTGAATACCAAAATTCAAGCCTATTTTCGACAAGGTTTGTGTCGGACACATAAGTAACTCTTGTTCTATTTTCAGACGTGTAAGAAGTAAGTTTTCTCTGTTTGCAGATTGCGTCACTTAAATAAACAATATCCGGAAATAATTAAAAAGGGCATACCAGGGGCACATCATCTGAAGAATGCATGAAGCTTCCTGTGAACAGTGTGCTGGCTGGTAATCTGAGTGCGAGGGAAGCTGATAAAACTTCTAATATCCCAAAGAGTATTTTGCAGGACCAGGCATTATAATTTATGAATAGTGGGAAAAGTTCAGATTGCACAGTAACTAGGGCGGTTTCAGAGAGTTACGAGGAGCATTTAATTGCTCACACCAAGCGGTTGGATGACATGCTCAGGAAAGAGTTCCTGACGCTGGGTTACGATTTACCTGCATCTTTGAAGCTGCCGCACAGATTTAATAGATCAAAAATATTGCAAGGATAAATGTCTACTACAATTTTGTGAACAGGCATCCGGAACTGGCTCTGAGAACTGCAGAATCCACCATTATAATGGGAGCAGTGGGCTTTAATAAGCCACAAGTGGATGTATTTTTTTTTAAATTAGCTAGGCAAATTGACGGAGAAGAATTTTTTCCCGCCACCTCGTAGTTACAGTGCGTATGAGATGGGAATCTCTACTGTCCTTAAAAACAGCAAAGTGATTTCACTGACGGGGAAAAGACAATGTGGGAAACTAACTTCTGGAGAGAGGTCGCAATGTGACGTTGGTGTTCAGCACGAGTACCATAGGGCAATTTATTCCATATCTGTTTATCTTCCCTCGACAGAAGATGAACCAGAGACGTATGATTGGTTCTCCTGACGCGAATTATGGAATCGCTCAAGCAAATGGCTGGATGAATGCAGACATTGTTTTTCCATGGTTGAAGCACTTCGCTAAGCGTGCGACAGAGAAAAGACCTGTGCTTCTAATCCTTGACGGCCACTGCAGTCATAAGGGATTGGAGGTCATTTTATATTCAAGATCCCAGCATATCTACATGCTGTCAACACCTCGCCACACGACTCATAAGCTGCAGCCCATCGACAGGTCACTTATGCAACCTTTTAAAGGACATAATTCGAAGCATGTTGCTCGTCGATGAGGAAGAAACCTGGACTGCGCATAAATTAATACAACATCGCAGTGTTTGCATGAGCAGCGTACACCAAAGTCTGTCGCCTGGAGATCGCTCAGAAAGGATTCTCTTGCACAGGCATCCATCCAGTAAACTCCGGCGTCTTCTAGGATTTCGATTTTCTACCTTCCAAAATGGCAGATGTGGGAAAACCAACAGCCATCCAATAAGCTGGAGGTGATGTCATTCAGTTAGACAGACCTACCACACAAGCCAGTGTGGAACCAACTTCAGGTCCAAGTGGGCTTTACGAGTCTGGGGAAATATTGGAAAAAATCTCACCGGTAACAAATGCTAGCAAACGTAGACTCCAGTGTAGGGAAAGGAAGGCACAGAGAAGTGAAATTCTTACGTCGACTAAATTTAGGGAAATACATTAGGCCAAGCACAATGATAAATGTTGAGAAAGACACCAGAAAGCGCCTCAAGTCAAAGAAACCTTTGAAATTTGATGCTGCAACTGTGACACAATGTAGTGAGCAGGAAATGGTCCATATTTTGCGCGGGAAAATTTTTCAAGAAGACTGAATCCAGTGTCATAAATGTAAAGAATGGGCCCATGAAAACTGTGCTGACATTGAAGGAGCGCCCTTATTTTATAAATGATATAAGATGTCTTTGAACACTGCAATTTGATATGGCGGAGAATATTTAGTTTGTGTGTGAAGATACAGGCCTAAATACGTCGAACTCTTTGCAAACATATTGCATAATTTATTGCAATACATCACATTGATAATGGATTATCTGCTAATGTAATATTTACTGTTATACGTAGCCAAGTTTTCACAATACTTTACAAATAACACATTTAAATTTTTAAATATCAATTTGATGTATTCACACTATGTTTACAAATGCACGTGGAACCCCTGAATATGTCCATGTCCTTCTAACAGCAAAATAATATAATTTGGCGTATTCTATGAACACAATCATTAGCATTTAGAGAAAACATGAACTACATTTGTAACTGTCCGGTACTGCAGGAAATTCTTGATAAAAGACGGAACATAGCCAAATTTTTAATTCAGTATACTAACTAACCATGTCACATTTTTAATTTGTTGTATCAGAAATATTGTTGCATGTTTACTGGAAGATATCTAACATATACTACTTTATGAAAATTTGCAGACATTGGAGCACAACAGACATAAAATTTCAACTTTCCGGGGCTAGAGGACTCTCCCTAACTTATTAATTTTATATTCTAGGTATATAAATTATTAGCCAGAAAAAATAAAAACCAATAACGTAAAGTTGTGCATTATTTTTTTTACCATGAAGTGTTTATGCAATGAAGTAGTATAGAAATGCCGATTTGGGCACAAACGCAAAAAAGTGGCTCAAAAAGTTGCGTTTGGGAGCAGTTGCCCAAAAACTGGATTAAAAAGTTGCGTTTAAGCACAACCGCAAAAAAGTGACTAAAAAAGTTGCGTTTGGTCAGATCGTAGTCTTTAGAAAAAAAGTTGCGTTAAACTTTGCATATGAGTGCATCTGGAAAAATACGCGTAAATAGTTTGCGTTTGGGTGCAGTTGCAAAAAAAAAGTGGCATAAAAAAATTGAAAACGTAAGAAATAAAATATTGTACATAATAAATAAGCACAAATAATAATCAACTCATATATAATATGATGACCATGGCAATGAAAAAGGCTAACGCAACTGGTAATGTTTGGAAAGAATATAAATATAAGATAGATGTTTTTGTGAAAAGAAATAAGAAAAAATCTCAAGAGAAGTATGTCAAGTGTGAAAATTGTAATCATAAGAAGTCACCTTAGAAGTAGATTGCACAAAAGTCTGGCACCAATACATAATAAATCACATGAACCAACAAATGCATGTGAAATTTTTTAAATACCACAACATTTAATTCCAAAACAGAAGTTCCCACGAGAGAAACAAGTGAAATGTGAAGCGTGTAGTCACTATTACAAACCATCTCTCATAAGAAGTCACTTGAGAAGTAAAATTCATAAGTACACACTCAGATTCAGTGTAGAAGAAATCGAAACAGCATTTAAAAGTAGGATAAAGACTTATGCTGTAAAGAATGTGAATGCATACAAAGATACAAATCATTTCCTAAACGATGTAAAAGAAACTGTCACAGGACTAATTAATAAGCATTTAAAATCACTCAATGTGAACAGGAAACTCTTCACTGAGTATAAAAGGGGAATTGGTGGGAATATTGAATATGTAGAAAGCTCCTTAAAAACAGAGAACGAAATTATACTGAAATCGGCTAATCTGGAAGAATATTATGCCAACAGCATATCGAAAATCATAGCTGAGAAGGGGGCTTTCGAAGCAAAGGGATCTCAGTGGGTACTCAACAGAATATTTAAACTAGAGGTGCGAATAAATAAATATGTACCATTCAAGGGCAATTCTTATGTTGATCTCCCAGAAAAATCAAAGATAAGCAGGCGGTAATTAATGTTAAGAACAATGATCAAAATGTATTTTTTTTGTCGCATGTTCTATCTGCATTGTGTCAAATACAAAGAAACCCCCAAAGAGTGCATAAATGCATTGCTTACGAATATGAGTTTGATGATGCACTTAAGGGTTTGGAATTTCCAATGAAATTGGATAGCATACCAACCTTTGAGAAAATAAGTGGAATTTTTATTAATTTATATGCATACGAAGAAAAAGATGTGATAAGAAATATATAATCTCCCCGTTAAAAACATAAAAAAATAAGACAGATAAGCACATTAACCTACTTTATATCGAAGACGAAAAAAACGACCACTACTGCTGGATAAAAAGTCTTTCCAGACTTATTACATCACAAGTATCAAATAATGGTCATAAAATAAATATATATGCGATAGATGTTTGCAATATTTCTACTCTGTAAGTAAGCTAAAAGATCACGAACAAGACTGCCGAGATCACGATGATGTTAGAGTTGAACTACTATCTAAAAGAAAAATGACATTATAAGATTTAAAAACAAAAATCATTCTTTGAGAGTTCAGTGTGTGATATATGTTGATTTTGAATGTTTGTTGACTAAAATTGAAATTTGCCAACCAAACCCCAACGAATCCTACACAAAACCATACTAAAAACACGAGCCTATTAGCTTCTGTTACTATGTAAAATGAGAACATGGATACTATAAACCGCCAGTAACTTATGAAGTATCTGATGCATCTACTGTATTCGTGAAAATGCTAATGGAAGAAGCAAAGTCTATTGGTGATATATACACAAATGAAAAACCAATGCTTCCACTAACTCAGATGGATCAAATTGTTTATGATACAGCTACCCATTGTCACATATGTGAAAAGTCTTTGAATGGTGATTCTGTAAGAGATCATGATCATCTTACGAGGAAATTTAGGGGATCTGCACACAGAGATTGTAACTTATCGTATAGAAATCCATGTTTTATCCCAGTGTTTATACACAATCTATCTGGTTATGACACACATTTATTCATAAGAGATCTTGGTATCGATAAAAATAAAATTGATCAAATTCCCTACAACAAAGAAAAATGTATTTATTTTACGAAACATGTATGCGAAAGTGTAAATCTTAGAATTATTGACTCATTTAAATTTATGGCTAGTAGTATTGATAAACTCTCTAGCAACCGTTCCAGAAGCCAATTCCGAGAAATGTATAAGCATTTTTCCAATGAACTTTTTGACTTTGTTATAAGAAAATGTGTTTATCCATATGACTACATTGATAGTGCTAAAAAATTTTGTGACACATCACTTACCTCCAAAGATGCATTTTACAACAAACTTAATAAATGTGACATTACTGACAAAGATTACGAAATTGTGAGAAAGGTGTAGAAAAAATTCAACATAAAATCTCTAAGAGAGTACACAGAACTCTATAACATATCTGATGTATTGATATTGTCTGATTTAATGGAAAATTTTTAGAAATGTATGTGTCAAAACATATAATCTAGATCCAGCATGGCATTTTATGGCCCCAGGGTTAGCATGGGATGCTATGCTCAAACATACTAAAATAGAACTAGAATTATTAACTGATTATGACATGATTTTGATGATGGAAAAAGGTGTCTGTGGTGGAATTTCACAATGTTCTAATTGATATGCTAAAGCAAATAATAAATATATGAATGTTTATGATAGTACAAAGGAAATCTTTAACTTACATATCCTGATGCCAATAACTTATATTGATGGGCTATGAGCCAGTATTTACCCTATGGTGGGTTTAAGTGGAGAAATACAAATATAGATGTAACAAAAATACGAGATGATTCTAGAAAAGGTTGTATATTGGAAGTTGATTTGGAATACCCGCATGAACTACACGATCTCCACAAAGATCTGCCATTGGCACCAGAGAATAAAATATCAGAAGTTTCAAAAATTCCCAAACTCTTGACTACTTTGTATGATAAAGAAGAATATGTATTACACTATTTAAATCTTAAGCAATATCTATCTCTCGGAATGAATTGAAAAACATTCATAGAGTTCTGGAGTTTGATCAATCAGATTGGCTCAAGTCCTATATTGATCTAAACACAAATATGCGAACAAAGTATACAAATGTCTTTGAAAAAGATTTCTACAAATTAATGAACAATTCTGTTTTTGGGAAATCAATGGAAAATATTAGAAAAAGAGTGGATATACGGTTGTGCACAAGTTCTAAGTAAATGGATAAACTAGTGGCTAAACCAAACTTTAAAGATAGAACTATATTTACTAACTCTTTGGTTGCAGTTCATATGATTAAAACAAAACTGTGGTTTAACAAACCCATTTGTGTTGGATTTAAAATACTTGATCTATCGTGAGTCTTAATGTACGATTTTCACTATAATATAATGAAACTAAAGTATGGGGGAAATATTGAACTGTGCTACCAAGATACTGATTCATACATCTATAATATAAAAACATCAGACTTCTGCAGTGACATGAAAGAAATGGTCGATCATTTTTTATACTTCTGACCATAAAAAAGATAATCCATATGGTATACCGTTAGTTAACAAAAAGATTATTGGTAAAATGAAATATGAATGTAATGGAAAAATAATGGAATAATTTATTGGATTGAAATCGAAAAAGTATGCAATAAATGTGGAAGGTGGTGTAAATAAAAGAGCAAAGGGTGTGAAAACACTGTAGCCAGAAATGAGATTAGTTTTGGTGACAACAAAAAGTGTTTGTTTGGTAAAAAAGTGTTGTTCAAAAGTATGAATCTTATTAAAAGTAAGAAACATTAACTCTATACGATTGAGTTGAGAAAAAGCATTAAGTCTCGAAGTTGATAAAAGATTTATTCTTAAAGATGGTATTAATACACTACCATGGGGGCACTACAAAATTGAAAAAGAGTGATTCTATGAAAAATTATATAACAGTAAATATTTTTAATGGATAACCATTCATTAAAAACTAATAACCAAACATGTTTGCGCACTATTGGACTTTGGTGATTCTTTCACTTTTAACATCATAAATTAGGTTTCTTTGGCTTACTAGTACCACATTACAAACAGTTGTAGCCAATATTGGCTGATTAAAATCAACTGTAAGATTCAGATTAGTTCGGTTTTCTTACAATAGCAGTTTTTCTGTAAGAACAATCAATAACATACAATGGTCTTCTCCCAATAAATGACCCAGAGTTGAAGCACAGTTCATTATTACGATAAGGGGAATCTAGTTTAGTCTTTGAATTTCTAAAATCAGTGTAAGCAATATATATTTTATCGAAAATTTTATCATCGATGTTTAAATTCCAATTCTCTCTGGAAAACACTTCATTCCACCCATTCCTAATAGAAATATTTTTGACAAAACGAGAGTCAAACATTGAACCGTGTGTGAAATGCCCAGGATCTTCTTTTCTGTTTAGCTGAAAACCAACAATGACAAAATCTGGCATATCGAATTGGATTGAATTGAACTGATCTATTGTATCAAACAGAAATGAGTTTGTAATAGCAGGTACTGGTTTTTCAAGACATTGCCAATAATTAAAACCAATTGGAATCTTGGGGTGTTTGTATAATTTTGCTTTAATTTCGTCTCCATAAATAGGATCGTATTCAACAATTGGCCACAGAATTTCCATTTTCTCAATAACAATTTTAGCAACATCTGGTATATTATATTCATTATCAGATCCACCTGCTTTCTTTGGGGGTCTTCTATAAAAAGAAACATCATAATTAGAATTTGAATGAATGCGATATTTTACCCATCATTCGAGAATATTTCATTACAATTTCTCATAAACCCAAACAAATTTCGTTACACTAATCTTTCCTAACATATTTATGTAGTTCTGTCCCCGACATTTGGAAGTATGCTGATTCTGATTCCGAACCTTACAATGCATGCATCATTGTTGAATTGATGCCAAGGTTGTCAATACTTTCGATTATACAACCATGTTTAGAGATCTCTAATCTTGAGAACTGGAATGGGAAGAAATTCTCACAAAGTCAATAGTTGAAGTGTTTCATAATCTGTATTTGTATCTATTTTAGTTAGCTTATACTGTTTGTATATATAAGCTTCATTCGGATGTGAAAATGCATCGCCAATAGGAATATCAAACTCAACTCTATGCCCTTGTTGTATTCATTCAAATTATATTTTGTTTGGTCGTTTGATGGAAACGACTGACACTCATAACTTTCAATTTTTTGTAGCTCCATTTATTATATAGAAAAAAATTACTTAAACAACTTCACTTTTCTTATCAACCCAAGAATTATGACTACTATCAAAACCTAACCATTTAATTAGCAGGTTATTTACTTTTCTTTGCAAACCTCTTCCACTAAGTAGTATTTATCATATTTAGTCTTAAGCAGTTCTGACTCATAAAAAATACCTTTAATAAGTTTATTTTTTAATTCTTTTATTCTGTATGTCGTGGGGTTTGTGTGCAATACTTCACACACCTCAAATATTTCAGTGGACCAATTTGGTGTATATCCTTTTTCAAACAAATTTTTGCTTTTATTTATACGAACTTTATCTCCTATTACAAACTTTGGTTTAACCATTTTTCTTTCTCCTCCATACATGTTAATTAGACTAGAACTTTCAATCTTTGCACTTACATTGGTGGGTTTCATTCCGATTGTACTGTGAACAGTGTTATTGTATTCACTTATTAATTTAGGTAATATAGCTTCCCTGCACATTACATATCTTACACATTTTCTCCTTCAATGTTCTATTATATATTTCTACAACACTAGTTTTCTTTTCACTGTATGTTGAATAGTGTGTTTATGATGTTATTGGCTATTAATGTCTTAAGTTATTTATTGTAAAACTCTTTCCCTTCATCTGTTTGTTAATGCATGGGGTTGCAATCATTCAAAATAATTTTTATTGCTAACGTAACATTTTCACCATTTTTATCTTTGATTGGTATTGCCCATGCATATTTGGAAAAAACATCTATCACAGTTGACATATATTTAAACCCTTTATTAATTCCATATATACCTAAAGATCCCGAATTCCTCTCAACTAAATCAGCTTGCCAAAGATCAACGATACCAAAAGATAGAACAGTTCTTCTGGGAAGATTTTTTCGCATTGGTTTATGGATTTCTTTTACAATATCGTTTTTTATACCCCCACCAGTGAATATCGAGTTATTAGTAACCCAACATCTACAAACACATTTAATGCTTACTTTGTTATTATTTGTAAGTTCATATGAAATTTTATCACTTAGTGTATTTTTCATACATTTGAGACAGTATACATTGATGTTATCATTGTTAATTTTATTTATATTTGTAATAAATGAGACAACAAAAAATTGTAAACAATATAGAGAAGAATATAGAGATAAGAATACAGCTAATTGAAAAGTTCAAAACTTTTCGAAAATTTCGCTAAGATGAATATGATAAAAATAAAAAACACGATCAACCATTGATAGATGTGATAGAAGATTTCGGACAAAAAATTGGACACATAACAAATAAGAATTAGAACTTAATAAAAGAACTTGTTCCATTTGCTATTAAGAATTTAGACTACCCACAGACACCAACAGAAATATATTTTGAAAGAAAACTGTTTGGTAAAACAGACACCGCTGAACGTATTGATGATGATGAACGCTATGGCGATAGCGTTAAACACATGAACGATTATGATGAATGCTATGATGATGACGATAAACGCTATGATGAAGCATTGGTGCTTTTGAAAACTGATATCTCTCAGTTAACTAACTACAAAACAACATTTATTGACAAGAAAGTGGCCGATTTCTTAATTGACTTCAAAGACGATGTTTTTAGACTAAAGGTTGATAAAGGTAGATTGCATATTGGTGATAGCAAAGTAACATTCAACAATGACAATTTTACTGTAAAAAGCCGAACATACACTGCAACCGATGGTTTGATGAAAAACTAGTAAGAAATTAACAGAAAGTGACTACACTGCAACATACTATGAACACTATAGATGTATTCTAGCAGATACAAACAAATTTTTTCAAAACAATGATCCAAACTTGGGAACGCCAAAATCGAGTAAAGGGAATAAATGGAAAATTATTGTTAAACCTATTTACGATTCGATTAAAAAGAAACGTCCCTCACCTAAATACGGGAAAGGTATAAAGAAATATACAGGCTACACCAAAAAATACATATGGCTGGATGATGTTAGGATGCTTATTGATCGACTTCTCATTATTTATGGCGAAGAGAATGCTGGAAATGATAACTATTACAATGAAAAAGTTGGAATAATGAATATGCTCAACAGCAAATTTAGTGACTTTGTTGTGAATAATCCAAAAGGTATACCATATCTGATACGAATGCTAAACACAATACCACACCCATTTTGGGAGTCGGAGCATCACGGAAAAGGCTTACTCAATGACATAATAAATCTGCTACCTTTTGAGTTGCATGCACCCGGTTATCAGTACTTAGGTCTGGGTACCAGACTAAAAGATAGAATTGAGCGTGGTGATAAACCCATTAATCCACTACATGCGGCTGCAATGGAACATGATATAGCTTATCATCATCATAAAGATCTAGCTGAAAGGCATGTATCTGACAAAGAACTAGACAAGAAAGCGTCCAAAAGATTGTTAAGTTCAGATGCTGATCTCAATGAGAGATTGTGGGCTGGTGTTACTGGATCTGCGAAGCATATTAAACGTAAGCATGGCTGGGGAATTAAAATGAAATCATAAAATATTTGTTATAATAAATGAAAGTTAAAAACATTATATTTCAAGTTCCTAACGAGGAGTTGAAGGGTTTGAATATTGATTCTTTCCAAAGGAAAGACCAACTGGAATGTAAAAACAAGAAATTACAGGAGGACAAAGGGATGACAACCTAAGGAAATGTCCAAAGAAATGAAAACTGGAAATGGTCTGACAGTTCACAAGGGAGGATTTTTACCCTTAATTTTCGCAGCATTGGGAGCTCTAGGAACGTCAGCTGGTGGTGTATCATCTATCGCTACATCAGTAATTAATGCTAAGAAGAAACACCAAGAATTGGAAGAACAATGCAGACATAATTTAGCTATGGAGGAATACGGCAAGGTATTGAAAAAAAGTTATGTGGGGTAAGAATGTTAAAAAAATGTAACTCCACTCAATAACTTTGATATTGATCAAACGGTTAAAAAATTAAACATAAAAAATTTTCCAGGTGTATTTATGATAGATGAGCTACTTAACACGCCACTCGATAATGAATGTGGGATTGTTAATCTATATGTTTCAACAAACTCTGGTACAAACTCGGTATGCTATTGGAAAAAAAGCAAACAAAAAATATTATATTGATTAATTTGGTGGAAATCCCCCCCGACAATTAATATCATATCTTGGAAGTAATATTTTTTATAACGATGAGAGAATTCAAAATTTCAATCAAGTAACTTGTAGTAATTTGTGTGTAACTGAACTGAATCACTTTTCACATAATTTAAAATTTCCAAAAATTATTTCACTAATAATAAACAATGTTTATATGTGGAAATGCATTAATAAGCTCTTGGATTGAACATCAAATTAAAGAACACACGGACAATGATACAACTACTGAGAAGATCAATCCTAATGATTTTGTTTCCTACACACAGTTCAACGACTTTATAGCTACACTGACAAGAAATAAAAGATCATCGGATAAAGCCTATCTTACTTACTTGGAAGTCGATAATAATATAGACTTTGAACAAAAAACACTAAGACATGTGGGAGATCCCATTGCACCAATGGATGCAATCAATTTACAGTACTATCAGAAAAACAGAACTAACATTATTCGATTAGTTGGAAAATACAGTCCAAAAGAAAAAGTATTTTACTTTGATAATCAAATAGAATATTTTTTTTTATGAGAGATGGAACTATAGTTGTAATAATAATAAAACCAGAAAATATATGTGTTATCAACTTATACCATAAATGGAACAAAATTGACATGTATAAAACTTTTGAAGTATTCCCTGATGATATGATATATTTTAAAATACCAAAAGCCCACAGTGTACCCGAAGGTACAATTGTGTTTATTGAAATAGTTATAATATATGAATACATTTAAAACGATCAGATTATGTTGATTTTTAATGGAAACACTTCCATTAAAAACATACTTATAATCTAAGGATTAAAAAAGTCTTTAATTTTATTACAGTACTTAACATTATTTAACTTATGAGTCATATCTATTGTAACAAAACCATATTCATTATTCCAACATTTTGAACAAGTCTCCCTAAATTTCTCAAACGACATATCGCCACCAACAAAAATCATTATGAATATGTTTAAGATTTGTATCGTTTTGCCTGAATATGCAAAGAAAATTGACATTGTCTCTTATAAGCTGCTTAGGTACTTTTGAGTTTGTCTGGGATAAATAGAAACAATCAATATCTTTGTGTCTACCGCGAGTAAAGTAATCCCTTACCATATTTTGGTTTTCAAATATGATATCTTCGAAAACAACTACATACTCTTTATGACATTCATTTACATAAACCATTTCTTCATTTGATGGAAAGAAGTATGCTATTGGTTCATTAAATAATTTTGATGCTATAGCTTAACCTTTATTTAAAGTTATATATTTTTTTGTTGGTCCAGACTTTTTGAACATACATAGAGAGTACCAAAGTCCAACCGTCCCTGAGCATATATAAAATGATTTATCATAAGTGTAGTTTTTCCACGGTTACTAGGACCCACTATCAAACATATAATATTATTAGGTAATAATTCTCCATGACGTTTTGTCGATACAGTCTTGTCTGGTATTCTTATTTTAATATCCCAGTCTACATGTTTCATGTTTTTCTTGCTCATTTATTAATATATATTTTAAATAATATAATAAATGAGTAAAGTATTCAAACTAACAGATAACAAATCAGTGTTTAAGAAAAGACTACATCATCCTTTAGCGATAGAGGGGCACTCAGTGGCTTTAGTTCAGTTATATACTACTTATCTAATGCAAAACATTGTCTCTGGGAAAAATAAGCTATATTTTGTGGATCAGAATGAAATGGAACCGTCAGTTGCAATTCCGGTTGGTCAATATAGCTTAAAAGATCTTGAAGAATCTATAAAAACAATTTCTTCATTTAGTGTAGATTCACTGGATGCGAAAGAAAATTATATATCTTTCGAGCTAGATAAAATAACAAACAGAGTGAAAGTAAAATGTAAGCTTATATTACATCTTGGAAACCGGGGTTCAATACGAAAACTTTTGGGTTTAGTAGAAAATAAAACTCTGAAAAGAAATGTGGACCATTATGGCGATACAATTCCAAAATTTGCTCCATTTGAAACAATAAATATACACTGTAATATAGTAAATGGTATGATATTAAAATATGATGATGAATATAATAATAGAGAAACTAACATAATTGCCACTTTTAAACCAAGAACAACATTTCGATTTGGCGACACGATCTGTTCGAACCAGCTTATCCATTATTTTTTCCAGTGCAAACAAATCAAGTTAATGAAATAATTGTTGAAATTAAGGCTGAAAAAGGTAAGTTAATTAACTTTGATTTGTCCGAAGGAACAGTGGTATTAGAGATGAGACCATATATATATTTTTGGGTTGGAAGTAGTCATATTCTATGTATAAAAACTTTAATAGTTTAAAACTATTAAATTTTTATGTGATAAAGATGAATAATATTTCTATAGAAAATGCAATGAAAGATTTAGAAAAAGAATTCAATATTTCGGCTACTTTAATATGTCGAATTTAGAGATGTGTATCTAAATTTTTAATTAAACTATGTTGTAGCACATTGCAGAAGTCAGAGCGATAATTGTGTTTTAATGATTGGATAACCATTAAAACTTTATAGAAATATGAGCACAAATAAAAATCAACTGATGTCTAATCATACAACGACGATCATTTACTCTTTAAAAAACCGAATAGAATGCATTTATTTTACACCACAATCCACCATTCCATCATATGCAAAACTTATACCTCCACGATTAACATCATTTAAAACTTTTTCACTGAAAATCTGAAGATGTCTGTCTGGTAAGGTTACTTTAAAATTTCCAAAAGTAATTATCACTTTGTATCCATACCATGTATCATATATTTTGGTTTATGGGATAGGACTGCCCAATTATAAGTTCGGAAAGTTTCTTAAATTGTTTGGTTCCGTTTAATACATTTAGCAACTGATCCATCTTTATTATATAAAATACTTTATTTTTTACGTTTTCAAAATTTTTAAGCCACATTTTTTTTGCAGTTGTGCTCAACCGCAACTTTTTTACGCGTATTTTTGCAGATGCAATGAAACGCAAAGTTTAACACAACTTTTTTTTTCTTAAGACTACGATCTGACCAAACGCAACTTTTCGAGCCACTTTTTTGCGGTTGTGCTCAAATGCAACTTTTTAATCCACTTTTTTGCAACTGCTCCCAAACGCAACTTTTTTAGCCACTTATTTGCGTTTGTGCCCAAATCGGCATTTCTGTACTACTCAAAGAGAAAGGGAAATAGTGTAAAGGTAAAATAATATCGCATATTAAGAGCCTGCATTAGCAAATTCCTTCAGGGTTAGGAGAAAAATGCGCATTTAAATCTGTGGGCTTTCGTCTCGTGTTTATAAGTCCGAGTGTAATAAGTGAACCTAAGCGCAAGGACAGAAACTCTGCAAGCTAGTTTGGGGTGAGTGGCGATGGGGCGATGGGGAACTGGATGCGCGTGTTAGGTCGTGCACGGCGCTGTACGAGGGCCTTGTGTAGTCACGAGCCGCGTGGCACTGTGGTCTCGCCGATAAGACGTGATTGTGGAGCGCGCGGGTACATGGACCTAACTCGCCGCCCCAGGGGGGAGTTGCGCATTGTTACAGCGACGTGGAGGTAATGCCACCTCGCTCCTCATATCGCTACCTGCAGCAACAAACCGTCCTAAACTCCAGCTGCTTCGGGCGAGTGAGTGGGTGAGAACATTTGGGCGGCCATTAAGGCGGACTCCCGCCCGCTATCTTCAATTTACAGATTTTTTTACCAAAATTTCTACTTCAAAAAGTGTACTGAAATTTCCCGCACGACATATCCTAAATAACAGCTTCCAAAACTTTATCGAACTGCCACAGCTTCGCTACATTTATTGATTTTTAGCTGGTAACTGTCGAGGTGAAACGCGAGATTATTTATTGCGAACCATCACAAAGGAGGCGATATCAACAGTAATAAAGAAATACTGACCTATGACAATGCATTAGGCAATGCTCTGTACTCTGTTGTTCCAAAAAAAAACATGATACGAAACTGTATTTCAAGAGTATGGCAAAAATTACATAAATCCAAGATGGCGGGTAGAAATCTACTTTAACATCGATGTCCTGAGAGCCAATAAGGGTGAAGTTAGGTGAGTTATGCGGGATTTTATGAAAAGCTCCAACGTAGTCGATGAGCTCCAGCCATGGGTTTGTCTTATTCCTGGAACAAATACAACAATTATTAATTTAAATTATTACACATTTCAGGCTTTATGCAAAAAAAAAAAAAGGTCATATGAACAACTGTTTTCATAGTAAAGGGTTTCAAACTATTTGTTCTGCAAACCAAATACAATTTATCTCCTTCTTCCATACGAACTGTTCTTTCACCGAACATTTACTGCACATGAGTTAATATGTATATAAGCTGTTTACGGTAAAATGAGCACCTTTGAAAGTCCTGCTTTAGATCTACTTGTGTTACACGTCGTGTATTCCTCCGTCTAATGTAAAATTAACATTGCCATGGGCCTCATCACTTTATCCATGCGTCGGTCAATTTGAACTGTGAAATTATTAGAAAAGGAAATATTATATAAATATGCTCGTTTTTAAATTTCGATGCATTAAAAAATACAGAAAGCGAGAGAAATATTTTAAATTATGACAAATGGTTACCTAGCACTTTTGGTTCGACGTCAATATATGGAACTACTTTCCCCTCCATCGTTACCAACTTTACTGGACACATGTCACTCATTGCGCCCGTTAAAGTATATGTAGGTAGGGACAATTACTTTTTTCCAAGGTTGATTTCAAAAGTGCTCATTTTATCGTGAACAGCCTTTAATTGCTTGACCATAATTAGCTGTAACTGCATCATTAAATTTTCCGTAAGCGAGTGTATGCTGCGGCTCAGAAGTTTCCAAACTCTTTATATTAGTACAATCTGCGTATTAAGCTGGAAGAATTAGAGCTACTACAAGGAACGATGTTTTAGCTAGCGGAATGAAAGGGTGGGGAAATATCCCCGAGAACACCCGCCGACCAGCGGCAACGTCCGCCTCGATTCCCACGTGCAAAAATCCCGGAGCGACCCCGTAGGCAATGGAACCCTGATCGCCTTTGTGGGAGCAGAGTAGTCTAACCACTACACCACCGTGGCCCCTGCAGACGCTTCGGAGGCGCACAAGAAGAGCTGCGCAAGTCGAAAAAAAATGGGTTTAGACGTGGAAAACGATTCCGTCATCTCATAATCGTATATGTAAAAACCCCAGAAATATATGTTAAATCAGAGAAACCAGATTTACCGAAATGCCAAAGAGACCACCAGTACGAGATTACAATGATATAGTGTCACATGTCACTTTGCCTGATAACTGGAAGAAAAGATGGTAACAGGAGTTCGACTGAAGGTTTTCAAGGAATAGCCACTGCAAAGGCAACTGTAACATAAAGTTTGTGTCGGGCTGGCATGTAACGTGCGATAAAGAAATTGCCAAACAATACTTGAATTATTGAACTGAGATAATCTCAGTGTGCATGTTAGCGTTCGTTCAAATTCGTTAATACTGATCTCTTTAAGAGCTTTCTGTACGGGGATTAATATTGTAGGCTATTTGTGCAAGTAACCATGGTGTCTTTTTTGGGGAGTGGGGAGGATTTTTTTTTTTTACGCTTATTATAAGGATAGATGTTTTAACGGCTGCTCTCGCGTGTGCGTGTATGTTCACGTGTTCTGCCCACACGCGGAATACATGCCACAGAGGTGCGATGGGTAGTGCACATGTACCTCACGTCGGAGTGCGTGTTATTGGTAATTTTGCAGTCGTCAAATATAGGCGATACTGTATCAATGGAAAACCTATTCCACTATGGTATGAGTAGAGCTGTGGAGGAAGTTGAGTCCTTCTATGTGTTCTTGGGCAAATGTCCTTTTCCACCCACTTTTATATTTTCCCCACTCTTGGGGAAGAGGTGAATAAAGATGTCACTGCTGATGGGACAGCCGTGAATTGAGTTGAGTTAAGAGATTTGGACGGCTCTTAACAAGGAGTTCTTGAGAGCCGGTGGGGAGAAATGAAGTGAAAATGGAATAGCGCTGGAACGCAAGTTCAGGGAAACGGGAGATGCCCGAGAGAATCCTTCGACAAGTTGCGTCGTCCGGCACTAATCCCACTTACGAAACTCCGTAGTGACCCAGCTGGGGAGACAGTCGTAAGTGATTAGGGACTATGTAAACTCGTTTTGATGTCTATATACTTCTAGTTATTTTTCTATCAGTGGTAATTTAATGTTTTTGTTGTTGGAGAATAAGTATTTATTTTTAACTTTCCTACAATTTCAGAAATAGAAAATAATAACAGGCAGTCATTTTGAGGAGGCTCGTGGGTAAACCTCATATTTTATGCTTATTAGGGCTTGTGTTACCATGGAAATAGCCAAGGGTGTTACTACAACGGTATGTGACGATGATCGACAATGTCTTGTTGGCTGCTGGGAAGGAGTAATCGATTCATGGCGCGATAGTATTTAAACTGATTGCCTGTTCTTGTCATTTATAATCTATCATTTGGTTATATAGGAACCTTATGTTAAGGAGCTTAGTTTGGTAAGGGTCGATATGAAAGTCAGATCGTTTCAGCTGGTGACAGTAACAAACCTTTGTATCATAGAGACATCGGTCGTGGGTCCAGCGGCAACAACACAATCATCTGAGGTTGGTATAGCGTCATAGACTTCTTCGGCTGTGATGCCTACGTTGTTTTCTATGGATTGACCACTTCTTTAGAATGAAGCTTCCTCCACCAGAGAAAATTTATCGCTGCTGCTATAACGATAAGTTATTTTAGCACCAACACACCGTAAACCATCATGAAATTCATGTGGGTGTGAGAGAAGCATCCAAGCTGATTTAAGTACCCGTGAATAAGTCGTGGGTCGCTGTTCAACCGCACCAAAACTTTCCGCAAACGTTTAAGTTCGTACATAGATAAATTGTGGACCTAATTAATTCTCAAACTGTCAGTTCTGCAAAAGAGAGTTCCTGCAAGTTCCATAGTTGTCACCAATGGCGTTAACGCATTTTGATCATAAGACCCTTTGGTTACCACTGCCTTTGGCCAGTGTGAATGCCAAGTTCTCCAAGTCATCCCCAGGTGCAATCGCAACTGTGACAGTGCCTTCCATGACAACACAATTCCTAGTTCCTGGTCCCTCCAATCGGATGACGACCACTAGTATATCACGTGCAGAACTTTCAGTCGCATTTCAGTGATGCTGTTGCTGCACGTCCACACGAATTTTATGAGTGTATGAAAACGTTGTTTTGTGTTAACAAAGGTGATGTGTTTTAACGACGTACGCTACACTTTTCATGAGTTAACAGGTTTTATTATTTTGAGTGTGTGGGTGTAGTAATATAGATTTGAATACACACACGTTTAAAAAATATAATTTCAACGTTACATGCATAATATGACCCTGGCCCTAGCAGTTAGCCAGTTATTCACATATTATTATTATCAAAAGAAGTAGATTTAGTAGTCATAGCTACAATGTTAAGAACACAGCTTGGCAAAATGTGGTTTCTTCGTCATAAAATGGCCTGGGTTGCCTGTAGAAAGTCGGCGTAGTTATAAAATAAGTACATAAATTTAAGACTATAGTTGATTCACAATAACTTCTGTCTTTTCTGAAGCCCTGCTAAATTTATACTTTTGGTTACTGATTACGTATCCTTCAGCTACACGTAAACATAAACACTGCCATGTGACTTTTACTTTTATAACTGTCAAATGCGTTGGTTGCTGTTTACAGCTGTTCAAATAATTATGTCATATCGCAGAAACCATTTCCTACGAATGTTAACAATGTAGACCTATAACAATAATTAGGTCAGCTTAATAACTATTTGTAACACACGATATAGCACGTTACACATAATACACATTGATATTTTTCCACGACGGTGTTTGTTACAACTGTGGCGGAAACAACAGTAGTATTTAACTTGTTATTAATGTGTTTGCAATAAAAATTGAAACGTAGGGACAACCAGTCCAACGAAACGACACAGTAAATTAGAAGCACGCAAATCGTGTCGCTTATTTATTGTACGTAGCATTGGCAAACGTAAAATATAGTGGCGAACATGCAAACACATAGGCTTACCGTAACATTTATTCCGATAACATTTACATGCATTGGTGCTTACTGGTTTGTAGGTTTATTTTATTATTTATTTTAATTTATCTGGTTGGGCTTGGTATTTTGTCGGGAATCTTGGAGCCATTCAATTCACAGAGATGTAAGCTCGTTGCACAACTGTGTTTCAAACACCTAGCGCAAAGGTACAACGTTATGATAAACAGACGTGAATTTCAATACGTAACTTCGTCATAACATTAGTTCATGGTTAAAACGTATCGATTTTGCACTATTTGAAATCCACGCACACCTGGCCTGCGTAGCGATTACAACGCAGCCACCCCGCCCTTTTAAACACAGCGATCACAACGCATTTAACCCTGACTTGGAAACACATTTTTATCACAGCATTGTAACTTGCCTAGAATGTTTAAAAGACACGACTTCGAACCTGACGCTTCGTTTTGAAACACGCCGTGTCATTGGAATGTCGCCACATCACTGCCAGTCGTTGATAAAAACTGTGTATAATTGCCCGCTATATTGGGACAAGCGCGTGGAAACTGATCAAATTCTAGATCATATCTAAAAAACATATAATATGTATTTAAACATTAAAATCTCGTTTAAGTTGTACATTCCAATTTCAAACATCATTATTGTTGCTGATTAGTACGAAATGTGCTGAAATTAATAATAACAAAATATATACCTTTCCTGCTACACAGGCGGTATAAACTTCCCTATAGGGGGGGGAGGGAGAGAGAGAGAGAGAGAGAGAGAGAGAGAGAGAGAGAGAGAGAGAGAGAGAGAGAAGAGCGACACGTTCCGCTTCGCATTGAACCTTTGTTCTGGACGGAAAAAAACGTCGTGTCACTCTGGAGCCTCGGCACGGTAATTTGCGCTGACACTTTTAACTGCATCAATGAAATTTGTTTCCTTCAGTGCTACCTAACAATACAAATATATCAATTGGCAACATTTAATTTACCAATAGTATACATAAAACCAGGTTAAAAAATATTCTAACTGTGAACTATTTCTTACCGGCCGTTGCCAACACGTCGCTGCTCTCGCTATTGATGATTCGTATTTAATACAAAATGAATATTACATGTTATAGATGATGCTAAGTAGATTATTAATCGATTCAGTAACACAGTACTTTAACGTTAATCGCATGGTTATATAATTGAGGAGTACAAGTGATTGAACACAACAGGTTGACATGTTACGCCTAGAGTGATTTTTCAAAGGTTCGATTCCAAAAGGCCGAAGAAAGCGTGAATGGACTATAGAAATTATTCGATATGGCACTACACACAGGCGTTTAATCGTATTTTCGGATGCAACATTCTAATCTCACTGAATAATGACTATATGATACGTATTTATATATACTTATATCTTTAGAAATTTTTAAAATTCAAACTAAGTTAAATATAACTGGAACTTCTCTTAATATGCCGTATTTGTAGCATAGTGTAGTATTAAAGAAAGGTTATTACAATTTACAGACATAAAATCATTACATGTGAAAAATAATTAATTATTGGTACAAGTAAATGTGCCGGGTATTCTTTGCATGATTAGTATACCATATATAAGTCCAATAATCGTTCTATGTTTGAATGATCTAGCGGTCAATATGTACGACTTGAAACTAAAGGGCAAGTGTTTTGATTCTGAATCCCAACAAATCAGTTTTCTTCTATATATTTTTTAATTTGCATTAATACTTCATCTGCGTTGTCAAATAATGTTCCGTTAAAACTTTAAACAACTTCTACATTTAAATGATATACATTTAAATAAACACACATTATTTTATTGGTTGCACAGAAACATAAATGTCTGATGGATCCTTGATCATCATCGTCACATTTATACGCTTCTGAAATGAAGTTTGAGGGGGTTGCTCGAGGATGGGTAGAGGGTGACATGG
The DNA here is from genome assembly GCA_029891345.1 of Dryococelus australis. Taxonomy (NCBI): domain Eukaryota; kingdom Metazoa; phylum Arthropoda; class Insecta; order Phasmatodea; family Phasmatidae; genus Dryococelus; species Dryococelus australis. The sequence goes on along the minus strand of CM057006.1, from coordinate 74,538,420 downwards.
TTTAAAAAAGGGTAATGTCAACGCAATTTTGATCAGATTGGGGAGGGGGGGGGGGGGGTAAGTTGTAAAAAATGTTTCGTAAATGGAAAAAAAAGGGGGTGGGAGGCAGCGAAGGGAGGTGTGGGTGTTGAAATGGGGTGGTTAGGGGTGAGGTCGTGGTCGGTGATGGAACTTCAGGGGCTGTCGAGGGTGTTGGAAGCGTAAAAAGGAGGGTTGGGGGAGATAAAGGGGCTTTGTGAAGGCTATTGATTTGACGTTCTTTAGCGAGCGCACTTGGTCTTCCCTTCACGTTGGTGGGATCGGGAGAGGGGAAACTGTATATAAGTCTGTTGATCGTAAGGGGGTCGAGTATGTTTCTGGCTGAGCGATTAACCTGCTAGCCTCCCGGCAAGGTGATCCAGGTTCGATCCCCGACTCGGCCGCTCCCAGATTTTTGCATTAGGGAATCGTGTCGGATGATGCCACTGGTCGGCGGGTTTTCTCAGGGATCTCTCGTTTCCCCGGCTTTTTATTCCTGCGCTTCTCCGTACTCACCCCAATCACCCTCATCGGCTCTCAAGACCTCGTTGCTAAGAGCCGCCCAAATCTCATCACTCACTCACTTGTACGTTTCCGATGGTCGAGATCATGAAAGTTGCTGCCTTAAAGTTCGCATACTTTAGTCAGAAACTATTGCCAAAGAAGAAAATTTGTTGGCTGGGGTGGTGTTGTGGTGGCCAGGGGGATTTTGTAGTGGTTGGGGTTGGGTGTAGACTAGTGTGAGTTAATGGTGGTTTATGTGTGTACCGAGTTTGCTTGTGAGGAGGACAGTGGGCATACAATTAAACCAAATTTGGTGATCCTGTGATTGTGTTACATAATGGTATGACATCACAACATTATTCACCTTGAAAAGACAAATCCGATTATATGAAACATGAATTTCAGAAAACGTGAATTTCAGAAGGCCAAACAGGTCATTTGAAGGAAAAAACGGGTAATTTTGGCCGTCGAGTGCGACCCCATATGTGATGTCATGCAACACAGCAGACGAATTCCGAATCCCTTGCCGCTTCTGGGAAATTGCATCTGGCATGTACCTACATACTAGTTAGTGTTCAGGATGTTGATAGTTCGAGAAAATTCTCTGATTTAACCCAGACGCATAAATTAATTCATTCTCATTACTGCTATTTTAACTCACACCTCACTAAACACCAAGAGACTGCAGTTATATCGTAGTTAGTACAGCCAAGTAACTAGTCACACGAACAGAATAGAATTGAAAAAAAAAATCAGAATAGTTTTGTAAACGTTATGAGCCCCACCACCTGACTGTAGCCTGCGAATCTCCAGCATTGCTGGGTAATCTCCGTTCGTAAAATTTACGTATAGTTCTAAAGTAGAGTCTATAGATAAGGAACAATTTATGTTTTAAATGATAAAATTTCAGATATATGAGAATCTTGTTAATGATTATTTGCAATCAATAGTAACGTTATTACGTGAAGTTTATGGGCCTAAACTGAACAATAATTCTTGGTGATAAATAATTTATGCTCTTGAAGGTCACTAATACCCCGGTTTATGCGTGACAAATAACTATTAATATCGTCGTAATTTAAAGATGTTCGGAAATTTATAAGACAAGATTTACAAGACCCTCCAATTCTATGATTATGATAAGAAACAGTTTATTTTTAAATATTGCGTAATTTCTATGACCAATATTTATTTTTAATTAAGTGTCAACAAATTACGTGTGCACAAACACTAGGGTTAAATAAATAAATATATATATATATATATATAATTTTCTACAACATAGTACATATCACCTGTGATAAGCGATAACATTTCTGTGATAATTTCGATGTTTTATTCTAAGGGTATAATTAATTTTAACATATTGTATAGATTTTGCAATAATATGATAGCATTTATCAAATTGGGTAAGTTTAGTTATTCATTTCCGATACAAAGTATTCCAAAAAAGTGTCTTTGACCTATTTAAGGTTAATAATCAAGAAATAAAAAAAATTGTATAATAAGTTTACGACAATTACGGGTCTAGTACAGATCCTTCCAAAATGAGAGCTACGATTTTATCAGGCAGAAATACGTGCTACTTAAAAAGTAAGCATACGCGGATCCATACACCAATATGGGACATGTAGCAATATTATTACCACGTTTTAAAATAAATGTAGTTTTGTAACTAATATAGCTACTGAAGTAATACTTTGTTTGCATAACCGCAACGATCTACTTCATCTGAGATGGTTCACTTTACAAATTCTTGTGATTGTGTTTCAGGTCACGACTCCGCCAGCACGAGCACTGACTTTGTCTGTGCTTGTAAAATTGATTCGGTGCTGGAGAAGGCACAGTGTGCTGCGTTGCTAGCTGGAACTAAATCGCCAACTCAAGTGCAGAGAAATTTCCGAAATGGGGGACAGAAAATAGCCGCCGGGTGTATAACGTTCTTAAAGCCATGGACGGAGATGTTTTCAGCTGCCGGCAATGTTGGAGGGGGGGGGGGAAAGCGGTGGGTTCCTGTCAACATCTAAATATTTGGACGGAGCCACTTCTGTTTACGCTGCACGTACAAGCTGAATGGAAGGACTGAGCATTAGTTCTTGTTCTTGTCCGGGGCTGGATGAACACCGGATAGTATTAAAGAGGAAAATGCCGTGTATCCAAGTCGAACTATTTCTCTAGTGCTACCTAAGTTATGGAGATGAGACCGCAAGTTACGAAAGTTATTGACTGCATCAAGTTACATTACAAACGAGACGTCTCTATCAAAAACAGCGTGGTAACCAACAAAATCGATAACTACTTATTGTTTAGTGTTCTTTGAAGAGTACATGTAGAGTAATTACTGGAACTATCATTTCAATGATTAGACAAGATATCAACATCAGTATTTATTGACAAAAATGAGCATCTTGTAAAACTGGATAAAATATATTATACCCGGAAAGTGAATAGTTTTGCAATAATATACATTTGAACATATTTTCGTTATGTTGGATATGACGTTTAACTTTATCCAACTCATGACAGTTGGTAACACGTCTAGTTTCCTATTCACTTTCTGAAAAGTAGTAGATTTTAAAATGGTAATGTCACATTGAAATCTTGTATAACTGGATGAAATATGTTATATCAGGAAACTGAATTGTTTTGCAAAAATACATTCGAACAACTTTTCGTTATGTTGTGTAAGACGTTTAGCTCGATGTATCCCGAGAGAGTCGGGAACGTTTGTAGTCTTGTGTTCAATTCCTGTAAAATTGGTTGATTGTGAACAGGAACTGCCACTTTGAAACCCGATTGAAATATTTCTTTTCCCTCTCGTCACCCGAGAAATCACGCGCGTCACCGTATCACTCAGAATCTGATTGGCTGGCGAGAGATACGCGACAGTCGCTACCAGAGCCATCTATCTTTCCGCTACGCAACTACTTGGAGTCACTATTGATTCGTTGCGCATGTTAGTGCTTACTCGCACTGACCATATCCGTAGCTGGCTTGATCGACGCAGACGGCTTGTCCGATAGCGTGAGGACGTTCCTGATGGACCCGTTCCCCGCATCCGCATGTGTGAAGTCAGCGGTGCCCACATCACACGCTGGACGTGTACCTGCCCCCTTTTACCACCACATCGCAGGACGATAATATTGCATATGATTGGAAATGAACTGTAAATCGACGTTTCTGATGCTGGTGTACTCACACGCACACTTGTGATCGCGGCAGCAGGACCCCATATTGGGGGCATATGCAAGGCGTTCGTAAACTACTTGTCAACATTTAAGCCGTGTCATCTGTGGGTGAACAGAAACAAGAAATTCTAGTCACAAAATGTTCGGAAAGGCCATTTAGTATGTTTATATTGAAGTTGAATTTTGGCAAAGTACTCTGGGTGTCCGCAGCCTTATATACCTGTGTGTACAAACAGTTGCAAAACATGAAGGCGAACTGACCTACGACAGCGCTGCACATGGCACACCGCCTGTCGGGCTAATGGGTTGCCACTGTCCCTCTGACAGTAGTCACAGCAGTGACAGGTGAGCTGTTGTGTTCATGGTAGTCCATGTACAGGCGCTGGCCGCATGTTGCACCATTGCAGTTAGCCTTCATGTCATGCAACTGGTTGTGCACGCTGCGGACGCCCGGCGTCTCTTGCCGAAATTCAGCTTCAATTTCAACATACTAAATGGCCTTTCCCGACATTTTGTAACTAGAGTGAGTGAAGAGATTTGGGCGGCTCGTGACAGTGAGGGCGTGGTCTTGAGAGCTGACGAGGGCGATTGAAGTGAGTATGGAGCAGCGCCGGAATGAAGGGGTTGGGGAAACGGGAGATCCCCGAGAAAACCCGCCGACCAACGGCACGATTCCCACTTGCGAAAGTCGGGTGACCCGGCCGGGGATTGAACCCGGTTTGCCTTGGTGGGAGGCGAGCGTGCAAATCGCTCAGCTACCTTGCCCCCCTTTTGTAACTGGAGTTTCTTGTTTCTGTTCGTCCACAGATGCTGTGGTTTGAATTTCGACAGGTAGTTCCCAAACATATTGTGTAGCTAGGTGGGCACGGCATACTAATGAAACTGTAACGGCAACTGTTGCCAATTTGACAGCAATATCATTAGATATGAAACCAGAAACATGAGAAGCAGTACAAAGACAATTAAAATACAAGAGTTACTTAACTGGGATTCTAAACCAGAAAAATTCGCAAAATTAAGCTATCTTGCAGTCAACTGCACCACGGAGAGGTGCGATTCGGAGCATCAGATTCGGGTGTTATCAGTTTGACGTTTATATGTTAGGGTTCACTAACCTGAAATATTTACCCGGTCATTATTTTGAAAATGAGTGTCTGAGCCACCAAGACATATACGTTTACATGGCGTACCATGATGTTACTTGTGTAAAAATTTTGATGGTAATCGGTTGACTGGTCTCCGAGATATTACATAAAAACCTTTATTTATTACAAAACTGCTTTAAAAAAGAGGCTCTAAACACGATGTTTGAATTTAATAATGTCAGTACAAAAAGTTTGATCAAAATTGTAAAATTATTAAATAGATACTTCAAACATATGAAAATATTGATATCTACGACTTAATCCATTTGGGAAACATTTTTTTTTCAACATAGAACTGAAACAAGGATCTTTGAAAAAAAAAATTTAAATTATTTATATTATTACTCCCTTTTCTAACGCCATGCTTTATTAGCATTAAATTCAATGAAAACATAAAAATTTATTTGTACAACGACAGAAAGGTAATTAAATCCGAATGTGAATTACAGTAGCTAAGACTTACTCTTCGATACAGCAATAATTTTAACTGAACTCTCTGTTTCGAGGAATGAAGCGAGATCTTAAAAAATATCGTGGCTGCTGCTAGTGCTAAATACAACAGTAACATCGTCGTTAGTATAAGTCTATCGTGTACTATATTGACCCTAACTTACTTAACACGTTTCACTCAACTTGCAGTCCATAATCATCACCCATTAATTACAGGCAGGTCTTAATGTGATCAGATTTATCCACATTCTATTCTCTCGACTTATATAAAACTCTTCATCTGCAGAGAATTTTGCTTCTTCGTATATCACACGGTGTGTGATATATACATTGAGGCATTGAGAGCCGATGAGGGTGAAATTATGTGCCGGAACGCAAGGGCGGGGGAAACGAGAGTTCCTCGAGAAAATCCTCCAACCAGCGGCCTCGTCTGGCACGACTCCCATGCGCAGAAATCCGTGAGCGACGCCATCGGAAATCGAACTCCGTCCGCCTTGCTGGGAGGCGCGTAGTCTGCCCACTACACCACCGCGGCCCCATGGAAATTATTTGATTAGTTTTGATTTTTAATAATAATCTGCCGTTTCAACCAATATTTTTACGGTGTTAGGGTATAATAACTGTCATTTATTCCTTATTGAGGAGCACATTAACATGAGTACACAAGTCGTTCTTACAAATTGCCACGAGAGGAATAAGTAGATTTATATACAACTTTTTTACGCATCAATAATGCGGCCGAATTTTGCTGGAATTAAGATGCAATATTTCATCTTTATGAGCGTGATTCTTTAATAGCGTATTTAATCATACTTATAGTATACTGTTTAAACACTAAAACTATTTTGTCTATCTTTTATTTAATAATATAATGTTTATTCTATACCTACAGATTTTGTTTCAGATAAATAGCTTAATGATCTTTTTTGCCTGTTTTTACCACCATCAGATTTTCTGGAGGGTAATATAATTTTGTGTAAATCACAAACGAGGCACAACACTAGGTATTAAAAGTAATTTAAAAGTCCTTAAATTAACCCACTCTTTATGTATATTATATAATTACATGTATAATATAACATTTGATATCTTCTGCGCTTCGTAATGCAATGGTTACAAAGCCCTCTTTGAAATATATATATATATATATACACTATCTCAATTAGCTTTCATTACATATTTTCTTATAGGGGTATAATTTTAAATGATTCATTATTTTTCTTATTTATTACATAATCAAACGATTTTCTTTAGGAACTCTGCTGTTTAAAATTCTTTTCAGTTATCCACGTGTGTATTACCGTGTGTAATTTCAGCTAAGCATGCTATTGTACGCTTCATACTGGAAATATTGTCATGTGGTATCCCTAATTTACTTCACAGTCACTTTGTAATACGCAAACACTAACGCGACATCATAAAATCTTAAATAGAAACGAAGTAATCGTAAGTAACTACGGTTGTAGGATTCCTACTAGTAACTATCGACCGAACACCCGATATATATCGATAATATTAAAGACCTTGCACTAGCCACAAAATGAGTTCATATTTTCTTACATATATTATATGACTATAGATTCTTTCACATATTATTCATTGTTCTGTTTGGTGACGCTTTCTTATTCTCTTCTCCTAAAAAAATATGAACCCATCTACAAACATTTCACATTTCCTAAATATAAGAAATAAATTCTCCTTGTTTTAAACAAAAATGTATGGAAAAAAAATATTATTTGGATTAATTGATTTTACATACAGTTTGAAATCAAATATATGGAAAATAAGGAAAATGAAATAAAATTTAAAAAGTGATAGACTTAAAATAGAAAATTTTCGTTTAGAATCAACTTCCACAAGTTCGGGAGACTACCTGGATGAAAACCACAATTAGCCTGTAGTATAACAAACGCTTATTTACTTATATATTTCTCCCATGTTTTAAACCTGTTCCTTAACCGAAAACCAATTCAACAAGCAAAATACAGTGTTGCAATGGAAGTGAAATAAATAATGGGATGAATATTTAAGTACAATTAAAGCCATCAATTCTCAAAACATATCCAGGCAAAAATCGCAACTTTTCGTTTTTGATTAAATTACAACCAAAATATGTCTGACTAGTGATATAACTATATCAAATACCATAACCAGTATACTCGCCCTTACGGCAAAATCCGAAAGTTCTATACAGTAAGACTGAACAACACCGACTAGTTTGCGAACACGCTAAGCATACTGCGATAACTTTGTGCATTCAGGCTGAGGACGTAGCCTTCGGAGAGTTTCTCTGAATAGGGACATTAATTACACTGATTTGTAGAGGTGCAAAATTTACTACCGAAACTTTTCTGGTCGCACACATTCACGTTTGTAATTACTTTTGCAGTGCACTCATTGTTTGCAGTATGCGCTTCTACGAGATAAGTTTTGCCTAGCTAGCAGGAATTGCAATCTTCGATTTAGATATTTTTATACATAAGTTTCATAGAGTTTTATTTGTAAGCAAAAAAAAAAAAACACGTGCAATAGTTTTACGTTTCCCTTCAAAGTGCTCATCAATAATTCATTAATAAAAACCAAATTAAACATTCCAAGATTTTTTATTTGTTATAGGTACACGACTCCCGTTATTTCCATAAAATACTTAAAAGAAAAAAATGGCTGTTATCGTAGGAAACATTTTAATTACTTATAATTCACATACACAATTCTAATTACAGTTTCTTTGTTTAACATCTGCAGAAAATATATGTTTGAGTCCAATATTATTTGCGTGTAGAAATGACATGAAATACTGTATACATTAGGAAATTTATAGTTCATAAACTTTCCACTAATAGTAACCGTCGCAATTATTGTGTTTTAATCAAATATCATTTATCTAACTATGCTGCAGTAAGTAAAACCTCTTATATAAAAATATATAATTTTGCCCTAATAAATTGGTGTTTATATTAAGGTCGGCAAAATGCAAATAAATTTTAGATGTAACCTGAGTACCCATATTTTATAGAACCTTGAAAATAAACTACGTTGTAACAAACCAACAAGCGAGTTTCCCAGCGTTGAAACAAAGGACTGAACTAACAATATTTCATGATAAATCCATGTTTGTGAAAAACGTCAGGTTCACAATGGGTCCAGAGAACATCCCACTCACCTGCCAGTATGTAATATTCAGTCTACGATAACCATGTTTGTGGCTGATCTTGCAAGGATATTACACCGGATAGTCTATTTCATGTAGACGTCCGTCGATGCTGACAAATGTGTGGCGACAAGATAATCGTCGGTTGGAAGATAAAATCTGTAATGTCCTGAGGATTAATTTGCTTGTCCTGCTCACTGAAATATTGTACAATTATTGCGGCCGTAAGTAGCACTAAGTGCCTAATGGTCACGAGATATCCTGCGCACATTTTATTTTGTAAACAGTATAAAAGTCCACGGTCTGGAAAAGCGATTAATATACCCTCCTACAACAGAGCTCCAAACATTCGCAGGATATGCATCACTGGTCTACATTTTTAAAGGTCTGTAACTGTATGGACGTAATTGAAATTTGAAAACATCCTTCCACTCGCGGGGGGGTGTATGACCCTCTTCCACGATACGTAGCTCAAGTGAGCGTTATTTTACTTACAGAATAGTTCGCGCTTTTCAACGAGAAATTCTCACGAATATTTCGTGTCTCCTTACGAAAATATTTACAACACCAAGTCGGCAGTTTCCCGCCCACCAATCGGGTTGTGCTTCTCTCGGTTTCGTAAAAGAGAAATTGCTGCAGATAACAGTTTTTTTGGCGTTTCCAAGAAAATTTTATAGTCAGGAAATCATGCTTTCAAATATGAGTGATAACTGGTCATTCACTCTACAATGGCTTCGTATGCAGAAATGTTACCATTCGTTTCAACAAACACACACATTTATAAGGATTCTCTTTACAGCTCTAAAACACTTTAAGTGGTCTCCCTGGTAAAATATTGTCGTTTATAGTCCATTCACGGTTACTTACAACTTTTGTGAATCCCTTCTGAAGTTCTACTTCCAGGGTATTCATCCGCCCCGTACAAACAAAGCTTCGCCATGTCCAAGAAAATTGAACCAGAGGGACTACGCAAAACATTCCTGCTCACTCAGTTTCATAATATTTTGAATTGGAGTTACTTCCTATTAGGCATTAGCGATACATCTATTTCCTCCCTGTTTTTATTCATATTAATTCAAAGTAGGCGGTGGGTAGTTGGGCTTAACATCTCGTCTACAGCGAGGTCATTAGATACGGAACTACAAATAAAACACATATTATAATTTATAAGTGTAAGTAAAATTATGCTTTAATAAAAAATAATCTATTTTTAGGCTTAAGTTAACAGAAGAATCAAACACTTCTGATTAATGATATACTTATAAAACAACCAAACATTCAATACATGGGGTGAATTTTCAATGGTTTGATTCAAAATATTTTAAGAAACCGCGAATGGACAATATCTTGGCATTTTCGGTAACTCAAATGTAAAACTTCCAGATATACGAGAAAATTTCGGAATTGTATTTTAAGTTATTGCTATAAAATACTGTTCAATTCCAATTTTACTCAAATATGTAAATCATATATACACAATGAGTAAATATAATATCCTTCATATTCAAATACCCTAACGTAATTGGTTTGAAATACCTTTTAACTAGGGTCCGCAGTTGCCGAAAGGTTAGACTGCTCGCCTCTCACCAAGAAGAAGGAGATTCAATCCCCGGCCAGGAAACTCGAGGATATTAGCAAGTGGATATCGTGTCGGACGATACCGCTGGTCGGCGAGTATTCTCGGGGATCTCCCACTTCTCTGGCGCTGCTCAATTCTAACCTCATCCAACTCCCAACTATTCTCAAGACCTCGTTCTTAAGAGCCTCCCAAATCTCTCAAGTTAACAACCTTTTTATTGTTAGGAATATAAGAAAACTATGCAATAACACGTGCATTCATTCCAGCGCCGTAATGTCGACCTTGTGTAATTGTCAAATGTTGCCCGTATTTGAATAACATTTGAATTTTTTTCTTTTATTCGTGAAAGTTTTAAAGCATTTAAATATTTCATAATTTCTACTAGAAATAATTTTTAACAGCTTAGCGTTACAGCCCTTTATAGGAACACGGACAGGTATACCCTAAAATAGGCTTTTCACGGTAAAATGAGTACAACTGAAAACCCTGCTTAAGATCTACTAGTTTACATGTTGTGTATTCCCCCGCCTTATATAAAATTAACATTGCCATGGGCCTCATCACTTTATTCATGTGTCGGTTAAATGAAACTGTGAAATTATTAAGAAAGGAAATATTTTCACATCTACTCAATTTTACACTTCGATGCGTTAAAAAAAAAAAAGAGCGAAATAAATAATTTTAAGCTATCACAAATGGTTACCTAACACTTTTTATTCAACGTTAAGATATGGAACTACTTTCGATCTATTGTTACCAACTTTACTGGACGAATGTCAGTTAGTGCGCCCATTAAAATATAAGCCTGCTTTGGCAATTACTATTTTCTAAGGTTCATTCCTAAAGTGCTCACATTCTCGTGAACAGCATTTACAAAGCGATGAAGTGCATCACATGCTGTCACTTTATATATTTTCTTATCGCTTGTTAGCTTTATTTCTAGCACCAAAACTCTGACGTCTTTAAACTGTACTCCGATATAATAATATAAATTTATAACAATCATTTGTCACCACTAACTATCCGGAGCTTCCATCAAAAGTAATTTAATATTGATGACATGGACCTATGATCATACTTTTTGTTTCGCCACTGTAAGCTAGTTTACTATATCATACGTTTTTACCGACTTCAGTAAATATATTTTTATTTGTATTAGGAATATCGCTTAACACACTACTAAATCTAATGTAGTCTTCGCTTTAATTAAAAACGCGTGTTTAAAAATTAAATTAAATGTTACTTAATAAAAAATTACATACCTCGCTAGTAGGAGGGTTTGGTATGTTTTGGGACATCGGGATCCGGGACCGGAGCTTGGAGCTGTCCATTCTCTGTCATTCCGATAGCCCGGAGGCCATATTTCGCAAAAATTTTCCCATTTTCCCTCAAAATCGAAAATGTACCCTAAATATTTCCCTTTCTCATTAAAATTTCCCGATTTCCTCTCAAAAAAGGCACCGATACCGTCAGCTGTATTTAAAAAATCCGCAGAAAGGCAATTTTCGATCAGTCGGAAGTATTTGGGAGACTCGCTTCTCGAGGGCAAAGCAGTGGCAGCCATATTGGTTTTATAGGTATAAGGTTTGCTAAATCAATACACAGGGTCCATGGTCAGGAGTCAGACCTAATCATTAGCTACTTTGGTTCTGTCAGCCATTTGTCCGCCATGTTGTATGTCGGTGACATTGATCTTGAACTTTGACATTGGTCCCAGTTACCTTTGACCTTAAACCCAAATAATTCCCCAAAAATCCACAAACATATATTATAAAATATTAAAAAATCAATTTATAAAATTACAAAATTAAACATTTTAATTTGTGGGATCAGAGGAGACGAGAGACTGGAACCGACCAGCCACCTGTTATGACGTCACCCAACCACCATATTGGATACAGGTGACCTTGACCTTAACCCATGACCTAGAAACTATAAAAGTGTCCTTGGATGACCTAGAAAATAAAAAGTCACACATTTTTTAAAAAATGTTATACATTCATAAAAGAAAATGCGCATATCAATTACTGACTACTACAGCCATCTTGGTTCTAGGAAACTTTGACCTTCAACCATAACTCAGTGAACTTTGACCTTGAACCCAAAAAAATTTCAAAAATCACAAAAATTTTCTAAGAATTTTTAAACATAAATAAATAATATTATATATTTTTTAAACTTATTTATTAAAACTAACATTTCCGGAGGTCCCCCACAGCAACACGCTCCGTAGACGACAAAACCCCTCCCGTAAATCACATTTTATTAACATTCATCTCTCCTACCCGCTCACCTTTGCTCATTCTGATGAATGCACTCCACTCACTATATTAGTTTTTTCGTTTATCATTTGTTTACATTTTCAACAACTAGGTGGCATTAATGACTCCGACCAACATGTTATATATGGATGATCTTGACCTTGACCTCGTGCTCATGACCTTGGATAACCTTGCAACAAAAATTAATTGTAAATCTTTTACAAAGTCCAAAAAATTCCAAAAAAATATTTTTTAAAATTTACGATAGACTTATTTTTTCATCAATCTTTCTATCAGCCTTGCAATATTTCCACCAATCAGCACCGTAGTTAGTACAGCAATCAGCACCCGAAACTTTCATTCTTTCCATTAAGCTTCTCTAAATGCAGATATTCCCATTAATAGTCGATTGCTTATAGCAACATTTAAAAGTTGTGAAGGAAAACTACACACGAGAGAGAGAGAGAGAGAGAGAGAGAGAGAGAGAGAGAGAGAGAGAGAGAAAACTAATATTTTATTCTCACAGTTTTTCAGGTCAAACAAATATCTAAGCATATTAACTAGTTCATTAGTGTCTTCGGGAAGTAGGTAGCCGGTATTCTCTGCGTCTACTGCCTTATTGATGTCGCTTATTGCAGAAAATGTGTTGGAGGGGTCGGCCAATGTATCGAGAAAATCGTAATCATCGTCTCCATCATTAACACTGTTTTCTCGTTCATTTTCATTATTGCTCTCTTCATGGTCATTTTCACCTCCTGTTTTTTATTCTATACAAAATTTACTTTCCCTTGTAGCAGGAGTTGTATGATCATCAGTGCCGCCAACATTTGCTGACTCCCAGTAGACGAATCCTTATATATCTCGGTATTTGATTTAAATGTATCGCCTTGCACAAACTGCACGGGAACAATGCCGTAATGTTTCATCGTGCGAAAAGGGCACTTCTTAATGACCGTTCTCTCATGCCGACGACAATTTTAACCGTACGTGAAAACTCGATCGCGCAATTCTTTCGCGTGAAGTCGACGAACTTCGAACTAAACGGTCGTTGGCTCTAAATAGTGATGATCATACAACTACTGCAACAAGGTAAAGTAAAGTTTATATAGAATACAAAACAGGATGTGAAGAAGACCACGAAGAGAATATAGATGAAAACGAACAATAACACAGTGATTATCCTGAAGACGATGATTACAATTTTCTCGGTACACTGACACGCCTCTTCAAAGCACATTTTCTGCAACAAGCGACATAAAGAAGGCAGAAGACGCATACAATACTGGCTACCTATTTCCCGAAGACTAGCTGTTAGTATCAGATATTTGATTGATCTGTAAAAACGTGGGGGATCTCTCATGAATTGTTCAAATTCCTTCAATCAATAGAGAACTGAAGGGAAGTGTTTATATCACATGATGTGATGAACTGACCTCTTATGAAATTGTAATTACAAAATAATTATAAATTAGAATTATGAAAAAATTGTTTTTTTTTTTTTGCGTCTGTTGTGTTCTGTTTTCTTCACACCTAAAAGTGTGTTTAGAGCGCTCGACTATTAACGGAAAGATCTGCATATAGAATGATAATAAAGACTTTGGTATGCAATTACATGAATAATGAAAAATATACAAACATTAATTTCATCATGTACAAATTTTTGATACAGTTGGTACATTGGTTTTTAAAAATGCATGGATAGAGACAGACGACACGCCAATTGATTAAATTTGGACTAAAGATTGATGGAAAGATTGTTAAAGATCGTTGTGACTGATGGAAATATTGCGAATGATTGATGGATAGATTGTGAAAGATTGCTGGAAAGGTTGTGAAAGATTTATGGAAAGGATGTGAAAGATTGTTGGAAAAGTTGCGAATAGTTGATGGGAAGATTGAAATACGTCTATTTAAAGATTGATATAAAGATTGTGAAATAGTTATGGAAAAATTGCGATATTGATGGGAACATTGAAAGATTGATGGAAAGAATGAAAGATGAATGGAATAATTGAAAGACTGGTGGAAATACTGAAAGATTGTGTTGCTAATGCGCTGGTGATTGTGGTGCTGATCGATGGAAAGATTGCGAGAATGATAAGAATATTGATGAAAAAACAAGTCATTCATTCATTTTTTTTAGATTTTTTTTGGCATTGTTTGAATTTTATAACAGTTTTAGAAATTCTTTAGGGTGTAAGGTTATCCAAGGTCATAGGCACGAGGTAAAGGACACATTTATGATGTCAAGGTAAAGGATATCTATATCTAACATTTTGGTTGGAGTCATCAGTGCCATTTAGCATGTTGAAAATGTAAACAAATCACAAACGAAACAACCAATATGGAGGGTGGAGTGCATTCGTCAGATTGAATAAATGTGAAGGGATAGGGAAGCGGAATATTAGTAAGATGCGATTAATTGGAGGGTGGTCAGTTGTCTGCTGGACGTGGTGCTGGGGGAGACGTTTGTAAATCATGTTCTTGAAAAAAAATAATCGTCTCAAATAATAATTTTTATAATTTTTTTTTTAAATTCTTCTAAATTTTTTGGGACTTTGAACAACATTGGATTCAATATCAAAGGTCGCTAGGGTTAAGGTCAAGGTCACCTTATACAAGATGGCGGTAGTAGTCAGTAATGTAATATGCACATTTTCTTTTATGAATTTATTAATTTTTTACAGTTTTTCCTTGAGATTTTGTTTTCAAGGTTATCTTAGGTCTCGGCTATAGGGTAAAGGTCATGGGTCAAGGTCAAGATCAAGGTTACATAGGTCTAACATAGTGGTTGGTTGACGTCATGACATGGTGACTGGTTGATTTTAATACCTCGTTCCCTCTAAGGTAAAACATTTGAAACTTTGATTTTTTATAAAATGGTTTAATAAATACCAGTTATTTTGAACATAATTCTTAGCAGAATTTTAACTTTATTTTTTCGATTTGAAGAAATGTTGGGTTCAATGTTCTAGCTCACCAGATTAAGGCCAAATGTCAAGGTCACCTATATCCAAGCTGGCAGTAGTAGTCAGGAATGTAATATATACTTTTTCTTTTATGAATTTATTAAATTTTGTAAAATTTTTCACAAGTTTTTGTTTTCAAGATCATCCATGGTCATGGTTATATGCTAAAGGTCGTGGATCAAGGTCACCTGGGTAACATGGTCGTTGGGTGACGTCATAACATGGTGACTGGTAGGTTCCAGTCCCTCGTACCATCTTAGTCCAAACATAAATAATTTAATTTTATAGTTTTTAAAATAATTTTTAAAATAATTCTTTATAAATATTTGGGTATTTTTGGATTATTTTGGGTTACTTAGGATTTTTTGGGTTATTTAAGGATTTTTGGGTTCAAGGTCAAAGGTCACTGGCGTCAAGGTTAAAGGTCAAGGTCGAAGTCACCGTCTTCCAACAAGGCGGACAAGATGGCCGATAGAACGAAGACGACTGATGGTTAGGTCTGACTCCGGACCCTGGACTCTATATATCGATTTGGCATATCCTATATCTATAAAACCAATATGGCTGCTACTACTCTGCCTTCGTGAGGCGAGCCTTTCCAAATACTTCCGATGGATATAAAGACGCTTTTCTACTCCTCGTTTTTGCAGCTGGGGATATCGGTGCTTTTTTGAGGGAAAACGGGGAATTTTAGGGGAAAAATGAAATTTTGAAGGAAAAAAATAAGTTTTAATGAAAAAAAAAAAAAAAGAGGAAATTTTGAAAGAAAATGTTTAATTTTTGAGGCAAAAAGAGAAATTTTTAGAGAAAAATGGCCGACGGGTGATCGGAACGACCGAGAATGAAACAGCTCCGAACTCCGATCCCGTTTGCCGATGTCCTAACAAATACCAAACCCTTCTTCTCTCACATGTACTAATTAGTTTTCTGGTATTGGAATGTTATTCAAAGCACAAGAAATAATGCTGGACATCCTAGCATTGGCTATCGACTGGGACCGTGAGGAGGATGAAGCGAATGTGATTTACAAAAAACAAAAAAAAAAAAAAAAAAAAAAAAAAAAAATCACAGTCTATTATTCATAATATTCTATTACATCAAAATTAATAAACTATATTAAAAATATGGTTTTTTTTATACTTTAATAGGCCTACCTAGCGACGAAAATTGATAGCACATCAAAGAAAATAACAGTATTTAATAATATGTATTCAAAATTCTTAAATTCGTTTTTGTTTAATTTTTTTCAGAATATTTGTAATGTTTACATTTATTGTCACTTAGGTCAAGGTTACCAAAAGTGCATTGTCACAAAAGCAAATACGACTATCATCGAACTGGAATGACAGAGTAGCTGATCGTACACTTGTGATGAGTGTGCAGAAAACATAATCTTTGTCTACTCATTCACAGGCGTATAAAATAATCCATTGCATGCCGGATGGCTGAGAGCATTTATTCATTACATATTTAATAATTTTTTTAATTCAGAGTTTGGATATCTGAATAACATACATGTGGAGAAAATAATGATATTCCATACTATAGGTAACTTCACAAATATAGAAATATTTTCGCCACTTCTCAGCAAACCATATAATATGTTTCAGTTATTTACAAGATTTCTATAGTAGTTTTTAATCCATTCATTAAATTTTTCCCTACTCATTTTATATGGTATGTTGGGCTAAAACACATATGTTAGTATAGAAATCCTTATCGATACAACGAAATGCTAAGACGCGTCTAACGTCAAATATCCTTAAGCAGCTATGCTACAACCAATTGAGACATCTGATACAATGTTTCCGGTGCTACACTTCAAATTTAAATGAAACACCAAATATTCAACACATAATTTTACTCGCTTCGTGGTAGGGTGAATGCGAGGCAGATGGACATGAGGGCTAATGGACAGGTGGTAAGAAATTTGAGTAAATTTCAGTGGCTTGAGTTGGTAATACTCCTCTGGCTACCGTGAGAGTACCGCTCAAGTGTGCATGTTTTGTGTGTTTACGCATAAGTCACGGGGTTGAAAGTAAAACTGCAGCACATCTTTATACCTGACTACAGGTAAGAAAATTATTAGTCCGCATTATCGTATAGTAGTAAAAACCCTTTGTAAAATAAGGATTTAAACTTGTGATATGGGTGTGAGAAGTTCTGCTGCGGTACGGCACTGTTACCGCTTATTTGGCGCCTCTCCTGTCTGCCAGAGTGAATGCTGATGCGATCTGTTGGCATTTTGGAGAACTAATTTTCGCGTGACACACGTTGGGGGCAAACGGACATGTTTGTGATAGTGATAAAAATACAAGATCTGCATTGTATTGGAGGGATGTAATAATAGTGTGCATCAGAATACTTTATGGTGATATGTATATTATATATGTATGTACATGTATATGTATGCCTATATGTATACACACACATCTTCCATCGCAGCCCCAGTAAATACGTCGATCATATCACTTATCAGTAATTAATCTCAATTGCTTAAATTGCATACTTGTTTATTTTATTTAAAATGCCATGTATTTTAATATAAAATATTACGTTATAGGCCTAACACTTAGTATGGCCAGAAGTGCATGGATGAAAAACACTCTCTGTAGACGGAATTTGCGGTATCATGAGTCATCCAAGCCATGGGGAGGGTGCGTGATTAAACGATACTATTTTTTGACCGACACACACTAAATCCGAATTAATAAAATCATTCCTTGTAATAATAAATTACTTAAAGTAATTCAAGAAGCTACTATGCATTGATTAATAAGTTGAATTAAGTGGAAACAAACGCTTTGTAGCAGTGTAAGCCTACTGTACGACGTTTCGGTGAAAATCACCAATAGATCAGTCAAACTCAGCCACCATAATAATCAATAAACATTTACTGATTTTCAGAGGTGCAATTTTTACTGTTTTCTAACTGATTTGGCTCATTTTCACAGTTTTAGATTTAGAGTGTGACAGTGCAAAAAGTGAGAGGGGCCAGAAGTACCCTCTGAAAGTTCACACTAATAGGCTTCCAAATACTTACATACATGTGCTTCCAAAAATATCAAGGTATTACACAGCCTAACAAGAACTCCGATCCCATTGTTTCAGATAAATCATATTGTCATGGTACGAAACCAAGAACGCACTACAAACCGATGTAGTTGGACCGAAGAATATATGGTGAAAGCAGTGAAGGCATTTAAATATGACAAAGTTCCCCTCTCTACAGCTGCAAAAACTTTTAATATGCCTCGAAATACATTACGGCGGCGTGTGCTGTCAAATGTGTTCATATAAAAATGTTGACGGCATACAACATTTAGTAGGGCGGTGGAGGAAGAACTTGTAACTCACCTTCTTAAACTTGACAGTTTTTGGTTACGGACTGACATTAAAAGAGCTCCGTACTCTAGTGTATCGATTTGCTTTCTCTAATGGACTGAAACATCCTTTCAACAACGAAGCAGGAAATGGCGGGAAAAGAATGGGTTCGAGGCTTACTAAGTCGTCACAGAGCTCTCAGCGTTCGTGTATCTGAAGCACTATCATTTGCTAGAGGTAGAGGGCTATCCAAAGAAAAAACCTCTCAACTATATGACAATTTGTCTAAGTTATTGGACACCCTGGGTCTGTGAGACAAGCCCTCTCACATTTTCAATTGTGATGAGAGCGGCCTTCAGCTCATTTACAGACCACAAAAAGTGATCTCACAGTGTGGTCAAAGTGATGTTGTCAGCCAAATAAACTGTGGAAAAGGCGAGACTGTGATTGCTATGGCATGTGTATCTGCAGCTGGCCATTATGTACCTATTTTTGTTGAGATGAAAGGACAACGTCAAAATGACAACTATGAAATTGGCATGCCACCAGGTACAATTATGGTTATGTCAGACTATGGTTACATGAAGTGGGATCAGTTCTCTATGTTGATAGATCACTTTATTGCTGCCAAACCAGCAGGACCAGTAATTTTAATTCTTGATGGATCTCACTGCTCAGATCCCCCAACAATCGAGAAAGCAGTGAAGAACGATATCTCGTTATTATGTTTACCCCCCACACACTACTCACAAGTTGCAGCCACTTCATGTGTCTTTTTTTGGCTCCTTTAAGAAACACTACAATGATGCTTGCCGAATCCATTTGAGAAGAAAAACCCTGGCAAAGGGTTAAATAAAGTTGTGTTTGGTGGCATATTTGCTGGATCATGGAGTAGAGCTGTTACAGTCAGAAATGCTGTGAATGGATTCAAGGCATGTGAGATTTTTTCCTTTCAATCCAAGTAGTCTGCCTGAGCATGTTTTCTTACCAGGAAATGCCCCACAGGTCTGGTGTTGACAATACAGAGCTTCCACATTCCAAAGAAGTTGTAGTGGAAGTCCAAGATGAGGCAGAGGTGGTGTCACCAAATCAGGAACCAGCATGTGTTTCACCAGCATAATCAACATCGACTGCTGAAGGAGTTGTGGCATTAACGTCCAACTCGCAAAGGAACAGTTCTGAGGAGCTGAGCCCAATTCCCATCAGGGCTACGTGTAATGCACAGACATTAGAAAGAAAAGCTGGCGAATCCCGAATACTAACAGATCCAAAATTCATTCAGTAGCTTAAGGAGAGAAAGGAAGCTGCTTCTAAAAGGCCCAAGAGAAGTGACAGCAAGAAGATTGCGAATTTGAAAAGGCAGGATCATCAAGATGAGTGTCAGTCATGCAAGAAAGTGTAATAAAAGTACAAGGATTGGGTGCAGTGCAAGTCGTGGTTTCGTGTACGATGTGTAGAAGATGGAAATGACCCATATTTTGAATGGCAGAAGTGGTTTTCAGAGTAAATTTGTGAGTAATCTAGTCTGTCCATATTCTCCACACCATGTGTCCTTTTGCCCCATAGCAAGGGGCATACGGACACTAATGCAATTATGTTTATTGTTAATATTTTTAATGACATATTTTATAGTTATATGCATTTCTTTTCGTAGACAAATACACTAATATCCATTACATTTACTGTGTATTTATGGTGAAGTTTCATCAGCTCATATGCGAGATTTTCAAATTTATATCCTTATAGTGTCCATCTTCCCCACCTTTACCGTATTACTATTTGGAAAGAGAATTAGAGTTTTGTATTAACGCGATAGCTTAAATATTAGTAGTCAAAAGTTCTGGATATAATGTGCATAATAGTTTTCAATTGGCCCGTCCTTTTCAAAACTAAGAATACGGTCTAGAAATATCTAAAAAATATGATATAGGCTATTCACGGTAAAGTGAGCACTTTTGCCAGTGCTCTCATTTAGAATTATAGTCAAAAAATATTTTTTATTTAAGCCTTAGACGTTAACTTCCGAGTGCGGTGGTATATACACATGATTATTTATTACTTTGATAGCAATATTTATTTATAATGGTGGTTAATGGATAAAAATCGCTTAAAGAAAAAAGTCACAAGGGTCTCAAAAGTGCTCAATTTATCGTGAACAGCCTATATTAACCAATATCCAGGTTTGAGGGCTATATTCATAACATTATATATTTGTTTACATCACTGATCCAAATTTTATTTTGATCCTATCATATGAATGTGCACAATTGTTTTAATACATTTTCAATCAAGCCAGATACCTAATGGAGGGCAGTGGTTACACGGAAATCTTTAGGCTGTGACTGACCCATATATCTCCCAAAACTTGCCTGTGTACAATTTTAAATAAATTTGTATTAATATGTGTTTTCTCGCGAACATTTCGCTCTGAAAATTTTGTCATTTGGTTTTTTTTTTTTTTAAGGGTGAATGTTAATAGCTGTAGGTTCATTTATAAAACATAAAAGAGAGATTCATTCCGCCTTCAATCTGTCGTTCGTCATGTGTGAGCCTGTTGCTAGTTTTAACGTTGTCGCGTCCTTAATTTTAATTCTGCATTTTCATGTCAAAGGTCATCGCCTGTGGAGCTGCGACCGTATAGTGCGTTCGCATTTGCTCCCAACTTTACTGGAGCGTTGCTAAAATTCTACTTTCAGGCATTCCTCCGCCTCGCGCAAATAAATCTTAACAAAGTCTAGAAAATTACACAAACGTACTACGCTCTGTATTCGTGAGGACTCACATCAACAATATTTCCATGAGAACTATTTTTGTAACACTGCAGCATTACCAACACACCATTTTTCTCCCTGTTTTTATTCATATTAACTACAAAAGAAGTGTTGTGTTTTATAAAGGTTTAAATTAAAAGTAGTAGTAGTTTGGATTAATGAAAAATAAGATATTTTCACTTTAACAGATGTAGAAAACGTTTGTAATGCATTACATATATTGGAAAAAAGCAAACACGTTTTATATCGGGTGATTTTTCAAATGTTTGATTCTGAAAGTGAGAAAAAACCGCAAATAGACTATATACTTGAATACGGTTGACAGCGGAAGTCCTCAACATGGCTTACGAAGTGTTATAAGAACCATAGAAACGACGTACTCAATCCGTAGAGGCAATATTGTGTAGAGTGCACGTGCTAGCTGTAAAATCCTGCACGTGTTACAACACGAGCATACCTTTGCTCCCACAAGCACTATGAAATATACATGTAAATAATTTAGGCTGTAACACTGATTATCTAAGTGTTTTGAAACGTTAGCACATATTCACCGTCATAGTTTTGAAGCAAGTGGTGATTCAAAAGTCACCGTACATAGAGGTTAAAAAAAAAGTGTCATTCATACCACACAAAGAAAGTATGTTTGATGCCATTACAAAACACGATCAATATCCCCCCTCCCCCTTCCCGTGCAGGGAATGCCCAGGTCGATGTGTTGTACCCATTCAGCTTGCAGTCGTGCAATGTGTGAACAGGAATCTGGACACAAGCATCACGAATGCTGCGTTGAAAGTGCCACGTTATCCAAAACACGGGAACAATCGATATGTTATTCGATTGGTGTCTTTGATGCCACAAAATATTATTCTGAAACATTCCTATGTATGGTGACTTTTGAACCACTCTTACATAGTATTCAAAGTATTTTATTCGCGCGAGAGGTTAGGACTGTTGAAAAACCAAACGTGAACAATCACATCCATGAGTGTTGATCTGATGACAGTTATATTAACGACTGGTGGTTGAATGTTTGGCGCATGCGCAGGAGACTACAAATTCTCCCCGTTATCTTTAGTCCATGGTTCAAACACTTACATGTTTGTTTCCCCTTGGTCTTACAAAAATATGAGGCTTTGATAAAATAATTTACTCAATTACATAAACTGATTATGCAGTAGTTAATTTACATCTCTGTCAGGAAATATGTACCAATTGTTTTAGTTACCTTTGGACTAACCTTAGTAAAATAAAACAAAATAACTGTGCAATGCTGCGACGGATGGCCCCATGTTACCTTTTTCGATACAATTGAATAAACAGCCAACGAATAATTCCATTGTCATTATCATAGATTTTAAATATTGTTTTTCAGTTATACAAAACGGTAAGATAGATAGATAGAGCGAGAGAGAGAGCGAGAGAGAGAGAGAGAGAGAGAGAGAGAGAGAGAGAGAGAGAGAGAGAGAGAGAGAGAGAGAGAGAGAGCTTAGATTTACAAAGATTTTACAGAGATGCATACATTTTCGTGTTACTGCACAATAGTTCTGGCTGCGGGAAAATGTTTTCAATATATATATATTATATTATATATTTATATAATATATATATTATATTATATTATATATTTATATAATATATATATATTTACAATTTGAGGACTTATTTTTACGTTTCTGAATTAAAATATATTAGCTATCTACTGATTTTTTATATATCCTAATACATAACAAAATGTTTACTATGCGATTCCCACAATTTAAATAACGTTATTAACTTTTATTAATAATATCTGAAAATATAATTCCATACTTCTAATAAATTTGCTCGTGTCTGTCATACAATTACATGTCATAAAAACGATATCGTTCATTGCAGGAAATGATGTGTTTTACGATATTTAACTTCATTAATGCAATATCCAACAACATGAATGATTGTTGTTATTTCCGGGGTAAAGCGCTGTGAGATGGTTTGAAATAATAATGAGCAAGGAAAAATATAACTACTTATGACCTAAGTAAATAATTAAGTAAGTTGCGCGTGTTTGAAAATACAGATAGTGATACGATTTTATTAAAAAAGTTAAGGGACTACGTCAGAAAATATAACACATTGTTTGTTGAATATTGAAATGTAACTGTGGAACGTTTTACGGTATTACCTCCCTTACCTCCTATTTTGGGGAAATATTGAGTTGTGGGCAATTGTAGAGTAAAATTTGCAAACAATGTGATAATATTTGTAATAAATGGATACAGGTTTTCACATTTAACATTACTCAGGTGTAACATTATCATGTGAACATTACTCGTGTGAAACACCAAAATAGAGGGGGGGGGGGGTGCATGCAGTTATTTGCCAGCCAGCTATGCGAACTTTAGGACAGCGATTTATTTTATAGAAATTAAATACCAAATGAAAATAGATTTACACACGTAATAACCCTTTCACGAGGTGTTTTTAACCACAAAAATTCTAGACATTTTTAAATAAAATCATTCCATAATCTTGGTTTTGAAGGACGCGCAATAATATTTATCGAAGTCTAAATGTTCTTAGATATTTCCCTCATTTTTTAAGCAGAAATATATCACATATTTTTATTTGGAATTTGCTTATAAATATGTCTTATGCGAGTATTCGTTTTTATACATCCCTAAAAAGATGCAAACGGAATTTATGGTGGCAAAAATGTTTACATTTATAAATGAGTTCGGTTTACCATAAAGACATTGGACCACGGTTTTGCTAATTACACCAGACTTGACATTTCAGCTGTGAATCACGTTGTCAATAAATATAAAAAATATCAGATGTGCACATATTGAAAGAGCAATATCTTAATTCAATATGCCTGGCATTTTTGATAAAATGTTTACCCAGATGTAGAATAGAACACACTGTTCATTATCAGATATCACTGAAGTGTGTAAATAAACGCACAGTGTTTATATTTCATTTTGGAGTTTTTAATTTTACGAGAGAATAAAAATCTGTGGTTCACTGTATAGATCCTTGTCATTTCGGATTGCCTGGTTAGCCAGCGTGAAATGAATGTGTGTTTATACACTTGAATTAATGATATGCTTCGGGCAGTAATAACAGTAAGCATTTAAGCGATTCAGGGCAACATTTTGGCGACGCATGCATAATGAATTACATAGCTACTCAACTGTAAAAATAGTGATTTTTTTTTTTTTTAAAACTTTTACTGGCACGAGTGTGTGGGTTGACTTTTAATGTTCCGCTCGGGTAAATAATTCTAAAAGTCACGTTTACAATATTCGCTTTTACGTCAGATATTCTACTGAGAGGAACAATTGTTTTCGCTTACCAAAAGTCAGACATTAACTGTCAAAACGAAAGTGTATGTGATATGCTTTATTACTTACTGCAAAATGAATAACATATCTACAAGACTAATTTTTTTGTGTCAAAATAACCAACTTTAAGTTGATTTAATATTTCTGCCAAATGAACAATACATACTGCAAACAGAACAACTTGAGTGTAATATCACGTGCATGTATTGTCTGTATTACTTGAACGAAATACTAACTGATGAAAGAAAACTATTTTTGCTACCGGGTATCAAAGTATTTTACATATCAAAACAGTTTTACAAAAATTTTGGTCCAAAAGGAATAGTATTTTTATGAAAAACTCTGTAAAACTGTCTTATATTGGGAAGCTAAAATTTTCATTTTAAATGGCTAGGTCATAGCTTGTCAATAATAATTGAAGAAGC
The DNA here is from genome assembly GCA_029891345.1 of Dryococelus australis. Lineage (NCBI taxonomy): Eukaryota > Metazoa > Arthropoda > Insecta > Phasmatodea > Phasmatidae > Dryococelus > Dryococelus australis. Next base: position 74,513,312 of record CM057006.1, on the reverse strand, counting down.
TGTAACTTATTAGCCTACTATCCGAAGGAAAGAAAGGCTTGTGAGATCACTTTCTTGTCTGTGTAACTGTGTGGGTATGTGTATCTATGCGTTCGTGTGTGCGTGACTGTGCGTGTGTGTCCTGTGCGTATGTGTGTCCCCCGATCCAATTTTTGAACGCGGGAATTTGATTTCGCCACTCTCCGTAAACGTATAGTAATTAGCAAGGAAACCGTGACATTTATATTTTTCAGCCACGCCAGTCACATACTTTTCAAATGGCGAACATTTAAATATTAAGGGCGATATGTCATATCTCGGGAACTATTCCATTGATTTGAACCAAATTTCGTATTACGACAAGGCATCCCGTAATAACCGAATTTAGATACAGATAATATTGTTGGTCAGGCATTTTGGAAGATTAAAACACATGAAAAAATAAGACTTTTACATTCTATCTTTAAAATTACTCGACCAATTCTCACCAAATTTGGCACGTAAGTAACAGTATTTAAGCCATGTACATGTATGAAATTCAAATTGATGAGGCACTTACTTTATCAATGGCGTCCATACAAACATTTTAGGTTTATGTGGTATAACTAACATACCGTTCCTTTTTGTATGTTGAAAGTATCTGTTACTATGCCAAAAATAAACACTTTTATTTGCCATCTTTTAAGATAGCTCGATTTTTTTTATATATATATAGGGAGCCTATTTTATAAAGTTTTTTTGTCTTACCTCAAGAAACAATCGACCGATAATCGAACGATTCATATCAAATTTTTCAAACAAGTATGACTGCAGCTGGTGATGTAAACCGGTATTTTTTTAAGAGTGACAAACACTTATTTTCTAAATGGTGGCTAAATAGTTAATTTAGAATAGTATGCCATATCATTGGAAACATGGAATCAATTCCCACTTTATTCTGTATGCTGGTAGTATATAGAACGATGATCAAATGTTCCACACCAAGCTTCTTAGTCCGCCATTTTGTAACATATCGCCCCACGAATAAGTAAAAATCTAATGCCATACCTCGAGAAACAATGGACTGATTCGTACTAAATATGGCGAACATTTAGTCCTGAGGCAGGTAATGTTTGAGTAGGTCAGACCTTACTTTAAACATGGCGGTCATATAGCTATTTAGCTTTGTATGTTTTATCATCGAAGCAATGCAATTAATTCCAACGTAACTTTGAATGGGCATTATATATTACAACTATCAAATGTGTCCACACAAAGTCTCGTTTGTCCACAATTTATCTAAGATAGCATCTTATGACAAATTAAAGTTTGAATGCCGCCATTTATCTGGATCATCCAACAGATTTTTACCAAATTTTGCAAAGAAGTAGCACTGCGACAGGTGATGTAAATTGACATTTTTTTATGTTGCCAATTCACTTATTTTAAAAATGATAACCATATAAACATTTTAGCTACGTATGGTATGTATACGAAACTATAAAACCAATCTCCACTTATTTTTGTATGCTAGCAGTATGTATTACATACATGAAATTTGTCTATACAGTGCCTTATTTCTCCGCTGTTTTGTAAGATAGCCCCGCATGAAAAAATAAATTATTTAAATCATATCTCGGGAAACGACAAGCCGATTTATTGAAAATCTTGTGAATAAGTTATAATGTGGCAGGCCAAATAAATTTATATGTTTTAAGTGTGCACGTCTCTTATTTTCTGAATTGCGCCTATACCAACATTTTAGCTTAGTGTGCGATATATTCGAAACTGTTTAACATATTTCATCTTAACTTTGTGTACTGGCAGAATCTATGACAATCATTGAATGTGCTAATACATATCTTTTTGTCCTCGATTTATGAGTATTTTCAATCACAAAACAAGGTGTTTTTATGCCATATCTCGAGGACCAATCAACGTATTTCCACCAAAATTTTCACGCAAGTAGTGATACAATAGGGCATATAAACTAACATATTTTAGTTGCAGAAGGCAAAGTTTTAATGACGATATAGTATTATAAATATTTAGGGAGGAATGATATATATTAAAAAAAAATCGATAAAATTTAACCAACATTAGTATGCATCAATGAGGTATGCATACTTAGAACATTGTTTCCGTTCTTTTGGAAAATAATGCCAGATGAGCAAACATAATATGTTGCCATATTTCCGAAGAAATTATATTATTTTCTACCAAATTTTGTATAGAAGGAAGGCCATATAAATTTACATGATCTAAGGGGAGTCATACATTAATTAAAGAAATTGCGGCAAAATAATTTGGAATAAACTTCAAAAGTGTTGATTTATTTTCACTTTTAGTAATGAGGTAAACCGATTCATAATATTTTTGTAATTTGACCACGAATTGAATATGATTACAAAATTAGGGCGTAGAAGTAAATAACTTAGAAGCGCAATAAATGGTATGAAATGAACGTATATTTTGAATATTATATTATTTCCGTATAGATTATAATAATTTTCTGAAAATCTTTTCAATACAATAATTAAATTTAAAATTTTCACTAAGCGTATTACTTTAAAACACACACTTAAATTTGAATTGTTTCTTCAAGTACATCAGCTTAATATCTCCTTGCGAATTCGCGTTTTTTTCAATTACATTTTTTTTTTTTAGTTTCTCAACTACCGTCCGGTGACAAAAAACATTCCCTCGTGTACAGACAGCTGCTGTTTCTTTGTTTGCCTCTGGTCACCGTGGGCACGCCGCTTAATTCGCTACTGGGATTACTGTGTGTTATGTCGTAAGTGAACTGTTCCTATTCCGTTTAAACGTAATTAATTGTTAACCAACTCTCACGTCGGACTGTGTCATCCCTAGCCGAAAACTTTCAACTCGACTGTCCCAAATTTTGCAGTATAATAATCCCTCCCAAAACTACATGAATAGATTCCAAATTTAACGACACGCGGCTGGAAAACAAGCACCGCAATGCCAAAAATATATTGTAGCAATTAAATAAAATAGAAATAATCGCAAAATTACCCACAAGTACTTTACCAATCATATGATTGTCTGACGTCACTGAGAGGCCCAAGCCATGCAACGATCGCTGATAGTGTGCCATGAGGGACTATAGGGCATGATTCTTACGGATTACAAGTTCCTTATTATCGTTGAATTTACACGTTCTTACAATGTTTGCAGAGAGCTTCTGGACAGATCTATCTGTAACCTACAATGTCCTAATATTTTAGTTTAATTAACGTAATAAAAGAGAGACGTGACTTTGTCTTTGGTAATGAGTAATTTGGAAATATATTAAAGTTATGCTAGGTGAGTTTCATTTTCATTACTTCCCAGCAAGCACAATATACCGGCAATGCGGCAGAAACCTGTCGGCCCGATACCGGAATTGTCGGCAACTATCGGAGAGGCCTACATGCCCGAAGATATCTAGCTGCTAATGTCATGGTGTGTATTCTTTAAGAGATATTGTTATCCTTCAGGAAAAGACAGCGGTCTAACGTACGTTTTATGAGATTAAATGGATATTACTGACATTTCTCGGCCTGGTATCTCACACCCAACCAACTGCCAACATCTTAAAAATAATCCCTTTGTCTATTCAGTAAGATAGTCAACCTCTGATTGGTTCTGGCTCAGTATCGTTTTGAAGACAATAACATTTAATGGAAATGGAGTTTTGGAAATATGCAAACAAATAGCTAGTTCTCAGTGGCATGACGTCTGTTCTGGGACAGATTGTTAATATACGGGCCCAGTTAAATATATCAGGATAGTATGTGACTATCACCGACAAAACACAAGGTGCATATATATATATATATATATATATATATATATATATATACACACACACACACACACATAAGACCTACACCTTGTTTTCATCCATGTCAATGATTTTACAAACATTGTATGTGTATCTTATGCGTAACACGGAAAATAAAGAAAGAAACAATGTTCATAAAATACAATTACATAATTTCATTGTTTGTTTTTGTAAATTATGTGTAGTATACGTTTTTAGTTAGTAAAAGCTTGTTAAATGGATTGTAAGCCCACACGAAACAAAATATGTAAACGGATTCATATTGATATACAACGATGTCAACATTTCCACATAAAAAATCTGTGTTTCATATATATTGTGAATGAGAAATTAATGTCCTCGTTAAGGTTATTAAGCGCCGTGTATTATATATATGAACTGCGCATTTATGTTTATAGTGCTTCTATCTTTAATAATAATTATATTTGCATTGATATCTAGTATAAATACTAAAGTGGACCTATGTTTATTTTGTGACTGCATTTATGTAAGTTTATCCATCATATTGTAACGTGGTAATAGAATTACAACAGCCCATACGACACCCCATCTCGGAGGTAGCTGCTACATTTGTACAATCCATAGGTTATAAACCACATGATAATAAATGTATTTGACATGTTTATATTTACATCTAATAATTCCAATGATTATGCCAGACAAATACTGTATTTGCTGTGACATCAGTTTTGTTAGTGAAGAACTTTTTCTCTTGATGACATTGATTTTTGATTCCGGTGTAAATGTTTTAACCTTAAGCCTATATTGACTGTCTTTGTGCAAAAAATTTAGGCTGTGGATTATCTTCTTGTTATAAGGGAATGGATAACCATGAAATAAGCTAAAAATCATCCAAAAGTATTTTTTTGCAAGAGACAGAAGACAATAATGTTAAAAAATATATGTTTTCAAATTATTTGATATAATTTAGTGGCATTTATTCATTACTGTAAAACAATGATTGTGGTTTTACATAATCAAAGTTACTTTGCAGAATCGGTAAGTCACACAGTGGACCAGATGTCGCATCCCACACTCAGCTATCTAATGACTTTCATCTCATGTACTATGTTCCAAAAAGGACGAAATGAATTCATGTAAATATAAAAATACACGTTTTCTAAAATAAAAAAAACCATATTTAGCTAAGTTTTACTGCTTATAGGATGTACATCCAGTTGCCATAAATCCGGCATCTTGGCGGTATCCAGCGATCTGGCTGCCATCTTGACGCCATAGTCACTTCTGGAAAAATATCTCGACGTCGTATAGGGACTGCCACTGCCATTTTCTATCAGGAGTTTCACATCATTTATCGTCTGATTGATGATATTCTGGCACTCATTAGTTTCCTGTTTGAAGTCTTGCTTATGCATAGCCTATACAACTTAGGTAACTATTTCGTAACTTACTGGGTGCAGACAGGTATGTTTGACAATGTCAGAAAATCGCTGGCAGTCCATAATCTGTTTCCGGCGTAAGACGCCTGGCCTGCTTCAGCTGACTGAAGTTAGTGGGCTAGCTTTCACCAACCAGATTCAGGCCCGTAACGTTCGTGTTTTCTTGCTTATGTAGGCACATGAGTCTACATACTAAAACATCTCTCACAGTTCACATAAAATATCTTGAATGGTTAACTATTAAATCAGAAAAGTTAGTTCCATTCAATCGCACCTTCAACCAGGTCACGTATTGAATGTTCGTATCTGATATAAATAAACCGCATCATTACAGACGATCACGATCGATACGTCAAACGGCGGTTTCCACGCTTTTCCACAAAACTACTTTTCAGGTTCCTGTAAACCTCGTTTTATCATGATTATAGTCTATATCAATGCGTGTTTTCTCAGGATCTTGACAAAATATAAACTGTAATTTGGGCGTTCTCCAAACTTCATATCTCATATTTTTTTACTTACTTAAAATTCATCACATTCTGACTTATATTAATTTATTTTTGTTATTTAAACGAAATAAACTAAATAATTTTGTAATGTTACAAGTTGTGTTTTTAGTATTCCTAAAATGATAAAGAGTGTGTCTCTTAGTCTATTAATACCAGTTACCTTGTTTACAATTAAAATATCGCGGTTGTGTGATTTAGTGTTTGGTAAGTATACTGCTTGTAATTGTTTTTTCACCTACTTATTGCGACGCACAGTTGGAAAATTGCAAAGTAGTAAAAACAGTATCACTAGCGACGAAAATGAAGATGCTCAAAAATAAGAGGGCAAAACTAAATAATAATAATTCCGCTTCAATTGTCAATTAAGTTAATAACGAAGCGAGATAATCACTTCTACAGGCACAGTCTCTAGTCTTCAGGCGAAACGCAGGGCGCTTGGCACCATTCATAAGTCTAACGTACACGACCAATATAATGAGAAGGTTTTAGTTGTATAGAGAAAGTATGCATGACATGAAACTTATGTACGCAAGCGACTGTAAGTAAAAATTCTTGGGAAAATACGCCAATTCTTTATAACACTTAGAAGGCTACCTATATTACCATACACTGAAATGGGGGATTTTTCTATTTGTATTTTGAGGAAGATAATTAATAGCAATGAACGCTAAAAGGAATTCCTTCTCTTAAGTCGGAATGTGTAAATGCCCAATTATTTTCTTTTGACCGGCAAACTGGTGGGTTGCGCTAAAATATAGATATATAAACTTCGAATAATGATTCGGCCTTAAGGAAGAAAATATCAGAGCGGACATTGTTTAAATAATATACAACTGGTTACACGTTATTACCCGATATTTGCCCAAAATTATTTACGTTGCTTAAATTCTCCTGTGTGCAATTTGCGATTGTAGACTGCAGGCATTAAAAATCCATTTCCGCCATGTTTCATTTAACACATGAGAATATAAAATTAAGCGAATTTACTTATATATTTCTGGAGCAGCAATGCAAGGTCGTAAAAACAGGCCACTGTAAAAATTCTTAAAATGTACTTAATTCAGGTGGCTCATATATCTCCGAGTTAAAAGGGGTAATCCTGAGCCCACCACGAGCTTAAAGTTTTCAACAGATTATAAATGAGTTATTACAGTTTTGATTTAATTACCCGCATTGTCCCATAATATAGCGCACCGTTCTCTTTTGTTTCAAAGAAATAATGGGGAAAAAACTGGAAAATGGAGATTCCCGCTTAAAGGTTACGCCTAACGAGCTCTGGAGTCTGTTTGAGATCCGGTTTTATTTACTTATTAAATTTATTGGTTTCCAATAAACTGGTATTAAAGAGAACAAAACACTTCAGATAAAGTTACTGAGTACTGCCAATACGTAAGTCATATAAAAACATTATTTTGTAGCCTTTAACATAGCAAGAAATGGACATATCGCATTGCCGTACCTCATAATATATTTCTTGGATATCTGTGAAATTCGTATTCAATTTCTCTTTAATATTCCCACCAATTGTACACATGTTTGCCTCTTGAGGTTTATAGTTTAAGCAAGACGAAAACTTCCCACCAATTGTATACATGTTTGCCTCTTGAGGTTTATAGTTTAAGCAAGACGAAAACTTCCCACCAATTGTATACATGTTTGCCTCTTGAGGTTTATAGTTTAAGCAAGACGAAAACTTCCCACCAATTGTATACATGTTTGCATCTTGAGGTTTATAGTTTAAGCAAGACGAAAACTTCCCACCAATTGTACACATGTTTGCCTCTTGAGGTTTATAGTTTAAGCAAGGCGAAAACTTCCCACCAATTGTACACATGTTTGCCTCTTGAGGTTTATAGTTTAAGCAAGACGAAAACTTCCCACCAATTGTACACATGTTTGCCTCTTGAGGTTTATAGTTTAAGCAAGGCGAAAACTTCCCACCAATTGTACACATGTTTGCCTCTTGAGGTTTATAGTTTAAGCAAGGCGAAAACTTCCCACCAATTGTACACATGTTTGCCTCTTGAGGTTTATAGTTTAAGCAAGACGAAAACTTCCCACCAATTGTACACATGTTTGCCTCTTGAGGTTTATAGTTTAAGCAAGGCGAAAACTTCCCACCAATTGTACACATGTTTGCCTCTTGAGGTTTATAGTTTAAGCAAGACGAAAACTTCTCAAGTCACTTCTGCGTTTTGCGTGTACAGTCGAAGGAAGATTTCATGTGCACGGCTGTGTCGACCTTAGTATTCATTTGCTTTTGTATTTCAAAGGATAATATTTCTACGTAGTCTCTGTCAATAATAACCGAGAAATTCATAAGAGAAATTGTGGCACTTGTATTTGTCGTGTATTATGTACAGAACATAACGCCTTTAAAACTCAGGTGATTTGCAAACATAATTATGAATTTATAATTTATTTTGTGTGTTCCTTCCAAAAATACCAACAAAGAGAATTCTTGTGCTCTCTTATGGTAGCATCGTGACTTGGGTAAATAATATGGGTAAACGTTATTTCCTTGATTTCCTTACCAGATGACATTAATTTGCACTTAGTTATTTTAGAAGATCTTAGTACTAACTCAGAAATTTGTTATGAACAATCTTTCTTAACTGGCATCTGCATTGACATATATGACGGCAATTGAACTACATGAGAAATAAAAATCGCAAATTGGGCGAGGAATTTATTATTTGAGGCTCAAGTGTGAACTGAGGAAAATGTACGCTGCCGCCGCCTTAATTGATGCGAGAGTCAGTGCCATCTCTTTAAAACATAAAACGTGAAAAACTTATAATTTTTCTTAGGTAAGAATGTTTCAGCCTGTTGGATAGCGCATCTGCCTTTCGAGATAGAGGATCATGGTTGGCGCCCACCCACCAGCAAGTGTTGATGATTTTAGTGTCCAAGTTTCGGTTACTGATCGTCGGAAGATATAGGTAGTAAAAACATTAGCGGTACTGACATTAAGGGATATTTTTTATTCAGTTATATTATACAACATACAGTTAATGTTCCCTTACTTGTATGGGATTCCCCCCCCCCCCCCCCAACTTTTGTCAGGTACATTTTCCGTGCTATTAGGGAATAGTACTTTACTTGTTATGTAAATTTACTCTACATTTAAGATGTAATTTTTTACCTTACATATACAGGTAATTGGCTTCTGCTTCCCTTACATGTACGGGAATTTACCTCAATTTTTTTATTGTGCCCATTACGATTTCTTTTCACTATTAAATGAGTAATACATCCCAAGACCTTCTACTTGAGTTCATAACAGACATTTATAATTCGTAATGGTAAATGCCCACTTGATTCAAAATCTTACATAGCAAGCGATTGATATAGAACTACGGTGTATTGAAGTACAGAAACTGGTTTTGTAACGGTCATAATATTAATTTTACCTATGGAGACGTGGGCCTTAGAACAAGGTAATGCTCACTTAGTGAAGGGATTTCGTGTGGCAACATACAGGTGCCCTTCGACCCTGCATGATGACGCGGTTAGAAACAAACAATGGAGCAGCGACGGAATACAGGAATGTAGGAATGTAGAGAACAGGATACTTCGAGAAAACCCGTCGGCAAACACAAACAGAACGTCGGCTGCGTTTCCCATGGCAAAAAAACACGCGGAATGAAGCCACCAGAGTTCGAAGGAGGGTCGTCGTCATGGAAGATCGATGCAATTCAACTACGTTCAATGCGGCCACGCGACTTTCTTGTGCTAATATTCCAAAGCTCTGTTTCCTAACTTATGCTCCATGAACTGAGATATGCTAGCGGCGCATCCAGCTGAATTCCATCGCCAACTTGCAAAGGAGGAGCGAGAGCGTGGTTAAACTGGTAGCTCGGCAAGCCCAGTCGTCAAGAAGTACTTTAAGCGAAGAGTCTCGTAGGCAGACCATTCTGTGTAATGCCTCGTTGTTCACTATAGCGTGATGTCTACTGTGTTAATTACGTATAACAAAACAGAAAAGCGGCATTGCTAGTCCTTCGAACTAAGCCAACTTTGCGGTTTGCACGAGGATTTAAAACCCCACTTTCAAAGCAAAAAAAAAAAAAAGTAATAGCCACACCAACTGCTAAGTCAAAGCACAGAAATATTTAAAAAAATTAAAAATTGTATCAAACTTCTGAAATGACCATGGCTAGCCTTAAATTGAATCATTATCAAATAAGTTCAAGTCCTAGATCACATCTTCGCCTTCCCTTGCGTGCTTACTACACAAAGTGGATTCAATATGAATATACATTTTGAAATACCAAACATTAATGGTATTTATTATTAGAACTATTAAAAAAATTAGATGTACGAGATAGTCAATAAAATTTAAACAAAACAAATAAAACTATGTTTGACTTATTTTGTGTCATATATTTATTTTCCCCCTAATACAATTGCATTGAAAATAAACATACAAGGTATTTGCGATTTGTTGTGGCTAGAAGGGATTGAAATGAATTACAGATCTTCCATTGAATGCTCAGATCCACAACCGGAAATATTACAAAATGATATTTAACATAAATCTTTGTTTAGCAGATATTTTCGTTACATTAATTTCTTTACAAATAATATCTAAAATGAACTTTGCCCTTATTTAAAAACATATCCGTCTTATTAGTTCTTGTGTTAAAAATCACCTGAAAATTTACTATGTACGTGTCTAATGTAGGTTATAATATAACCCACATTAGATACGTAGTTATCATTCTAGCGATTCAACTACGGGAGAAAAATTCAATACTATAAACTAATTTTCCATTAGAAACTTCATTAGTACCCATATTTAAATTATGTTTTCCTTAAGCATGTTATTTCGTTGAGGACGAATGCGCGTATAAGTGCTTATAAACTAATTATCTAATTAAAACATATTTTCCAGAATAAAATTTACTTCGGACAAGTTTTCGAAATGAACATAAATAAACAACTTAAGTTATTCCAATTCCATCTATTCATAATAAATTTTCCGCTGGAATAAACAATGATTATTTAAATGTCGGGATATCTTAAGACATGAACGAGTAGATAAAGATGTTAGTGCTGCAATGTTTTTTTCCCCCTTGGACAATGCGAGGCCTGGAATAGGAGATGACATAAATTGACTTGCTTCTTCGACATCAACGTACACGACTACGAAATATCTCAGCAACGTCCTACAGACAGTTGTCAGTGTTCGCCGAAAGACTGACTGCACTCTGTACATTTGCCAAAAAGTGTCCAATGTGAACACTTGTTTCCTAATGGAAGTGAATTCGTCTTTCTCTGTCAGAACTTCACGTCCCTCCTCCATATCTGAATATTCTCTTTTTTTTTTTTTTTTTTTTTGCGCACTTCCAAGTGGTTCGACCGCAAGGCTTTTGCCTTGCACTCAAGTTGCGAAATAAGTTTCTTTTCCAAGTTAAAACACACCGCTTCTTCATGAAATGCAATGCCTTTCTTTACTGCGTTTATAACTTACACCGTTCTTTTGGTCGAGATTAAGGCGACTTCGCGTAAGGCGTAACACGCATCATACCACACTTTCACGTAAATGTAAAACGTAGTCTTCTTGGGCGTGTCGTGATGCTTAATGTAAACACTGAACATATGTGTACTGAATACAAATGTCGGGGATAAGTGTTCTTGCTTTTCATGTTGAAGAAAACTGTATAACTTCAAGATATATATGTGTATTTGTATAGTAACATTAAAGTGGCTAGAACCGGTTGTGAAAATACGAAGTTCGAAAAAATCTATAAAATCGCCATAACCTCATGAATATCAGAGAGACGTGATATGTTTTTCGTTTATATGGGAACAAATCGTATGTAATAAATTTTAATCTGCTGAGGCATGCTAAAAAAAAAAGTATTTTCATGGGGCACGTTATGTATGTTATGTTAAAATGTTTGCATCTCTGAGAAGATACATAATTAGTCGACTGTGGCAATGTAAACTTCACTAAATATTTACTACCAAAAAAACAACTGATATTAATGCTAGCCTAACCAGCTTACATGAACGTGTTACTCGATACATGTTACAAACTAGGATCAAACGAAAGAACTCGATGTCCTGACTGTCAGAAGCTAATTATTTAAAATGTTGTAAATAAGTGTTTTAAGGTATATTGACCGTGATGAATAAGGAAATAGTTGTAAGCATCTGAAATTTTTCTACTTTTGGTACAAAACAACATGGTGCGCAAAAAAAGCAGGACATTCGAAATAGTGCCCGTTAGACTGTTTAAGTGCTCCAAACAGTGTTTATAAGATATACAATAACTATAATTACGGAGTCTTTATGATGACGGCACCAGAAGGCAACAAGTAATATACATGGGAAAAAATTCAACTTTACCTCCTTCCGTGGTCCAGCAGTTAGAACATTAATGCAGGTGTGTTTGTCGTAGAACAAATAAAAATAAAATTCTTACAGTATTGTAAGCTACGCGATATCGAGTACAATAGTCGAAGAACTTCTAATATTAATAATCGGCGGTCTTCCCATTTCAATTGATTTTCTGACGGTTCTGAGACAGCACATTGCCGAATCGATAATTCTGGAAATTTGGGTTTAAAGTTGGTTGTTGCAAATCGTTCACCCACGAAGGCATTGGAAGGGAAATCTTACAAGAAAGCGATGATATTTCATAAACTCGCTGACAAATCTCTAGTGTGTGCTTCATAACCTCGTTCTGCACATTGAAGAAGAGGATTAAATTTAGAAGAGACCTTAAAAAGCACAAAATATGCTAGCCCGTCTGCAACTGTTAATGTCGCCAGTGATTGAGTGGCATCGACCCTTTAGGCAAGATCCGAGTCTCTGGATCGTTTTGCCCCGGAGTTCGCATCACTGCATTGCAAATAAAATCAGAATTCTTCTTTTAGACGGTCTTACTTAGATAGTGTCTGTTCTCTTAATCTTCGGCATATTTTTCCAGAGGACGTTTGGGACTTTTATTTCCATAGTCTGTCATCAATGGAAAGATACGACCACATAAGTACTTAAAGTCCAAATAAATATTCATTGAAAGAATTCATTTAGTACCTGAAGAAATTAATCTGGTATTTTGATTTGGTGACTTTTCAGGGAAAGACTCGCCTGGAGAAATCAACCAAGTTAACCCAGATCACGCTCAGGAATAGCTTTTTTTTTGGTACAGGAAAAGATTCATGTAGTCTAAGTGACATTACAAACGACGATGATGCACTTCAGCAATTAGTTTCGTATTTTTGCTGCCAGTCAGATACAAGCAAAAATTTTGCTGCGATGATTTACTTGTCACCTTTACAAAATACTCACAGTGAAGTTCAAAATAGTAACCAACTGCGACCAAGAAGACGCGAGTAAACAGAATTCAAATTCTAAAATATGCTTCAGTATTTTCCTTTCAAACATGTATCCCGTTTAAAAATGTGGTTACCAAAGATATTGCAAATAATAACATTGCAAATTCTCTCATAACTGCACGGGACCCTGGGCAGAAAATTGCCACAGATTTTGTTAAGGAAAGAGTTATATTTGATTAGGGTGCCACTGCTGTAAAATTCCATGCTCTTGTCAAAAATTGAATAAACATTTGTTCATCTCTACAAAGCTGCAGTAATTAAATCTGCCAAAGTCGCTGAAGAAAGGCAAATGAAAACAGTTATATAATGCTCCATATTATTGCAATATATAAATAAGATCGTGCTGTAGATCTCATTACCATCCTACACCACGAATTATCTTCGAAAACTGTAGCCTTGAAAAACCTCAGAGGTGTGGTATAAGGAGTGATGTGGGAACAAAGCAGTACTAATATCGATTCAGAATGACAATAACCTGCCCAGGTTGAATTTAAATTATGATTTTCTGATTACTGATGGACAGACTATGTTGCAAGCTCTCAAATATCCACTAGGAACTTCGGAGATCTTGCATGTTTCGTTGAATGATAGGAACGCCAAGGAATTCTCGAGAGAGGATATTCAGTCTGATAGCTACCAGAGTATATCTATCCAATAAATCTACCAGACAAGGGCGATCAAACTCTTCAGTGCCTATTCGCAGGTCAGTCAAATCCAAAAGTACGCCTCTTCTAGGAAAACTAAAAGAACTGCATGAAAATAAAGCCCAACTTGCATCCTTTCTGCCATTCCATTTAGAAAAAAAAAAAAAAAAACTATTGTTTGATGACTTGGAAGTTGTTGGCTTTCAAGATATATTACATGACATATCAACTTTAGGAACCGATCTAACACAGCTCTGATCAAACAACGAGGAAACTGACACTCGTGCCATTCTTCACGCTGTTGCTTTCAAAGACAAGATCATTGCCATAGGCATAAGGGATACTGACATCATCCTCCTCCTCTTGGTCCATCACTACCATTGGTTTCACTGTGAGGATATGTCGGGTTTGGTAAGAACAACGACGAAGAGGAAATACGTGCATATCCTTCAATTTTGGGAACGCCTGTCGGCCTCACGCAAGCAGAAACATATGGGGTTTCGTGCTCTCACTAAAATTGATGACTCGATAGAGGGTTACAATAATGAAACGTGGTGCATGGGAAAACCACGCTGTACATAGCGAGCTTCTCAGTAGTTTCGGTGATGTACCCCTGACTACAAATCCAGTGAGATCTTCAGACCACATCATTACCAGACTCCACAAAGTCCGCACCTGTGATGTCACCTGGTATGCTTTTTGGTGTGGCAAAGATGTCAGAAGCACTGTCACCTAGCAGTGATGCAGTCCAACAACATATCAGAATGGCTCATCTGCTGGTGGTCATATGGAAGAATGCACATACTGACATATTTTATGCTTCCTTACCACTTTTGGCAGGTTGGTGCATGAGTGATGATAGGCATTTTATACCTCTGCAGACCACATTTGGCTCCGTTCGAGACTCTTGCTTGGATTTAGTGTTTTGAAAATGCAAGTTAGAGAAGTGCAACACATACAGATGCAAATAACTGTCAGCCTCATTCATGTGTACGAAGTTTTGCAAGAGTGTAGATTGCATGAATGAAGACATTTGAATAATCTGGGAAAGATGTTTGAAATGAATGTGAAACATTTACAGGCATCATTCTGTAGAAAATTACACAATGATACAACTGATAAATGAAATGTTATGCTATGAACATGAATTTTACTTTGTAATGTAATGTATAACACATCTCGAGCCGAAAATAATTTTGCCATATTATTCGGTATTGTAACCTTCATTTTGTAAATCAATTAATGTTATTGCCATTATTTACTTATGACGATTTTATAATAACTCTTACGCAGTTCAGTGTTACGAGACTGAACCTTCTTACAACACAACACCCGTCATTTAGACGTCCTTACGTCCAGTGAGATGAGACAACATTGGCACACTGTTCAATTGATTTAACAACCCGTAAAACCTATAATTTAACATCTTAAAATTTCTAGCTAAAGCAATGAATTAGGATTTATTTTTAAAAAATTCCACCATCATGTTTTCTGGGAAAGAGTAAAAATCCGTAGTGCTAACATCGATTTTCGAATTTGGCAGCGTCTAATTGCCTTAAAGAATACTTAACATTAACTTATTACATGATTTGCTCCTAAGAGTGACATTAAGAGATATTAATCCTAGTCTATTACGTGAAACGTGAAGTCATTGAAAGCCCGACCTTAAGCAGGAGCCTTGTTGGAGACTTATATAAAGTCAAATTTTTACATTTTTTTTCAGATAGGTAATATTTACGTAAAGTCGTTCTTCACCTTTTAGTAATTTTTTTAATTAAGGAACGCTAGGATTCGCTTCTTAAGTGTAAATGAGAAAATTTTTGAAATAAAAAATACTTCCATCGGAAAAAGCAAACACTGCTCCATGCAAGAAAGCAAAGAAACTATGTTTGCTTTCATTTAAGTTTTCACATAAAATGTTTTACTAGTGAATGTGACTATAATGTACTAATATCAAATAGTGTTTTTAAAATATATAATATGTGTTTAAATTAAAAATTAAATGGTTTAATACAATGACGTTAGCTAAAATTGTATGTATGTTATATCCACTGCATTTGGCAGCAAAGAAAAAAAGTGTTTTGAAAGACACAATCCGTAGGATTTCATGGAAATTTTGAATATCCTAGTGGTGGCCACTAGAGACTGTTAGTTGCTATAAAAAAGTGTTTTTGAGAAATTCGACTTTTTTAGATAACTTAAGGAAGGGAATATCACTAACATGGCAGTGGCATCGATCCTAATAAAACTATACTTACTGCGGAACTTCTTGCAGACGACTGTTGCATGTTATAACATTTCTTTTCTTATGTTTGCTAATTACATGTTATTTAACAGAATACTTTGATATTCTTAGCCTCTTCTCTTAGGGCACATATGTAAATCAAGATCGTAATAATATCTTCTTACTTGCTGATGTAATGAAGGCCAAAATATGCACATATTTTAGAAGTGTAATCTTAATACATAAAATCCATTGTGCGCGACTAAACAGCATCATCACAGAAACACCACTGGACCAATTGAGACCATGGTCACACCATATGTTATTGAGGTGGCGAGTAAGGTTTCTAGTTATGTTTCATTCCAATAGGTGGTGCTGGAGTATAACTTCTATATTTCTGGGCCGATTTTGCTTATACTTGAAAGAAATATTTGTTGATCTAAAAGAAATTGTTTTATTGTGCTATGCATTTGGTAGGTTAGGTTCTGATAGGTGGCTCTGGAGTCTAACTTGTATATTCGTGGACCGATTTTGCTGATACCTGCAGGAAGTGTTTGTTGATCTAAAAGAGAAAAATGCCAGCGATACCACGGTCAAACATCGGTCGACGTACCAGACGTAATAGAGAGGACGCATTGAGAAGGCAAAATAGAACGTGAAAGAGGCGGAATAACGTTCGCCGGGATCAGCTAGTTGTTTATAAAATGAAAGGGACGTTTGTAACTATTTTTTTTACCGACTCTGAAATAATTAATGACTTAAATCCATTTCAGTATTTTAATACTAGCATAAAGTGTTGAGCAATATTATACTTTACCGTGGTTTGTTAGGATCCTATGGTTTTTAGTATAGAGGGAAAAATATATATTTGCTTGTAAGGTTCTGAGAAATAAAAATATTGGATAAAATATATTTATACATACAAACTATGAATCATATTAAAATTAATTTTAAGAAAAGTACAAATTGTGGCATTAATTGCTTTTCCATTTAGATATTTCTAATCATGTTTCTTTAAAATATACGTGCGACAAATTTCGAATTTGACCACTATAAAGCGTACCCAATGTTTTCTGGTCCAAGTAGGCATATGCAAATTACGGTGGTTCGTTACCGATTAGAGAGGTTCATGAATGATAACCCTACCTACCCCTTCCACCCCTTCTTTCTACCCTCCCTCAGAAACCCAGAGAACTATGCACTGCCAGTTTTTATCTACCTGCGGTCAAGTGACGCGAGTGTTGTCCACGGACAGGCAGAGGCGTCCGCTTTATTACCCAATTGACACTCATCACCCTAATTGGCGGAGAGTACGTGGGGGTCCGCTCTCGTATATACCCAGTCCTTTGACCCATTATTTTCTACCGCTGTTTCGCCTTCCCCTCCTAACCAGAACACAGCGTAATCGGCGCCGGCCACCTTTGTGACGCGAACATCCTAAATTAATTGCCACTGGAAATAATTCATGGCCGCATTACAGCGCTCCTGGTGGCTACGTCGGTAAAGTTACCCGCAGTCGGAATTTCGAAACGCACTAGCTGCCCCGGCTTAACCACGTGGTGAATTCGAAAGCGACCCCTGGCACGTTTCGGCCCTCTGTTGCGCTTCAGTCCGCGACAGATTAATTGCCGGTAATTAAACGTATTGTCTCGTTGGGGACACGTCTGAAAAAATACACGTCAGCCTGCACACAGTGGTATTACATGACTATGTGTTTATCTTAACATTGTCTAATTGTTTGCCACTTTTGTCCGAAAAAATTTTAATTTTATCTTCACAATATACTAAAGGGATACAAATTATAATTATTTGTTTATTGTTGAGTGCTTCGCAGACAATGCTCGAAACTCTCTTAATCTTTTTTAATATTTAAAAAATGCTTTCAGAGCGTACAACATTTTAGAAATAAATTTTACACTAATACAATCCTTTTTTTATAATTTTATTTATTTAAGGAACATTTTACAGGAAATAGGTTACAGCTATTCTTTACACGTTTCACTTCACTGCTATGGAAATAAATAAATCCTTCAACATTTAATTCACCATTTGGCAGGGTGTTGAAAAAACTAAATAAAATCTCACGAATTTTATTTCTTTTACATTGCTTAAAGTAATCGTATACGCTCATGCAATCTAGTTACGTGAATTCCTCAAACTGACATAAAAATCTGTATTTCTTAAATTATAGTCTTTTACTCGTTTTATAAAGTTATGCATTTATAAATGTGACAAACGTAAGCTATAATCTTATCCTGGGGATTAGAAAAATAAATTTTCTGTGAGAAAAACTGGAGAAAATCTTAACATTAATACTAACAGAGCTCTAATTTTTACATTAGAAAACCAATCCACAAAGCTATCGAATATGAACGCAAATTCCTGCCATGCGTTTCCGCCTGAGAATAAATGGAAGAGTTATTGAACTTTAAACATAAGAAAATGTTAATGTTAGTTTCTAATGACCCCCCAGTCTGAGTTAAACAAATTTTCGCTTTGTCGAAAGTACGCCCAAGAAACTACAAACTCGGAAAAATTATTGGAACGTTCATTCTTAATAGCGAAGCATCAATTTTCAATTTGCTTTTACATAGGACGGAGTAACGTTATTTAAAAATAAAATATTGTCTTAATTTATCTTGTAATTGAAAACGTAATTTCACAGTAATTTTTTATTGTTTTATCTCTTGTTTCATATAACTGTGTAGTTAGAAGAAAGACACTCCAGTGAAATAGCTTCGTAAATCTATGCAATTAAAAATCACTTGGAAACAACGAATTAATTACTAGAACTCTTAAAAAACGCATCAAAAACTGTACCGTATTGGATTAATGACTCGTAAAATAGGGAACGCGAAAAAAATTTCTGCCACAGTGTTTGTGTAAAGCATTTAATTAAACTTATTTCAGTGCCCTAACAACTCTTGCAGGCGAATCAGTCTCAGCAGTTAGAGTATATTGCATTACTATTCCAGTAGTGAACTATGAAAAACTTCAATTATTAAAAATTTGGCCTACTTTACGGAGCTGAGATACGCTTACGTGATCGCCGTTCCGTGCATTATAAATTCTAATCAGTTAAAACTGCAAGAAAGAGACGAATTTGACTGCAGATATGTTAAAAATGCTCTCTTTGAATCCGTGAAATTCTAAACGTTATTTTCGTTGCTGGTATTCAGTGGTGAAATAGTGATTTACACAGGTCTGTAGTGAATTGTACTCGCCTGGAAATAACATCTCAGTGCATTCTTTTGTTTCTCCAAGATATAACAGTTCATCAACTAAAGATTCGAAGAATATTTCTATTGACTGAAATCACTAATTCAGAATTCGTGTGCCTTGTTACATACCACCCTACACTAAACCATTTGAACCCGTTGAATCTACAAATTTTCCACTAAACAAGGTACATTCTTATATCCAGTGAGGAAACTATAAATTTTCGACGAAGCAGGATTATAAATGTTAAAACAGCTGTGGTTTTAAGCTTTTGGGTTCTATGTAACATCTCGGGAACTATTCAATTGATTTGAATCAGAATTTGTATGACTATCATTTACAAAGTTAACACTGAAATAATGAAACTATAGCCTGATTAGTCTGAAATCTTTTAAGTTAGCGTCACTGGGAACTGGAAGTTCTTACGCCATTCCTTCGGAACAATTAAAACCATTCCCATTAAATTTAGCAGAGAAATAGTGCTTTTGTTGATCACCCTACAGAAATCCTACTAAGAATATTTAAGCATTAATTTTTTATTGGTTACAAATAAATTTTTTGTTATACCATACACTGTCACAACTTCGACAAATTCAAGCAATTATTGTAGGCTTCCAGTAGTTACTGCAAGCACTTAATACGGTTGTTCACAGATTTTACTGTCTGCCGATTTGTAATATACCGCCCCTTGAGTGAATGAGCAGATCTTTCTCCATGCTTGTCGAACAGATAAATATATTTCAACTACTTGTTTTAAAATTAGCCGTGATAAAAATATTTTAATTCAGTATGTTACAACCACAGAATTTCAACAAACATACTGCTGTCATTAGAAACCCTAATTTAAAACTTCTTTTTTTCCAGCATTTTATATTGTATTACCATCTCATTTTGTAAATATGTTTAAACCTTTGTCTAGAATCACTCCATGGATTTCCGCAAAATATGTCGTACAAATATTGGTATGACAGGATTTCATACTCACAGACGATTTCAGTAGATAGGCATAAGCCATTTATTTAAAAACTGCTACTATATACTAGATATTATGTTACGACCACTGAAGTATTATAATTATTTCTACAAATCTATATTTACTTGTAATTTCGGAAAAGTATTAAAAAGCTTACGTTTGTCAGCCATTTTATGAAGTAGTACCACCTGTGATATAGAGCTCCTTATGTAATTTATTACTAAGTATTAAATCTTGCCACAACAAAATAACGTATCTTCTGAACTATTACAGTTAGCGAGTGTTACGCTATTTTAAATTTGTGGCGTTCATTCCAAAACGGACGATTTGTTATAATTTTGCTGCATATCGTCTTATCTGTAGAAAAATTAAACCTCTTTAATGTGCAGTACAAAAAAATGTTGAATGAAATTTGAATATGAACGTTACCTCACAGTAAACTGCAAACAACATTTCATGTGTAGAATGCATTGTGGAATTCCAAGTAAAATTTTATAATATGATCTCTTACTTTCTAAACGACGAAGTTATTTATGCAGTTTTATATGTCGTGTCTCTGATACCAGTTGACGTGTTTTGACTTAAAATCGATTTACTGTAATACCTAGTGTGAGTGCTAAATCTCGTAATACGAAGCTACAGTAGTCCATTTTTGAAGGCAGCGCTACGGAAAGAGGTTTTTTTGTATTCTTCCATAAAACCTCATGGATTATTTGATCAACATATCAAGTTTGGATGGATATACTTAAAGTTTTATCAGGTTTAAACACTCATAGTCATATTCTGTAATAATTTTATAATATGATCTCTTACTTTCTAAACGACGAAGTTATTTATGCAGTTTTATATGTCGTGTCTCTGATACCAGTTGACGTGTTTTGACTTAAAATCAATTTACTGTAATACCTAGTGTGAGTGCTAAATTTCGTAATACGAAGCTACAGTAGTCCATTTTTGAAGGCAGCGCTACGGAAAGAGGTATTTTTGTATTCTTCCATAAAACCTCATGGATTATTTGATCAACATATCAAGTTTGGATGGATATACTCATAGTTTTATCAGGTTTAAACACTCATAGTCATATTCTGTAATAATTTTAATACATGATATAAATTAATTACATTTAATTGCAAAAGTAGGCAAACTAGGCTTGTTCGGAATATATCACCACAATGTGACACACACGACGAGGGTGTTGTGTCTCAGTGTCTCCTCAGTGAAGATGGCAATATACTGTGGAAGAGACTAGAGGCATCCACAATGTGTTCAAAAAGGGATTGGGTTTTCTTCAGTGAAATGTTCATACAAAGTTTTACTTCATATATTGAAAATAATTCATATTTTAGGCTGTTGACTGTAAAATGAACACATTTGAAAGCCGTGCGTAAGATCTACTTATATGCCCGTTGTGTATTCTTCCGCCTTGTGTAAAATTAACATCGCCATGGGCTTCATCACTTGATTCATGCGTCAGTCGGGTGAAACTGTGAAATTATTAGATAAGTAAATATTTTACATATCGGCTCATTTTCACACTTCACTGCATAAAACAAAACAGAAACCGAAAGAAATAATTTAAGTTCTTACAAATGGTTGTCTAACCCTTTTGATGCAACGTTGAGATGTTGAACTACTTTTCCCACCAACGTTATCAACCTTATTGGGCACACATCACGTAGTGCGCCTGTTGAAATATATGCAGGGGAGAGCAGTGACTATTACCTAAGGTTAATTTCTAAAGTGCTCACTTTATCGTGAACAGCCTTTACAAAAACTTTCCCCAAGCTAGACAATAAAAGGTGTATAAATATATAGACTCTATGTAAAATATTTTCTTCCCCAAAGTTACATTAAATGAGTATTTGAAATGATTACATAACTTTGATTAAAATGGCGGCAAGCCCCTTCCACCCCCTTAAGATATAATTTGGACAGAAGTTCATTAGTTTGGACAGAAGACATTAGAACCCTGCGCTGTCTCCTCGGTCCTGGGCGAGACCAAAGTATCTAAACAATTTTCAATAGGTTCGAGAACGTTAAGAAATGTTCTTCGTCCGGAAGTTCCCTGGTGGTGGCGCCACTGTCTGGACGACGTCACGTCATCAAGGCGTTGATCAGGAGGGGAGGGCTTTGCAGGCGGCCGAGCAGCGCGCGGCGGATATTTGCGGAGCAGAAGTCATGCAACCTTGGACGTGAGGCGATGTGGTGAGTCGAACGGTCCCAGACACAGCGAAGGTAAGCCGTCCCTACGGTCCGCTCTGTGTGGGAGATTCATTTTAGGGTTCCTTTTTGTGTTAACTTAGTCCGATGCGCATGGACAACAGTCACAATACTAAACAAATAAATATTTATTTTTCTGCCAAGAATTCTGTTTAAAGGCTGTTCACGGAGAAGTGAGCAGTTTTGAAATAAACCTTAGAAATTAGTCACTGTCCCAATCTGCATATATTTTAACGTGGGCACTGAGTGACATGCGCCCGGTAAAGTTGGTAACGTTGGATGGGAAGTAGTTCCAGATCTTAACGTCGAATAAAAAGTGTCAGATAACCATTTTTGATAACTTAACTTATTTCTTTCGCTTACTGTTTTTTTTATGCATCTAAGTGTGAAAATGAACAGATATGTAAGTTATTTATTTTTATAATAATTTCAGAGTTGTACTTGATCATCGCATGAATAAACTGACGAGGCCCATGGCAATATTAGTATTACATAAGGAGGAAGAATGCACAACGCGCATACGAGTAAATCAAAAGTGCTCATTTTACCGTGAATACCCTATATTGGAAATACTATAGTAAGTGAAGTCGAGGTCAGTTTCTAAGGCTGGAAGAGAGATATTCGTGGGAGATATTCTTTCGACATGGGCGATATTACGTGAGAATAAGGTCACCTAGGAACTAGTAATCCTAGAAGCTGAGGGAAGAACTTCTAATACGTTGCACAGAGAGGTCCTTCGGTACAGGAAATTGGTAGCTTCTTCGTATAGTACACGCGGGTGAAGTTACGAACAGAACACTAACATTGTGTATAGCAAATAATAAATACTTAAAAATATATGTATGACATCGTATTGGATTGGAAAGGGGGTTATTAACGTTCCTCGGTATTATGCCTGAAAGTCAGGGGCCGGCTTACAAACTAACTTGTGGCCTAAATTAAACCAACACCCATGTCTACCCTGGGATTCAGACCCAGAATCTCCCGCTTCCAGGACTGGCGGAGCACCGACTGACTGTACCACGGGAGACCGTATAAATGTCGTACATTCAATAACGTTTGTGAAAAATACAACAACAAGAACGATACATGTGACTGAAATGAACACTTTATACCACAAACTAGGTACACTTCTCGTCACAAAAAATGAGCGAGCTCGTGTAGCTGAAAATATTTCTAAGTCCCACTTCTGGTATGTTCGGCAGACTGCCCCCTCCAAGGTCACCGGCGCGTGCCGCGGAGTGGGCGTGGCTAACTGCTGCAGGGAATATGGCTTTGGAGGAAAAAGCATACAAAACACGAATAATATTTCTTTCAGCTCAGGTTAGTCCGGATGTATTTCAACACATTATATGTATTGCAGTTAAAGTAATTTAGTGGAGAAAACCGTCGGAATTATGAAATAGCCATTATCAGATGTGAGAAACAAATAGTAAATGATAAATTTGAACAGACCACACTGAACCACTGGAAAAAACTACTTCCTAATCATGCATTATTTTAAATTTTAAATGAGGTATTACGTTATAATTCCCTTTGCCAACACACACGAGATCTTTGAAAACACAAAGTGATAATTACTAAAAACATTAAATTATACATTACGTAAAATAATGTCTTCATATGTAAGATAATTAGAGACCATGAGATGTGTCGGAATCAACGGTCTGAAGTCTAGACTTCACAGTCTAATGAATACTAGATCAACGACTGTATATTCACTGCGTGCTTCTCCAGTAGGTGGTCAATATTACTCCGAAACACACAGCACGTAATCCCAGAAGTCTTTTGTTGCAAGTTTCGTATTTGCTTCACACATTCCTCAGTGAGCCTTGTTTACTGTAATTCACTGCAAAGGTGGATTACGTCTATAAGTGGGTAAGGTTTAGCTTGTCCTCAAAATAATCCGCGCAGTTTTCCTGTTCCATGTGATGATAATGCGGAAAAGTAAAACAAATTTGTTCCGTTCATAAAGTAAAAGCCTATTTACATGCACCGTGATGAATACCCGATATGTCGTAACCAAATTTGGATTACAAGAAATATTTATTGATTATTAAAATGTTATAAGACGAAATTACTACAATATTATCTGCGGGAGTGATTATAGTCTCTTAAAAGATCTGCGGTAATTTAAAAATACTCAAAATATTCGCATTAGAAAAAGTAATAATATAAATAGAGCACATGTAGCGAGCCACTAGATATATTTCGAAGGAAAATATTCGCATTAAATAAATGTTTTGCATTAAAGTGAGCACTTCTTGATGCCTCTTGTTTTATAATATATGGGTGTAAAACCCAAATGTCAATAAATATTACGTATTAAGTATAAACTCAGTTTTTATTTTCAATTATGCACGAACTGAAGTTAAATAAAAGTGGTTGCATGTGCCATGTGTGCGTTATAGCACCACTACGAAAAGTGTAACGAGCTCACTTTGGCGCGAACAGTCTATAGTACCGTTACATTTAAGCTGGACAGTTCAACCCGACGTATTGTGTTATGATGTGGTTTCTCACCCAACTGCCTCGATAGGCGATTCGTATTAGTAATGTTAAGTAACCAAATTTGAAACACTTGGTGGCTGGAAGACCCCACACTGACCAGTCCCCTATATGATTGGTGAATACATGTGTAAGTGTGTTTTCTAGCGGTTGGTCTCTTCTCTCAATGTTTGACGCCATGTTATTCGAATGCTAGCCCCTGTGGCGTACACAACTACTATTTGTTTAATAATATAGCACATTGTGATTATAAACCTGTTTGGCCAACATTATATATATATATATATATATATATATATATATATATAGAGTTATAAATCGTTGTCAATCCCACAACTACAAAATAAACAAAATATAGCCCAATTTGATAATTGCGTTATCTTGGACTGTGTTACACGCGAAACATTCGCACATATAAACATTTACTAAATAAATGTTTCTTCTAAGAATTACCTTCCTTGCGGGATAAAGTATAGCATTTTTTAAGTTTGGGTCCAACTTGGTTGACCAAAAAACGAAAGTTTAACCGTCAGAAGACCGTATTCAGTGTCTGTAAGAAATACACAAACAGAGATAGAGAATTGAATTTTCTTTATAACACATCTACCAAAATCTGTCTTCCAAAACCGTAAAGAGTAGAGGGAGTGGAGGTACGTTTTAAAGATTATTAATATGACATGCAGTCAAATGAAATGATACTAAACCAGAGTTCGGAAATGTCGTACAGGGATGTCCATTCTGATCCACTCAAGCGTCATTTCTCAGTGATTGTTTAGCATTATTTATTGATTTATCAACAATTTGTGCTACTTTATAACCCTTTATTCTCCGTTTATTATGTTTAGTTGTGCAAGTCAAAAAAGGAATAAATTCACAATAACAATTTAATTTGTAATGTTGTGAGTAGTATATAAAAAGACTTTGTCTCAAAGGGAGGGGTGATAGGAGCGGAGTAACCGCCCGCCGCCATGTTGGAATTTCCCTTTTGTCCTCAAAATTTCCCTTTCTTCCCTAACAGTCGACTAAATGTCCCTACATTTTCCCCCTTTTCCTTAAAAATTTCTCTTTTGACCCCAAAAAATTCTTAATTTCTCAGGCGGATCAGTGCTCATGGGTAAGATCAGGGCGCTGGATCAGCGACACAAGTGTCCGGGATTCGAGACCCCGGGTTAAACAAAAAAATACAAAGAAAGTAAAACACAATTGACAAAATTTCTAAAAATTAAAAAAAAATATTAAAAATCATATTACTAAAATTATTAAAAATTACTTAAGAAATCATAAAAAAATATATTTAAATATCATTAAAAAATGTATTATTAGAAATGTAATATAAATTATTAAATACCATTAAAAACTTATAAGAAAATGATTGATTCAAATTTATTTAAAAATCGTTAAAACATATATAAAAATTATTAAATAATTTAAAAAAATCGTTAAAAAATGTATTTAAAAATGAACTTTCCAGAGGTCATCCTTCACCCATACCCATTCTACCATCTTGGAAGGTGCAAAAGACGACCATCGTGATAGATGGCCACCATCTTGGTAGGCGACCGCCATCTTGGTTGACATCACCTGTCCGTCATATTGGATACAGGTAACAGTGACCACAACTCCATGACTGAATGACCTTGAAAACAAAAACTCTAGAAAAAATACATAAACGTCAGCAAGCATAATACATTACTAACTAATTCCACAATATTAGAAGACAACATTCAACTTTGACACTATGACCTTGAGTGACCTTGAAAATACATTCCCGAGAAAAAAAACATAAGTCACCAAGCAAACTATATTACTGACTACCACCACCACATTGAAAGCAGACTTCCTTGACCTTGACCCCATGATGTTGAATGACCTTGGCAACAAAAACCCAAGAAAGAATACATAAGTCAGCAAGCAAAATACATTACACACAACTACCACCATGCTGGATATAGGTACCCTCGTCCTTAACCCCATGACCTTGAAAACAAAGTGTCGAGAATAAATACACAAAAGTCAACAAGCTTGTTACATTTCTAACTACGGGCACCATATAAAATGCAGGTAACCTTAACCATGACCCCATGACCTTGAATGAACTTCAAAACAAAAACTCGAGAAAAAATACGCAAAAGTCAACATGAATATTACATTTCTAACTACTACCACCATATTAGATGCAGGTGACCTGAAGCGTGACCCCATGACCTTGAATGACTCTGAAAACAAAAACTAGAGAAAAATACTTAAAAGTCAGCAAGTATATTACATTACAGACTACTGCCATCATATTTAATTATTATAACATGTTCAACGCCATTTATAATTTAACAGGTGTAGGTAAAAGCCTGTTCAAGAAGAAAATATGCATTATATCCTAAGCCCTCTGATAAGCATTGTAAGCATTGTTGGCTGCTATTTTTGATTAGTTGTTGTTATGACTACTTAATATATAATTTTAATATGTACTACTTTTGACCTCTAACAAGGCAATATGGTCCAAAATGCTTTAAAATTCTTGTATGAATAGTTTTACACCGTTTTCAATTCACTGAAATTAGAGCTGCCAAATTTATAACTTAGGTGCAACTTATATCCTCGAACAAGGCGATTTGGCCATTATACTTGATGTCTTCTGGTAGACACAGTTGCCTACAGTTTTCAATATGGTGAAAATATATATGCCATATTTATATGTAGCATTCGTGGTATCAAACAAGGTGAAATATATGGACTACTATACAACAAACCTTCAGTAACTCTTTGGATGAACCTGTTACTGATGCCAGAATAGTTGGCAACCCTATCAGCTGCTTTGTTAATCGGCATTCCTTAACACCCATACCTATTTAGCCTCGCGGTCATAACACCTTCTCATAATATTTACTACTTATCTTTCAATTCTATAAATAGCCTGATTATATATTCCTAAACATGCACCGACATCTATCGAAATCAGCAGTTAAACTGCGTGTGGTGGAGTAATGTTTCCAGGTCAGTTGCTACAAAGCCAGAGCAGCATACGTAGTTGTTTCAACACTCCCCAACAAACCCCCGCACCGACGTTCATACAAGTGCCACAGTGTCTGGCGCAGACAGTAGCTTGCTTCTTGAACGCTAACGCGGACCTGGTCGAGCGAGCTTATACAGGTCTGCTCCGCAACTAGGCCAAAAAATCTCATAGGGCATTTGGAAAGCTTTGTCATTCTCGTACAAATATCCCTGCAAGTGAGCGTGCGGTGTCATCTCTTTTCGAAATATTTTTAACGCTTAAAGTTTAGAGAACATTTACCTGCATTATCTTCAGTTAATGGCATGGCAAAGTAATATTTTCGACTATTCTTTTATACTGGTTTCATCAGCTACAATGTTTTTATTCCTGTCAATAAAATATTTTTTTAAAGTGAGCACTTTTAGGCAGACGTAGCCGTTTAAAACGACGCGCAGATATTAATACTCTTAAAAACATTTGGTTTTAGTGTGTTAATACATATTTGCTGTTACGACGTCATTGTGTATATGACATAACTATAATCCAATAGTGAACATTCGCGAGGCCGTGGTGGTGTAGTGGTTACAATACTTTCCTCCCACCATGGCGAACCGGGTTCGATTTCCGGCCAGATCGCCCCCGGATTTTCGCATGTGGGAAGCGCGCAGGACGATGCCGCTGGTCGGCGGGTTTTCTCACTGATCTTCCATTTCCTCCACCCTTGCATTCCGGCGCTGCTCCATACTCATCTCGGTTTACCCTAAAGGGCTCTCAAGACCTCGGTGTTAAGAGCCGCCCAAATCTCTTCACACGCTCATTATGCATTCCGCCTACCAGGACGTATTTTGTCCGGAAGGGCGAAGCGCTGAGACGACCCAGGCACGCGCATCACATGCGTCATCGTCTCTATGTGCAAGGTACTGAACAAGTGTGCAGTCTTTCCTTGAGAAACGTACCTCTGAGATAACTTTCAAATTGGACCTATTTCATAAAATATTTATAATATTTTCTGATTAGCAAACAATCAAATAAAAATGAATTTAGCTTCTAGTTCCTTGTCATCCATTTACATCATAATCCTCTATTTGTAAACTGAGCTTTCACCCATGCACGAAAAAGGCAATGCTGAATATCTGTTTACATTCGGACGGCTCCGTTTGGCGTGATCGGTAAGAATGTGAACTGAACCAGGCTTTAGTGTGAAATAATCCAACGGACACCCTGTAAAATGCTTTTAGTAAAGAGTATAGATAACCGTGCCGTTAGTAATTTCCGCCCGCTGGAGCGCCCGTCCGTGTCCAGCCCATTACTGACGGACGAGGGAGCTCAAGGGCCACGATGTCTGGCGCGGACAGTAGTGCGAGCTGCAAGCAGTGGGAACCTCATACAGCCAGGCGGACTATGAATCGGTCGAATAGGGGAAACCACCTGACTGCGTGTTCGTTTTGTCTCGGCACTAAGCATTCCTTATATAAAAAGACGCCTACTAGGCTTATTTACTCAAACAAATTCTCACTTAAGATATAAACTCGACTTCATTATTTGTTCATGCAAAAATATCTCTGGAAAGCAAAGTTAGGGTGCAAACATGTTGAGACTATTTTTAATTATGCATCAATTCATAGTTATACGTATACATTAGATTAACAAAATCATAGTTTGACAAATTAATGTAATACAATGCAAGTGCATTGTAATTGTTCCTGTATAATTTATCATGTCATATGTCTTCTCTTTTAAAATTTTTCCACTTGTTTTAATTTTTTCACCAAACATTTAATTGTTGGGCTGAAAGTATTAAAACTTTACGAGGGAAATGTAGTCTGTGTATTACAGACCACAAGCTTAACCGAAGCTGAGAATTTGCGAGTTTCATAAGAAAAAAAAAAAGTCTTCCATAAAGACCCATGGCTCCGAACATAATCATAATTCAGTCGGAAAGTTAAACCATAGTAGGAATAATAGGAAAGCTTTCGTATGGCACGTACAAAACCCGTATTTCACGCCATATCTAAGTGGCATCCGCAAGTAACATGATATTCGATGGATACAAAATTAACATTAATTGAGAACGGAGATAAACAATGCAATATAATTCTTTAAACGATCAATGCAGATGTTATATACTGCATGTAGGTGAAACACCGTCTTATGTTAACACCAGTGACATGAGAGAGAGACGTAAGCGGCGCTTAACAACTAAGGTCTTCAGCGCTGTTTGTGTTGAAGAGAGGTAGAGATGGAGCAGCGACAGAAAACTGAGTATCGGGAGTACTCCGACACTACCAACCGGCCAATAGAAACAGCCGCCATGTTTCCTACACACGGAAATACGGATTTGACCCCCCATTTGTAGTGGAGCGAGGCGAGTAGTATGACAGTTATAACACCACAGCTCCTATAAGCGATTAAATATTATAAAAATACACATCCGTTTTCTTGGCGAGCTGGTGTTCCCAGAGGAATAACTATTACTTTCATTTTGTAAAAACGACTAGAAATACTTAAAGCTTCACATTAATGTTATTTTACTTGTATTTTAGTGCTTCGTTAAGTCAGCAAGAAAGGCAAGTAATCTTGTTCCTTGAATACCGCCATGTAGAGGCAGAGGCCCTACTTCCATCCAAGTCAAATGTTGCTAAGTCATTTTATGTCAAATTTTTTTAATGCAGACTGGCCAATAAAGCCATGGTAATCAAATAATCCGATTTCTACTGCTGTGTTAAGCGAGCGAGGAGGTGACGTTTCAGGTCGGAGATGCATGCATGCAGCAGCGAAACAAACACTGCAAACTGACGTCATTATGTTTGAACTACAGTATCGTAGAAGGCCATAGACAGTTCCTTCGCCCCTGTTCTTCACTTTCCTAGCGAGCCGTGCTTTGTAAAAGTTATCGTATAAAGTGAAGAAAATATGCACATTTAGGACGATTATGTGAACTAGCTTATAAAGTTTTGAAATCTGGCACATCAACTTGTCAAAGCTGTCAGAAAACAAGCGAGATGCCCTCGGGAATCTTTACAATGTCTTTCATTGCAGAATGGTTGCCGATTAATGAAATTAATCGAGTTTTTAACAAACAGCTACAATATATTTTTCTGCATGGGAAATTGTGTAGAGAATAAAATATTCTACAAAATTTTTTTTGATTTATTGTGTCGATATTTTAATGGCTGAGTATATGCATACAATTAAACTCTAAGAGAGATATATTTGTGCATATAAGTACTCACTTTATTAATGATAAAAATAAAGTTAATCTGAATAATTTTGGTAAATCCTGTATGATTTTATATTAAACAACATTTAACCTACCAATATGGATCCAGAAAGTAATTCTTCCAGATATTTTGTAATGCATAACATGTAGAACATTACTTAAAGCACTGATAAGACTTCATTCCATTCGAATATTTATTTTCAATGTGCTGTATTATTTTGATAAAATTTCCGAATTTCCGATAACATTTACTAGTACATGTGCAATATTTCAAAATTGCATGACCCCCCCCCCCCCCCCCTTTCGCTCTCTTTGTTTTTTCGTTCCTTGGTTACACGGTTCCGTGGTTATAGATATGTAATCAAAATGTTCGTATGACCGCCATTTTAAAAATAAGTGACTGACCCACGTAAAAGATATATTTGTTTATTTCATCACCATTGTGAATCTTGTTTGCCAAATTAGGTAGTAATAGGTTTATTGTTTCCCGACATTTGGCACAACGTATTGTAGTGTAGCGCTACCTTACAATTTGGCGGACAAAAGAGACAATGAACCAGAATGTTTAACACGCGTAGGTGATACGTTCAACACGCC
The DNA here is from genome assembly GCA_029891345.1 of Dryococelus australis. NCBI lineage: Eukaryota > Metazoa > Arthropoda > Insecta > Phasmatodea > Phasmatidae > Dryococelus > Dryococelus australis. Next base: position 74,481,655 of record CM057006.1, on the reverse strand, counting down.
AAGTTTGATTGAAATTAGTCAAACAGTATGGTACACTGTATACCAAATGAACATAAATTATTTATATAGTCACCATGTCGAAAACCAGTTTCTTACACAATTAAATCGCATATGTTAACATGGCGTACATAGTATATAGTACATACAGTATACAAAGTTTGGTTGAAATTGGTCACATCGTTTCATAGACACAGTATAGTTATCAAAATATCTATATTGCCACCAATTTAAAAATAAATACCTTGCCCAATTAATTCATGTCAGCGTACGTCTTGTTTGTCAAATTTGGTAGGAATGTGTAGATTTTTTTACGAGTTACGATACAATGATTTTTTTTTTTGTGTTGCGCTATATTACAAAAGATGAACGAAAATGGTTATTTCTTGGCTATTTACTGTTACGGCGATATGTTATTCATATCAAATTTAAAAGAATTAGATATGTGTGTGTGGATACGCAAACATATATATATATATATATATATATATATATATATATATATATATATATATATATATATATATATATATATATATAATCAAATTTGAAAACGAATATTCGGCACGGTTTAGAAAATATAGTAAGTTCCACATTAATCTGAAATGTATAAGGTACCATGGTCTACTATAGGCCTTAAAGGTACTAGTTACCTTCAAAATGTGGCAATCTATTGTCTAATTTCCGCGATATGATGTAAAAGTTTATTGTTTTTATGATGTGCTACCTTCCACAATGGCGAACCAATAAGAACCTACCTTCCTAGATTAAAGACGTACACGATTAACTGTGAAAATACAAGAACTGGTAGTAACCTAGTAAAATAATTCCCCAGATATGAAATAGTGCCCTATTGTATTGCAGTAGCAACCATTTTGAAAATAAGCAAACTGCTTGGCAGAACATTGCGAAATTGGTTGTCCTTTCCAAGTTTTATTTGTACCGAATATGGTGAAATATGTTTCACGTATATTCATGTTATTATGAGCCAACATACAGTACATCACAGACAGACATTTGCGTGATTACAAAAGCCCATTTTCCCAAGGAAAGTAGCATAAAGTTAAATTTAATTGAAATTTTCTAGTTAATCAAGGAAATATGGTGGAAAAATCCTTTATTTAGAATTATTAAACAACCGTTAAATACAGCAGCACCGCACTATTTTAGAAATATATTGTTTATGACAGAAAATAAATTTCTCTTAAGAAAAAATAAATAAATGATTTAAATATTATAATCTGAGTATAAAGTTTTTTTGTTAATGTTTAAATGGATTCAGAAAGTGTTTCGTACAATTAGGGGCGTACCCTGTTAGCTTTCCTCGCATGTCTTGGTTTCACAGAATTCTTTGTGGATGTCATTATTTTCGTTTTTCCGTAAAGAATATAGCTTAATGATATGTACTTAAAATTTCGTTGCTTCAGCGATGCAATGAGATACCGTTTAAACTAAAATGTTCAGTTTGACTTCATGCTTCATACTCTAACGCAGAAGAAAACAATCAGAATTATAAGTCTGGTGGAAGAAAGTATGCCTCCACTTGAGAGACAAGTTAGGTAACGCCATACACAAAGTCTCTACTGGAATCTCTCTCCAAAATGTTGTGTTGCTTTTGTTGCCTTCTCTAAAACATGTGGTAATAAGCAATCCTCTTGCTTCGTAACCAGTATAACAAATATTTACTGATCTCTGGCATAGGGACAATATATTATGTAATCATGTTCGAATCCTGTTGATGCCTATATTCACGATGAATTCACACGTCACACTTCATGATTGTTTGGTTTAGTGTGGTATGTATGATGCCAGGAATGCGATTCCCTAACGTACAATACGCAGACTACGTAAATAAACGTACAGTGTGTGCCGCCATGATTGCGGGCGGCACACGCAGCGACGTGTGCAGAGCTCAAGGCAGGTGCCTGTGCATATACAGTAGTTAGATGGCGGAGGCCAAGTTGGCCAGGCTGTTGTAGCAGCCTGCCTGTCTACGTGGGTCCCTCGCAGATCTAAGTGTTACACTGCCGTTTTGACGGCGTGGAGTACAGTGACGTTCGCTGTTCGCTACCGTCTCTTAGACCCAAACACATTGATTAATAACTGATATTGCTGTTTCGAATATGTACTGTATACAATATATATTACAGTTCGCTACGTTTCTCAGAGCTACAATTGTACTTACAGTTACCACTTCCACAAAATTGCAATTAGGTTAATACGCAGTAATTCTTCTCAACTCATTAAAATTAAGTCTTCGAATCGCAAAGGGTATAATCATCACTGTCCTGCAAGACGATATTTAGAGATCACAGTTGTATACATTATAATGTATACGTATATAATATACAGATAACTAGACATCAGTTAGGCTTTCGCCATACAGGGTTCCGGATTTGTTGAAATATTCGTTGAAGGAGCAATAAACAACTAATTCCAAGATTATATCCATTGAACCGTAATTGTAAAGCGAGGGAAAGCTTTTTTTTTTTGTGATATTTATTGATTTGCTTTGAACTCGATGTAGAATTGTCTGTTTCTTTAGTGTTTCCTTTAGAAATCTCAAGGTGAAAATGTAACAAATCCAACGTCACAAAAGCCAGTAGATATGCCTGCTACATAACCAAAATTACAGATTATCAGTAATATATAATTAATAACTTAGAGCCACGTTCGTGAATCCTGTATTAAAATCGTCAAAACAAATAGGTGTATAATTAAACGGGTAAATTAAATTCTTATCATATT